>CM022404.1:31916049-34316049 GCA_011833715.1 Carcinoscorpius rotundicauda | reverse complement strand
CGAGTATCGAAACAGATTCTAGTGTTGTAAGTCCACAGTCATTGGGTTACCTGGGTTCAACCCACCACGAGTATCGAAACTCAGATTGTAGTGTTGTAAGTCCACAGTCATACCTGCGAATTGTAACAAATTGACTAAAAATTGTTATACAATATTAAACGCCTGAGTTAAAAAACCAATTTAATGAATACAACAAGTCAATAAGAATAATTCGGCTCACGCGCGAGTATTTTAATTTGTTTGTTTGTTTGTTTTGGAATTTCGCACAAAGCTACTCGAGGGCTATCTGTGCTAGCCGTCCCTAATTTAGCAGTGTAAGACTAGAGGGAAGGCAGCTAGTCATCACCACCCACCGCCAACTCTTGGGCTACTCTTTTACCAACGAATAGTGGGATTGACCGTAACATTATACGCCCCCACGGCTGGGAGGGCGAGCATGTTTTAGCGCGACTCGGGCGCGAACCCGCGACCCTCGGATTACGAGCGCACGCCTTAACGCGCTCGGCCATGGTATTTTAATGAGTTATAAGCTACTCGCATTCACAGTATGATTACATAACTTTACACTATCAGCGGAAAATTCCGAAAATCATTTGAATTAGCACAAAAAGTACCCTGTTACATCTAGTTTATTTATAAAATATATTATATGTTCTATAAACACAACATAATAATAATATTAGAGGAGTAAATTATTATATATTAATATTTTGTATTGTCAAAATCAAATCACTTAAGTAAACAGTTTGGCTATTTTGTTTCGGTTTGTATGTATGTGTGTTATTTGTTTTGGTGTTAAGCACAAAGCTACAAAATGGGCTGTCTGAGCTTTGACCACCACGGGTATCGAAACTCAATTTCTTGCAGTCCAGAGACATAACATTGTGCCAATAGATGGCGGTGTATATATGTTAAAGTTACTATGTTCTATCAGTTCTTGATTGAAACACTGGTGATTGCTGTTTCTTTGTTCAGGTTTTAGGTTTTGATGTACTGATCAAAAGTTGCTCTTGAAAACAAACGGAAACTGTAGGAAAAGAAACTAGATGTCGCTGTGTTTAGTAAACCTGATGCAGTTTAGTTCCTTCTTTTTAGTTAATCAAGATTTTAAGGTTAAGGTAAAAAAACACAGAGTAGTATTTACTCTACAGAAATCAGTTCCTGATCTCCATTACTGACACATGAACCGTTTTATAAACCCCAAAGGTTACCGATTTCCCTGTCACAAGAACACTCGTATGCACGGAGTTATTAAAATAACTATAGCCAGTGTTATGTAAAAATCGAACCAGATCTAAATTTAAAAAGTGAAAAACCAGAAAAAACTGAAGCAAAACTAGAAGACAAAAAAAGAAAATACATAACATAACATAAACTGGAACAAAATGGAAAAAAAACAAACCGAAAGTTCGGAGAAGAGGGAAAAAATATAACTGGAAGAAGACGAATAGGCAAAATGAAAGCTGGTGACGTAATTTGTTTCTGTTTGTTGGAAATTAAACACAAAGTTACAAAATGGGCTATTTGTACTCTGCCCGCAACGGGTATCAAAAGCCGGTTTCTAGCGTTGTAAATCCACAGACAAATCACTGTGCCACTGAGGAGGGGGCAAAGATATGATATAAAATTGGAAAGCAAAGAGAAACTAGGAGAAGAGAGAGAAAAAGTGAAGGACTAAGAGGAAAAATGAAGAGGATGAAAAGCAATAAAGGAAGAAATAATATTTAGAAGAAAAACCAATATGGGAAAAGAGGATAAAAAACGATAGAGGTTCGCAAGTAGTGAGAGTTAAGCCTTTCACGGGTGCTAAACACTAACGTTTCTTACATCACATACACAAAAGAAAGTTGTGTGCTAAAAGATGAAGGCGACGTCCTATATTTTAAAAGTTTGTTCCAGCCGTATGTGTTAAGGATGTACCTGGTTTCCAGCGAATTCTGGAAATTAATAGACTATCAAAAATCGGAAAATTTACCGATGGGTAATGCAAGGTTTAGATGTAAACAATCGTCCATCCTTAATGTTAACTTTGAGAATGTTAGCTAATTTTCAACACATACAATTGCAAAGGTATGAAACACTAACATTCAACACATGCAAGTGATGATACGAAACCTTTGTTTGATATGTTTATTTATAAACATTTTCGTTTATTAAAAACACAAAAAACATTCAATATCTTTAGGGTAAAATGGCGAAAAGAATAACACAAATTTGTTTATAATAATTTAAATTTAAAATTTCAACTGTAAGAAACAAGAACTGGTACGATCTTTTTTCATTAGTTATAAACGTTAGGTTAAATTGCTCGTTTGTAGTTAAGCATAAAGTTACACAATGGGCTATCTATGCCATGCCAACAAGAAGTATCGAAACCCGATTTTTAGTATTGTAAATCCCCAGATATACCACTGGAGGAGGGTAGGTTAAATTGCATTATTAAAAATGAAGACTAGAACCTAGTGAGACATTTACCAGAAAATATAATAAATATAAAATCTGCGTTAAAATCCAAAACCTAAATGTTGTTTTTATTATAACACAAATCGTACAATTGTCTTGCTTTCTTCAATTCTGTAAAAACGCAAAAACATTAGAACAAGACTGTTATGGCCATCTTAATAACATAAACATTATAAAACTACCGAAGACACAAAATGAAGGCGAGGTGTGGAAAACACGAAACAAACGTTTTATATTTAAACCCAAAGTAGCCTGTAATTACAGCAATTTTAAGATATTCAGTTTTATCTAAGCAATTTCTTTATGATTGTTGAAATCGTTTATCTTTAAAACGAAAAGAGTCGTTAGAGAACGATGGTACAGATATAGAAAAGTTGACATTTGGTTTGATGCCCTCTATAGTTTTGTTTTGTTTGTTATTTTTTCTTTTTATGCAGAAATTCTACAAAAAATTCGTTTTTCGGACAATTAGTTTTTTACATTCAAGATGTGCCTATTACGATTCCAGAAAAAGGAATAGTGTTACCTAACATTTCCTTCATTTCAACACTTTAAAACAAACTATGGGTTATTTTAGAAACTGAACTTATATTGCAGCATACCCGACTTAACTGTCTGCTCACATTTCTCTATATCCAATCCCCCCGATGAATATAAAATAGTTTTGTTCTTAACAACAAATAAGCATTACTTTTCTATTCCGATGAATATAAAATAGTTTTGTTCTTAACAACAAATAAGCATTACTTTTCTATTCCGATGAATATAAAATAGTTTTGTTCTTAACAACAAATAAGCATTACTTTTCTATTCCGATGAATATAAAATAGTTTTGTTCTTAACAACAAATAAGCATTACTTTTCTATTTCACAATAATTTTTAGACAGTATTATGTCATCAGCTTCATCACAAAACATGTACGTGTTAAACAATAATTGCATTAAGTATGCTTAAATATTATTAATTTAATACAAAAACAACCGTGTAGCTCTATCGTGACCACTTGGGTTCGAATAAGGTTTAAATTCGTTCTCTGCGGGTATTGTTATTCGTCCAAATAGAGGGAGTTTCCATGCAAAGGAAGGATTGCGCTATAGTATACTGCTTAGCCAAATGGTCTTAGAGTTATCAGTTATATCGCCAAATGGCCGAATGTGGCTTCTGGTGAGAATGCAAGGTTACAGATCGAAGAGTCTGGAATTCGAAACACGAAATTTAAGTACGTAATATAAATAACAGTCAGTCTCGTAATTTTAACACTACTTTTCAAGTTACAGTGATAATATGAAATATTATTTGAAGCAATATTTTTATGTTTTAATTTTAAGTTCGCTATTGTTAGTCACTTCTACGTGCCTATAAAATAAACATTTGGCAGATACATGAGCAGTCCCCCAGTGGCTCAGCGGTATGTCTGCGGACTCACAACGCTACACTCCGGGCTTTGATACCTGTGGTGTGCAGAGCACAGATAGTCCATTGTGTAGCATTCAAAACAAAATACATGAGCAATATTCAACTAAAAAAATAGTATAAATTACATCTACTAGAACGTATTTGAAATAACAGAACACATGTTTCCTAAACAAAACTATGTTTTCACGGACAAATATTATTTATTTATTCATGAGTGATTTTGCTCTGAGAATTCCTGAACAGAATAATATCAGTTTTATAAATGATTAAATGAATTTAACTAGAATAAAAAGAATTTTTTATGGATAATTTGTGTTTTCTAATTTGAAATATATTTTTTTCAATCATAAATAAATACATTTAAAGATACATGCATAAAGACAGATGAAATATTATTAAATCGCGTCAGTCTTAAAACAAATATTAAATAAAAACCTCGCTTATTTCAATTTCATCACCTTCCTCCGGAAAGAATTTTCAGTAAATAGAAAACTCTTTATAAATTAATTACAACCGATAATTCTGAGAAAGATTTTAAGTAAAAACTTGAAATACAAAACAAAATTATTTTCTAATGTGTGTTTTTCGTATAGCAAAGCCACAAAGGGCTATCTGCTCAGCCCACCGAGGGGAACCGAACCCCTGATTTTAGCGTTGTAAATCCGGAGACATACCGCTGTACTAGCGAGGGGCTATTTTCTAATAATCAGATAACTATCCACACGTTATGACGTTTTTTACAGTTAGTTATAGTTGGCAGACTCCATATTCAGGAATGGCCAAGGTACTTTATTGGCATAATAAACATACACACGTCAGAAAATCAACAGTAAGAGAGATTTACTTTTACCAGATTATTGCAGCTCACTTTCATTTGCTGTTCTGCCCAACAAGCCCCCAAAACATGGCGAGAAACCATCGCTAAGATACCAAACCAGAAAATGACCAACCCACCAAGTCGTTCTTCTTTATTTTTCTTGTTTCAGTCGACATAACACCATAACTACTATGTCATTAACGTCACTTTAAACATGAATTCACTATACGTGTTCCTCTGCAGTGCACGATGCGATCGCTTAGTCGTATTAAATCTAGCAGTAATTAAAAATAAAATCATAATTCTAGTGTAAACGATGTTATCATTACCCCTTTATGTTAACTTTCGTAAAGAACTTTATTTTTCCTTTTAAAAACTAAGTACATGGCGAAACAGGAATGATCATCCAATTACACATAAACAGTAGATGACTGTAACATGTAAAATACACGAAGTTTTGTGCGTTATACAATCAGTGTCTATAAGAATTCTACCCCTATATTACGAATAAAATGAAAAAGTAACAAAATATCACTATACATAATATTAAATTTTATTGTACACATTCACTCTACCTACTCGAGCATCATTTACTGCGCATGTCACGAGGTTTTAGTGACTTACATTCAAAATTTTATTCAATTATTTTTCGTTTATGTTATAGCAACTCTCTCTCTCTTTAACCATCCTCAATCCGAGGGTTGGCCGCATCATGAACCAGTCTTCTCCATCGTTGTTGCTCGTTTGCTCGAAGTGCCTGCTCTAGTGTCATTCCTGTCCAAGCTTTGATGTCATCTATCCATGATGTTCTCGGTCATCCTTTCTTCTTTTGTCCTGGTATCGTTCCTTGAATAATATCTTTCTCCAGGAAAGGTTGTAACTTCCGTACAACATGGCCAAAAAAGGACAACTTGTGTCTTCTGATTTCCGGTAGAAATCCCTGCCGAACTCTTGCTTTTTCCAAAACCCAATCATTTGTTCTTTTATTTATTCACGAAACCCGCAAAATCTGTCTCAATCCTTTCAGCTCAAATATTTTTTACGCATTTATCATCTACCTTTTTGATAGTCCACATTTCACAACCATACATCGCAACAGGCCACAATAGGGAGTTCCACAGCCCAATCTCAGTTTGAATGTTTGTATTGTAACTGTTCCACACAGTTTCTTCAAGCCTTAGTTTATACTTTGTCCTTTCCCTATCCTTCATGAATTTCTGTTCTACACTCTGCATAGAGCCCAGATATGGAAAAATACTAACTTGTTTAATATGAGTGGTGCCTCCGATGTATATCTCACAAGGAGCTCCACTTGTTGCCATCACTTTAGTTTTATCTGCATTAGTTGTCAGGCCATATTTGGTGCCTGCAATTTCTAACCGCGAGACCAACGCCTTTAACTCACTCACCGTGCCGGCAATCAAGATTATATCATCTTCATACTGAAGGTTGGATGTCCATCTGCCTCCAAGTGCTACACCTCCAGTGAAACCATCTAACAATTCTCTTACTGCCCTTTCAGTCAAGATGTTAAACAACTGGGGGATAAAATGTGACCCTGCCTGACATCTCTTCTGACTATAAACCTCTCTGACATTACTCCAACAACCCTAACTTTTGCACGTTGTTTCTTATACAAATTAATCAACAATTCCATCGAATGTGGTGGATATCTCATCCATAGCATCATTATCCAGAGTGTGTCATAAGGCATCGAGTCGAATGCCTTACGAAAGTCAACGAAACACATGTAAACTGCTTTTTGGTGTTCTCGTGCTTTCTGCATCAGCATCCTCAGGCTCAGAATCTGGTCTCTAGTTCCTCTTCCTAGTTTAAATCCGGTTTGTTCCTCTGCAATCTCCATCTCAGTTTTAGCAATTATTATAGTACAAAAGTGTAGTTAATAATCTATATTTTAATAATGTATATTCTTAGTTTTATAAGGCAATGTTTTTTTAAAAATCCTGAATTTCCCCAAGTATGAGAAAAGTGATACATTTTCTGTAGGCGTCTCATCCTCTCTATTTTATTGATCATCCCTTCAATAAGCACCAGATTTAACGAACATTATTAACTATAATATCAACATTGCTCAGACAAACCATAATTTTTATACCTTTCAATTTTACTTGCTTACAAAGCTATCAAAGAGAAAGCCAGATTCCTCTTGTCACACACACTTGCCATATCTACTCTTCCTTGATTTTTTAATAGTTTTTCCCTTTTAAGTTTAACTTATATTATTTATAACCAATATAAAGCCAAGGCTTTCATTTAACATATGATGTATTATATTGCATTGTGTTCTAAAGGGAGAATTGACAATTTCTCTCTAAGCACAAGTTTTGTTCCCACAAGAAATGATGACCAGCTTGGATGATTTTGTCAGGGCTCTTGCTGCGCCGTGAGAAAGCCATAAAATAGTGTTAATTAAAAGAAACTGTTAGTTTTTACATGTTATTATTCTATGTACTCTGGTAAATTATTTAATTAAATAAAAAGTGGTTTGTGTATTACTGCCATCAGTATAAAAAGTACGTGTAAGTGTATTCGACATTACTGCCATCAGTGTAAAAAGTACGTGTAAGTGTATTCGACAGCCGACAGCAAATAAAGAAGACACAGTTAAGTACTTTATTTTGTGCTTTTCATTCCATCATTAAAATGTAAATATATAGATCTCCTTAGATTAGGTAAGGTTAGATTATGTAAAATAAACAACAGTTGTAAAATAATAAAAGTATTTCACGAAGTGTTCCCCGTTAGTACAGCGGTATGTCTCCGGGTTTACAAAACTCAAATGAGGGGTTCGATTCCACTCGGTGGGCTGAGCAGATAGCCCGTTGTGACTTTGCTATAAGAAAAATAACCAAACAATTTCACGAAGCAAGCACGATAGCAGTTCAGAGTAATTAGATAATGTAAAGTAGGCAATAAGTTACCAAGTGATTTACAATTTATAATAGCACAAATTGTAGTTAGATATGATTTAAAGGGCAATAAATTAATTATAAGTTTAAAGCTACTAAGGATGAACGAATGTAGTTTCATGTTACAAGGTAAAGTCATTCAATAAAGAAGAAGAGGGTAATTTAGATTTATTTCGAGTTTGTTTTTTGTCGTTACGAAGTAGTTCAAAATGGCCAAGCTTAAGCAGAAGGAGGTTAGAGAAAATAAGAGGTAAAATATGAAGTTTTACTGAAAACAAGCATATGAAGTGTATTTAATAGGTTTTAGGGATTACACAAATGAAATTTGAGATTTTTGACATAAAAAAAAGTATTTTTGATGTTAATATGAAAATCACCCACAGAAAAGTACCATTCAAAACAAATATTCGAGAAATTCACTAACATTTGTTTTTTTTTTACTTTATTAAAAATACTTCACTCAAAAATGTGTTTTCTAATGCGAAAGACTTATAATATTTGCTGGAAAACTACCAACTTTCGTGAAGATATGCACAATATATTAAAAGTTAGTAGTATCCATCATATAAAGACGAGTACAAAGAGGTCACGTGGTCGCTCAAACTAACCAAGTCCGTATAGAGAGAGTTCACAGAATACATTAAATAGCAGTCGGGGAAAACGTTACAAAATAAGTAATTACAAACATTTTACAATGTAAAATGATATAAGGATAACAGTGCCAACTGGCCCGGCATGGCCAAGTGAGTTAAGGCGTTCGACTCGTAATCCGAGGGTCGCGGGTTCGAATCCCGGTCGCACCAAACATGCTCGCCCTTTCATCCGTGGGGACATTATAAAGTGACGGTCAATCCCACTATTCGTTGGTAAAAGAGTAGCCCAAGAGTGGGCGGTGGGTGATGTTGACTAGCTGCTTTCCCTCTGGTCTTACACTGCTAAATTAGGGACAACCAGCGCAGATAGCCCTTCGAGTAGCTATGCGCGAAAAAAAAACAGACAGTGCCAAAAATAATGCAAATAATTATAAAGAAATACAAAACACAGATCATGACTTTCAATATTAAAAATGTTTCTTGTTACTTATATATAAAAAATTAAGTGTAATATAAAGACAGAAGTTACTTGATTAATTTCAGGCCTTGTATGAGCTACCTCTCGTTTATACAGACATTCTTTTCATTATTGGCTCTCGTCAAGATTTTAAGGCAATTTGTGTAAAAAAACTATATCACACTCATCTGTGTTTGTTATTAAGCCTAAAACTGCACCTTTGGACCATCTGTGCTGTGCCCACAACGGCTGTTGAATCTCGATATTTAGCGTCGTAAGTCTACAGACTTACCACAGATCCACTGGAGGGCTAAAACCAATATAAAAACAGTGAAAGCATGGTATCTAAATCTAAAACAGAATCTGTAAGCGATAGTTTGGTTTCAAAATACATTTTACACGTATGGTTCGTAATTGATTATTTTACACTCAGAGTGTATTTGCCAACATATGACAGTTATAACTAACAGATAGTGGGTTTAGTACGTTAGTACTCATAAATTTTCCCTTTTTAAACAGTCACGATGTATTCGGTCAACAACACCTATACCAAAACCATCTTTGTATAAAAAATATTTGATATTGTTAAATTATTTATGTAAAAATTCAAAACTACTTGAAACTGTACAGGCACGATGAGCCATGAATGAAACCTTCATTAATTTTTCTTCAAACACAATTGGTATACAGATTATAAAGTAAACACACGTGAAGTCGCTACTACTGTCATGAATTCACATACTAATGTTTAGTTCGGTTTGTTTTACAGCTACACGAGGACTATATTTTCTTCCCGTCCCTAATTTAGCAGCTAGAGAAGGTAGATAGTTATCACCCACCACCAACACTTAAGTTACTCTTTTAACAATCAATAAATGGGACTGACCGTCACACAACAACATCTCTACGGCTGAAAGGGCGAGCATGTTTAGTGGGAGGGGAACTCGATCTCACGACCCTTAGGTTGCAAGTTCGTTATCGTGTTCATGACTGACGGTAAGTTTCATTCAGTTATCTTCGATCTCCAGTTTTTCGAATATTGAACAATAAAAAACAAAGAAGGTTTTGTCCTTGGATGTCCGTCCCTCTGGTGGACCAGTCGTAAGCATTCGGAATTACTAAGCTAAATTCCTTGGTTCAATTCCATAAAGAGCATAGAGGACAAACAGTCCATTTTGTAGCTTTGCTCTACTAAAACAAAAATCAGACTACTTGGGAATTATTTGCTGCCGAATTTCTCACAAAGCTGCTCTACGGATGTCTCCGCTATCCGTCCTGATTCTTTGTTAATAAAGTAGAAGTTTGTTTTGTTTTAAAGTTCCACTCAAACTACTCGACGGCTAGACTAGAAGAAGGGCAGCTGGTCAACAATATCCACTGCCAACTCGTGGTCTACCCTTTTACCAACAAATAGTGGGATCGCATATAATTTATAGCGTCCCCTACATACACAGATGGAAGAACAAGCATGTTCGTTGATGGGATTGGAACCCGCAGCTTTATTCAAGATAAAACCTTTTTTGGTTGTCCTAACATGTTTCTGCACTCAAAAGCTACTAAAATAATCACACCCATAAAATATATACAGATGATACAAGAATACATATAACACACGTCGTATTACATTGGGTTCATCAAAAGCATGAATTTTGTTTTGTTTGTTTGCTTTTTAATACCTCGCAAAGCTACACGAGGGCTATCTGCGCTAGCCGTTCCTAATTTTGCAGTGTAAGACCAGAGGGAAGGAAGCTAGTCATCACCACCCACCATCAACTCTTTTACCAACAAATAGTAGGATTGATCGTTACCTTATAATGCTCCCACGACTGAAAATACGAGCATGTTTGGTGCGACCGAGATTCGAACCCGCAACCCTCAGACTACGAGTCGAACGCCTTAACCCATCGGGGCATGCCAGGCCACATGAATTTTGAACAGCAATGATAAAATCTTTAATCTATATAGGTTATTATTTTCTATCAAGTGTTTTTACGACATGACATTATTTTTACAAAAACACAAAGTTTAACTCGTAATAAAGTAAGAAAGTAATAACAAGGTTTTTTTTTTCCAGGGGGGTCAACGTTAGTTTGAAGTAACCTGTTTTGTAATCCATTCCATAATAGATAATGTTCAAGCTGAATTGATCCACTAGTAACTCATTATTTTTCTACTTCTTTTACTATTATTTTGTACTTTGAAAGAAATGTTGTTCTATTTTTTGCTCTAGTTTCTGTCATGCTCTTGTTTCATCACAAGCGCCTAAGTGTCTACGCAATGAATAATAGATAAGGGAATGCTGACGACAGTTTTCTAAGAAATAAAATCTCAGTGACAGTTTAGACTAAACAACAACCAAACTTTTAATCCACTGCCTGGAAGAACGTCTAGAAATGTCAAACTACGTCAACACTATGTCTCAAAAAATGTCTTACAAAAATATTAATTAATAAGCGATACGATCTTTGTAATAAACATATTCGATAACACAATTAAACAGAAGTTTAATATAGTCTGTTACCGTTGTAAAAAAACAACAAAAAACTTACAAATTTTTAATCTTTTGTGATAAAGATTACAGAAATGCCTGAAGCCTTTTCTTCCCCTCAACATCAAGCTTCAGAGAGAAGCAGACTGCACATTATTATAACAGTAGCACATAGGTAGATCTTCAGTTAGTACTTCGTACTATCAAGTGTCTTCATTCTATACCCATGTGGATAGACAAGTCTCTACATGGCAAAATCAATAAATACGAGTTGAAACATCTAGCATTTA
Organism: Carcinoscorpius rotundicauda; assembly: GCA_011833715.1. Classification (NCBI taxonomy): domain Eukaryota; kingdom Metazoa; phylum Arthropoda; class Merostomata; order Xiphosura; family Limulidae; genus Carcinoscorpius; species Carcinoscorpius rotundicauda. The sequence continues at coordinate 34,304,594 of CM022404.1, read as the reverse complement.
AAATGACAAAAAAACCCACCAAAACAAAACAGCTTAATGGTGGAATATCCTGTAAAACCATCTGTTTGTGAAAATCCTTCAAATATAAGTTTTTAAATGCGTTTACGTCTATATATTAAATTAATTTGAGGATTTCAATGGACGAACTTTCCTGTATTGTATGAATTATATTTTTCACAGGATCTTGTGAAGTCTGAGATCTATTGCTAAAAACTATATGGGATGTGCCTGCCTTTTGTAAGATATTAACATTCTATAAATATTAATTTAAGTTCAGGATTTAAATCTATATGCCTTTCTAAGAATTGTAATTCTAAACTAAGTGTTTTATCATTCAAACGTTTCCAGCTTTGTTATAATTTTCACGGGTAACATGGCCCGGCATAGCCAAGTGTATTAAGGTGTTCGACTTGTAATCCGAGGGTCGCAGGTTCGAATCTCGGTCACACCAAGCATGCTCGCCCTTTCAGCCGTGGAGGCGTTATAATGTTACGGTCTATCCCACTATTCGTTGATAAAAAGAGTAGCCCAAGAGTTGGCGGCGGGTTGTGATGACTAGCTGCCTTCCCTCTATTCTTACACTGCTAAATTAAGGACGGCTAGCGCAGATTGCCCTCGAGTAGCTTTGCACGAAATTCAAAACAAACAACCACACGTAACATTTAATTTTATTTTACCCATACAACAAACTTAAGTTTATTTAAATAAAGGAGAATTTCTTTGAAAGCTGTTAAAGACCTAGGCTAGCAGAATAAATTTTCAAATGGGCAGCTAAGCCCTAAATACTATCAGCTATATTTTCAAAAGTTATTTACAACAAAAACATGGTTACTCTGTATAACATACTCTTCCCAAAGCAACAAGATTATCACCTCTGGTATTCGATTTCCAATCAGATCCATTTATTTAACAAATTAAAATTGAATATTATTTTTTCATATAATCATACAAATCAACTGGATTTTTGGGATAACTTCTGGAGCGTCTAACTATCACTAGATCAAGGATTATGAAAACTGGATTATCCACACTCTACAACCAATTTGTCACTACAATGATTATAAAAATTAGATAATCTACATTAATCTACATTAATTAAAAATTTGTCGGCCATTACTAGGATTAGCATCAAAACTATTGTTAACCATCTTTAATGTGGGGTAAAACCCAAAACTAGTTTACGTAAAATCAAGACCAACGTCTCAAAATAAGAGTTAACCATCATGATGGTTGGCCTAACGATTATTGTGTTATCTGTAATTAGGATCAGTGTACTCGGTTAACTAATGGTCAGTTTGATTAAGATTAAGCAAGCCTAAAAAAAAAAAAGACTGAGTTTGTTCGTCATCAAGGATAAACATGATGAAGAAAGAATTCGTCACACTAGGACTGCCTTACGCTGATCAACATTAACAACTCCAACAACTACTAGATTTACTATCACAGGAGTTAGTGTAGTAAAGACAGGATTAATTATCATTAATGAACAGCCTAATGAAACTGGTTTCATCGTCACTAGGACTAACAAAATAAAGACTTGAGTTATATAGAAAGGGATGGTCTAATGAAGGCTGGGTTTATCATCACTGTGGCAGGAATAATAGAGAGTTGGTTAATCTTCACAAAGGAACGGTCTGATGAAGACTAGGGTTGCCATCAGTGGGACGGAAACACTAAATACTGAGTTAACCTTCACTAAGGGACAGTCTCGTAAATACTAGGTTTGACATCACTAGTGTTAGCGCAATAAAAAGCTAGCTTTATACAGATTTGATTAAGGACAATATTAGCAATAACTGTGACACAAGTGTCAAAAGTTACAAAAGTTAAACTGGACATTTTAAAACGTAAATATATATTGTTTGTTTAAAATGTTACACTGGTTAGCTATAGTTATTGTTAAAGATGTACAGAAATATGAAATGGATACGATTATATTAATGAATCTCTCATTGTTATACTACCAAGAATTTTCTTCGAAAATTTTAAATACGTTTAATCGAGGGTTTGAGAGGAATAAAAGAGCAATATGTTACTTTTCCTTTTCCTAGTGGGTCAGTGGTAATTTTACGGACTTACTGAGCTAAAATCAGGGTTCGATTACCTGTAGTGGATAAGGTACAGTAAACTTATTATGTAACTCTGCGCTAAAACAAGCAAAAATAAACCAAGTATTTTTTCTGATATACTTTTCGACATGAAGTTATTACTGTATAAGTTTTATAATAAAGGGAGAAGACCCGGCATAGCCAGGTGGTTAGGTGGGAGGGGGGAGGGACTCGACTCGTAATCTGAGGGTCAGAGGCTAAAATCCCAGTCACATAAACCATGCTCGCCCTTTCAGCAGTGGAAGCGTTATAAAGTTTCAGTTAATCCCACTATTAATTAGTAAAATAGTAGTTTAAGAGTTGGCGGTGGGTGATGATGACAAGCTGCCTTCCACAGCTAAATTAGGGACGGATAGCGCAGATAGCCTTTGTGTAGCTTTGTGCAAAAGCTTAAAAATAAACAAATAAAGACAGAAAACATATTTGGGTCTCCGGCATGGATTGACGGTGTAGTCGCTCAAATCCCCATCGCCTCGTACACTTGTCCCATATGTTTTCGAACTGGACCGCCCATACATATATATATATATATATATAATAAAAATCTTAGCGTACAAAAGATGAACAGTGAGAGAAAAAAATAATGTTTATATATTATTTCCTTAAAATGAAAACGTTTAAAAATGTAAATCTAAATTTATACAAAAATAATTAGATCAATAAATACTTTTCACAATAGATATATCACACTGGCCCCCCGGTGGCTCAGTGGTATGTCTGCGGACTTACACGCTAAAATCCGGGTTTCGATACCCGTGGTGGGCAGAGCACAGATAGCCCATTGTGTAGCTTTGTGCTGAATTCAAAAACAAAACAAACAAACAAATATATCACACTGTACGTAATTTACAAAAAAAAACTTGCAATCGATACTGGTAAAGCCTACAACATCGTCTTGCTAGTTAAACGTTGAGTTTAGCCTAATTCAGTTCTATTTAGTAATCTGAAAAGGTTTCCTTCAATGCCATATTCAACTTGTAAGTGGTTTTGCACATTTATTTCCCATAATACACTCTGGATTACCCCAAAAATAAAAAATTGGACACGGAATTATAAGTAAAATAAAATGCAAGTTATCACTAACAGTCGCGTATGGTTTTAGAAGTAAAAATGTTCAAGACCTCGAGAAATTTATTTTCAAGTTTATTGGGTGAAAGCCCGGTAGGAGAAGTTTCCACGAAAAATAATCTGTAGGTATACATACAATCACAGCCATTGTTAACGTGTGCTTTTACCTTTTTTTTTTTTTTTTAAGAGACATAACAATCGATTTTCTGACATTGTCTCCCGAAAAATAACCGCCCAATTTTCGAAGTTGATTACCTCCAGAAAGAAAACGTGAAAGAAAAAAAAATTATGAATTTTAATGCTTTTGGTTTATAGACTGCCCATTGTTATACAAAATATAGAAACGTGTAAAAACATATCCTTCCAATCTTTGAGTTATGTACCTAACTAAATGTCTAAAGAGTCAATTCAAAATCCAATGACAACCGTGACGGATTGATAATACAATTTATGAATAAAACGTAAGAGAAAAAACGTCTATCGTTTCTGAAGCATAAATAAACTTCTGCATGCACTATCTGGCAATGGACAATACTGTGCTTTATAATTAGAGTCACTGGATTTCTTTTATTCTGCTTTTGTTTCGGTTACTATTCTTTATCTGACAGCGGAATATTTCACAAAATGAAAAATTATATTCTAAATTGAACTTTTCCTCTTGCTTGTTACAACGCTACGACAACTGTGACTCACTACTGGTTCTCCGCTCTCAGCGAGACGTTAAAAACCGGGTTTCAATACCTGGTAAGAATAGCACAGATAACTTTAAAAACAATCAAAAACCGATTAATCAAAGTTGTAACAAGAAATGTATGGATTGATAAAATAAGTAACCGGACACTTAGTTATTTCCAAAAAGGTTCAATTAATTGTTCAATTATGCATGTCTAATTTCTTTAGTATTTAATAATTGTGATTGTTCATTTGTAATTTCGCCCAAAGCCAATCGAGGGCTATCTTCACTAGCCGTACCTAATTTAACAGTGTAAGACTACAGGGAAGACAGCTAGCCATCACTACCCACCGCCAACCCTTGCGCTAGTCTTTTACCAACGAATAGTGGGATTGACCGTCACATTATAATGCCTCCACAGCGAACATGTTGGGTGAGATAGAGATTCGAATCCGCGAACCTCAGATTGCGAGTCAAGAGCCCTAACCACCTGGCCATGCTCCCCCACTTGTTGTTTTTTTATTTGGAGGTTTTAGGACTGTCATATTACGAAGAATAGTTTTTATTATACTACAAAAACACGTTGCAGAATCACTTTTCACTTTTTAAACTCTTTAAGTTTGTTGTTTGTTTTAAACATAAAGATTCACAGTGAATTATCTGTGTTGTGCTCACTGCCGATATAGACCCCCCACTTTTTGGTTTTATAAGTCGTCACTTACCGCTTTGCTTTTAAAAACTGTCTAAAATCCTCTTATGTACAACTACCATTACCACCCTCATCAGTCAGTAACGTAGCTTTCATATATGAGTTAAAATGTTTATAGTAATGTCACTTTTCTTCCTATATTGATATGTGGGTGAAAATGTTATAATATGCAATGTCACGTTTCTACCTATATTTATTTCTGGGTTAAAATAATTATAATAAGTATCGCCTCGTTTTCTACATACATAGATTATGTGAATCAAACTGTTTGTAACAACTAATGTTACCTTTCTAAAGTATGAATATGTCGGTTACATGTTTGTAAGATGTAATGTAACATTTCAACCAACATGGATATGCGAGTTAAAATATTTTTAACAAGTAATGTAATTTTTCCACCTATATCGATACGTTGGTTAAAATGCTTCTAAAAAGTAATGTAACATTTCTACCAATATATATATGGGTTAAAATGTTTATAACAAGTAATGTAACATTTCTACCAATATATATATGGGTTAAAATGTTTATAACAAGTAATGTAACTTTTCTACCATTATCGATACGTTGGTTAAAATGTTTATAACAAGTAATGTAACTTTTCTGCCAATATCTGCCCGGCATGGCCAGGTGGTTAAGGCACTCGACTCGTAATACGAGGGTCGCGGATTCGAATCCCTTTCACACCAAACATGCTCGCCCTTTCAGCCATGAGGGCGTTATAATGTCACTGTCAATCTCACTATTCGTTGGTAAAAGAATAGCTCAAGAGTTGGCGGTGGGTGGTGATGACTAACTGCTTTCCCTCTACACTTACACTGCTACATTACGGACGGCTAGCGCAGATAGTTCTCGTGTAGCTTTGTGGGAAATTCAAAAACAAACAAACAAATACAGATTGAATCTCAAGCTATCTGTTCAGCTTGATCCCTACAACTATACTAGTACAGATATGTAGAAAATCTACACGCAATGTTTTCAAAAGAGACTCAAAACTCGAGCGTTTTTGACCAGCTGATAGTTACTCTTCACTAGAGTAAATGGATATGTTTAATAAAAGTTATGAAATATAGAGGCACGGATGTTAATAAAAGTAATGAAATATAGAGGCACGGATGTTAATAAAATAATGAAATATACAGGCACGGATGTTAATAAAGGTAATGAAATATACAGGCACGGATGTTAATAAAAGTAATGAAATATACAGGCACGGATGTTAATAAAATAATGAAATATACAGGCACGGATGTTAATAAAAGTAATGAAATATACAGGCACGGATGTTAATAAAATAATGAAATATACAGGCACGGATGTTAATAAAAGTTATAAAATAAACAGGCACGGATGTTAATAAAAGTAATGAAATATATAGGCACGGATGTTAATAAAATAATGAAATATAGAGGCACGGATGTTAATAAAATAATGAAATATACAGGCACGGATGTTAATAAAAGTAATGAAATATACAGGCACGGATGTTAATAAAAGTAATGAAATATATAGGCACGGATGTTAATAAAAGTAATGAAATATACAGGCACGGATGTTAATAAAAGTAATGAAATATACAGGCATGGATGTTAATAAAAGTTATAAAATAAACAGGCACGGATGTTAATAAAAGTAATGAAATATAGAGGCACGGATGTTAATAAAAGAAATGAAATATACAGGCACGGATGTTAATAAGAGTAATGAAATATACAGGCACGGATGTTAATAAAAGTAATGAAATATAGAGGCACGGATGTTAATAAAAGAAATGAAATATACAGGCACGGATGTTAATAAGAGTAATGAAATATACAGGCTCGGATGTTAATAAAAGTAATGAAATATACAGGCAACACAATATATGATCTGATCTTGTTTTCTAAAAGTATCAACTAATCAATTACTAATGCTTCGAAAGAAAAGAACGCTTGTAAAAATTATTATTATAAAAATATCTGAAAAACTGTTGAACACTTATTAAAACTCAGAAGGGCAAACATAAAACTCCACAGATACAATATATAATTCATCATATTATATCAATTTATAATTTAATGAATTGCAAATTACATATAGAAAAAAAGCAAGCAGTAGAAAATTCACTACTATTAACAGTCGAGTTTCCTTTTCAGTCATGTGCATCAGTAGTATGGCTTGAACTTCCTACAAAAGAGACGATAGCTTCCTGATAAGTTGTTAAAGCCGTCATTGTGAAACACACGCTGATTAACTCATTAACTGTTTATAAAGGTAGGTTTACGAACGCATGATTTTATCATTCTTTGCAGAAAACAAAACAAAAATAAGAAAAATAAAAAAAATTAATATTATATCTTCATTACATCCAAAGTCAAAATATACATTTAGAATGATAATTTCTTATCGTTAAAGATTAAAGACCAAACTCGTGCAATCCAACTCACGAGGGGGTTAAGACACTCGACTTGTAATCTGAGGGTCGCGGGTTCGAATCCCCATCACATCAAACATGCTTGCCCGTTCAGCCATGGGAGTGTTATAATTCGGTCATTTACACTATTTGTTGGTAAAAGAGTAGCCAAAGAATTGGCGGTGAATAGTGATAACTAGCTGCCTTTTCTGTAGTCCTACACTGCTAAATGAGGGACGATTAGCGCAGATAGCCATTTTGTAGCTTTGCACGAAATTCCAAACAAATCAGACCAAAACAACTAACGAAGTTGTAATAGAAGCACGCGTTAACAGAAGGAAGTGCTCATGCGCAGAGGGTGTCAACCGTTGTTAGGTTGAAGTGAAAAGTTGTTAACCGTTTGATTGACAAGAAAAATAATAAAAAACGAACACCAACAGTTTAGACAGTATTTACTTACTGCATAGGATATATAGTAACATGCGTACAACACGTGTATCGCTTTAACAAAGGAAGCTATTTGCATTATTTTATATGCAAAAAACGGCTCTTTTGGGCTCAGAAAACACTTCAAATAGAAGAGCGTTTTCTGAGCCCAAAAGAGCCGTTTTTTGCATATAAAATTCTCAACAAGTGGGTTTCTCGACATCACTGATTATTTGCATTATTGCCTCAGTAAATATTTAATAAAAGTACTCGTTGTAACTGGCATGGAGTGATTTCCATCATAAACACTACAAATATATTCGTTTAACTATACTTGTTGTTCACATCAAACTCTGTAAATATGCACTTTTAATTATATCTAGTAGTTTATATAATCTTGAAAAATACACATTAAACTATGCCTACTGGTTTACATTAAGACTAAAAATATATATACATTAAATTACACGTACTGGTTATTCATTGTAAATACAGACAGTGAACCATACCTAATGGTTTATGTAAACAATGTAAATATATACATATAACTACAGCTGATTTTTTAAAAATAGAAACTGTAAATATATATATACTTAACATAAACCTCTGTAAATATGCACATTTATCATGTTCAACAGAGACGGTGAAGTATTTTCATAAAACTTTAAAATTATTACAAATTGAAATTAAAGCACAGTTTACTTCTTTCCAAGATATTACAATCAATACTAGCATAATAACATAGCCCACATCATTATATTTAACCGAAGAATAAAACAGTCGATTTCTAATATAATTCACTGCAGTATAAAACAGTCCACTTAAATTACAGTTAACACTTACATAAAAAACAAATTTAATATATAAGTTATAATTAATCGTAACATAATAAAACAGTTCATGCAAATTATAATTAATCGTAACGTCGTAAAAAATCCACGTAAATTTTAGTTGAGGCAATCCACAAACTAATGAAGATGGGACATTGAAAGCATGTTGTTCAGATTTTGTTTGTTTTAAAGTAAAGCCACGACAGGCTATCTGTAAAGTCCACCGATCTGAATCAAACTCCGGATTCTAGTTTTGTAAACCCGTAAACTTATCGCTGTCCTAATGAGGAACATTTCTGTAACAAAAACGTTCATAATATTTTAATAGTCTATATATGTTAGAGTTAATCGTAGCATAATAATTACGATTAAACGTAAAGTAACAGGAGTAGCACACTCTGTGGCGTACCGGTATGTTTGCGGACTTCCAATGTTACAAAACTGGTTTCGAAACCCGTGATGGGCAGAGCATCGTGCAGCTTTGTGCTTAACTTCAAGCAAACAAAAGCAGCCTTACAAATCACAGATAATAGTAAATTAAAGGAAAAGGACCGTACAAGTTACAGTAATTGTCACATAATAGTATTATCTATATAAATTATGCTTAATTATACAATAATGGAAATTCTAGTTAGCGGGTAGTTTTTGTATATGTGAAGTAAATTTACAAACAACTTATTTATTTTGGTACTATGCATAAAGCTACACAAGGAACTATCTTTGCTCTGCCCGTCACGGGTATAGAAACCCGGTTCCTAGCAGTATAAATCAGCACTGTGCTACTGGGGGATCATTTAAAAACAATAAAATATTTTTTTTCTTCTTGTTGTTATTTTGAATTAAGCACAAAGCTACACAATGGGCTATCTGTGCTCTGCCCACCACGGGTATCAAAACCTGTTTTTTTAGCGTTGTAAGTCCGCAAACATACTGCTGAGCCAATGAGAGGCAAATGTTTTTGTATTGAGATACATAAGGATTTTTCAGACGATGATTTTAGAATAAAATACTGAAAAATATTATGTTTGAACTATTCTTAAAAATTCTTCAGACTCGACTAGCTTTCATTGAATGTATTTTCTCTTTAACTGAACCTTTAAATAATTTATTTTCACACAAAGAAATCAATATACTGACACAAGATAAATTTTAGTTCTGATATAATCAGCCTTTCGTGATAAATAACCACTGTAGAAATACTTATTTTTTATAGTTTCTTATTGCAGATTTGAGTCTACGACAAAAAATACATTTTTAATAATATATTATTGCTTTGTCAACCTTTCTAAAGGTCGGACGATCTCACACACAAACACAAATAAAAATGTAAAATTATAGATTCCAAACATAATTTTTCTTTGCTCTCGTAAAAAAAAGTTAAACATTACAAAAATAAATCTGTGGATGAAAAATCGGAAATAAGTTATTTAACAAAATTTATAGAGACGATGAAAGTTCGAAAGAATCTGGATTGGAACTCGAGTAATCTTAAACAATGTAAAGCCTCGAGTAATCTCAAACAATGTAAAGCCTCGAGTAATCTCAAACAATGTAAAGCCTCGAGTGATCTTAAACAATGTAAAGGCTCGAGTGATCTTAACAATGTAAAGCCTCGAGTAATCTTAAACAGTGTAAAGCAAAAAAACGAGAATTGGAATCGCAATTTTAAACCTCAACGGACTGCTAAGTGGACGTGAGCTAAATGGTTAGGTCAGAGACCCCTAAATATCATGTGTAGCCGACCTAACTTGAACTACTGAAGAGAAATAGGTTATCCAACAGTGCCCATCACTTGCTCGACTACCTGAACCGAATAACAGAACTGGCTGTTACATTTACAATGCGAACAAAACTGGAAGTATGGTGAGTATTCAGCTACATTATGTCTCGAACCGCGGATCCTTCGATCCGCAACTTAAAATGCAAAATGCAAGACTATGCCTGGCTAAAAATAACACGAACGGTAAATCACCAGTATTAAGAAAGGATTAGGGTTAAAAGAGCAAAAACTAAACAAATAATAAATATTTAGATAAATTTAGAAAACTTGCACAGATATTTGCGAGGACTTACATTCCTAGAGAAAGGGTTTTGATATCAATGGTAGGCAGAGTACAGAGAGTCCCTTTGCTTGAAAACAAACAACAATGACAGTCAAGAAAAAGGATCATGACAGAGAAAAAGGTGAAGGAAGTTATGGGAGTTAGAAAATTGGTAGAAAAACGAGAAAAAAAAGAGAGAAAATGAGAACAAGGAAGAGAAGCAAGGGAGAAACAAAAGTGAAGAGAAAGAGCAATAACACTGTGTAACACAACTTGTGTTCCTGGATAGTATGTGCAATAACACTGTGTAACACAACTTGTGTTCCTGGATAGTATGTGCTATAACACTGTGTAACACAACTTGTGTTCCTGGATAGTATGTGTTATAACACTGTGTAACACAACTTGTGTTCTTGGATAGTATGTGCTATAACACTGTGTAACGCAAATTGTGTTCCTGGATAGTATGTGTTATAACACTGTGTAACACAACTTGTGTTCCTGGATAGTATGTGTTATAATACTGTGTAACACAGCTTGTGTTTCTGGATAGTATGTGTTATAACACTTTGTAACACAACTTGTGTTCCTGGATAGTATGTGTTATAATACTGTGTAACACAGCTTGTGTTTCTGGATAGTATGTGTTATAACACTTTGTAACACAAATTGTGTTCCTGGATAGTATGTGCTATAATACAGTGTAACGCAAATTGTGATCCTGGATAGTATGTGTTATTACACTGTGTAACGCAAATTGTGTTCCTGGATAGTATGTGTTATTACACTGTGTAACACAAATTTTGTTCCTGAGTAGTTTGTGTTATTACACTGTGTAACACAAATTTTGTTCCTGAGTAGTTTGTGTTATTACACTGTGTAACACAAATTTTGTCCCTGGATAGTATGTGTTATAACACTGTGTAACACAACTTGTGTTCATGGATAGTATGTGGTATTACACTGTGTAACACAAATTTTATATGCAAAAACGGCTCGTTTGGGTTGAGAAAATATTTTAAATAGAATTTTAAAAAATTTTAAATTTTAAAAACGAACCGTTTTTGCATATATAATTCTCAACAAGTGGGTTTCTCGACATCACTGATTAACACAAATTTTGTTCCTGGATAGTATGTGTTATTACACTATGTAACACAAATTTTGTTCCTGGATACTATGTGGTATTTCTTAATTGCATATGATGTAAAAGCACAGAAAATGACCATTATTCCCTTCAAACTTTGCTTCTGTGACCTGGATAATGAAATTTAGAAATTAACCTATTTTATATGTAAAAACGGGCAAATTTGCACATTTTCATTTATATAAGGTCGGAATAAAACATATGAATCAAAATTTACATGTATTTATAATAAAGTTATTCAAAAATGGTTGGAAGTGAGTATTATTTCGAGATTTACGACTGTAATGCAAATCACTTTCACGTATCAGCCACCAAATATAGTCTCCCATAATGTTTTCGTCATACGCTCCCACGTCACAAAAGCAAAATTTGAAGAGGAAAATAGGTCTTTTATATATATGCAAAAACGGCTCGTTTGGGTTGAGAAAATATTTTACGTAGAAGAGCGAACAACGTTTTGACCTACTTCGGTCATCGTCAGATTCATAAAGCAAAAAAGAGGTAACCGACCGGAAGCTGACCATATGTTTGGAAGGGGTTGTGTAACTGAGTGTCGGAATGTAGAGGGCGGTGTTAGATGTTTGAATATATAATTTTATATTATTTATTTTATTATACTTAATATAGCTATAAAGGCGTTACTTTATATTGGTTTATTTTGAGTTTAAGTTGTTGTATAAGTAAGGCTTCTTTAATTTTGCTCACCAGATAAAAATTAACGATGAATTAGACAAAATGAATAGTGGGATTGATCGTCACTTTATAACGCCCCCACGGCTAAATGGGGCGAGCATTTTGGGATAACGGGGATTCGAACCAGCGACCCTCGGATTACGAATCGAGTGCCTTATACACCTGGCCATGTCGGGCCTCTACGCTGTGCCCACAATGGTATCTAAACCCGGTTTTCAGCACTTTGAACTGACACAATTTGTCACGAAGTCACTCGTACCGCATACCAGAACAGCCACGATGTGGTTGGATAATACTGTGTGCTGGTGGAAAAAAACATATTACAATCCTATAGCAGATCCCTATCGTTACAGACTCGCTACTACAATTAGCGAAAAGACATGTATGTAAAAATGACTCATAATATCACTAAAAAATATGAGCTTATGTATCAATAAAGGATCAGAGGCATGAATTAAAACTTTCTGTTAATAGTAGAACACTGCTATACAGAAACAAACCAAACCGGCGAGGAACACTACAACAGATAAAGGTCCAAAAATGGAAGAAAACAGAAAAGGAAAAACATGAGTGATGACGAAATACTAAGTGACAAAATATTTGGAATAAAATAATTAAAAACATTTAGTTACTTACAGAGTGCAACTTTAACTGACTAAAATTTATACAAAAACACGAATTATAAAGAGTAAAAATCAAATAGAGTAAAGAGAGAATACAGAGTGACAAAAGATTTGGGAAGGGGAAAGTTAAAGAAAAGACGAAATTTCGGGAAAAACGAAAAAATTGTAAGACAAAACGTTCTTTCACCACAGAAAAAAAAACGTCAAAAGCTACAAAAACTTTCAGATACATTGTGCTGATAAGCCTTTCTGTCAGTTCAAAGTAGTTCTTAGCGTACAGAGAACGTTCACTGTCAAGAAAACAAAAAAGAAAATAGAATGAAGATATCCATAATAATAAGGAACATAGGTTTATTGCAGTGCAATGTTTGTTTAGCTGGTTCTGTGTTTGGCACCATATTAGGTTCAGCAGAAAAATGACAATAAAAGCCTTCAATGTGTTTGTTTATCCATCCAAAGACAAGAAACGAGCACTAAAAATGCATGTTTTACAGTTTATGTACAACTAACAGCACAATAGAGACAATCCAAAACATAAAACACAATATAACTTTGTTTGTTTGTTTAGAATTAAGCACAAAGCTACTCAATGGGCTATCTGTGCTCTGCCCACCACGGGTATCGAAACCTGGTTTTTAGTGTGTAAGTCCACAGACATACCACTGCGCCACTGGGGGGCCACAATATAACTACCGATTATATTGCACCAATACTCGGGTAAATTCGTAACAGAAAATCAACATCATTGTAAACTATCGTACATTTTTCTGTTCAATCATTTCTATTTCACTTTGTTCTGTTTGTTTACAATGAAGCACAAAGTTACACAAAGGGCAGTTTGTGCTCTGCTCACCATAGGTTTTGAAACTCGGTTTCCAGCAGTATTAAATCAGCAGACGTACCCCTGAGGAGCTTTCCCTTTGTTTTTGTATACGGAGAACGAATGCTGCACTGTAGTAGATTCGAATATGTGCGATACCATAAAATATTTTCCACACTTTAATGCTAAGTCTGCATTTGAAGAGTGACAAGCAACCACTTAGCACAAATAGTGGGTAGTAATGCTGTATTCAGTAATTAGTTTAGAACTAGAGACGGTAGTAGGTAGTCTCAGTAGCTTCGCCCAAAATTCAAATATGTTTTTACATTATTTTATCAGTTTTACTTGCAGTGTTCCAGGCTTCTGTGTTTCGTACTAAAATGTTAATGGTGTTCCTATAGAATATTTATCAGTTGTTTGAAAATTCATATTTTTGTGTGTGTATAATTCCATATTCCACCCATTATTACTGTTTCTATTTATCCAAAAACTTAAACGGAGGAAAATAAAAACCAGTTTTCATCACAATCTGTCAAAATTTTAAAACATTAATGGAAATTACAAGTTTGAAGAAAAATATATTATAAGTGTTTATTACGGAAATAAAAAAACAGTATTTTGAAATAATCCTAATTTGAATCAATAAACATAATAATTATCTCTTTACGTCATAACTATATGCTGACTAGAGGCAATCTTCCTGTTTGTTTGTTAACAAAATAAATGTTCATGTCTTGAAATATGTAGTCTGGTCTTTTGATACTGCTAGAATTAAAATTATATTTTATAATATATATTTATACATACATAATGCAGAAATTTTAAATACAATAACACCTGATGGATGTTCCAATAAACAATATAATAGTTAAAGCACTTGACATACAATAATAGTTGTTCACGGTGCTGATAAACTCATCTATTGGTTCAAGGTAGTAGTTCTTAATGTACAGAAAATGTTTACTGTCAAGAAAACAAATAGAAATTAAAATATAACGTCGATACAATGTACTAACGACAGTAGCTGATACAATGTACTAACGACAGTAGGTGTTACAATGTAATAACGACAGTAGCTGATACAATGTACTAGCCACAGTAACTGATACAATTTACTTACGACAGTAGCTGATACAATGTATTAACGACAGTATCTGATACAATTTCCTGACAACAGTAGCTGATACACTTTACTAACTACAGTAGTTGATACAATGTACAAGCGAAGTAGCTGATACAATGTACTAGCGATAGTAACTGATACAATGTACTGACGAGAGTAGCTGATACAATGAACTAGCGACAGTAGCTGATACAATGTACTAGCGACAGTAACTGATACAATTTACTAACGAGAGTAGCTGATAAAATGTACTAACAACTGTAGCTGATACAATATACTAACAACAGTAGCGGATACAATATACTAACGATAGTAGCTGATACAATGTACTAACGACAGGAGCTGATACAATGTACTGACAACAGTTGCTGATACAATCTACCAGCGACAGTAACTGATACAATTTACTAACGACAGTAGCTGATGCAATGTACTAACGACAGTAGCTGATACAATGTACTAACGACAGTTGCTGATACAATGTACTAACGACAGTAGCTGATACAATGTACTAACGACAGTAGCTGATACAATGTACTAACGACAGTAGCTGATACAATGTACAAACGACAGTAGCTGATACAATATACTAACGATAGTAGTTGAAACAATGTACTAAAGACAGTAGATAATGAAATGTAATTAACACGATAGCTAATACAATGTATTGAAGGAAATACTTCAAACTATACTAAATACATTATCTGAAACAATGCACTGAAACATTAACTGATATAATCCTTTATCTGGGCTGTTAAAGAACTCTCTTGACATCTACGAGGTTTTGGATTCTAATCCAATACGAATTACAATAATAATAAACATTGCACACAGAAAAAACTGACATTCAACTAGTGGTTTCTCAGATCCAAATATAAGATCAAAGACATTGTGTGTGTATGCGGGGTGAGAGTGTAGTAATTTAACTGATTTGATAGAGCATTGCCTAGCATTTGGAAGGTTTTAGGTTCAAATCCAGCACAAACGTTTCACAAACTGAACTGAGAATAGTAAGGAGTGGTCTGTAGAAAAGAAAACCGATAATTCGTTGCATTTAAATTAGTTTATGGTACATTGTATTGAATATAGTATATTATACAACGTCCTAAAGGCAGTAGGTGATAAATTATTGTGAAGACAGTGGGTAACACACTGAATAGAAAAGCCCCCCAATGGCTCAGCGGTATGTCTGCGGACTTACACGCTAAAATCCGGGTTTCGATACCCGTGGTGGGCAGAGCACAGATAGTTCATTGTGTAGCTTTGTGCTTAATTCAAAACAACTGAATAGAAAACAACATACAGATGAACGATAGCTTCTCTTTTCAAATCATAACCGAATATCAGTTTTAGAAATATCGTTTTCATAACGTGGGATGTGTTGTAATAAAATATTAGGATAATTCCTTTTTCAAATTCATAACGTATAACGTGTAAGCAAATAACTGTGTGTTCATTTTCAGTCTTTAATCCGAACAGAATCGTCTTTTAAACAGACACTGCAGCACTTTAAACTGTTTATATTCGTTCAGAATTTTGTTGGACGTTGTGATTAATCGCACCTAGATCAAGGTCAACCAATATTTAGTTTGTATCTAAGTCAAGGTAAAATTATTTAGTTATTTGTAGATGAAGTCAACCAATATTTACTTGTATCTAGGTCAAGTTCGACTAATATTTCGTAAAACAATTACAGATATTAGTGAACAAAGAAATTACAAATGTTTTACAAGTTACACAACTGAACTTGATACTTTCTGTCCAGTTATCACGGTCACTTATATAAGGGCAGATCATTCACTTCCAGGACAAGCTATTCATGGTATCACCATCAATTGTAAAATTTCAAACCGCTGTTGTACAATCTACTTAAGTCTAAAAAAAAACAACAGTTAATTAAATATTATATTGAAAATCACAATTAAGTTTTATTTGTAGAGAAACGAAAAACTTTTGTTATATATATTCTTAAACAGCCACTGTTTGCGAAGTTAGCAAATTTTAATCACAAGAAAGACGTTTAATTTCCGAGTGCTTTATAATAAGAAGTTCATGTTAATATAACATCGAGTAACTAGAAATGAAAAAAATACATGAGGCAATTTAAAATAATAAAAGAACTAAGTGCTACGTAAGGAAACGGGGCCACTTCTGATTAAGCTTTTAATTAAGGTGTGCGATGCCCAATCTAATAATCAGCATAGAGTAAATTAAGACAAACAAATCTAAGTTGGTAGGCAACTAATACTTGGCACAGCTTCATCAGTACGAATAGCTATAAGATAATGAGTTAATGTGCTTATTTTTTATGCTGGAAAAGTAGTGGTTTAAGTAATTTTAAAATCTTTTGGCAAAAACAAAAAACCGTATTTGTGAAGTTTAAACGGAACCCTGCCATTATCACTTCGTATGTCACGATAATGCTACACCACGAGATTATAGATAAGAAAATTAAGTTGAATACTTTAGAAATAAGTCAAAAAGTGACCGATTAAATCCAACGGTAGTAAAACAGCCAAGCCATGTTAACTTGAAAAGCTTAGCGCATGTTCAAACAGTAAAATATGCGAAATTTACAAGTCTTTATATCCTGCATATCCAAATTTACGCTACATAAAAATATGATGTACAATTTCTTTGAATATCAGGAAACATCCTACGGTGTAGTGTATACGTAACACTAAAGTTACTCTGTGCACTTGAGTTACTGTATTTGTGGCAAAACTCCTGAAAGTTATCTTCTGCCGACCTAATTTTAAGCCACCGATCAGATGAAAGGTAGCACATTATTATCAACTCTTGAGGAATTGACTGCTACTATTATAACAGGTACAGAGTTCAAATTTGAGGGGGAGTATTATACGGTGTCGCACAGATTCGAACCCACCTCGACAAGGCTGAAATCTACTGTTGTTCCACCACAAAGCCGGTGTTTTACTAAATATTAACCAAGCAAAAGATTTAAACATGTAGATTATATCATTACATATATAGTCCAATTGTGTAGTTTTGTACAAAACGACAAACGAACATTTAACAAATTTATTATTGTTAACCTCGTTGAAATTAGGCCTTTGCAACTTTTTATTTTATCTGTAACAGCAAACATAAATTAAAAAAAAGATTTATTTTCACTTAACTTTTTATGGTTTTAGAAATGCAAAGAAGTAGACGGAAGTTATAACTTTTGAATTTTAGGTCAAGCCTGTTTTAGTCATTGGTTTGGTTTGGTTTGAATTTTGCGAAAAGCTACAAGACGGCTATCTGCGCGAGCTGTCCCTAGCTGTCCCTAGCTGTCCCTAATTTAACAATGTAAGACCAGAAAGAAGGCAGCTAGTCATCACTACCCACCGCCAACTCTTGGGCTACCTTTTACCAACGAACAGTGGAATTGGACGTCACATTATAACGCCTCAACGGCTATAAGGGCAACCATGTTTGATGTGACGGAAATTTGAAATCGCAACCCTCAGATTACGAGTTGAGTGCCTTAACTACCTAGCCATGCCGGGCCAATTTTTTTTTAGTAATATTCATGAAAAAAATGTAAATTAATTAAAGCTCCCTATGGCTCAGTAACAAACCTGAAGGATTATAAGACTAAATATCAGGCGTCGATAACTGCTTTTCGCAGAGTGCAGGTACTACTTTGTGATTAACAACAAATTAATGTACAAAAGGCTTCAGTATCTGTCTTAAAATAAGGAAGAGTGAGGATTACCTGGTACTGTCATAGTATTACAAAGTTAGTCTTAGCATTACTGATCTTATTGCTACATTTCATTAACTACATCCTCAAGTTCCTTGGTATCATCAAATATGACAGAAAACCTATTCATATAAAACATTTTTCAGGCATTAAATGTGAAATTTCGCAAGTAACTTACAATAATGAACGATAGAGAGAACTAAAAATATCGAAGTCGTTGTGTAAAGCTAAAAAATAATTTATTTGCAATCTGTCCACCTTGGAGAATCGAGCCTCGGATTTCAGCTTTGTAATTTTGTAAACTAACAGTTCACCCACCAGTGTAAAGTATTTGTAAATGTATTTGAAATTCTGTTATTTTCCGTCCCAAATTGCAAGAATTTCTTCCATTCAGAACTTATGTTAAAGAGTTTTAAAAAATGCTACTTGAAAAAATAATCGTTTTTTTTATATAGAAAAGTATAGTAGCACATTTTAGTTCCTATTCTTACAACTACAGCACAATCTGCGTGCCACCTAGTGGAAAAATTAAATCCATGCACATAAACCTGAATAAAGCAAATGTTAAATAAGGATCCATCAAGTAGAGCATTGAGGGATAAAAGAAATCTCTAATGTATGATAAAAGTTGAAAAAAACTACATAATACATATATATTGTGTATTATAGTGTATATAATTAATTAAAAAACGCAGCAATGAGACCAACTAGTTAATAAATATCTTCATTTTGAGTATAATATACAAAATATAAAACTAAAACAAAGCAATGTTCCCCTGGTCGAGTTGTTATTGAATTAAATAGCCTTAAAAATGAAGCATTATACTTTCACTATACTAGAATTATACCATAACAATAACAGACGAGTAACAAGAGTAACCAATATTTATTATTGTAATTTTAATGAGACAAAACACAATAGTTTTATGTTGGCATTCTTTATATTTTCATGTACATTTTAGTACCAATGTTATCCATATTTCTGGTTCATAAACATATATATTTATGTATGTACGTTGCTCATTTTCAAATGTTTCTGTTTTATCACTAAACCTAAAATAAAATCGAACGTGTCTTGTCTTTCGTTTGAAAAAAATTAATTTTTCATTATTTTATCCCCTATCAACATTTTATAACTAAACAAAATATCCTCCCATTGATGCAGCTAAAACCAGACACACACATACAAAGTTACTACAAGTTTTAAATCTATACTCTTGTCTACATGGGTTGTTATTTACGTCTTCAACTAGTATGATTATCACGTAACAATGCAAGGTGAAACTTCTATTAATATAATTCTTTTCTATCTTTAAGGTTTATTGATTTCAAACTCTTTTATCTGGGCTTAATATTAGACTCACGTTTCAAGATTGAACATATAGAGCCAAGATATGATAAAGTAAGTTCAAATATTAACAGGTGCAGCGTTTTTATATCTTATGTTCAATAAAGTTATGTCGTTATCACGTGTAGCTCCCCCAAAATGACCAATAAGCCAATATTGAAATTCTTTACTTGCAGAATATAAATGTAATCTAAAGGAGCTTTAGTTCAAGAGTACAAAAATACAGACAAATTCAGCATCTTCGTGTGAAGCTTTATCTACTTTATTTTCTAGAATGTCGATACTTTATATTTCAGTTTGCTTTATTCTGAGTTTAATATACAAACAATAAAATATGTTTATTTAGAAACACTTTATGAGGGCTTGACATGATCAGGTGGATTAAAGCGTTCGACTCGTAATCTAAAGGTTAGAGGTTCAAATCCTGGTCACTCTAAATAGCTCACCCTTTCAGCCGTCGGGGCGTTATAATTTCACGATCAATCCCACTATTCGTTGGTAAAAGAGTAGCCCAAGAGTTAGATGGTGCTGACTAGCTCCTTTCCCTCTAGTCTTACATTGCTAAATTGGGAATGGCTTGCGCAGATAGCCCGCGTGTAGCTTTGCGCGAAATTCAAGAACTATATTTTGAATACGTGATCGATTATATGTGTAAAATGTATTGATAAATAATATCCAAGTATGGCCTCTTTTCGATTTTGTACTAATTATGGATTTTTTTCTATTTTATAAATTTTTCCCCTAAGCCAAGATATAAAAAATATATATTATTATTTTTTATTTACAAAAGCATTTTTAAAATGTATATTATGCTGTTCAAAATTATCAAAATAATAATGTAACTATGAGACGTTTACGCATTCAAATAGTTGAAGTAATGCTTTATAAATTCAAGATGTAAACTTAGGTTTGCATCGAACCCGACATTCCATCTGATAATCTTATTACAAAATTACATTTCGGTTTTTAACTAAGTAATATGTATCAAAATGTAAATAAAAGTAATAGCAGAGCACTGGAAATACAAAAAAATTGATATTTAAGGTTTTGTTTTTTATTTTACATTTAATTACATCAACAGTTATAAGTCTGTGCTGCAAGTAAAATTCATCAACTTCAGCGTGTACTACGACAAATTAAATGTGGGATTTTGTTATTACAATTACTTTGTGAGATAATAAACCGTATTAAATGTGAGATTTTTTTAATATTCATAAACACACACTATATGTTGTAGTAACCTATTTCAGGTGTTGCGATCAGAGATCACTACATGCTGTATTAACCTACTTGAAGTATTGTAGCCAGAGATCACTACATGCTGTATTAACCTACTTGAAGTATTGTAGCCAGAGATCACTATATATTGCAGTAGCCTACTTCATGCGTTGCTAGCCATATATTACTATATGCCGTAATGATCTGTTTCAGATGATTGTTTTTTGTTTTTCTTAATTTCGCGCAAAGATACACAAGGGCTATCTGCGCTAAGAGTTCCAAATTTATTAGCGTAAGATTAGAGGAAAGGCAGCTAGTCATCACCACCCACCGCCAACTCTTAGGATACTCTTTTACTAGTGAAAAGTTGGATTGATTGACACATTATAACCCCCCGCGGCTGAAAGGGCGAGTATATTTGGCGCAACGGGTATTCGAACCTGCGACCCTCAGATTACGAGTCGAACGCCTTAACCCATTTGGTCATGCCGGGCCGTTTCAGGTGATGCAATCAGAGATTATTATGTGCTGGTACCCCTTTCTGGCACAGCGGTAAGTCTGACGGGTTACAGCAGGGAAAATTATGTCTCGATACCTGTCGTGGACAAAGCACAGAGAAACCATTGTATTACTTTGTACTTAACAACAAGAATACAAAGAAAACTATTTGGTTCAGACGTTACCTGTAGAAAGAACGTTGCTACACATGTCTCGGGTCAACTGAAAGTATTCTTGGTACCACTACAAGCGTATTGTTTTATATTTCGCCGAGAGAACAATGTATCTTGTGTACGGTATCCAGTTGCGGCTGAGAACATTTGATTCAGTCTCAAAGCAGGAACCTCGATATTGCAGCGATCAAGAATCAGCAAATAGCAGTCATCTACTTGTATTGTGGATGTTGGCTTATCTCATCCACATTAGTTCTTCTGGACAAATAGCAACTTGAAGCAGTTCATGCTTTTGATTTTTTGTGCAATGTAATAACGAACTACTTGTCTATCAAAGTCTCTTTCTGCAATAACTTCATTATATTATTTCTTGATGTACAAAGACTTTATGATACTGTCGTTTTTGAAAAGCTTCAACCATTAGTTCGCTTTCTTTTACACATAACATGTTGACTGTAAATTAATACACAGGTTGTGTTAACTCAGGTACCAGACTGTTTCCGTACAATTAATTTTACTTTTCCCATTTGAACATTGTATGATAAAACTAAGATTATATAAGTCCTAAACAATGTTCGGTAAGGAAAACATTATTCGTAGTGGTCGGAAAACACCTTAATTTAGGATTATTGTTTATCAAGGGTATTTACAGATGTTAGTTATATGATATGTTTAGCTCTCTTTCATCCATTTTTCCGCACTGATATGGATGGCTTGGTTCGCAATATGTGGGTCGAAAGTTTGAGCCCTTGTCATTGAACATGCTTGCTGTTTCAGCCGTGGGGGCGTTATGAAGTTATGATCAATCCCACTCTTCGTTGGTAAAAGATAAGCCCAAGAACGGACGTCAAATAGTACTTGTGTAGCTTTGAGAGAAATTCAAAACAAACCAAGCAAACCCCCTTTTTATTCATACCTCGTCACCCCGGCAAGTCAGTGGTAAGTTTACCGACTTACAACCCTAAAATCTGAGGTTCAAGTTCCCACGGTGAAGAGAGCCCATCGTGTAGCTATTTCTCTCCCTATATTTGTCAGCGTTTACTTTGTTATACGTTGGACTGTTCCTGTACTTTTGCACTAAATGTTTTTTTCTTACTTTCAAAACAAATAACTAAGCAGTTAATAGTTTTATTAAAATCTAATTTTAAAAAAACAGTCCAACATCAACATATCTTTCGGAAGGGAGTGATTTTAGCACTTAAAACTTAATTTGTATCAAAGTTCACACTACAAAATTCGAGTAAAGACATTATTGTGAAAAAAAAATCAAATTTAGTTCTTCCTGGAAACCACGTTCCTGATCATATCCTAAACTCCACTGAAAGATATAAAACCTGACTGTCTTTTTAAACACAGAACATTTTTATGAAAGCAAATGTCAACTGGTGTCTCACAGCATAAGCTTAACCTGTCTCTTCATTCACAATTATTGTTGTTACTGATTAACATGAGTTTTATTATCATAATCCACAAGAAAAGAAAAAAGTTAAGTGGTAGCCTTAGTTTCGAGTTAATTGAACAAAAGTTTCAGTTTTTTTTAGAATGAAACTTTAAAGTGCTACTAACACAAACAGCAATCTCGACTGCTGTTTAATTTTACATCAGTCACGATACTATCTCTAGATTTCGTTCCTTTACCTCCAAACATTATCTTTTTACTGACAAGAAATGCAAGGAAAACCTTTCTCATTTCAGTGTTGAGTACAAAAGGAAATGTTTCTAGAGTCTTCCACTCAGAATATTATAAAATTCACTGGCAACAGTTATCAGGCTAGCGTGGGTACGTGCGTCGCTTAACTCCATATCATAAAACCACTTGATTTACTAAGGTCTAAAATGCGTCGTTCAATGAGCTTTGGTAGAGAATATCGAATGTCAGCATATTCTAAAAATGGACTTTTTTTCCTTTATGAAAATTGAAATTCTTGGAAAAGTAGAGATGTGGAAACTTATAGTGTAACTTGCTTATTATATTCAAATACTAGAAATACAGTATGAAACACACACTTCTGCTCCGTCGCGTGGCTATCATAGTTAGTCTATAGTAGTGTTCAAATTTTGGCGAGAAAAAAAAAAAATTTTTAATTCGCATTTCTTTTAAAGGTTTGTTTATGAGTTTTAACTCGTGATTTACATATATATTTATAAATGTATAAACTAAAACTTGTTTTACACTTTTAAGCAAGCCCAATCGCTTAACAATTATCGTAGTTTACTACGATTGCCTTGGAATCAAAAAACGTGTGTTTATAATTAAAAACAGTTTTACAAATGATTGCTCATTTAAAAGCTGGATTATAATCGGCTGTTCAAAATGCTTTCTATTAATGTGTGCTTTTTAATTGAAATTAAGAGATTTAACAATTCACTAATTTTGACCACAGCTGGGTTCGGGTTGGTCTTGTAGTAGAATGAATGTGCGTAAGTTTGTTTTATAACAATGTCGCATTATCCCATTTGCCTTGTCCACCCCAGAGAATCGGACCCTGAATCTAAGCATTGCAAGTCCGTAGACTTATCGGAGAACCCCTGTAGAAGACCCTGAATTTCAGAGCTGGTAAACCTTGTTTGAATTAGTGCCATACCAAAATATATTTCCCATATTTTAACTGTGGGTGTTGTAATAGTAACAGCCAATCCCTAAGTTTGAATGGTGAATAATAGCATACTGTTGGTTGTCTTCCCTCTGGTTAGTAGTTCAAAATTTGGAACGGTGATAACAAAGGGCTGTTAGTTGTCCTTCCAAAAAGCAACTAATTTCAGGTAACATCAGGTTTCGATACAGACTATTTCACCGCCACTTTATTTTGGCAGTGTTAGCCACGCAACCTGCTAATTTTCATAGCTGAAATCGATTCAATACAATGTACTCAACCCACGTATAGCATTTCTTTCTGTTCTACTTTCAACCATCATGGTATCACATTTACCACTAAAGGTAGTCACATATAATACACACTAATGTACGAACAATACAAAGTAAATCCTAGATTATTACACTTACTGATATAATCTCAGATCAAAAGATAAACAAACAAACAAACCCAAGTGTCAATTCTATAGTTTTCCCGAACATGTCATATAGCATGTAGTCAAAAACCCGGGTTGATAAGTGTTATTCTATCAAACCAGCTTCCAGAAGTCGAGGTTAAAATTTGATTACTTTTGTAAAACTACAAAGTAAGCAGTTGAGACTTGTCTTTTAGCTCTTGAGAAAAGTCGAATTGAGGAATTGAAGCCCGAATTTTGGAGTTGTAAGTTCGTATACTTACTGCTGTCCAACTGGGGACAGTACCTGAGACAACGATTGATCTACTGGTAAACTAAAGAAAAAACAACATAAATATGAATATAATATATCACAAAGTTCACATATATATAACTAGTAATAAATCCAATAAAATTCAAGACATCAAGCAGACACTGGTATTGTCAACCAAATCGATCCTAGGTTCGGTAATTACCTAACATCATAAAGTTTTCTCTTGGCTTTTGAACCAAATAATGGCGGATTCAAAATCTCGCTTACAATGCATTCTTAGCTGAAAGTAAGGAGCATGTTAAACAACATTGTATTGCGAACCCAATACTTCTCCATACGCAGCCCGATATATCTGCCTCAAGGTAACACCCGGCTCAGTCAATACAACCAAACCAAAAAAAGTGGAAAACTTTATTTGTTTTTGAATTTCGCGCAAAGCTACACAAGCTAGCTGTCCCTAATTTAGCGGTGTAAGACTAGAGTTAAGACAGCTAGTCATCACGACCCACTGTCATATCTTGGGCTATTCTTATTACCAACGAATAGTGAGATTGACCAAAATATTATAACTCCATGGCTGAAAGGGTGAGCATGTTTGGTGCGACCAGGATTCGAACTCATGACCCTCAGATTACGAGTCGAACGCCTAAACGTACTTGGCCATGCCGGGCCGATAAACGTTACTTTCAAACTTCTGCATTATAAAAAAGATGAAATTGCATAAAAAAATATATTAACTTTTTGTTAACACGATTACACACAAAAACAGAATAGTTTTCGCTCTAAATAATTAGGTTGCTGGTTGAACTTAAGCACGTGTAATTTTTTTTTAATACAATATAAAATTACAAAATAAACTACAAAGTAATTTTGTCACATGAACTACTTGACTTTTATTATTAAATAAACATCTACATTAATAAAGCCCCCAGTGGCTCAGCGGTATGTCTGCGGACTTACACGCTAAAATCCGGGTTTCGATACCCGTGGTGGGCAGAGCACAGATAGCCCATTGTGTAGCTTTGTGCTTAATTCAAAATAACAAATAACATTAATAAAATTATGAAATGAAACACATTTAGTAAAAGCGTTCGGCTACATTGGACTTTTGAGCCTTGTTTCATTTTAAGTATCAGACTAGCATCCCCGCAGACATAACGTTGCAAATCATATTTGTTTACGGGCACTAAAAACTTTTCGGTTAGTTTAAGTGCGGCCTTATGTTGAAAAGAAACAAATATTTAGTTTTATTAACGCGCTTGTAAATTATGAAATTATAAATACGTTTGGATGTGAAATTAGCCCAGAATCCATTAACTACTGTTGCACGTGCTATCACTGCATCAAAGTGTTTGGAACAGGAAACTAATAGCGCCAAAAGTAGTTAAGTAAACCATGTAAGGATTCCGGAAGGAGTCTGAAGAAACAGAAGAGAAAGTATTGCGATTCATCTAGTCGCTATAGGATTACATATGGCACACAACTTCTGTTGAAGGCTTCTCCTGAGTACGAGATTAAAGAGTTTTCCATTGACATATTTCACTTGCCTACTGGTCGTTTAAAGAAATATAACTCGTTCATTGTGATCATAAGGCAGGTTGCAAGTTTAAATTTTTGATGATGTAATCTTTTATTTTTCGTGCAATAATTCGCCAAAAATTGCAAAACTAATCTACTGACGATTAAATGCAAAAAAGTAAAGTCAGTGGTGGCAGGTTGTGAGGATTTCCTGTATACCCTTAAAGTAGGTGTGACAGGAAATCCTACTCCATCATTATACTAGCCTGGCATGTTAGGGCGCTCAAGTTGTAATCTTAAGGTCGCAAGTTCAAATCCCCGTTAAATAAAATATGTTCGCCCTTTCAGCCATGTGGGCGTTATTTTGTGACGGTCAATCCTTTCGCTGGTAAAAGAGTAGGCCAAGAGTTGGCGATGGGTGGTATTGCCTTCCCACTGGTCTTAAACTACTAAATTAGGGACGGCTAGCGCAAATAACTTTTGTGTAGCTTTGCGCGAAATCCAAAAAACAACACTATCGTTATACAACCAGACTATGATGAATTAATAAGTTTGGGACTATATCCTGAAGTTTGGCGCTATGTCCTCAAACTATGAAGATAAATTCTATCCTTTTACAGTTAGGTTGTGATGGGAAAACGCACTAAATACTTACTATTTCACAGACACTACATATAGATAGATATAGATATACACATAAAAATATTTAATAAAAGCTAACACTACACTTTCAAGCTACAGCAACGGGAATAGCGCTGTGAAGAACCTCAGTAAAGGTCTATTGCTATCAATCTATTGAAATACAACAGAAGTATAAACTATAATCGATATTACGTTTGCACGCTTAACATTTCTTGTGTTTGATTAATTATTTATTCAGTGCTGTTCGAAACTAAATCAAATTTATTACAGCCTAACGTTTCAAGACAGAGTACCAATTAGTTCTAACTGCTAAGGACTTTTGCAGAACGGTCAACAGACAATTATATTGGTAGACAAAAACTGCTTACTGATGGTAAAATGCTCTACAGCTCTTTAGCATAACTGAACAAATGTTCTATAGCTCTTTACCGTTAATAAAAATGTTTTTTCAGCTTTTCAGCATTACTAAGCAAATGTTCTACAGTTCTTTATAGCTCTTTAGTCTCACTGAACAGATGTTATATAGTTCTTTACCCTTACTGAACAAATGTTATGCAGCTCTTTAACCTCATTGAACAATTGCTCTGTACAACTTTTTACCCTCACTGAACAAATGTTCTGCAGCACTTTACCTTCATTGAACAAATGATCTTTACAACTGTTAACCCTCACTGAACAAATGTTATTCAATGACTTCAGTCATTATATTTCTTGTGTATTGGAAATAACATAAGACCAAGTTTTAAATTATAAATAAATATAGTTCAAATATTTTAGCTTTCCTTTCCTAAACAACATATATCAATTACCCTTTGACAAAACTGTGGCTAATAGTACTATACTCTATGAGTACTTCTTTTTTAAATATCCAAATTTTAGTATCCAATGGTTAACCAATAACGTTTTTGCCATTCTAACTTCGACTGTCTCCAAGTCCATTTACTCTACACTCTAATTACTAAACTGCTTTCACTGAAATCAAGAAAATATATTTGGTACTTAGTGATATTCATTTACTTTTTCAATTCCTCGCAGGAATTTGTTACTTTCACAAATTAAAATCAAGTGATGCCATGGTAACAATTACAAGTTTTCCTTACGCAGTTTATTTCAGGCGTGTAACTTTGGTTGAATACACATTTTACTTTATCTGTGATTTTGGTTCAGTTGATGTCTTCCAGTTTGTAACGGCTAATACCAAATAGTGCAGTAACTTTCTGCAGAAGTATCTCAGAACGGCTGGTATGGGTGTTAACACTTTTATTGATAAGGAGAGAACAACGTTTTGACCTTCCTAGATCATCTTCAGGTTAAGAAAAAGAGAGTTTGCAAATAACTTTTGCCGGACACGTTTTAGGAACAAGAATATGAACGGATATAGGATTGTAGGGGCATTGCTTGTTTGTTTGTTTTTTGAATTATGGCGCAAAGGTACAAGGGGGCTATTTGCGCTAGCCGTCTCTACTTTAGCAGTGTAAGACTAGAGGGAAGGCAGCTAGTCATCATCACCCACCGCCAACTCTTGGGCTACTCTTTTACCAACGAAGAGTGGAATTGACTGTCACATTATAACGCCCCCACGACAGAAAGGGCGAGCATGTTTAATGCGACGGGGATGCAAACCCACGACCCTCAGATTACGAGTCGCACGCCTTAACTCACCTGGCTATGTCGGGCCAGGGGGCATTGCAGTAAGATGTTAGGTTATCAATTAATATAGATGTAAAGGTGTTTCTTTATATTGGTTTAATTTTGGTTTCAGTTGCTGAATAAGTAGGGCTTCTTTGATTTTTCGTTTGTTTATATTTGTTTCCCTACTTGTTTAACGTGCTGAAAAATTAAAAACTCAATATATTAAAACACCAAATAAATAGCCACAAATCTATGCTCACCTAATAAAATTAATGACGAAACCAACAAAATAAAATAACACTTCATCAACATTAACAAATTTCCCAAAAACCGTGAAAAAATTATATGCACACATCTAGACCAACAACAAACAAACGACAATAAATCCAAAGATACAACAACCTACAAAACCTTTTACTGCTGAATACCATTTGCTCCTGACATCAGTGAAAAAACAACTAACACCAAAATTAAATCAATATAAAGAAACAACTTTATTCCTGTAATAATTAATAATCTAACATCCTACTGCAGTGCGCCCTACAATCCCGTACCTGTTTATACTCTCGTTCGTAAAATATGTGACCGGCAACAGTCACTTGCAAACTCTCACTTTCTTAACCCGAAGATGATCTAGGAGGGTAACTGATGTGAGATATACACCTGCGTATACTTAACAATCTGGACAAAGAGAACTGCTAATTAATGTGAGATTTATACTTGTATACATTTAACAACCAGAATAACGAGCACTGATGACTGATGTGAGATATACACCTGTGAACATTTAACATCCAGAACAACGAGCGCTAATGATTGATGTTAGATATACACCTGTATATATTTAACAAAGACGTAAAGAATTTCTCCACAGAAAATTAGCTGAAAAAAATTGTTTATATTTTACTGTAGGGCAAATCATCGATAGGTTTTAAGCCTCTCCCTTCTCATGCTTTTGAACACATGTTCTGTCGTGTTTATTATTTATATCATTCAGATGTGAAGATTCTTGAGTATTAAAACCTGATCAACTACAATACAGTGAATGTAGTTTTCTTAAACTACAAAAAAGCTAAAAATTAATAAATGATCAGTTGTACAGTTGCGTTTAGTTCAGTCTCCCCTCCTGTTGCTTTATCATTTCATACTAATTTGTTTTAATTCATAACGTAGTTTTACTTCATTTAATTTGATCTAATTTTGGCACGTGCTACGATGATATAGTTTTGAAACATTCTAGAAATTCCTTTCATCTTACGATATCAGGTTAGGTTGGTGAAAAATTGTGAAATTTTGAAACAGCTATTTGTGAGATAATGGATAATCCGTTATACCATCAGTAACTGTTTCAAGACTTCATATTGTTTGTAAGATGCCTCTCAAACAGCAAACGGTGAACATTCGTGTATTATTTAAACATTTTGACATTATTTTAGATGCAGTTTATCAATTATTTTGGCTGAAAACGTTTTCTTGGAAGCATATGATCTATGTAGGTACGTAGCAATGCTTGTTATTCTGATTGTTAAGTGTTTCAGGTGTATACCTCACATCAGTCATCAGTGCTCGTTGTTTTGGTTGTTAAGTGTTGCAGGTGTATACCCCACATCAATATAAAAAAAATCTGTATTTACTTTTTACCTAAACAAAACTTAATCTGGATTCTTTATAACCATTTTACTATCTTTAATCACTTTTTATCTGTTTGTGTTCAGAGCATTGCTACACGACAGGCTACCTGCTCTCTGTATACCACGAGGATTGTCTGTTTCTGAATTTCGCGCAAAGCTACAAGAGGGATATCTGCGCCAGCCGTCACTACTTTAGCAGTGTAAGACTAGAGGGAAGGCAGCTAGTCAGCATCACCCACCGTCAACTATTAGGGTTACTCTTTTACCAACGTATAGTGGGACTGACCGTCACATTATAGCGCCCCCACGGTTGAAAGGGCGAGCATGTTTGGTGTAATGGAGATTCGAACCCGCTACCCTCGGATTACGAGTCAAGTGCCTTAGCCACCTGAGCATGCCGGGGCCACATGTCGGATTTTAGTGTTGTAACTCAATAAACGTACCGTTAACCAACTGGGGATTACTCAACCCATTTTGTGAAATTCCAAAATTTAACTTGCTACATGAAAACTACGTTGAGTATAACATGTATTTTTAATTGTAAGAATAACGTTTTTCTATGATTCATAATTACTGATTAAGGTTTTAAAAATAATTCCAAATAATTAATTTTCCTGTGTGTCTGTGCTTACAGAAAATTGACGATTAAAATGTAGTATCTCACTTTTGAACAAGAACATTAAGGAAGATTACAACTCATTCCTTTATCGATAGTAAACTTAATATCAGAATCAAGTGCCCCCCAGTGGCACAGCGGTATGGCTGCGGAGTTACAATGCTAGAATCAGGGTTTCGATACCTGTGGTGGGCAGAGCACAGATAGATCATGGTGTAGTTTTGTGCCTAATTACATTCGAAACGAAATCAAGCGAGTTAAAATTGTAAAAGAAATTTTCAACAACATTTCAATTTTTAAAGCCTATAGAAATGTCGTCAACGTTGCGTAGAAACAGAGGAAAAGTGAGAAGCGGAAATGTCAAATTAATTTATCCTTATAGGACACCCACTTAGTATCCATAACATGACACAGAAATGAGAGGGAAAGTTTGGCACACTAAACAAAAGCAGGTTTATAATTTGATGATAATGAAAAAAGAAGAATCGAATTCGAATGATTTATTAAATTATTATAATTCAGATATCTAATTCTCTGAAATACCATGGCTGATAACATTTCATTCTTTGCCTTGTAAAAGGATATGTAAAACATACCATACAGAAGACAACAGTGTGGTTTCATTCCTTCTCGTCAATGTACTTGTTTATTTGTTGTTGTGTTAAGTAAGTTTATTGTATTTTAACTCATTTTAAATCATTAACTATGATTTTAATTTGCAAAAATATTCTTTGGCTGAAACAGCTTTCGTTTTTTTTAAAATAATATTTCAATTTTGGCAAATTAATAGTGTTATTTTATGAATATAATTTTCAACTGCATACTTTTGATTAATTGAAAAAATATCGTTTTTTTAGTTAATTTCGTCATTTATGAACTAATAAAGTCACATGAACAATCAAAAGTCCAAGACTTGATTTTCTAACGTTTACTCTGAAGATATGAAAATCAGATAAGATTAGAAAACATACTAATTCCTCATAAGATTAAATTGATTTCATAACATGAAATATAATAGGTTATTCAAATATGAACCTACTGCGTTATATTGTTATAAAACATTCTGTTTTGCATTTAACTATATCTTTACTTTACATGTCATGAATAAATAGGGATTTTCCTTTTGACCAAAATCAAGTATCTTCTGTCCAAATAGACCTTTTATTATCGAGAAGCAATCAATACAGTGAAGACAAAGATTGATGGCACCCAAACCAATACACTGTTTTGTTAACTTTTGCCCAAAGATTCTATTTCAGCATTTTTAACTAAATGAAGTTTCTACGGTATCCGGTAGTGTTTCGACTAAAATGACGGAGTTAAAAAATGGACACTTCGCCGAAAACTATGACAAAACAAATTCCTCTCACCAAATAAATTTAACCTGGTTACCACACCTGATATACAGATATTATTAACATAAAACCAACCATGATAATGTAAGAAAATACAGTTCTAAACCATCTATCATAAGCTACCTATCATACGTTGTTTGATGTGAACTAATCAGAATATGAGTGGAAGATATAGTTTGATTAAACGTCTAGTTTTCTTATTTTTCACTTAAAATGAAAGAGGTTTCACACCAACATCACAGTTTAAACCTTATCACCCATACCAGTGCTTTATGATGGTGTTTTTAGTTTCTATTATCATTTATTACACCTATTCAATTATATGATCATAAATACACGTACTTAACATGTGTATCACGTTCTCTGCATGAGTACATTTTTATGGACCGCTATATTTAAACATGTCACCACACATCCTTATAAAAAAAAAGAAGACAGAAACTCACAAATAATAGTTCAGGCCAGTTGCTGTGATTTAGTTTGGAACATAAACGCTCCAATAGGCGGCGGTGGCTTGACAGTCTACTTTAATGTCTTTGTTGTTTGTAAATCTATGGACAGTATAAATACGTGCAAAGAAAGAGAAATGTAATACTATCTCTCATAAATACTCCCTAATTTTGTAGTATAAGACAAGAGGAAAGGCAGTTAGTCATCACCACCCACCGCCAACTCTTAGGTTACTCTTTTATTTACCGACAAATAGTGGGATTGACTGTAATATTATAGCATCCCTACGGCTGAAAGGGCAAGTATGTTTGGTGTGATGGGGATTCGAACCCGCGACCCTCAGATCATGAGTCGAGTGTCTTAACCGCCTGGCTCGATGTAAATGAAATATCATACGATATTTAGTTGATTTTGATAAATGTTAAAAATAAAAAAATGAGTTTTTATGGTTTAACTTTGTTGACTATTTTATGGTAAAAATCAATTTGTTATCCATTGTTACAGTAATGTGTAACTAACTGATTCTCTGGTGTATCTTAACAAAATAGTTCAGCTGTTAAACATTCAATAAAGTACTTACACAGTTAAATCCTCAAGAATAATAAGAAATATTTTCAAAGAAATAAATGCTATCGCAAGATATTTCTCATATACTCAAAAACAACATTCCACATGATACCAAAGAGAGCTTGTTTGTTTTGTTTAATTTTGCGCTAAGCTACTCGAACGCTAACTGCGCTGACCGTTCCTTATTTAAAAGTGATAAACTAAAAGGAAAGCAAGTAGTTAAGAACATCTGCTGCCAGATCTTGAGGTCCTTTCCAATGAATAAAGAAACTGACTGTAACATTAAAATATCCTCGTCCCCACAGATGTATACAGTAGTGAGTAATATTCTTAACTTTAGCATATATAAACTAAATGTGATTTAAGGTTAGATCCTCAAAAAATAGTTTTTGTAAACTGTAAGATGATGAAGTAATTGTGAGACAGTGCTCTTTATTTTTGTTTTTTCAATCATATTTCTGTGAAGCTTCACTTTAGTTTCTATTTATATTTTAGTGGCTCAGCGGTATGTCTGCGGACTTACGCGCTAAAATCCGGGTTTCGATACCCGTGGTGGGCAGAGCACAGATAGCCCATTGTGTAGCTTTGTGCTTAATTCAAAACAACAAAACAACAACAACTATTTATATTTTACTTTCTCCACCAATTCTTCTTTCCATTTAATGAGGTCTCCAAATACTTAGCCATTCACACGAAGACCAGACGGTTTTCAACTCACCTTTTCTGTAAACCAGTTTGTTTGTTAAGTTGTTGTAGAAAAAGAGATCGAACACGTGTTATTATCGAAATCGAAACGTGCAAAGGTATACTACGCATTTAACTGAACGGATGACAGATTCAGAAAATGTTAAGGGACATTCTAAGTAGCATTAGTTATTTATCTTACATGTCTCTAATCCTTAACCTATTGATTACATAAAATCAAGACCGTTACACGGTTTCTAGATACAAAATTGATGTACCTTTCTAGTTACAGCAGACCTAACGGGAAAACCTAACCAGGTACAGCGATTTATTATCTTAATAAGCAACATTAAATGGCTTTTTTTTTGTCTGAAAGGTAACACATTTCAGGTCTTTTATCAAGTTAAAACAAAATGTTATGACACTGCCTTCTTCAAATAGACAATAAATACGTCACATATAAACATATTACGTACTATAATATACGTTAGAAGCTCCTTTAATATTTAATACTGTATATTATGGTTACTTAGTGCAAAGTCGTGTTATTTGTTTTATATTCTAAAATGTAATATGTACCACATTCTTCTCCATCATTTTATAAATCTAATAAGTTATAATCTTCCTCATAAACTGAGAAGTTAACTGAAAAATACTTAGAATTACAACTATTTATTTTTACTATTTAATAACAACTGTTCATTAGGATTAAAATAAATTCAGACAATAGAAAAATTAATTATTATTTTTTCACCATTGTTCTATACACATAACAGAAACAGGCCGTTACACGTTCTTGCCACATTGAACGATGGGTGCCAGATATTCGTTTGTTGGTGGCAAAACATCAAGAAATGAAAAACAAGTTTGAAGACTTGTAATTATAAATCAACCTCAATTTTTCATTTACTTTCTCGTTTCCTATATCTGCTATTCATGTCATTTATTTCCAAATTTAAGACTTCGTTTATTCTGCTAACTTTGATATGAAGACATTTCTCTTACACATAAAAATATTTCTGTCGGAGTTACGAATGCAGTACATATAAAGAATATTTCTTGACTGCATATTAGTTGTAAATTTTCTTATTGGATGAAGGAATGTTACTTTTTTTTTGCATAATTCTTATTAACGTTTTGAGAATCTAACCAGTTCTTATTAGATATGCTTTAATTTCAGAAAATATTTGTAGTCAATACAAACATATAAGGTCTCAAAAGTGGACATACCAAGACGGTATTTTTGTTACAAAAATGGAAGGTTTTTTAGACTATAATTGAGTATATGCAAGAAAAAGTATACAATAGGTGAAATAGTAACTCTAATAACACATTTTATACTGCTAAATATTTTGGTTAAAATAAAATTTTATGAAAATGAAAATACAATTTTCAAAGATAAAGATATCTCACTGGAAAAGTTAGTATTAAAAAAATACCTTACCGTTAACATTAAAAATTATATCAATACGGTAATTATTCCCAAATAAACATTATCGTTCAAAAACACATTTAACTCAAAATATTAAATGTTTATAATATGTCTATGTTGTATGGACATTCGACACGTAAAAATAGTACACCTTTTAAATTAAAATAAAGCTGTTCTCTTATGTACTATTTCTAACCTAAGTATACATAAAACGTAATTCAAGGTGATTTCACTTCAAAATGAATATGTTTAAGTTTGGCTTCTTGTGAATTTCGCACAAAGCTACACAGGGGCTATCTGCAATAGCTGTTCCTAATTTAGCAGTGTAAGACTAAAGGGAAGACAGCTAGTCATCACCACCCACCGCCAACTCTTGGGCTACTCTTTACCAACGAATAGTGGGATTGACCGTCACATTATAACACTCCTTCGGCTGAGAAGGTGAGCACGTTTGGTGTAATGGAGATTCGAACCCGCTACACTCGGATTACGAGTCGAGTGCCTTAGCCACCTGAACATGCCGGGGCCACACCAAGATGAATGGAATTTCGGATTTTAGTGTTGTAAACGTACCGTTAACCAACTGGAGATTACTTACTTCAAACCACTTTTTAAAGACAAAGTTTGTGGGTAATTAGTATTAAACAAGAATTAAAAGCTTTTTAAACATTTTTTTTACTTTATAACGCACCCACAACTGAAATGGCCAGCATGTTTGATGTGACGGGGATTCGAACCCGCACCCCTTCAGATTACGAGTCGAGTGCCTTATCCACCTGTCCGTTCCGGACAGAAAATACATTTGGAATCCGTTCCTTAAATTTCTGTTTGTTTAATTTTCGCTTTATGCTCTTTATATAAATGTTCCTGCCATTATTAGATGTGTTTCTATAATAATTAACATTATAAAAGTGTTCAAATGCCATATTCGTATGATAACAAGTTTTCATTAAAATGCTGTTTGTATCACTTTTTAAAATTATTCCATCATATGTCCTTTTAAAAATATTATCTTTTATATCTTTATAAGAAACACAATTTTGTTATTGTCTTAAATGTCAAGTGTAATTCCAAACATTATATTTTACCTCCTTGTAAAATACAGAAGTGATTTCATCCAGTCTTCAAGGTTCAGTGTTGGCTTCATATTAACAACTAATTCATCTTCATCCTTAACTTGCTAATGAATCCATGTAGATCCTCCTTAGGCCCGGCATGACCAGGTGATTAAGGCACTCGACTCGTAATTCGAGGGTCGCGGGTTCGAATCCCCATCACACCAAACATGCTCGCCCTTTCAGTCGTGGCTGAGTTATATATAACAGTCAATTCCACTATTCGCTGGTAAAAGAGGAGCCCAAGAGTTGGCGGTGGGTGGTGATGACTAGCCACCTTACCTTTAGTCTTACACTGCTAAATTAGGAACGGCTAACGCAGATAGTCTTCGTGTAGCTTTGCGCGAAATTCAATACAAACAAACATTATCGTCCTTAAATTAAATGTCGTTAGGACTATTGTTTAGTGTCGAGTTAATTCCTTGTTGTAAAAGTTCTAACTTCATTCTCATCTAACTGCCTTTTACTTAAATTGAAAACCTTCAAGTAAAAAAGAAAGAATTATAGTATATTATATACATATTTTATTTTGTTGTTTTTTTACACTCAGAACACACAGCGTCCAAGCAAGATGTTTATGTTCTACCTTCATTTCTACAACTCTCCTATGTGAAAGAAAAATTATGTTCCTTATTTCCTTAGACAAACTAACAGGTTATTGGAATGGTACTTACCCTTCATTCACACCCGTCAGCGTTACCAGCAGTGATGTAACTCTAACCTCAATCAGATCAGTCCTTAAGCTCTAAATTTGTGGATTACTGATGTTCACGCGATCGTCGTTAAAACCTCGTCCTGTACTTTTGTTACAATACACTCGCTTGTCTCGCGGCGAGAACCACCAATCGCATCCACATGGATTGTAGTGCGTTTTAGGCTCTGACAGTTGCAGCGCCATCCCTACGACAACCAATGAGGAACGAGGATCGATATATAGCATTGCGTAAATGAAAAAAAAAAAGGAATAAAGTAAGAAATAAAGAGAAAATCCACGGCGACAGCTCGTGCGGACAGACTGCCAAATGGAAAGATCGTTCGAGCACAATAATATATACACAGTCACACATATTTCCACATAACACAAAAACCTACTAAAATTATAATAATTTTTGTTCTCGGGGTGTCTAAGTTCTGACACTAACCTATAATTTTACTCGTCTGTCTTTTCAACGCCTTTTTAATTTCCTTGGGCGTAGAAAAGTGTACTGTTAAATGAAATAATCCATCTTGAATACTTCGAACTGTCGTAAAAGTATTTCTAACATCACTATTGACACTAATCCACGACATTTTGGTCTAATAACAGATTGTTGTTTCATATTTACTCGTTACAATATTCCTCGATGGCTTAGTGGTACCTTTACAGGATTAAAACGTTATATATCCATTCACCGTGGAGGACGGGGTACAAATAGCTCATTGTGCATCTGTTTACAATAAAGCATACTGGTTAAAGGTGGAAACAACTATTAAAACACAACTTGCACAGAATTACACTATGCTAAAAAATAAAACATAGAAACAAGTATCGAATATGATATAAAAACACATCTAAATGCAAAGTCAGAAACCTGTGATGCATTAAGAATGCACAGCCGTTTTGTTTCGGAGTAAGTTTAATGTCAAAGAAAGAGGGCACATCAGACAGCCCGTATAAGGCTATGAAATGTCAACTAGCTGTATTATAACTGTATAATAAATTCAACATTGACTTCAAGAAAAGAACTGGGGCAATTACTAGTGTTCCAATGCTGACGAGCACACCACATCCTACCGGATTAAAGCCGAGAAGATCCATTTTAGTCCTACAACTGACCACCATTTTCGTTTGAGCTCTTATTGATATCACCAGAATTGGGAAACGCCACCTTGGCGCCCGTAGTCTTAGTCCAAATTACAAATCACTATTCGACTAGTCTAAAACTAGAAGAAATGAAAACCTCAGTATAAACTAGTTGAATGTGACATGTCCGGTTGTTTTTACTACCGGTGTAAAAGGTCCACGTACTGCATCATACCGAAAAATTCAACGTTTTCTACCTATTATTCCACACTGTATGAAAAAAAAAACTAATAAAAATCAGATTTAAAAAGACATTAATTTTCTATGTAAAATACATAATGAGTCTCAACAGTAATTAACGAAATAAACTGAAAATATACATGCCATTTTTGTTCAATTTAATTTATGTGTTATTTTACATTTGTACCCAACAAAGTCGGAAAAAAACAAGAAATGTGGTAAGAAAATGCAGCAATCACATCAGGCTATCTTTTGAGTCAACCGAGGGGAATCAAACCCCTGATTTTGGCGTTGTAAATCCGCAGACTTCCCGCTGTACTAGTGGGGGACTTTTGAGTTAATAGACTAAGGAGAAGGAATATGTATTTATATATAAAAGCCACATTAAACTATGTCCACCGCGAAGCCTCGAAACTCGGATTTTAGCATGGTAAGTCCAGAGATTTATTGTTATCCCATCGGGTGAACTAAATAAAAGGTGATTTGTTAATAGCACCTACTTTCAAAGCTTGGGATACTCTTGTCTGATCTAATAGTCGTTTTTTATCACCACTTTTACAGCGCATCCTTCGTCTCAAACGTTTGCTTTAACAGCATACGAACCATGGATCGTATTTAGAACACGTTTGGTTCAAAACTAAACAATCTAAGTGGAGGGAGTGCGAAGTAGGTTAATTCAAAAGTGAGAGCAAATGAACAGAATATTACATTCTACAAATTTACAAAGTAACTACATGTATTTAAAATACAACAAACAATAGTTTATATACTGGAATACCAACCACCAGAACTCTAAAACTATGCTAAAAATCTAAACAATCTGAAGTATTCAAAACTGCAGATAAGTATAGCTGGTGCTATATTTATTATTCTCAAAACAATATACAACAATAAGTAAAACACAATGAGAATTTCAATAACATTTCGCAACCTTTCCTGAAACATTTCCCCGAATAATCTGAGATTTTTAAGACAATAAAACAACAACGTACTATCGAACAGTAAGTTATTTGTAGAAATATTAAACAGGGACGTTATGTGGCCTTGCAAGGAATAAGAAACTGCAATATGGGTTTTGACTGTTTACCAGGAGATGGAAACGAACAGCTTACCTTTAATAATGACGAAGTTCGTGTTCACTCATCACTTCTCAAAACTGATACAATCATTCTTTTCTGCCTGTATCCGTGCGACACAACGACAGACAATTTGTTACCTAGTAACTGTTTCTTACAGTCCTTATGTCAAAATCACATACAAACCAGGCCTCGAATAATGCAACTGTATCGACATCATATCCTGCTGTCACACGTTTTCATATGATAATATCTTTGCGAACTCCCAAGTTTACCAAAAGATGTTAAGATACAAAATAATAAACGAAATAACGTTTTTGCCACGGTTAATTCTTCCTTCTTATTTCCATAATTACGACAAACATTAGATGATGTCAGTTACATTTTTTTAAAAGGAAATAAACTTTTTCTTATTAAAATTCCTTACAAAAAGGTACTTATAACACTCATAATAATTTTTCTTAATTTCACACAAAACTACACGAGGGCTATCTGTGCTAGTCGTCCCTAATTTAGCAGTGTAAGAATAGAAAGAAAGCAGTTAGTCAGCACCACCCACCGTCAACTCTTGGAGCTACTCTTTTACTAACGAATAGTAGGATTGACCGTAACGTTTGTAAAACTATACAAAACTATGTAAGCAGAATTTGTCATCTCCCCGATCGCAAGCATAAAACATAGAATATCATCATCAGGTTTCAGAAATTTATAAAAAGTAGTCACACGTTAGAATTAAAATATAAAGTTTAAGCACGCTTCCCTAACCACTCATCCATCACAAGGCATCAGTTATAAAATATCCAGTATTCATCATTAAGTCTCAGAATTGTATCAAGTATCATTTAAACACTGTAGCCAACATGATAAATTTTAAATGTATGTTTAAAACATGTTTTCCCACTCAGAGTCATTACTCAGTATTCATCATCAGGTTTCAGAGCTGAATCAAATATTAAGCATTATTTCAACGCTTTAGCTATCATGACAACCTAATATTTGTTTCAAACAGGATTTCCCATCCATACTTACTGCTCAGTATTCATCATCAGGTTTCAGGGCTGAATTATGTATTAAACAGGAAATTTCAGAATGTCACTATTGTATATTCCCTTGTGTCATTGACTGACATTACTGAATAGTCAGCCATGTATACTAAACAATAATTTTGTGATTTTATTTCGAAAATAATTATTTAAATACGCCTGTATCATTACTCTACAACGTAAGTATTGCCATGACAATAGTAAATGATACACATAACCATATTACAATTTTTATATAATAATTTGATCTAAGTAACTGACTGGCACATTTTATTAAGTCCTTTCGCTTTCTTGTAAACATAAGTGTACATTTCATGTAAACGTATTTAATAAAATAGCATGAAAGAACTGAAATTATGGTATTTACGAATCTAATCCAGTTTTAATAAATTAACCTTTTCAAGTTTTACCTAGGCGGGTTTACATCCTTTTCTTTCATGTTTATTACAATGTTTCCTTTTTCTGCTGTCCCCCGCTGAGACAGCGGTAAGTTTATGGATTTACAACGCTAAAATCAGGGATTCGAATCTCTTTGGTTGACAAAGTTGACAGCCCAATGTGGCTTTGCTATAAGGAAAACACATACCATTTTCATGCTATATGAAAACGATTTGAGCATGACACAGAATAACGGTTTTTGTACCGACTTGTGTTAAAACTGATAACAAATATTGGAAAATTTAAAAAAGAATGACCAAAATCATGAAAAAATTTAACACAATTTTTTTGTGTGCTTTCGGACAAACTAGAAGCAAGCGGTTTGGTGACGTCAGAGATGAAGGGTTTAGGATATACAACGTCGAGGCCCGGCATGGGCAGGTAGTTAGGGGTCATGATTCACAATTTGAGGGTTGCGAGTTCGAAACCCTGTCCCAACAAACACACTCAACCTATCAGCCGTGGAGGCATTATAATGTTACGGTCAATTCCACTTTTTGTTGGTAAAAGAATAGCCCAAGAGCTGGCGATGGATGGTGATGACTAGCTGCTTTCCCTCTAGTTTTATACTGCTAAATTAGGAACGGATAGTGTAGATAGCTCTCTTGTACCATTTTGTCTTCAGAGTGTTATCAACTAATTCTGTAATTTTTGTATTGTTCTTCTACTATTTCACTCCAACTATAATGAAATCTCAAAATTTTGGATTCTTTCTTGACTTATGAAAAAAGGTAATAAGTTTTACTCCTTAATGTTATGACTCACTCATGTTATGCCCCCCCAAGTGGCTCAGCGGTATGTCTGCGGACTTACAACGCTAAAACCTGGTTTCGATACCCATGGTAGGCAGAGCACCTATAGCCCATTCTGTAGCTTTGTGCTTAATTTAAAACAACAACACTCATGTTATAGATTATAAGCAGAAGTCTGAAAGAAGTTACATGTAATTTTACAGATAGTATAATTCTATACGCCAACAATTAGATTTACATTCGTTTCTAGGTTTGAGGTTGGTTGGTTAGTTTGGTGGTTTATAGCGTAAAGCAACTAGGCTATCTGCGTTAAAGATCCGATAAAAAGTTAAAATCAAAGTAAAATTCATGAAAAAAAATTAAGGTAAAGCAAAGTTTAATTTTTGAATTAAAAACATAAACAACATTAAATCAATTTTTTTATCTAGTTTACAGAAGGAAGATAAAAACTACAGTAATACAAGTTGTAAAGAACTTTCTGTTGCATAATTGTAATTATCATAACTCGCCAGGATGACTAGCGAGTAAGTTCAAACATCAGCGTTAGTCACCTGAAATTGGCCTTTCCAGTCCTGGTTTCGAGTTATTTAACGTCACGGCCATTTTATAATTTCAAATCAAACTAGATGTACCCTAATTCGTAAAAGGGAATCACGTTAAAAAAGGGTCTAACTTATAAATTAAAAACTTAAATAACATTAAAAAGATTAATCGCCTTCAAAAACTTAAAACATTTGTAAGATGGACAGTGTCACCATCGCCAATGACACTGCCTAACGTTATGAGCAAACCTTGCGGCAAAACATGTTTAAAATGGTGCCGTCGTTGAGAGTCCTAACGAAGGCAAGAAAGTAAAATGTGGCTTATTGTGACCTGAGTGTTACACAAACTACACACTGGTGCACTAGTCCCAGATAAAAGAAAACGACGAGTTAAACAACTGTGACCAATGCGTAGTCTAGTTAGAACAACTTCCTCTTTCCAATTCTAAGGGAAGTAAGAAGACCAAAGCCCAATAGAGGGTTTTATTTGGAAACGCTTGTATTCGCGTTGCTCACTTCAAGTCGACTGCCAATTGGCACAAAGCCGAGCCTTGACTACAGGACCATAATCCTGTATGGAACAGGCACGACGGTGATCGGGCTTGAGCAGACTTAGCTGCGGTGTCGGCGAGCCCGTTCCCGCGAATGCAACGAGGCCTCGTATCCAGAAAAAACTGGATAGAAGTAGATGTCAAATATAAATGGGACAGTCTGTTTTGAATATTGGCGAGAACAGGATGAAACCTAACGTGAAGTGATTCCAGGGCCAGTAGAGGACTAAATGAGTCAGTATAAATAGTCCAATTTGAGTATTGCTTAGCTTCTATGTGATCCAGAAAAAGAGAATTGGCGTACAGTTAAGCAGTGAACACAGAAACTGTAGAGGATTTTGCGCGCAACCACCAAATCACAACATACGATGGCAGAGCCCATATAAATAGGAATGGATGGATGGTTCGAAAATATTCAGCAAATAACA
This sequence comes from Carcinoscorpius rotundicauda, assembly GCA_011833715.1. NCBI lineage: Eukaryota > Metazoa > Arthropoda > Merostomata > Xiphosura > Limulidae > Carcinoscorpius > Carcinoscorpius rotundicauda. The sequence continues at coordinate 34,261,237 of CM022404.1, read as the reverse complement.
GACAGTATTTCCAATCGGGATTATCTGCTTTTCTCAAATGACTTAAAGAAAGGTCACATTTGGGGATTGTAATAAGCCATGATGGGATGGGCTGACCAGTGAATACAGCAATGTTATCTGAGAACAGACCCAATTCATCAACTTCGTCTGGATACGAAGGCCAAAAGGAGCAATGCCAGATTGTCTGTTTTGAAAAGCATGGCCCACTGAAAAAGGAAAACACAACCCCAGGTGGGATGCTGTAGTAAGGAAGGAGGTTTTGAAGCATACAGTAAAGACAGTTGCAAACGGCAGAGGTGTAGAGGGGGTTCATGAGACTATGTATAAAATCTGAACTGGGGAAGTGCAGAAAGACCCGGTCCAGAGCAGAAGTTCCTGATGATGAATGGGGTCCAGCATCTTCAATGCCGAGCAAGTGACCCATAGTCTAGTTTTGATCGAATAAGAGCACAATATATCTTTAGCACAGAACATCGATCTGCTTCCCAAGTGGCAGAAAAGAGGATGCGGAAGATGCTCAGTGCTCTTGTATATTTGACTCGTAGCTGCTTGATGTGTGGTATAAAAGTCAGCTTAAGTTCAAAGATAAGCTCCAAGAACTTTGTCTCAGGCCCCACAGGTAGCATAACATAACCGACACAGAGTTCAGGATCAGGGTGAATATCCCGTTGGCAGCAAAAGTGCATTCAAATGATTTTAGAAAGAAAGAAGTTAAAACTGTTTGCTGTGGTCCACTTCAGTAAACGACTGAGAGCAGTTTGTAGCTGCCGTTCAATATACCGCATGTTCGACAACTGACATGAGGTGTGAAAGGTGTTGACGTAAAAATCGTTTGTCACAGTAAGAGGTAGTTGTCCAATCATGGCATTAATCTTTATACTGAAAAGTGTAATACTCAAAACACAGCCCTAAAGTACTCCAAGTTCGTATACAAAAGAACGGGAAAGTGTCGAACCCACAAAATCTTGAAATCGTCTGTTTATAAAAAGATTTTTAATAAAAATCGGCAAATGACCACGAAACCAACATAAATAGAGATCTCGCAAGATGCCATACCTCCATGTATTATCATAAGCCTTCTCAATGCCAAAGAATATTGATACAAGATGTTGTCCTTTGAGAAAGGTTTCTCTAATTGACATTTCAAGTCGAATTAGGTGGTTCACAGTGGAGCGCTGTCGTTGGAACCCACAGTGGGTGGGCGAGAGAATGTTATTTGATTCGAGAAACCAAACAAGACGAACATTAATCATCCTATCTAAGGTCTCACAGAAACAGATCGTCAAAGCAATTGGACAGTAGTTTGATGGAACCTCAGGATCCTTCCCAGGCTTAGAGAAAAGTAGGACAATACCAGACATCAGGAAAAATATTCTCCTGTCAGATCCAACCGATGTACTTCTTCCAGACTGATAAAGAGCCTGTTTGAGTTCCACCAGTGTAAAGGAATGATTATAGTCATAAAGACAATCAGCTCGAAAGGAAAGAGGTGATCGCTTTGCCCTAATCTCGATGACTAAGAAGATGGAGAATGAAGCAGAAGTGCTAAATTCCTAACAAAAGCTTTTACCTAGAGTATCGGCAATTCTCCAGGTGTCAGCCACTTTCTGGCCATCAGAGAGCAAGATTGAGAGGGGTACAGAATAATATTGCCCACTGACCTTTCACATCTTGTCCCATATGACTTTGGTGGTAGAGGACATGCTGGTTGTGAACTTAATCTAATATTCCTTCTGGTGTTGACGTCTTACTCAATGAGCTTTTGCACGAACCTGCTGGAAAGTGATGCGGTTAAAGAGTGTGGAATACCTACGAAAAGTATCAAAGGCCTGTTTTTAAACCTTCCGTGCTATGTGACAGGCAGGATTCCACTACGGACAAAGATATCGTGGAAAACCTGTCGAGCTTTTAATAATACATTGAGCAGCTGCCTGTATCACACAGTCAGTTACTGCTGCCACACAGTCGTCTATCTATGGCTTACAGATGATGGCAGGATCAAGTTCTGCGAGAGCAGTGAAAGAGAGCCAGTTGGCTTAATCCAGCTTCTAACGGGGCACGTGGGTTGGGATGGCATCGACCATGGTCAGTATCTCTCAAAATTATATGAAAATGATCACTTCCTCGTGGGTTATTGTCAACCCTCCATGAAAAATAGAAGAATAGTGAAGAGGAGCACATGGAAAGATCAATAACAGTAAATGACTGACTCAATGTATGAAAATAAGTATAAAAGTCAGTAGTGAAAAGAGAAAGGTTGTGATCAGAGAGCATACGCTCTACGGAGCGACCTCTTCCATAAAAATAAGCACTTTCCCAGAGGGGATGATGTCCATTAAAGTACCCTAGGATTGAAAAGGGAGACGCAGCTGTTCAATGAGAGCATTAAGGTCTGATTGATCACAAGTCTCTCAAGGCAACAGGTAGAGAAAACAAACAGTGATGGTATGACCCAAGGAAACATGGATGGCTATGGCCTTCAAGGGTGTGTCGAGTGCCAAATATAGAGCAAGTATATGCTGATCAGCCAACAGTACCATCCTTCCATGCACTCGTCCATCACACAGCTTGTCATTTCTGTACAAAGAAAACTGCCGAAAAATGACTGTATCGACAAGTTTCAGAAATGTTTCCTGTAAGGAAAGACATACAGGATGGTAGGAAGTAATCAGTGCTTTGATGTCATACAGATTAGAACCTAAGCCTCGACAGTTCCTTTGCACCAAAGTGGCCATCTTTATTTAAGTTTAGGCAAAAACAGAACCCTTCTGTTTACGACCATGTCTTTTTTCTTTATTCGAGGGAGGTCTGTTGACCTCCATAGATCCATTCCTGGGTAAATTTGGCAGGTCTTTGTTGTTGTAAGAAAATTCCAGCGACTGAAAACATGAACAAATGATCGTTTTACATCTTAGGACGAGAGAAAAAGATGTATCCGAAGAAATGCCCGTACCCGAAACCAAAGAAAGTGGATCTTGGGGTTTACTGTAATTAATGTTAGGGACAGAGGTGGGTGTTGACGATGATTTATCAATTGTTTTAACCGTGAAAGTCAAAAGACCTTTCATATGGTTTGAGAAAGATTCTTTTGGTTACATAGACAGGTTCGACTGCATTCTCACTGTAGTAGTGGAACGAAGTGCGGCAGCATAAGTCCGAGATGAAGTGTTGGACAGCAACTTTCAAGCATCAGGATAAGTAATGTTTTCAATCGTCTTCAAATGCTGCATCTCTTATGCTTCCAATCATTTAGGACAAGAGCGAAAGTAGGATAGGTTAAAGCCATTGCAATGACGCAATGAGGGTCCGTTTCACACTCATAGACATCGTGGTCCTTGCCACCGCAACAAGCACACGTCAAGGAACCACGACATGATGTCCTCGAGTGACAGAGCTGCTGATACTGGAAACATATGAGAGGGTTTTGAATGTATGGCCGTACCTTGCAATTAAGATAACCTGCCTTGATGGTGGCAAGTAGACATGATGATGTAAATGTTAAAATGAGGACATTGGCCGACATCATAATTCCAGCTTTGCGGCTCACTGCAGAAACTCCTTGGGTGGAGAAACCAGCGAGAATTTTCGACTCAGGGATGTTCTTTAAATTCCGCTCAACAATAACTCCTCGTGACGAATTCAAAATAGCATGGGACGTAACCTCAATAGGTATGTTCCCAATCGCCTTGAATGTTAAAGAAGTTCACTGTGTTTAGATGTGGATGTTTCCACCAATATGTCACAAGACCGAAGCTTTGTGACTGAGTCTGAAGAGCCAGCAAGTCCCTCTAGTCCCTTCTGAATGAAAAAGGGAGACGTTTACCCGTGGACTGTTTTTTCACTATTTAAGTTTTTATTTGGAGGATCCATAGTGATAAAATAATTTTTCGGTGGCCACTGACCCCACCCACCATGGAGCTCTACGAGGGAACGCACTATAATGGCAACTAAGAACACTGCAGCAACGCCAGGGTTTCGTGAGCACTATACCCAAACACCAGCGTCAGATATAATGTCCACAACACCGGCTGAGAACATCTAACACTGGTACTTGGTTGACCTTGGTTCAGGAATTCATGGCCAAAGTGGAGTGTTGGGGTTGGGCCCCTCAACCAGGATTCTCTCCTCCCCTTCATGGATCACCATGAACGGCAAACATATTGGTGGATGTTTAGATCCCAGATGAGGTAAACTGAAACAACAGAACCTTCCCCGGCAGGTTTCCTCACCACGTACAGGAATCCACACTGAATGGCTAGGTTAAGGGAAAATCTTTAAAAAAATATATGTAAACTTTGTGCCTTAAGAAAGACATTTTGAGGATTTGGAGTTTGACATCAATTTCCTCCTTGTAAACTGTAAGCACACCAACTTCTTCCTCTGTAAGCTATTCATAGATTAATTTCTTTCTCTGTTAGCTGTTCGCAGATCAGTTTCCTGATCTCGTGCATTAGTTTCTTCTTTTGTAAGCTGTCCGAACATCTTTTCCCACCATCTGTCATTTTGAACAACTGTTACTAATAATATTCAACATCAAAAACTGGAGGGAAGCACACAATTACGTGGACAGACTTGGAGTCATGATGGAAGAGCAGAAGGTGTAAAACAAACCCTTGGAAACAAGTTGAAAAAATCCCAACACATGACACGTTTAGTACGCGAGAAATCAATCATTCAAACTCTGATTGGTTGAGGTTCCCCCACCCCTGCAGGACAACGGTAGATCTTCAGATTTACAATAGTAAAATCAGAGATACGATTCCCTTTATTGAACATAGCAGATAACTCTATGTGGTTTTGCTACAAGAAACACACACACACGAACTGACTGGTTGGGACTGAATGCCGAGTGATGCCGTGGCCTGCCCAGTATTAGCGCATGTAAAGTTTTCCTAAAATAAAATAATAGCACTTTCCTCAGTTAAAATTACAATGCTTACGTCGTACACCTAAAACAGATGGAAGAGACCAGAGATTATGGAACAGTTTGTACAATTTCTCAATAACTGATAAAACGTCTCTTTTAAACAGAGGAGCAAGAGCTCAATAAAATGAGTAAGTAGAGTAGAGTGAGGAGCAGATGTCTCGCGACTCAGATGTGACCCACTAACGGCCAAAACAATTACTTTAATACTATTAACGTTAGAAAACGTATTCTGTAAAACAGGCAACATAAACCTTTTAAGTGCTTAAGTAAAACTAATAAAGTCACGATCTGGAACTTTATTAGTTCCTTATTACACCCTATAAAGGACAAGTTACTATAAAAACACTTCCCTATTTATAAATAGATACCTTAAAAGTGCTGTTGTGCTATAACAAAACATTAACAAATAATATTTTTAGTCTTTGTCATCATCATGCACGTACGCAGGGAGAGGTTCGAGGGGATTATACTGATCCCCTATTTCTATGATGTAAAATAATTATGCTTATATACTTATAGCAGGTGAGTATGGCAGTTAATACTTTCTACAATTCTACATTCTTCTGATGAAGCATAAGCACTTTTTGACAAGAAATAGTCGCATGCAGTGGTTACCGTTAGTAATTTGTAATTGGAGTCCCGATTTTTTATTTGTTTGTTTCTGAATTCCGCACAAAGCTACTCGAGAGCGATCTGTGCTAACCGTCCCTAATTTAGCAGTGTAAGACTAGAGAGAAGGCAGCTAGTCATCACCATCCACCGTCAACTCTTGGGCTACTCTTTTACCAACGAATAGTGGAATTGACCGTAACTTCATAACGCCCCCACGGCTGGGAGGGAGACCATGTTTGGCGCGACTCGAGCGCGAACCCGCGAACCTCAGATTACGAAGCGCACGCTTTAACGCGCTAGGCCATGCAGGGCCCTGGAGTCCCAAAGCCGTATTGTTACTGTCATATATTGTAAGCCAGATTCTTCAGAGTTGGTGTCTGTGATTTGTTGACGATAAATTTCAACAGTAAATAAACAGAAGCACAGTCCACCTATTGTAAAATACTTTATTAAAACACTTATCTTTTACCATTTTTTCTGTGGGGACAGGCCCGTGTAGCATTGGTATGTTTCGTGCAGTATATGTTTTCGTTTTATCTCAAAAATTAGAACCTCTCCTCCTTACAAACGTTCTACGTACAGGGCTACTCATGAAACTTGTATAATTTTTTTGTAATTATTAACCCTCGAGCAACGAGAGGATAAAAGTAAAAAAAGCGAAAACATGCGTACACAAAACAGTAAATGTATCCGCAAGAAACAGAATTTTCTTATACGATTTTTAATGCGGAGGTGATTGAATTTAGACAGTTTACAAAACATTCTACAACATGCCATCTGTCTCTTACATCTCATTGTGAATTTACACACCTGAAGTAATAATCCTCATTTTAACCTTCGCTATTGACTCTTACCTTCCGTTTCTGAAGTTCACCTAGACAGTCTATTAAACTAAAACCGAATAAACGTGTATACCGAAAAATTGGCTTAATGTCAAATCCGACTGAACTGTTCGATCGTTTTTGAGTACGACGTTCGAACTAGGTGTTAAACTTTGCAAATTCACAATGCCTCATAGAGAAAGAAGAAGACAGAAATTTCATGAACGATATGGAGAAAATATATTAAATAATACACAATACATACAAGTAGTCTTTCCGCTATTCCAGCACCTCTTTGTATGAAATTGTTGTTCATTCATTATTAAGCAAGAAGCTACACAAAGGGCTATTCGTGCTTTGTTCACCACAGGCATCGAAACCCGGTTTCTAACAGTATAAGTCCATAGACATACCAATTTGCCACTGGGTGGCTTATTAAAAATGCATCAAATGTCCACCTACAGTTCTAGCCTCGTAATCTGAGAGTCACGGGTTCGAACCCCGTCGCACCAAGCATGCTTGCCGTTTCAGCCGTGGGAGCATTATAATGTGACGGTCAATCCCACTCTTCGTTGGTAAAAGAGTAGCGCAAGAGTTAGCAGTGGATAGTGATGACTAGCTGCCTTCCCTCTAGTCTTACACTGATAAATGAAGGATGGCTAGCGCAGAAAGCCCTCGTGTAACTTTGCGCGAAATTCCAAAAAAACAAACAGTTCTAGCCATGACAATGTTACCAGGTAAAAAATACCATTAATGCAGGTGTAGATCTGAGATTTTCAAAGTGTTGGATTCAAAATGAACGAATATCGGAGAATCTGAGAGAGATTACCCCCCTGTAAAACTGAAATACTTTGCCATTTTAATTCTAGGTCCTACTCCTATCGCAAGTTAACAATAAAAAATACGAACGATCAAGTTTCTCTGTTGCAACTGTCAATCCTTACGAATTCTTCATATGTAACGCATACACAGACATGTGTGTGTATCGAGAAATCTTACCGGTATCTGAACACCACAAAAAATAGTTTTTCAATTGAATTTGATAAAATGATGTTTGCTAAACCTAGTGTTTACGCGCTTTGTATAGCCGGATGAACTGTATTTTACTTTACAAAGATTAATTTGCAATATTAGCTTAATGCATGGATTAAGGTCTAACATAAACCTCTTACATTTATCGAACCCCACGAGACATTATTTGGATTACAACCGAAAACATCGTTATCAACGAGGACATCAAGATGGTTGGAAAGAACAACCGAAGTATTCTAAACTTCCTGGAGCAGCGCTGATTATTCTGTATACAACAGTACGATCATTATTCCTTTTATTTTGAACTATTACCATAATCCATTCACAATTTATTTCAACAAATTTATTTCACACTTTTAAATTATCTTTGAATCTAATGTTTAATACCTTATATTCAAAGGTATGTATTAATTATAAGTTTAAAACGTTATACACATGTAAAACGGTGACATTAAAACCCTTAAATCCACAACTGGAAAACGAAATTTTAAACAGAACGAAACACAACGTCAGAACATACAGTTATCTAAATAGTCGCTGAAACACATTAATGATACGCCCCCCAGTGGCAAAACGGTATGTCTATGAAACTGGAACGCTATAAACCGTGGGCAGATCACAAATATGTCATTGTGTAGCTTTGTGCTTGATAACAAACGTTGTTGGAAGTACGGTACATTATTGTAGATACCACAAGACGAAAGTAAATACGTTGAAATGCACTAGAAATATTTTTTCTTTATAGAAATTAACTCATTCTGTTTTAATATCGTCATAAGTTTAACACTGTGTTAATGTGAAATGTTGGTTCAGATCCCTTGTACTAGTGTTCACGATGTTTGACTGCTGTTTGATTTTTTTCAATTTCCACGTAAGCTCATACAATAGTATTCATACCAAACCATAGCTGGAAGTGTTTCATTGGCCAGTGTTACCTTCTAGATATGGTTTCAACAAAATTATAGCATACTTGGGATCACAGTCTTGTCTGGAGATGGTTCTTTCCCCAACAGGCCCTGTACATGCCAGCAGTCGGAGGACCCATAAAGTGGCTCTCAAACACTATTGACTGAAATGTTGCCCACACTTGTATCATGCCTCTTGCATGCTTCTTTGTAAATATCGTATCTTGATACCCGTGATATCATGTTTTTCTTCTTTCCTTTTTTTGCCATTGAACAAACAAACTATAGTTGACTGTTGTCAAACAATTTGAACTCACATTCATTTGTTTTGGGCACCCTCAGCCAGTTCTTCTTGTCCAATTCTTCGAAGTCTGATGTCCATTTTCAGTCTTTTTGTTTCGTTGTATCTCCTGAGTAGTTGCTTTTAGTGTTCCTGAAGCAATGCGATTAATTGACACGTATACTTTAAGTAATGCCATTCACAAATTTTCTATCAGATGTTCGTATACCACGTAAAAAATACGCCCACAATTATTTAAAATTACTTTTGAAGAGTTTGGACTTTTTACTAAGACTAATTTTACTATTAAAAGTACTAGCTTCAAGCAGTTTCTTCTGTTTGTTTTTTTTTAATTTCGCACAAAGCTACACGAAGACTACCTGCACTAGCCATATCTCATCTAGCAGTGAAAGACTACAGGAAAGGCAACTAATCATCACCACTCACCACCAACTCTTGGGCTACTCTTTAACCAACGAATAGTGGGATTGAAAGTAACGTTATAATGCCCCCACGGCTGAAAGAATGAACATGTTTGGTGTAACGGTAATTCGAAATCGCGACCCTCAGATTATGAGTGGAGCGCACTAACCACCTGACCATGTCGGACTAGTTTCATTTGAAATATTAAATTGTGTCACGTGTAATGTTAATAGGTTAAAAGAAAATATATGTCGATCAAAGAGTAAAGTAAAATCAATATTTGATAGAATAGGTGTAAAAAGAAATATTCCTCTTCCCATATTCTCAGGTTTATCATGTTAAGTTTTTCATAAAGTTAAAAAACAAAACAAAAACATTATTGCCATTTACAGATCATTGGATAAAATTAGTTTAATATTAAATAAAACTGAAGATGAAATAAACTTAATGAAGAAAACAGCTATATATAAATTTCATTAGGAATACGATCACGCACAGATTGATTAAACTGGAAGAAACTTAAAATTTGGAATAAATGAACATAAGCGAAATCGTTAAATACAAAATTGCAAACTTTGCATTACTGAGCATGTATATAGCACTGCACATATCATCCAGTGAGGGAAAACGGTTATTTTAGCTTCATTGAATCTTATGACGCTAGAAGTATTAGAGAAACCAATGAAATGATAAAATACACTAAAGTCAGCTTGGTCTCAAAGAAAGATGAAGGGTTAGAAAATCAGAAAGTAGGAAGGTGGTGTTTCTCAAAATGGCTGGTATGGGTATTAACACTTTTATCGATAAACAGAGTACAACGTTTCGCCCTTCCTTGGTCCATCTTCAGGTTATTTATTCTCTGCTTATCAATAAAAGTCTTAATACCCATACCAGCCATTTTGAGATGCATTTTTATTTCAAGTGGGTTTCTCGTCATCAACAACAGGTAGATGGTGTGATAGTATTTCTTGAATTGGAAACTAGTAGTCACATGACCATGGACTTTGTACATATAAGGCACATAAAAGATATTTTTCACACTCTTAAAGATGACGTTAAACCACGTTGAAACATGTAAAGTGACTTCTGCAGTCATGGATCAGTTTAAATAAAGATTTAATTCTCTATTATCAAATTTGTTCGTTTGTGGATTTTAATATTTCACATGGAGCAGCTTCCCTCAGCCAAAATATTGATTTCTACGTTTGTCACATGTCGAGACAGAACCAAGCGCATGCATCACATCAACGCTGAGATTAATATGACTATCTATACATACTTTTATAGGCATTATGCTGGTGTGGCAATCTGACTGATTAGACGACAACCAATCACAAGATAAAAGTATCAGCATGTAAATGAACTCTGGTGCAGTTCATTTTCATGGGTTTTTTTCCTAAAGAGCCATAAAATTATACAACATAGCTAAACAACATGCCAAGATATTCTCGACTGTTTTATTATTAAGTATCTAGTACTGAGGGATTGAGAAACACACCTTTAAAATACCAGAAGAGATAAATGTTTAAACTATTATAGCATTTATACGTATTTCAACACTACTTTGACAAATCAGTCAGTTTTAAAACGTAAGTAATATACACTAAATCAACATTATTTTCCACGATTTATAGTCGTTTCTTAGTTTTAGGTGTGGTTGTTGTTTTTTCTTTCAATTTTTGCGCAAAGCTAGACAAGGGCTATCCTCGCTAGTCGTTCCTAATTTAGCAGTGAAAACTAAACGACAGGCAGCTAGCCATCATCACCCACTGCCAATTTTAGCAACGAATTGTGGGATTGACCGTGACTTTATAACGCCCATATGGCTGAAAAGGCGAGCATGTTTGGTGAGACGGGGATTCGCACCCGCGACCCTAATATTACGAGTCAAACGCCCTAACCACCTGATCAGACCCCTAGCGAGATACTCAACATGAAAAGAGGAGGCACATTAATATTTATACATTGCTGTTTTAGTCCAAACTACACAATAGACTATCTGCACTCTGTACACCACGGATAATCGATTCACTGATTTTTGCGTAGAAATCCGCAAACTTACAGCTGATCCACCACGGAATTACACAGTGTCATCATATTTAATAGTAATCTTAACTTTTTTAAAAACATTAATAAAACCTATTTCTTTAAGCCTTAAGATAACATTTGACGCAGAAGTGCTCGGTCAAACAGAAATAAAACATTTTTTGTAATTTTCTGAATTTAAAAATTAATTTGCACAAAATACTGATAATTACCAAAATACTGAAATGAATGGAATATAATTACTAAGTAACTCGAACTAACATCACAAATAAACATTTATTTATCTAATTTCTTTTAAAAATTAAGGCTCCCCAGTGGCTCAGCGGTATGTCTGTGGATTTACACGCTAAAATCCGGGTTTCGATACCCGTGGTGGGCAGAGCACAGATAGCCCATCGTGTAGCTTTGGGCTTAATTTAAAACAACAACAACAACATTAGAAATTTTAAACGTTTCAAAATTTCTATATGGAAAAAATAAAAAATACTTTATTTTTCAAATTAGAGTTTAATTTTTGGTTGCCAATTTGTTTTTTGTAAAACTGAACAATGAGTAATTTGAGTTACATATTATAAAACGTAAAGTCGAACTATCGGGTTGGTCGTTTTCAAATAATAGTCACTTTAGCCGTGGGAGCGATATAATATGACAATCAATTCCACTATTCGTTAGTAAAGAGTAGCCCAAGAGTTGACGGTGGGTGGTGATGACTAGCTGCCTTCTCTCTAGTCTTACACTACTAAATTAGGGACGGCTAGCACAGATAGCCCTCGAGTAGCTTTGTGCGAAATTCCAAAACAAACAAACAAACTGTTTTGTACAACAGTAAAAATGTGTGAAGAAAGATGTTGGTGATAAAAAGGTAAGGAATGGCCTGCACGAGTACTATGGATGTCTAAAGTCAGAAAAACTGAGTAGGAAATAAACTGTTGATATAGTGAGTTAAAACAACGTCAAAAAAACTTACAAAACATTGGGTACATTCTTTAGGCAGATAATTATTTTGAGTGAATTACAGTTAACCCTAATGTACTGAGTAAAAAGAGTAAGAATTTTCCTCTGTTTATCATGTCTTTTTTTCTTTAGCAAAATCTAATTTGATACATCAACAACCAAAGTCTAGATTAGTAGAAATGGATCAGATTCCAGACAAATAAACATAACATGTGCAAGACACCAAACTTTTACACATAACTTTTACAAACTGGATAGCAGACAAATAAACATAACACATGCAAAACACCAAAGTTTTAGACATAACACAAATTGTACGAGGTCTGTTCAAAAAATACGCGGACTGTTTAAATTGCGCGGCCCCAGTTGGTTCCAGGGAAATCCGCTTGGTGTCGCAAAGATCAGCTGATTACGATGCCATTTCCCCATTGCAGATATCTTCATTTGTATATTAGCTACGCGGTTTTAAGTGAAGTGCAATTTTTCGTTTGGCGGATTTCAGAATGAATGACCTGAAGGAGCAACGACTTGCTGTGAAATTTTGTGTTAAACTTGGAAAATCTGCGACCGAAACTTTTGCAATGCTTAACACGGCTTACGGTGATGTTGCTATAAAGCGTACGGCATGTTTCATGTGGCATGAACGTTTTAAGGATGGTCGACAGTCCATTGAAGATGATGAGCGTCCTGGACGTCCTTCCACGTCAACTGACGACCCACACGTCGACAAAATCAACACCCTGGTGCAGGCAAATCGAAGTCTGACTGTCAGGGAGCTTGCTGAAGAGTGTGGGATATCAGTTGGATCTTGTAACGAGATATTGACCAAAAAATTGAAGATAAACCGCGTTGCTGCAAAATTTGTGCCTCAGAACTCGTGAGTTTTTGGCCAAACGCTCGATTACTGTTCTTCCCCACCCCCCTACTCACCTGACTTGCTCCTTACGATTTTTTCTTGTTCCCCAAACTCAAAAGACCCTTGAAAGAAAAAAGATTTGAGACAATTCCCGAGATTAAGACAAATGCGACGAAGGAGCTGGAGGAAATTACAAAAGAAGCGTACCAGGACTGTTTCATCAAGTGGAAACACCGTTGGGATAAGTGTGTGCGTTGGGGAGGAGAGTACTTTGATGGGGTCCTAGACCTGTAACTTCTAAATAAAGTACATTTTGTTTTATGATGTCAGTCCGCGTATTTTTTGAACAGCCCTCGTATACCAAACAAATAAACATAAATGCTGGACACCAAATGCTTTAATGTTACGCATTTCAGATACCAAGTTTTTTGCCAGATTAAAAATAAACTGTCAGAAATTTTCACCAGGATTAAATGAACGAAACCGATGAGTTACAAATAATAAACGCAATGCGTTTTATCTTTAATTGTAAGTTTTTAACTTACAAACATGACAGCAAAAAAAACAACTCAACTCACGATAGATAAAATATCACGTTTGTTTTCACGTCTACTGGAAATATATTTGTTTATAAGATATGCCTATTGATCGATAGTTTACCACGAATACGTATATTATCTTTCAAAATTTAACGCGTAATACAGTGTTGAACAAAAAAATCCATTTTATGGTATCTTTACGAAATTTGCTCACATTTATCTTGGAAAATTATTCAATTCACTCTTGTATATACGACCCTGTAGGCACAAAAAAGTATATGTGTGTTTGTAACGATAATATCGGGTTTCGAAACAAAGATAGGCAAAGCACAGACAGCTCACTATGTGGTTTTGTGCTTAAGATCAACAAGAAGAAGAACTCATTTCACGTTGTCGTTTCAGATAAAAAATACTTTATTTAATCTTTCTGTAACTATTTTCAATAGTCCATAAATACATCAAGTCAATGAATCTATCCCGAGTAATATCTACAGTAGACACTGACAACAAAACAACGGAAAAGCTAACGAATTTACAGAGACCATCTTACCTTTAAAATATGCTTATAATAAATATTAACGGGGCGCAGGATGGCCCTGCAATTAAAGCTCTTAATTTCGGAGCAGATGAGCCATTCTACTCCAATTGATACCACAAAATATTTCCGCATTTCAAGTTTTGGGTCAATCCCTAAACATGGTTTGGTTTGGTTCGTTTTGAATATTGCACAAAGCTACACGAGGGCTATCTCCGCTAGCCGTCCCTAATTTTTCCGATAATTGTTTAAAAAGTCAAAATAAAGACTACGAGTACTACTGCAATAACTCGTAAAATCTATGCTACCTGTGACACACACAGAGGACTTTAATTTTTACAATATTTTAAATCTTTATTAAACGCGAGTTCGCTGGCATCTCTTATATTTAAAACATATTGGCGTGATTTCTACAGAAAATCCCAGAAACGTTTTATCAGTTACTTTTTATGTTTTTGCTAATCACTCAAAGAGTTTTATACGTTACAAACATCTTATTTTTCTTAACTGTTACAGCTAAGCTCCAAATGAGTTGTTTGTATTCTTGCACGTAATAAATCAAAATGTATTGATAACTAAAATTTTAATGTTTAAGACAAAAAATGAAATATTGGAAAAAATAAAGTTGCCGAAAAATTACATCTTATCTACTAACGTGCCTACATAATGTTCCTTATTTGAGCTGTTAAAACAGTTGATATATTTTACCGAATCGTTTCTTTGGATACTTATTTAGATTCTAAGCATATCTACAAAATGTCATGCTAATAAAATGTTAGTGGGGGTGAGAAGAATCATTGAGATATTAGGTTGTTTATAAAAAGAGAATAATTTGCCTTAATTAACTTATTAGACGTCAATAAATTACATTACATCCTTGTGCAAATTAATTGAAACAAATGGTCATTTTACAATATTTTAAGCATGGCGGCTGGTGTAGACTCGGTAGACCTACTGATTTCCTTTAATAGTCCTTTTTTCACACAGACGGTATCATTAGCATTGTTTTGCAGTACGGTCGATCTATTTTTGACGAAATTTTAAGGAATATTACGTTATTCGAAATTGCATTTGAAGGGCAAGGAAACCAGTCAAAAAACAACTTCTGACCAACTCAATGAATAAAAAACAGTATTAATGGGGTCTGAAATACAAAAACTGGACGCAAGAACAATCGAAAAAGGTACAGGGTCAAAGAAGTCTGCATGCTCGCAGATCTCCTGGTGAGAAACCTCGAGAATCTCACATCAATCAGTTCGTAAAACATCCCTTGAAGAAGATGTTTTGGGGCCTTTTCAGCTACTATGGCGTCGGAGGCTTACATATCCTAGAAAGTATGATGCGAGGACCACAGTACATCGTAGTTTTGCCGGGAAGAGTCGTTCCAGAATTGAAAAAGAGATTTCCAGATGGATCTGATATTTTTCAGCAACATCTGGCTCCGTACCACACATCGAAACTTTTGAAAGGTTTTATGACTACAACGCGAATAAAGATGCTGGACTAGCCTGGAAACTCTCCGGACTTAAATCCTATTGAAAATCTTTGGGTGATTTCTAAAAAAGACTTCGGGGAAAAGACTGTACAACGAAAGAAAAGCTAATTGAGGCCGTAATTGAGGTGTGGTACCACGATCCAAAAATTAGTAAAGATTGCAGTCGAGTCATGGACACGATGCCAAAGCGAATTAATGATCTTCTGAAAAATAAAGGCAGACATATCATGTATTAATTTGTAATTTTTGAATTCTCAGAAATAAAATGCAAAAATTGGAAAAATCGTAATTTTCCGTATTGTTTTAATTAATTTGCACAAGGGTTTACATATGTTTGATAATGTTATAGCATTTATTAAAAGGTTTGTGTTCTGAGTTTTTCCGCTTAAATGTTTAATTTGGCACTAAAATGTATAAGATCAGATTACCGTCAAATCTATGATCCTGAAATCCATGGTTCAAAACTCGTTGACTTCCTGCACTTTGCGGTTGTGGATGTGTTATAAAAATGATGGCCAAACCCCAATATTTAATTAGAGTAAGAAAATAGTTGGCGGTAGGTGCTACTGACTAACTGCCTTTCCTCTAGTCTATAAATTGTAAACTGTATATGACAATGTGAAGAACGTCCTTGTGTAGTGTGCGCAAATATCCGAAATAAACAGTACATAACTGCACAACGCAGCAGTGACTGTTTACTGTTAATATTTGCATAAAAATGTTGCTGACTTGTTCACACGCGTTTCGAAGACAGTGATGCTTTGTTGAGAGGTTAGGTTTGTATAGATTGGATTTTAATGGCTTTAGGTTTTTAACAACTGCATTTTATTGCCTTTAGATTTGTACAGATTGGATTTTAATGTCTTGAGCTTTGTGTAAATAGTGTTTTTAATGCCATTAGCTTTTTATTTGAATGATATAATATCTTTAACAGTGCGTTAATGGTTTCTTTTAATTAACTGTTTTAGGGATAAGTGCTATTTTGAATTGTCTTCACATTGATAACAATGGTGATCTAACACATTTAGTTTTCATCGAGTAGATTTCTTTTTCATATTTTTCGCTTTGTGTGAATGCAATTCGTTACAGAAATTCGGTTTGAAGTATATTCTGTGTTATAACGTAAGACGTGGGCAACGAAACGTGAGTTAGTATAGGCTTAATAAGCATATCTATATCTAAATATAAAATGGGAATTAAATCTTCATTTGTTGTAGCTACGCTGAAATATCCATTAAAATAGCTGAATATATACTACTATTCGTATTCATTATTGAAAACACGTCTAGTTCATTATGCAAGTAGTAAACAAGCAAGGAGAACGTTAGATGTTACCATGGTGACACAAGCTGCCACCATTGGTACGCGGGCACAAACAGCTTTTCAAGTTGAGGCTATGCCATTGACTGCTCAAGTAGCAGATTGCACTTTTTTTCTTTTCCTTTTAGTCATTCCTGATCTTAAAGGAAAAGAAAAATAATCAAAAGCAGAAATCTTAAGAGATAAGACCAGACTAGCTCTACAGTAGTAACTAGCTCTATAATAGTGACTGGCTCTATAAACGTGACTAGCTCTACAGTAGTGACTAACTCTATAGTAGTAACTAGCTCTACAGCAGTGACTAGCTCTATAGTAGTAACTAGCTCTACAGTAGTGACTAGCTCTATAGTAGTGACTAGCTCTATAGTAGTAACTAGCTCTACAGTAGTGACTAGCTCTACAGTAGTGACTAACTCTACGGTAGTGACTAGCTTTACGGTAGTTTACAGAAAAGTAACAACAAAAAGTCAGTAATATTTCAGTTGATTGACAGCCTAATAAACCTTTCAATCGATATATTGCATTATAACTAACACTGTAGCTAAGACTTTAAAATTGTTCCTTAGGGAATTCTTTTTAAAATTAGCAACTTTGAGAATGTTGAGATTATTTCTTTTATACACCTATAAAAAATAGGTGTTAGAATAAGTGTTAACCAGTCGTACCGGTATAATTCCACACGTCGTATACACCAGCATGATGAAATAATTTAAAAGTAACTTACATGTTGTTGAAGTTTATCCTAAATTAAATCTTTGTTTCAGATCTGAAGAGATACTTAAAGAAAAACAACAGAAGTATCTTTAAAAATTGTTTAACTTAATTTCATATTTCTCTAAGCCTGTTTTGTCACTGAACAAAGCCACATTGGGTTATCTAATCTATCCACAATCTAGCCTGAGATGTTAGAGCTGTAAATCCTTATACCTACTGCAGTCTCACTGAGGTCTTTTAATCTATTAAGAATATAAAGTGTTTGATTTTCTAACTCTAACATGTTGAAATAATTCGATCTTTTGTTTATTTAAAGTTGATTTTTTTTTACTCATGTCCGTAACGATCTGTACGCTGAATACGCCAGGGTCAAAATATTTTTGCCTCTGAAAAAAATATATTAATATATACAGATTTATCATAACAGCCACCAGGAGAAAACAGTAAGTTTGAAATGCTTAAAGATAAATGATAGCGATCATAATTATACCCATACTGTTACATTATTATCTTTCGAAAATATCAATACCACAATGATAGAAAACAGACCAATTCTCTGATAAAATATAAATTAAAAAAATTACACAAAATACGAAACCACTCGATATAGCACACTATCTAAGCTCTACGTGCAATAAAATACTGTTACATTATATTCAGAATGTATACTATGTAAGATCATCAACATCTCTGAAGAAATAGAAATTTGGTGGCGGACGTCCACACAAGTAAAGCTTAATGTTTTACTCTACTCTATGCAAACAACAAATTCAGAACAAATAGGTGACAGCACTTAGTATTTGAGATGAATGTACCTGACTTCACATTAGAGATTAAAACTGATTATTTCTTTTTTTTACCTGATCTGGAGTTTTACCCAAGAAATTAATGAGTTATTAGCTTAACTTTGAATACAAGAACATCAAAAACATGGTAAATTCATTTCACATACACACAAAGAAGAATTTGGTTTGGTTTGGTTTGAATTTCGCTCAAAGCTACAAGAGGGCTATCTGCGTTAGCCGTCCCTAATTCAGCAGTGTAAGACGAGAGGAAAGACAGCTAGTCATCACCACCCACCGCCAACTCTTGGGCTACTCTTTTACCAACAAAGAGTGAGATTGACCGAAACATTATAACGCCCCCACGGCTGAAAGAGTAACGGGGATAATTAAAAAAACAAATTTATTATTTAAAACTAAAACATTACAGACAAATGGGTCATAGGTAGGTAGATATATAAGTAACTGTTGCTATTAAGACAATATATATCAACGTAACTCATATTTTAAAGTACATTTTGTAAACATGTGACAAAAACTCAATCTGTGTACAGTCAGAGTGAACAGAAAGAAAAACTGTTCAGTCAATAAACAATTACAAAGAAACAAAAGCAAAACTACTACCAAATTTAAAAAAAAAACATGCAAGGAAAATAGAAACTATAATTAGAACAATACCAAGTTTACAACCGTGATATAAGACTTTACTCATGTAATTCAGAAGAAATGTTTCGAGATATACCTGTCATAACTGAGAGATCACAGAACCTTTTTTGATATTCACATGACAGATAACTTACCTCTCAAGATTTAACCCTTACTTAGCGATAAAGATTAGAGCTTAATAAATAATTACGTTCAGTTACTTTAATTCAGTGAAATCCTACATCATTTATACTACGTTGCCCGCAATCTGTGTGTACAGATTCGTGACAATCTGGAATTTAACCATCTGAAGAAAAGCATTTCAGTGTCTGAGAGAAAATATTTGTTCTCTGATCAGTAAAGTGATTTTCTGCCTGAGTTCTGAAACTTCGGTGCACAAACACTAAACATGAAATTATATAATCACGAGTGATTAATGATGTTAAATTTTCGGATACGCAGCAGTTACGCTTCAGTTTAACAACGTTTCGTTCTTCAGAATTGTGACTAATTAATTCAAGATATTTTCAGTTATCATATCTTCCTGTTAGCCCGAAAACCTGGAAGATGTAAAATTAGCTTGCGACATAGAAAACCTTATTAAATAATTAGCTTGGAATACAACATATGTTTCTAGAGATAAGTGGACAGATATTAGTAGTAAAATCACCATATTCTTCGAGTATGGTGACGTCCTCAACGGCCTTAAAAGCGTTAAGTAATATACAACAAATGTGCTGGCAGTCTTCACTGTTTCAAATATTAAACATCAATCGAAAATATGAAATAAAAATGCTAAACATTATCAATTACTTTGAGTTTTTAATGAAGAGGGTAACGTAAGTCGAAAAATAACAAGAAATAACAAGAAATTCAAGAACGATAGAAATTGTGTGGTGAGAAAACTGAAAAAAAATTAATTATATTCATAACTCTCAAAATTTAAATTATAAAAAGCTCCAAATGGTCATTTTTTTAGAAATGATGTGCTTGTGAGAAATAAAACCACCAGATATACTAGCGTCAAAGGATTAGGCTGTAGTTTATCAATTCGTTTTCCGGAAACATATTGTTCTGAAATATTCAGAGTTGCTCATGAACTTCCCATGGGAAGTCATTTAGGTGTCAACAAAATGTGTGACAAAATTAAGAGACATTTCTTCTGGCCAAATATTTGGCAAGATGTTTCTCTGTTTTGTAAAACTTATTATGTCTGTCAAATGCTTGGAATACCTAACCAGAAAATTCCTGTAGCTCCTTTGAAACCTATTCCAGCTTTAAAAAAAACAACCTTAATTCATGTGGTTATTGGTTATGTTAAGCTTTTACTAAAAACTCGATCAGGGAACCAGTATTTATTAACTATTGTGTGTGCATGCATTCGATTCCCCGAAGTTACCCCCTTATAACATATTTCAACCAAAAACAATATAAGGCTCTGATTAATTTCTTTAATTTTGTTGACTTGCCCGAAGAAATTCAGTTTGATCAGGGATCAAATTTTGTGTCTCGGTTCATTCAATACGTTATTTACTAGGTTGGTGCTAAACAGATCAAGTGTAATGCGTACCATCCAGAATCACAAGGTGCTCTTGATATATTACATTCTGCCTTGAAAAATACGATGCGGACTTACTGTCTCGATAATGAGAAGGATTAAGATGAAGGAGGTAATATGTTATTATTTACTGTTTGCGAGTCAGTTCAAGAGTTGTTAGAGTTTAACCTGTTTGAATTGGTGTCTGTCAATTCATTGCGTATTCTTATGAAGATGCTGAGGGAACAATGGTTGGAAAATGACCCAAAAGAAATGCACTTACTGAATTACATTTCCAAATTTCGATCCAGATTATTAGGTGCTTGTAAATTAGCTCTTAAAGTCTAATGTCATCCCAAGCTAGAATAAAAATGACCACAAGGCTGAAAAGCATAAGCTCCATCCTGGTAACTTGATCTTAGTATTGTTTCCCACTGTGGAACATCCACTCAAAACTAAATATCGTGGTCCATCTGAGTTTGTTTGAAAAATCAATGATACAGATTATGTTGTAAAACATCTGATCGTCCAAAGACTACCCAGCTAAATCATATCAATATGTTGAAGTCCTATCACAGACGAGATGCATCAGAAAACATTTTAGCCGTTGACTGTTTCTTGATATTAGTGAATGCAACATCAATCTGATTAATTCTGATATTCATGTCAATCTTTATTCAAAATTCAATGACTTGCCTCATGAAGAAAAAGATCAGCTTGTTAGTTTATTGATTGAATATGAATGTATATTTCCAGACGTTACTAATCAACCCAACATTGCTGTTCATCATGTAGATATAGATGATGCTTCTATGAAACAACATCTCCATCGAGTGAATCCAATCAAGGCCAATAAAACGCGTAAATAGATATCTTATGTCTTGGTAAACAGCATTACAGACCCAGTAAAATTCACTGATCTTCACCTTGTGTAATGGTTCCTAAATCTGATGGTTAAGTTAGATTCTGTACAAACTTTTGCAAATTAAATTCTTTGATAAAAACAGATTCCTATTCCATTCTAGAAATGGAAGATTGTATTGATAAAATTGCAAAATCCAGATATATCACAAAATGTGACCTGCTAAAGGGACACTTGGCTGTTCCTCTAAATGGGGCAAAATAAATTTCTGCTTTTGTTATTCTTGATGGATTATACCAGTACAATGTACACCGACACCTAAAAAGAATATTTATGTATATTACGGTGTTTTGAGATGCTTAAGAAAGCCAATCTCACTCTACGGTTGACAGAAAGTGACTTTTGTAAGGCCAAAGTGATTTACTTAAGTCATTTAGTTTTTCCAAATCCAACCAAAATTGATTGTATTTTGAATTATTCGATTCCTACAACAACAACAAATTATGAGGTATTTGGAAATGGCTGGTTATAACAGGGAGTTTTGTAAAACTTCTGATGACAAAACTTTACCATTAACAAATCCACTGAAGAAAAATCAAAAGTTCAAGTGGTCTGAAACGTGCCAATCTGTTTTTATAAAGGTCAACCCTTTATTGTGGCCTTACCCTGTATCGACAGAACCTGACTTTGGTAAGCCTTTTGCAATCACTGTTGATACTAGCATAAGTACAGTGGAAAAAAAATGTTTCATCATGTGAGAATAACCTTCACCATCAGGATTGCAGGACTATAGTTCAAAGTTTGTTCTGAAAACGCACCAGAAGCACAGCACTATGTTTGCAGACTCACACCGCTAGAAATCGAGGTTCAATACCCGTGGTGGGTAGAGCGCAGATAGCTTATAGTATAGCTTTGTACGTAATTCCAAACAATCGGTCAATCATTCTGGAAGAATAATACTCTGAAGATAAAGAGGACAGGAAGATCTAGACATATAATTGTCGCACGACAGCAGTGTCTACCAATCAAAGCAAAAAATACTGTTTGAAGTAGAAATGTTCTCTTCCATCGTACTTTGGATTCTCGTGACTTTTCTTTCATTAGTTGAAAGAACGGTCTTGCTATGAAGAGCTCGATATTTGACGGCCAAGCCTGAAGTGCAACTGTTAACGAGATGACTCCAGAATGGTCTTTGAAACATTGTTCTATTTCTTCGCTAGTAATATGAGTATTCTCTTATAATTGTGTACATTCATGTTGATATATTTATAGTCGCTATCATTGTAATGCTTAAAGGTAGATTTCTATGATTACCAACCACAATTTTATACTGTTTTAAACAATGTAAACGGGGCTCGTCCCCTCAGTATTAATAGTTGAGTAAAACAATGCTGTTAGCTATCAGTTTAACCTGTCTTTTGTCTCGTCTTTCTACTGTTTTCGTTTTATGGACACACGTTTCGTGTTGTATTTGTTTATCTTTCAGCGTTCCTTTTAAATTGGCTATGTACCTTGTCTTTCCCATTCCCACTAGAAAGTAAAAATAGGAAAATGTATCAAATGGGTCGATAAATTCTAACTTTACAGTAAGTAATGTTGTAGCGAATACATTCTTCATATTATTAAATTCTAACTTTACATAAAGTAATGTTGTAGTGAATACATTCTTCATATTATTAAATTCTAACTTTACAGTAAGTAATGTTGTAGCGAATACATTCTTTATATTATTAAATTCTAACTTTACAGTAAGTAATGTTGTAGTGAATACATTCTTCATATTATTAAATTCTAACTTTACATTAAGTAATGTTGTAGCGAATACATTCTTTATATTATTAAATTCTAACTTTACAGTAAGTAATGTTGTAGCGAATACATTCTTTATATTATTAAATTCTAACTTTACAG
This sequence comes from Carcinoscorpius rotundicauda, assembly GCA_011833715.1. NCBI lineage: Eukaryota > Metazoa > Arthropoda > Merostomata > Xiphosura > Limulidae > Carcinoscorpius > Carcinoscorpius rotundicauda. The sequence continues at coordinate 34,238,041 of CM022404.1, read as the reverse complement.
TAAGTAATGTTGTAGCGAATACATTCTTTATATTATTAAATTCTAACTTTACAGTAAGTAATGTTGTAGCGAATACATTCTTTATATTATTAAATTCTAACTTTACATAAAGTAATGTTGTAGTGAATACATTCTTCATATTATTAAATTCTAACTTTACAGTAAGTAATGTTGTAGCGAATACATTCTTTATATTATTAAATTCTAACTTTACAGTAAGTAATGTTGTAGCGAATACATTCTTCATATTATTAAATTCTAACTTTACATAAAGTAATGTTGTAGTGAATACATTCTTCATATTATTAAATTCTAACTTTACAGTAAGTAATGTTGTAGCGAATACATTCTTTATATTATTAAATTCTAACTTTACAGTAAGTAATGTTGTAGTGAATACATTCTTCATATTATTAAATTCTAACTTTACATTAAGTAATGTTGTAGCGAATACATTCTTTATATTATTAAATTCTAACTTTACAGTAAGTAATGTTGTAGCGAATACATTCTTTATATTATTAAATTCTAACTTTACAGTAAGTAATGTTGTAGCGAATACATTCTTTATATTATTAAATTCTAACTTTACAGTAAGTAATGTTGTAGCGAATACATTCTTTATATTATTAAATTCTAACTTTACATAAAGTAATGTTGTAGTGAATACATTCTTCATATTATTAAATTCTAACTTTACAGTAAGTAATGTTGTAGCGAATACATTCTTTATATTATTAAATTCTAACTTTACAGTAAGTAATGTTGTAGCGAATACATTCTTTATATTATTAAATTCTAACTTTACAGTAAGTAATGTTGTAGCGAATACATTCTTTATATTATTAAATTCTAACTTTACAGTAAGTAATGTTGTAGCGAATACATTCTTTATATTATTAAATTCTAACTTTACATAAAGTAATGTTGTAGAGAATACATACTTCATATTATTAAATTCTACCTTTCTGCTGTTTTCTTACGTGAAGCTCGACGATTTATTTTTTAATGTCTGCCATTTCGTAAGCAAATTCCTTATCAAGTTTTAATTTTTAATAACACGTCTCTCAGACGTTCTGTGCACACTGGAGGGATTTTGGCAATTAGGATAGTAAAAGCGACCTCTATTCTCCAGGTAATAAATAAAAGTTTTTCATTTCAGGTTGAAATAAACAGTATTTATTTTCTCTGAAAATAAAGGCAGTTTTTTTCTAATTATTGCCAAAAGCAAAAGTTCGTTTTATTCCGTGAGATGCTTTGTATCTCATTTCAGTTCTTTCAGCGATCTGTTTTATTGTTATGTGCATTTTTGTGACATTCGTTTAGAATTTGTAAAACCTAAATTTATAAGCATATGGGAAACACTGGATTATTTACAAGTTTAGCTTCCGCGTTAGATTTATGATCAGCTAAAGAATATAGTTTGTACGATCGCTGACAAAAAAACAACAAGTAACAAATAAACAAAAAGAGCGTCTTCCTATCCTGATCCTGGTCTTTTGTCCAAATCGTTCCTGGTAATAAAAGTTTTAATAATTCAAACTACGGACTTAACAATATCATTGTTTTGCCAGATTTTTCACTACTAGCTCGCTTCACCAAACAATTAAGCTAATTTTTCAATAAACTTCAACTGATCTTGACTTAAATGCTTTTTAACTAAATTTGATCGATTTCGAAATCAAGATAAGTCATTATCTGTTTCATCTTCAACTGGAAGAAAAGGCTACGATAACAGCCAATAAACATTTTCTAAGTGGTGCTTACATCAAAATTCTTTGATAAATTATTCACCAGATGTAATTCATTGAACTGGATATAAATGTTTCATCGTCGTATGATTTGCCAGGAAACTATGGAGAGTTACTACTGACGTTTGTTTGTTTTGAATTTTGTGCAAAGCTACATGAGGGCTATCTGTGCTAGCCGTCTCTAATTTAGCAATGTAAGGCTAGAGAGAAGGCAGCTAGTCACTTACCACCGTGATCTTCAGCAACCATGTGGATATGGTCTGGTTTTTCAGTCAAACCTCCACTGACTTTAATCGCAGCCTATATGAACGTCCAGTTGGAAGCATTTCACTGTTTCTCAGACTTTATGTTCACATAAATTGGCAGCCTGCTAATATGTCTCCCAGTCGATCGAACTTATCCTATACAATAAGACGATATAGTCAAGAATATCTTGTCGATGAATAGTGTTGACGGTCTTTCTAGTACCCAATCAATTTTCACGACTTTCTTGTATACTGTGTCAAACTCAAGATAATTTTAGACTTTTACACTTTAATTTGGCCTTGTTAGACGTTAGAATAGTTTGTTTTGGCATCAGTAAGGCTTATTACAACAGTCAAGACCCCGAGCAACAGTTGGTGCCATTTTCAATATAATATATGAATGTTCCAGTCTTTTACCGCAAAGTACTGCTGTAATAAATTTTAATAAATCAAACAGTTCAGTATCTGAGGTATAACAGAGGCAATGTCCATAATTGGTTGTTTTGACAAAATTTATTAACTGACCGAGGACATCAGTCGTCTGATTTACACTGATATTGGGGTGTAAACGGCTTTGTCTATCAGACTGTGTTCAAAATAAAATGCTGCGTTTCAATATTCAGCTTTTTTACACATTAAAACATGAGGGCTGATGGAATTTTATCTTCAGTTATTGTAGTTTGTAATACCTTCTTCTACTATCTAACCCCAACATACATTAATGTACTAGTAGTTCTGTTGAAGACGTAATAGAGAAACGTTGGTTAAAACAAAATACTTCTTTTATTTTTATCTTGAGGGTAAAGATTTATTCACAAAGATTTTGTTTGTTTTGAATTTCGCGCAAAACTACACGAGGGCATCTGCGCTCGCCGTTCCTAATTTAGCAGTGTGAGATTAGAAGTAAGGCAGCTAGTTATCACCACCCACCGCCAACTCTTGGGATACTATTTTTATCAATGAATATTGAGATTGACCCTCACATATATACATATCACCCCCACGGCTGAAAAGACGAGCATGTTTGGTATGACGGGAATTCGAACCCGCGACCCTCAGAGTACGAGTCGAGTGCCTTAACCATCTAGCCATGCTGGGCACGATTTACAACGATAACATCTGGAGTTCGAGTCACCGCAGTAGATACGGTGCGAAGTAAAAAGATAATACGGGTTCGAACTCGAATACGACTTTCCTTTAATAACAGCACACAGCCAAACAAACTCCACATCGTAGCGCGTGTATTCTCAATTTTTCTATAAAAGCTATAAGTTAATCTCTACACACTACAGAATTCATTGATAGTTTTTATACTATGTTACACAAATCTAATCAGTAAAGCTCTGCACAGTATAAAGTTTATTGTCTAATTTACTATGTTACGTATTACAATTTCAAATAGCCTGAAACTGTGTTTGAAATTTAGAAGTTAATTATATGCAGAGATGTATCAAATTTATGATGTTTGCCAGCAAAATTGATACACACAATTTTTCTTTCTTAATACTAATATATTTTAATATACAAACAATAATACAAAGTATAATAACGGTTATTACAAATAACGATTTATGCAAACGTTTTACAAACGTCCAAACAACATTGACTTTTCTATCTGATACAGAACTTCCTTGATATCCTATCAAGGGTTCACGATGAAAGCATTAATTTTGAATTGATATAGGTTAAATCCACTTAACGGGAAACTAATTCTCACTGATTCCGCATGAGATTTTTACAGCTGAAGTTATTCAATATCTTCGTAAAATACTAATGTCCAAAGTCAATCTACTGAAGTTAAACGGTTTGTAATGTTCAAAATTCAAAAACTTTCCTGGTCAAATGTGTGTAGTTTTCCGATTATAGCTTCCGAGATGTATAGTATACCAACTGTAGCATACCAACTATATATATATATATATATATACTGTCTCCCGGCGTGTCGGTTTATAAACGTTAAAGCGAGGTCCTAAAAATTTCAGTTATTAACAATACCCTAGTGATTTTGTAAAACATATTGTCGATTCCTACTCTCGAGAATCCACTATAAATTTAGGGAACAGGAGGCAACTGCGTAATATACATTTAACAGTATACGTTATCCATATTTCTTAATATATATATATATATAAGTAAATCCGTTACAAGCCTGAATCTATAAACTTATTGGAAGCACTAAGTTATTAACAAGTTTAGCTCTGATTGCACATCTAACATCGTATATTGTATATCGTTAACAAAAAAACAATAAAATAAAAAACAACAGACAAATAAAAAGAGTGTCTTTCTATCCTAATCCAGATCTTTTGTTCGACTCGTAACTGGTTATCCAATTTTTAATAAATTATTTGACGGACTTTTTCAGTCGTTACGCGAGTTTAATACTGGTTTTCAGATTAAACTCCAAAAATGTCATGTTGTCTTTAAAAATGCACCCTTTTAAAGAAGTGCAAGTTCCAATACACCAAGGTTTTAATGAACATAATAACTTCATACTTCCTTGCAAGTTTTCACAAAAAGTATTTTATATTCTAAAAACGGCTGGTATGGATATTAAAACTTTAATTAAAATAATGTAGAGAAAAACGTTTCGACTTTCTTTGGTCATCTTCAAGTTAACAAAGAGAGTTTGCAACTAATCGTTTTCAGTCACATGCTTTAGAAACGACAGTGTAAACGGGTATGAGATTGGAGGGGGCGTTGCAGTTGCATGTTAGGTTTTTAATTAGTTTTAGTTTGTTTTGAATGTCGTGCAGAGCTACACGAGAGCTATCTGTGCTAGCCGTCCCTAATTTAGCAGTGTAAGACCAGCCCACTGTTAACACTTAGGCGACTCTTTTATCAACGAATAGTGGGATTGACCGTAACATTATAACGCCCCATGGCTGAAAGGGCGAGCATGTTTAGTGCAACGGAGATTCGAACCCGCGATCCTCAGATTACGAGTCGAGGGCCTTATCCACCTGGCCATGCCGGGCCTCATTAATTAGTATAGGTATAAAGGTGTTCCTTCATATTAGTTTCATTTTTGGTTTTAGTTGTTGTACAAGTAGGGCTTCTTTGATTTTTCGTTTGTTTATATTTGTTTCCCTCTTTAGTATCTGTGAGTTTCCTATGGTTACGTTGTCTTTATTTGACTTGCAGTGTTAAAAAACGTTTGAAGGATGTGTTTTTGTATTCTTTGAATCTGGTTGTCATTTTTCTGCTTGTTTTTCCAATATAAAAGTTGTGGCAGTTGTTGCATTGTATTTTATAAATTATGTTGGTGTTGTGTTTGTCAGTGTAGGTTTTACATAGTATGAACTATAGTTTTGTACCCGGTTTTTGAATACGTTTGGTGTTTACTGGAATGTTGTGTTTTGTTATAAATGTTTTCCAAATGTTGGTTATTTTTTCACTGATATCGCGAATGTATGGTGTGTAGCAGTGTGAGGTCTTGTAGTTTGTTGCATCTTAGGATTCATTAACACTTGTTTGTTGTTAGTCTAGATGTATGCGTATAATTTCTTTCACGGATTTATGAGGAAAGTTGTTGATGTTGATGAAGAGTTGTTTTATTTTGTTGATTTCACTGTTAATTTTATCGTGTGAGCATAGTTTTATGGCTGTGTTTATTTGGTTTCTTAATATGTTGAGTTTTTGTTTTGTTACATGTGTTGAGTCCCAGGGAATATATAGTCCAGTATGGGTGACTTTTCTATGGATTTCTGTTTTGAATTGTGTATCAGTTCTAGTGATTTTGAGGTTAAGAAATGCTATTTGGTTAGTTTTTTTTCCTGTTCACAGGTGAATTTTATATTTGGGTGTATCATGTTAATATGACTGAAAAAACTAAGTGTGTGTTCTGTAGATGTGAATCATCAACATACCTGTACCAGTATAATGGTGGGTGTAAGGGTGAATTCAGTCCGTGTTATAAAACTGTTGCTAGAACTGGTGACACGGAATTGCCCGTACATAAGCCATTTACTTGTAGGTAGTTTTGGTCACTGAACATAAAGTTAGTTTTAGTGGTAGTGAATTCTATAAAGGTTGCTAGCTTGTCTAAAAGGGTCGAAACGTTTTTCAATACTTTTTAATTACTGTTTTAGTACTCATACCAGCCGTACTTAGAATACATTTTTACTTCAAGTGCTTTTCTTGTCATCATAAAAAAGCACTTTGTATTTTAATTCATAACAAAACTGATTTAATTATAGTTACTTCCACCCACTGATATTTTTCAGATGTTTGAAGTGTGATTACTAAGTTCACAGACACAGAAATTACTCTTCAAATTTAAAGTTCTGTTGTTTTCAAAAATGCGTGACAGTGGAAGAGGATATAAATATTTAGGAAATAATATAGATAACTCTGAATGCAGAGAAATCCGATAATCCGGATGTGTTTGGTAGACAAACGTTTTCTTTATCAACGATGAATTGGAACAACCCTATTCTATTTTATTAAAAATGAAAAATGTTTATAAAGATGTCCGAGTTGCAAATGTCTGAAAGAAAAGAACTGATAATGGGGGAGGGGGGAGAGAAAAGTTTACGAAATAAAAAATAAAGCGCTTAAATATACGACATAAAATATACTTACAACGACTCGTAACGCTATTAAATTATTCCAAATCAAAATGTCTTACAGTGAATGAGTTAAACGAGAAAGTAGGCTCAGCTCTTACCAACGTTCTGTCTGTACTTTCAATTTTTAAAGTTGAGAACAGTAGTAAATTATATTACTCATTATACTTCCTGTACAATTTACTAAGCCTTGAGTATCGTCTAAGGCCTCATATATACCTTATGAATTAGGAAATGAAACAATGTCCATTACCAGGCATTTTACCTCTTTCACACCAACGTAAGAGGATTGTTTGGCTCGTTACTTAACCAAAACCATCCAGATTCAGTGACACATAAGGACTGATCCAAGTGAAGTATTTCTAATCCAAATTCGACTTACAATTGCCAGAAATATGTGTAGTAATTCTATAAGAGCGTATAAATCAGCCAAACTAATAAAAACGCTAAAGTCATAATAGAGTACTACCATTCAAATTTTGCTTCAAAATGTTTAAATTTCTAACTTACAATAAGTATGGACACAAAATGATAACTGGGTGAAAGGCACGGGCTTTTTAACCTGAACAGTGAAAATCACGAAACTTTGTGAAGCAGTGATCATTTCCCACACGTAAAAGCTGACCCACAGAGACGTGTATATAGTATCCAGCTTTGTGCTTACTGAAAATAGCCACTATTAGCACAGGTAAATTTGACTGACAAGCTACATTTATATCCGTTATTTTCTTCATGTCGAAATGTTTGTTTGAATTTTGCGCAAAGCTACACGAAGGCTATCTATGCTCGCTTCCTAATTTACCAGTATAAGACAAGAGGGAAGGCAACTAGTCATCACCACCCACCGCCAATTCTTGGACTACTCTTTTACCAAAGAATAGTGGATTGACAATAACACTATAATGCCCCCATGGCTGAAAGGGCTAGTATGTTTGGTGTGACGAAAATTCGAATCTGTGGCCGTCAAATTACGAGTCGAGAGCCCTAACCACCCTGCCACCTTCGAGTGTAAGGTGGTAAGACGATGCATCTGTTTATTGATATCATAGATATCACAAGGTATACCTATTTCTTTACTGATTTTACCGGTGAGTAGGGATATATCCGTTTCTTTACTGATCTTGTAGATGACACAAGGACATATTAAATTCTTTAATAATGTTGTTGGTAGCATAAAGATACATTTGTTTCTTATTTATCTACATGTTACGTTCTTCACCATTTAAGTGACAAAGAAAGCACCTAATACTATATTCATGACCCCCGCTAGTACAGCAATAAGTCTACGGATTTACAAGGCTAAAATCAGGGGTTCGATTCCCCTCGGTGGGCTGAGCATAGAGCCAGTAACAATCTGGTTACTTCAATGAACTTTCATGAGGCACAAAATATTATAAACTGATTGTTTGTTTATTAGCTAAATATTTTAGAAATTATTTTGAATTCTAGTTCCCAGTAAGTAACAAAAACTGTCTGCCAACTGTATTAAACTATGGAATTACTCAATATACGTATTTGTTTCACGATATCGCTGTTTTTGGTTTTTTCGAGTATAGTATGTCTCTTAGTAGGCTGTCAAACCATAATTGGAAGCAAAATATACTTGTGTGTGTAAAATAATTCTGTGTTTGCTTGTTAGGAAATACTTTAACGGCTTTTCTAAAAAAAAGCAGATGAGATTATGTGTTTTCTTCGTCCTTCTAAATTTATGCACAATATTTATGCTTCTATATAATGAGGCTTGTACAATTTTAAAGACATTTATAAAAGTATACTGATGGGGTAAATGCTGTTGGTTTTAAAAATGTCAAATAAACTTGGCATTAGATTATCAAAACTAAATAACTTTCACTATAATTTGTTTCTAATATTTTAAAATAATTAAAGCGTTTCAAATCCCTTAGTTCCATTAATCACCATCATAACTACAGAGCAAGCGTCAGATGACATCTCTTCCAATATTCATCATCATCATAACTACAGAGCAAGCGTCAGATAACATCTCTTCCAATATTCAAGAAGACTTTCTGAGAGAAACTTTATTTTCTAAGTCAAATCCCAACTTCTTACACCAATTCCGCTTCTAAGAATTCAAACTTCGTTGTTCAATAAACATTAAGAATATCACGTTAATTACGTTCGGTGAAGTACGTTGTCTCCAGAAAAAGATCAACCAGATTCAGCTCAACCAAATTCTCTAGATAAATGAATGTGTTCCACAAATTATTGAAATCCAACCAGATATATCTTTATGTGAAGAAAACAATTTGCTAAAACTTCCAAACTAAGTAAAAAAGGAAAGTCTTAAGTAAGTCCTTAAAAGAATCTAAGCATTGTAATGTTTGGAGGTTTTTCCTTTCTTGAGAACATTGTGAAACTCCATTAGCCTCTATAGTTTGGCTAATAAAAAGTACTCAGTTGAACATTTCACCAACGAATGATGCTAACCACACTATAGTATATTTTGTAATATGCATAAAACAATTCAAGTTTATCAAACAATAATTTTATATAAAAATACACAGAACTTATGTGTAAGTTCCACCTACTTTTAGATTCTACGTTTCCCACGTATATTTAGTTTGACAAATATTCCACAAACTTTTATATTTTAATTTCAAATATTTCTATATATGTTTGTGACGTGTTTCATTCGCTGCATTAACAAATCGAACATCTGAACGTTTTTTCTTTCTGTAATTTCGTACTTGGCTATTCTTCGTTTCTCTTCACTAGCTGTCCCTAATGTTTAACTGAACAACTAGAAAGAAAGATGCTATGCAAAAACATCCACCGCCAACTCTTGGAATACCCTTTCTAGACTCAATAGTGGGATTTGACATACCCAAAATACGTACCCTGATTATGTTTTCTGGCGATGATGTTGCGCGAAACGTGGAACCTCACATGCTACCCACAAGGTCGTTTCTGAAGACATCAAACATATAGTACCTTAATATCAGAAGTTTGTAACGTCTATATAAACAGTAAGATGTACGTAACAATCACAAACAGTAAAATTTATATAACATAAGAAATACTAAAACGAATGTAAATTATATAAAGATTGAAATCTGTATAAAGTTAATAACGTTAGGACTTACATAGCGGTCTGGAACTTTGCGATGTATATAACCAATCATAAATACTAAAATGCATTACAAAAAGTCAGAAACTAACACATGTAAATAGTGAGAAATGCTTTAAAAATAGCAAAAAATAGTGCACTGTATGAACTAACATTCGATAATTCAAGATAATAATATGTAGAAATATAGCCCTAAAGATTTCGTAGTATATATTTTTTTTAATTTCTATGATTTATTTCGTAAATAATCTACTTAAATGCAATCCCTATTAGTCAAGCCTGAATAAGCCGAATGACATTACTTATAACAAAACAGTGGACTTAATGATATCTTCCAAGGACTAACGAGGAATCTAGTTTGAAAAACCTAATCAGTACAAGGAGATCTGTTCTATTCTCAAGAGTTTATTATCAAGAGGATGGGCTAGTGGTATCAACAGCGATCCTTCAGCTTAATTAGATGCAATAAAGCCCTCTACAAATACGTTGGAAAAAACTGCAAACGTATAGATAGAGAAAACGACTGAAAAGTGGTGTTTTAAGCCAATAATTAAAACTGTTTCTCTATTTTTACCGTCTAAAATATCCGTACGTTTAAATACTAGATTAAAAACAGTATTATAAGTCTAGAATATGTATCTGGATACACTAACGTTCGACATTCTTATAAATTGGGACAAAGGACGTTTTTTTTAATATTCCCAGGTCTTCAAAATCAAATACCTATCAGACAAGAACTCTAATTGTATAACAGTATGTTTTTAATAATATTAAAAGTGTAAGATAAACCACGTTTGGGATAGCATGATCATGATGGCGGTAGCATAAGGAATAAACATTTTTTACTTGATGTACACGTGGCTTTCTAAAAGCAAACCTCGACAACATAAAAATATAGATTCTTGCATAAAAGTTTCGGATACGATACCTGTAAAACAACGTATGGACAGATTAAAAAGATAATACTTTGTTAAATGCAAGACAAGGTTTTATTAATATTTCTATGGAGAGAAGCGACATCGAAGAGATCCAATCCGTAAACTCGTACAGCACTTATAAACATTCCTGAAAGAAACGCGCCCCGCTAGTACAGCGGTATGTCGCAGGACTTACAACGCTAAAATCAGGGGTTCGATTCCACTCGATGGGCTGGGCAGCTAACCCTTTATGGCTTTGCTATAAGAAAAACACACACAAACACTGAAAAAAAATCCATATAATCATTCCAGAAGAAATATATTTCATTTCAATACTAAATTATTACAAGCGACTACTTCTTCAATGCTGCTTGGGCACGATAACAAATGATTAAAAATATATTCTATATCCATCTTTGCCTAAAAAATTTTTAAACTTTTATGGATGTTATATGGTACATTAAATATGATGTGTCTAAATTTTCACATTTTCTCTCACTCTCTATTATCAACTTTTTCGAACACGTGTTTCTTTTTGTGGATCATGAACTATTTCTACAGTACTGTTATATCAAAATTAATGTAATATTTATGTTGATTAGTTACCACCAGAATTACTGACGGTCGCGGATTCGAATCTCCATTACACCAAACATGCTCATCCTTTCAGTCATGGGGCGTTATAATGTACGGGCAATCCCACTATTTGTTGGTAAACGAGTAGCTCAAGAGTTGGCGATGAGTGGTGATGACTTGGTGCCTTACCTCTAGTCTTACACTGCTAAATTACGGACTGCTAGTACAGATAGCCCTCGAGTAGCTTTGCGCGAAATTCAAAACAAACAAACAAACACGTTTTATTATATCAAGTAATTTTATGTGTTCCCTATTCTGACATTCAGTGCAAATAAACGCTAAAAACAACAACTAGGTAAAATTGATCGTTTTCTACATAAAACACATAGAAGGATTCTAATATTAATTACTGGAATTAAGAGCAATATTGAGATGTGTCTGAAAAAAATACACTAAATTATATTTTTGTGAAACTCGTATCATTAGAAAAACTGTATCAAAGTCATGAACTTTTGGCACATAAATAATTTTAAAAAACATTATTTCAAAAGCTTACAGGATTAGTCTACTCCACTAGCTTTTTGTAAAGTTTAGAAAAATCGTCTTTAATTTGTAGTTGAAGTTTCCTAATTTTCAATTTTCTGGGTTTTTTTCTCACTAAAGGAATTGAAATCCAGGTTTCAGTTTCTTTAAAAAGATTAAACTGTGTAACACAAATTTCGTTCCTGGATTGTATGTGTTATTTCTTAATTGCTTGTGTTGTAAAAGTACAGAAAATGGCCATTATTCCCTTCAAACCTTGCTTTTGTGATGAATAACGAAATTTAGAAATTAACCAATTTTCTTTGTAAAAATGGACAAATTTGCATAAGGTCTGAATAAAACAACATATGAATCAAGATTTACATGTATTTACATTAAACTTATACAAAAATGTTTAGAAGTGAGTAGTATTTCGAGATTTGTGACTGTATTGTAAATCACTTTCACGTATCAGCACCCAAATACAGTTTCCCATCATGTTTTCTTTGTACGCTCCCAGGTCACAAAAGCAAAGTTTGAAGAGAAAAATAGGTCTTTTCCTTTTACTTTAGGCAAAAGCAGTTGGGAAATAACACTTGAACAAGAAAAAGTAAAAATTTTGTTTCATAGTGTTATTTAGGCCTATTTTTCTTGCATTTCAAAAATATTAAAATTTCACTTCTTAGCCAAAAAAATCATATCTTCCCGATATATTTTATTCTAAAAAAATTAGCATATCTATGACCTTTTAAGCAAACTTTTTATTGATATTAACAGTTGCACGAGTTTTGTGTACCATTGCATTCTGAAAATTAATAAAAGCCACGTGTTTTTGTATAGGTTTCTTGCACTAATGTTATTTACTGTATCTGTGCGTGGAAAAGACTTCTTTCCAGCTTCTGACAGTCTTTTAATTCCCACAATTCCCTGAAGACAAATAACATCTTTAACACACGTTCTAGGGACAAATACTGATATATAAAATGGCTTCGTCTTTCACCATAGCTTTCTCTTTCACACGTGATGAGAGAATTTCTATTTTTTGCAGCCGTCAAGAGTTTTTATTTTGAACAATCTTCCTTTAATTCATACTTCTAATTTTGCATACCTCTATCCTCTTCTCGCTTTTATTTTACTGTTTGTTTCTATTGACTGGCTTTTCTCGTTTCTTTCTATTCTTATACTTTTCTGTTTGTCTTTTCTTCCTTCCCAACTTTTTAAAGGTCTTCTTTCTATGGTTCAAAATTTCCTCACGATTTTTCTTTTTGTTCTATTAAAGTCTTTCTCTCAAATACAAGTATACGCATTCTCGCCAAACTCATATTGACAGGATTTCTGCTTCAGTATATGAAAGGTTTGCATTAGAACAAATATAAACATCTTTTGTTTTAATCAAGGCCTTTGCAGTCTCACAGACAATATTTATATCCATAAAGAAAGACTCCTACAACTTCCAACCAAGTAATGTGAATTATCTTTTTTAATTCCAGATCTTAACTTCAAATCCAAATTAGATGAAAGAATGATTGGAGTTATTTTTGTAGACTTCTCAAGTTTAATGTTTTATTAGCTACAACTTACTACACATACTGAAATATCTAGCTTTTCAGTTTAATGTTAGTAGTTAAACAAATTAAACTGTACCCCAAGGACACTAGCGTCTGAAAACATAAAGGGAAGAAAAATAAGCCCACCCAGGGAGAAGGCAGTAGCTTCTTTTATCCATTTGAGAACCAAAAAAAAAAGATCACGTAATATCATAGTTCAACAAAATGACGTTACAGAGCGAATAGTTCTATAAAATGTCACTAGTTTGGAGAGTTCTAAAGCGTATTGCTACGGGTTGAATAACATCAAAGTTTAATTGTGAATGAATAGTTCTCACGCATATTACTAGAGACGGATACTTTCAAAGCATATAGGAATTCTACTTCCTAATTTGCTTATTTACACGTTGTTTACATTTGCACTACTCAAGCTTAAAACCCAAATGGAGGAATGTTTTTGACATTAGCATAAAATAGTTCAACTTTTGATATATACCGTAAAAACAACTTTTAACTTACATTACAGATACTCCTAAAAAAGACCAATTCCAGTTGTTTTATACGCAAAATGTTCAATTCTACATAACCATGATGAATTATTAACTAACTGTAATACAGTACAGTTTAACATTACGGCTTACATATAAGAGTATACGTACACAACAGTACATTTGTTTGTAGATAAATACAAAGCTACACAATGAGTTATCTGTACTCTGCCCACCACGGGTATTGAAACCCGGTTTCTAGTATTGTAAGTCAGCAGACATGCTGCTGTACCACTGAAGAGCAATAGAATAGGTTCAAAGTTAAAATAGGCAATACGATTCTACTAACTTTAATATGATCATATACATATACACTTCACTTGATGGGAATACCAACTAACTTTATTCTTGTTTATATATATATATATTTAATGTAACGTATTACAATTGATCTCGGACGACTCTCCAATTTATTATGTGCGTTATATATCACAGTTTCTAATAGCCGGAAATTTCAATTTTAATTTAGAAGTTAACTGAATATAATCTGTATTAACTTTATGATACTTGCCAACAATATTGATACACACACTGTTATTTCTTATCACAAATATATTTTAATATACAAACAACAATATAATTTACAATAATGATTATTACAAATGAAGATTTATATACAAACTCACAAACAATATTCAGTCTCCTATCTGGTCTGCAACTGACTATTTTATCGACGGTACAGGTCCACGACGAGCGAATTGATTTTAGGTTGATAGACATATACACTTCACTTGATGGGAATACTAACTAACTTTATTCTTGTTTATCCTGACGCGGTTTACAAGCTTACTTTTTACAGAGGAAGATAAATATCTAATGCTCGCCCTTTCAGCTTTTGGGGCGTTATAACGTTACAGTCAATCCCACTATTTGTTGGTAAAACAGTAGTCCAAGAGTTGGCGGTGAGCGGTGACTATCTATCTGCCTTTTCTCTAGTCTTACACTGCTAAATTAGGGACGGCTAGCGCAGATAGCCCTCGTGTAGCTTTGTGCAAAATTCAAAACAAACCAAATCAAACTTACTCCCGAGAATCTTCTGCAAAGTCAGAGAATAAGCGTGCCTTGCGCAATACAGGTTTAACAAGTATAAGTTACATACATTTCTAAATATACACTAAACTGAAACAAACATAGATATTAAAATAACATTAGATCTGTTACACCTCCGTCCTCAGAAAACTAAAAATTTGCGTTATCAATTAGCATACATATTGATAACAATACAATACATTGTCAAAGAATTATACAATTTCAAAAATCATGATAATACATAACTTAACCAAGACAAATAAACTAATGCTCATAAAATTATAGAGCACGGGAAAATGCTTGAACACAAATGTTATCTTTTAGGGTCAAGACTGAAGGGTTCTTTAAAAGCTGGAATAGGTTTTAAAGGAACAATGGAAAGTTTTTGGTTATGTTTTGCAAGTAATTTAAGGTATGACAAGTTTCATAAAACTGAGGAACATTTTACCTAAATTTTGGCCAAAAGAAATGTCACACACTTTTATCACACATCTTGTTGACAAGCAACTCTCAATATTTCAGAACAATATGTTTTCGTAACAACGATTTGAAAAACTAAAGCCTAGACCTCTGAGCTGATACATCTGTTGGTCTTGATTTTTTCATAAGCACAACATTTTTGAAAAAAATAACCATTAGGATCTTTATTCAGTTCATTCTTCAAGATACATATTTAAATGGTAAAGAGATCTCTGGATCCTCTTCTTGCCCAACGATCAGTTCACTTCCAGGAAACGGAACTTCACCAAATGAACCAGATCCCTCAAGTCCATCATTGTCATTCACCAAGGAATTGTCGGTAAAACCATTATTCACAAAATCTCTGTTAGATTCAAAAATGTCTGAGACAAATCTATAATACTGTTCTCTAAACTAGTGTATATCATTTGTTTTTGGCTTAATTTCTTAGCCTGAGCTCAAGTCACAGCACACGAAGAAAACACGTCTGGATTTTCCTAAACAACATCATCCTTAAATGAAACAGTGATTCACTCACGAACCATCTTGGGTTCGGCAACAACCTTTCCCCCAAACAAACAGTTTCCCAACAATAATTATTTATCCTCAACTGGCAGAGTAGATCTTACTCCAACCATAAGTGACCCCAAAACTAGATCTGATGTGAAACAGATGTTATGAAGAAGAGCGTTAATAAAACCACCCTCAATACTCTGATCAATAACAGATTCGTTTCAGGAGGTATTATTCCAGGAACTCTGGACAAGTTGTTTAATACTTAATATAACATTTAGTACACTTCATAGTTTACACACACGAAAATGTATATATTAATTTTACTTACGATCTATTTGTGTTTAACTTTTAGTGTACTATCTACATTATTTTCATTTCTATTTACTTACACAGGTATTAAGTACAGTATCTATAATAAACAATCCTTACACTTTATCTTTAACTGACCTTGTGGCACAGTGCCATATCTGCTAGTACTAGAAATGGGTTTCGAAACTCACGGTGATTACTACTATTTAACTGCCAACTGTTTACTCTCATATATTGAAGGTGTGTTCTAAGTGACGAGAAAAACGTAACAAACAACCTTGTGTAATTTTGTGATTAACTACAAACAAACAAACAATTGACGCTAGATGGCTCACATACACATGGTAAATCTGTTGTTTATTCCCGGAACAGTGACCCACGAACATACAAAGTTTGATTTTACACCGTCTTTCTGCATAACAATAATTTCAAATGACAAAAAATTATATCACAACATCTTTATAGTTTGACTGCTGATAGCAGAAAATATTGTACTCATACACTTTAAAACCTACACAGAACGTACGATTTATCTTTCATTTGTACCTATTATACATTCACTTACAGTTTATTATTTTCAAACAATCCTGACTTGGAAAAAAAAACTCTCATGGTAGAGGATAATTACTGTATGTTTATCTTCTAATTTCAAAAAGTACTAAAGTTAAATAATAGTAAAGTTTAGGAAGAATACATAGTTGACTTGTTTACTTTTTTTAAGGAAATGCATAAAATAGTCCACTACATAGATCCTGAGTTAAATTGTGTGGGGGATTGTCTCATTTTTACTCCGCTAGTGACGAATTTTAGAACTATCCAAGAACAATTTGGATCTACCCCTATCAGTACATTTTAATACTATTCACCACTTTAGCAGCACACTTTAGAGCCATCTTCCCTCGACTGCATTTCACTGAGCTGTCTGCCCTCCAATGCATTTTTATAAAATTATAAAGTCACATAATCTCCTTGTCCTCAAAGGATATCTCTTATCTGCTGGATGGCACCCTCCGATCTCTCCTCCTCTATGCCGTAAGGCACCAGCAGGCAGAATAGGCTGGCTAACTATTAACTGTTTATTTCAGATACTGAAGGTGTGTTCTAAGCGACGAGAAAAACGTAACAAACATCACTGTTATAATGTTATAAAAACAAAATATGGAGACATCTGTTTAAAAGCCAAGATTCATTACGATAATCAAAACTAATTGCTACATTTGTTTTCTTTCGAATTTCGGCAAAACTAAACGAGAACTATCTAATTTAGTAACGATAGAATATAAGAAGAGTAGCTACTCAGTACCACCTACCGCCAACTCTTTGGCTACTTTTTACTAACGAATAGTGCGATTAAATGTACGCTTATAACTCTCCCACATCTGAAAAAACGAGCATGTTCAGTGATAAGTACTCAAATTTGCCAACGAGTTTTAAATACTCTTTTTATCCGAGATAAACTTACACCAATAAAACAAGTCCAATAAACATCATTTTCATTTACTCAAACTAACCGTATAGACCTGGCATGGCCAAGTGGGTTATGGTGTTTGACTAGTAATCTAAAGGTCGCGAGTTCGAATCCCCGTCGCATCAAACATGCTTGGCATTTCAGCCGTTAGGGCGTTATAATGTTACGGTCAATCCCACAATTCGTTGGTAAAGGAGCAGCCCAAAAGTTGGCGGTGGGTGGTGATGACTAGTCTTACACTGTTGAAGGAGGAGACGGCTAACGCAGATAGCCCTCTTCTAGCTTTGTACGAAATTAAAAAACAAACAAAACTAACCGCATTTGAGAAAGTTAATTTTAAATCAAACACAAAAGACGTTTCTTCAGTTCTTTCTTTCTAATTAATACACGAAAGTGTAAAATATTTTTAATGTGGAAACTTCGAAAACAATGTTTCACAAACATATAATTTCATATAGAAGTACACTATATTAAAACATCAGGTGTGGCTTTAAAAGTCTTTTATTGTTAATATGGATCTCTTAAGACTTAGTTATATGCAAACTAACAGAAAGAGCCGTCCGGTAGGCATAGCCAGGTGGTTGAGGCGCTTGGCTCGTAATTCAAGGGCCGCTGGTTCGAATCCCCGTCACACCAAACATGCTCGCTCTTTTAGCCGTGGGGGATGTTATAATATTTCGGCCAATCGTTGGTAAAAAGAGTAGTCCAAGAGTGGTGGTGGGTGGTGATGACTACCTGCCATCTCTCAAGTCTTACACTGTTAAATTACAGGCGTCCAGCGCAGACACCACTAGTGTAGCTATTTCGTGTGGGCGAAATTTAAAAAAAAAAAAAGTGTCTGTGAAATGGACGCTGAGTGTAGTTGTGAACTTTTCCAACCATAATGACGACAGCTGTGATTAAAATGTGGTCTTTCTTTTTAAAAGTCTAGATTTCTTATAGATGATATTTAATAGCATTTGTGGACAAAAGTTTTACCAATTATTGGCTACAATACATCACATTCAAAATCAAACAATACTGCATGCCCTAAAAATAAAAAAGCATTTGATCAGAGTCGACTCCACTCCGAACGTCGTTGGGTAATTTTTTTATTATTCTGCAATACAATAGCTTCGGATTCCTTAATGAGAAGAAGATGAACCTAACCGCTTTCGACTTGTTCAAGTCCGATCATGCTAACACAAGGATTCGAAGAAAGAACACAGAACTGAAAATGGTTAAAACACGTTTGTTCTAAGACTTTTTTAAAAATCTTAACATGGACATTTCCCACCATAATAAAACGTTTGGAAATTGGGATTTCCATTATTAATTACCTACGTTTCTCTGAAATAAGTAATAAAAAAAGGAACATATAGCTGTATTTTTAAACAATTCAGAGAAAAACTGAAACCATTAGCATTGAAGTTTACGACGCTTTACACAAATACTTTCTTTTGGTCAGTAGTTTACGACTTTAAATCACAATAACATATTATATTTTTGATTACAAATCCTTCTTTCCTGGCCTTGTATTACAGATTTAAGAATAGAAAAAAAGACGTAACAACATCTCGAACTTATACTTTGAACTTTATACTAGTCATTTACAATGCTTTAATTATCATGATATATAGCGCCTTAGCCCGAAAAAGTGAAATCGACTTATTGACAGTTTGCGTGACGTTACATCTGGATAAGATCTAACAAGCTCTGGTTCTGAGCGAAAGGCCACGTCAGCAGTGACGTATGGCGTAACGTGTACGATCGAGAACCAATTATGTTTTAAAAGTGAGTACTGATACTTGCATCAAGTAATTTATTTGTATTATCATCAATTTTTTATTTTATTTTTAGTATTTTCAATTCACAAGCTTTTTGTTCAATTACCTAAACCTTCTGCAGGTGCGAGACGTTTAGCAAACACCAGAATCTAACGTAACATTTTCAACCACACATCGCCTAGCAACAATGAAAAACAAGAGCTTGCCTTAAGTATCTTTAAAACAATAAACGTAAAGTCTAATAAGCTGAAATAAATTAATGTTACAAAGTTAAGAAATACAGCAAGTCATAATATTACTGTGGTTTCTTAACATGATGGTAGAAAGATAAAATCAACACTAAAAATATAAAAAAACCAACAGCAACAAAAATGAAGAGTTTAGGTTACTTTAATAACAGCATTGGAGTCAATGCGTGATTTGATTCACTTAACTTGTTCAGTGCCGTAGACGAGATAACTCGTCCAAGCCGATCGGTAACACAGTGCCACGGACGAGTTAATTCGTTCACAATAATACCTAACTTCAACGCTAGATTTAGCACCATACATACATTTGACCTACTTACAAATTATTTCATTTTCGATCCAAAGTGGCGTCACGAAAAAAGTTACAAAATTAAGAAGCATTAGAGTTGTTTTGCAGCAGTTGAAATACTTAGCATTCAACAGGTTAATGCAAGGTAACTAGCAGATATGTAGGGGTAGTCCATGATTTTGGTTAATGTCTGCGGGAGGGCGACAATCATGGAATTGGTTATTAATCTTTCTCTTTTTTAATTCATAGTCCAGGTATAATAATCACCAATCTATGTCTCACAATATTTATTGTAAACCAAGATTATGCACCATTTTTAAGTATATAGTAGGTTATCAAGAAATACAAACATTATTTCTAAAACAAACAGATAGATACTGTCTTTCACCTGGAATTAATGTTTTTTTGGTTATATTGGTAAATACAGAAAAATGACAGGTGACGTTTAAATTACAGCTTCCGGTCTGGATCAAAAAGTTTAAAGTTCGGTCCAGTGATACGTCACTGAACACGACAATACAAGTGAGTTAATCTCTTGTGATGTTAAAAGTAGTCTGTCTGCAGAAATCCCTACTATTTCAAACGACTGAGCATAATAATTCTAGACAGAGCCATGACCAAAGTCTCTAGGCTGTTTATTATTATTATAACTATTATTATTTATTACTGCTATAGATTGCTCATTCATGACTGTGTTTTATGTATTTAATATTTTTTTTTAAATTCTTTTGAAATTATGTCTTTTATTTAGTTCAGAGTAACAAACATTCTGGTAAAACAACATTGAACATGCACAAACAGTAAGCAGAAAAAGCCTTCGTGTAAGGACTAGTTTATATCATGTTTATGACATTTATTGTAATGGTTTTACAGCTGTTGCAGCCTTTGCTTTCATGAGAATGTCTCTGAATGGTTGAGAGTTATCACAACATTGTCCATTTGATTGCATACACATCTTGTGCATTATGATACTGCTTAAAACTGAGGTGCTCAAGTTTGGTCTCGCTTTAGTTTTTAGTCACTAAACTAAATATTATTTCACTGTCAGCATTAGAATGGAAAATTGTAAGAATTCCAACCATAACTCTACACAGAATGTCATACTTCTGGTTGCCATTTCCATCCTTAACTGTAGACAGCTGAACCCAAAACTTGTCAACATTCAACTGAAGGGCAGTTTCTAAGTATCAATTTGATAGTTCAAATATTGCCCTTCCAACTTGTCAATAGTGTCTGCTCATGTATATTGACAAGGACAAGATACCTGTCTGTGAAGAAGCATAGAGAAGAGAAATCTTTGATGATTTTCAGTTTTGGATCAGCAACCTCTGTGTGAATCAGAAGTTCATGATTTAGAGGGAAATGTTTCATCATGTAATTTGTATCAGCAATACAGTATGTTTTGACACTGGTGTAGAAGCTGATCAGGTCCAGGTCCTTTTCATATTTAGCAATGTATTCCTTTAGAATAATAATAAGAATACATAAATTCAAATAGAAACTGCCTCATCAAATTCGTGTAAGGATTCATTTTGTAGTTAAGTTCAGTGATGTTGCCTTAAATATATTCTGGCTTGATGTA
Source organism: Carcinoscorpius rotundicauda (assembly GCA_011833715.1). Lineage (NCBI taxonomy): Eukaryota > Metazoa > Arthropoda > Merostomata > Xiphosura > Limulidae > Carcinoscorpius > Carcinoscorpius rotundicauda. The sequence goes on along the minus strand of CM022404.1, from coordinate 34,216,613 downwards.
TCTGACAAGTATATTTTTAACTTGTGTAATCACAGTTCTATACATAATGTGTATCCAAGGTTCTTCTCTTTACAATATCAAATTGGCTTCCTCAAATACAGAAATTGAAAACTGAAGAAAAAGACAAAATAACAAGTTCACTTTGTTGACCAAGAAAACTGTTAACTTATCTAACTTGCTCTGCGCATAACTTTTCTTGGTTACTTCCTCTAGTTTTCGTTTTCTTCTTTTTCATTGATTGTCTCTTCTTTAGTTCAAGGTCAGAGTGCCTAAACATATACTGAGTTATATCAAATGTTTCTATGTCTGCTTTTGAAGACTGCTGTATTGTGTAACTGTGTGGCTGGGAGGGTGTCTTGACTGTGTCTATGTGTGGCTGAGAGGATATTCTGACTGTTAAAGTCTTGCTGCCTGACTGAGCTGCACGTTTAGATCCTTTTCAATCTAGTTTTTCCTTTTCATAGTGAAAATATTTCTTCAATGGCTTCCACATGTCCAATGTTTGTTCTGTTGAGGCACATCCCAAGTGATAGCCATCTTGTGTTAACAAGTTGTAGAAATTTTCTTGTTTCTTTGTCATACAATCCTTGAAACTCTTTGAAATGTTTTCTGCTAGCACTTTTGTCCAGAAAATAGTAGATATCTATCAATATATCAGAAACTGGGCAGGGCAGTTCTCTGGAAGCTTTCTGGGCAGCAATATTCATCAGGTCACAGACACAGCCGACGAAGTAAATGCTAGGCTGTCGTCTTGAGATGTGTCCCATCACACCTTTACCTTTACCATACATAACTGAGGCATTGTCTGAAGAAACACTAAGACAGTTTTCCCATGGAATTTTCCTCTTTGTTAGTTCGTGGTCCAAAAGCTTGAAAATATTCTATCCCGTTGAAGCTTCTTTTCATTCCACCATTGTCAAAAGAGAACAAACAGTTTTAACAAGCAAAGGGTCGAGATATCGTACAACCACTAGATACAGTCTTGAGTCATCCATGTCAGTGAATCCATCTGTGGCTAAACTGTAAACACAATTAGTAAGTATACTTGAAATCATTTTGTCATCTTCACAACCCAGCATTTGTACAATTGCTGTAGTTTTCGTTCTTGCACAGCCATATATTTTCGCTATATCAGAGTCTGGGAATATTTTGCTGAATAGATATCCTGCATGATTGGCTACAGCTAAAGGTAGATTATGAGCAATGAGAAATTGCGTGAACATTACTTCTGCATTTATAGTTTCGTATTCTGAATTCTTACTCATAAGTATCGTTATGTGCATCGTTTTTGTCTTCGCATCAGCCTTTTATTGGTAAGATGCCGATTTAGTATGTCTGAAACAATCGTTTATCCCGCTATGCGCCACAGAAAAATAGATGTGACAAACTGTACAAAACGCGTGACTGTCACTGACTTTTGATGCAATGACCAGATATTTTGCACTATACTCTTTCCTAAATTTTTGATTCACAATTTTAGTCTTTTTATATTTGCCGGAAACAAGACAAACAAGACAATCTGGTGAACGAGGCCTTTTTTTCCATTTTGTGAACGATCGCATCGGTACTTCTATGCCGCTTAGAAAACGAAAAAAACCCATCTATGCGAGAGCTGATTGGCTGAAAGCACTAATGACGTAACTATGGATTCCCCCACGTACCCAGTATGGAGAAGCACCGCACTCAAACTATTGATAGACGTCGGAGATACAAATACTTTTTTTTATTATTTCAAGCACAAACGTGATTATTGCAAGTAGCCATTTTGATTCTGCCATTTATCTATTATCAAAATTTATTTGTATCTTACTAGAAATTTTCTTTTGACCCCTTTCAATCCCTGGGGGAACAATTTATCACTTTATTGTATAGGCCTATATAATATATAATAATTTGGGAGTTGCAACAAGTCGTAATATTTGTCTGTATGAGCACATAGTCGTAATGTATACACTAAAATTGTAATGATCACGCTCAAACCGTAATGATTAGCATCTCTGTGTCTGGTAGCTTGTCCTCACACCAACAATTCTAAATTAAAAACATTTTTCCTGAAGTTAGGAGTCTCCGACCTGGCCATTGTGTCGCATAATTCAAGTTGAAAATCACCACCTTACTATAATTTCTAAATTGAGCCATTTAAACAAAAACAAACATCTGATACTAGTTTGAGAGCATCAGTGGATATAGACTAAACTTTTATATCTTTCACTAATTTGAGGTATAATAATATGTGAAAATAATTTCACCTTCTATTGTCGTATGTTTTCGACGTACGCATGGCAATTTAAATAAGAAACGAGATATGTCGACAGTCTGTAGCGTGCACGCCACGTGAATGAAATTAGTTTAATTTCATCCCACGCGAGATTGTTGAATAAAGTTTGCTGATGCCTTTCTTCCCACGTCTCGTTACGCACCGAGCATGTGATTTGATTACAAATATAGTGAAGGTTTATAACCTTTAAATATCTGTTTTCCCCTTCTGTCTTTATTTGTTTTATTATATAGATGTTAATTTCTTACCAGATAATTACTTACTGAATGCTCTTGGCCCTCTTTAAATAATAAAGTAATGAAGCAAAATGAGAATCACATTAGAATTAGTAAATATATGTGTGTGTGTTCTTTCAAAACTGAGTTTGCAAACAGCAGATAAAATGGTGACTTCATTTTGATTCCTCAATTTAATGTCGCCAGAAAGACGAAAGATGGAAAACTATTGAAACGTCGTTCTCTACACTTGTGTCTCCACACAGGCAGTTGCCGTCCATTCTATAAAGTTTCATCATAAATACTCTGCCTAAACAATCTATCAAAGAATGCCCAAGTACTGTTTATGTTTATAACTCAGACTGATTCCCATAATTAAAGTTACTTTTTGTTAGATATATTTGTACACGGATTATTTTGTGTCCCCTGCGGTACGTTTACAAAGATACAACGTTAATATCTGTGGTTCAACATCACATGATAGACAGAGTGCGAAAAGTCAAAACCAACTTTCCTGGATTTCCTTTCATCAGCATTCCACTGAGGAAAACAAAGAGTTTTCAAGGCATACCGTATTAAGTACACCATCAAAAAAAAAAAACAAATGACAGTCACAATTTCTATCTGGAGGGGTCAGAACGACATATGTTTAGTAAATGAAAAATGCTCCTTTGAGATATTGTAATCTAAAGCCAAAGACTAGAGTAAAGAATTTTCCGGTCGCGACAAGGACTGTAATGAACTTGAATTTTATTTTGAAACAATCGTTTACGTTTCTTTTAAAGTTCAATTTTCGTTTCTTTTTAATTGTTAATCAATATAATTTAGAGTAAACGACGTTATCGAAGAATTTAAAATTAGGTGCCTACAATTCTGAAGCATTTTTCACTTTTATTTCTTTGAGGTTTCTGAAACAAAATTTTTAATTTTCTTTATAAATTTCAGGTAACGCTTTATTTGGGAAAATTGTTTTTTTATCTATTATAATAGTTTATAAAGTTTAAGCTTTTCGTACTTATCGACTTTTTTATGTTTATTTTAATGCTTTAATTATGAAATAAAAACTTTCCGTATTTTATTTAACAAATAATATTTTATTAGTAGTATTCTTTTTCATTTTTCGTTGGTGATCAGATAAAAATATGTTTCAGTACTTAGGCAATTATTTATATAAAATAAAATAATAAAAAAACGTGTTAAACTGGATTCTTAAAATCTAAGACACTTACAAGTGCTGAATTTATATTTTCGATGTGTTACAGTACTTTGTATCGAGATTATACCTTGAGTTACTTTAAACTGTTGCTGATAACAACCATTATAATTATATCGTCTTATTAAAAGCTCATTCTAATCTATGGCACATCCAGGGTATAAATAAATAGGATTACTGTAAACCACAGCCGAATGAAATGTCTTACCATCAAGAAAGTATTCCAATGACATACACCATACACAAAACTTGGATAAACTACAACATGCGAAAAATCAGTAGTTTATCGACGTTTTGTGTATGGTATATCACTCGTGATAGATGAGTAGTTTACTTATGTTTTGTGAATCCCCAGTGACAAAGCGGTATGTTGGCGGACTTATACTGCTAGAAACGGGGTTTCGGTACCGGTGGTGAGCAGAGTGCAGATAATCTTTATGTAGCTTTGTGCTTAACTTCAAACAAGCAAACAACAATAAGTTATCAGTTCTTTATCAAGCACTTAAAAAAAAGACCTTATCCCACAGTCATGACGGAGGCTATTTAGAACGGAGAATTGGAATCAGTTATAATGTGGAATACTAAGTATGAAAAACAAAATAATCGTCTTTATATGATGTTATACTACAGATTGTGATATATTTCACATGAAAGTTAAACACAGCAAGGGGCACAAAAATCTAGGAAACCCACGAAAGAAATGAGACATTTACTCACAATATGTTACAGTCGAAAACTTCACGGTACGTGGAAATAGCCTCAAAACATAAGGAGGGGGTGACGAGTTCAATAACAGGGTAGATTAAGAAAGCAGTGGTGGTGGTGTTCCTACAAGGATATCCAATATCCTCAGATATAAATCACATCAATCAAAAGGTCTAGGAAATCTGTTGTTAGAGGAATACTTGAAAAACCAAAGGTAACATTCATGAACCAAAACACTGCTCTCAGAAAGGTGAAAGGTGTTATTAATTCAGTTCAAATCCCATTAACAAATGAATATCGTAAAGCAAATCAGAGCTTGTGTATGACGATATAAAAAACAACGTATGCGATGAACAGAATAGAACGTTTTTACCAACTGCCTGAGAAGAAATCGGATTAATGATTGTATACGAACACTTTTTTTTCTAAGATATAAATAAAATATCGTTTAAATGATGATCAATCTCTCTCTTTCATAAAAAAATGCTATAAAAACAAAAATAAATGACTGTATGTAAAGAATAGTATACAATGATTCCAATGTGGCCACCTCATGGGGCTATACGAAATAACAAAAAAAGGAAATGTCTGAAAAAGGTTAAATCGCAATTGTCAGTGATCTCTGACAAATATCACTGTAATAATACGGTGAAAAACGAAATGAAACTCTAGCAGAGACCTCAGAGTTATCGCTAATGCCAGATAAGTAAGATGTCTAGTCAAGGGAATAAATCGATAGATCAATACAACAATATGCGGTTATAGGTCAGAAACACCTTGTAAGGAACGACTAAAATAAAAATTAGATTATAAAATCACAAAATTAATAAGGAACTATTTTAATGTACTACATTCAACATGTACTTAAGGTTAGGGTCTCCCCAAAAAAGAAAACAGAAATTTCTATTCTTTACGACCCCTGGTGGATCAGCGGTAACAGTACTTATAACGTTAAAGGTGAGCACAAACATGTAGCTCACTGTGTGCGTGTGCGCACAAAAAATCTACTCTTTATGTTTTTGGGTAAAGAAACAGAAACCTTAACATCTATCTGAAAACAAATTTCTATTACATACCTTACATAAATGAAATCGTTTTTCTAAAGTCTGTATTTTTCGAGTCACCGTACATCACACTTCTGCTTGACGAGTATGGCCTACAGAAGCGTTTTATTAGTTCTCATTGTTACTTAACCTCACTAACTCACTCCTGATACAATAATTTGAGAGTAAGTCTTACTTTCAATTTGTTCTATCAGTTCGCTTCAGCACTGATCATTTGAAGATGATGTAACTTCATAATTTTCGTCCCAGAATGTTTTATTGTTTCCGCTCAAATATTCTACAGGAGAAATAAAAAATTCTGAGGAATTATTTTTGAGAAAAGCCCAGATTCTAAGTATGAGTTGACTATATCGATTATTCAAACAACATATTTCCGAAATGAGGCGCGGCTAACACTGTTCGCCACTTACGATGTGTATTATCCATATAGTGGAATACATAAAATTATTTAGTACAATTAATGCCATTAGGTAGCCTTATATAACAAAAACACAATAATTAGGTAAAATAAATAAAGATGTGTTAGCACAAAACATAGATTTCTATATAAAACATCAGAACAACTAACATAATAAAGTTGGTTTTGGAGATAAAAATAGCAACTTCTCGTGATTCCGTATTCTAGAAGTTATGGGGTGACGAAGCTACCAAAAAGTTGTTGACGTTTAGTAACCGAAGTCTCTAGAATAGCCTTAAAACTTTCATTACCACATCAGTCAAAACACAATTTTAAATAAAAACAACAAAACTAAAACAATAAACGGAAACAACATATGCTACATACTTGCGCGGGTTTTCTTTGATACAACTGCCCTCTACAAAATGTAGCTCAGTAGACTTCTCATATGTTTCGAAAACATTTCAAATACATTTATAGCCTCGGACTAACGTTTACAGTTATTTCATTTTTGGGCTCTGGCGTTTATTAAAACCTTTAAAAATGCATCATTCTTGGGCTTTAGTGTTCATTTAAACGTTTACAATTATATCATCCTTGGACTCTGGCGTTCATTTAAACGTTTACAATTATATCATCCTTGGACTCTGGCGTTCATTTAAACGTTTACAATTACATCATCCTTGGACTCTAGCGTTCATTTAAACGTTTACAATTACATCGTCCTTGGACTCTAGCGTTCATTTAAACGTTTACAATTACATCATCCTTGGACTCTAGCGTTCATTTAAACGTTTACAATTACATCGTCCTTGGACTCTAGCGTTTATTTAAACGTTTACAATTACATCATTCTTGGGCTATAGTGTTCATTTAAAGGTTTATAATTATATCATTATTGGGCTATAGTGTTCATTTCAATGTTAACAATTACACTACCCTTGGATCCTTGCATTCGTAGATTTGTATTTTAAACGTTTACAGCCTACTATTTCTCAAACTGTAGCTCTTATTGATTTATACGTTTATGCATTCAGTATTCACTGTTTTGTTTATAGACATGAAGTTTACATGATAAATATTACAATCATCCTCGGACTGTGACGTTTTGGGGTTTGTAGCTTTAAGCTAGGAAAGTCTTGCAGCTTGAAGCACATAGTAAAATACAACTGTCGGACCGTATCATATACATAGTTGTAACCTCAAGAACTTATAATAGTACTAACGTCAGACTTTGGTGTTTATAAAAGTATAACATATTAATTATCCTCCCACAATAACAAAAAACAAAATAAAAACTAGACGCATCTTTAAGTTATTTTTCATTAACCTAATGATTTATTCAGAGCTTTCTCTACAGTTTTGGATCGTCCGTTACCTCCTGTTTCTAAAATGATGTCTTGCTGAAATAGTCATCAGTCCATAAACATAACAGAATATAAAACATAAGGTCACAAGCATGAAAAAATAACTAACAACTATATAATCAAGAAATACCTAAGGTTAAACAATACACACATTAACCAGAGAATGAATATGGGATTCTTGAACTACACATCTGCAAAGCACAATTCGATTGTACTAACTTTGAAAAGTTATAATGATTTTTTATAACGCCATAGAAATGGGTTTCGGTTATTTTTTATGAGGAACTGTAAATCCAGTTTAATTTATTTTTTTTATAAAGCCACAAAAAAGAATGGTGGTTATTCATCATCAGGAACCGAGGACTCAGCGAATGCATTCACAGGTTTCTCGTTGGAAAACGTTACTTTCTGTTGGTTGACACTTCAGTTTTCTACATTAATAGTTCACGTCTAATATAAAATATTGGCTGACCTTCATTAAACTAGGAAAGTGTACATAAACCTGTATGACCATTCGTCTGAAGAAACACTTACAGCTTTTTACCGTCTTTTGTTAGTTGTACCTTTCTGGGTGTAATAGAAATGCTGATAGTTGGGAGAAAACATTTGGCATGAGAACTGTTAAAGGCATTATTCACGCTGCGTGTACATTAACATACAGTAAGCTGGGGATGTCATTATATATACAAAATTCTTTTACAAAAATACATTACACTTCATGTTGAAATGGCACCATCTACGTTAGCCCTAAGATATACGCTAAACGATCTTGTAAAAGCTGCTTTAAATATTCTGACTGCTGACGGCTATTTCACTGACTTAAGTATTTTTGTACAGCCTTCTCAACCCTTTAAATATAATGGTGTTTAAATGGAGCCAGAGAATTTTAAATATGGAGAGACATTAAAGCAAAATTAAAAAATTAAACATTGGTTACAAAACTATGTCTTATTTGGTTAGCAAAACCATTAGGGACCTGCTATGGCTTGGTGTTCATAGCGCTCAACTCACAATATACAATATATGGATTGTGGGTTCAAATTCCGTCATCAAACATGCTCGCCCGTTTAGCCAAGAAGACGTTATATTTTAATAGTAAATCCCACTTTTTGTTAGTAAAAAAACAGCACAAGAGTTGGCGGTGTGCGATGTTTACTAGCTGCTTTACCTTTAGTCTGTCAGTTCTAATTTATGAATGAGCAATTCAGATAACCCTAGAGTAGATTTGTGCAAAATTCGATAACAACAAAGAAACCTCGATGAAGATCCCCTTAGGAAAAGCTTTAAAGTCACAAAAAAAACAACAATCGCTTGTTTTCTGGGTTACGTACTATGAGTTTTAACCAATTGTTTGTTCGTTTTGAATTTCGTGCAAAGCTAAACGAGAGCTATCTGCGCTAGCCGTCCCTAATTTAGGCGTATAAGACTAGATGAAAAGCAGCTAGTCATCATCACTCACCGCCAGGTCTTGGGTTACTCTTTTACCAACGAATAGTTGGATTGACCGTTACATTATAACGCCCCTACGGCTGAAAGGGCGAGCATGTTTGGCGCAACCGGGATGCGAACCCGCGACCCTCAGATTACGAGTCGCACGCCTTAACACGCTTGGCCATGCCGGGCCGGGACGATCAGATACAATTTAGATATCTTCTTGCTCCCTGTACGAATCCCCACAGCTTAAAGAGCGAACATGTTTGTTGTGACGGGGATTCGAACTCGCAATCCTCGGATTACGAGTTGAGTGCCTTAAACACCTGGCTATGCTGGGCTTATTCATGACGAAGTTTCCTATCTTTCCTTGGTTTCTCCGTAGGAAATACTGTAACTTTACCAGTTCCCCTTAAAGGTCAACGTAATTTAGTAATATTTTCCATAGATCAATATAATATTTGTGATATTTTTTCCTTTCTTAACATCAAGCTTTTCTGATAAAAAACAAACTCGTATGACATTAACCCTTTTTTCTTATGCACAACCTGACATTACTGCTTTTTGATGTGAAGAAAAAACTGAATAGAGTAGCATACGGACTCTGCGATCTCCGCATTATGTTATCCATTAGTATAAGTCCCTTATATAACCTTCGAAGTTTTAGTCTTCTCGCACGCAAGCTTGTAAAAAACACACACACAAGAAAACGAACATTATCTGTAATCAAATCAGATAACCGAGATAGTCAAATAACACTTCATTAAACTTAATTATCAAGTGAAGACCCTGACGCGCTGTACATTAGTTAGAAATGAAGATAAATGGATATCCCCCCAGATTTTTCCAGATCTGTATCCAACCTAACACACGCTGGATCCAGTAGACTGTAAGCTAACTACTTGAATGCATGATGTATTCCTCCCACACCAAGGATTGAGAAGAGGGATATGGTACATGCCCTAACCAGAAATACCATCACTTACACTAAGACTCAGTCTTCTAGAAGCAAATGTCTTAAAACAGGAAACCTGGTATGTTTATGTAAGTAATGAACTTCAAATTCGAATTAAAATTACTTTTCTTGCAATTCGAAATGTTGAGTGTCACAGTGTTCTTTGTTTATTCAGGCGACTGTGTAAGTCACAACTTTCAGCGAGTCCATTTTGCAGGTTAACAACGTATACTAATAAGTTCGAGGAAAATAAAGCAATCCATTCGTATTTGCATATGCCCGAAAACCTTTAATTCATTTGTGTTTGAATTTGTGGGGGAAAATCACTAATCGTTTGTATTTTAATACGTTAAAAAATACCTTTAGTCAAGTCTTAGTAGCCAAAACCTTGATCAGTGGTAAGAAACGATATGATAAGTGAATGGCACTGTACCACTAAAGGTAATATTTTAATTAACAATCATCTTTTACAGGTTTAAAAATAATTTTGGAGTTAGTGATCTTCTTCGTTTTATCTATTACGTACAAATATACGACTTCTCGTATTTTGTAGTTGTATTTATGGCAAAGCTGCTAAAGCAATCTAAGGCTGTCCCTAATTTTAACTTATTGACCAAAGGAATGGTAACCAGTCACCCCTAGCAGTATCTACCATTCGCATAAAGGATTATTTTCAGTCTTATAGCGTACCCACAATTAAAAGTGCAAAACATATTCTGTGGTATTGAACAAATTCCAGCTCAGTGCTCTAGTTCCGAAATAAAGAGATCCACACCAGTAGTAACTCATGTTCACCTAATGCTTTGTCTTAATGTGTATTCCACACGTACATATCATCTTAGCACTGTAAGGAAAAAGAACAGTGATGCCCTCGAGGAAATAATGATAAGACCTCAGTTACTAGTCTTAATAAGAGGGAAGCAAAACCAAAGCATATATTACACGGAAGAAATAATAAAATGTATCCTGGAGTGGAGAGTAGTAAGGGTAAAATCCACATCGTGGTAGGGATATGTTGTACATAAGATGTACGTATAAAAAGTTTCCCATGAAGAATTAATTCAGTTTCAAGAACAATGCAGAAAATGACGAAAAAAATACAATGAAAACATAGACACTCTCAGTAAAATTTTTCTATGGGAATTAAACCTAAAAACTTCTGCATTCCTACAGCTGCATTTGTCTTATTTCTGAAGAAATCTCTACCGTCTCAACTGTTTTAACCACGTAAGACTTTTAACTTTACAAACCTGTGCATTTTTTCATGAGTTTCCTTAATTCCAGGTATACGGTAAAAACAGATGGTTAAATTTAAAAAATACCTAATCATCTTATAAAAGTTAAATGTTTCTTTTTCTTGTAACTGTTGTTATCATAACTTCTAAGCCATTCGACTTATTTGGTATATAAACATATACACATCGAGTTTTATATGCTCACCTTAGTGATTGGTTGCTAATGTTCTTCAGTTTGTAATTAGTTTTGCATTAATTTGTCTTTAGATTTTAGCTTCAGTTCTTAACAACTATAGAAATCGTAAATGTGAATAATTTCGTCAACTTGTTTAACAGATAGATTATCAATCATATCAGGCTTATTCGATACAATATATTTTGTAGCTAGATACATTACGCTAACACAAGGAAAATTATGTTATGAGAATAAAACAATCTCACACACATATACTAATCAACAAAATATACTAACAGTTAAAATTAACCTGTGGGATTTGTGTGCTTTAAACTCTTTGGAAAAGTGAAACTAGACAAGTTGTATTCCTGTTTAGCAACAGCGAAGCATCCACATTATACATTTGATAATGTGATGTAAACAAGAGAGCAACATTTCCAAAATCAATAAGTTATAATTCGATTATTCTTTCGATGAAGAAGTTCAAACGATTTTTTTTTATTTCATCATATTTGTGCAAAGTTCCTTCAATTGATAAACAGTTATTTAACGTAAGCAGTGTTAGCTTCCACAAAAGAATGTTATATATACACCATTTCTTCTGAATAGTCTGTTTTACGAGGTAACATCCGGGTAATAAAAGGTAAAGAAATAATCTATTTACGTATACGCAACAGAGCCGTAACTTGAATATATTTTTCAGTTTCCTTTCTTATTTGGGGGATAAACAGGTATCTGACTGAGAAGAAAAAGAATATGACACCAAAACTTGCATCCAGTTTAGTAAGACTGAAGAAGTGTAGTATGGATAATGCTTTCATTAATATTGTTTTCGCTAACTGAACCCTTGTACTGAAAATTAAATAACAGTTACTCTGTTCCACGTATGCCATTACTAAGAGACTGGTATTAATAGCGCAATTAATGTGAAAAAGAAAATATACAAAGTCTACAGGATTTATCTTCGTAATGAAACTGCCCTTATAATGCATTTTTTGCGCATAATTTTCTAGAACGTTAATACTAAGAGGTTTAAGAGGCCTAAATTGCTTGGGTCAAAAGCATTATTTCTTTTGTCCTAGGCTTAAGACCTGTTTATTGTTCGTTTTAATGCAAAGCTAGACAGTAACATTACCTTGATATTGAACCCCGGATTTTAGCGTTGTAAGTTCGAAAAAATTACTATTAACAATTTGAGGGACAGGCCTAAGACAAAAGTCTCTTACTTATTGAGCCTAATGACACTGAAGGTTTTTAAAAACACATAACAATTGGCGCTATAGTTGTAAAATGCTTTAGTTTGGTTTGTTCGGAAGTAAGTACAAAGCTACACACAGGGCTACTTGTGCTCTGCCCACCACGGGTATCGAAACTCGGTTTTTACCGATGTGAATGAATCGCAGGCATACCGCTGTGCCATTCAGGAGCATTTTTAAAGGCTTGCTATAAAAAAATAACATTTTAACGGTCTCATGTTGTTCTTTGGGACAAATGAATTAAAATTATGTAATTTATACAACCTTGTACGATGCTCAGTAAGCAGCATCATAGCTAATTGTACGACCTATACGATCCGTAGCTCGATACGCTTAGTGCTAGACCATCTCCTGGCCGGGAACAAATGAAATTATTACCTTCTCTCGCTACGTTTAGTTGTGTATGTTTTTGTCAGAGTCCAGGCATATAAATACTTTATTAGACTGTGTTTGATTTTTTTTGTGGGTGACAACACGGTCACATCCGTACTTCCTTAAGCTGTGGCTGATTTATATTAATAGGAAAGCCTGGGCACATCATTCCATCCTCAGGTTGAGGCTGGTTTGTGGGGATGGTACAAATATCAATCGATGTGTTTCCTTTTTAAACATATAAATATAAAATCTCTGAATTAAAAAATAATTAACGTATGCTTAGCGTACAGACAAAAATTCCCAATGCAGTCAGAGATAAGCCCATCAGGATTGGATAGCATAAACAGGTTGCTTATTTGCTTGTTTGAATTTCGCACAAAGCTACACGAGAGCTATCTGCGCTAGCCGTCCCTAATTTAGCACAGTAAGACTAGAGAGAAGGTAACTAGTCATCACCAACTACCGCCAACTCTTGGAATACTATTTTATCAACGAATAGTAGGATTGATCATTACATTATAATGCCCCCACTGCTGAAGGTGTGAGCATGGTTAGTGTGACGGGGATTCGAACCCGTAACTCTCAGATAACGAGTCAAGGGCCTTAAACACTTGGTCCAAATAGGCTGAAATTGCAGAACAGTTTTTAAGTTACCTCAAATGCAGACTAAATTTTAAAATATTTCAAACAACTTGTATTTTGATCAACGAGTTGACGTTAATTTTAAATTATCGTCGCTTTACCCGCATTAAAAATAACATAATTAAATGAGGTAAACTCCGATACCAACAGGTCTGTTGTCATCGAGGTAATAAAATATTATTATGGGCCCGTTTTATTCCTAAATGATTTACCGTATTTCTCTACCGATTTTCGGAATTGAAATGCAAGCGTCTGTATCACTGTTACGTTTTTATGTGGACTGAGCACAACAGAAAGACACAGATAACAGGTTATATAATTTATTACAATAAACTATTATATATGTGACAGATATAAAATAAATTATATAATAACAATGACAGATATTCAGTTTCAACCTTCAAAATTAATTACAATACAAAATGGTACTGGCCTGTGTCCAAAATAATGATCCAGGATGAAAGTTCAAAAGTCCAGATCAGAAATCCAAAATTCCAGTCTAGGGAGTGAATTTGGTCCCACGAAGAAGTTTCGAAGTTTGAATGGAGAAGTCCAGAAACAATTCAGAGTCCAATAAATTTGACGAAGTTCTTTTTACGATGTCTTTGATGAATGTCTCAAATTTGTCGTTTTCCAACTTGCCTCGGTCTCCCCTAAACAGTACTGTATGTGTTGACCTTCAGTATAACCAGTAATTCGAATGAATCGTAAAGATTGACGAAATAAAATCACAGTTTTTGTAGATCTAGCTCCAGTCACAAATCCAAGTTGAATAAACACACAGAAAACGTTGAAAATTTCTCAAACGAAGACAATATCTCTTGATTCAAATGAGAACGAATGACTGACTGACTCTCCTCGCATCGCCGTCTGTTTATATACTAGTAGGCCTATTGTGTTCTCGAACAATCGCGTAACTTCCACAGAATTCCAGAGTAATCTGCGCATGCCTGTTTTTACACGAGGCTCGTCTAGACACCAAGCCAAAATACATGATCGATCTACCTCATTCTAGAAATTTCTACAAAACGCTTTATACATAACAGTCACAATAATCAACATTTAAGACTACATACAACTGATCCCAAAATTAAACTCCTGATTGCCAACATGGATATGTTATTTAGCCATAGTTTATTTTTTTCAACAGATCGCCTTTTCTGATAAATAATTAAAGATTAACATTAAATTATTCTTTCCACACGTTAAAGATATGTTACTTGAAATAATCATACAGAAATAACATTGGCCATGCTGTCCGACTCTTAGATAAAACTTAACTTTCAGTCCCTGTTACTATCTGATGTAGTCGGACATTTTGCTATCTTCACTCCAAGTAATAACTGTACATAAATGATAAAAATATTTTATCCACACTTCTGTATTACATTTTTTAAAACAGCAATCGACTAACCCTTTTCATTTTTTGTACCTTTAAAACCTATTCCTAAAATTTTTCCCTTCAATAAATCAGTGACAAGTTTACGGATTTTAGGCTCCAAATCCAAGGTTCGACTCCCCGCGATCGAAAAAGTGACGACAGTCCATTGTATAGCTTTGCACTAAAAACAATCAAACAGAAAACCTCGTTGCCTTCTCAAACTTTGGATGTTTTTTTCTGAAGATGGCTCGAATAAATTCAAACTTCGTCAACCTGTTGTTAAATTTGGAAAACGTTTCGGACACACCCGAACTTTCTCAGCTTGTGCTTCACTGTTTTTTGGGTGCCCCCAGTGGCTCAGTGGTATGTCTACGGACTAACAACGCTAAAATCCGGGTTTCGATACCCGTGGTGGGCAAAGCACAGATAGCCCATTGTGTAGCTTTGTGCTTAATTCAAGATAGCTTATAACTGTTTTTTGGGAAGAGTTTGGGTAGATTCGAAACTTCTTCAGGTTTTATGTGATGAACTGAACTTAACTTTGGTCACTAGAAGATCAGTTCTACTTCAGTTTATTATTAAAAATAAGCGAATAACTTGTGACGGATTTAAAAGTCGGTAATTAAAAATAAAAAAACAAATTCTCAAATATTAACATTATAAAAGATATAATACCATATTCAACACACACACACAGCACGAAAATCATAGATCCGATATGTCTCTTTTTGATTTGTTTCTTTTTCAAAAACGAAATCCTGCTTTAAGCTGTCGTATGCGATTAATCTTCTTTTATTTGACATCTGAAGTGGATGCAGCTGTAACTAATAAAAGGCACAACACATACACCGTTTAAAAAAACGATTTTTTTTCATCGAAACGCCATCATAAGGGATTTAGGTCTAATGTATG
The DNA here is from genome assembly GCA_011833715.1 of Carcinoscorpius rotundicauda. Classification (NCBI taxonomy): domain Eukaryota; kingdom Metazoa; phylum Arthropoda; class Merostomata; order Xiphosura; family Limulidae; genus Carcinoscorpius; species Carcinoscorpius rotundicauda. Next base: position 34,201,012 of record CM022404.1, on the reverse strand, counting down.
AAGCAATGCCGCGGTATGAAAAGTTTCAGTTTTATATGTTAAGTAATTAAAAGTGACGAAAAGCGCACGTCAATAGCATTGTCCTCAGAAGTCAACTCCATAACACAAGAGTACAGTATTTAAGCCTGATAAAAAAGTATGTGAGTACACTGCCCTCAGACACCAAAATACAATAACACAACAATTAAGCCTGACAACAGTGTATGTCAATAACATCGCCCTCAGACACCAACTTTAGCACAGCACAACCGTACAGCAGTTAAGCCTGGTAAAAGAGAATGTTAGTAAAAAATCTCTTAAGAGATCAACCTCACCATAACACAAGTGTACAACATTTAAACCTGATGAAAGCCGTATGTTACAATAGTTCTACACTCCTAACTTCCTGCCCGCTCTCCATAACTACATTTAAGTTATTGGATTCCAACAATTGCTGCAAACCCAACCAGCCGCACATTATATACGCAAGTACTTAATGTATTCCAATACTCCTTGAACAACTATCTTCCAGCCGTCGATTTTTACATAGGTTATAATTTATTGTATCTACTAGCCTCTTATACATCGACCAAACATCCGGCACTTATGTTAACATTTATTACACACGAGTTATCTGCGCGAACGGCGACTTCGCTGCACTTTGTTTGTATTTAAACCCGATATTATTGACTACACTACAATCACCAAAATAGTACGTACACATTGTTTGTTTTCAAAGCCAAGGCTGTTTTAGTATATTTAATTATGAACCATTCCTTCATTTGTAGAATAAATGATTAATAAATATCGCTTGTTTAATAAGTGAAGGAAAATTGTCGCATACATTAAGATATAATTTGTGGGTTTATTATTTCCGCGTAATTACTAAATTTGGGGTAGGTGTAGCCCAGTGTTTAGTGTATCCAAACTGTCCACACTTCCTTGTGGTAACATCAGACATTGGACTTTGGGGTTATGAATGCGATATACAAATGTTGGTCAAATCTCAAACATTTCGTGATGGGTGGTGTTAAATGATCACCTTTCCTCTAGTCAATCAGCTCAAAATTATGGACGGTTACGCGCAGATAGACTTAATGTAGATCTGTGTGAAAATTCTAAATCAAATGAAATACTAAGTTCATGATGCAACTAGCTTCATGTGGTGCCTTTACTAAAATATTGCAGAGGTTTCTACCCTCTACTTAATAATCTGCTCATTACACTATTCCGAAACCAGAATATAACGTTACGATTTGAATGTCGAGCTTTAATGTTCCAACGCCCAATATCTGAGGAATTTTCAAACACGATTCAGTCTAAAGTTCCAAGACACCAACTAAACGAACAAACAGAATGCACCGCACAGATTGCAACTTCAATAATGATTTACATAGTTAAAAATAACTCTTGATACCAAAGTCACGTTAGATTTGAGTAGCTGTAAGCATGTACAAACCGGGTCATGTTTAAACGACTGGTATTATTGTTGACTTTGTGAAACGAATGGTATATTAATCTGGAAAGGAAATAAAATAACTTTTCAATAATATGGCAATTTCGGAGCCGACACAAATTTGTTGATAGGAAAAAAATTCATGTTTGCCGCCAAAACAAAAAGAACCAATTAACATCAGTTAGTAAGATTACAACCACGACCAAAAAAGTTTATTACACAAGCTACCAGTAAATTGTAGTGAGCTGAATATGGCAGTGTTATAAAACATGCACGGCTTTGTTTGAACGATAATCAATAAATCTTTTAATACAAACCTCTAGGGCCCGGCATGACCAGGTGGTTAAAGCACTTGACTCGTAATCAGCAGGTCGCGAGTTCGATTCCCCGTCACAACAAACACGCTCACCCTTCCAGCCATTTCCACTATTCGTTGATAAAAGAGTAGCCCAAAAGTTGGCGGTGAGTGATGATGATTAGTTGCCTTCCCTCTTGTCTTACACTGCTAAATTAGAGGCGGCTAGCGCAGATAGCCCCCGCGTAGCTTTGCTCGAAATTTAAAACAAATCAAAAACATCTTGTTCTGAAAACTGTTTGTTAATAACACGTGTTGTGTATAATCGTGTTCTACATCGTCATAACGGTAAGAAACGCTTTACTGTCATCAAATTTGATTGTTTGTGTTGAATTTTTCGAAAAAAGTTCTTGTATCAAGACTTGTTTCTGGTGGGTGAAATATAATTTTTAGCGCAGATAACCTATGTGTAGCTTTGCGCGAAATTTAAAAAGCAAATAAACAGAGCTCTACAGTACTAAACGCCTTGATTGATCAAAGCTGAGAATTTGATCTTACTGTGTGTATCGGTTCACAACACAAATTAGTTCAAAAACCGTAGCACGCGGCAATAAATAATGCGGCGTAAAAAGTATTGTCCCCCATTGCTAGCACAATTCTCTGTTGTTTTTCTCATAGACTTCCTCCTTTGCACATATCAGCATCTTAATATCAGATAGCTAGTAAAGTGTTGTAGAGAATTAATTAAAATATCATCATAAGTGGTTGTTCTTACTTTTCCAAGAATTTCTCGGCAAATTTTCTGGGAAACAAATTTTGAATTTTTTTCTTCTCAAAAACATGGAGCTTTTTGTAGAGGTGTACTAATATAAATAACACTATCATAGTCCAATATGAGTTTACACCTAGATGGAAAAACAGCAGTTACGTTAATGTTCTAAAAAAACGAAACAAAAAATTAATAAAGAAATTGATTACTACGATTTTTTAATTAAAAATAATGATCGTTTTGCACTGTATAACTAAAGTAGTCAATATATTGTAAGATGTCTAATGAAGCTGCCACATATCACTATATGCAATTGACTATTGTTTATATATGACGTGATCCTAATGTAAAACACCAGACTTTAGACCTGGCGACCCGGGTTCAAATTTATGCGGTACCATAAAATATGCTCCACAGTTTATGCTGTGGAAACACTTTAAGAATAAGAGACAACCCCTTAGCAAGGTGGTAAAGTGCAGCTGATTGGCTTCCTTCTCTCTGGTAGAATCAAAATTAGGGGCCGTGATAGATAACTTTAGTAGCTTTGTCATAAATTCTAAGTACTATTCTGAAAACCTATATTTATTTCAAAGTCTATTTATCAGTTTAGCTATTAACTGCGATTAGATTTTGGTGTTTAACCTGTTTTTAAGCTTGTTTGTTTTGAAATTCGCACAAAGCTACACGAGGGCTATCCGCGCTATTCGTCCCTATTTTAGCAGTGTAAAACTAGAAGGAAGGCAGCTAATCATCAGCACCCACCGCCAACTCTTGGGCTACACTTTTATCAAGTGATAGTAGAAGTGTACAAAATGTGATTTATTAGACCAGTAATTAAATATGCATGGACAAAAGTTCAAAAAACGCATATCAAAAACTACCAACAATTAAAAATTCACTAATAACTACATCCCTTAAAGCGCCAAGACACACAAATATACAAATATTAAACCTATAAAAGACAGACTTGTAGATTGCTGTTTTCGCTACTTCGATGAAATTCTATATAAATATAAACAGAAGCATTGTTACACATGATAAGTACCTCTCTAACTCAACCGGTATTATTACAAGATTAAAATTATCACTTAGATCTAGATATCACTTGTGTATTTAAAAATATATTATATCAAACACATGTTGACACCTAATTATGTAAAGTGACGTTTCGCTTCTGAACTGTTTACTAGCACATACAAACAAATGAAGGAAATACTTTAATAAGTACTAATTGTCTTGCATTTTTGTATTTTGAATTTCGCGCAAAGCTACTTGAGGGTTATCTGCGCTAGCCGTCCCTAATTTAGCAGTGTAAAACTAGAGGGAAGACAGTTAGTCATCACCACCCACCGCCAACTGTTCAGCTACTCTTTTACCAACGAATAATGAGATTGACCGTCACAATATAACGTCCCCACGGCTGAAAGGGCGAGAATGTTTGGTGCGTCGGGGATTCGAACCCGCGACCCTCAGATTACGATTCGAACGCCTTAACTTATCTGGCCGTGCCGGGCCGACTATTTGTCAGTGTATGTGATGGATTTAAGAGACGAGCAAAACTGGACTAAATGCTACAAGAATAATATTCAAAAACATGGCCCTTAAAATGAAGGAAAGGCACACAGTGCATCGCATAAACCCGATTCCAGAATAACATCGATAGCGTTTTCTAGATTATTAAAAATAATCATGGAAAGGGGAAGAAGTCCGCTAAGAACTTCATCTTCTCAACGACTAATTACCGATCAGAACAAATGTAAGAAACTCATGTTAAACTATTTAATCTACTCCTCGTCGCAAAGTCCTAAGGAATTTGAGGCCCAGCATGGCCTAAGAGGATAAGGCACTCGACTTGTAATCCGAATGGTGCGGGTTCGATTCCCCGTCACACCAAACACGCTCGCTCTTTCAGCCGTGAGGGCGATATAATGTGACTTTCAATCTCACTATTCGTTGGTAAAAGAGTAGCCCAAGAGTTGGCGGTGGGTGGTGAGGACTAGCTTCTTTCCTTCTGGTCTTACATTGCTAAATTAAGGACAGGTAACGCAGATAGCCCTTGTGTAGATTTGCGCGAAATTCAAAACAAACCAAACTAAACCGAATAAATTCTTGTTTAAAACGCGCTCAGAAACAGTGAAGGTCTGCGTTTTTACCAATGAGAAGTATTCTTCTTCCTGTGTGTAGCATTAAACTGGATAAAATATATTTGTGTAGTCGTCAGTACTAATCACCTTTTTTTGTAACTGTTTTTGCATACATATAAAAAAATAAATTTTCGATCACTTCGAACGTTTTTAGTTATAAAGAAGGCTTAGTTCGGCACGAGAACACGGTAATCTACTTGACTTACTTTACGTAATACGTATTTGGATCAATTTAAGTATTCAAAAAGACTTTAGACTTTAAAAAGAGATACTGAGAACCATTCATAGACCCAAAAATGTAATTACTTACATAGAAAAAGTTAAAGCACTAACTTGAAAAATGAAATATATGTAATAGGTTGTACATATAAAAGGCTTAAGCATTTGATGTTTATCATAGTATTTATACACGATAGTAAAATATTTTTTAATCAATGAATTTACATAAATCTCAGATTTGCTTATGTAGAACAAACTATTGACTAAACCGTATCTACATAAATCTATGTTAAATCATTAATAGCAGAGAAGATAACAGTTGAATCCAAGTTTTATAAAACAAAAACGAATTGCACAAGCTTTATATTGAGATTTCTTAAGAACGTTATTTTAAATATACAAATGAAGGCTCAATCGATTTTCAGCAGTACACTCACGACTGTAAAATCCATTACCACGACAGCTGTTGTATAGGTCCACAACATCTAAAGTTGTATATCTTAACGGCAGTTAAGTCCTCAGTATCATACGAATGTGCAATAATGAAATGATGGACATTAAAAATATTTACTCACTTGGTAATAATTGGTCGTTTTTAATGCATATATCACTCTTGATACTCAAGAGTACATACCACATTTATTTTAATACCTAGCACCGTCTGTTTTCTTTACACGTCAAGAAATAAATTTAAAAATTAATACAAAGAATAAGTAAAAATAAAATTCTAAAACTGAAGGAGGGAACTTTAATAAAAGAGCTTAAGGCACAGCTGTCATAGGGCTATTCGTCCTTAATTTAGGAGTAATTGACTTATAGGAAGAAAGCTAATCAATATCACCCATCAACAACTCTCGGGCTACTATTTAGAAAAAAAAGTGGAATTGAACGACACATTGTAATGTCCCCATGGTTGAAAGAGCGAGCATGGGATATAAACTAAAAACTTTCAAATCACAAATCTAATTCCCTAACCCGAAAGACATGCCAAACTAGACTTAAGGTTTCAATTTTTATTACTTAGGAAAAGTTAAATCGCATTTTTTGTTTTATATTCATAGAGATAGGAAAAATGAAAGTTCAGTTTGAATGATACAATAGATCCATTAATTGTACGATAACATTTGGCATACAGCTAGAGTAGCTATAGCTACTAGTTAAAAGTTTGATTAACTGCAGTTAATTCAAAGAGATCTAATGCTTCTGAATAATAAAAAGAAAAATCAGATTTACTTACGCATAGTCTCCAAAAGTATTCTGTTTCAAAAGTACGTCACAACAGTACAAACTGCAACATTAAGCGTCCCTTATGTAATGTCATTTTAGTTTCTACGGGCCGACACACAACACACTACTGTATAATGGTGTAAATGTTTAAAATATGTGACCCCTCTAAGCAGTTTCCGATCCCATTGTGGTGAAATGGCCCTAGTTTATTTTTTACCATTACTATCTCAAACGAATTTCACGCTTTCCCGTCTCTAAATCGAAAGTAAAATGCATGAGAGATGACGGATTATAACTAAGATGAAACTTTCTGTTTTCACTCCATCTGTTTTAAAACACACTTTTTTAAGCATTCATGCATTAAATTGTTTTTTGGGTCAATGGTTACACAATCCTTAATAATAGCAGGAATCACACAAAGTCTGGGACAAAAATTCCATCAGTATGGCAATTTACTGCAGAGGCACACTTACGTATGACCGACCATACAAAGTGATCGATTTCACCCAATTTTATTTGTCATTTATTTACAATAAGTGTTGTATATAATAAAAACATAACATACAATGGTACAAGTTACTGCGACGTGTGGACTTTATCAGTACTGAAGTATATAAAAAATAAGGTGTAAATTACACACGAAATGTTGAGTCCTTTGCTGTCTGTTTACGCCATCTGTTGAATACATCTAAAACTGTGATAAATGATTAACAAAAGCAAAGGGTTGAAAATAATCGAAATATGCGTTATAGACACTAACGTATTGTTAACTTAAAAATGACTAAGTGAACTAGAAGTATCAGAAACAAAAAATAAGTATAATTACATTACTATAATTAACATAAAAATTTTGATAAAACATAAGTATTTAGTGATAAAACCATATAATACGAATATTTGTTTAAAAACAAGGTGCATTTTATCGGTTTTCGCACAGACTTCAAGCACATCCAGCATTTTTGAGAAAATGGAACCGTCAAGATCAGTGACCAAAAACCAATATCGGATTTAATACTTAAGTAGAATTGTAAGTATATATTCACTGTAAATGTATAATCATAAAATTATAAAAAAATAAAAAACAACCAAATAATAATCACAAAAGAACAAACAAGCGCAATATCGGTGATCATTCTGAGTTATCTATAAACATAAAGATATCCCCAGAGAAAACTGAATTAATTCTATGCACTGTAGAGCACGTAGACAGAATAAACCAAAACCAATACTTAAACTCACAGTACAATATAGTTTTGATTCATTTACTTCTCAAGAATCAAAAATAATTCACTTAAAGCGTAATTAAAAACCAGAAAAAATATAGTGAATGAAAAAATGTCTCTTGCTTCTCAATAACCGCAATAACAATGTCCTTACCAAAACTTGAAATTTAAAATTCACCCCTTTTTGTTTCATGTATTACATTCAAGTTACCATATTTTTTTTAATTATATAGATATTGATATGGTCCAAAAACCTGAGAAGGGTATGAACATAACAGTTCACACACATACGTGTGTACAAGTAGAACATATCTGTTCACAGGTACGACACACCAATTCATGAGACGTGATTACAAACGAAATGCAACAGTTCACATCGATATGTGTTTACATACAAAATACAGCTGTTCATACCGATGTGTTTACATATAAAATACAACAATTCTTACCTGTTAGTTTTTCAAATGAAATACAGCAGTTTATACCAATACATGCTCACAAACAGAAGTAGATCACACTTATACCTGTTCACAAACACAACGCATCAGTCTATACCTACATGCGTTTTCGCATATAACATATCATTCCACACCTATATGAGCTTACAAACAGAACGTACACCTACACGTGTATATAAATACAGCATCTGTGTGCACATCAATATGTATTTACAAGTAGAAGGGAAACTGCATAATGAGATTTAAGTTGTCTATGAGATCGTTCTTCGTAAGTTAGTAGCGCAATAATGTTTGGCCAAGCATAATTAAGAATTGTGGATTTTTATATCTTGATTTATGAAATTAAGAAACATCACACTTTAAAGCATAAATGTTCAGTTGGTATACACAGATGTCCTTGCAACTTTTTACCAAAATAAGCTACAACATTTTCCAGTTCGTTTATCATCAACTGTAGCCGGTTTAACACCACAGAGAACAAACTCCTCCAATGATTTCTTCAAAGGCAATTCCCACTTCAACATCCTCTCCCCAGCTGTAAATATATCCTTTATCCAAACCCTCAGCTGAATAAACTTAGAAGTACCCTCTTTACTTACAAAATAATACATAAATTACGTGATTAAACTGTCATTAAATTAACACTACTTACTAGTAAGCCTAATGTAGTAATTGTTTACTTGTTTGTTTTAAATTTCATATAAAGCTTCTAGAGAACTATCTGAGCTAACTGTCTCTAATTTAGCAATAATACCCTGGAGGGGAAGCAGTACAAATTGCAACGTAAAGCGTCCCTTATATGACGTCATTTTAAGGTCTACTGACTGAAAGGCAGAACCACTGTATAATGGTGCGAGTGATTAAAAGAGGTGATCTGTCTAGACGGCTTTCGGAGGGGGGGTGCGGTTTCGCATCTTCTGGAACACTTTTCAGTTTTTGAAATAAGACTCTCTAAAAAGACCTACCTGTGATTTTTTTAACTTTAAAACTTTTTATCTGTTCAAAACTTCATCTGTGGCATTTGATGCAATTTTAAATTTATTAATAAAATAATTTGCATAAAATAATATTGTGAAATATAAATGACTGTTCATTTCAAGTTCATTACCACAGGATTAATTAGTTTATTTTGTGTAATTAAAGTAAATTATTTTTAAAAGCGATAGCTGTTGCATATTTCTTTACGTAACTGTTTTCGAATTATTTCTTCCGTGGTTCAACTGTTGTGAATTGGCGTCATGTTAGGCCCGGCATGGCCAGGTGAGTTAAGGCGTTCGACTCGTAATCTGAGTCCCGCGGGTTCGAATCCCCGTCACACCAATCATGCTCGTTCTCTTAGCCGTGGGGGTGTTATAATGTGACGTTGGATCCCAGTATTCGTTGATTAAAGAGAAACGGCGAGTGGTGATAACTAGGTGCCTTCCCTCTCGTCTTACGCTACTACATTAGGGACGGCTAGCGCAGATAGCCCTCGTGTAGATTTGAGCGAAATTCAAAAACCAACCAACGACGTCATGTTACTCCAACCTTCTGAATATTATGGTTGCTTTAAGTGAGTATTGTTATGTCATAACGTCTCGTAGTTTGTGGAAAGTTCTAGACCTCAGTCGGGCAACATATATACAGGCGACCAAATAAATGCAAATAAGTTAAGTTAGTCAATGTAAAAGTGAAAAAAAAACTGAATTAGACTGAACAGTTGTGAATTTTGCCATTAATTGCGTATAGTGGCGACTTTTAAATTATAATAATAAAAAATATTATTGTAATATCAGAGTGGAGATAATAATTCGTCTTGCCAGTTGGGTTTTAAAGTTACTGAAACGACCTGTGTGGGCTTTGACGAATAAGAGACAAATATTTCAAACTCTAGATATAACTGTAACAAATTTTTGTACACATATCGAATTGTTTTGAACGTGTTATTTCAAAGCAAGTGAATTGTGGGCTGTCCATTTATTGTTAAAATCGTCAACAAGTCACAGACACCTAATGTAAAAATTCCGAACCTATAAAGCCCGAAAAATCTCTTAGTATTTTTACGAGAATATCAAAATGGAAAGTTCTGGAAACAAAAACGATCTTCTACATGAATAGTATATTCACTTAATGTGCTTATTAACAGGTAATGGACTGTTATTTACTTTTTGGCATGAAATTTATATAAATTCATCCCTAAGTGCGCGTTTTCAGTTTCTCTAACATATATTTGCTTTAATATATTTGTGTGTAACATAACCTTTCCCATAAATATAACAATTTGATTTATTCCAGAGAGAAATTCCTTCATCTGATTTCTTTGCTTTGCTTTTCTGAGTTAAAATAGCATAAAAACCTTTGTCTTCGTGGTCATATGGTTTTTGTAACCTAGATTTTAAAGTTTTATCTAAAATTCTTTCCTATTATTTTTCAAAATCGTTAATATTAACTTTAACCACGGGGTGATGCGTTATTACGAAATAACTAGCCTGTTTAATACTGAAGCCACTTTTCCACTCCTCCACCCCGACCTGGCACGGCCAAGTGGTTAAGACACTGGAATCACAATCCGCGGGTTCGAATCCTCATCACACTAAACATGCTCGTCCGCTTAGCCGTGTGGACGCTATAATGTTACGGTCAATCCCTCTATACGTCAGTAAAATAGTAACTCAAGAGTTGGCGGTGGGTGATGATCATTAGTTGACTTTCCTCTAGTCTCACGCAGATAGCCCTGGTGTAGCCTTGCGCAAAATTCAAAACAAACATTGCATAAACTGAAATTATATTTAAGTATTCATTTAAAGTTAGTTTCATTAGCAGCGTTGATTAAAAATACTCAATACTTTTATATTATTATTTAGTAAATGTAGCTAAGATTATGGAATTTGTGTTAATTTCCATCACCTAATCTAGTTGAATCATTTGAGACAATATTCACATTATGATCAAAACTGTCGATAACAGTAAAGTTACCTAACTGAGTTGTCACTTAAATCTAATCGTTTAAAGTTTTTGTTTTATTACTCCTGCTTATACCGATTTATTAAAATTGCTATTGCATTTAGTGAAATGATTCTAAGTTCTGACAAAGGAAGGTAGTTTACTTTAATCAGAAGTTATTAATAATTTAGTGAAGCAACTTAATTACAGCTAAAGCTAAACTGGAGTGAACTTTTTAAAACATATATGACTATTACTATCCTAATGTAAGTATTATTCCTTGTATTTTTATAGAAAAATATATTGTATAAAAATCAAAGGAGAAAGCTACGAAGGCGACATCTGTTATATCCTAGACAAGAAACTTTTTCGTTGATATTACCTGGAATTGGGAAGTAAAGGTTAAAATTATTGTTAGCCCAACTAATTAGAATAAAACTAACGATTGGGTATTAGGTCTACGCTTAGTAATAGTAGATAGGTAAATAATTTATATCACATAAAAAAGTTTCCAATAACTTGCTTTGACTTCATTAGCAAACTTCCTGTTTGAGAAAAGTAAGTAGCAAAGTTTTAACTTGAAGTTGTGGCAAAATTGTAATTCTGTTCTACATCAAGTTTTAAAATATAGAACTTCTTATTTGCTATTGTAGTTTTTCACTATGGTATCAGTGTTACAGTGTTATAACTTACAGTTGTGTTACTGTTTGTAACACGATGCATGTTCATATCATTAGAAATTATAAAGTTCAAATTCGTGGTTCGACCTCTTTATTGTGAACAGCACAGATAGCTTATTGTATATTTTTGTGCTAACAAATGAACAATCTAATAAATTACGCTGAAGGTTTTGTTTAACAACTGCTTATAAAACGAAGGAAAACGTGCAAGCTTCATTTAAGCCGAATTTAGACTGAGAGTTTAAACGTCAGCCTGTTCTAAAAATATGTAAGTTTCACTAGCTGTGGCACTCTTCTCACACACAGTGAAATATAAAGTTATATTCAACGACATTCGTTTAGAATTTTGTTTGGTTTGGTTTGAATTTCACGTAAAGCTACACAAGGGCTATCTGCGCTAGCAGCGTAAGACTAGAGGAAAGGCAGCTAGTCATCAACACCCACAGCCAATTCTTGGGCTATTCTTTTACCAACGAATAGTGAGATTGACAGTCACATTATATCGCCCCCACGGCTGAAAGTTACTTTCACTAAGTAACTTTGTTTCTATTTTAACTTTTATCGACTTGCACTCACCTAATCGACTATATTTATATATTTTTCAAGTGAGGCCAAGAACTTTTTACCGATTACGAGGCGCTATGATACAATAATACTCACACAGGTTTCGAGAAAAATGACGTCAGCAACACAATAACAAATGAATTACATATAGAAACAACGAACGACTCTTTAACAAGTTACGTAACGAAATTTGTTGTAACTATTGACTTTAAAATAATTAACTTCCTACATACTTGTTATATAAACTGAATAATAATTAAATGTTAAAACACTAAATAATAACTATTAAGCTAAACAGTCTTGTATATCCAACAAAAATTAAATTTCACTCACCGTGTGTGTGTGTTTTTCTTACAGCAAAGCCACAAAGGGCTATCAGCTCAGCCCACCGAGGGAAATCGAACCCCTAAGTTTAGCGATGTAAATCCGGAGACATATCGCTGTACCAGCTGGGGGCATTTCACTCACCAGAAACAAGTATTGATACCAAAACTTCTTCGAAAAACTCGACAGAAACAATCAAATTTGATAATGACAGTAAAGCGTTTGTTCACGTTATGACAATGTATCAGGTCATCCCAAAAGTAATGTCCGATTTTAGGTTCAGGAAAAGAGAAAGGATTTCAAACACTTTTAATGTTATTTAATCAACAATGTATGTTTCATTATTATTTATTACTTCCTGCCAACGATTTACAAGCTTCTGAACGTCACTTCTATAAAATTCTTAGTGTTGGGATGCAGAGAAGATAGTTTTGACATCTTCATGTGTTCCAAGCTCTTTTCCATCAAGATGTAGTCATGTGAAAAAGTTAGGACACCCTATGAAACACTGTGTATATTTGTGACATTTTTGGATATATAGATATTTCATCTATTTCAACAATACTGAGATATTATAGAAATATAACTAAACAATTACAACTGAAGAAAAGACTTTTTAAGATCTTCTGTAAATGTAATTCTACAAAAATGCATATCCAAACTGAGGAAAAAGTTAGGACACCCTACCCCCTCATAGCTAGTGTTACCCTCTTTGGCTGAAATAACTACAGTGAGACGCTTCTTGTAGCCATCTACCAGTCTCTGACATAAGTCTGAAGAAAGTTTGTCCCATTCCGCAATGCAGAATTCTTTCAGCTGTGAGATGTTTGAGGGGTTTCTTGCATGTACAGTCAGTTTCAAGTCACCCCACAGCATCTCAATGGGATTAAGATCTGGGCTTTGACTCGGCCATTCTAGGACTCTCCATATCTTAGTTTTCAGCCAGTCCTTGGTGGATTTACTGGTATGTTTTGGGTCATTGTCGTGTTGCAGGGTCCAGTTCCGCTTCAGCTTTAATTTTTGTACAGATGGTCTCACATGATCCTCAAGCACCCTTTGATACACAGACGAATTCATGGTGGATTCTAAAATTGTGAGTTGTCAAGCTCCTGCTGCAGCAAAGCAGCCCCAAACCATGACACTTCCACCTCCATGCTTCACAGTTGGTATGAGGTTCTTTTCCTGGAATGCTGTATTTGGTTTACGCCAAACATGTCCTCTGTTTTGGTGTCCAAATAATTCAATTTTGGACTCATCTGTCCGAAGAACATTATTCCAGAAGTCCTGGTCTTTGTCTACCTTCTCTCTGGCAAACTTCAGTCTGGCCTTGATGTTTCTCTTAGAGAGCAAAGGTTTCCTCCTTGCACACCTCCCATGCAAGTTCAACTTGTGCAGTCTCTTTTTGATTGTAGAGACATACACTTTCACATCAATAGTAGCCAGAGCCTGCTGTAGGTCCCGTAATGACATGTTAGGGTGTTTGAAGTTCTCTTGTAGCATCTTGCGGTCTGCTCTCGGGGTGAATTTGCTTGGATGACCAGACCTGGGCATGTTGGCAGTTGTTTTGAAAGTTCTCCACTTGTTGACTATTTTCCGGACAGTGGAATAACTGATTTCAAAATCCTTTGTGATCTTTCTAAATCCCTTACCAGACTCATAAACTGCTACAGTGTTCTTTCTAAAGGCCTCAGACAGCTTTTCTGCTCTAAAAATGGTGCTCACTCTCACTTCAACAGTCAGGAGCACACCAAACTAAATGTCTGGGGTTTAAATAGATCAAACATCATTCAAAATTCTGATTAACGATCTTATAATCATATGCACCCGGTGTGATACACTTGTGTTTGAGTTGAGCCATTTTAAGTGAGAATAAATATGGGGGTGTCCTAACGTTTTCCTCAGTTAGAATATGCATTTTGTAGAATTACATTTGCAGAAGATCTTGAAAAGTCTTTTCTTCAGTTTTAATTGTTTAGTTATATTCCTATAATATCTCGGTGTTGGTAACATTTAAATTAAATATCTATATATCAAAAAATGTTACAAAAATACAAAGGCTTTCATAGGGTGCCCTAACTTTTTCACATGACTGTAATTCTGCAAACTTTAGTATAGACGATAGTTAGATGATCCTTGCTTTACGAGACTGTGCATTATCCTGGTGTGACACAAAACCTTTATCACTGATCAAAGCAAGCTTATTTTCTTTCAGTGCAACATTTAAGTGCTCTAACTGTTGACAATAAAAGTCCGATGTCATCGTTACACTAAGTGGCAGCAACTCAAAGTGGACCATCCTAACAATATCCCACCAAACGCTTAACAAGACTTTCATCTGGTGGAGGTCCATGTTTCAGCCAGTTTACCTGCACTGAGCCATTATCTGCGGCACTTAACAGTTTTATAAAATATCCATTTTTCATCTGCAGTTACTAACCTGTCCAAAAAAAAAGGTGAGTTACGTCCACGAGAGTGTAGACAAGTGCAAATGTCCACTCTTGCTCTGAGGTCGGCTTCTGTCAAATCATGTAAGACCCATTTCCCAAGATTTGACACATTTCCAAGCTGTTGCACATGACGGTAAACTGTTGAATGGGTTGAATTAAGCTTCTGTGCTAGTTCTTCAACTGTTACAGCACAATATCCATCAAATGCAGCAAGCAACAAGTCATCATTAAACTCAACAGGACAAACAGAACGTGACGCATCACTTAAGCTGTAGTCACCTGATCTGAGCTTCTGAAACCACCTTCGACATTTTTTTTTTCATTGAGAGACTCCACACCATAAAAACCTCAAATGTTTCATGTAGTTTCTTCTTCGCTATTGCCTTTTTTTTAAAGTCATAAAGCATTATTTGCCTAATGTACTCCTCAGACGCATCTATCTTCATAAGGGTTAATTTTATTAACGATCTGAAAAAGTGGAGTTAGTTTAGTTTCTTTTATTTGTCTGAACATTTTTATACATGTCCTACTACATATTTTAGTCATTAAAACCTTCTACAAAGATAGCAATGATGATGCACTTTCTGTATTAAATTCTCGGATGTTACTTATGGGATAACCTGATAGAACACCATTATATACAACACGTGTTATTAACTAACAGTTTTAAGATGGTTCCAATGTGTCGGTATTTGGGTATAGATGTTAAATACCCAGGAGGGTCAGGTACATTTGACCTCTTCCTCCTTCCCGAACGTTTATAGCATCTGTCTTTAGTTTTGTTTTGTTTTATTTTATTTATTTTTTTATTATTTTTATAGCTTTGGGCCAGAGTAAAAGTATAACTTGATGCTCAGGCCCATTTCAGGGCTCAGACCATGCATGGACGAACAAGAAATTTTTTTTTTAATATTCTTTCTCTTGTGTTTTTTTTTTCATTTTTTGTATTTTTTTCTTCATAAAAAGAATGCTGCTACTACTACTTGTAGTAGCACGCACGCACACACAAATAAAAGTAAGTATATTAATAATTATTATTCAATAATTGAATAATAAATAATCAAGGACTAAGAGTCTAGTGCATAGTGGCCAGCTTGAGTTACATTACTTAAATATAAGTTAAAAGGGGAGAGGTATTTAGGACTATTTACATCATGTACGTGATATCTGTCGAGATCACACATTAATTCATTTTTATGCCAATTCTTATTGAAATATTTTAGAGTGTTATGCAAGAGTCTTTCAGATATTGAGTCTATGTTTGCATACTTGTGCACGAATGTGGTTGAAGTGCTACGTGGTACTTTATATGCTGAAGTTAGTACTGAATTTTGTATACGTTGAAGTTTCTGTATGTGTGTAGGTGCTATGTTAATCCATGCAGGTGATGCATATTCTATTGTTGGTCTAATGTACGTTTTGTAGATTTTAAGTAGGTTGGCTGGTGATGTTCCTTGGATTTTACCTGAAAGACTTCTTACATAATTTGCTCTTTTCCAGATTCGTGTCAGTACATTTTTTATGTGTGGTATCCACGTTAATTTTGAATCATAGGTTAGACCTAGAAATTTAGCAGAAGTAGCAATCAGTAAGAGTGATCCATTCATATATAGTTTTGGTGGATCTTTTTTCAGCTTATTCAGTCTGCTGAATAATATGACTTGGGTTTTTGGAATATTAATTTTGATTCTGTATTTCTGGCAGTATTCTTCGATGCTATTTAGGACTGGCTGTAGGTTCGTTGCTGCTATCGCTGGAGTGGGGGCACTTTTCCAGACTGCTACATCGTCAGCGAACTGTGATGCATAACCTAAATTTAGGTCCGACAGAGGCATATTGCTCACGTACATGATAAATAATATAGAGCTAACAACCCCTCCCTGCGGAACTCCTGCTTCGGGTGAAAAGGACCCTGAGTGGGCCCCATTTACATTTACTTTACACATTCTGTTATCCAGGAAGTTGGATAGCCAGCGAATAGTTTCCTGGGGTAATTCCATTTCTAGTAGTCTATGTCGTAAGCCGTTGTGCCACACTATGTCAAATGCTTTCTCAATGTCGAGAAAGCAAGCTACAGTGCATTCGTTTTTGTTGAAACTGTCGGTAATTGATTCTGTAAGTCGAATCAGGTGGTCTGTTGTTTGGCGGTATTTTCGAAATCCGTTTTGTATTTCTGGTAATTTTGAATTTTCTTCTAAGTAAACTGACAGACGATTACTAATTATCCTCTCTAATACTTTGCCAATACAACTGGTTAAGCTAATTGGGCGGTAGATGTTTGGTTTATTCGCTGGCTTTCCTTCTTTCTGGAACATTAATATTGTTGCTTCCTTCCAAGAAACGGGGATATATCCAGCTGATAGTGAGAGATTAAATAACGCTGTTAGGTGTTCATATAATTTCTGAGTGCCTTGTTTTAGGAGGATAGCTTGAATACCATCTTCTCCAGGGGCTTTGTTTTTAGTGTTCTTAATAGCTGTTACGACTTCTGTTACAGTGATATGTTTTATCAATTGTTGAGTGCTCCAGTCTTTTGCTTTTTCTTGATGTGTAATTGTGTTGACTGGAAATACAGGTGTAAAAATGCTTCTGTTTTGATCAATAAAGTTTGTAACTGTATTATAAAAATACCTGTTCATGTGTGGTTCATGATGTGTCTTGAACGTGTTGACCAGGTGTTTTTTAAATAACTCGGCTTTTTCTGTGTTAGTGTATGCTCTTTCTCCATCCAGTTCCAGTGGTGGATATATTGTGTTTGTTGTTCCTGTATTTGTAAATCTTTTCAAGTGTGTCGAGAATTGTTTAGGATCAGTTTTGTGATTTAGATTGGAACAGAAGTTATCCCCGTTTTCTTGTCTGATCAAGTTTCGTATTTTATTCCTTATTGTATTTATCTGAGTTTTGAGTGTGGGGTTGCGATTTTGAATGTACTGTCTGCGGAGTATACGTCTGTGTTATGTTTTATTTATGTTTTATGTTTTTCGTAGACTAAACGCAACAGAAAAACACAGATAACAGCTTGTATAATTTATTACACTAAACTATTATATATGTAACAGATATAACATAAATTATACAACAACGATGACAGATATTAAGTTTAAACCTTCAAAATTAATTACAAAACAAAATGGTACTAGTTTCAACCTTCAAAATTAATCACAATATAAAATGGTACTGGCCTGTATCTAATATAATGATCTAAAATGAAAGTCTCAAATTCCAGTCTAGGGTGTGAATTTGGTCCCACGAAGAAATTCCGAAGTTTAAATGAAGAAGTTCAGAAACAATTCACAGTTCAACAAATTCGACGAAGTTATTTTCACGATGCCTTCGATGAACGTCACAAACTTGTCGCCTTCAATTTTTCCGATCTCCCCTGGCTAGTCCCGTACGTGTCGACCCTCAGCACAACCAGTAATTCGAATGAATCGTAGAGATTGACGAAATAAAATCACAGCTTCTGTAGATCTAACTTCAGTCACAAATCACAGCAAACACTTAAACTTTCTCAAACAAATGACTGACTCTCTTCTTTTGAATAAAACTAATGTCTGACTCTTCTTCTTATCGCGCCACCGTCTTTTTATACCAGTAGGCCTACTTCTCGAACAATCGCGTAACTTCCATAGAACTCCAGAGCAATCCACGCATGTCCGTTCTTGCACGAGACTCAACGTCTAGACACGAGGCCGCCAACATTTCATTTACATACAAATGATTGGTCTACTTAATTCTAGAAAATTCTAAATGTTATTTTAAATGAATAACAACGTATTTTATTGTTTAAACTTTCAAACAATAATATAAATATGGAAATATAAATAATAGAAATGAAAATTTAAACACAACACGACATGTTGTCGTTTACAAAACATTTACACAACAGTCTGTTTTTAATTAAGTGTATTATGTCTTTATGCGGTTGCCATGAATGAGTTGTTGTGAAGTTTTTGTTTCGGTATCGAACTGTTTGCTGCATGTTTTAGACACTCAGAGATGATATGACAGTATGCATCTATATCTGATGCGTCCGCGGCAATATGCAATACTTCTGGAGGTAAGGTTTCATTAATATAGATTGAAAAACTGGCCAATTAGCTTTTTTGTAGTTCAGTTGGTCTTTAGCTATGATTTTATTTAAGTGGGTGGTGAGATTGAAGATACACCAAACTGGAAGGTGGTCACTATCTAAATCGTGACCAATACGAAAATTTACGAATTTGTGACTCATATTTGACGAACACAGGCATAGATCCAATATTTCACTGGTACCGTGTGCGTACGATATATGTGTCGGAGTTGCATCGTTTAATAACGTCATGTTTGATTCATCCAAAAATTGAAAAAGTAGATTGCCATTTGCATTTGTACTGCGACAGTTGAATGCTATATGTTTACTGTTTAGGTCACCTGTAATAATAAGATTACAATTGCTATTATATAAAATATTCAGTAAATTTACATCCAACACTGTACTGGGCGAGCAGTAGATTCCCGCCACAGTAACATCTGTATGATTTAGCGTTTTTACCTTAATAATTATTGTTTCATTACTGGATGCGATACTAAGTTCCTGAGCTATAAGTTCAGTCTTATACAATAATAATATCCCTCTGTTTGGATCTCTATTATCCTTCCTGTCATGCCTAATAATGGAGTAGCCGCTTAACTTAAATCTATGGTAGTTATATAGGAGACTTTCACTAATTATAATTACATCAGGTTTTATGGAGTTTGTTGAATCTTCAATCTCATGTTTCTTGGAAGAAAGAGCACCCTGGATATTGATATGTAGTACTGTGAAGTTATCCATGTTTAGTAGCATTTATAGTTGAGGTTAAAATTTGCGGCAAGAATTTCTGTATGTTTTTCAAAATTATTTTTACTATTATGTCTGTAAGACTGTCTGTGTTTGTGGGGTTTGTATATTCTGTCATTACTTCCGAGAGAGTGGAAGTTACGGCAGATGTCAGTGTGGTTTCGAATGTTGTTGGTTGTGTATTCTGAGGTAGTTTAGGTATTACCTCTTCACGTGGTGATGGTTTTTCCTGTCCATATGATGAAGTTTTAACCACTGCAGCGTAAGTGTTAGTTTGTGTAATTGTGCTTTGCGGTGCTGAAGTGGTGGGTGTGGGTTCCTTAATTGTTCGTGTTGGGATTTTTAATTTCGTATAAGTGTGTTTTAATTGTTTTATATTTCTGGCATCCTTTGTAGTTTGCCGTGTGTTCTTCCCCGCGATTGCAGCATTTGGGTTTGGGGTTCTGCTTTGTACACTGTGTAATGTGGTGATTCTCCCCACAGCCCACACAACGTGCATTTGCTTGGCATGCTGCTGCTACATGTCCAAACCTTTGGCATCGGTAGCACTGTGTGATAACCACTGCTGGTGTTTTTGTTGGTTCGACTGTGTATTTTTGATACCACATAGTGATACCATTATTAATGATTTGTGTAATATTTTGGCTGTTGTCTGTGACTACTTTAATTAGGTTTGTGGGTTTTTTTAGTGATGTTTGATATTATTCGGTCTACTGAAATATGTTTTATGTTTTGTGTACTGAACTCTTCCTTGACGTCTTCTATGTCTATTGTATAATGAACACCTCGTTTTAAGAACAAGATCAGTTTGGTTTGTTTTGAATTTCGCGCAAAGGTACTCGAGGACTATCTGCATTAGCCGTCCTAATTTTGCAGTGTAAAACGAGAGAGAAGGCAGCTTGTCATCACCACCCGTCGTTACTCTTTTACCAACGAATAGTGGGATCTAACGTCGCATTTTAACTCTCCCACGGCTAAGAGGACGAGCATGATTGGTGTGACGGAGCTTCGAACCCGCGACTCTCATGCTGGGCCTCAGAACAAGAAAGAAGACATTCTAAAAACATTATAACAGATTTTATGGCTTTCATTCTCATACATGCTTCAAGCCTAAGTTTGTTTTTCTTGGTTTCTTTTGTTATGAAATAAAAATAACTCAGAGAATGATCTTCGCCATGCTGATTAGTTTCAACATGTCAGCCATGTAAAGCAACTCGTAAAGTTTCAATAAACATAAAATTTATTATGTGAATCGAAACATTTTTTTCTTTCCAAATCAGTTATATGCCAAAATATTTCCTGCTTGTTTATATATTCTTACCTTATGTAACTTACAATTTTCAGTTATGTAACATACGTTTCTCATTATGTTCGATATCTACCTAACATTAAGTTACTGATAAATAGAAAACCTCGTTACTTATATAAGATAGATAGGTAGATGAAACATATTACAGTACATTACTACACAATATCTTACTGCTTATTTGTCTTGCTAAACTTAAGCTATGCAAGAATCAAATCACAGGCTTTTGCGTTATAAATAAACCCTTAAGCTTACTGCTTAACCACTGGTTAACATACAGAAAAGGGTAAAGAATTACTTTATCTGTACAAATAAATGTCATAAAAATGTTTTGGTTTGAATGTAGGATTCTCCATAATTCAGCTAAGAAGATTTAGAAAATATTTTTGTTTCTATGAAGTAAGGAATTTTGTTCACAAATCGGGAAGTAAACAATAACTCCTACTTAGATTAAATTACTATTTTGCCTTCCATAATGAACTTTTTCATTATTATGTTTGTTAACAAAAATGCATAAAACTGGAAGAAAGAGGGAGAACAGTGATGTCATTCATACACGTCTTTTAATCTCAAAACTGTGTATTGTGATCTTTCACTTACATATTTCATCTGGACACTCTAGTTTCACTGACCACCAGTAATCAGTCATCATGATGAAGTTCCAACTTTCCCTGATATCTTGACCATTCCTTTCCTCTGGTTCTTTACTTGAGATTTTCAAGTTAACATGCGAGTGTTAAAACTGAAATTTCAAGCTCATATTAGAACTCAACCCAATTACCGCCAACTCTTGGGCTACTCTGTTACCAAAGAATAGTGAGATTGACAGTCACTTATAACGCCCCCTACGACTGAAAGGGGAAGCATATTTGGTGTGACGGGGATGCGAAAACGCGACCCTCGAGTGCCCTAACCATCTGGCCATACCGAGTGGTACGAGAGGAAAGGTGGCCAATTAACAGTACCCACTGCAAACTATCAGGCTTCTTTCGTTCAGTTAAATAACTGCTTTGACCGTCACTCACGGCTCAAAGTGCGCAAAATTTTGCAGCAACACAACGTGAGTCCTCGGATTCATAGTCGAGAAATATTAAGGAATTGGCCACACCTGGCCCAACTTTCGTGACTGTTATTCTATTACCTTTACATTACACAAAAATAAATATGTCTAAACAAATAAGTAGAACTGAATCATTAAATTAAAATCAGTAACTGATTTTCGATCTTATATTCAGATGATCTACACACCCCCTCAGTGAAACAACGGTATGACTGCGGATCTCCAACGCTAAAAACCGAGTTTCAATACACATAGACAATCCATTGTGTAGCTTTGTGCTTAACTTCAAACAACAACTGATCAACATATTGCCTGTACCATTTTAACAAAGTAGCAATGCTGTAAAGAAAACATGACAGTATCAAATAATTGCCTATACCTTAGTAATTTTTTCATACCTCTAACAAAAGATATCAAGTTAATATTGTATTAACATACAGCCTCAAAACTGAAAGTCCTAGATATGAAATAATTTAGCTGGCTTTCTTATTTTCTGACAAAAAATGGTAAATATTTTCTATTATATTTGTGTTTGCATACAGGAAAGTTAAGCATTCCAATGTATGATAGTTTTAATAGCTCAGGAATTATCTTCAAAATAATAATTCAGCAACTTTATGAATATAGCTCTATAAAGTCTTCGTGATTCAAGTAACTACCAGTTAAATTTAAAACAAAATGTAAGTTATATTTTTAACGTTTTACTCCAGGTGTTCACTAGAGTGACCTCGTCATTTCGATGACTGTGATTATCTGAGATCAAAGTCACATTATGCTATATGTTGTGTCCACCTTGAGGAATCGAACCCCAGATTTTAAACTTTTTAAAGTCTGTTGACTTGAACTGTACCATTGGGGAACCATTTTAATGTCATCAAAAGCCTAGTAAAACTAGGAGGTATCAGGAAACGAGTGTACTTATAAATACGAAAAACCAATTAGTGAAGTATGAGTTTAGTAGTGGTTAAGAGTTTATTAGAGTGTTGATTATCGCGTACCTGCAGTTACTCCATCAATTAACTTTAAATGTTGCGAAGTATAAGTACGTTTTGTATTTGAAATTAAGCAAGGAATTTCTGTTGAAACATTACTCATGAAACTCTACATCTATGTCAAAGTGAACGTAGCGTGTAGAAACGTTATTTTCACTAAATTAACACGTTGCAATACTGAAGTCAGAAGTGGAATTATTTAGTGAAAATAAAATTAATCTCTGACTACATTTCAAAATTAAACTAGTTAGTAACATTACACTAATTGAAGGTAACCACATGGGCACAAAGTGAGACAGGAAACGTGCTAGAAATTATTAAACAATGGAAAGAACAAAAATCCAAAATAGACAGAAAATTAAAAAAGCTGGCCAGTTCAGTAACATTGCCTAAATAAGAATACAAAGAGCCATGATGTAAATGTATCCTTGGAAACATGCCAAGCTTAGTTTGAAGTACTTTTTACGTGAACAACAAGAAAGAAGACCAATAAGAACATTGTAGAAAATTAACAGACCCCACGAGCTAGCCCCACATCCTTTAGAATGGGGCTTCAGATGATTAACAGGGATAAGGAGCAGTCCTTCCAGAAACCAGTGATTTATGGTTACTTCCACAGGTCTCGATGAATAAAGCTTTACCATAACTTCTAAAACAAAAGATAAGAACAAATATATATTCGTAAAAATGTAGCATGATGAAGTTTATACGGGTTATACTAAATTGGTACCATACAGAGCATAAACACATCTTTTTTATACTTTCTCTTGCAAAAAAATATTGAAACCAATGATTTTAGCAGTTCCGATTTTTAAAAGTAACAATACTATTGTAACGGTTTTTATGTTTCGCTGTCAAGTCAGTAATCAAACAACAAATGCCCGATTCAAATGGTATGTCAAATCGATTGTGATATCTTCAAATAACGTCTTCCCTCATCCGACCTGGACCCATGGTCCAATTTAGCTTAATTGCTACCTCATATCTATAACATTAAGTGTATTTCATTGCTACGCCATTTCACTTAGAATTTACAAATTAACTTCTCCATGTTGTATCTCACGGTCTCAGGTCTGTTCCAGCGACCTAAACCTCGAAAACAGTCCCAATTTTTTTCTCTTTTTTTTCTGATCAAAATAATGTACTTTTTTAGGATGGCTAATTTTTTTAACCCACATCAAGATGGCGGATTGGTTCATGTGCCAGATGTTGAAAGAAAATATAGTGACTGGGGAATAGTATATCTTACGAGATTCCGTAGATACAAAGAATACATATGCAACACATGACTCTACCAGGGAAATTCTTAAACCAGCTTGTGAAAAAATTAAGAGTCGCTATAATATTAATACTAATAAGACTGATGGAATTTTACTTGATGGTATGGTATGGATGAACAATTCTCGTCACAAGAAAGTGAAAACTCCAATATTAATAGTGTTGGGAAAAACTGTACTGAGAAGGTCAAGCATTTCATGTCGAAGATCATCCATCTTTATTGTATTTTAAATTATATTTGTAAAAAAGCAGTAAATTATACATTATCAGAGAACAATTTGTTGTGGAAAGTCAACTTTAAAGAGTCCAAGGTTCCTAACGAGAACACTTACAGAAAATGAAGCCAACAGTATATTCGCTCAAAATACTAAAAAGACTTGATGAGCGTGCAGTTTAGTGCACTGCTTCATTGTATGTAAGAATTATTCAAAAAACACAACGGAAAGTCTGCGAACTTATAATGCTAGAAACTGGGTTACTATACCCATGGTGGAAACAGCAAAAATAACAACCCGTTGTATAGTTTTGTGCTTAACTGTAGGCAAACAAATAATGTTTTTATTTAAACGCTTGCCTTTTTAGCCGTGTGAACGTTATAATATGATGGTCAATCCCACTTTTTGTTGGTAAAAGAGTACCCCAAGAGTTGGTAGTGCTGAGTATCTGCCCCTTCCGTCTGCTCTAGCGCTAGCTTTCGGGAAACTTTCAGCAAAAACTCGAAAGCATTACAGTTGCGCAATCTGATTTATATAATACTGAATTTTAAGACTCAAGTTTTATCTGATTATAAATTTTACAAAACAAAGATCCATCATTTTCTGTTTAGATACCAGAAGAAAGTGAAGTAAAAGCCTGACGCACAAAGAAGCAAAAGGTAGATTAACGTATTACGTGTTGCTCTATACGTTCTAGTCTTCATTCGCTTTCCCTTAATTGAAATATTTTTCTCATTCACTGCGAATGTTTCTTCACTACCAAAATGTAACCTTAACAATTACGACTGTTTAAACTAATGGAGCAATTATAGAAAAGCTGACACAGCTAAAAAGTTACAATTCAAAGGAATGTAAGACGGGGCTCAGACTAAATGCCTTAGTATTTATACTGAGGCTTATATGGTTTTAAGTTCTTCGGGTCCTACAAGAATCAATTCCTTTCAGAGACTTAAAAGAAATTCTACGGGCATAAAAGCACATGATATTTTACTTGCAATGTTTGTTGGCAGAATGCAGGTCTTCTGCAATAACTTGAAGCCTTTAATGATTAGACCTATTCGTTAACGGATATTTGCTATTTCAAATGAATAGCACACACACACGTCCTGGTCATATCAAATTACTGAACAAATACATTTACTTCAATGATCAACTCCTTAGCTAAAACTATATCAATTAATATGCAAGTGCCGTTCTTTGTTAGGAGCTGACACTTAGGCCTAATAGGTAATGTTAGGTATTTATCAATTAATGAACACTTTACACTTACAGTTCTCCTGAGGCACACTTTCGAAGAGGAAAACCAAAGATATGTTATCCATTCACAAATGAAGGAATGAAAGATGTTTTCTACACCAAAACACCTATCCAAAATAATTGATCATTATGAGAACATCAAGTTATTTGGAAACCTTGTGTGTGTCTGCGTGTAGCAGCGATGTTGTTCATGGACTATATAAGTCATCAACTTAATAGGTGGAGAAAAATGAATGCTAACGGTGATAATATTCATTTATTATCACAAGTTATTGGGAAATACGAAACTCCTCTTGTTTGAATTGTTATAGTCAGAAAACTGGAAACTATATAAGATAAGTTATACTGAATAAAAATTAGTATAAAAATGAACTGTTGTGGTTGAATTAAACCAATGAGAAGATACTAGAAAACTGGAAACTCCATAAGGTGAATTATGCTGGTTAAATATTAGTGTAAAAAAAGTATTATGTTTAAGTTAAATGTTAGAATATGTTAGTGGAAAAATGTAAACTCTATTAATTGAATTAGAGCAAGCTGGAAATTTTCTTTCAGTTAAACAACAAGACCGTTTTGACATTTGATTAGTTTAAAACCAGAATAATTTCCTTATATCTTTTAAAAGAGTTGTAACTGAAAATTAAGTCTATAAATACGCCACAGCTGTACTTCAAGTCATTTCGTACTTCTTGAAAATTAATAAATATTTACCCATAGATGGCAAAGTTAGAAAAAACAGTATATTTATGAATTTCATATACGGACGGTTTATGTTAATTATTTCAGAGTACCATGCTAATAATATACATAGAGAAAAAACATTTTTGCGCAAAAATTCATTGACATTATTAATTTTTTTATGTCAAACGTCATAAGCACTAGATAGTTTGTATGTTCAATAAAAACAAGTTTTATTTAAAAAATATTTGTTACAAGACTTGCAAAGTTAGAATAGAAGCCAGTACATGTTTTAATGTTGTTGTTTGCTGGAAGCGTCCTCTTTTGTCATTGTATAGAAATGATAATTTATGATCTTGTTTATGTTCAACAGTGAATGTTATACTGTAATGTTAGATGCTAACGTACTCAAGAAATAAAGTTACTTGATCAGAGGTTCTAACAATGATAAAAGTATCAACCACGTACCTACGGAACTAAAATACTTTACAGATGGCAGACAATTTTTAAACCATTGTTTTTCCTGATAACACAGAAAAAAAAAACATATTGGTACATCAATTTTGGACCAGTAGCAACACCATCAATCTTATCATAAAGGTTACCGTCAAGAAAAAAATGAGATTCTTCTGTGGCAAAGTTCGTCAACCTAAAAAATACTGACTAGGGAATACTCGTATTGTCAGAAATATTAAAACTCGAATAAGCACCCTACTGTATAGTTTCTTCCAATGATTTGTTTGTATATCACGACTCAGTACTAGTGCTGGCGCAGTAAGTACAGTCCTCAAACTTATTTTGTCGTATTTCGCCATAGAATTCAAACTGTCTAAACGTATATTCATTGGTGGCGGAAGAGTTCAAACATACAACCAAAGAAAACCAATTAAATAACTGTTGTAAGTTCTAGTGTTTATAAACTATAGGTTAAAATGTAAACCTTCTTGATGAATTTTAGAATTACCATAAAAAGCTCTTGGATGACTACATGATGGTTTAATATTCAAATATTGCTTTCCACTCATAATGTTATCATTTTTCGGTTTTAGAAGGTATGGTTATAACTTAGCCTATCTTGCATCAGTGAAACCAAGATGTAACTTCATAAACTTACTTGAATAATATAAATATTTTTACTCTTTTCTAAATATTTAACTTGATCCAAAATTATGGTGCTATATCTTTTACCAGATTTAGAAACGATAATAATTGTTTTTAATTAGCTTTTTTTCAAAATCATTTATTTCTCTGAATTAAAATTTAGAGAGATTTGATATTCCAAATTAGATATTATTGAACGACGTCAAAGTTATACAGTTCACCTGTGTTCTAACATTACCAAACAACTGACCAGCGTAAGACCAAATAATTGGTTTATTTGTTTTGAATTTCGTGCAAAGCTACACGAGGGCTATCTGCGCTAGCCGTTCCTAATTTTGCAATGTAAGACTAGAGGGAACGCAGTTAGTCATCACCACCCACCGCTAACGCTTTTACCAACAAATAGTAGAATTGGCCGAAACATTATAACACTCCTTCGGTTGAAAAGGTGAGCATGGTTGGTGTGACGGGAAATCGAGCTCGCGATCCTCAAATTACGAATCGAGTGCCTTAACCACCTGGCCATGCCAGACCAAAGGAGAAAAACTGTTCAAGTTGTAAAAACTAATTTTTAAACCTATCTTATTCGAAATACTAAATTTCAAACTATGAGCTAAAACTTTCTTATTTTTTAGAACGAACTCTGAATAATTAAAAACATTATAAGAACGAATAGTTTTATAAACAACTATTAAATTGACAAGCGCATGATCAACTTAAAGAACAATTTTTCTATCTTGCATTCAGGGGCTCAATACCTCTTAGTAAACACAGCAAATAGACCGATATGGCTTTGTTATAAAAGACATATAAACCCATACCCTAGCGTTCAAACGAAAT
This sequence comes from Carcinoscorpius rotundicauda, assembly GCA_011833715.1. NCBI lineage: Eukaryota > Metazoa > Arthropoda > Merostomata > Xiphosura > Limulidae > Carcinoscorpius > Carcinoscorpius rotundicauda. The sequence continues at coordinate 34,172,756 of CM022404.1, read as the reverse complement.
GTTTGAAATTGGCCAGAACTTGGTAAAAGAGTAAACTATTCATACTGGACTATAAAACACTGTTTTGGAATTATATCGTTCTGGAGTTACTAAAGAACAAGGACTATACGTAATGGTCGAATGAGATCAGTCCGAAATTAGTATGCACACTGTTGCTCTTGTGGTTGAATGTCATCCGTTTTGTTTTTCTTTTGTGTTTGTGTGCGAAAATTTATTTATAGTTAAGCGCAAAGATATACAATGGGCTATCTATGCTATGCTCACCACTGGTATCGAAACCTGATTTAAAATGTCATAAGTCTGTGGAGTTCCAGCGATACCACCGGGTTTGTTTGTTCTTGTTGCTTTTTTAAGGATAACGGATGATCTATATAATACGTCGTGATTTACTACAGGATATGTCAGAAGTCGTTACCAATTTACAGTATATCATGAATCATGAACAGAAAATAAAATACTTTTGTATAAGCGTTCAATATTAGCCATTTTGGAGAGTTCATATTTACTCAACTCAGCAAAACAAAGTGAATGAACTTAATTTAAACAGATTCCTTGACTGCTCATCCACTTGTGGTTTTGGAAAAGCACAATAAATAAGTTATTACAAGTAACTACAACGAAATAGTCACACCAAATAAAATAAAAATAAAAAACTTTTTGAGTAACTGTACCAAACAAGTCACACAACTGAAAATAAAAACAGCGCTGGACAACTTAAAGATATCGATCAAACACGGTAGAGTAAAAAACTTTTCTGAGTGACAACAGCAAACCGTCCACATGTAAACTAAATACTGTTCTATTAATAAAACAGTCACACACTGTAAAATAAATACTGTTCTATTAATAAAATAGTCACACACTATAAAATACATACTGTTCTATTAATAAAACAGTCACACACCATAAAACAAATACTGTTCCATTAACAAAACAGTCGCACACTGTAAAATAAATACTGTTCTGTTAACGAAACAGTCACACTGTAAAATACATACTGTTCTATTAATAAAACAGTCACACACCATAAAACAAATACTGTTCCATTAACAAAACAGTCGCACACTGTAAAATAAATACTGTTCTGTTAACGAAAGTCACACTGTAAAATAAATACTGTTGTATTAATAAAACAGTCGCACACTGTAAAATAAATACTGTTCTATTAATAAAACAGTAACACACTATAAAAAATACTGTTCTATTAATAAAACAGTCACACACTATAAAATAAATACTGTTCTATTAATAAAACAGTCACACACCATAAAACAAATACTGTTCCATTAACAAAACAGTCGCACACTGTAAAATAAATACTGTTCTGTTAACGAAACAGTCACACTGTAAAATAAATACTGTTCTGTTAACGAAACAGTCACACTGTAAAATAAATACTGTTGTATTAATAAAACAGTCGCACACTGTAAAATAAATACTGTTCTATTAACAAAACAGTCACACACTGTAAAATAAATACTGTTCTATTAATAAAACAGTCACACACTGTAAAATAAATACTGTTCTATTAACAAAACGGTCACACACTGTAAAATAAATACTGTTCTATTAACAAAACAGTCACACAGTGTAAAATAAATAGTTCTATTAACAAAACAGTCACACACTGTAAAATAAATACTGTTCTATTAACAAAACAGTCACACACTGTAAAATAAATACTGTTCTATTAACAAAACAGTCACACTGTAAAATAAATACTGTTGTATTAATAAAACAGTCACACAGTGTAAAATAAATACTGTTCTATTAACAAAACAGTCACACACTGTAAAATAAATACTGTTCTATTAATAAAACAGTCACACACTATAAAATAGAAACTGTTCTGTTAACAAAACAGTCACACACTGTAAAATAAAGAGTTCTATTAACAAAACAGTCACACTGTAAAATAAATACTGTTCTATTAATAAAACAGTCACACAGTGTAAAATAAATACTGTTCTATTAACAAAACAGTCACACAGTGTAAAATAAATACTGTTCTATTGACAAAACAGTCACACAGTGTAAAATAAATACTGTTCTATTAACAAAACAGTCGAACACTGTAAAATAAATAGTTCTATTAATAAAACAGTCACACACTGTAAAATAAATACTGTTCTATTAATAAAACAGTCACACACTATAAAATAAATACTGTTCTATTAATAAAACAATCACACACTAAAATAAATACTGTTCTATTAATAAAACAGTCACACACTGTAAAATAAATACTGTTCTATTAACAAAACAGTCACACTGTAAAATAAATACTGTTCTATTAACAAAACAGTCACACTGTAAAATAAATTCTGTTCTATTAACAACACAGTCACACACTATAAAATAAATACTGTTCTATTAACAAAACAGTCGCACACTGTAAAATAAATACTGTTCTATTAATGAAACAGTCACACACTAAAAAATAAATGCTGTTCTATTGACAAAACAGTCACACACTGTAAAATAAATACTGTTCTATTCATAAAACAGTCACACACTATAAAATAAATAGTTCTATTAATAAAACAGTCACGCACTATAAAATAAATACTGTTCTATTAACAAAAGAGTTACACACTGTAAAATAAATGCTGTTCTATTGACAAATCAGTCACAATATGAACCATTATATCGATTAGACTGGTGCTTCCCAAAGTGGGAGCCGAGCCCCAAACCCTAGAGGCCGCAAAAAACAAAGATGCTGAATTAATTTTAATTCTAAATAAACATTAAGCCGATAAAAATAAACTATATTTAATATATTTAAATGATTCAGTATGTTGAAAGGATATGTTATTGTTTTTACTACGACACTTTTTTCAATCATCATAGGTTAGGGGGCCTCAAACTTTTTTATTTACATCGAAAACGCATCAGTCTGAAAGACTTTGGAGACTGCTGGATCAGACGATAATATCTCTTACAGCATAAAACAAGAATTTGCCTTTTTTATCAGAGTTCTTGATTTTACGTTGCAGACACTTATTTATAAAATAAAATTTTAAAAATTATAACGGTTTAAAACTGCTCTCTGTATCTTTATATTAATATATATTTTAAATAATGTACTAACAATTCGTAACGAATCCATAGTCTATAATATAACGAATAATGTATTAAGTGATTATTATTTTAAAATTAGTTTTTTTGGAAAACAGAAATTGTTTGTCAATGTTTCCTTATTTAACTCTTATTATTATGTTTTCGCTCAAAAAAAATTAAAATTTTGTTTAAATCACTAAGTTTTCTATTTTATATCATTTTTTAAATAATGAATTATTATTTCCTAAACTAACATAATAATGTATAACTTAAGGGCATGAAGGGTTCTGTTGGTCTATCAAGGCCGTCCTATTCACTGAGCTAAACTGTAAAATAAAACACTCAATACCATCCCTCATCATTAAAATGTTTACGTCTTGCTTTCAACACCTTTAAAATTACATTATCTGCATCCACGACATATGCAAGCAACCCATTCCAAAGGCCAACTATAAATATAATTCTAAAATAGATTATTCCAACTGGATAATTTGTGGTTTTAAAATATTATTACTTACCTTGTCGTTTGAAAGTTCAGCTCGTTGGGGACCGTTTGAAAAGCCGCCGGAAATGTCACTGCTTATCGACCCATTTACACACGTCGTTTGTGATGTCCCTTGTCATCTTATTCTTTTCTTTTTTCTTGTTCTTTTTCTGTGATACTGTGATCAAAGAGTTTCAATAGTTTACATTAATATACTTCTATTTAAATATTCTTCCAAGTTTATCGTTCGCACCCTGACATGATGTCACTCTTATAAAATATAAATTAAACACCTATATACGTTCACGCGTTTGTTATTCTTACCACAGTACTGCGCCATATTATACATTTATTGATTCAGGTTGCTGCCACTAGGAGCGAAAATATTTCTAATTCAGCAAAGTGGAATCAACCACTTTACTTATTATATTTTGCTGGGAAAATGAATTAGTAAAATTTTAATATATGGGAGGAGTACAGAATTTGAGAGAAGCTAAATATCCCATGAATTCATATGCGGTTTTTCGTAATACTTTTGGGCCTGGCATGGCCTAGCGCGTTAAGGCGTGCTCTTCGTAATCTGAGTGTCGCGGGTTCGCGCCCAAGTCGGCCCAAACATGCTCGCCCTCCCAGCCGTGGGGGCGTTATAATGTGACGGTCAATTCCACTATTCGTTGGTAAAAGAATAGCCCAAGAGTTGGCGTTGGGTGGTAATGACTAGCTGCCTTCCCTCTAGTCTTACACTGCAAAATTAGGGACGACTAGCACAGATAGCCCTCGAGGAGCTTTGTGCGAAATTCCAAAACAAAAACAAACGTAATACTTTTAAATCTTCCTGGGCTACTTTCCTATTCAAATACTTCACGATGTTAAAACTTTACTCTTTTTGTTCCGGTGTAGATATATCGAAGTATATGTAACTAATGCTCTCAAAAACTTTCCAAAACTATACAGTCATAAAATCATTTTTGTGTTTCTTTGTCTGTAGTTTGTTTAATTCTGGTTTGAATACAATTCTCATACAGAGTACAAGAAACTGCACTGGAATTTTATTTAAATAGAAGACTTGAAAGTTTCAAGATGCTAATTTTCTAGAAGCGACTGAATTACTTCATTGAATAATTTATTTATTACAATAAACGTATCAACAAATATCAAATTACTACTCTTAATAACACAGGAAGGTGAATTTGCTAACGTGTTATTCCAAAGCTAGTGTGAAACACATAATCACCTGAACATCACAACAAAAGATACTCGTGGTTTATTTTTGAATTTCGCAGATAGCTACACAAGGACTATCAGCGCTAGTCGTCCCTAATTTAGCAGTGTAAGACAAAAAGGAAGATAGCTAGTCATCACCGCCCACCGCCAACTCTGGAGCTACTCTTTAACCAACGAATAGTGGGATTGACCGTCATGTTATAACGCCCCCAAGGCATGTTTGGTGCAATCGGGATTCGAACCCGCAACCCTTAACCACCTGGCCATGCCGAGCCTATACGCGTGGACTAGATCTGCAATATATTTATTAAACTTGGTGCAAAGTTATATAACTACCGCCCCCCAGTGGCTCAGCGGTATGTCTGCGGACTTACACGTTAAAATCCGGGTTTCGATACCCGTGGTGGGCAGAGCACAGATAGCCCATTGTGTAGCTTTGTGCTTAATTCAAAAACAACAACATATAACTACCGCTCTTATAAAGCACCCAAGGCCCTAAATTACTGAAGGCAGTTTTATTTTTGACGGTAACCTCGAATCCCTGAAACAGCAGAATCATCATGAAAGATAAGTTTGGCGATTTGTCGCTGATTAAAAAACTCAGCTACTTTCCGTATTCTCTTTTCTTGTTTGCATATATTTGATTGTTTTTTAATGGACTTCTGTGTTTCCTGGCTACGCGGCGTAAAAATTGTTATCTTATGTCGTAAATAAATCTAATTTAATTCCCACGTAAGCAGAAAACATCCCTTTCTGTAGCTTTGCAGTGAACAACAAAGAAATAATAAATAAACAATCTTCAACTTGAGCCTTCACATGTTGACATGGTGTATCTGAAGTAACACTAACTGTGCTATTAGTTTCAATTGTTTCTCTTGTTCCCAGAGAAAAATGGCAAGTCTTCGTATTTACAACGCCGAGTTCGGGGGTTCACTTCCCCTCGCTGAAAACAGTGGATAGCTTGATATGTCTTTGCTATAAGAAAACTAACACACACAACTGTTTCTCCTTCATATAACTTGTCAATAAACACTCACAAGAGAGTAACATAAGCGTATTGTTACAATAATTACAGTCTGTAACCCTAGCATAGCTTGTTCTTAGAGAAATAACATTCTGAGCATGCGTAAAGTTTTTGTTGCTAATATTGCATTGTTTTGTTTCAATATAAAGAACATCATCCCTCAGTTATCTCTTCTACTGTCACCTCAGTCTCATGTATCTAAAACACCTCTTGTATACTAGACAGAATTGTAACATCATCATTAGGTGTAATTATTCGTGTAGTTAATCTGTATTAAACGTAGCTGGCTGACATTTTATTGTTTTTATCACAAGACTTCAGTTCTTTGTATGCACAGGCTGTGATATCATTACTTCTGTAGAATATCTAATCCTGAAATATGTATGTTCGATTCAAATATCTTTATCTCCCACTTTCTCAGCGTAAGTCTACGAACACACACTACTAAAAACCAGTTTAAAATATATGTGGTGGGCGCAGCACAGATAGCCAAAATTCTGCAACAATGAACTTGCTCACTTACAGAGCTATCAAGTCGAGCGTCTCTATTCGAGACATTAATGAATAAAAGTATGTTTTCGCTGGCTGTAAAAATTGTTTGCGTGACAATGGTTGAAACATCATGAGGTTGGGTAGTAGATTCTGTAACCACCAGAATCTAGTACACTCATCCATGTATTTTATAGGCATGTGCTCTGCCCTTTACATTCTGAATTAACAAAACATCTGTTAAAACAGACATATGGCTGATATTTTCTAAGTTAGTGGCATTGTATAATCCAAGGTTCACTAATTTAAACTACAGGGTGGTCGCTAGAAAAGCGGAAAATTTGTCAAACAGCTATTTATTTCTACAAAGAATAACTTTTACAAAGTTTTTTAAAAGCATATGTTATATTACACTCATAGATGCTCAAAATCATTAAAATCATGCATTTTATTCATGATGTAAAGAAATCAAAATAGAAATGAGTAAGCACGCATTTTATTTATGATCTCATCTGACCCTCAAATTTTCCGCTTTTCTAGCGACCACCCTGTAAAAGCAAAACAAAAACAACAGCGTATCCTTCATTGGACTTGCTGTTACAGCTATTAGTTTAGACAATGAAGTTGATTTGAGTACTACATTAGCAAGTTTTAAATTCTACAAGGTACAATGTTTTGATTTCCACCAAAATGAAACAGAACTCTCCTGTTATGGTCTTCCAACCATATAGTTTATTTGGTTCCAAATATTTCACGCCTCAAATATTGATATTTTCAACTAAATGACAAAAACCGTTTTACTTGTTTCTGTTTTTCAGGAATTTCAAGCAAAAACTTGGCGAAACCACTTTAATAAAGTGGTGTAAATCTTATCTTTTAACCTCTGAAAGGTGAAATTGAGGTTTGATTCACCTCACTATAATATTTTACGTCTGATCCTCCATCACTAGTTCCATTTAGTTTAAATGACTCCAGGACTGGTCTAAATAGTCATCAGTTTCTTTTATCAGCCAAGAAAGTCCTCACACGCTAAAAAATAATATATTCTCTCTCACACTCACTTGAGCAATCCATTGAGATGGCAAAGCTATAGTTGTCATAGACTATTCGAAAACAAGGTTTTTGTTGACATGTTGACGTTAACATGTGTCATCTATATATAATAGAGCTTTTGGTTACTTTGGGAATGTACCACATGTACAGGACATTTATAACCACAAAAAATTGTGTCAGGTAAAATAAAATCAACAGGAATCATTTACTCACCACAACTTTTCTATAGGCATTATTAAAAATGGTAGCCAAATGTGTAGACTTGAGCTTCCTGTGAAAAACTCACCAAATGTGTCTGTTATCAACAATATTTCATATTGGAAAGTTTATACCAAGGACATCTACACGAAAATGGTACAGTCATTTCAAAGTCTAATGCTCTGTAATACTTTAGTGCCAACATAGGACTTCTCCAAATCATTTATGGTTCCTCTTTATCTTACTTAAAGACCAGTATGTCTCTCTCTTTCTCAGCTATACGTTTTAAAAACTAAATCGGGCATAGATAGTTTATCATAAAGAGCAAAAAATAAAAAAATGAAAGAAATATACTATAACTACCATTTCTACGGTTACAAGATTCTTCTTAACCAAACTGAGTAACAACTAAACTTTTCTAGGGTACTCTAAGACTTGAAATAAATGAAGAGAATAATCACTTAATCAACAGAATAAGGAGAAACTTATAAATGTAATAGTAGAAAAGAAGATTGGTGAGCTGTTGCTGGTTCAATAAAAGAAACAAAATGTGGTGTAAAGAAAAACAGATGTAAACATTAAATTATTAAAGTTACAGTGAGAAGAAGGAGTGGTCATGATATACAGCAGGATTGTAGAATTAAAGCAATTGAAGTACTACATTAGGAAAAAATAAAGACAAATATTATATTTACTGAAGGTAGAAACTGTAGTGAAATTGAAACAAATGTCTTTTTCTTTCAAATAAGATTTGAAATGTTGTATCAAAAATTAACGATTACTTATATGACTGCCAGAAGAACGACTAATATTACTTAACAAAAACGCAGACAATATTTCGCACGTACGTGTTAACCTTTGCAGTGTTGGGAACTAATTTGTTTGGAACTGTCAAAACCACCATCAGGATATATATGTTCTCTATATGCATCCAAAACAAAACGAGAATATCAAAAATCTTTGCTCATGAGATAACTGTAAAGAAGATATCATATTTTAGTGGTTCGTGTTACAGATAATAATGGTTGTTACTAAACCAGCATTTACTTAGACCAGAGATACTAGGTTTTGAACGGGGACTTTAATAGAAATTAAATTTTAGTAATGTTGTACAAAACTGGGATATGCGGTACCAATATACCACAACACCATAATTTAACACACTATGTTTCACTGTATAATTTAAAAGCTTCAACTAAACTAAATCTTAGGACCTAAATTTACACTAAGTCTTAGGTAAAATCATTTCATTTTTGTAGTTCCAATAATTTTAAATTCTTCTAAGGTTTACTCTGGTATACTAAGATTAATTGAGTGTAAGATGATCCTGCTGACTGTGATTAATAATTATAATCATCGTTATTACCATTATAGTCGTTGTTTCTATTATCACTGCGACATTTCTTGCACCCATATGCCTTTAACATTAAAGCAAAATAAATCGAAATTCCTTATCTCATAGGAAAGTTAGCTGGGCTTTGAGGAAAGAAAAATAGATAGCTCAATTGAGGATATTATTTGCAGCAAGACAGAGAAACAAATTTCGGTATTAAAATATTGACAGATTTTGGCGTAGTGTTCGACGATTTAACCAAGATTAGTCTTAACATTTAATTAAAAGTTTGAAGTAGTTTGTGCTTTGTTTTCATAAAAATAATAAAGGTCCTTTCCCTTTAAAAGTTAATATCGTCGAACGATGTTTGATGTATACAATTTTAAATAGAGAAATAAAATAACATTTTTGAGAAGAAAAAATACTCAGACAATAAGATCGGAACGTTAGAAGGCTAAAACTCCTAGGTAACTAGTCAAGTGCAAAACTCACAACAACTAGTAATATACATTTTTGTGTGTCTGTCTTCTTTTTTTTCCTTTTTTGAAAAACCTGGGAGTAGTTTCAAGAACTTGGTAAAGAAAGTAAGAAAGAATATGTTATACAACTACACTAAAGATACTTTATACAGTGCCAACAATAACAGGGCGATTGGGAAACTGTAAGTTTAATAGTGGTACAGGCGCTGTTTATAAAGTAGATTAAAGATATTGATTATAAGTGTTAAAATTTTAATTCAAGATGTTGATATCCTTGGGAAATTTGCACAATATGTCACTAACAATGTAGATTACAACAATTGAACTCCAGAAGTCATTAATACCTTCCATGAAATGCCATCAAGGTAAAAGGTAAAGGGAGATAATCAAACAAAGATGGTTACATCTGGGAAGATATCCAAAGTTGGAAGAATTAATGTCCATTTCTACAACTTAATTCCTAAAGAAATTACTGTTGCAATATATGTAACTTTTCACCACGTAACAGCAAACTGTCACAGAAAATGTCGAAAACATAATCACTTAAATTTGAAACTTACATGTGACCATGACAGATGCAACTGATGCATGAAAAAAAAACAATTCAGGAACATCATCCACAATTTTTCTGTTTATGATTGATATTAATTCAAATTACATGTCATATATTTACTCCACCCTTATATTTGTATCGCCTCAAATAAGACGGTATTCTGTAACTGCAAGGGGGGGGGTTACGTGAAGTTTACAAGGTTCAATTGAACATCTTATGTGAGGCTCAGATTTATCAGAATTACAGGAGACAACCTGTGCAGAAAATGGAGCAAGTGACAAGCTGTTAAAACTAGAAAGGCGATCGTAAGAGACCTGAAGGATATTTTCTTATTGATTCAACACTTGCTTCTCTGCTAGGTATAGTTACATAGTACAAGGAAACAAGTTTGGGTGACATCGAAGTAGAAATATCTATGCAGGAATGGAAATGTGTAAGAGAGAAATCAGATGGTGGTACAAAGGAATCCGTCAGTGACAGAGGTTGAGCGACCATAACAGCAAACATAAAGTTGTGAAACAGAAGAATGAACAATCAAAAACGGATTAACACAAGAGACAAACGATTTTACATAGTTTTGGATGATTTTACTATATTATCAAAGCACGAAAAAATGCAATCTATCTCATTAAGCTAAGTTATATACTTTCATTCCAGAGTTTGCAAAACTGAAACCGAGCTTGCCTATTTGCATCTGAGATAAGCAAATTTATGACATGTTGTTTGTTACTGCATAACAATGTTTGTAATGTTCCACTCAAAAGTGACTAGGCTTAAATAAATCCCAACTCTTGTTTGTTTTGAATTTCGCACAAAGGTACACGAGGGCTATCTGCGCTCGCCGTCCCTAATTTAGCATTGTAAGACTAGAGGGAAGGAGATAGTCATTACAACCCACCGCCAGTTCTTGAGCTACTCTGATACCAACGAATAGTGGGATTGACCGTAATATTCTAACACCTCCACAGCTGAAAAGGCTAACATGTTAGGTATCTCAGTGATTCGAATCGATAATCTTCAGATTACGAGTCAAGTGCTCTACCATTTGGTTATGCTGGGCCAACTTATGTTGAACGAATTGATCATTGTTACATTCTTCGCAATTCTAGGTGATTCAGTTGTTTTCGTCCTTGGTTAGTCACCGATGTACTATAACCATATTCCCTTCTAGTAGCAAACATGTTCGTTACTGACGATGAGTGTTATCGTCTAGCTGCTTTCCCCTTAGATTCTAGTACAGGTTGTTCTTGTGTATCTTCGCAGAAACAAAAAAACATTGTGTATAATTCTTTGATCCACAAACCTTTTATTTTGTAACGATGACGATGGAAGTAGAATAAGTTATTTTCATGTGCGGTTAATATATATTCGTAAGTTTTTACTTTGGTATAGACTTTATCAGAATGTCTTCCATAAAATATCAAATATAAATGAAATTGTTTAACTAGTTAAAATCACATTGTATATAGGTATTGACGAAGCTTATTTCTTTACAGGTCATTATGGTGTGTCTTGTGCATAGGTAGTGACGACGCTTGTTTTTTTACAGGTCATTATACTATGTCTTGTGCATAGGTAGTAACGAAGCATGTTTTTTACAGGTCACATATGCTGAGTCTTGTGTATAAGTAGTAACGAAGCTTGATTTTTTACAGGTCATGTATTCTGTGTCTCGTGTAAAGATGGTGACGAAGCTTGTTTTTTACAGGTCATGTATGCTGTGTCTTGTGCACAGGTAGTGACGAGGCTTGTTTTTTACAGGTCATGTATGCTGTGTCTTGTGTATAGGTGGTGACGACGCTTGTTTTATTACAGGTCATGTATGCTGTGTCGTCATGTGTATAAGAAGTGACGAAGCTTGTTTTTTTCAGGCCATGTATGCTGTGTCTTGTGTATAGGTAGTAACGAAGCTTGTTTTTTTACAGATCATGTATTCTGTGTCTCGTGTAAAGGTAGTGACGAAGCTTGTTTTTTTACAGGTCATGTATGCTGTGTCTTGTATATAGGTATTAACGAAGCTTGTTTTTTTACAGGTCATGTGTATAGGTGGTGACGAAGCTTGTTTTTTTACAGGTCATTATACTATGTCTTGTGCATAGGTAGTAACGAAGCATGTTTTTTACAGGTCACATATGCTGAGTCTTGTGTATAAGTAGTAACGAAGCTTGATTTTTTACAGGTCATGTATTCTGTGTCTCGTGTAAAGATGGTGACGAAGCTTGTTTTTTACAGGTCATGTATGCTGTGTCTTGTGCACAGGTAGTGACGAGGCTTGTTTTTTACAGGTCATGTATGCTGTGTCTTGTGTATAGGTGGTGACGACGCTTGTTTTATTACAGGTCATGTATGCTGTGTCGTCATGTGTATAAGAAGTGACGAAGCTTGTTTTTTTCAGGCCATGTATGCTGTGTCTTGTGTATAGGTAGTAACGAAGCTTGTTTTTTTACAGATCATGTATTCTGTGTCTCGTGTAAAGGTAGTGACGAAGCTTGTTTTTTTACAGGTCATGTATGCTGTGTCTTGTGTATATGTGGTGACGAAGCTTGTTTTTGCAGGTCATGTATGCTGTGTCTTGTATATAGGTAGTAACGAAGCTTGTTTTTTTACAGGTCATGTGTATAGGTAGTGACGAAGCTTGTTTTTTTACAGGCGATGTATGCTGTGTCTTGTGCATAGATAGTGACGACGCTTGTTTTTTACAGGTCATGTATGCTGTATCTTGTATATAGGTATTAACGAAGCTTGTTTTTTTACAGGTCATTTATGCTGTGTCTTGTGTATAGGTAGTAACGAAGCTTGTTTTTTTAGAGGTCATGTGTATAGGTGGTGACGAAGCTTGTTTTCTTTACAGGTCATGTATGCTATGTCTTGTGTATAGGTAGTAACGAAGCTTGTTTTTTTACAGGCCATGTATGCTGTGTCTTGTGTAAAGGTAGTGACGAAGCTTGTTTTTTTACAGGCCATGTATGGTGTGTCTTGTGTATAGGTGGTGACGAAGCTTGTTTTCTTTACAGGACATGTATGCTGTTTCTTGTGTATAGGTAGTAACGAAGCTTGTTTTTTTACAGATCATGTATTCTGTGTCTCGTATAAAGGTAGTGACGAAGCTTGTTTTTTTACAGGCGATGTATGCTGTGTCTTGTGTATATGTGGTGACGAAGCTTGTTTTTGCAGGTCATGTATGCAGTGTCTTGTGCATAGATAGTGACGACGCTTGTTTTTTACAGGTCATGTATGCTGTGTCTTGTATATAGGTATTAACGAAGCTTGTTTTTTTACAGGTCATGTGTATAGGTGGTGACGAAGCTTGTTTTTTTACAGATCATGTATTCTGTGTCTCGTATAAAGGTAATGACGAAGCTTGTTTTTTTACAGGCGATGTATGCAGTGTCTTGTGCATAGATAGTGACGACGCTTGTTTTTTACAGGTCATGTATGCTATGTCTTGTGTATAGGTAGTAACGAAGCTTGTTTCTTTACAGATCATGTATGTTGTGTTTTCGTTCACAATAGAACTCCAATTAATTAACTTTAAACGACTCCAGATAAAGTATTATTTCGTATGTAGCGCAAGAGCCAGTATAACAGGTAATGTATATTGATAATGGTTGTGTTGTTATGCCAATAAATTCCGATAGTCAGATCTTTGATCAAAGGTGAGACATACGTAAATCAGTGTAATAGGTAAACTGATGATAACTCCTTAACATTATGGTTCGCCACATTTTAATATAAATCGGTGTAGATGATTGAAATGTTTGTAGCGTCCCTCATTTTATAGACCTTGTTATCACATGACTAGTCTGATATTTATAATATATAAATTGAACACTTCCTTGTTCAAACAAAGGTGTCATTCAAATTAAACTTCTATTACTCTACTTTTAGTGCTTTATTTATGTTTTATCACGTTGTGGATTAAGAAGTAGATGTCAGGTTCAAGTCTCCTCGATCTTGTACACAGGTCCATAAATCCAATGACAGCAAATAGATCTACAGGTCATGTTCATGAGCTGATTTTATTTCGAGTTTTAAACAGCCCTCAGGGACAGATCTTCAGCTAGCTTTCGCTCTGCTTTGTGTTTGTCTTTTAAGTTATTTACATTTGTTTTTCTTTAACTGCTTATCTATATCGTTTACCATGACGTTTTTTGTACATTTTTCATTCTACTTTACCCTCCTGAGTAGGATATTTCAAATCTGTTCGAGACATGAGTATCGTATATTTTGTGTATGCTGTTTGAAACAAGATAAAATATTTCAACATCTGTCAAATAATAAGTTCCTTCGAGCCAATTTTTGACCTATAATCAAGACTTGTGTGAATCCTTCAAGTCTGAGACATTTTATAAGCTCCAACATTCCGTTAAAGCTGTGTTCCAATGACGCGTAATGTTAGCTAGAGTGAAGTAAAATGACTAATAATGTAAAATTACACCTGTCTTAACATTACTAAATTGGTGTGGTAATACTTAATCATATATACAGTGTACTTCTTTCATTTGTTAATTATTATTCTTAAAAGATGAATAACCTCTGCAAAGAGTCTAGAACAGTCAGTTGTTCAGTAATGTTCCTCATCATATTAATCTCTCACATTAACAACTTTACCATGAGACACTCTCGTATAACAACCATTTCAACATCCAGGAAGTCACTGAAATTATATAATTTAAAAATGAGTATTACCATATAACAATTGGTAATTAATAAACGTGTTTCTAGATTCCATCTGTTTCCGTTGGTGTAGCTCTTTATTCTATTTGCCAACTGTTTATGAACAGAACTTTCTTGAATTGTCTAGCCTGGCATGTCCAAGCGCGTAAGGCGTGCGATTCGTAATCCGAGGGTCGCGGGTTTGCGCCCGCGTCGCGCTAAACATGCTCGCCCTCCCAGCGGTGGGGGTGTATAATGTTACGATTAATCGCACTATTCGTTGGTAAAAGAGTAGCCCAAGAGTTGGCGGTGGGTGGTGATGACTAGCTGCCTTCTCTCTAGTCTTACACTGCTAAATTAGGGACGGGTAGCACAGATAGCCTTCGAGTAGCTTTGTGCGAAATTCCAAACAAACAAACAATAAATTGTCTAGTGGTTTACTTCCCGTCCCAAATCTCAACATCTTAGAAACAACCACAACGACAGGATAAATATCACAATATAATAACTAATAATAGATGAGTTTCCTAATTTCATCGTTTTCGAATGATAACTTTGTTGCAGGTCCGTCTTTAGTGCCTCTATAACCTCAGGACTTAAGTAGAACACAAGCAGTTTAGACATGACGAGCACCTCAATAAATGGAGTTATTTTGTTACAATTAGAAAATACTGTATATTTAATATTAAACATGTACGTTATTAATATATTTAATTTATCGAATTAAGTCGGCTTAACGAACCTTCCATATGGCTCAGCAGCAAGTCTAAAGCCTCATAACACTAAAAATTGGATTTCGATACCCACGGTGGGCAGAGGACAGATACCAACACATAGAACAGCTTAACAGAAAGCTAATCATTAATTTAATTTTACTCAGTTACCAAAGAACATTTAATACAGTTATTAACGAAGCGTCTTCCTTATGAACCTAAAAGTATGACAATCGTTGCTGCAAAATAACAATCGAAACAGGTTCGAATCCCCGTCGCACCAAACATGCTCGCCCTTTCAGCCGTGGGGGCGTTATAATGTGACGGTCAATCCCACTTTTCGTTGGTAAAAGAGTAGTCCAAGAGTTGGCGGTAGGTGGTGATGACTAGCTGCCTTCCCTCTAGCCTTACACTGCTAAATTAGGGACGGCTGGCGCAAATAGCCCTCGTGTGTCTTTGCACAAAATTTAAAACAAACGTTGTAGTGCAATATGCTTCAATTAAACTAGGAGAGAGATTCAAATTACTGCATTATTTCATACCCGTTGGATTTTTCTGTAACATGTAACCAATTGAAAATAATAGAGCATAATGAACTAGTGAAACCGTACAAAAATTGTAGCCATAGCACCGAATGAATTGTGTAAGGACAGATGACAACAGAACTGATCTGACGATTGAACTTCACAGTTTAGCTATATTTCTCTAAAAGAATTTACAAGACTAGTTTTACAGTAAATGTTACTTAATGTTTCAAAAATGGTTTCATTTGCTGAGAGGAATTCTCAAGGTTGAAAATCCACACTCTCAATTTAAAGACAGCAAGGTTTACTTTTCAAAAGTTATCAAAGAATGTTGTAACACTAAAATTTCAATTAATGATAAATTTCCAGACGAAAACTATTTAAAAAACATCCTGGAATCACTTTATGTTTCTAAACAGAGAATATACATTTCCTACTTTCGTATGAAATTTATATATCATATATTGAAAAATGTCGATTATTAAATACTTTTCAAGGATCCCAGAATTTTATTGTATTGTTCTTGTATTATTGATTCCATTCAACTCGTTATTACCAGCATTTTCTTGTCTAGTGTTTTACTTCAGACCCAAGTCTCAACATCCTGTAAACCATTAAAACAACAAAACTTTCTGCATTCTTGAGCACACTGATATATTAACTCAATGTGTAGTATTCTTGAGCACACTTATGTATTAACATGGTGTGTGTTTTTCTTGAACACACTGATGTATTAACACGATGAGTGTTATTTTCGGGCGCACTGATGCATTAACACAATGTGTAGTATTCTCGGGCGCACTGATACATTAACACAACGTGTAGTATTCTCGGGCGCACTGATACACTAACACAATATGTACTATTCTAGAGCACACTGATATATATTAACACAATGTGTAGTATCCTTGGACACAAATAGCAAGAAGAACAGTCAACATATTTGTCAAATTGTTACAACTGAAAATCTTATATGATTAACTTGAAGTAAAATCACTCTTTAGTCAGTACAAAAACAAATCAAAAGATGGGGACACCTGCTGTCCATGCAATACAAATGAAATAAGCCTGGATGACGTCGGTATTGTTCTCTTAGTGACCGAAAAATTTGAAAATAAAATAAAACCATTTGTTTTTGTTTAAAATGTTACTAGTCATGCCGCGTCAGATCAATAACAGTCAAATATGGCACTGTACCACTAATAACCAAACACGTCGTCATGGAAACAGTGTATAGACTTGGCATAATTAGATCTCTCAGACCTTGCTACTATCAGTAACATAGGAGTTGTTGGAAATAATGGTAAACAGCGTGAAGCCTTTCATACAAGTTTTACCTGGTTCGGTATTTTTAAGGAAACTAACAAATACTGCTTCAAGCACGTTAACGTTTTGCTACAACCTAAACAGAGTAAAACCGTTGAGTATCTATAATGCAAATCTTAATCTCGATTAGTAATGATTTTATAACAGCTGATTGATGTCAGATGAAGACATTTTTTGTTACATCTCTTCAGTCAGTCTGAATAAAACGCAATTTAACTTTAAATACGACATCACACGGTTGGAACGAAACAGTTATTCATATGAAGATGATGACGTCATGTGTTATTTGCGTAAAGCTGCTTCGGAGTTTCAAAATATAGAAAAATTATTTAAAAAGATACTGTGATTACACCCTTACAAATTACTACATGTTTTGTTTTCTGTAAGTAGAAGTCATACATGAAATCGAATAAAATGTTAAAATTATACACATCACACATGTGGACTCATGGAAGACACATCAGATCAATGATGGATCATAAGTGATCTTGAGGAACATCTTTTCTTTCGCCAGATTCCTGGAAGTTTTAGTTAGCTCTGTTTGAGTACGGCAAAGCTCTTAAATCACCTCGGAACAGTCACTTCTGATCAAATCCTTTTATATTATTTTCTTTGTGCTACCACATAGCCTAAGCCTTGCTGTCTGTGTTTGGCTATGATGCACATCTTCCGTGGTATGTCTGTAAACTCATGCCGCTAAAAACAAGATTTCGATACCCGTGGTGTTGCTTTGTACTTAATTCCAAATAACCAACCGATTGGACTGAACATATCACATTAAAACACAGGGTACACCAAATTTATTATTGCTATTAGTCATAAGCCACTTTCAGATAATTTCGTTTTTCATAAATAATTTCACCCGTTCATCTATATTTCGGTTTTATCGAACAAAATATCCTTCACTGACATCAACAAAAATCAGTTAGCTACATTTTAATTTAATTATTTCTTGAACAAAAAAACTCCACTGCGAACATGAATGAACATACCTGGTACGCAACACATACCATTGATGCTTCAGAGGTCAGTTTGTATGTTTTTGAATTTCACGGAAAATTATACGAGGGCTATCTGCGCTAGCCGTTCCTACTGTATCACTGTAAGACTAGCGGGAAGGCAGTTAGTCATCACCGCCCACCGCCAGCTGAAAAGTCAAGCATGTTTAGTGTAATAGAGTTTATGAGTCTGCGCCTTAACCATCTGGCCAGTCGGGCCTTCGTAAGCCAGAGATCAAAGTGTCAGCTCATATGTATTACATTTATTGCCTGGCCTGGCATGGCCGAGCGCGTTAGGGCGTGCACTCGTAATCCGAGGGTCGCGGGTTCGCGCTAAACATGCTCGCCCTCCCAGCCGTGGGGGCGTATAATGTGACGGTCAATCCCACTATTCGCTGGTAAAAGAGTAGCCCAAGAGTTGGCGGTGGGTGGTGATGACTAGCTGCCTTCCCTCTAGTCTTACACTGCAAAATTAGGGACGGCTAGCACAGATAGCCCTCGAGTAGCTTTGTGCGAATTTCCAAAAATAAACAAAACAAACATTTATTGCCTGACAGTAATGTTCTCTAGGTAACTGATCCGTGTTTGCATATGTTTGCGAAAAACACACAGACATATAACCATATATGATTATATCATAACATATATATCGACATCTCATATCATCATATACGGTCGAAATGTTTGACTGGCTGCCTCGAGACTTATTTACAGCAGCTATAGTAATATAAGTTATTTTCACGAGATACATCTCGATAGCTTATCTTGGTTCATATTCTGTACTGATTAAAACTTTATTTCACTGGCTAATGGCAGTTGCTCTGTAACAATTGATACCTGGCTGTCCAGGAAACGACCTGATTGCGCGTGTACATTCAAGTGAAGTTTACACAAATTACTCCCACATTAAAAGAAATATATTTCAGAGAAAAGAATCTGACTAGCGACTCGGTAATCATAGGGTTAAGGACTGAAGCCTACTTTCTGGACAAGAATGACTAGCGACTCGGTAATCATAGGGTTAAGGACTGAAGCCTACTTTGAAACAAAACATTTCATGTACTGTTTCTATCGTTATGGAAGATAATGACTTAGTATCAAGTAGCCTACAGAACGCCACTTGTGCATTTGGACATACTTTGACTTCCTCCTCAATATGCAGTCCACTGTTCTTTAACCTGGTGTCTTTCATCGGGAATACATCTCACACTTATCGGAAATCAAAACCCTCTTACATCTGCTGAGCAGTTTGGAGAAATGTTTGTTTGTTTGTTTTGGAATTTTGCACAAAGCTGCTCGAGGGCTAGCTATGCTAGCCGTCCCTAATTTAGCAGTGTAAGACAGCTAGTCATCACCACCCACCGCCAACTCTTAGTCTATTATTGTACCAACGAATAGTGGGATTGACCGTAACATTATAACGTCCCCACGGCTGGGAGGGCGAGCATGTTTGGCGCGACTCGCGCGAACCCCCGACCCTCAAATTACGAAGCGCACGCCTTACCGCGCAAGGCCATGCCGGGCCTTTGGAGAAATGGATAGTCTTGTCTACCTAGTTATAGGGCCTAGTGAAGACAGTTCACTTTATATTGACTTTTCACCTCACAGCTAACGTAAATCTTTCAGTCCTTCCTTTCAGAGTAATAACGACATTTTCTACGCAGTAACCATTGTGCAATACCTTGGAAAGCCGCGCACGGTCACTGATACCAAGTGAAACTGTGTTACAGTGCTGGACGGTCCTTAATGGAATCCAAGCTTTCCATAATATAAGAATCTTAGGAAAGCAGTCTGTCCATTGGAAGTTCTTCCTGTTATGGGACTTGACCAAAATTACCACACAAATCTTAGTTGCATGAATGCTACCTCTCTTAAGATGTAAATGTCTCCAACAATCAAGTGATGCAGGATAATTTCTTTTATTAGTTGTTGTTGTTGTTTTGAATTAAGCACAAAGCTACACAATGGGCTATCTGTGCTCTGCCCACCACGGGTATCGAAACCCGGATTTTAACGTGTAAGTCCGCAGACATACCGCTGAGCCACTGGTGGGCAATCTTTTATTAGTACTTTCACGAACTTGTCAGCGAAGATATAATTGTAATCTGCTAAGACTATAGTGAGATATCTTCCCATGAAAATGACACAAATTATTTGCATAATCAGTCAAGTTCTCCGAGAAACTTTTCAATAAAACTTCATCTCAATCTAATAGATAACTCAGTCCTTCACTCAACTGAAACTTTTGTGTAACTCAACTATAACTGTGTCCTAATCACAGAGTTGCATCTTATCGAGTTTATCACTCAAGCAGTGGTTCATCAAGACTTACCATCAAGCACTGCAGTATCTGTCCTCGAGTCCGCGCATTACAAACAGTGGTTCATCAAGACTTAACATCAAGCACTGCAGTATCTGTCCTCGAGTCCGCGCATTACAAGCAGTGGTTCATCAAGACTTAACATCAAGCACTGCAGTATCTGTCCTCGAGTCCGCCCATTACAAGCAGTGGTTCATCTTGACTTAACATCAAGCACTGCAGTATCTGTCCTCGAGTCCGCGCATTACAAGCAGTGGTTCATCAAGACTTAACATCAAGCACTGCAGTATCTGTCATCGAGTCCGCCCATTACAAGCAGTGGTTCATCAAGACTTAACATCAAGCACTGCAGTATCTGTCTTCGAGTCCGCGCATTACAAGCAGTGGTTCATCAAGACTTAACATCAAGCACTGCAGTATCTGTCCTCGAGTCCGCGCATTACAAGCAGTGGTCTGCATGAAATGTTTAAGAAAGCGCTCCTGGTCTTTTTTAGTTGTACCTTGAATACAAGGAAATATGTTTCACTCCACTCACAGAGACCAGTGGCTGCAAATGAAAAACATATTTAGTAATATTTCAGGTATCACCAAGTTTCTGACGATTATTCATCAAAAATTTCTCACTGACTAACAGGTTTCTCCATGACTCATCGAAGGCCTAGCAACATGCTTTCCGTCTAAAAGAGGTCTCATCTTCTACACGGGTCATCAACATCATCATCACTCAGTGCTTGCTGTCTCCTGGTGGCAAGTTTTCTTTGAGTGATTTTGGGTGAAATGATCTGCAACATTCTGTATGCCCAGAGCATAGAGACCTCCTTAATTGGTTTCGGGACTTCAATTCCAAAAATTACCATGTTACACCTTGGTCAGCTATGCCTCTGCGAGTAAAGCGTAATGATAAGGAGTAGAGCTTCCTTAACATTTCTAGAAACACCAGTATGTTCTTCCCCTTCTGGAAGTTACAACTGAACTGACCTTTGTAAGATTAGCAAACAGCATACGACCAGAATAAGAATTATCCTAAACCTCGCTACTTTCTTGAATCACATTACATCCTCATCGTCAAGCTACACTTGTATATAAATCCATGCACGTAGTGTTACAACATGATAGTTAATAATGGATGTGTTTCTCGATTTCAACAGTTTCCATTAGTGTCTCTATTCATTTTTAACACAAGCTTTATTACCAGCTGAACTTTCTTCAGTTTAAAGTATTTTGCTGGAAGTAATTAAAAATATAGCGTATTAAATGATTAACATCGATAATTATACAATATTTCAGAATTTTATCATTTTCTATTAATGTTCTTGCTGATTTTAATTTGAACTTCTTTATCATTAGGACCTATTTTCGAATTGTAGGACAACTTGCTTAATAACCAAATAGAGTAATATTCCACAGAATCTATGTTATATTTTCTGTGTAATCTCCATGCATAGTTTATTCAAATCTATATTGTCCTTATATTCCGTAAACTGGGTACCAAATGTCTTGTTTTTTACCATCAAACAGTTTAGCTTCTTTAACTTTCTGTACTTTATCCTTTTTCGTTGTCATGGTTCGTAGCTGCAAGAGCTACTAAGTCCAATTATTAAGTAGTAATTTATCATTATCTTAAGAAGTTACTAATTACAAAGTAGTTTTTATCCTACATGTTTACAATTAATCTAGTGTTATTTTCAAAGAAGTTATGAGAACGTTTGTTTTGAAAATTGCCGAGATTCAATCCTGGGTCTGCTTGATGGAATTATGGCGCGTTACCCACAATGTAACCATCCCAATCACATCACTGTTAACACCTCCTTTCATACGCGCTCGATTTTGATTATTGCAGAAAAACGTTATTTTTTGAACAAATTCACAGTAAAAATTTGAGTTTTTTTTAAACCTCTCGAAATTTATGATTTGTTTGTTTCTTTCAAGTACAAAGCTACATGAGCTATCTGTGATCCGCCCACCACGGCTATCAAACCCGGTTTATAGAGTTGTAAGCCCATGATATACCACTGTATCACTGAGGGGCTAAAATATTATCATATGATTTTTCTTACGCGATCATCTTATCCACTGTCTTCTCAGGATACTTTCACATTCGACAACGTTGATTTCATTTTGCTGGATGTACGTGGCTGAAACACCCACACTAAACTCTCTCCTCTCAGTTATAATACCAAATTAGGATATGTTTCAATCTCGCACGTACTCACAGTTTACCCTCTAGTCACGTGTACTTTAATATAATAACGTACTATGAAGGGTTGTTTATCCGCATTTGTTCCATTGTGTATTCATGGTATTTTTGTACGAGTCTCATGAGACTTGATGTATTACTTCTTAGCATTTTGTATGTATGTGTGTGTGTTCCATAGTTTCTATTGCCTATGCTTAAACCAATAGAAGTTATACATTATAGGTAAATTAATAAGTATACGTCTCAAAGTCAACATGATGTAATTTTTAAAGGAAATACGAAATATTTTCTAATGTTCAAGTTACATTATTATAATAAATATTTGCCACAACTCCCACTTTTACAGAAAATAACTAATAAGACAGTCTACTTGAACATGGTTAACGAATGTGCAAAACCAACAACTAAAAGAAAATTTTAAACATTACAGTGATAACTAAATATAATGTTACTAGAAGCTTATTTGATATAGATTCACTATATTTTTAAACAGAAATTGATACAGATTCACAGTAATTTTAAACAGAAGTTGGTACATAATAAAGTATTCAATTGTGCGAGCTCGAAAATAATCTCAAAACAAGAACTCTAGAAAATTACGGCAGAACTGTACGTGTTGTTTCAAGATAGTTGAACGGGAAAGCGTGCTAAGCGTAGAAATTATCCTTATTTCTTAAATACCAAGCTCATGCGCACGTTATTTGTGGATTAAGGATTAACCCATAAACGTCAAACCTAAAAAAAATTATAATTTCTTTTATGTGCATATCACTATGAGTTGCACGAATATGGTATAATTTCAATCATCTACGACTTCCAAATAGAAATTGGTGTCCACAAGCTTCCAAAATAAAATATAGTAAAATATGAAGGTAAAACACGTTGTCCCTTGTTACCGCCAACCCGCGTAAAAATAGCCAGACAAATGCTTTTGTTTCTTACTGACAATTTACAAGGACTAACAAAGGACGTTCCTTTCTCATTTCCATGTTAAATCTCACTTAATGTAACCGTCTAATGATAAATAAAAGTCTACCCCTTCCTCCAGCTAATCAGGAGTAAAAGTGAAGACTTATAACGCTAAATTCTGGATTTAATCCTTAAAATAGGAGCAATACATTCAATCCGTTAGCAACTTCACGCTTAATAACAACCAAATTATATTTCTTATGGTATACGTTTTTTACTTTTGTTGGCCCCAAGTGGCTCAGCAGAAGATATGCTGGCCTACGACATTAAGAATAGAGTTGTAATACCTGTAATGGGCAAAGATATTTCACTGCTTAGCTTTACGATTAATAACAGCTAATCCTTATTTCGTTAAAGTATAACTGTAATGCATATTTGTAATTACAAGAAACTTGCATCAGTATTACATGACGAACAAACGTTCTAACTTTTAAAACACACAATATATATAAATTATAATGTAGATTTCATTTAGCAGTGCTAACGCCACATGGGTTGGATACCACAGAACAGTAGTTATTTTGAAGCATATCTTTATTAGCGTTAAATATATACAAATTTATCAAGTACTTTTTAGCTAAAATTCAGTTTTTCAGTCGAAAAAGCTTAAGATGTTTTATTCCTGTTGATAATAGAATATCACACACAGCGCTCTTAAACAACTTGTACAACAGAACAGCCTATCAGTTTCAGAGTTCCAGCGCCACCTGGTATAGCCCTAAAGATCAATGTGATTTGTGCCTTTTCTATTTCTGAAGTAACTAACATTCAGAAAGAGTTATGTTTTGGAATTTCACACAAAGCTACTCGAGGGCTAACTGTGCTAGCCGTCCCTCATTTAGTAGTGTAAGACTAGAGGGAAGGCAGCTAGTCATCACCACCCACCGCCAACTCTTGGGCTACTCTTTTACCAACGAAAAGTGGGATTGACCGTAAAATTATAACGCCCTCACGGCTGGGAGGGCAAGCATGTTTGGAGCAACTCGGGCGCGAACCCGTGACCCTCAGATTACAAAACGCACGCCTTATCACGCTTGGCCATGCCAGGCCCTTCAGAAACAGACCTTCCCATTTGAAACGAGCATAAAGACACTATCGTAGATAAGAATATACTAAAGTAACAAGTTTCACTTCCAAAAATGACATTGAATACACATTCCACAAAGATGTGTAAGAACACAAAATAAATGAAAAAAAAACCAAAAAAAACTACTCGTCAAAAACAAGCAAGAGGATATAAAAAAAACACCATAAGTTTAACTAGAAATTATGAAAACATTTTGGACCAAAGATCGTGTCATGTAGTGCGTAAAATAGTTATAAAAACTGAATGCCAGGTTCAAACAGCGAATGTGTGATTATAGCAAAGCTACATCAGGCTATTTACTGTATCCACCGAAATTAATCGAACTCCTGACTTCGGCGTTGTAAATGAGTAGAATTACCGCTGTCCCACCAGGGTGCAATTCGAACAGCATTATCTGAACTAAGAAACATAGCAGGTACATCGCATCGCGTGCACGTTAATTGTAGGAAAAACTCTCTAATGTAGGCGAAACAAACTATATATTAAAACATATATAATGTTATACAATAAATTAAGAAATTAAAATAAATGTAGATGAATTAAGTAGTATGTATCGAAAACAATGAAATTAAGGGGAAGTTAATGCAATAAAACTTCCTTTTTACAGGTACCGAACTAACAAATAAAAGAAAGCAACTTTCTTTTATCGCATTAGTAGGCGTTGTGAAATTTAGGTCACAGAAAACAACAGGAAATAATTGTGAAAAGGAAACACTATACGATAGAATAGTTTTCTTTTACTCCTCATGGAGAGAAGTATTTTTGGGACTAAAAATAAAGCACAGTTCCTTGTGTTCACGTAAGAAACGATGAACTGTAGCGCACCTACAAACTAGTTTGAATAACGCAGTTTCTCGTGTTCACGGGAGGAACACACTACAGCGTATATTAAGACCAGTTATAATAAGTTTCTCAAGTTTACATGAGGAACGTTCAATTGAAGTAAACCGTTGTTGTTGTTGTTGTTTTGAATTAAGCACAAAGCTTCACAATGGGCTATCTGTGCTCTGCCCACCACGGGTATCGAAACCCGGATTTTAGTATGTAAGTCCGCAGACATACCGCTGAGCCACTGGGGGGCTGCAGCAGACCGTAAGACAACTAGTTTGATAAAAGCAATTTCTAATATTCACGTGAAGAGCGTTCAACTGTAGCACACCTACAGACAACTAATATGAAGAAGGTACAGTTTCTCATGTTCACGCGAGAAACGTTTAGTTGTAACAAACCTATAAACAACTAACGTTAGATGTGAAAGACTGTTGTAATTGCAGAAACATTAGAAGTCTTCTGTGTTTATGAAATCCCTCTCACTTTGTCACACCAATACATAAAATGTTGCAAAACTAACTAATAACGCAGTACATGATGTATTAGAATGAAACAGAAGGAAAACGTTTTAATATGAAAACAATATTTAGGTCCAGTATTTAAGGAAAATATAACCCATGATTGAAAATTCCTATCATAATTGAACGTGTTTATTTGCAGTCAAGTCCAAGTAACACAGTGGATTATTTGGGCTGTGTCTCCCACAGGTATTAAAACCTGGATTTTACCGTTATAAGCCTTCAGAGCCACTGGTGCCATAGTTAAAGTTCCCAAATTCCAACATTTAGAAATACTTATGATAACAGGGAACTTTAAACATTTAACGTTATGATAAACAATAAAAACAAGTTATTAACTGGAAAAGATAATCATTCTAATTAGTAAGTAAATAATATAAAATCAGAAAGCAATATACATTTTGGAGCCCACTACACTGAAAATCATAAATGTCACAGCGAGATTAAGAAAGTGATAACAATCAAGTGTTTTGCATCATTATTTGCTGGTCAACTATGACGTGCTGGAGGTCACTTTAAACCTGACCTCATACTAAAGAAGGAATGTTGATTATACAAAATATGGCAAGCTTTTAGTAAAATAAACCAGTTTGTATACACAAATAATCACATGCACCAAAAATATTTATGATCTACAAATGTCTGAATTGCCATGTTCAAAATACTAACATTATCAGTTATGTTGAAAATTTGACATTTGCTGGAATTTTCAAAAAAAAAAAAGTTGTAAAACGTCTGGTAGTAATGTTTCTTCCTGCTTCTCCAACACTGCAATATGTAAATTTAAACTAATAAATTACAACATTGGTGGGTTTTTGATTAAATTCTTTTGTTAAAAAACTGCTTTAATTACAATATAGTATGAAAGAAAACTTGTATCACAGAGGAATCTTTCAAAACAATTCTCAGCAGATGTCTACATGACTAAATCTATCAAATAAATTTTGTTTCTCCACTTCTAGACTTTACATTGTGATAAAGGATTTAAATCAAGAATTAGATTTTTGTTTAAGTTTCACTTGATGTTCACAAGTTTACCATTAAATAGTCTTTTTTTTCACTTTTCTCCTACACCTCCAATTAGAACAGTCTTAAGCATTATTTATCTTATGTTGATTGATCTACACAGATAACAGAGCTCATAGTTTAAAATAAAATTTTCTCCACATTTGTAAAATAATGCATTTAATGTAAATTAATCTATTATAGAATATTTAGATGCTAACAATAATAAATACAGAAGCAGATACATTTGAAATACAAACATTTCCAACTTCATATGATGAAACTGTAGAATGGACGGCAACTGCCTGTGTGGAGACACAAGTGTGGAGGATGGCATTTCAAGTCTTTCACCTTCAAGACTTGAAGACAAAAGATGGAAGACTTTTGAAATGCCATCCTCCACACTTGTGTCTCCACAACAGGCAGTTGCTGTCCATTCTACAGTTTCATCATGAATACTCTGCCTAAAGAATCTATCAAAAAATGAAATTTTAGGATCTTTAAAGCAAATTTGTTTGTCTTTAAATATATGACATAATGCATATTATTAGAAATACAGAAAAATGGCATATAACACACTACCAACTTTCACATATTTCAACTAAATGTAGATACTTTTAACCTAGATATTTGCTGTTATTATGTATTTTGCTCTATTTACAAAAAACATCTCAAATTAGTTGAGTATGAATGAATATACTCAATGTCAACAAAAACTGAACTTTAATAAAAGTAAGAAAACAAATTAGAAACATAACTAGCATCAGTAGAGTAAAATATTAGGTGGCTGATGTGTTAATCATTCTGTTTAATGCTTTTCAAAATTCAAGGGAACATCACTATCCAATTTTGAACAAAAATATCTCTTTTTGGAATATTTCAATAAAAATACTTAAATATTTGCTACAAAAAAAAAGAAAACACCAGATAAAAATGAAATACAGTGTCTAAAAAAACCTTTTCATTATTTAGTGGATGTTCAAAACACATTTAATTGGCAATCACCACAAGAATACAACTAACCCAGAGAAAATTCATTGCCAGCTGAAAGACAAAATCAGAACTTAGAAATGACAGAAATGAAAATTTATTCCTACAGTTCAAATTACTTGCCATTCATGGTTAAGCACACTCTGACAACTTCTTTGGTTGCTTTATAGATAGCAAAGCCATGTTCAGCTATCTGTAACATCCACTGGTTTTAAGTCTTGCAAGTAAGTAGACTTACCTCTGTCCCATTAGGAGAGACACTTTGATAGAACACTACTATAACCTAGTTACAAATTACACACAATTTCAGCATCAATATACTGTAAAACTATAACACATAGCTCTACCATTAATTTATGATTAATATTAATGAAATGTAAAATAAAAAAAGGTTTAAGTTCATGTTGCAAATAATAATGATAAAAATATATACTATTATTGCTCTCCAAAACTGAGTTCAGAAATTAAAAAAAGGAATAAAATTATAAAATTTAATAAAGTTAAACGTTTTAAAACATAAGTAAAATACTGTAAAAATAAACACCTTCTTGGTCACACTTAGCCTCCAATGGGTTCAGATGAATGGTTGGCCTGCAAAAATCCTTTTCATCTGAGTGCCTACATTAAAAAATGTGGCTACTTTGAATGACTGTTCTAATGCAGATGAGCATTAACATAAACAAAATTCAATGAGTAGCATGCCAAGGTTTTAAACCATCTTGACTTCACATCAGCTGCCTTTTTTGTTATTTATAGTACAATAAAAAATTAAAGTTTCACATAACAACATATTAGCTCAAACTTACTATAAATGTTATTAAATAGTTAAGGAACCCATATTTTCCTATAAATGCCCCAATATAATACACATACTTTTTTGTAAAATAAATTTTTACAGTTGGTTTTTCGAGAAATGGAAGTTTACCATTCATTTTATTATATTCAAACACACTGTCAAATTTTTGCCCATCCGATAAAGTAGCTTTTCACCCAGTGGTCTACTTAGCTCAAGCCATGTGTACATGGGGGCAATCTTCACATCTTCTAGAGGGGTTTTACAAGATATTAGAAGAGTTAAACACAATCCATCAAGCTCATCTTCAGGCTGACCACTGTGTTCTACAGAAAGCACACCATGAGGTTTATGGGGTGGAGTTTCAGGTCCAAAGATTGACTAAAAAATATATATTTATATAATAAATTTAAGTAAGCATTCTAAACTGAAATATGCATATTTTAATGTATAAACAAAATACACTCTTCTCCATGTCCTCATTAAATATATGTACATACATCCACATAACCTCTAGTATGTATTATCATGTATTGATTAAATGCATTATGGACTTCATATTTACCAATCCTACAAGCTTAACAACTGTATTTATAACTTAGGAATTTTGTTCCCAATCTGAGAGTAAATTAAGCTGAGTATTTTTTTTTAAATAAAGATACTTATGCTAATAAAAGCCAAGTTTATGGTATACAACATATGCATGAGACAAAATTTTATTTACAGAACAAATTATAATTAAAACAATGTAAATAAAATATATTAATAGTAAACTATCAAATGATATTCCCATAATAATATATTATCAAATCAAATATTTTTGAAGATAAGTATGGTATAACTTTAATTGTACGAATGTAACAATTTACACACACAAGAGAAATTTATCTAACTAGAATGCAGATCTTGTTTACACATTCTTTTTTATACTTCTGGATTTATTAAAATATTTATAGGATTGTGCATTTTTGGAGAGGACATAGAAGTGCTTCTCAGATTAATAACTTTCTTGAAGGTGTTGCAGTGTTTCTATATAAGTACATCACATTTACCAAATCTCCAGCCTGTGTACTGCATACTACAACAGCAGAAAATACACCTGACAAAATCTTTTACTTACTGTAACAAATTTCTTCAAAGCTGCATGAACACTTCTCGTGGGATTTATTTCACACAGTGGAAGGTGAGCTGTTTCTTTTTCCGAAACAAGAACATGAATCTTGTTACTGAAAGCAAACATCATAAATAGAATATTGACTTCAGTGTTGAAAACAGTGTTAATCACGTTCATACAATATGCACACATATGACAAACAGGACTTTATGTTGAAAACAAAATACCAATCACATGGCAATAGCAGTACAATTAAAAGTATATTTTTAAGAGTCAAAAACAGAACATAAATTATACTTGTGGAGGCAAAATGCAAGAAACAATAATATTATTCCAATGCTGAAACCACAATACAAATTATTAAATAAGTTGTGTTTATATGTCACATATCTATTGAAAACCATTTTTCAATCAATATCCATATTTCACTAGCTACATACATTTTAAACAAATCTTTAAAAGTTAGAGACTCATGGTAACTTTTTTCTTGTTTTTAAAAAAACTATATACCAAAAAACACATAGTTTGGGTTGAGATTTTTTTCTTTTGTAGAGAAGCAAACAATGTTTTGACCTTCTTCAGTCATCATCAGGTTCAGAAAAAAAGAAAGAGGTAGCTGACCAATAACTGACCCCATGTTTGAAGGGGGTTGTGTAACTGAGTGTAAAAATGTAGAGGGCATGCTAAGATGTTTGATTATATTTATTAATATAGGTATAAAGGCATTCCTTTTTAGTGGTTTATTTTGTGTTTGAGTTGTTGTATAAGTAAGGCTTCTTTAATTTTGCATTTGTTTATGTTTGTTTCTTTATTTAGTATTTGGGTGTTTTCTATGATTATGTTTATTTGATTTGAAGTGTTCAAAAATGTGTGAAGGTGACTATGTTTTATGAATCTGGTTTCCATTTTTTTACTTGTTTTTCCAATATAGAAATTGTGGCAGTTATCACATTGTATTTTATAAATAATGTTTGTGTGGTGTTTGTCAGTGTAGTTTTTACATAGTGTAGACTGTAGTTTTGTGCCTGGTTTTTGAATAAATTTGGTATTAATTGGAATGTCATATTTTGTTACTAGTTTTTGCCAAATGTTGGTTATTTTTCTGCTGATGTTAAGAATATATGGTATGCAGCAGTAAATGGTTTCATAATTTTTTAATTTGTGGGATATATTTACGTTTGTTAATTGATTTTGCCTTTCGTCTAGGGGTGTGCATAGAATGTTTTCTACGGTTTGTGGAAGAAACTTGTTGATATTGATGAAGTATTGTTTTATTTTGTCTAATTCATCATTAATTTTATCTGGTGAGCATAGTTTATGGCTGTGTTTATCTGGTTTCTTAGCATGTTGAGTTTTAATTTTGTTTCATGTGCTGAGTCCCAAAGATTGTATTGTCCAGTGTGGGTTATTTTTCGGTGGATTTCGGTTTTAAATTGTGTATCAGTTCTTGTAATTTTGAGGTTAAGAAATGATATTTGATTACTTTCTTCCTGTTCACATGTGAAGTTAATGTTGGGATGTATAGAGTTAACGTGATTGAAATAATTAAGTGTATGTTC
This sequence comes from Carcinoscorpius rotundicauda, assembly GCA_011833715.1. Classification (NCBI taxonomy): domain Eukaryota; kingdom Metazoa; phylum Arthropoda; class Merostomata; order Xiphosura; family Limulidae; genus Carcinoscorpius; species Carcinoscorpius rotundicauda. The sequence continues at coordinate 34,141,259 of CM022404.1, read as the reverse complement.
TGTCGATCTGAATCCCGCAACCGTGTCGTCTACATATCTGTACCAGTATAGTGGTGGATGTAATGCTGTGTTAATTACTTGTGTTTCAACTTCTGTCATAAAAATATTGGCCAGAACTGATGATACTGGGTTGCCCATGCTTAGGCCATTTAGTGATGTCGAGAAACCCACTTGTTGAGAACTTTTATATGCAAAAACGGCTGTTCTGGGCCCAGAAAACACTTCAAATAGAAGAGCGAACAACGTTTCGACCTTCTTCGGTCATCGTCAGGTTCACAAAGAAAGGGTTACTGGTCGGAAGCTGACCACGTGTTTGGGAGGGGTTGTATAATTGAGTGTTGCAATGTAGAGGGCGCGGTTTGAATATATAATTTTGTCTATAATATTAATATAGGTATAATGGTGTTCCTTTATATTGGTTTATTTTGGGTTTGAGTTGTTGTATAAGTAAGGCTTCTTTAATTTTTCGTTTGTTTATGTTTGTTTCTTTATTTAGTATTTTAGTGTTTTCTATGGTTATGTTGTGTCCATTTGACTTGCAGTGTTCGAAAACGTGTGAAGGTGACTTTTTATGTTCTTTGAATCTGGTTTCCATTTTTCTACTTGTTTCTCCTATATAGAAGTCGTGGCAGTTATCACATTGTATTTTATAAATAATGTTGGTGTGGTGTTTGTCAGTGTAGTTCTTACATAGTATAGACCTTAGTTTTGTGCCTGGTTTTTGAATAAATTTAGTGTTAACTGGAATGTTATATTTTGTTACTAGTTTTTGCCAAATGTTGGTTATTTGTTTGCTGATGTCAGGAATATATGGTATACAGCAGTATATGGTTTCGTGATTTTTTGATTCGTGAGATATATTTACTTTTGTTGGTTGATTTTGCTTTCTGTCTAGGTGTGTGCGTATAATGTTTTCTACGGTTTGTGGAGGAAACTTATTAATGTTGATGAAGTGTTGTTTTATTTTATCTAATTCATCGTTAATTTTATCTGGTGAGCATAGTTTTATGGCTGTGTTTATCTGGTTTCTTAGTATGTTGAGTTTTTGTTTTGTTTCATGTGCTGAGTCCCAAGGAATGTATAGTCCAGTATGGGTGATTTTTCGGTGGATTTCTGTTTTGAATTGTGTGTCGGTTCTTATAATTTTGAGGTTAAGAAATGATATTTGATTGCTTTCTTCCTGTTCACATGTGAAGTTAATGTTGGGATGTATAGAGTTAATGTGAGTGAAAAAGTTAAGTATGTGTTCTGTAGATTCGAATCCCGCAATCGTGTCATCTACATATCTGTACCAGTATAGTGGTGGATGTAATGCTGTATTAATTGCTTGTGTTTCAATTTGTGTCATAAAAATATTGGCTAGAACTGGCGATACTGGGTTGCCCATGCTTAGGCCATTTGTTTGTATATAGTTTTGGTTGTTGAACATGAAGTTTGTCTTTATTGTGGTGAATTCTATGAGGGTTGCTAACTGGTTATTGGGAATGTCTATGATCGGGTTGGGGTCTCGAATATAGAGTTCTAAGGCTATCTTGCAGGCTTCTGTTGTTGGAACTTCTGTGAAGAGGGATATAACATCGAAACTGGCCATTAAGGCTTTATGATTAAGTTGATTTAGATTGGACTTGAAATTAAAAGAGTCTTTGATGAATGAGCTGGCTGATGTTGCATATTTGGAGAATGCCCATGCTATGTATTTACCAAGATTGTAGTTAAACGATTCATATGTTGACATTATTGGTCGTAATGGACAATCTGGTTTATGAGGTTTGGGGATGCCGTATATTTGCGGTGTGCGTGAGTCGGTTTTACGTAGGTAGGAATAAAGTGTTTGTGAAATTGTGTTGGCTTTTTTTATTTGTAGTAGTAATTTGTTTAGTTGCGTCTCATGTGTCTTTGTTGGATTTGTGTGTATAGGTTTAAATTTGTTCGTGTCTGATAGGATGTTATTCATTTTTTGTATGTATTCATTCGTGTTCATTATTACTATAGCGTTACCTTTATCTGCTTTTAGAATTTTTATGTTTCTGTCTTGTTTTAGGTTTCTAATGGAATTAATGTCTCTTTTTGTGAGATTGTTTTTTAGCTTTCTGTTTTGTGAAATTATGTTGATGGTTTTGTGAGAAAATTCTTTGAAAAAATCATTTAAATTGATGTTTTTAGGTATTTAATTTTTTTTTCTGGGAAGTTTGGCTCTTGGATGTCAATAAAATTGTCGAAGTTGTCTTCTTTCTTTTGGAGGTTTTTAGATGTTTTCTTGTTTTTGTTTTCTGTGAAAATTATCACAAGTGTCTTGGCTAGGTCTTCTAAACATGTTTTAATTTCTAAGGTTGGAACGTACCTAGGTGCTATTGCGCAATTGAGTCCCTTGTTAAGTAGATGTATCTTGTCTGTGTTTAATTGTCGGTCATATATATTAATCATGAGGTTAGTCAACAGTTTGTTATGTTGGTGTCTTTTCTGTTGTTTTCATCTTTGTTTTTCTAATTTCTTGTTGTGACAGATCTTTTTGTCCCTGTCGTTTATAGTGTTGATTTGGTTTATGTTTCGTTGTATAAATCCATAAATCTCTGATTTAATGCAGCATGCCAGTTGATGGTCTAGGTTTATTTTTTGTTTTTGTAAGTCATGTAGTTCTTTGTATTTCATGTTCAACATGGCTTCAAGTAGTTTTTCTCAGTAAATTTTGGATAATGTTTGTAGATTGATTAAAATGTTTCGATAGTTTTACCTTTACAAAATCAGGGGTTAGTTGTTCCTTTCTACATTATTGAATGAAATAGATGTCATTTCTTCTATTAATAATTCTCACCACATGAAACAAAACAAAAGCTCAACATACTAAGAAACCAAATAAACACAGCCATAAAACAATGCTCACCAGATAAAATTAATGGCAAATTAAACAAAATAAAACAATACTTCATCAACATCAATAAGATTCCTCCACAAACCATATAAAACATTGTACACACACCCTTAGACAAAAAGTAAAATCAACTAACAAAAGTAAATACATCCCACAAATTAAAAAAATCATGAAACCATATACTGCTACATACCATATATTCCTGACATCAGCAGAAAAATAACCAAAATTTAGCAAAAACTAGTAAAAAAATATGACATTCTAGTTAATACCAAATTTATTCAAAAATCAGGCACAAAACTAAAGTCTATACTACAGGGTAGCCTGTAAGTCCTTACCCATCTATATATCTTGCGTATCTAGTGTATCTGTGTGTTGTCCCTCATTCTCTCTGCATAATATTATGCAATGCCATGTTCTGCGAGACATTTTCCTCAACATAGCAGAGGTTATTGTTTGAAATGCCACAGTATAGAAAACTCATCATTAGTGTTATAACATTGTTTATAATAACATATGGATAAGTAGGGATTTATGGGCCACCCTGTTTGTAAAAACTACACTGACAAACACCACACCAATATTATTTATAAAATGCAATGTGATAACTACCACAACTTCTATATTGGAGAAACAAGTAGAAAAATGGAAACCAGATTCAAAGAATACAAAAAGTCACCCTCATATGTTTTTGAAGCTACAAATCAAATAAACACAACATAACCATAGAAAATACCCAAATACTAAATAAACAAACAAACATAAACAAATGCAAAATTGAAGAAGCCTTACTTATACAACAACTTAAGCCCAAAATAAACCACTACAAAGGAACACCTTTATACTTATATAAATAAACATAACAAACATCTAAGCACGCCCTCTGCATTTCTACACTAAGATACACAACCCCTTTCAAACATGTGGTCAGCTATCGGTCAGTTACCTTTTTCTTTCTTTGCAAACCTGATGATGACTGAAGAGTGTTAAAACGTTGTTCACTCCTCTGCATAAAAATTTTCTCAACCCAAACCAACTGTTTATAGGTATATAAATAGAGATTCTGTTCAGAATCTATTAATCAGACTTGTTTGTAAAATTTGCTTTTAAACTAATTTTTATCATTTTCATGTTCCATTTTTTGTGTTATAGATGCATCAAATACAGTTTGAAATTTTTGTTTAAAGAGTTACACATACCTAAGATCAAAAAGCTTTCCTTTTTGTTTTTCAAACTTTGACTTATCTATCCATAACACCCTTTTCCAACCATCAACACAGTTCACTTTTTCAGCAAAGTACAGTCCATTGACAATAATTCTAGATCAAAGTAAAGATACTTCAACTACTACACAACCAAATATTCCATTTTCATTGAGTCTTCTTGATACTGTAAATCTGGACATCTTTCTGTCATTTGGTACATGACTGTACCAGTCTTTGTTCTGTTCCAAAGGCTGAATAAACAAAGATACATAACATCAGTATAATTGAGTTTAGGTGTTCTGCCTCTTTCTTTTCTGTTTTAAAATTTAAGTCTTGCATTCAACAATGTTTTGGGAACATTTCCAGTTTGCATCAATTTCTCAGAGTCCAACAAACATCATGTAAACTTTATATGAATTCTTTGCTCTACTGACAATTCACCATGCTTTTTGGGCCATATGACAATAAAATGTAATATATGTAATGTTAAACACAGTTTTTATCAAGGTTCATTTGTGCAGTGCTATTAAATTGATTTCTAAGAGCATATACTGGTGCCATATGCTAGCTCCTTGCTGGCTTATTTCTACATAGTTAAGACACTGCACAGGGTACACAATGACAGTTATTTCAGACCCTAAGTTTGATCAATATGTTCATCCAACCAAATCCCTTATGACATGTCCTTGGTACAAGAATACAGTAATTCTAAAGAATGATAACTATTCTCATCCTGGCTTATTCAACTGTAAACAGGAATCAGTGAATCGTCACCATATTGTTGAAATGCACATTTGATAATGGCATGGAAGAATTAGTCCCATAAAATGGAAAGCATAAGAAAATATCCTCTTGTCTAAACACTTTTGCACAGTACCATACATCTTCAGTATAGAAAAATTATAACTTCAGATATGGTACTTCCCTCTTCTCACAATATCAGCTTGAATCCCACATTGATTAGAAGAGACTTGAGTTACAGAAGTACAATTGTATCCCCCCAAAAATGTCTGAAATATACTTCCATAAACAAGAAAGTCAGATCTGAAGAGGAGAAACACACCCCTTCTGAGTTAGATATAATCTTGACTTATGTATGAAATGTGTAAGATATGAAGGTGGAAAATTAAAGGAGCACATTCAAGTGGGAGAAAATATGGTAGGAAAGTGATCCTAGTTACAAAATATATTATAACTCAATCCCATAGTGAGAAAAGTGGGCAAACAAGAATGCACTCCTGGATTATGGGGAAAAAAAATTGCATTTTTATGTGATTTTTTATCACACATTTTAGACTTACAGGTTTCTAATGCATCTTGTGGATGAAAGTTCATTTTAAAAGTTTTAGTTAGTTACTCAAAAATACAGAAAACAAATTACTGATTGCTGCACCCAAATACTTACTTTTCTCGTTTACGTATGAAAAATAGAGTACGAAGTAAAAGTGCATCATGGGGATGAATAGAAGGAAGAAGTGGCTCATGCCATGCTTCATTTTGTCTTTTGGAATATTCACGTGCTTTTTCAATTAATGGGAGGATGTCTGATGCTCTCAGATCTAGCTGCTTAAGATCATCTATCCATGTGGCTTGCAATGATTCAGAATCAGCTCGAGAGACTGTCTTAAGTTCACCTCCTAAGAAAATATTTACTATCAATGAAAAGTTTAATAATGCATGGGACAGTGACAAAACATTGTGAGGACTGAAGAATGCATGCATTGAAAACAAAGCTCAGGGACGAAAAATTGCTCCATTAAAACTTGAAGCAAAGACTTTGTATAGATATAACACCTATATAAGCTTGATTTGTACAAAGCACACAAATTTACTGGTTTTACTTCAATAATAAACATTTTAAGAAATGCCTGTACTGAAATATGGTAAAATACAGTTTTACTTAATGTCAGAAATATATTTTTTGATAAATTGTATTCAGAAGCTGTTCTTTGATACTATCCGCAGCTCAGCTTTAGATCTTGTAATTAGCATGTAAACAAATCATATCACTTTTTGAAAGGATGTAAAAACCAAAGTCTCCTTTTCAACTCTGACTGCATGTTTTATTACATTAAGCTAGGAATTCTTTAAATACAAATTATACAAGTTTTCTTCATATTAGGCTTAATTTTGAAATTCTAATTTCCACATATTTCTCTTTCAAACATTAAAGTAAGGTGAAAACTAGTTAAATGTTGATACCAAACAAATGGAAGCAATTACATCAAACTACAGATTATCTCAGAAATTTCTTATATTGGTTACACTACTGGTTATTCATTATCATACCCACATAAGGTAGTTTTTATTAACATTCCACAAAAGTAAGATATTTCTCTTCAATGACAACTGTATCTAACTTTCAGAGCAATATGCAAACATGATGTATGATGAACAATAATGGCAACAGCATCACACAGATAATTTTAGTGCACCAAATAAATTGTTTTAACACTATATTTAAAAATGAATTATATATAAATCAAAAAATGTGTTAATATCTGTGGTGATTTTAGGGTAATGGTCCCCAGGTTGCACTCCCAATAATTTCAAACGTGTCCACGGACAAATGATTACTAAAAATTCAAAGTAATTCAAATAGCATTTTAGTTAACAGTACTTACAAAGACTCCTTAAAGTGCAACTGCTATTGAAAGAAATGTTTTTTTAATCTGTTCGTGTATTACATTATAATTCATGACTCATATAGCATTAAATAATGTTAACATTATAATATCAATAAAAATTATTAAGTAATTTGTTTTCTTTTTCTCTCAGGTATAGAATATGTTTAAGCATTATTGTAAGTTATACCAAATAAGCCATCACTAACAAATTTAAGATATATTTCTGCCTCTGCCCGAGTAAGCCGACTACACCTTTTTACATCATAATTATTTCTTCTAACTCACAGAATATTAATAAGTTAGTATAATAAATACATGAAAGTCAATATAAATCATAAAACACAAAATCAAGGTTTTAATAATCACCCGATAAGAGGTGTGGTCTATCAGATGTATAAAGTGAACTTACTACAGTTATTAGTTCTTTAAATTTTATTATTTTTATTAGGTGGTTAATTAATACAAATAATGTTTACTTTTCTTTCTGTGTAAATAAATAAGTATTCCAGTGTTTAAGAACATTTAATAGCAACATAAATTCTATGTCCTCAATACTTTGGTTATAAATGCATTTATACTACAAACTTCAGTACTGTGATTAGGCTTAAAATCAAACCTTAACAATGTTAGTAAACTAAATATTTTTATTTAAAAAATTAAAACATATATGGTCCAGCAAGTACAGAAATAGGTAGGTAGAAAGTTCTTTATAACTCTGTGTGGAAAAAAAGCTCATGAGATTTTTAAAAGAATAAAAAAACATTACATACATAGCAAAGATTACCTGTAACATTCCCTGTTACAACAAATCTATACCAATGTCCTTGAGCACTTTCAACCATCAGCAGGGTAGTTGGTTCAAATTCTAGACCTGTTTCTTCCAACACTTCTCTCTTAGCAGCATCCTACAAATTATAAACATGATTCATATTAAAAAACAAACAGATGCCCTGGACATCCTATATTAACAAAATTAAAAATTTATATCATGAATATACATCACTACCTTATAAAATTCTACAATATGAGCTGTACTGTGAGGTTGAGAAAAGATGAATTTCTCAGTTAAGACTCCTTGTTACAACATGCTCCATATTTGTGAAATCTCAAAAAAGTCACCGTTTCAAAACACTAAATGTTTTATTGAAGAGAACATGCATTAATTCATTGTTTCAAATAAAACTGATGAAACCAACATCTAACTGTAACTTACTGGAAAATTTATGAAATATATATTTATTGTAAATTTCCTTCAAGTTACAAATGTGGCACCAGAAGCAATCATAAATTATAGATTCCAACATCTTTAATGAACAAAATGTCTCTCAGCATCCACCTCATTTTAAAAGATCAGTATCTAAGGGTACACATTTAAAACAATATAAACTCAAGACTTCTTTGTAAGAAGATATATTGGACCATATTCATTGTAACCTGAAACTACAAAGGAAAAGTCAGTTTCTACATCCTTTAACTTTTGCCTAACGATAAAAAATTTTGCTGATAATTTTAATTCAAATAAGACCTGTACTGTAAAATGTGACGAGTATACATAATTTTATTCATTGTATGAATAATAACAAAATTAATAACCCCTTGTAACACTTACATATGCAGGCAATGTTTCTTGGTTCAGAGCTCTTTATTACACACAATGTGATTTTCTGGGTTTATTTCACTTAAAACCTTTTACAAGCAAAAGTAAGTCATGTTTCCTAAATCTGTGTTTCATCTTATGGGAGCTGTTGAAAGGTTTCTTTGTATCTACTCTCATTTAAATTAATGGAAAGAAAAAAGAACTACACGTTAAATATGTTTTTGTAATTTTAAAATCATAATGGAGGCCTAAAAAAAGAAATAAAAAAACACCTGGACATACTGGACCAAGCTATATGCTCTCCAACTTTCAAAACAGTCAAATCAAAAATAAAAAACTGACAACTCTTTGTTCAGGAAAAAAGTCTCCCAACACAAGGGAGAGGCATAATTAATGATAAATGGAGCCAAAAAAGTTATGTAAGCTCAAAGTAACAAATACAATCACATGAGCTAGTTAAATACATGTTCTGCTCCATGCCTCATCATCTCAAATGTTAATTTTTGCATGTCTGTACCTCGAAACATTGATAAAAACTGTAAAGTTTCGAGCATCATACTGAAAGTCAAAATACAATTTTCAAATACAAAATTTCTAAATCTCATAAAACAATGATAAACTAGTGAAATATAGCTGTTTATAAGCCCAACAACTAATCAATTATTCAATTCCACTGATTTTCCAGCTCTAATCCCTTAACAAATGTAGCAAGATATGGAACTGGATGAAAGTGAAGCTTCAGCCTGCTAGCTTTCTAAACAATTCATTTGGATAAAAATGAATATTTGATACATATTTTGAATTCAAATAGCCCTTCAGATCTATATAAATTTAGAATTATTTAAACCAATGACTTTCAACTACAAGTCTACAGAGAGATTTCTACAAAAATATAAGACAAATAAAAAAAGCATATTTTATAATGTACCTACTGAAGTGCATTGTTTTACAATATAAATACAAGTTTATTTTGTATAAAGTGGTCCATGAAATTTTGAAATCAAACCTGGCTTGTCTTCATTTGGAAAAGGGTTGGGTATCACTGATCTAAAGTATGCATGATATTATGTAGATACATCAAAAAGATTAAAATAAACAAAAGGGAGCCAATGGGTCTATCAAGACTGTCCCTGTACATTAACCCTGAAAAAAAAGAAATGTTAATGTTTTCCTTACATGAAAGTGTATTTCAAACAGATATTTATCTCTCTATTGAACAAATGGCTAAATACATTACTAGAACATTCCAGCGATTTTGCACATACAACAAGCCTGTAAACAAAACTCTTACTCCTAATGTAGTAATATGCACTTCAACTGTTTGTGGTATAATCGACATCCCTGCAACTATATAAAGACAACACGTCCTTTCCATATACTACTCTCCTTTTGCACATTCTTTTTATTACAAATTCTATATTACAAAATGGTAATTGCTTACAAGAATATCTTCTCCAGGTTCCATTCTACCTGCAGGGAGATACCATGTCCCAGCACAAGAACGTTTAGCTTCTTGCATCATCAGAACTTCATCATTTTCATTCACAAGAACAACAGCAACAATGTATGTTACAGACTTTTTTATTACAGGTTTGTAATCTGACACAGAAGACTCCACTCCTTTAGCAGCTGGAATTAATTGAAATTACTAAATATTCTTATGGAAAATGAATTGTACATGTACTTTTAAAACATATACTAACTATCAACTTTGTAATAGTAAAAGATTTATGTATATATACTTCTTCAACCCTTTCATTATGGATTGGGTGGAATCCACCCAGCTCATAACTACAAGGTATCCATGAAAGTAATTATACAATGATTTTTGATAATGTATGCACATGTTTACAAAATTTTGCAAGTTATTAGTAGGTGTTACAAGGTTTTCACAAACATATTATCACACTTTTAAATTATTATTAAAATATTCTAATCAAAGATTTTCTCATAAATGTTTTTCCAGAATGTTAACAATGCAACATGCAGAGTAATTTTCATTTTAAGATTAAAAATACTTTTATATAGAAGAAAATTTTCAAATCTCACATGTGAAATCTTTATAACATTAAATGTTTTTCATAATTTTTTTAATTTTATCAGTTATTTTTACTATCAAATTGGAATTGCTGTATAAGTGTGACAGATTTCACCAATTTTGTACCCACCATAAAAAATTAGGAAGTATTTATAAATTATGGCTTTTCTTTCTACAGTACCTAAAAATTATAACTTGAAAACACAAAGATGTAATCTAAATAACTTAAATGTCATAACATTAGACACACACGTCCACATATATATTTTAGCAAATATTAAGACGTTTTGATAAAGTAAACAAAATCAAAAGGAAGAACTCCATTAAAAACAGCAAATCCAAACCTCTGAATAATTATATTAGTTTTTTAATAACTTAAAAAAAAAACCAAAACAAAAAAAATGAACAAAAATGCTGTACTAATTGAAAAGATCTCAGGATATAAATTATAATGCGAGATTATAAGATGTATCCTACGTTTTGGAGGTGAGTGAAGAAATAGGACCCACATTGAGGTGGGGATACACCATCTATCAGTTTTAACCTTCATTCACCAATCTCAGATAAGAAATATAAAAGTAAAAACACATATAGAAATAGAAATGAGGAGAGTGAAATGTGGGTGCTCAAGCTCAGAACATCCCACATCTCTACCACCCTCCTCTGCCTGCAGACAGCTGTGGGAAGGTGACTTCTCTCCAAAGTAAAGAAGAAATATGAATTAAAATAAATGCCAGTGCCTTATTCTTATTTTGTTTTAACTTGTTTTTTAAGTTATAACAAACATATATATTCATATTTATTTATTATTTTTATTGAATTAACCTTTCAATCATTAATGGCTAAGACAGAAGTTACAATGACAGTGCATGTATACATGTCAATGTATCCAAGAATATAAAACTGATCTTTAGTCTTTACAAAGAGACCTGTCTTGATTGTATTTTAATGGACCAGCATTTTGTAAAACAATCACATTGTAGTTATAATACATCATATATGTGTGTGTGAAACAACTGAGTAAAAAGGTTGTAACTGTAAAAAATAACTGTTTTTTTGTTTAAAACAAAAAAACATTTAAAATCTTGTATGCAAAAATGGCTCGTTTGGGTTGAGAAAATATTTTAAATAGAAGAGCGAACAATGTTTCGACCTTCTTCAGTCATCGTCACCTGACGAGCCGTTTTTGCATATAAAATTCTCAACAAGTAAGTTTCTCGACATCACTGATTTAAAATCTTGTTTGTAAATAGTAATAATGTATTTTTTCTTAACACATAAAACAGTAAATACAAAAGAAATGTAAACAATTATCCATTTCAGTTACAACCTTTTTACTCAGTTTTCTTGTTATAGGTTGCTAAGCCTTAAGAAATTTCACATGTGGAGAATGTGAAAACAATTTTCTGAAGTTTTATATATAAACATTTGAATAAACAAAAAGTAATAAATTATTATATCAATGACAAAAATCCATTACAATTTATCTAGTTTAGTAATGGAGCTATATATGGGTTAAAAAAAATTAAATAGCCTAAAAGAGTCAGCTCACCACTATGAAGGTTTGTATTGAAAGAAAATAACAATGCCATTATATTTGAAAATGGCTGGAAAAACCACTTCTGGGACATTCTGATCAGCTATTTTACGTCATATACAGAATTAAGTGTACATAAGGGACTGTTTCCAAATAAAGGAGGTGAGTGGGGGAAGGCCATGTTTGATTCAATGCATTAGTGATATATCATCATACAGAAAAAAAAATTTATTTTATATTCCTGATCTGTCACTACAGGGTTAATTCTGGAACGTTTCCATATTGATATAAAATATCAAGTAAAGGAAAATCATGTTTTACACGTGTTACTATCTCTCTAAATTTACACTTTCAACCTTACAAGAAGAAACAATTTGGTTGTGAACATTCTATAGTTACAATTAAGGGAGTAATGATATTTATTTTTGAAATATATCTATTCTTCAGTATTTTAATTGCTTGAGCATACACACTACAAAGTAAATGTCAACACCAAGACACAAATAATTGATTATATCGATAACAAAATATTTTAAATTTATAATATAACCATGAGAGTTTTCCTATAAAGGATAGGATCTACATGTATTTTTTTGAAAGATATATAAATGTAGCATGTTAAATAATAGCCAGCACTATCACCAACCACTAGATCACAAACACATACACATAAAATACTAATGTTTAATCATTTCTAACACCATGTATTACATAATCTTCACACAAAAAGAAACCATTTGGCAATTCAGGATTGTCTTAGAACAACAACCCCTTAAAGAATTACATATATAAACCCACCCTATATTTTTTGGGAAATTATTAAAGCCCCTCTTTAAACTGCTATGTAGTGCTAGTCTCTGCAACTGCTGATGACATCTTATTCCATTAGTCAGCCATTCTGTTACACAACTTAAACTGTCTTAAGTGGAGCTTCATTTGTCTTATCCACCACTGTGCCGAGATCTTTTTCTTCAATCCACTATACTGAGTTAGTTCCCATAAATTTCATCTACTTGTTATATGATCCGTTTTATTGTATTGTAGAGGAATAACTACAGAATAAATAGTTTAGAATTTCAAAATTACTTTTTACTAATTATAGAGATTTTCTAAGAATATTATTTTTATATTGGTTCTTTTTATTATTTTCCTATGGCATCAATTCTTACCTTTGTTCTATCATAAAGAAAACAAGTTAACAGATCATAAGTTATCCCTGTAATTCAATCCTTCTGCTGATGAAATCATCTTGGCAGCTCATCTTTAAACCCTTCCCAATAAATCAATGTCTTTACTTAGATAAGAAAACCAAAGATGTACACAGTAATGCAAATTATACCAAACTAGTGAATTATATATAGATAATTAATTCTTGACTTGTAATCAATACGTGCATAATAACATAAATAAACCCTAAAATTCTGTTAATTATCAACAATAGAGTACTACCTCAATGGCTTGAGCAACTTACCCACCACCACCATGCCAAAATCCTTTTCTTTAGTCCCACTACTAAATAGATTCCCTTATATATATTAAGTGTGATCCAAATTATGGTAATCCAAAAGGCACTACCTTGAGTTTACTATATGAACTCAATAAGTCATCTCACATTTAGTGAACGTAATTAAATAAATTCAATAAAAATCGTAGTTTTGATCTATTTGTATTTTGAAGGAATTTGTCTGATTTAAAAAAAAAGAATTTAAATGAGCATGCATAAGAGGAAAAATAAGTTAAGATAACATCATGGAGAAACCAGTCTAATATTGGAAAGATTAAATTCTGCCTCAATAAGTAATAACTGAGGAATTTTTTTTTACAATTATGATTTTTATGTTTAAAGTAAAAATATAGAGAACTCCATTTTTCCAAAATAGTTGGATTCCCACAACTCAAAAACTTATTTGATAGCAAAAGTACTGTAACGGTTGGCCGTTAGGTTACATTAATCAAATTGACAAGATGCCTTGTATCTATTATTTTAACTGTATACATGAATTTAAACAAAATTATGACCTTAAGTTTCAAATTGTGATAAACAGAATCAAGGTCTATTTCTCTTCACAACAGCTCAGTACTAAAGAAAGATTTATAAATAATCACACCTAAATACTTTTTTGTCTACAATGGTAATACTGACCTCATCCAAGAAATACGTCTTTTCTAAATGTCAATACCCCAAGATCATAACCCCATACTAATAAATTTGTGGTGCTGACATTAAGAAAGAGCTTAAAATTTATCTTCCACATTTTGGCTCATTCTGCAAGACAGTCAAGTCATTTTTGGATGAAAGAAGCATTCTCAATAGCAATCACACTTTCTAGCAATTCATTATTAGTACCAAATTTTTAAAAGTCAGTGCCAAACAAGTAAAATGTAAAATAAAACAAAAAACTTATTACAAATGATTTATGAAGATGTATTGGATATGCTAGCCTATTATTAAAAAAAGTGGCTACATGGGGAAAAAGTAGAAGGTTATTATAAATGATGTTCACTTAAACTGGATTTATGTCACATGTGGGATACCTCAAGACTTTAAAATCTTTACTCTTTTTTTAGTTTACAACAATGACCCAATTGGAGATTGGTTAATAAATTATTTAAATTTGTTGATAAGCAAGTGCATTATCATAACTAATAGGGAATAAGGATCTTGGTTTTCTAATTCATCTTAAGCCATCAAAGCAATGGGCTATAGCTGGTGATATGGCAAATAGGAAGGATTTCAGATTGTATCTACAAAAATGAACAAAAATCTAAATAGGTTATAATTTCCTCATAGAGGTCACCAGTTAAGTACCATTTAAAATACAGTTTCCATTGTGAGGTCCTTATCTTAGGAAAGACATTGAATTATTAAAACTAGTTCAGAGGATGGCTACTTGGATGATACCTGGAATGCAAAGGTTGTCATACAAGGACAGGCTAACAGCTCTGAAGAGTTCTTATGGAAATGTTCAACACTGAGAAAGGAATTGGTAGTTTTCTTACACCATCTCTTTCATACAAGAGAACACAAATGTTGATTCTAGCAGATTAGGGATCACATTCAGCTAAGATAGTTTTATTTTTCTAACAGGGTAGTTTGTCTTTGGAATGGGTTGCCTTCAGACGTGGTAGATGTAGTAAGTTTAAGAGATTTTAAGGAAAGGCTTGATAGAGGTGGACTCTAAATTTGTTATTTTCTGTTTTATTTTTTAATGGGTGGATGGCCTAGAAGGATTAACAGATCTAATCTCTTGTTGCCCTTAAATTTTATAGCATGCCATTCTACAAAATCACCTGGTGAAAATTACTTTTTTTACAAAAAATAAAATAATAGTACAAAAGAATGTTTTTAATATAGTGCTTTAAGAATACTCTTGATTCACATACAAATTTTGTTTTGAATTCTTTCTTTTTAGAAAATGAACAAATTTAGAGATAACAGTAGAAAGGTCTTAAAAAGGAAGAAATATCTTTTCCACAAATAATTCTTTAAAGGTGAATTTTCAACAAATTTAATAATTGCTTTATAAACTGTACTTTGATTAGATATAATTCCTGTGTGGTTGCCATATTTTTAAACACTTTAATTTTTGAGTAAAAAATGAAACAAAATATGCGGGTCCTCGAACTCAGGTTAATCTCGGTTGTTCGGCTGTTTCCATGACATTTTACAACTATAATGTAATAGTTGCTAAACATGTTTCGTTGCATGCCAACCATTTTGTTCCTTTCAGTGCTGGTGTTTTATGTAAATCTTTCAATGCTTTTTTTCAGATTACATACTTTGCAAGACTTTTTTGTCTTGATATTGCTACTTTATGTTTGTATTATGATAATATGGTTTACTGCTTTGTTTATGTTTGTAAAAACAGATTGGCATCAGGCAAAAGCTTCTTTTCATTTCTGTGCAAGGAGAAGGAACCTGCAAGGTGGCGACAATGTGTGCGAATGATCAATAGAAAGAACTGGACTCCTTCAAACCATGCAAAGCTTTGTCAAGATCACTTTGAATGCTCATGTTTTGTGTTGGATCCCACTATTTTGGATTCCATGGGTTTCAAGCCAGGCAGGTTGAGACTGAAAAAACGATCAACAGTAGACAGGATTGTCCCCACCATCTTTCCTCATGTAGAGCTGAGGACTGATAGCCTGCAGGGTACAGGTTCCACCCCTATGAAGCCATCTCTTGTCATCACAAAAAGAACAAACTTAAAGGTATGTGTGCAGTATAAAGCAGTAAACAATAACTAATATAATATAATAATTTAAAAAGTATGAGTGTTTGAAGAATGTAACTGGACGTACACATTTTACATTCATGAGTGTGTTTTGCATTTGTGGCACCTTGATTTCCTAGTCTAGACAGTGGATAAATTTATCCCAAATAGAGTATATTCCAAGTTTAAAAGCTGGTAGATCATTCTGTAGATGTTTTTGTATCATTTTTACACATGGAAAAGTATGAAGACTACCATTTTTCAAATTTAACATTTCAAGATAAATTGAAATAAGATTATGTCTTAAACGTGTTCAAGTAATCTAGTACGTGTTATGTATTTTTAATAAAAAACATTGCAGACTTGTAAACAATCAAATATAAACTCCATAACATATTTCCATAACACATCATAATAAAATTAATCTTAACACAGTACTTTGACATTATCACATTAAATGTAAATCTCATAAACCTCATAAAGCTTGTTGCTTTAATATATAATCTTAGTTCTTCAGTATCACTCACAGTTCTGCTACTCATGGAACTGTACTCATCACTAGAACTTGTCAGATCTGTATCAAAAGTAACTGTCCTAGGTTTGTTCAGAGTAGGTTCGAATTGATAAGGCGCTACTCAACACTGTTCAGAACATAATCAAAACAGACTCTGCCTCTGTTTCTCCATATGCACTAGCCATGTTTATTTACATTCATTGCACTGGCATTGGTGGTTTGTTTGGCAACTATTACATCATAGTACTTTTCCTAGCAGCAAACATAAAAACTAAAACATTAAGATTGTCACATGGAAAGGGTTCTTTCTGCACCAAGTTCTATGTTTCATTTATTAGCACATATGTTTTATAAAAAATGTGAACCTGCAAAATTAATCACAATGAGTAGTTCTTTTAACTGCAAAGTTTTCTTTTTTCTGTAAAATTCACCTTTAAAATGACAATATGATCAATCAATTCATTAAACCAGAGACTATGATTATCAAACATAAAAACACCATGAGTGTGGCATCATACCAATAAAAGAAATTTTTTTTCTTAGTATAATATATACAATTACTCTTAAAACATTAAACTATAGTAAAAACTACTTTTTAATACAACTAGAAAAGGAAAGTTTAAAATATTAAATACAAATATTTTTTGTAATAGTATACTGGGAGGAAGAAGAAATGGCATATTTTGTCTTAGAGAAAAGTGACAGATTCTCATTTATACTTTCAAAGAATTTCAGGTTTCATGTCCAACATATATGTACGTTATTACAAATTAAACTAGGTATGGATTTCATAATATGTATTTTAAAGACTTATTATTATTAGCTGGCTCAGTAGATATATGTATAGACATGCATATAAGTTTCCCTTTATTAGTATTACTAATAGTAAATTACAGTTTTAGGCACAGACAAAACTTACACCATATTCATAAACTGACGATCTAATGGTACGTTAATTCACAATTGCCAAGTAAATATAACTATAGTGGTATAAACTATAATATCACTAGCTTTACTATGCGGAGAGGTTAGAACTAGCTGAAGTTAAAACTTACCTAATTCTCCGATCTGTTCCTCTAAGCTATAGTCGACTATAGATGCAGAATCATCATACAGAGCATTTCCTTCTAAAACTTCTTCAACGTATGATTCAATCTTATCCATAGTATTAATCTATCTACCTTTTGGAAGACAAAACTTCAAATTTACAGAATGATAAGAAGATCCGATATCCAAATATATTTGGTTTTGCGTCACTAATTTTCTACGTAACGCACGGAAGTTACTGAGATTATATCATGATGAGTAAAAAGAGACCTCTACGATTTAATACAATAACATGTTCCTTGTCAGAAACAATATGAAATAAAATACGTCATAAATCGAAAAATATACTCCAGAAGTTGTTGTTGTTAAGCACAAAGCTACACAATGGGCTATCTGTGCTCTGCCCACCACGGGTATCGAAACCCGGATTTTAGCGTGTAAGTCCGCAGACACTCCAGAACAAAAATCATTTTTACCCAAGACTATTAAAATTTGTAAGTCTAAAAAAGGAAAGGGAAAATACATAGTTTAAAAAATTAAGCTGTTTAGTTTAGTTGTTTAGAATTAAGCACAAAGCTGCACAATGGGCTATCTGTGCTCTGCCCACCACGGGTATCGAAACCCGGATTTTAGCGTGTAAGTCCGCAGACATACCGCTGAGCCACTGGGGGGCAAAAAATTAAAAAATAATTAAGAAATAAAATGAGTGGCTTAAAGTGAAAATGTAATCGGGAAATGTATACAACCAAGCTCAAGGTTTAAGATATGGTATTGACATTATTTCCTCAAGCTACAAATCCCTATTTTGACTCTCCTAAACATTAAAGCTGTTAGATATGGGGAAAGAAAAGGAATTTGTTTGTTCACGAAATAATATCAACACTGTGTCTCCAATCTTGAGCTTGTTTATTTATTTTTTGGCGATCGAATTTGCACTCGTAATCCGAGGGTCGCGGGTTCGCGCCCGCGTCGCGCTAAACATGCTCGCCCTCCCAGCCGTGGGGGTGTATAATGTGACGGTCAATCCCACTATTCGTTGGTAAAAGAGTAACCCAAGAGTTGGCGGTGGGTGGTTATGACTAGCTGCCTTCCCTCTAGTCTTACACTGCAAAATTAGGGACGGCTAGCACAGATAGCCCTCGAGTAGCTTTGTGCGAAATTTCAAAACAAACAAACTGTATATTTTTAATATTCCTATCCATCCTTTTTAAATTAACAGTTTTTAATAATATATTTTTCAGTTTTTTTATGTCCCTCATGGACATAAATCTGTATAGAAACAAAAATTGTCCTATTTGAAACAGTTTAGTGTAATGAAAAACGTAGGTGATGGATAAAATTCTCTGATATAAAAATGACAAATTTGGAGTGGCTTCATGGAAATATGATATGAAATCATTGCCAGAGTCTTATCATTGATATTGGTACTACACGTATAATTATTATGATGCATAGTGATTAACATACCACATGTTATGTATATACTGACAAAATATACATAACTAATATGTATACTCTGTTGTTACATGGAAAGTCTGTAAATACTGGATTGGACGGACTGTTCAACAGTATTGGAATTATATATTAACTGGATTTTATAAATGCATGAGATCTATACATGCATTGACTTGCAAAGTATATTGACTAATATTTATATCTGTTTATATATGTAGGCTTTATCGTACTTTTGAAGATGTAAAGTAGTGTATATAGGTAGCCATATGAATTTCTCAAGTAGTAATAATGCATACATGTATATCCAATGCAAATGTAAGAATGTATTATAATATGGTAGGATATTTATGCAAATAAGCATTTTAAACATTTCTAATAATTATTATATTTCTCACTTCCTCTTGCTCCTCTTAACCAGCTGTAATAAGAGCGTTCATGGTTTTAGAGTAGTTTATCAGTTTTCTTCTAAGGGTACTATACTATACACTCTACGAGTTACATATCGAGTTGTTTAACAATTATAACTTGATTGTATTAATATACCTTTTCTCCCTCTATTTCTAACTGAGTTTTGGTCGTGAATCTTTTGTAACCATCTTCCACTGTGACGACAGCGTTAAGCTGTCACAACTGCATTTTTTATTTGAAACTGTATATTTTCTGAATAAAATATATAGCTACAAAATTCCTTCCTCACTTTCATCTAGAATTTCTATTATATTTGTCATATCCTGCGTGCATAACTCTCATATTCTGCGAGCATAACTCTTTCCACTTCTTGTAGTCAGTTTCAAGGATGGTTACTCTGTTTGTATTATCCAAAAAATTCGCAATCATACAGTGTTAACTATAATTCGACATTTATCATGATTACTGATCCGCTGCTCGAAACTGAGTTCGTTACTACCTTTTAAATTACGGCTTGAAGATTATTGTTCTTGTAACATGAATAATTTGTTTAGAATTTCGCGAAAAGCTACTCGAGGGCTATCTGCATTAGCTGTCCTTAATTTAGCAGTGAAAGACTAGAGGGAAAGCATCTGGTCATCACCACCCACCGCCAACCCTTGGGCTACTCCTTTACCAACGAAAAATGGGATTGATCGTAACATTATTACGCCTCTACGGTTAAAAGGGCGAGCATGTTTGGTGTGACGGGGATTCGAACCGGGGACACCTCAGATTGTGAATCGAGTGCCTTAACCACCTGGTCATGCCGGACCTTTTGTATCATGGCTAAAATCGATCATGCAGTGATTAAAAAAGGGATCCTTTCAGCAATTCCATAAAGAAATAAAAAACTAAATCAACGCAATTGTAACAGTGAGTTATTAATCGTTGTTGTACTTAAGTCATGTCTTCCATATCAATATGAAATTACATCCACGGCCTACACATAGCTATACAGATATACGTGTATATTGAAATTATGAGGCACTACATAAACCCCAGACTACATTAAAACGATCGGATTTTAATGGCCATACATCATTCATTATTTGCTAGGTCGTAAAATAAAATGAAAAGCTGCGCTATACAATGCGTAATGATACGTTCAATAATAGTGTCAAAGTTTTAGTACAATACTCACAATCATTTTTGCTATAGGATGGCAAAACGATATTAAACAACAATAAAAGGGAATAACTGATTGACCCGTGTTATGAACCACTACCACAGTTCATAATAAAATAAGAAATTACAAAGTTCCCTAAGTAAGTAGCCAATAAGTACTGAGTCAATCTTACAGGCTTATGGTCATGTATACTATATATACTGCATACTATATATAACAATGAAACTATTTTATCACTCTCCAGGCACCATAATACACTACGTAAAAATATAATTTTCTATCCTGTCGCGTTTTATGTTTGTTTGTCTAGCATTGCACCTTATTTTCCACGATTTTAGATTGTTTGTTTGTTCTGTTGAATTTCACGCGAAAGTACTCATTTGCTGCCAGCGCTCACCGTCCATAATTTTGAAATGACAGACTAAACGAAAATATGGGACATTCATACTTTCTTGAGTTAATAACTTTTCCAAACAATAAATAAATAAAATGTTTTGGATGCACAAATTGCAGAAAGCTAAGTTGTATCGATTTTATGTATGTTAAAAATAAAGCTTGTTTTATGCTGTACGATGAGTTATTCGTGTTGCTCCCACAACAGGGACCTAATACCAAATTTTAGCATTACAAGTCATCAAACTTATCATGAACTATTGTGAATTGATTAACGAATACAAAATTGATTTATTCTTTAATATTTACAGTACGTAGCAAATATAAATCAGAATTTATTACTAGTTTAAATAAACGCATTACTTTGACAAGAGGTCGGGCATGGCCCACTGGCTTGCATGCTTGCACTATTGACCTAAGAATTAATGGTTTACATTTCATTATTGTTAAATATACTTGACTGTCTAAAATTGAAGATGTGACATAAGATTATGTAAAAAGACATATCGTATGTCTTATACCTCTTTAGTAAGAAAATATCCTTTTACTTTCATTATTTTTGTAGTTCCCCTTTTGCATGCAGTAAAACAGTAAATTCTTGGGGTGACGCGTGAAAGTAGCTAATTTTACCGAGTTTTGTTATTATATAACAGCTATAGGTAATTTTGTCCTTTGTCTTTACATCTCTCCCTAGTTACACGCTAAAATCTGGTTTCGATACCCTTGGTGGGCAGAGCACAGATAGCTTTGTGCTTAATTCAAAACAACAACAACAAATCCCCCTAGTTAAATGAAGTAACAAGTACAAATTATGAGTTTTTAAGTACAAAAAACCGGAGATTCATTGGCATATTTAAGGTCATCTTTGGGTTCGAAGGTCAGAGTTCATGCAACAATCAGTTTTTAACTTTCTATCTAAGTTCCTAAATCTCTCGCATTATAAATCTGCATAACACGTTTATTTTTTTTCTTTAACCTTGCTTAACAAAAGAGTCGAGTCTCGCTGAGGAGGTATTTGGGTATTGATGTTAAATACCCAGGAGGGTCAGGTACATTGGACCTCTTCCTCCCTTAACAAGAGAATTTAAAGCTTTTGTACGGTTTTAAATTCACTCTTATTTTTGTTTGTGTGAGTTCTCAAAAGATATCATTGATTTCTGTGTAATGTCCCACACAAACCAATACACCTTGTGTTTCATGTTAACAGTAAAGCATTTTTGGAGTGAAAAGTTTGCTTTGTATTTTAGAGTTAAGCAGTCAGAACAGTGTTTTAAATATTTGCAGTATCAAGTAAAATCCAAGTTAGAACTTTCATTTTGCAGAGTTTATATACACTATCTCTATTTTAATTTATATAATTTGGGGTTATTTTTAGATGACTGAATTGTTTGTTGTCGTTGTTTTTAGTTTAACTTAATAGAGGTTATTTTTCATTAAAATGCTCAGTTTGGTTCTTGTCAGCACAACATACGCTGAGATCACCTACCCAGTGGTTATTTCTGTATTGTGTAGTATTGTAATTTATATATTGTGTTATTAGACATTTCTTATATGTGTGTTGGAATCTTTACTTTCCTTGTGTTATCGAACACTAGTTATAATACGAAAGAAAAATGTACAATAAAAATCCGAAGTATGAACTCCTCTCTTAGTGGGCCTTACTTTATTCTTTTTGGTTAGTTACTGCTGTGCTACAAATAATTTTTATATCTCACTGTTTGTTCAGACAAGAATATTGTAGTCAGTTCTAATCAACGGTATCTGGTCATAAAGGCGAAAGAACCTCGCCCTTAAGAGGTTTCCTTATCGGGTCATACTAAAACCCAAAACAACGCCATACACATTAATGTCACAGTATTAAAAATCATAATTCAATTCTAGTATCTCACAACATTCGACAAACATTGTACATTATTAACTAAATTCTTAAAAGTCCGGAACAGACGTGTCTATCCGGAATAGTCTATAAAACTCTCAGAACAAGCAGGATATGTAGGCGTAGTGCTAAATATTATAGTGGGGGACTATTACCAAGGTGTGGTGTCACAATTAGAATAATGATTTCACACCGAAAATCTAATTTACATTTCTGTAAGTCTATTTTAAATAAAGAAAATGTAAAAAGCACTAATTATATTTTAGACTACTTACATTGTTAATAAATGTTACCAAGATAAAACACAATTCAACTTCCTTTAAAGTAAGTAACAGGGAGAAAATAATAGTAACTGAGTGCTATACAAACACACACACACACACACACATCTCATAGTCTCCTTCAACTCCAGGCTTAGCAACAATAATCTACAAATAGCATCACAAGTTTGATTTTGCTTCCAATATGAATAAATGAGAAAAAAAAGTGATTGTTATGATAAATTGTCTAAATAGAGCCCTTTAAAACACACGATATAATTGTAAAAAGTGTGCATTCTAAACACACACATTAAGATTGTAAAATGTATTTTCTGCGTGTTATAATACTACCCTCATATGTCTTAATGACAACACGACGTGTGACAGAACCATTTCACTAATTTTATACTCTTGCTTTTGCTCCTAAACCATAGAGGTCCACTATGTCTGACGCCATCTCTGGAGGGAGAAAAACTGAGTTTGTGATAGTCAATTTGAGAGCGCTCTACCAGTGGATACGAGAATCACAAACAGCCAGAGTTTTCTATAACACACTAAAGAGTTTAGATATAAAAGACGTTTAATTTCGGGTGTAAACTGAATAACTTATCTTTATATACTTAATAGAAAATTTTCAAATTCTGAACTCAGTTTTAGCTTCAGATGCCGGAACGATGTTCTGTTTAACAGCACTGAGAGAAGGTTTTAATTATCGGAGGACAAATCAGAAAGTATTATATAGCTCTTTATCTTATTTCCAACTTGGTTAATGGTAAGTTTATGTGGTTAGAACGCTAAAATCCGGGATTCAAATACCTGTCAAGATAGAATGCAGACAGCCTTACATATAGCAAATAAGCAACACTTCATATTATTAGTATACATTTTAATTCAGACAGAAAATGTGTAAAAGTTACTTTTCATAGCCTCTAATGCAAATGCTCATTGTGTTTACAAGTGCATACACACGTAGTTTACCATTAAATTGTTTTGTTTTTGTTTGTGTTTGAATTTCTCGCAAAGCTACATGAGGGCTATCTCATGTAAGCTGTCCCAAATTTTGCAGCGTAAGACTAGAGAGAAGGCATCTATTCATCACCACCAAGTTACCAACAGCCAACTCTTGTGCTACTCTTTTCCCAACGAATAGTGGGACTGATCGTTACATTATAATGTCCCCACGCCTGAAAGAGCGAGCATGTTTGGCGTGATGGGGTTTCCAACCCGTGAATTTAAAACGAATTGAATACTTTTTTTACTCTATCTTATTCACTCTGTGTTCTTACTTAGATAGAAAAGGATGTGTTAAACACATGTTTCTTGTCTTGCCAGATACTTATACTTAAACGCGGAAGGAAACTTACAGCGTTAGCAAGTCCATTGATAGTTGAATATAGAATCTTTCCTTCATATAAGAATACAATATAATACCACTTAATTGTTTTTTTACATACTGCTGAGTTTGCTAAATTACTTTATATATATAAAAGTACTGTTCCGATAACTTTTATATGCAAAAACGGCTTTTCTGGGCCCAGAAAACACTTCAAATAGAAGAGCGAACAACGTTTCGACCTTCTTCGGTCATCGTCAGGTTCACAAAGAAAGGGTTACTGGTCGGAAGCTGACCACATGTTTGGGAGGGGTTGTATAATTGAGTATTGCAATGTAGAGGGCGCGGTTTGAATATATAATTTTGTCTATAATATTAATATAGGTATAATGGTGTTCCTTTATATTGGTTTATTTTGGGTTTAAGTTGTTGTATAAGTAAGGCTTCTTTAATTTTTCGTTTGTTTATGTTTGTTTCTTTATTTAGTATTTTAGTGTTTTCTATGGTTATGTTGTGTCCATTTGACTTGCAGTGTTCGAAAACGTGTGAAGGTGACTTTTTATGTTCTTTGAATCTGGTTTCCATTTTTCTACTTGTTTCTCCTATATAGAAGTCGTGGCAGTTATCACATTGTATTTTATAAATAATGTTGGTGTGGTGTTTGTCAGTGTAGTTCTTACATAGTATAGACCTTAGTTTTGTGCCTGGTTTTTGAATAAATTTAGTGTTAACTGGAATGTTATATTTTGTTACTAGTTTTTGCCAAATGTTGGTTATTTGTTTGCTGATGTCAGGAATATATGGTATACAGCAGTATATGGTTTCGTGATTTTTTGATTCGTGAGATATATTTACTTTTGTTGGTTGATTTTGCTTTCTGTCTAGGTGTGTGCGTATAATGTTTTCTACGGTTTGTGGAGGAAACTTATTAATGTTGATGAAGTGTTGTTTTATTTTATCTAATTCATCGTTAATTTTATCTGGTGAGCATAGTTTTATGGCTGTGTTTATCTGGTTTCTTAGTATGTTGAGTTTTTGTTTTGTTTCATGTGCTGAGTCCCAAGGAATGTATAGTCCAGTATGGGT
Source organism: Carcinoscorpius rotundicauda (assembly GCA_011833715.1). NCBI lineage: Eukaryota > Metazoa > Arthropoda > Merostomata > Xiphosura > Limulidae > Carcinoscorpius > Carcinoscorpius rotundicauda. The sequence goes on along the minus strand of CM022404.1, from coordinate 34,115,632 downwards.
GATTTTTCGGTGGATTTCTGTTTTGAATTGTGTGTCGGTTCTTATAATTTTGAGGTTAAGAAATGATATTTGATTGCTTTCTTCCTGTTCACATGTGAAGTTAATGTTGGGATGTATAGAGTTAATGTGAGTGAAAAAGTTAAGTATGTGTTCTGTAGATTCGAATCCCGCAATCGTGTCATCTACATATCTGTACCAGTATAGTGGTGGATGTAATGCTGTATTAATTGCTTGTGTTTCAATTTGTGTCATAAAAATATTGGCTAGAACTGGCGATACTGGGTTGCCCATGCTTAGGCCATTTGTTTGTATATAGTTTTGGTTGTTGAACATGAAGTTTGTCTTTATTGTGGTGAATTCTATGAGGGTTGCTAACTGGTTATTGGGAATGTCTATGATCGGGTTGGGGTCTCGAATATAGAGTTCTAAGGCTATCTTGCAGGCTTCTGTTGTTGGAACTTCTGTGAAGAGGGATATAACATCGAAACTGGCCATTAAGGCTTTATGATTAAGTTGATTTAGATTGGACTTGAAATTAAAAGAGTCTTTGATGAATGAGCTGGCTGATGTTGCATATTTGGAGAATGCCCATGCTATGTATTTACCAAGATTGTAGTTAAACGATTCATATGTTGACATTATTGGTCGTAATGGACAATCTGGTTTATGAGGTTTGGGGATGCCGTATATTTGCGGTGTGCGTGAGTCGGTTTTACGTAGGTAGGAATAAAGTGTTTGTGAAATTGTGTTGGCTTTTTTTATTTGTAGTAGTAATTTGTTTAGTTGCGTCTCATGTGTCTTTGTTGGATTTGTGTGTATAGGTTTAAATTTGTTCGTGTCTGATAGGATGTTATTCATTTTTTGTATGTATTCATTCGTGTTCATTATTACTATAGCGTTACCTTTATCTGCTTTTAGAATTTTTATGTTTCTGTCTTGTTTTAGGTTTCTAATGGAATTAATGTCTCTTTTTGTAAGGTTGTTTTTTAGTTTTCTGTTTTGTGAAATTATGTTGATAGTTTTGTAAGAAAATTCTTTGAAAAAATCGTTTAAGATAATGTTTTTAGGTGGTTCTGGAAAATATAAATTTGTAATTTTACCTGGGAAGTTTGGCTGTTGGATGTCAATAAAGTTATCTAAGTTGTCTTCTTTCTGTTTGTTGTTTTTGTTTTCTGTAGAAAGTATCACAAGTCTCCTGGCTAGGTCTTCTAAACATGTTTTGATTTCTATGGTTGGAATGTACCTTGGTGCTATTGCGAAGTTGAGTCCTTTGTTAAGTAGATGTATCTCGTCTGTGTTTAATTGTCGGTCAGATCTGTTAATTATGAGGTTGGTCAACGGTTTGTCATGTTGATGTCTTTTCTGTTGCTTACATCTTAGTTTTTCAAGTTTTTTGTTGTGGCGGATCTTTTTTTCTCTATCGTTTTTAGTATTGATTTGGTTTATGTTTCGTTGTATTAGTCCGTAAATCTCTGGTTTAATGCAGCATGCTAGTTGATAGTCTAAGTTCATTTTTTGTTTTTGTAAGTCATGTAGTTCTTTGTATTTTGTGTTCAACATGGCTTTAAGAAGTTTTTTCTGTAAATTTTGGATAATGTTTGTGTATTTATTAAAATCTTTTGAAAGTTTTACCTTTACAAAATTAGGGGTTAGTTGTTCTTTTCTACATTGTTGAATAAAGTTGATGTCATTTCTTCTATTAATGATACGTAGGTTTAAATTTCTTAGTTTCTTAACAATCGTGTGAGCGTGTACTGTTAATGGTGGTGTACTGTATGCTTGTTCAGACATAATGGAAACAGGTAAGTACAAATACACTGAGAAAAAAACACAAAAAACTTACACTTCTCGAACAATTGCCGTGGTGAAATAACAATCAGTGATGTCGAGAAACCCACTTGTTGAGAACTTTTATATGCAAAAACGGCTTTTCTGGGCCCAGAAAACACTTCAAATAGAAGAGCGAACAACGTTTCGACCTTCTTCGGTCATCGTCAGGTTCACAAAGAAAGGGTTACTGGTCGGAAGCTGACCACATGTTTGGGAGGGGTTGTATAATTGAGTGTTGCAATGTAGAGGGCGCGGTTTGAATATATAATTTTGTCTATAATATTAATATAGGTATAATGGTGTTCCTTTATATTGGTTTATTTTGGGTTTAAGTTGTTGTATAAGTAAGGCTTCTTTAATTTTTCGTTTGTTTATGTTTGTTTCTTTATTTAGTATTTTAGTGTTTTCTTTGTGAACCTGACGATGACCGAAGAAGGTCGAAACGTTGTTCGCTCTTCTATTTGAAGTGTTTTCTGGGCCCAGAAAAGCCGTTTTTGCATATAAAAGTTCTCAACAAGTGGGTTTCTCGACATCACTACTGTTCCGATAGTTTTAATAATTGGTCCTTTCGAGGTTTTTAGAATTTAGCTAATGATGTCTGCGGTATTTATTGACTGTTGTGTGATATTAAAATATTTTTAAACATATTTGACTCATTATCTACCACAAATTAGAATCTTTAATTGTAAAACAACTAAACGTCATGTGATGTTCTGAGTTTCACTACACACTTCCCGTTATTGTCCTGAGGCCAGCACCGATATTTCGTAGATTTCTGTAAAACAAAACTATAGCACCCACTGGTAGGAAAGAAGTAAATTTACGAACTCACAACGCTAAAATCCAGGATTCTACTCCAGGTTGTGGATATAGGTGGTTTTGCTCTAAAACAAATCCGAAAAACTATCCAAATTTTGGAATTCAAGTCATATCAGTTGGCAAATCTCATTACAGATTTCCATTTTGTCCAAAAGCATGAAAAAAACACATGATAACATTAATGAGTTTCTCAGCTAAATCAATTGAGAAAAGTCATTTTTATTATCAAAAAAGGGGAGATTGGAGGTTTCAGAGTTTCTTGTGTTATTCTGCTTGTTAAGCGTCGTCAAATAATTTGTTAGATATTTATTTAGTGCAATATTCACAAACACATACAGATAAATACACCTGCACTAACCCTCACCACGAGTACTTCTTTAAAAACAGGATTTTGGATGGTCACACCTGACAGCGTGGGCCAGTGGCTATTGTTTTGGAGCTCATACATCAAATTAAATTAAAGTTCGAATCAATTTTTAAGGTAAGGTGGCTTTTAAATAAAAATAACAAATTACAATCATATTTCATATTTTACTAATTTAAATTACGTCAGTAGTGATTTGGTTTGGTTTTCATCAGTAGTGAAATATTTTATATTATTACAAAAATTTTCAAAGGTATCAGGAACAAATTCAAAATTAACTTATTATTCTTTGTGGAATTTCACGTGAAGCCATTCGGGGGTTCCTACACTAGTCATATCTAATTATGAAGTGATGGAATAGATTAAACCAATCTATTGTTATATTGAATTTTGAACAAAGCTTCACGAGAGCTGTCTGCGCTAGCCGCCACTAATTTAGCAGTGTAAGGCTAGAGAGAAAGTAGCTAGTCATCATCACCCACCACCAACTCTTGGGCTACTCTTTTAACAACGAATAGTGGAACTGACCGTCCTTTTATAACGCCCCCACGGCTGCGAGGGGGATTTGAACCCACGAGTCTCTGGTTACGAGTCAAGTTCCTTAACCACCTGGCAATGCCGGGCCGATGGAATAGAGGGAGAGTAGTTAGTCAACACTACCTACCGCCAAATATTGCGTTTGGATTAGCAGTCGAAACATTGGAAAACATTAGCATTGACAGGCAGGAGAGCGAGATTAGGACCTTCTTGATCACGAATTATTTGTCATACTTGCGTTTAATTTTAAGTATTTTGGTTGATTATTATTTGTTTGTTTGAAGGTAAGCTTGTTTTGTTTGTTTGTTTGTTTGTTTGAACTTCTCGCAAAGCTACTCGAGGGCTGTCTGCGCTAGCCGTCCCTAATTTAGCAGTGTAAGACTAGAGGGAAGGCAGCTAGTCATCACCACCCACCGCCAACATTTGGGCTACTCTTCTACCAACGAATAATGGGATTGACCGTCACATAACGCCCTCACGGTGAAAGAGCGAGCATGTTTGGTGCGACAGAGATTTAAACCCGCGACCCTCGGATTACGAGTCGAACGCCTTAACACACTTGGCTATGCTGGGCCTTATCACGACGAACGCAACCTGAAATATTAAGTTAAGATTCTCTAATTGTTGGAAATTGGGTCTTTAACTTTTAAATACTGTAGCCGAAAGAATAGGCTCGAAATTTGTTACGGTAGGTTATCTTATAAAACATGAGATAAAATACAGAATAATGTAACTTATTACTTGAAAAAGAAAAGTTTGAGTAATAATATACAGAAATTGAAATGACTTATGTTTAAACGAAGTAAACGAGGCTCATAAAGAGTAAATAAAATCAAACATATTATGGACAGTGGATAGTTTAAGTTGAAATGGAAATGGTAGATATATACTCTTCAAAAAAAAGAAACGCAAAAGGCAAAAATTGAAGCACATTGTCAACAAATTTATTCCGGGAAGTTCTGTATGACATGTGTGAAACTTTGCACACTCACTGCTGAAAATCCAAAGTCTGCAAAGGCAAAGTCCAAGCTCACTCTTTGAAGTTTAACGTCACTCAACGTCAATAATGAGTATGCCCCTCGCGAGCATCAATAACTGCTTAGCATCTCCTGGCCATGGAAGCGATGAAATGACGAATCACATCCTGTGAAATGGCTGTCCACTCAGCCTGCAAAGCTGCTGAAAACTAAGGTAGAATCTGCGATTGAGGTTGTCGCCGTCGCAGACGTCGGTTCAATTCGTCCCGAAGATGTTCGATGGGGTTTTAATCTGGTAATCTGGAGGGTCAAGGAAGAACGTTGATGTTGTGGTGTTTCAAGAAGACAGTGGTGAGTCGGGCTGTGTGAGGACGGGCGTTGTCATGTTGAAAAACGTCGTTGACGTTCACCATGATGGGTTGCACACGGGGCCTAAGAATCTCGTTGACGGTTGCGTACGGTCTGATCGGAAATCCTACGCAGCCCTGGTATGGTTGAGGCAGTAGACGTCGCAGTGGTGGTCCTATCCCAAAGGTGACGTAACCAGATGTAGCGATCTTGTGCGGGCGTGGTCACACGAGGTCTGCCAGATCGTGGACGGTCACAAGTTGATCTATGTTGTTGGTGACGATTCCATATCCTTCTGATGGTGCTTGGGTGGATATTTACACCTCTGGCAACATCTGATCGAGATTCGCTTGCTTCCAATCGACCAATTGCGTTGTTGCGTTGTGCTTCAGTCAGTCTTGGCGTAACTATATTGCGTGTGGGTGGCTTAACTTTGAGCTATGGAAACCGAGAACCCGTCACTTTTATAGGGATTTTGCACATGTTGTACTTCCAGAACATGCAGATCTCTCAAACAAATTTATTGGACACGATTGTGTTTTGACGAAAAATCCGTTTTTTTCCTCCGTTTTCAAAGTGCACGACTTTTATTGTCATTTTGGTCTGACAATCAGTGCTTTAACATGTGTAACATCACATGCTCTGAGCTTGTAACGTTATTACATATATTTCTCTTTAAAATAACAAATATATCCCTGTTACGTTTCTTTTTTTGAAGAATATATATTCTTAACATCTCCAGGAAAAATTCAGACATTTCTGTTAACCCAATCAAACGTTATAGTGTGCTTTTAAGTCATGTTCTAGAAATGTATTTGTCTTTGCATTTATTGAAAATAAAATACTTACACACAGAAACAGAACTAAAGATGAGATATGCATGTAAATTTACAAGACTCGCCCTTTTTGAAGATTGCTGGTATTAAGTAGTTATAGAAAATGGCAGAACGTATGTAGCTTTAAATGCTTAGAAAAGTTTCTAATTCTGTTACTTTTAGGTGGAATCGTAAACACACTCAGTTGTTTGTTGAGGTTATCATAATCTCAGGTTAAAACAACTAAGTGTGATTATGATAATCTCAGGTTAAAACAATTAAGTGTGATTATGATAATCTCAGGTTAAACAAAATCAATAAGAATTATCTACAAAATTGGGAGTCTTTGGAATACATGTGCAGAGAGTGAATAAATCATAATCAACCACAGAAAATGGAGACTTTACACCGTTACTTAACACTCCTACGAAAATTGGAGCCTAATAGGCCCCAGAGCAACTTGAAAGGTTATTAATATTAGGCTAATAATTTTGTATTTAAATAAAATTGCCATTAACTGACCCTATCCCTTTATATTTTAAGGAGCAATAATATTTTGACTTTTCAGACATTTGCGAAATAATATTTAAAAAATATTTTTTAAAACATCCACTAAGGGTATCACTTTAGTGGATGTAAATATTTTTTTTCGTAGGAGTGTTAAAGATAAGAAGAATATAATAAAAAATAAAAATAACTCTTGACATTAAAGTTTTGGTAATGTGGATGTTATTTCTTCAGGCCGCTTTTTCAGGTTAGCAAACTAAGTGTAACGTTAGTAACTATACTGGACGACCACTAAGGCACTTCTGCTTTACATGTACTCTAACTAAAAACTCGTGAAATCTAAGGCGACTGTGGCCAAATTATTTTTTAGAACTAATTTGTTTGGATCTGAGCCCGGCATGGCCAGGTGTGTTAAGGCGTTCGACTCGTAAGCTGAGAATCGCGGGTTCGAATCTCGGTTACACCAAACATGCTTGCCCTTTCAGCCATGGGGGCGTTATAATGTAAGGGTCGTTTCCACTACTCGTTGATAAAAGAGTAGTCAAAGAGTTGGCGGTGGGTGGTGATGACTAGTTGCCGTCTCTCTAGTTTTACACTGCTAAATTAGAAATGGCTAGTGCAGAGAGCCCTCGTGTAGCTTTGTGCGAAATTCAAAACAAAGAAACAAATTGTTTGGATCTATATTCAAGTTCAATACCTACAAGATTTAAAAGATGAAAGCTTTTAATCAATGATATTATATCAGTGTGATCTCATTTTTTTAGATACAATGCAAAAACTTTAAATATTTATCATAGAAGAGCGAAAGTCGAGTATATGAACATAAACATGATTATACGATAAAAGAAAAAAATAAGGGGGAAAAATATATATTTTAAGAAACTTCACCCTTCAGCAGGAAATGTATTCCAAACTATAAAAAGACGCTATACCTGACTTATGGGATTCTTGTCTTCAAATAAATTAGTTTTATATTAAATCTGATAATAGATACCGTATGGTATCTCGGTATACCGGCGTCAATAAGTTTCCGGAAAATGCAGATTTCAAACTGCTCACCAAAGAATAAACTTAACACGAACAGTAACAAGAAATATAGTTTTAAACACGGCTTTCTTTATTAACATTCAGGGTTAGTTTTCTGACATTGGTTGGGCTTCATCTTCTTCTGTAAAATTATCGTCTGGCTACTTTGGTCAAAGAGAAACAGCCACAAAACAGGTGAAAAAATCAAGAGACAGAAATATGGAAATATCAGACTTAAGAAACATGGTGAGAAAAGGAAGTCTCACAAATCTATAAGTTACACACATAACTAACGTTCTACACGCAGTGTTATGTCAAGTCAGTTACGCGAAATTATGTATTGCTGATTTGAAGAAGTTGGTTGATTTCCACAGAAGAAAGGCGCACATACAAGCTTGAAACTTGAGAACAAAGGTTGCAGTGTATGAATTTTACATGTGTAGAAAGATTAGTTCATGTTTAAGACCTTGAGATATATGACCAACTAAAATTTTATTTTTACAAACAAATACTGCATGGTAATTTATAAACATATTACATATATATACTGAGATAAATATATATTTTGTAGAAGCTTTAAAATGGTAAGGTTCCTCACTATTTCAGACATGATTGCAGTACGACAGTCAAATATCGCTCTTTTAACAGTTCAAAATCATTATTTTGTTGTTGTTTTCGATTAAGCACAAAGCTACACAATGGGCTATCTGTGCTCTGCCCACCACGGGTACCGAAACCCGGATTTTAGCGTGTAAGTCCGCAGACATACCGCTCAGCCACTGGGAGGCTCAAAATCATTATATTATATTAGTTGTTTAATTCGTTTAAAATATTATTGTAGCTGAATAAAGTAGTGGAGACTATTTTTGATTAATTTTTTTTAAATAAACAAATACATTTCACCATCAACAATTAATTAAGAAACTCAAAATATTAAGTGATAATTTTCACGTGTAACGACGTAACTGAAATAAATAATGAAAAATTAATCAATAAATTAATACACACAATATATCTGTTATGGAGTTTTCACATAAATGTCCTCACCACCACCTATCTGCAGTGTCCACCGAGGGAAATCGAATCTCTGATTTAAGCGTTGTAAATCTGAAGACTTAGTGCTTTCCCAGCAGGGTACATGGAGGGCAAAGTACAACTATCCCATGGTGGATTTGTTAGAAGAAAAATACCCACAATTCCCACCAGGAGTATCGATACCCGGTTTCTAGCAGTGTTAATTCGCAGGCATACTACTGGGGTGGTGGTGAGGACATTTATGATAAAACTCTATAACAGACATATTTGTTACATTAAAAACTTGTATACGTATAAGACTATGTTTCGACTATTATATTTGGTCATCATCAGGCTTAATCTAACGTTGACAGTTGTAATACACCATGCATGTTTACCACTGAGGAGGTAGAAGAAGCAAAAGGTGTTCACTAATTTCAGAAGCATGTATAGCTTAGTTATATACAATATCCGGAATAGTAATAATGAGTAAGTTATGTCTTATCATCGTTTAATAGCAACACAGGCCTGGCATGGCCGAGCGGGTTAAGGCATGCGCTCGTAATTCGCGGGTTCGCGCTAAACATGCTCGCCCTCCCAGCCGTGGGGGCGTTATAATGTGACGGTCAATCCCACTATTCGTTGGTAAAAGAGTAGCCCAAGAGTTGGCGGTGGGTGGTGATGACAAGCTGCCTTCTCTCTAGTCTTACACTGCTAAATTAGGGACGGCTAGCACAGATAGCCCTCGAGTAGCTTTGTGCGAAATTCCAAAACAAATAATAGCAACACATTTCTAAGGCTTTTGGGTTTGTTTCAGTCATTTTCATACAATATTATCGGTTATTTCAAAACAGTAGGTAATGGATAATCACACAAAGATATTTATAAAAAGTTACTGATTTCTTTTAACTTAAACACAACATTTTTTTTTGTTTCAACCAAATCATTGTGCTATAATCTGTTCTTTTGTTGGCGGTTTATCTTGTGGAATATTTAAAAAAAAGTCCACGTTATAATAATAAAACAGTCTATTTTTTCCTCAAATTAACAATAATTGTCGCAAGCCTATGTTACACGTGGTGTTAAGTAACATTAAACAAATCAACTAGATAAAAGCGTGATAGTAAATAAAGACCTAATCATTTCACGATAACATATTGACTGATTCAATGCTCTTTCTTGGAAAACTTTCCACTCTTTACAACTATCTTGTGTTTGAAATCTAACTTTGAATATACTACAAAAATTTGACCTCCCATCCTTTCTAGGCATTCTAACGTTCTTTAACCAATAAACAAATTACAATATAAAAATATAGCTTAGAACAATTATTGCGAGGGTTTATGTAGGTATCAGAACTACTTGAATGGCTACTTTTGTCTTGAAATTCTTTTAATCTTTAAAATAACCTGTCGCTTTTTATTATTTATCTAACAAAAAACCATTCGATGAAAATAACCCGACACTACCATCAATTAGGATATTTTAATCAAATTACTACTTTAATAAAATAAACTATAAGAAACTGCTTTAAAACATTAAAAGAACTTCAAGACGAAAGTGATCCTACAAATAATGTTAAAATTTTCTGCGATCTTCGTACTTCTTGGAAGGTCAGAGCGAAAGAATATTGTGCTTAAGTTAAAAGAGAGTAGCCATTTTTTATGAATAAGTTTTCCTTGACTGGAAGTTCTAAAATGTTTTGCTATTACTTAGTGTATTGAATTCTGATGTTATATTCAGTGTTCCATCTGTGACTGTGGATTGTTGAAGTAAGTATACTTGAAAATACATTATAAAATGCCCGGAACACTCTCAGATGTTTGCAGGCTTGGACGAAAATAAAAATATAGCACCTAGCTTTTCCGAATGTGGGTAGCCTTACAGTTAATGCATGTTGTAATTTTTAAGTTAATCTAGAACGCGAGATCTTTGCAAAGTTTAAAGATTTAATCAATCCTAGAAATCCAGGACTTGAAACTTCATGTTCAAGTAGATGGAAAGTTACAGTCGAAAGGTTTCAGAAATTTCACTTGAAATTACAACATTTTGCATTAAGAGTGAAAATAGTATTTTAATGGATTAAGGCTCGAAGCGCAAATGAAGATGTTTGATTCTCTATTTAGTTTAAATTTGGGTAAGAGGCTATATTATTTAAGTAGTTTATCAATAATTCCACAAACCAAGAAAATAACAAGAAATCCAGATTATTCTTGTTGAATAGACAATAAAAGTACATTAAAATCCATCAGAATTGCACTTCCTTTAGTGCTTTTGTTTCGCCTTTGACAATAAAATAACAAAATTGTTTAACGTATCTGATTCTCAGCTCCTGCTAAAACTAAAAATAACTCAGCAGCTTGAAACTGCAAATGTCGAGTCCTCTTTCCTGAATCTAGTTCAAAATAACTACAAAAAGGATTTACTTTAAAGCTGTTGATATCATAATTTTATCCATTAAATACGAGGTTAATCAGTCTGGATGAATCGTTCAAGACCACAAAACACTACCTCTTAAAGTCTTTCAAAAATGAAACATACCAACAAAAGTTCAATATGCTGGCAAAACAATTATATCAGAGATGTTAAAATCAACTAGCTAGAATATCAAATTATGATTTTCAAACAACTGATATCAAGTGAACATTACTTTTGCATTTTTCATCTGTAAGGCAGTAAAGCACCTAAGCTAGGCAGAAAGTAAAAGTGTTTTTCACGTCTACAAGAATGAAAATATACTTCCAATAAACAATAAATCAAAGGAGTTTCAATCACACTGCCCTTTTCAAAATTCATAAAGAAAAAAAACAACTTCGTAAATCAGTAGTAAATAGACTTACAACGCTAAAACGCGGTGTTCGAATCCCGACGGTATACACAACAGATAGCATTATGTGACTATGATCTCAAAAATAAACGAACGCTAGCAAATTGGTTTGTCAACACAAAGTAAAACCTGATTTTACTAAACTAATAAATGTTGACTTTAATAAACATGAACTAAATAAAGTTTAGATTACTTATGTGTAACATGAAGTTACACTAATTGATGAAAATATCTCTGAGGCAAAAAAAAGAAATATTAAATATAGTACATGGGGTACCATACACATAGTAATTGGGTTGAGTTATTTGTACCTTGCATACAAATTCTTTTGAGAACTTGATTTTTGCCTGTTGGTATAATTCTACTTGAAATTATCACAAATATAGTGTTTTGAGTATTGAAATTGTGGAAAAGAGCAATGGAAAACCATCATGTGAACAAAGAAGCTCACTAATAACTTGTTTTCTCACATATTACGTTTGTTTCACACTCCAGTTAGGAAAGGGATGAATAAGAATTTTACAGAATGTTACGAACAATAAAATAGAAATGTTAGTTGTACGTTGTATAAAGGTCGCCATTGACAGGTGGTTAAGGCACTCGACTCGTCTTCTGAGGGTCGCGAGTTCGAATCCCTATCACACCAAACTTGCTCGCTCTTTCAGCCATGGGCACGTTATTATGTGGTGGTCACTATCACTATTTGTTGGTAAAAGAGTAGTCCAAAAGTTGGTGATGGGTGGTGATGACAAGCTGGCCTACACTGCTAAATTAGGGACGGTTAGCGCAGATAGCCTTCGTGTAGCTTTGCGAAATTGAAAACAAAACAAACATCACATAAAATGAAACGATATTTGATTATTCATTTAAAGTTAGTTTTATTAGATGCGTTGATTGAAAATACTCACTATTTTTATATTATTATTTAGTAAATGTAGCTTAGACTATGGAATTTGTGTTAACTTCAGTCATCTAATTTAGTCGAATCATTTGAGACAATATTCACATTATGATCAAAACTGTCGATAACAGTAAAGTTACCTAACTGAGTTGTCACTTAAATCTAATCGTTTAAAGTTTTTGTTTTATTACTCCTGCTTATACCGATTTATTAAAATTGCTATTGGATTTAGTGAACTGATTCTAGGTTCTGACAAAGGAAGGTAGTTTACTTTAATCAGAAGTTATTGATAATTTAGTGAAGCAACTTAATTACAGCTAAAGCTAAACTGGAGTGATTTTTTTTAAAACATATATGACTATTACTATCCTAATGTATTATTCCTTGTATTTTTATAGAATAATATACTGGATAAATATAATCAAAGGAGAAAGCTACAAAGGCGACATCTGTTATATCCTAGACAAGAAACTTTTTTCGTTGATATTACCTGGAATTGGGAAGTAAAGGTTAAAATTATTATTAGCCCAACTAATTAGAATAAAACTGACGATTGGGTATTAGGTCTACGCTTAGTAATAGTAGATAGGTAAATAATTTATATCACATAAAAAAGTTTCCAATAACTTGCTTTGACTTCATTAGCAAACTTCCTGTTTGAGAAAAGTAAGTAGCAAAGTTTTAACTTGAAGTTGTGGCAAAATTGTAATTCTGTTCTACATCAAGTTTTAAAATATAGAACTTCTTATTTGCTATTGTAGTTTTTCACTATAGTATTAATGTTGTCGTGTTATAATTTACAGTTGTGTTACTGTTGATATTAGAAGTCTATTTAACACTACTGTTTGCAGTATTACAATTTATAATCAACGTTAATGCTAGTAGTATAAATTCTAAGGTTAGTGCTGGCACAGTCAACTTAAATATAATAAAATCAATATGCTTAGACTTAGTGACGTAATGTAACTTGTCAGATAGTATGTTATCGATTATTGGTAGTGATCTAATAAACACTGGTAATGGTTTTACTGGCTTAGTGATTGTGTAGTGGACAGTATGTAATATATTAGACATGTTACATAATACACACTACCGTGGCGTCAACTAACCAAGTTAAAATTATTCAATGTGTTGATGTTGTTTCCATGTAGAAAATCAAATACTTAAACCCAAAATTTTATTAAAATGTCTTAGTATAGCTGCTACTACCAATAATAATACTACAGTGTAAGAAACTTATTTTTTATATTGGGAGTTGCAAAGTTGAGAATTTTTTGAAGAAATAAAATTTCAAAATTTATATGGAGTAAGGTTTTAAACTCAAGACTTTACGAACTATTAAGGTGCTTTATCCAGATGAGCTATCTCAACCTTACTGACACAAATCGCAGTTTGCAAATTTACGTCATTGTTTATTGTGGGTGAAATTTGTCAGAATACTTTATCTGTTCATGTTATTGTTTTTAGTTGAACATGTTCATTTTAAGTGATTACTATAGATATTTTAAAAGTAACACATCTTATAAAATAATATATTTTTTTTGAAGAACTGTAAATTACAAGTGTATGGGATTCAAATTGGAGACTGTAATGGAACAGATGCTTTCAATAAGTGAAGATTTCAGTTTTCAGTTCAGGATTTGTAGCATTGAAAACATCACAATTCCTAATAATCCTATTTTAATAAATCTATTTAGGAGAGCTATGGTTTTTAATAACACCTAATCTCAGTTGTCATTTCTTCAGAAGGAATATAGACATGAACAAATATAGGTATAGACCTATTTATCTGTGATGTCTTAGCAGTTGGATGAAAACATAGAAAATAAGTTGGTATAGTAAAGAGTGTAAAATTAATATTCCAACTGACCTTTATGATTTCATTCTCAAGAAGATAAAACTCATTGATTATTACATAACCAAATGGTGTAGCTTTTCACACATTTATGAACTTATCCAGTTAAAAAAAAGAGTCATTCATTTAATTTTGAAATGGTAACATGATTTGGTTCATCTCTGCTATTATACCAATCCACTAAGGACTACAAATAGATTAGCAACTCCTTTTCCTGTAGTCAAATTTGAAATGTTGCAGCTACCAAAAATGTAAAAATTATTAATAAAGAATTCTTAAAGCTCACAAAAGTAGGTAAAATGTTTGAATGGGAATATAGCCCTTTGATAGATGGAGGAATGACTAATAGACTGCTTAAACTTGTTGGTAAGGTTATAAGCATAAATAGCTGATGAGGAGATGATGCTTTACAAAATGACTTAGATTAGTTGATGAGTTGGATGAATAAATGGCTTTTAATTATACCAAATGCAAAATAATGTGTGTGAATGATTATAATTTAGATTATTAGTGTGATTTTGATGTGAATAATTTTAACTGTTATGTGAGAAAATAATCTATTTTGGTTGATTAGTCTTAAACCATTTCAAGGATTTTAGGTTGAATTTACAGAAATATTGAATACAAGTCTGAAGAAGTTATGTATTCATTGTACAGTTGATGGTTAGCCTCATCTGGAATATTTTGTTCAGTCTTGGGGTCCTTAATTTAAACAGAGTATTCGTTTCATGTGAAGAGTTTGCACGAAGGCTACAAGGATAGGTTGTCATACAATGATGTATTAAGATTATGAAAAGATTTTTATCTCAAGAACAAAATAAGTAGAAGAAATTTGATTGAAGTTTTTTCTTAAGATTGTTAAACAAATTGACATTGGTAATACATCATCTTTTTTCATGCTTAATGGTGAAAATTATTGAACAAGGAGAGACACTGTGGCAAGGTTATCTTTATCTGAGACAGTTTTGTTTTTCTAATGGGATGGTTGATTTTTGGAATGAGCTGCCTTAAGATGCCGTGAATGCAAGAGAGTTTAAGGAAAGATGATACTTGTTGAAGTAATAAAAGCTAGCTTTGAGATTGTGCTTTTATTTTTAAGTTCAGTAAATTAACAGGCCCCTTGTCTTTCAATATTGTATGTAATATTAGCACTGTTAGATATATAAAATCATCTTAACTGGAGTTATTTCTTAAATTTTCTATAATTTATATGTAACAGTTCTTATAAGCCACTTTAGCGTTTTTTTTTCAGCAAGAAAACCTGCATACCATTTTAAACAAAGCATAACTGGTGTCTTGCGAATGATACTTTCTCCACCTTGTACTTAGTGTTTATTTATACAACTTAAAATTCTGTATAACTTCCAAAAGGCATTAGAAAGCACGTAACTGCTATACCCCATATAGAATCTGCTGCTGACAAACAACACTGATGCATCCATTCATAAACAAATGTTTATGTTAACACTTAATACATTCTTACTGATTAACTACTGTCAGTGACCATAGTGATGATGATGGCTAATAGTATGCTTGTAAGCTTCACTGCCCTCAACAATGATCGAGGTAACCAGAAATTATATTAACATTAAAAACGAATAAGTAAAGCTCTCATAGTCGCTGTTTGCACCACAGATCGTTGTAACATTGTTACGCATTTATAACTCTAATCAAAAGATGCATACACTGTCTATAAGTTAAAACTATTAAACTAACACTGATGCAACTCAGTAATGATAAAAGTAAGCAACCTAAATTTTGGCCCTAGATATATTGGTTCAAATATTTTTGGAAGGCTTGTTCATTCTGTAGACAGACTTGGTGGTTATAGAATTTATAATTTTGCAATAATTTTTTTCTCATACCATTGATATTGTCTGCATACAAAACAGTTTCAGAATTTCTGAATTATTATTTTTGTGATGTTATTTGACTTAACTATAATTTTGATTAATTTATTAGTTTTAAAGGTGTTTCAAATAGAATTTTCTAAGTTTGTAATGATCTCTCAAGCCAAATAAGCCTATACAAACAAAATATCTATGAGAAGACAGATTCAACCAGGGAAACTGTTAAGAAGTAAGATGCATGTGTCCTAGGCTGTCAAACAAAGCTAGGATATAATGCTAAGGAAAATACTCTGTACATGTACTTCATAATTCTGAATAAACTAACCATTACCTTTACAAAATTGTCAGTTGTGTTGTAGGCAAAATATTACAATTTTTCCTCATAATGAACTTTAAAACAGAATTTTAACCATACTTCACCATTCATTATACATGGTGACATCATCAGAGGCCATAACTCTGAGATGCACATGTTGTGTACTGACATTATAAGAACAATGGCAGTTTACTAATACCTAGGAAGAAGTTATTTATCATAACCTGCCTGTTTATTTTTAGCACTCTATTTACTCAGGACAGGTGCATGAAAAAGGTTAATTTGGTCCCATTCATTCATTACTAGTAAGTGCAAATTGAGTAGAATATTTGAGGACTGACATTTATCTTGCAAAGCTATAAAAATAATATTGTAATAACCCATAAACAGAACTTTTGGTAAACTTATATCTAACCATATTTTGTTGTTGAAGAAAAAGTCTCTTTCTCAATTGATAAATGTAAAAATTTACTACCTTTAACATTTGGATTTCTAAACTTTTAATTCCATCATTAATATATACTGACCAGACCCTTAATGTTTTGAAAAACTAAATGAAATCATCTTTAATTCTTTTATGTACAAGCCCTTAAATTCTCTCTTTTTTCTTTTCTTTTCAGAAGTGGCATAAAACTACAAATAGTTTAAAATGAAGTTTCATTAGTTTTGTTCATAATAAGTTTATAACAAATATTGTATTAAATATTTTCACCACAGCTGAAAACCAGATGGTTAAATAATTTTTTTTTTCCCCTTAAATATGGACCAAAAATGTAACTGTATTTCAAGTGAGCTGTGCAAAGAGATAATCACCTCTTTTGACTCGTAATCACAAGCACACAAAAGTTCTATTATCTATACTTCTAATAACAAAGAACAGCCTCAAGGGGACAATTGACTTCATCTTTCACTGAGCCCAAATCCTGTTTTTCAGTTATGCTATTGAACGGGTTCCCATCTGTACTAAATAAGTGTTCTAAAGTATGATAAACCAAATACATTACCTTGTACTTATTATAATTAATGTCATTTGACAACTTTATGTCCAACTATCCATGTCATTCTGTAGAAACTTAACAACCACACTGGAAGTTTAATATTATCAGCAGAATTTACTAATTTACTCGTTATGCCTCCTATAAATATAAATAAAAGGCAAAAGCCCAAGCACTGACCCTTAAGACAACATACCAGTAACAGTAGTCCAGTGTGACTGAACACTGTAAAGAACAAACAATTGCTTTGTTCCATCCAACAACCCATTTGACTAGTCTTTCTTCAAACCCCATTGATGTTATATTTTTGACTAATCTTTTATATGACACTAGTAAAAGTAGGCAGGTAGATGATTGTGATGGATGTGACAGTAATGCTAGGCCAAGGGGCCCCTTGTTGTCCTTCATATGTTATGTTTGGGAAATTAAAGTACACCTAGTCTACACACTATTTTCACCATCCAGATAGCATGTTATGTCCTCAAAAATATAGAACAGCTTGTGAGACAAAACAATATTTATTTTTCAGAAGCCTGTTTGATGTTTCAATCTAGATCTTACTCTGCAGTGAGTGGTGCCTGTCCAGATATACTTCAGTCACTTAGAATTGTACTCAAACCTACATTGTGACCTGTAAGGCCATGTCGATTTTACTTCCTTAATTTCCATGGCCACTAAATGCACACTGTTCTTTATTATAACATACTTAAAATAGGGTGTTTTGCATTATTGCACATAGATTATTCCTAATGAAAAATTTACTTCATAAATAAGCCCATTTCAAACTATACTGATCTATGGACTTCAGGAGTAAAGCAGAAAGGGTTGCTTTTCATCTCTGAAATTTCATCTCCTTAAATTTCAGTGGAGCAAGAGTCATTACCACTTTCTAGTTTCAAGCCACTGGGATGGTAAACCTATAAGAATGAAGTACAACATAAATAGTAATGACTGTTAACTTGAAATTAGGGCAGTGTTCTGCTATTGTAGTTGACAGACATACTCCAGGAAGATGATACATCTCATCAAGGTTATATGAGGGGATGTTGTAGTTTTGAAGTGAGCAATCATTATGGTTTGGATCCCCTCATTCAACTTATGCATAGATATCAGTTTTTCAGCAGTTTTGGATGTAGAATTCAACCGATTACCCAGTTGCTTACAATCATGTTGAAATGATTGCAATCCATTATCTTAAACCATATATGGATGTCAGTTTCTGGTGGTTACATTTTAGATTTAAAGCTGAAACAATTTTAATGTCTTCACACATCGTGCATTTGGAGTCCTTCATCCTACTCCTGTGTGGATGTCAGTTCCTGATGGACAAGATTTGGACTTAGAGCTGAACCTATCAACATGAGGTACTCACACTTGTGGTGAACTGGCATATATACAGTTCATCCCTTTGATTGGGATCCCTCATCCTACCCCTGCAGTCAGTTCCAAGTAATTGAGTTATGAATTAAGAGCTAAACTAACCTCCATAAGTTCTCCCATGTGTTTGGACAGTGCCCAGTACATCATTCACTCATTTTACTTCTGGAGCACTGCTCTGGTATTGTGAATACACTTGTTGGTTACTTTATTTCTTCCTCATATTCTACTTCTTGATGTCTTTATACTGAGGATTTTGGTGGGATGTATATATATATTTCAATCTGGTCACATGTGCCCTGTTCCCTGATCAGTAGTAGAATTTATTCCCAAAGACAGTATGATCTTCTTTCCCACCCTCGTGTGATCTTGAAGTTCGAATTTTGTATGCAATTGACCTGACATGTATAGAGTGTTGCATCCTTGACATGCTACACTTTGAGGCACATCCCTTATTTTACCAAGATTCTGTTCATCAGGTGAGGGCTATCCCATTTCAATCTTTGGAAATTAATTTCAATTGTAAAGAAAGAATGATTGGGGTAACAGTAATGACAAAAAGAAGAATAAAGATATGAACCAAATATCTGCAAGTTCTTCTTGCTATATGTAATCTACATAACAAGACTGACTGCATCACTTTTAATAATGTTTAATTCTTAAACAGCAGGAATGTTGTAGTTGACAGCATTAGTTGATGATGGCTGCAGTTTTTGAAGGTAAATAAATGTCATTTTGATATTTAGCTGCATGTCTTTTTTAATGTACATAATTTTTTTTTAATATGGGTAGTGAAGTCACTGGGAATAAAACTACCTAGAACTCCTTATCGGCAGTTATAATTATCCAATACTGAAAATGTATTTCCAACAGCTACTTATTTCATTTCACTCTGCCCACCCTTCCTTCCTATTGTCAATAGGTGCTTAGGTTTCTGCCTAAACTCAAAGTGATAGTTAGGAAGAATATCATAGAGGGCTTCACATGAGCCTTGGGGCTTGTATATTGATGGATATTTGTAAACTGAGAGATATGTGGGAGTGAAAGGCTTGTGGCATGCAAAAAATGTTTGCAAATAAGGGGCAGTATTGGACATGAATAGCTATGTATATGAGTGGAAGTAAGTATCTGTTAGGAATATATTTTCAGTGAATGAAAATTATAACTTTTGATGTTGCATAAGAAGATATGGATCATGAAAAGACGGTCAAACTTTGCTTTTTTTTCAGAAATTTAATGTCTTATTTAATGTTGAATAAGCAGGAATATGTTTAGCAGAGGTTCTAGAAAATTGTACCTTCCATATTTTTGAAAATTAATAAGTGTATTCCTGAAATTTTGTAAACAAAGTTGTGGTTCTAGATGGCTAAGTTCCTTCATTTCTTTTATTTTTAGAAATCTATTATTTAATACTGTGCAAGTTAGCATGGATTAAGATGGGGTCTGAACTTCCATTTTGTACCACAAATTTATAAAAAACAGCCTTGGGGTCCTTCAGGGCTGTGTTTTGAGTGTCACACTTTTCAGTATAAAGATAAATGCCATCACTGAACAACTCCCTCTCACTATTGCGAATGGGCCATATGTCGATGACTTTCACATCTTATGTCAGTCGTCGAACATGAGATATATTGAGCGGCAACTACAAACTGCCCTCAATCATATACTGAAGTGGATTATGGCGAACGGCTTTAACTTCTCTCTCTCTAAAACCATATGCATGCACTTTTGCTGCCAACTGGGTATTCACCCTGATCCTAAACTTCATATCAGTGAAGAGTCGCTGCCAGTGGTCCCTGAGACCAAGTTCTTGGGGCTTATCTTTGACCACAAGCTAGCCCTTATACCACACTTTAAGTTGCTACAGATCAATTGCACAAGAGTGCTGAACATCCTCCGTGTACTCTTTACCGTCAGTTGGGGAGCAGATCGATGTTTTATGTTAATGATATATCGTGCTCTTATTCAATCAAAACTCGACTATGGATCAATGATCTGTGGTTCTGCCAGACCCTTGGCCTTAAAATTGCTGGACCCCATTCATCATCAAGGACTTTGACTCTGCCCTGGGATTACACACCTCCCCAGTTCAAAGCTTATATGTAGAATCTCATGAACCTTCTCTACATCTTTGCCATTTGCAACTGTCTTTACTTTATTCTTCAAAACTTCATTCTTTATCAAAGCATCCCACCTGGGGATGTATTTTCCTTCCTTAGTGGTCCATACTTTTTCAGAAGAAACGATCTGCCATTGCTTCTTTTGGCCTTCACATCCAGGCACAACTGTATGAATTGAGTCTGTTTTTGGATAACATTGCAGAATCCACTGGTCAGCTCATCCCACCATGGCTTATTACAGCCCCCAAATGTGACCTTTCTTTCAGTCATCTGAAAAAGGCAGATACTCCTGATTGGAAGTACTGTCTTTTATTTACTGAACATATTTCGAACCATCATTCCATTCCAATTTATACGGATGGTTCCAAATCAGGTAATTCTGTGGGCTCTGCCATGGTTTGTTGTGGTTTGGTGGTTGTGCGTAGAATTCCCTCTCCAGCTTCTGTGTTCACTGCTGAACTGTATGTCATATCTCTTGCCCTGGGTCATATTGAAGCTGAGTAGTACTCCAACAGCACTATCTGTACTGACTCACTTAGTTCTCTACTGGCCCTGGAATTGCTTCACATTCGCTCACACCCTGTTCTTACTGATATTCAAAACCGACTTGCCCATTTCTCATTAACATCCACTTCTATCTAGCATTTCTGGATACCAGGCCACATTGGTATTCGTGGGAACGAGTTTGCAGACATGGCAGCTACATCCATCTGCTCTGGCACTCTCACCACTGTGCCTATTCTGTACATGGACTTTGGTCCTGTATTCAAGGCTTGGCTCCATGCCAGCTAGCAATCCAATTGGAGTGAGCAATGCGACAACAAGCTTTTTCAGATGAGACCCTATATTGAGCTTTGGCCATCTAGCTTTTGTAAGGCTCAAAAGGAGGAAGTTATTCTGACTAGACTATGCATTGGTCACAGTTTTTCAACTTATCATTTTCTTTTATTTAGAACAGTTGTACCAGTGTGTAGTTTGTGTAACACTCAAATCACTGTAAGCCACATTTTACTTTCTTGCCATCGTTACGACTCTCAACGACGGCACTATTTTAAGCATGTTTTGTCCCAGGGTTTATCTGTAACATTGGACAGTGTTATTGGTGATGGTGACACTGTTCACATTGATAAAGTTTTCAGTTTTTTAATGGCCATTAATCTTTTTAATCTCATTTAAGTGTTTGATATTTATTCATTATACATTTTTAATTGTAGTTCCCTTTTCAGAGTCTCAATTTCTCTAGTTCAATTTGAAATTGGAAAATGGCCAGAACATTAAATCACATGACACCAAGATTGGAAAGGCCAACTTCAGGTGACTATTGCTGCTGTTTGAACTACCTGTTAGTTGTCCTGACAAGTTGTTATTACAATTTTACTGCATGTCTTTTAATACTTTTATTGCTTTACCTTTTGGTACTGACCATAATGACACATAACCCGGAATCAGGACTGGAAAGATCAACTTCAGATGACTGACGGTGGTTCTTTTAATTACCTGTTAGTCTTCCTGGCGGGTTATTATCATTACCATGCTGCTATAGGAAGTCCTTTACAACTTTGTAGACTGGATGTCAACAATGGTTTTATGTCATTTTCTGTTTTGTTTTTACCTTTGTTTCCCTTTGCAAATTTTACTACATTTACTTTACTTTTACTTTTTTACTGGAAATTTGGCTTATTTTTATTAGGATTTTGCTATATGTCTTTCAATACTTTTATTATTTTACCTTTTGATAATGGCTGTTATGACACATATCCCATAACCAGGACTGTAAAGATTAACTTCAGGTGACTGACAGTGGTTCTTGTACTTCCATGTTAGTCTTCCTGGCAGGTTATGATCATTACCATTTTGCTAGAGAAGTCTTTTACAACTTCTCTTACTTTGCTTTCTTTCTTAATATTGTAGACTTGGTGTCAATATAGGTTTTATGCTTTTTCTGTTTTTCAATGATTTTTTTGTTTTACCTTCACTTATTTTTCTGTATTTTACTACATATGATTTATTTTTACCTTTTTACTTGACGTTTGGTGCAGATAGCTTAGTTGCTTTGTGCCATAAAACACTAAATCAATCAATCAATACTTAACCAGTGAGTCGAAAGGATTCAATTCATAAACTCCTTAACACATTGGCTCCTAAGCCTATTTTGTCAATACTTTCCATGGCCCCACTTGTCATTTTACAATTACATTTGTCAAGAAGAGTGTATATGTAGCTGCTCCGTCCCAGCCAGTAGGTGGCCCTTTAAAAAGAAAATAGAGCACAGCTCACCAGTGGGTTGTGTGGGAGCCAACATGTTAAATATTACAAGGGTAGAAAAAATATGTGCAAAGTATTGTTGCAATAAGTGGCTAATAAGTATGTCTTCATGTGTGATACATTTTAATTCTCATAGTTTAGGATTAAAACAGTAACTTGATTTATAAATTATTGCTAAAGTCTGAAGACAGGATTTCTTTTGGCTTTTCATATTGTTGTGACATTTGTTAAAATTTTTCAGACAATTTGTAAAGTCTATAATATACGTGTTAATTGTAACTATATTTCAACAGTTTAATGAAAAAGTTTTTATAATCAGTATTTTGTCATTTTCTGACATTTATTTAGTGAAAACCTTGCTGTTGTGTCAAATTAAGTGGTTTGATCATTTACTAATGAAATGTAACTTTAAAATAAAGAATGTTTAAATATGACACAAACAAAATTAAACTATCAAGTAATAATAGATTAAGAATATTGATTTGAAATTTTTTTAAATTTGTAAATATTCCCTTCACTTCCTGTTGTTTTTGAATTGTGAAAGTATTTGTGTGCTGAATTATATCGGCTTGAAAAATACAGAAATTTTATTGAATAACAAGACATTTAAGAACTTGAGACAAGATAAACTTGTGCAGTTAAGATGGGTTGAATAAGTAATAAAGAAAACTATTACAAGTTCACAAATATACAATGTTTGGAGAATATTTTGTCATCAGGTACATTACCCAGGCAAATACAGAAATACAAATTATTAAACAGACATCACTTGACTGGAGATCATTTGTGGCTAGATAAAGCTTTTGTTGTTTGGTACTTTGTTTAAATATGATGGTTTTACTTTTTAATATACCATGATGCAAGTTATTATTTATGCATATTCTATAGAAACAACATACAAAACTTACTACATATTTGAAAAACAAATATTAATGGCAAATGTGGTGGTATTTTTAACATGCTGTTATATACATGCATGGGTTTGTTGTACCATGTTGAATAGATTGATTTGAATTGAATTTAATCTCTCTGTTGACACTAATAGAAATGACAACTGTCAAAAGGCATGCAGTGGAAAAAATCCCTGCAACTAATTAAACTTGAGTAGTGTATTGTGTTGGGCACACCCATTGCATCAAAATTCTTGCTAACAATGCATTGCAGCTAGTCTTCTTTGCTCAAAAACAAATACGATACAATTTTTCCTATCGCAGTAACATATGGAATGGAAAAAGATGGTTGTGAATGGCTTACTAAATAATCATATTTGGATATACGCTCTGATCCAAGGGTTCGGTTTGACTGCACATTTTATATTACTGTTTTTAGGGAACTTGCCATGGAATTGTTTCAACAGTCATCTGCTACTATTAATTTATTATACTTGATTAATAAGCTAGAGGATAACTCGATTTGCAAGTACGGCTAAATGTCCAACTTTCTAGATTAGAGCTGTTGATGCCATTTGGTACCTTCCCATGTATTAAGGAAATTAACTTTTGAACACTGATTTCCTGTATCTTCAGGAATAAGGTTGATGATATGGTATTTCTTGGAAGAGTTTCATTACATAATGCTATAAGTTTAATAATAAAGTGCTGGGAAGTTAATTCCTCTAATTATTTTGAACTTCACCTGTTTGCTAATTTAAGCCTTCAATTGATTTTGGATTAAGAGTTGTTTGGATAATTTATTGGTATTTATGGGTATTTAATAGAGCAATGATTCTATATACACATTTTTTTGATAAAAAAATATAGATGTGAACGTGTATTTCACTCCCACCTTGTATGAATACAAAGATGCGTCAGAGATAGATTAGTATTGTTGAACTATATACAGAATGTTAAACCATCAAAGTTTTGAGAAAGTATGATTAAAAGCTATTACAGTGTGTATAATTAATATATGAAATAGTTGCAACAACTTAACCCTATTGCAGCTAGTCAAAGGGAATGGCATCACATTTGTTGACTTCCATTCAAAGTTTTACTGAAGTGAATTTTATTTTGTGAATTTATGTCAATAAGTATGGTATAAAATTGCATATTATAATTCAAATTTTCATGCTATACATTAGTTAATTTCTTAGTTTGAAAGTAAATATTAAAATAACACATATCAATTTTTATTAGCGACATGGTAAGTTGAATACAGCATTATTTCAAATTAGATATTTGTGATGTCAAAATACTAAGCCTATAGTTTTCTACAAATTAGGAACATAAATTATTAATATTGATAAGCTACAATATAAAATAAGAACCCCATATCTTTATTTGCTGAGATATTGCTTATGTACTGAATCAAACACAGTAATCCCACTCACCTCTTTAAATTTTTGGAAACTGTCCATTATATACACTTACTTCAGTATCAAATGTGACAACTTAGAATTCCCCCTTGTAGGTTTTTCAGTGTTATAAAAGGCCACCTCATTCTTTCATACCAAGATTTTAAGGAGACAGGATGTCTTTAGTCTGCTCAATATTTCATATTTTTTAAAATCTAAATACAGCTTAGTTACTAAGCTTGATAAATTATAGTGGAACTCTGTGATATCTATGTGATAGTTTATGATTTTTTGGTTATTCAACTGTGTGTGTGTGTGTGTATAAAACCAGAAAAGAAACCTTCATATGCAAAATTTTAAAAGGCTTGGCAACCTACATCAAGTAACAAGGTCGTAACTGGAAGAGATAACTGTTTGCTTTATTTCTTTATTTACTTTTCTATATTATTAAGAAAAATAATTTTAATAACTTATTTCTAAATAGTAGTAATCTATAAAAGTATATAATGTATAATAATTGAAATGTGATTGCATATTACGAAATACTCGTCTACTAAAACACAACCAATACAGGATCACTTTATAAAGACTGAAGGTCAGTTTTACATTACAGGATATAGTAACATGAGTGCACATGCACCTCATCAATACAAGTTCTATAATGTTAGTTAGGTACGACTGAAAGGTCAGTGTAATAAAAATAATAGATATCAAACATTATGAGACTTAAAGTAGGTAGGCTAAAATGACTATAGTATTACATATTTATTTCCTATATATTTTATGGTGGTTACATGGTTGTTCAAATTTACAAACCCCACCCACATTGTGAGGGCAGAGAAAATAAGTCTTGCTGGAAACAAATGTTTGAAATGTTATTTAGGAGGTTTTTAGAGATTGAACAAATAATATTTGAGGTGTTTGGGAAGAAGAACAGTCTTTTTAATCATACCATGAAAATCACTATTTTCACAAATAAATCTTCAATAAAAATACTTCATTAAAAAAAATCAGAATTTTTTGTGTACACAAAACTTGCAATGTTTACTAGAAATCTACAAATTTTGAGAAGGTGCACATACTGTATCAAAGGTTATGGTATTAATACTGAACTTGTGTAAACCAAGCCCATCGTGAAAGGATTAATTGTATTAAAAACTTGATAGTACAACAAGCTCAGAAATGAGCAACTTGAAGCTTTCCATAATAACTGTATAATATAGGATTAGTCTGCTTATCTAAATACCTGTGATATCAATAAATTAAATGGGTGTTTACTCAGTAATTTTTTAAGTTTATAGTTAACAGGTCTTTGTCTCTCTTTTTGTTACAGCAGAGTAATTGTAAATAATTAATGAAAGCTGTGGTAATAGGGCTGAAGGCTTACAATAAACAAAAACATATTTAATGTAGAAAACAGTGTGTACTTATTTTTTCCTTATTAATTTGCCTCTATCATTAGTTTTTTTAAAACAGAAGGAAACTGATATGAACTTACACTTCCAATAAGCTACCTGGTAAAGAGTATAGATGTGTAATTATATATTGCTTTGTTTCATAGAATATAGCATCATCTATCAAGTTTCCTTATTGGTTAAGGTTTTCCACTGTAAGCCCTTGTTAGGACAATGGTCACTAAACACCTTTCTCTGAATACATTCCCATACACTTTTTAAGACTATATTTTGGACTTTTTTACAGAAATTGTAGTAAATGTATAACTTGCTTTGTATAAATGTTTTTATTGTATTTGCCATTAAACTTGTTATGTTTAGTTCAAGGATATCTCCTTTTTGGATGTTGTTAAACAAGTACAGTAGATATTTGTTCAAATGATCATGTCAAAGATAACACTATTTTTCTGTCAAGTAGGATCTGACAGTGTTTTAACTTTTCTAACTGGGTGTAGTTTCCTATTTTGTAATTGACCCTCAAATTACCATCTTTTTACATTGTTTGCTATCATTAGTGTGCTGTTTGATTTGTATTTGCTTTTTACTGTTACAGCACTTAATGTAGAGAACTGACAAAAGAACTTGGTGATATATATAGCAAGGTAATCAACTGATACAGTCAGTTACCTTTGTAAATCAATTACTTTTATTATGGTGACATAAAAAAGTGACTAATCAGAATTTCTTTTTTTTATTGATCCAACTTCTAAATAATTAGATATATATTGTCATTATGGTTTGTCATTTTGTTTTTAATTAAATCAAGTCTGTTCAGCTTAGTTGATTATTTTTACAACTTATGAAAATAATAAATTTAAAAAATAGTGATTGCAGTAATTACTGTTTTCAATTAGTCCAACTATTCTAGCAGTCAAAATATTGCCATTTTGACTGTTGTTATTTTGTAGATTAAAGTTTGATTATCTTTGTGATGGTATGAACTCATAAATGAAAGGTCACTAGTTTGATTCCTGTAACCAATAGCCATTAACCAGCTCATCCTTTCAGCTGCAGGGGGTATTATATTTCTTTGTTTTTGTCTTATGATTAACTAATACTATCCATTACCATCACTAATTTTGAGCTGCAAACAAGAGGGAAAGCAATCAGGTTGTAGCAACCAAAACTAGCTCTGAAGCTGTTCTTTTGCAAGTGAATAATGTGATTTGCTATTACACAACACAATAGCTTTCTTGTTTGTTTGTTTGTTTGTTTGTTTGGAATTTCGCACAAAGCTACTCGAGGGCTATCTGTGCTAGCCGTCCCTAATTTAGCAGTGTAAGACTAGAGGGAAGGCAGCTAGTCATCACCACCCACCGCCAACTCTTGGGCTACTCTTTTAACAACGAATAGTGGGATTGACCGTCACATTATATGCCCCCACGGCTGGGAGGGCGAGCATGTTTTAGCGCGACTCGGGCGCGAACCCGCGACCCTCGGATTACGAGCACACGCCTTAACGCGCTCGGCCATGCCAGGCCCAATAGCTTTCTTACTTCCACTGATATAGCTTTGTTCAACAGTATGCATGTGTTCTACTTGTACACTACATATAAATATGAAGATTGTTGGTTAGTGACCATTGGTTAAAAAAACATCCCCAGCAGTGCCTCTTGTTTGTGTTTGCTTTGTTTAAACTTAACAATGCTGTGGTTTTAACTTAGTGTATTGGTATCTTATCAGAAGATACAAATGTAGCTGGTATAACTTCGGGTAAGAATAAAAAAAAAAATCATGCCAAGTTTACATTTGTTATTCTTTATTTGTTTGAAAAATTGTTGATTAGAGAATAATTTGCTCATTTAACTGTGTCAGAAATTAGTAAACATGGATTAATGACAGCCTGTCAGCATGTAATTGAGTTTATTGACTAACTCGTGTAACTACAATTAGCTCTAGCTAGGTAGGAAGCATAGAAAAGAAAAAAACAAGTCTGGTTGTTGTCATGTGCTACATAAACACTTACTAATACAGACATCTCCAAATTGTTTTACTTACTGATTTCTCAGCATGCACATGCATTTATATAGTTTCTCTCAGTTTGTACTGTAAAATTTCAACATCTTTTCATGTAAACATTTATAATATTTGTTACAGTTATGAAACTTCTTAAATCATTTTTTTAACATTTTAACCATTTTACTTTCTGATATGAATTTCATCATTAAAAGCTTAGTGTTTTTTTATACTTACGAACTTGTCTACTTTTTCATTATTTAAAAAATAACAAAATCCTGTAATTTCTCTATTAAAGATCTTTATATTTCCGTGATTTTAAAATTTACTGTAATACTTAGTAACTATCATACTTTCTGTTTCTTCTAGGATTAGGGTGTAGTTGTTTTCTCAGAATTGTATATTATCTATTGTGTATGGAAACAATTAAGAATCCTCTAGTTTTCCACATGAAATCTAATAACATATACTTTTAACCGTTAAACAACAACAATCATTAACTGATGCTGCTACCTACAACATTCCTGCTGTTTATGGATTAATGATGAATTAATATATTCAGTTTTAGCAGTACAGTTCTGTGAAAATTTGTAGGAAAAGCCTTTTGAACACTATTTTCAGCTTCTTACAGGCTTTTTACTATGTTGTATGAATGATACAAATTCATGTACAACAGTTCAGTATTAATAAAATATTTGATCCCAAATTATTGTACCTCAAGATATGACTAACTCTAGGCTGACAAGAAACCAGACATTATGTGCTGCTTGTATGTCATTTATGTTATAGATGTAAACAAATATTTTCCATCCAATCATGTTTATCCATTGGTTATATCTTGTTTGGAGGCTAAGATCTATTATTCTCCAAACAACTCTCTGTAACATCATAACAGGATTTTTGAAACATTTATTAACAGAAAATGAAAGTCACCTGAGAAACAAATTTGTTGTGCAAATGTCCTTTGAACTCCCAAGAGCTGTTTACTTTTACTGACCATAATAGGGTTGAAGAAAGGTTTAACAAAAACAAAAGATAAACTGATAATAGGAAGGTCAGTTGAAAATAATTGATTAATGGGCTTAACAGTTAAGCAGGTAGTTAACTTCACTTTTGCCTAGCTCTAATGAAATTGCTCATTTTCTGGGTAAAATACGTAGAGTATCTAAATTATGTTTAGTGAGTTCATTGTAATTTTTATGGTATTCTTAAAACATTTTCATCGGGTTTATCTGTTAATAATCACCTGCAAACAATTTAATGCATAAGTAACTGAGAAAAGTGTATTTAACAAGCTTGTATGGTTCACTTGGACCCAATCAGTGATTCTCTTGTTAATTTAAGTAAGAGAGATATGAGAGATATATAACATTCTTTGGTTGTTAAACAAATAAAATAATGTTGAAGTTCAGTTGCACATATTGTGGACACGGTGATTTAAAAGTCACTGTTTTTGTTTTTAAAAAAAAGTAGTGAAAGAAATAAATTTTTGCTCTACTTTGATTTATGTTTCTTACTTTATGACAGACATCAGATTATGTATTAAAAGTGGAATGGTACTTCCGACTAATGTAGTTTAGTGCATCAGTACACCTAGGAACAACAAAGTTATCTTATAGAAAATCAATGGTATTTCTTTGCCAGCTTTTTATACAGCCAGGTTGTTGGAACAACTGTTTTTGATGTACACATACATGCACTGCAGAAGCTGAATGTATTATGTTATGGCATTTAGAATCAATAATTTAATGAAGTTTACACTGAATTATTGAGTTAGAAAACAAAACAGAAAATACAAATGTGTATGTAGTGCAATTATGTGTTGTTTCATTAAGTTGGAGGAGTAGAGCCTTCACTGTTTGTGTATGGATGTTATCAGAAGAAAACCAATCATTTGTTTCTTTCTATCATTGAATGGCAATGAGGTAGCTATTGGTAGATGTTTTAACTTTACAAAGTGGTATTTTTCTTGGCTCATTTCCCCAATAAGCTCCAATTCTACCAGTTATAATTAAGTAACCCCTTGGCAAAAGTAATTGGAGACCTGTGCTCTTTTACAGTCCCTGTGTTTAAAATAGTTATTTTTTTTCTTTTTGTAATCAGTTTTGATCATTCAAAACTGTTCTTGTATATCCTCTTTTGATCAAATTAAAAGTATAAACGCACGTTTAATATTTGAGGAAATCACAGATTCTCATCTTAAACTCTTGTAAAATCCTGACCTCCACTACTACCAGCTGTATAAATCAGTCATAATCAGTTAGAAAAACAAAACTGACTTAACTGGAGCATAGCCTATCTTTATAAAATCTTAATAGCCCCCTCCAGTGGCATAGTGCTGTGTCTGCAGACTTGCACTGCTGGAAACTGAATTTTGATACTTTTAGTGGGCAGAGCTCAGATAGCCCATTATATAGCTTTGTGCTTAACTAAAAACAACAAAACCTTACAACCTGTTCTTTTCAAAATATAACATAGAAATTAGTGGCTTTTACACTTTTAAATAGCCTTTTGAACTTCCAGTACAATTACCTGTCTTTTTTCAGAAAGAAAAGAAGTTAGAGATTTTATGATAATTTAAGATGTACTCTTTTCATCCTAGAAATCATATACCTAGTTCTCATCTGTTGCATTTCTGATAATTCAACATTCTTTCATAAGTAAGAAGGTCAAAATTGTACACATTATTCTAAATAAGACTTTATTAATGATTGGTCTAGAGAATTAGTTACCTATTTTTACCTGTATTAAATGTCTGTAAATACACCCTAAAATTCTGTTACCTTTACTTTTAGCAACAGAGTGCTATTTCAATGGCTCAAGTGACTTGTGTGCTGCTCCTTCACTTGTGTTATTGAGTGGATTCCCATCTTATAATAACCAAAATGCATTAACTTTCACATATTACAACTAAAGATCATTTGCCAAATACTTGTCAAACTTAATTTATTAATTATCTGTATCAATATCATTAATTGAAATTAGAAAAGGCAAATGTCTAAATACTGTTGGCTTTCTTTTATGGTGTCGTATTTCATAAAATGATTTTGTGAAGCTTCTTTTATCATAATATAGAATTTTCTCCTGCTACAGATAAGCTCATCCTTTCAAGCTAGGAATAATAAAAAAAGTAAGACAACATCTAAACTTGAACACCTTTTCAACAAAACTCACCATCACCATCCTTAAGTACTCACTTCCTTTCTTAAGATTTGCTTGCCTATACTTAAAAACAATCTATGCTGTTCTTTTTAACATTACAAGCCAGGTGTCTCTTATTGGTGCTTTTGGGTTTCCTAACTTTCTTAACAACCAGGTTCCAAGTTTTCCTGTAGTTTTGTAAACCTCCATTCCATCTATTGGTCAAACTCCTTAAAACTTATATTATTTGTCCCTAATTTCCATGTTTATCTTTAGTAAACCAGTTAAGTTTTATCTTCTGTGCTATGTTTTTCTTTCTTTTTTTTAGGAATATGCTTTTTTTTTATTCAAAAGAAATTTATTTAAAAAAATACTATGTCCAATATAACGTTTTAACCTATTACCCAAATTCCAGTGAAAAATCTTGTCTCAAGGCTTTTTGGAAATTACTCGGAAAACTTCCAAGTCTATCTGTGATAATATTTCATATAAATCTCATAAATCGAACCCTGTATTGGATGAGTATGAAGAAACCCTGTATACTTAAAATCAATATATCTTTAAAAAAATGCTTGTAAAGAAAGAAAGAAATTTCAGCCCCTCTCACCCAGAAATTCCATAATGGTGTTACAAGTAATAGGTATGCTAGACTGCTGGATACTATGGAGATGGGGCACCTGTTTGTAACAGATAGCAATCGTAGTAACTTCGGTTGGGAATAGGCTTGATATACTGGTAAAAATGTGTGAATAGCGTATTGAATGAACACTTTCGGAAACATTTTTGTAATACGTGTTACTTCCTACTCTCGGTGTACTTTTGACAAGATGTTACCTCTAGGACAAACCTATTTCATTCATTTTAAAATATTTATGTTTCTGTATAATCAAGTTTTTCGGCATAGGTGGAGTTTTGTAAGAATGTTACGCAGTTGACGACTGGAATGCAGAGATGTCAACCATTACGATTTGAGCGTAATCATTACGATTTTGGTGTATACATTACAACTATACGCTCATACAGACAAATATTACTTGTTGCAACTCCCAAATTATTGTATATTATATCGGCCTATACAATAAAGTGATAAATTGCTCCCCCAGGGCTTGAAAAGGATGAAAAGAAAATTTCTAGTGAGATACAAATAAATTTTGATAATAAATAAAAGACATAGTCCAAATGGCTACTTGCGATAATCATATTTGTTCTTGAAATAATAAAAAATATTTGTATCTCCGACATCTACCAACAGCTTGAGTGCGATGCTTCTCCATACTGTGTGCATGGGGAACCCATAGTTACGTCATCAGTGCTTGTCAGCCAATCAGCGCTCGCGTAGATGGGTATTTTTCGTTTTCTAAGCGGCATAGAAACATCAATGCGATCGTTCACAAGTTTGAGAAAAAGACGCTTCGTTCATCAGATTGTCTTATTTCTGGCAAATCTTAAAGGACTAAAATTGTGAATCAAAAATTTAGGAAAGAGTATAGTGCAAAATATCCGGTCATTGCGTCAAAAGTCAGTGACAGTCATGCATTTTGTAGAGTTTGTCACGTCGATTTTTCTGTGGTGCATGGCGGGATAAACGATTGTTTCAAACATACAAAATCGGCATCTCAGAAACAAAAGGCTGAGGCGAAGATAAAAGCGATGCAGATAACGACATTTATGAGTAAGAATTTAGAATATGAAACCATAAATGCAGAAGTGATGTTCATGCAATTCGTTATTGCTCAAAAGAATTTTTTTTAAATTTATTTATTAAATACACAAAACAGTCATAAATGAGCAATCTATAGCAGTAATAAATAATAATAGTTATGATAATAATAATAATATAATAATAAACAGCTTAGAGACATTGGTCAGGCCTAGTAGCCGTAAATGACAACGGGCTCTGTCTACAATCATTACGCTCAGTCATTTGAAATAGTTGGCATCAATAGGAATGTGTCGCTTTTATTAACCTGTCGCGCGTTTTTCTAATTTCTCTTTACTATTAAGTATATTACTTTGTACGTTATTTATCGGTTCCTCTTTGCGAATGCAAACCTTTGCAATTTTTGACATAATACACATTCTAGTAACGAAAGCTAATTTTTTTTACGATTCTATTTCTTGCGTTGTTTTATTTATATTCAAGGAGTGTTTTTACGTAGAATTAGCACAATTTATTTAACTTTTGTGTTTGTTTTTGTGGTTCCAGTATCTAATCTTATGTACTGGACAACTTTTAATATGAAAGAAATGTTGGTTATTCGAATTTATTGACTAATGATTCGAACTTACACCTCAACAACTCCCTTTTCGTAATTATCAACGATATAAAAGCTGTATTATTTTGCTTTATATGTTATATGAAACTTTCATTCCTCACCCTATTCCTAAACCCATTGTTTTGTATATTAGTTTTCCTCAGTCTGTTCGTCACGATCTTGTTTACAGTGAATCTCAAGATTGGATGGATGTTTTTTTTTTTTACCAAAGGGAAAACAGGTACTATGTAATAAGTTCTAAAATACATTTATTTTTCAGTGTCATTGGTCAAAAGTTAATTTGTACGTAAACATTATTCCTAAATTTTGTGGGCATGAGATATCAATAGAGTATTGATCATTCTTGTACAACAGATGTTATATACGTGTGTAGAGGTTGATTCATTAACTTTTGAAGGTCATGAGGCAAATACCAAAGTCAGTTAATTTGGGAAGACTATATACAGTATAATTTTGTGGGGGGCACAGGTGTTTCTTAAACACAGTTTTCCTATGTTTAAATTCATAGTGCCTTGTAATTGCAGCTTTGTTTGTGATTAAAAGCCGAGGAATTTAGATAAATTTGGGAAAAACCTTTCTTAAGTGGAAAAAAATATATTTGTTATTAAGAGTATTCTTTGTATATGTGTGCGTGTACGGTGTTAAAGATGTTTAAAAGGTAAAATTGCAGTAAAGTTTTGAAAGTTGTCGCACGTGCTTTTACACACGAGTGAATGACGAAGAACGTTTCTAATGTTCAGTCATCTTGCTGTAACAACACAGAACTTTTTCACAAACATGAAATCAATATGTTTAGAGGCTAAAGCAGTAATATAGTAGTGGTACCTTTTCGATTATATTAATCTGAAAAATGAAACAGCCGGGCCGTTGCTCGTACTCGAGGACTTCCTGAAATATCTGGGAACCTTGAACAAATCCTATTTTGAGAAGGTGCAGACAACGGCGCTCGTGGCTTACCGCAGCGGATTTGACTGAAGTCCTGTCAGTGGGTGTTCAGCTGTTCACTGTTCGCGTTATGTTTGCACGTACAGAAACTTGAATTAGAGCGTCGAAACGCACGTAAAGACACGAGGGAAACTTTGAATTGACGTAGTTGAACTAACAATACTTCTTTTTCTTAGCCATAGTTTTAGTTCGCAGTTAAGATTCATTTACGTCTCCGTGTAACAAGATTAAAAATTGTCTTCCCACCTCCCGTGCAATAAGATTAGCCATACTTTATAAGGTAAATTGTTGTCTGTGCGCGAAAGAAACGTAATGTTTAGTTGAGATGGCACTTGCTGCAAGCATAAGTGATTCTGAGAACAAATATTTACTGTTGCGTGTAATGTCAACTTTGCAACAGATGACACGTTTGTTAGCACATGCAGGTTAGTACTTTTGGTATGTTATGTTAAGGTCGAGCACTCCTTGCATATATTATATTTCGTTTTATATGAATACTCTTTGTTAAAAGAAGGATGCAGCTGAGATCTGATATGTCTACGATGTATTTAAATCGGTAATATAGTGTTTTACGTGCTGACAGATTTAGGCATATTTTAAAATTTAAAAACAAAGCTTTAAGTATAGTTTACCTTTATATATTTTTCTTATGTTTTCATAGAACACTAAATAAATTTCACTATTCCTAAAGAATC
This sequence comes from Carcinoscorpius rotundicauda, assembly GCA_011833715.1. Taxonomy (NCBI): domain Eukaryota; kingdom Metazoa; phylum Arthropoda; class Merostomata; order Xiphosura; family Limulidae; genus Carcinoscorpius; species Carcinoscorpius rotundicauda. The sequence continues at coordinate 34,080,129 of CM022404.1, read as the reverse complement.
AATGACTTACGATATCCTAAAATTACCAATCCACTCCCCAGTATCTATTTTTTTTACCGTTGTGACCTTTGGACCTCGAACACCTGTTTGCTTCCCCAGTGATGTAAAAATGGGTTTGCCACTGTATGTCACCTAATTACACCTCACAAGAAATATCTATTTTTGGTTGATATATCAAACGTGTCTGAAATACATATTCTTTAATAACACAAGAAAAACAAAATAAAACTGTTAATTTACACAATTTCACATTAATTGCTAAATGATAATACTTAATTTAATTCTAAACAGTATATTACTGTTTTCTTTTTGGCCATGTGAACCTCAGAAAATGATGAGTGGCTGTCTCTAGAATAATCACTGATAACTTATAATCCAAATATAATTTGGAGAATTGGATTACATTGCTTATAAAAGCATAAAAATCAACATTTACTTTATAATTACATAGAAGCAAAACACTGCCAATCTGTATTTTTAACTTCATATTAGGAATCAGTTGATTATTAGTTGAAGTAATGGTAAAGTTGATCTTATACTTTCGACCAGTGAATCTAAATATATCAACAGAATTGAAAGAAAACTAAAAAATGTGATACATATCATAAGACCAAATTAATTTTATCATCTGAACAGTAAAAAAACAACAACTTGTAATTTACTTATAGAATTCCAAACTTTAAACAAATGTAGTGTGAAAATTGTTTCTGTACCTTGGCAATAGCTTAACAAGATATTAACTTATCAAAAACAAGTGCAGGTCTGTATGTTGGATAACAGACTAGGTCAATTGTTTACAAGCTTTTATGAGATATGCTTTAGTTATCACTAAAATTGAGTTCAAAGACCATTCACTTTTATCTGATGTGATAATAAGTTATGGAAGTAACTGAATATGCATACAACATTGTGCAATGAAGATGGTAAAAGAATGAAAACAAAATACCCTTTCATACATTAGAATTAAATAAGATTTAAAAGGTAGTGCAAATATTTAAGCCCATGTTGAAAGTGTATTAAAAAAATACTGAAAAACTTTTAGGGTTATAGAAATAAAATAGGGTTGGTCAGAAACTGTAAACACCTTTCTTTAAAAAAAATACTTATGTGATCTAAGCATGCATGTAGTACATAATGCACCTGGATTTCCACTAATAAAAGCACTAATAACCCGGCATGGTCAAGTGTGTTAAGGCATGCAACTCGTAATCTGGAGGTCGCAGGTTTGCATCCCCATCTCGTCAAACATGCTCGCCCTTTCAGCCATAGGGGCATTATAATGTGATGGTCAATCCCACTATTTTGCTGGTAAGAGTAGCCCAAGATTTGACAGTGGGTGGTGATGACTAGCTACCGCAGATAGCCCTTGTTTAGCTTTGTGCAAATTGTAAAACAAACAAGCAAAAACATGACGGTAATCTTTTGACCTGAACAGTTTTGAACTAATCAAAAATAATAACTCATAATGGCAATACTTCATTTATTTACGTGATTGAAATACTTGGAAACACTAATTTTAATTAGTTGATTATATTTGTGGCTTTAACCATTTTGTGAAAAGTTATGGATCAAAGGCCATATCTCAAATGTTGACTTGCATTCAAAATTTAAAAGTAAATATTGAAAGAACACATCTAAGTATAGCTTTTAGTGAGTCATGTGGTATGTTGAATGCAACACTTAAATTGTTTGTGATATCAAAATAATAAGTGTATAGTTTTGTACAAATTAGGAACTCAAATTACTAATATCATCAAGCTAGAATATAAAATAAGAACCTCACATTTTTTCTGAGATATGGTTTATGTACTAAATCAAACACAGTGGCCCCATTCACCTCTTTCCATTTTTGGAAATGGTTACATATATGCATTTTCTTCAATATATGACATGTTAATTACCAATTAACAGCTTAGAATGCTCCCAGAGCAGTTTTCTTGGTCTTTTCAATCTTTGAAAAGGCTACCACATTCTTTCGATCCAAGATTTCAATAAGGTAGCTTGTGTCTTTAGTCTGTTCAAAGCTTAATATTTTTTAAAATCTAAATAAATCTTATTTACTAAGCTTAACACATTATAGTATAATTTGTTGGTATCAGTGTAGCTATTTATGATATTTTCATTATTCAGCTACACATATAAAACCTAAACAATTTTTATACCCTCCACGTACGAAATTTTAAAAGGCTTCGTAACCCATGTTCAGCTCTGGCAGCAACCAGCTACAAAGGCCATAGCGAGGAGAGATAATTGCTTGGTTTTATTGCTCCTTATTTTACGAAAAATAAATTTAATAATTCATTTCTAAATAGTAATAACTTGAAGACTTATAATGTGCAATAATTGAAATGTGACTTTATATTACAAAATAATAGTCCACAATAATACAGCCAAGACAGGGAAAACTAAAGGTTAGTCTTATATTATTGGATATGCAACATGAATGCATGTGCACTGCGTAAATACAAGTTGTGTACTCTTAGCTAGACATGAATGACTGGAAGATCAATATAATAATAAATGTATATGTTCATATATGTATATCTATATATCATTGAGACTTGAGCTACTTAAACTAAACATTTGTATTTTGAATTTATAATATGTAGTTGTATCACTTAACCTCAAAACCATCATAATTTATATTTATTTCCTAATTTTTCTGATGGTTATGAGGTTAAAACTTTGTAGAATGGATGACAAATGCCTGTTATGGAGATATGAGTATAGAGGATGACTTGAAGACGAGAGGCGTAAGACTTTAGAAATGTCGTCATCTCCACAACAGAAAGTTTTCGTCCATTCTACATAGTTTCATCATGAATACTCTGCCTGAACAATCTATCAAAGGCTACGGGGTAATTTAACCAACAGACCCCACACAGTTAGAATATAAAATAACAATGTATAAAATCTTACTAAAAGCAAATTTTTTGAAATGTTTTTAGGAGATTTTAGAGATTATGCAAATAATATTTGTGATTTTTTGGAATGAAGAGTAGTTTTTTAATTACAACAAGAAATCACTTTGCATCCAGACTAGTAACAAAAGTGTTTTCACAAACACATCATTAGAAAAAAATATTTTTTAGAAAAATCTGATTTTTCTATATTCAAATATTTGTAATCTTTAATAAAAAGTCTTCCAAATTTTGTGAAGATACACATGCTGTATCAAAAGTTATAGTGCAAATACTTAATGTGTGCAAATGTTTAGATGAACTTGTGTATCTTATACTGAGTCCGTAACAAAAGGGTTAATCAATTTAATTGTAATTTTGAATAATTTTTATGTGATACCATTTTATGTAGTTGATGTTCATAAATAATTAAGCCAATCACCCTGTTCTATCTGTAACAGTGCTGCCACTTCACAATTTTTTTTGTCAATATTTTGTTTGCATGCTTTTCAAAAGTATTGCTGGAGTTATTTTTGCGCATCAATATTTTATATATATTTATTGATTGATTGATGAGATTAATAAAGAGTTATTCTGGTGTACTTCCAGAACCATATTCTAGGTGGCATCAATAGACAATTTTTAGTTAATTCCTAAGACTGAAATGTCATATTTTCTTTACAGTATGTGGATATATTACTATTTAGCACAAACTCGCATATATGTATTTAGTATTTTTATGTCTTTTTTCATAATTTTTCAGAAACACGAGTGTTAGCTCTGCTAATGGTTCCAGTTGTGTTAGTGTAATTGGTCGTGTGTTTTCCAGAGTGGGAAATGCAGCCCTCCTGGGGAATGTGAATTTTTTTTTTTAGGGTGGACCTCCAAAAAATGGGCCAAAAACAAAGATACTGAATTAATTAAGCTGATAAAAAAAATGCTGCCTTAATTAAATGATAACAGTATCTTGGCAGGAGATGCTGTTGTTTTAACTACGGCACTGATTTTCAGTCACCATAACAAAGTGGTTTGAGGAAAAGAGTATTTGAAAATAACATTTTAAGACAATTTTACATGTTTTGGGCTATATAGGCAGAACTACTTCCTGTCTGATAGGAGGAAATTTAAACTCAACAATTGTACGTAAAGAAATGTTGAAAAAAAGTTTCAGGCTGATGTGGCTGTTTTCTTCACTTGAAATTACTATCAGCTACATGTATAATTTAAGATCTCCAAAAAATGTAACTATGTTGAAATAAGATGTACAGTAATTTAAGAATTTAAAATGTAAGTCTGGGAAAAACTTTGCTGTCTTTTTATGATTGTTATTTTTATTTAATCTAATTTTTTCATATTTTATATTTATTGTGAATACTTGGGCAAAGTAAAACCTGCTGTAGATTTGATCTTCAGGATACTTTATTGCTCTGGTAATTTTCAAGAAGTCTTATTGTTTATCAAACTATGCAAAAATGAAATAGTAATAATTCCTCTTTAAAACTTAAGTAATTTAGTTAACATTTTATTTCCATATAGGAGCAGTAAGTCTACCAGTTCGACCTTTGTTGCTAAACACATTTGGGTAACTACTGCTGTGTATTACAGTAACCCACATAGGTATTAATGATACTGAGAAATGCTCATAACAAAAGTTAGTAGTTCTGGTGGAACTAAATGATAAGCATTTTTATTGTTCACAGAATTTTGCTCTTTCTTCAGATATAAACAACTTTATCAATGCTTTATTCCTACAGAGTCTTACAAGTGACAGAGATTTGATATTTGTCTTTCAGGAGCAATGCTGACGGTCCTGCATGACCCACAGTTTGTTACTTGTGACTAACTATGGCCACTGAAAGCAATATGCAGATTTTATTCCATGAACTGAAAAATATTTTTCCTGAGATACCTCAAGAAATAATTCAAGCGAATATTATGAAGGTATGTGAGTTAAGCACATGTGCCTATAAGTAAATAATACATTTACTCTAACACAGTAGCAGACAACAAAAATGCAGTCCCACCCTCAGTCATTTTGGTGCAACGAAATTAAAAATCTGGCTATAAATTAAAAAACATAAACCACAAAACTCAGTTGATATTAAAAATATGTACCCTGAAAACATTAATTCAACAATGTACTTAACATCTCATGTGGCTTAAACTACTTTCATTTAAATAACAAAATATCTGTTTTTGTGTATATGATTGACCATATTAGTTAACATGAAATGCATCTTTTCCCACACCTCATTTTTATAATGAGTTAATAAAACAAATTATTATATTGTATCTTAATGGGTCAAGCTAGTGTGTGTTTTTTTTATTTTCTTTTATAATACAAGCTTTTTGCTCAGTTATATGAACCTTCAATAAGTGTAGGATTTTGAGCTCATAAAATTAACTAAAGTAAATAAATTATAGTAATGTTTATAGAAGTACACTTTCCACTATTGTTATGGATATCAATCATTTAAAAAAAATGGTATCAGCTGATGATCATCAGTGTAAATTAAGATCTAAGAACTGCTGGAAGTTATGTTTTAATAACTTGATATTTTCTAATATTATAGATCCTCAAATATTATTTCTCTACTGCTGTGACCATTGGACCTTGATACACCTGTTTGAATTTCGTATAATTTTGTGTGTGTAACATTGCTTTGATAAATATAAAACAACATTTGTGAAGTACATGTAGTGTGGAAATGTCAGAGTTGGTATATTTTGAATTAGTTTTTTGTACAAATTATTTTCTTACATTTTTATTCATATGTAAGCTAAGGCAAATACCTTAATTGTTATTTTGATCTGAATACACTTTAGTGTAATAAATTAATTTCCATGGGCTAATACAGCTATGTTATGTGAAACACTGAAAAATGGTTTTCTCCTCTGATGTGTTAGACCAACACAAGTATTTATTTACGCACATGTCAGTTAACTTATCTTGACTTCAGACTGAAGAAGGATTATTGAATACAATTTTACATTTATATATATATATGTGTGTACACAAAAAAATAATCAAATAATTTACATGCCATATGATAAATTCATATTGTCAACAGAGAATTGCAAATAAAAATACCAGATGAAATATTTGGAACTTCAAATGAACTTCCTGTAAATTATGTAGCCTGTGAAAGTAACATTTTTTACTTTTATATGTGATTCTTTAAGAATCAATTAAAAATGCTTGCATTTTGTTGTAAATTTATTTACTGACTTTTATGCCTCTATATTCTTTCAAAGCTTTCCATTAAAATTTTTATTCTGTATTTCATCCCTTATGTAATGTCCAATATTAAGTTCAGAAAAAGAGAGAGAATTTCAAACACTTTTAATGTTATTTAATCAATAATGGATGTTTCATTATTATTTACTTCTTGCCAACGATTCACAAGCTTCTTAATACCACTTCTATAAAATTCTTAGGATTTGGAAGAAAACAGTGTAGAGAGGGTAGTTTTGACATCTTTGTGTGTTCCAAGCTCTTTTCCATCAAGATAGTTTTGCAAATGTCAGAGAAGATGATAATCAAATGGTGCAAGGTCTGGAAAATAAGGAGGATGTGGAAGTTTTTCCCTGTCTAGCTCGTCCCTTGGTATGGATTCCTGAACATGGTGAGTGAACCTCTCAGGGAAGATTCTGCTCTTTCAGTTTATCTCCTCTGGGATCTAAACATCCACCCAAGTGTTTGCTGTATGTGGTGATCTGTGAAAGGGAGGAGAGGATCCTGGTAGTTGAGGGGTCCAACCTCAAAACACCACTTTGGCCTTGAATTCCTGTACATTGGGGTGGCTCCCCTTGAGCCAATCAGCTGGTCCACTTGGGGTAGGGTCAACCAACTACCAATATTGGATGTTCTTAACAGGTGTTGTGGACATTATATCTGATGCTGGTGTTTGGGTATAGTGCTCACAAAACCCTGGCATTGGTGCATTTTCCTTGTTTGGCTTTGTAGTGCATCCCTTCAGAGGGCTCCATGGTGGGTGGGGTCAGTGGGCATCAAAATATTCCTTTTTTTTATTATGGATCCTCCAAATAAAAACTTAAATAAAATAGTGAAAAAGCATGCCATAGGTAAATGACCACGTCTTGAAGATTCTGAGAAGCAATCTGTAACATCTATTGTACCTCATTTTCTTATTTTCTTCTACTACATTCTCTTTCAGACAAACCTTTAGGGCAAATGTCTCCCTTTTTCATTAGAAGAAACAAGAGGGACTTGCTGGCTCTACAAAGGCAGTAAAGAAGCTTTCCTCTGGTGACATATTAGTGGAAACATCCACATCTCAACACAGTGAACTCCTCTTGCATTCAAAGGTGATTGAGGATATACCTATTAAGGCTATACCTCATGCTACTTTGAATTCATCATGAGGAGTTATTGTTGAGAGGGATTTAAAGAACATCCCCAAGTTAGAGGTTCTCACTGGTTTCTCCACCCAAGGAGTTTTTGTAGTAAGGCTTATCTCTACTCACCAAGATGAAATTACTATCCTGACTAATGTCCTCATTCTGACATTTATATCATCATGTCTACCTGCCATCATCGAAGTAGGTTATCTTAATTGCAGGATACAGCCATCCATACATTCCAAATCCTCTCAGATGTTTCCAGTGTCAGCGGGTTCAGTCACTCTAAAACGTCATGTCGTGGTTTTATGATGTGTTCTCATTGCAATGGCAAGGATCATGATACCTGTGAGGGTGAAATGGACCCTCATTGTGTCAATTGCAATAGGTCTCACCCATTCTACTTTTGTTCTTGTCCTAAATGGTTGGAAGAAAGAGGTGCAGCATTTGAAAATGATTGAAAACATTACTCACCCTGAGGCTTGATAGTTGCTGTCCACCAATTTTTCTTGGACATATGCTGCTGCACTTCATTCTGCTACTACAGTGGGAGTGCAAACGGATCTCTCTATGTCACCAAAATAATTGTTCTCAAACCATATGAAAAGAATATTGACCTCCATGGTTAAAAAAGTTGATAAATCATCTTCAACACCCATCTGTCCCTAACATTCCAACAAATTCTAAGATCCACTTTCTTTGGTTTTGGGTATGGGCATTTCCTTGAGCACATCTTTTTCTCCCATCCCAATATGCAAAATAATAATTCATTCATATCCTCAGTCACAAGAATCATTTTCCAACAACAAAGACCTGCCCAACTGACTCAGAACAGGATCCATGGAGGTCGATAGATCTCCCTCAAAAAAAAAGGATGATTAATGCTCTTCTTGTTTGGTTCCTCAAATCAAACCTCCTCTCGTCCACTCAGTGTGGGTTTTGATGACAGTGCACCACCATGGACCACCTGATTCGACTTAAAATGTCAATCAGAGAAGTTTTTCTCAAATTACAACATCTTATATCAATATTCTTTGATGTTGAGAAGGCTTATGGTACAACATGAGAGTATGGCATTTTGCAAGACCACTATATATATAGGAAATGTAGCCATTTGCCCATTTTTATTAAAAAAAATTTAATGGACAGGCAATTTCAAGTTCGCATGGGTTCGTCACTTTCTCGTTCTTTTTTACAGAGACTTGGAGTCCCTCAGGGCTGTGTTCTGACTGTCACACTTTTCAGAATAAAGTTGTTGTCATCACTGTACAACTCTTTCTTACTGTTGCAAATGGGCTTTATGTTACCAACTTTCACATCTCATGTCAGTTGTCAAAAGTGAGGAATATTGAGTGACAGCTCAATCATTTACTGAAATGGACTACAGCAAATAGCTTTAACTACTCTCTCTCTAAAACCGTTTGCATGCACTTTTGCCATGAATGGGGTATTCACCTTGATCCCAAACACTGTATCGGGGAAGTTGTGCTGCTTGTGGTCCCTGAGACAAAGTTTTTCAGGCTTATTTTTGACCATAAGCTAACCTTTATATCACACATCAAGTAGCTATGGGTCAAACATACAAGAGCACTGAACACCCTCCATGTCTTCTCTTCCACCACTTGGATAGCTGATCGACGTTATGTGCTAAAAATATATCGTGCTCTCATTTGATTGAAACTCGACTGTGAATCACTGGTCTGTGACTCTGCCAGGACCTCGACCTTAAAGATGCTGGACCCCATTCATCATCCTGGTCTTTGGCTCTGCACTTATCCAGTTCAGAGCTTATCTCATTAACCTTCTTTGCACCTTTGCCATTTGCAACTGTCTTTACTATATGCTTTGAAACTTCATTTCTTACTAAAGCATTCCATCTGGGGTTGTGTTTTCCTTACTTGTCGGACCACACTTTTTCAGAACAGATGATCTGCCATTGCTTCTTTTGGTCTTCATATCCAGGCCCATTTAGGTGAATTGTTTCTGTCCTTGTATGATTTTGCTGTATCCACTGGTCAGCTCATTCCAGCATGGCTTCTTTCAGTTCCAAAATATGACCTATATTTAAGTCTTCTGAGAAAAGGAAACACTCCCGATTGGAAATACTGTCTATTTTTTGCTGAACATCTTTTGAACTGTCCTTCCATTCCTATTTATACAACAAACAAACCATGACAGAACCCACACAGAATCCCCTCTACAACTTCTGTGTTCACTTCTGAACTGTATACCATTTCTCTTGCCCTTGATCACATTGAAGCTAAGCAGTACTTAAATTGCACTATTTATACTGACTCACTTAGTTCTCTACTGGTCCTGGAATTTCTTCATGTTAATTCACACCCTGTTCTCGCCAATATTCATAACCAACTGACCCATTTCTCTTTAACATTTACTTCTATTCAGTTTTTCTGGATACTGGGCCACATTGGTATTTGCGAGAACAAGCTAAATCCATCTGCCCTGGCACTATCACTGCTGTGCCTGTTCCAGTCCTGTATTCAGGGGTCAGCTCCATATCACTTTGCAATGGACTTGGAGTGAACAACGTGAAAACAAACCTTCTCAAATAAAACCCTCTATTGGACTTTGGCCATTTTGCTTCTGTAAGGATCAGAAAGAGGAAGTTGTTCTAACTAGACCACACATTGTTCACAGTTTCTTAACTCATAGTTTTCTTTTATCTGGAACTGATGCACCAATATATATAGTCTGTTTAACAATTAGGTCACAATAAGCCACATTTTACTGTGTTGCCATCATTATGACTCAACAGCGGCACCATTTTGAACATGATCTGTCCCATGCTTTATCTGTAACATAAGATGGTGTTATTGGTGAAGGTGACACTGTCCATCATGGAAATTATTTTAGTTTTTTAAAGGTCATTGATCTTTTTAATGCTATCTGAGTTTGTTTAATTTATATATTAGAGCTTTTTTAATGTGATTTCCTTTTAAGAATCAAAATCCATCTAATTCGATTTGAAATTAGAAAATGACCGTAATGTCAAATAACTCAAAACCCAGAATGGAAAGACCAACTTCAGGTGACTAACACTGCTGTTTGAACTACCCGTTAGCTATCCTGGCAAGTCATAAAAATTAAAATTTTGCTGCAGGTCTTTTAAAACTTTCATTACTTTCTTAAAATGGCTTTAATGTCAGATAACACAGAACCAGGACTGGAAATGCCAATTTCAGGTGATTAACGGTGGTTTTTAAACTTACCTGGTAGTCTTCCTGGCAAGTTATGATACTTATAATAATGCTACAAAAAGTCCTTTACAACTTTCATTACTGTAGTTTTTCTCTTATAGTTGTAGAGTAGATGTAAACATTGGTTTTAATGCTATTTATGTTTTTTTTTTAAACCTTTTGTTTTACCTTAATTTCTTTTTATGAATTTTACTAAATTTACTTTAATTTTAACTTTTTACCATATGTTTGGCTCAAATATCATAGTTGCTTTGTGTCATAAAACACCAAACCAACCAACCCAGTCGAGCTCTTCAATCTTTCCAGATGTGATCCTTGGTGTATGGGGTCATGCATTATCTTGGTGTAACACAGCACCTTTACAACTGATCAAAGCAGGCTTTATTTCTTTTAGTGCAACATTCAAATATTCTAATTGTTAACAGTAGAAGTCTGGTGTAATTGTTCCATTGAGTGACAGCAGCACAAAGTGGATCACCCCAACAATATTCCACCAAACAGTTAACAATACTTTCTTAGGGTGGAGATCCATTTTGGGCTGTTCTTTAGCTAGTTTACCTGCACTGAGCCTGTTGTCTGCAGTGCTTAACATTTTTATAATGTATCCATTTTTCATCTCCAGTGACTAACCTGTCCAAAAAATGAGAGTTATGTTCACAAGAGTGCAGAGAAGTGCAAATTTCCACTCTTGCTCTAAGGTTGGCTTCTGCCAAATCATGGGGGACCAATTTTTCAAGTTTTGACACCTTTCTAAGCTGTTGCAGATGACAGTGAACTGTTGAATGGGTTGAATTAAGCTTCTGTGCTAGTTCAATTGTCACAGCACAATCCTTATCAAGTGTAGCCAGCAGCAAGTCATCATTAAACTAAACAGGACAACCTGAATGTGGCACATTACTTAAGCTGTAGCTACCTTATCTGAACTTCTGAAACCACCTTTGACATGTTTTTTTCATTGAGAGACTTCGCACCATAAATACCCTTTTCTAAACTCATCAAAGCATTGCATGCCTAATGTGCTCCTCAGACACATTTATCTTCATAAGGGTTTATTTGATTAATGATCTGTAAAAGTGGAGTTGGGTTAGTTTCTTTTATTTGTCCAAACATTTTTTACACACATCCTATTTCATATTTTAGTCATTAAAGCCTTCTACAAAGACAGAAATGATGATGTACTTTCTATATTAAATTTTCGGACATTACTTGTGGGATGACCTGATACATATGCAGTTTCATCATGTTTATATTTACTGTTATGCATTAAAAAAGACTTTTTCCCAACAAAATTAGTAGCAAGTACTTTTTGTTTCAAATTATTAGTCAGTTTTTATTTAATATACGCAGATGTAATGAGTGTGTTAAATCGAGTCAATATTTTTTATATTTGTTTGTTGTTATTTTTCACTTATTCTAATGATTATTTGAGTCAACAAAACAACATAAACTCAGCATTATCAGTAAAACAAAATGTGTGCCTGTCTTTCCTTGTTTTACAAAAAGCATTTTCCATCATAATTTAAATCAAATATGGAATAATAAAGTAAACTTTTTGCAAGATTTAAAAACTATAGATTGTGTTATGGTTAGATTTGGTTATAAAAACCTTTTTTTCTGGCAATAACCTAGCATCACGGAGTAGTTAGGGATATGAGGGTTGTGGGTTTGAATCCCCACCAAACGTGCTTGCCCTTTTTGTAGTGGCAACATTACATGATTGTCAATCCCATTTTTCATTGGTAAAAGAGTAGATCAAGAGTTGGTAGTGATGACTAGCTGCCTTTTCTCTTGTCTTACACTACTAAATTAGGGATGGCTAGCATAGATTACCCTTGTATTGCTTTGAGAAATTCAAAAAATAAACAAAGTATTCTGGCAGCATGTCACCTTGCTAAGCTTTTGGCACATTCAACTATTCTCCATATGATTTTGGCTTATACAGTTGAAAAGAACAGAAAAAGAGCTTTCATTATGTGTTTATATCACCAGTCTATGTCTGCCAAAAGCTGATGGTATTGGAGTTACATCACGCCATGACAACTGAAGTTGAAATTATTATCTAAGATTTATAAAATTATAATTTTATTAAAGTTTCAAAGCACAGGTGAGTGCTGTTCTGTTCAAAATTATTTCTGCTTTTCTCCTAGTGGTCAACATGTTCTATGTTACATTCAGGAAATTTGCAAACAAACACTAAACAATCTAAAATCAAAATTTGCAGCTTTTAATTTTATGTATGAAGCTATGAACCTTTTTTATTAAAGAATGTAAATCTGAAGGTTTTTTTTATATATTTGAAAAACTGATCACAAGTACATTTTCTGTAATTCAAATTTTTTGCTTGGTAATGTGATTTTTTTCAATGTTGAATGATTCTTCCTTAACCCAAATAAAGTTGTACAGTTTTTATTTTACTGGATTATCAAATTGAAGAAAAATACATAGCCAAGGTGTATGGATCTGTTTTGTTTGTTTTTCTTTTCCTCTTTATGTGCTCAAACATTTATTTGGTTCCATCATATTAATTAGCTTTATACCTGTTTAACTTCTCTATATTTAGAATTGTTTTGTATCTTGCAAAGCTTTTGCTAAGATCATGCACCTAAGGACTGTTTTAAAGAAATAGATGCTACAAATAACTGTGTAAAAATGATCATCATTTGTTGTCTTATTTACGATTTGTTTCTGTATCTTCCAGTTTGCTTCAAACAGAGATGCATGTTTAAAACAATTAAATAAGGAAAGTGAACGGTTCAAGTGTAACAGCTTCTCCAGCTCAACAACTGAATCACCAGTAAAAGACCAGTTTTCTCCTCTTATGTCCTCATCCAATAATGTTTATGGCATTGGAAGAGAACTGCAACAGAACCACCATGTTTTTCCTAGACAGAACTGTGGTATTTCCAACATGGAAAACTTTCATTCTAATTTTAATTTTCCAAATAACACAAGAATTCAGGAATCTAATCTTACACCAGGTCTCAGACATTCACATAGCTCTCAGGAAGTACCAGATGTGATCAGGCAAAACAAAAATCTGGAAAGCAGGAGCCCTTCTTTAAACCTTATAAAACCAGAACAACCTGATGTCCCATTTGGTAGTGAGAACTGTATGAAACCAACAGGTTCCACTCCAAGACATGTGACTAGAATGGAGATTAATCCACAGCCATATTATGCACCTAATGGTCAGTATTTTGATTTATTTCGTTCTGGTGCTGGACGTCACTCAACTGCCGTGAACATTCAACTGCGCCAACCATCGTTAGAGGTGCAACCTCCATTAGAAATTATTTCAACACCACTATGCCCAATCCCATCTCGAGACTTTAATTCTCAACTTCAGATATCTATTACATCTTCTGGTGCTGCTGTCACAGCCTTAAGAAAGCAGAGACAAAGTCAGTCTCCCAATTCCCTTCAGCCTCCAGCAGGCTATCTTAGCCCAACCCACATGCTATCATCAAATTCTCTGGCAAGTCCTCAGAATCTAGCCTCTCATACAAAAACTAAAGCCTCAACTAATCTAGCATTTGGTAACCCAAGACAGTCTCCTGAACGCCCTATATCTTGGCCTTCAACGCAAACTGATCCTCACAGGAATATAATAGACCAGTCAGATCCCTGGCCCTCCAAATTGTTCCAACAGCCTATGCAATGTATAACAAACCCCATACAGCAGGGTCCAACCACTGCAGGCAGTGGATTTAGAAAAGACGATGATAAAGCTTACACTCAAGGTATGTATATGTATTGATAGGATTAAAATTTTGTTTGTAGAACACTTGTCTATGGTTCCTGTAGAATTCATTATACTGATTTTTTAAACAAGCTATTTATAGGCAGTCCCGGCATGGCTGAGCATGTTAAAGCGTGCGCTCGTAATCTGAGGGTCACGGGTTCGCATTCGAGTCGCCCTAAACATACTCGCCCTCCCAGCCATGGGGGGCATTGTAATGTGATGGTCAATTCCACTTTTCGTTAGTAAAAAGAATAGCCCAAGAGTTGGCAGTGGGTGGTGATGAATAGCTGCCTTCTCTCTAGCCCAACGCTGCTAAATTAGGGATGGCTAGGTGCAATGGGCTAACAACCTACTCACTTGAAAACCTGTTACGGAAACCACAGTGATTGCGGCCCTATGTTCCTTAAGGAATTGAGTGGCAAAAAAAAATATAGCTATCTATCTTTTCATATCTATGTAAAGTGACTTCAGCATTTGGTGTAATAATGAGACTTTAAGAGCTATGATTAGATGAGGTTATTTAAGTACTTTTTTATATTATTCCTTATCTTCTAATTGTATAAATCATCTGCACCAATAATTTTAGATATATAAGAGGTGCTTGGTTGTTTTGAGGTATGAAGTTGAACTTTTTATGTGCTTGATTGTTGTGAGGTACATAGTTGAGTTTGTTTGTATCCTTGACTCTGGTGAGTTACAAAGTTGAGCTTGCTTTATATGCTTGGTTGTAGTGGAGTACAAATTTGTGTTTTGTTGATGAACATTACACTAGTAACCAACTTTTTTTAACTTATTATGATTATAAGGTTTTAGAAGATGTAATTTTGACAAATAAAATCTTAATGTAGAGCTAAGATACAGTACTGTAAATGTCAAATTATCTAATATCGTAAGAATAAAATGTTAGAATAGAAACTTGATTGAATGTGGCATCAGAAGTCATAACTCTATAGTTGTTTCATGCTAGGTGACAGTCTTGGGGTTTACACAGACCGGCTTTTACCCTTGGAGGCTGCTTGCCTTACAGGAGTTAGAAGTGTTTTAATTTACTGATATTAACGTTGGCTTGCTGACTGAATGCTGTTTTATTGATTTCACCTTTTGTTTTCCTTAACTATTCCATATGGTTCTTTGTTTCCATAAATCTCATTTTCATTGAATGTTGATGAAGGCCTTTCATGATTGTTGTTTTTGCTTTAGTAATACAAAAGAAGTAAATATTCTGTTAGTAGAATTGTGACAGACTTGTTACTAGTACAAAAGTTGATATCCTGTCAGTAAAGTTGTGACAAATTTGATGTGGAGGTTTCTCTTGTGAACTTATCACTTTCTTCAATTAACTATCATTTCATGGTCTGGCACAGGGTATGGTCACATCATGCAGTTGCTTTTCTTTCTGTCATCTATCTGGAGACCAAACAATGAAGTTTGTGCAGTACAGCAAACAAGTCAGTTGCAAAATATGTTGGTAATTACTGTATATTTGTGGTTCATTGCTTTCAATATTCCAGAGGCGAGATTGTTTATGGCATCCAGTTCCATTCTTGTGAGAAGATTGAATCTTTTCACTGTCCTATTGAAGAATGTTGTTGCTCTGTGAGATAATGAATACCAAACTAGCTCTCTTACTATCTGTGGTGTAAGAATAATTTGTGCATTTATTTGTGATAATGAAACATTGCTGTCCACCATAGTCTTCAAGTAGATGGTAACAAACTTTCTCTGATTTAACCTTTGCTAATGTGCATTTTTTGTCAATAGTGATTTTCACATGTATCTGTGGCATCAAATGTTTATTCTACATAAGTGCACCTGAGATCTGGTGAAGTACCAGTTATCTCAATTGTGGCTGTATACTATATATCCACCTAAGACTGTCTCCTGTGGCATCATTTAAAGAATCTCTTATTTTATTAGTATCTGTGGGATCATATTATGGAGCTGGAATGTCCTAGTTAAAAAGAGCAGTGGCTGAATGAAGTGCATTATCTTTACTATGTGAGGACACAATGAAGAATTTTGCTTTCAAGTGTTTTTAGTGCGACTGAGCCTTGATGTGGATATATTATGTACATACAATGGTCAGCCTGAAACATCATATGTTTCATATTTCAATCTTATCCAGCTGTTTAGCAATCATGCATTCATGATCCAAGATTGAGTGTGTAAGATTTTGATGGTACTTATTCAGGTGATGCTTTTCAGTTCTAATATCCTTTCAGTGCATTGATATGTTTGGTACCTTTGGCTACTTTAGTGTTAATTTGGATGGTGAACTTGTCTGTTAGAGCATACCCTCAGTTACTTCATTGTATCTTCTAAAGAAATGGCAGTACCAGCAAAAGATGGTGGTTTCTCCTCATTAGCATCTGCTGTTGAGTGTGTAAAAATTGAACTAGCTTCATCTTTAGATATATTTATAGCTGTGTGTATCTTGTGGAAACTAAAAGTGGCTTTAGTTTTTGCATGTAGTTGTAGCTCAGATAGGAAATGCTGTAGCATAAAACCCTCTTGTATGTCACCCTGTTCACATTGGTTAATGTTTCTGTAGTAGCCATAAGCTTACTCTTTTTGAAAGTCAGTTTTAAACCCCTTTTGTTTTCATTTTAATATTTTATGCACATTGATATACTGCTTTCTCTGCCACAACTTATTTTATTTAATCGACATTTTCTTTTTTATGTACAGTGTAATGATTTTATATTTTATCATATCAGTTTGTTTCATTTTAACTTGTACTTAGGTAGTGTCCTTTATTATTACAAAAAACCCAACAATTTCTGCATTCTATACGTTTATTGTACTTCATCTAAAAGCCATTCTAACTGTTACAATATTGAAAGTAAGAAATAAATGTCATTACTGTGTGAACACAATGTGTTATAACTTTTCATATTTTACTTCTTGCTCATTGATTGTGACAGAAAAAACAAGTAATATTTCCATTCTATTCTGGCATTTAATATTGTTACAAAGTACAAGCAGAAACACGTTTTGTTGGTATAATAAAGATAACTGTAAAATGAATATATAATAAAATTATATAGCAAGTAATTGTAATAGCACAAACAAAATGTATGTGTGTGTGCAGAAAAAATGAAACTGTTCTTAAATTACTGTGGCTTTAGAGTTTAGCAGGTATGATGTTCTGTTGATAAACATATTTAGTAATGCATTTGCTAGATTACTAGTTGGCAATAATTCAGTTCTTTTAAAATTGCCATGATCAACCATAAAGTTTACTTATAATGTTCCTTTAAATGGTATGCGGTGAAAATTGTTTCATTCAGAAACAAAATAAAGATATTAACTTGAATAATATGAACTGAAATATGTAATAGAAAGGGTTAGGAACAGAGATTCACATTTCATTATTGATGTTGATCCTGTTTCACATGCAGATGTAGGCAAGACCAAAGTAATAAATTTCTTAAAGTTGGAGGTGTTAAAACACGATAGATCAAGGAACTTAAAATATTTTACTTGCACCTAAATGATTATATATTTTTTTAATATTTAATTTGCAACACACATTAAATGTATATTTCTTTTGGGGGGGGGTTCTATGGAAAAGAAATTGTCATTTTTTAACAAATTTGTTTCACCCTTCCTTAGCATTACTTCTTCATCAAAGGGCCAGATTAGATATACTGAAAAGAGAATTAGAGAATGTGAAAAAATTAAAAGAACAGCTCTGTAGTGAGGTTCTTACAATGGAAGAAGAACTATGTAGAAGAAACACCAATAATTTTCCATTTGTAAATGTAAGTACTTACCAACTGTGTCATGTTTTATTGGATGATTTTCAAATAAACCTAGAATATACAATTGTACTTTACCTATTGAAAAATTTGTATTAACTAAGCATCAGACAATGCCAAAGACATTGTTTCTATTTCTACTAAATAAATGTGAAAGAACCTTTGGTAAACATAAGATGGTAACAAAGGATTGAATACTAAGATAACTGGGTTTAGTTGTTCACTGTATTGAAACTTGTGGTTTAATTGTATGGCAATAGAGCTTCTCTTAAGCATTTTGGAGTTTAAAAACATTTAAAGGGGGAAAAACATCATACTTGCCAAAGTATATTTAGAAAGTGAATTAGCAGAAAGTCCACTGTTTCATTGGATGTATACATAACTATCTTTAGATATGTTATTTGCTCTCTCTCTCTTTCTCTTTTTCTTTCTTTCTTTTTTTTTTTAGGCATCTTGGTACACAAAAAAGATAATTCAACATTATTTAGAATTGTTGCAGTCTTCTAGCTTCACTGAAACTGGCTAAAAGGAAGTTTATGTAGGGCTATTTTAACATTCAATTCTTGGTAGGAATGTTGTGTAATTTGGTTATGTTTGCAACAAACATTCACTAAACTTAAGTATGTTGATGTGTGTTCAGTAAATTTAGTTGGAATATTACTTGTGCTGATGTGTACTACAGGTTTTTGACTAAGCTTTAATGGGAATGTTTTCTGATTTGTTGATTTGTACCACAGAATTTTACATAAATGTGATAGGAATATTCTCTGACATATTTTTATATTGCTGTAGTTTAGTGTTGACATTTTTTCATAGTTTGATAGGAATATCATATTATGCAATAATGTACACACATTGTGGTTACATTTTCACTTGTCTGTGTAGAAATATAAAGTGTTGATTAGATTGTTTCACTGAGCTTGATGGCAGTGTTATTTAGTGTGTTGATATTGACTTTAGAGCTAGAGTTAACTTTGTTTAATTTATGTATAATTGATTATAATGGTTCGTGTCAAGTAAAGTGATCATTCAGTCAAAATTATCATTCAATTAATTAACATCATGAAAATTACTATTTAAATTGATTTTCTGATTATTAATTTTTGTTATTCCAACTATCCAAAATTACTGTTATGTTCATGAAAATAAACAGCTAATCAAAATTGATATATTAGATTATTACAGTTATTCCAAGTACCTAAGTTTTATAAGCTTTGTGGATTACTTAAGCTGGCTTGATGATTAATTAATAAACAAATTCCATTAAATGTCTAACTTTAATATTCATGCTACAGTCTAGTGGCAAAATTTTTCAGTAACTGATAGGATCTAATAGTGTGTTCATGTATTTTTACAGTTTAGTAGTAAAAATATCATCTAACCTCATATACATATTGGTCCAAAATAATTTTTTCCCCTTTTACAATGTAATAATTAACTAACTAAAGAAATACAACTATTCAATTTTTAATATCTTGTAGCCCAATTCAAACAGTTTTTGTTGACATATCAGTAAACTTTTATGTGTCCAGCATTAGGGGCTTTAGATATGTCTAATTGATATTCAATTTCAGTCCACATTCACTGCATCATATTCACAGTTATAGTGGTGATGGTATCTGTTATCCTGGTCTTTACCATCATGATGTTTGCTGTAAATGTACAACACATGATGCTCTTAACACACCCCCATAGTTCTTTCTTATACTGGTGTCTGTAATTAATGTTGCACCACAGTAACTGACTTTGTTTCTGGAAACTAAACAATGCATTGAACTTTTTCTTGCATGGTTACCATTTTATTGAAGAACACAACTTACTGGAGTAAAAAAGAAAGTGACAAAAATGTTCAAGTTTGGTTACAAGATGTTGAAGAACTGCATGATTTTGTTTCATTAGTTATTTTAATAAGTTTAAAATAGGAAAATTTTGTACCACACAAATACACACTTAAAGCTTAATGGTGACTTTTTCTTTCTTTTTTAACTAAGTTATTCCTTTTTGTTGCTTGAGTTCTTTGTATTTCAATAACAGTTTTTGGTTTTAACTATGAAACATGCATGTATGATCTTAGTAAATGTTAATAGGTTACTTCCAACTAGTGAGGTTCTAACAAAAAGGCATGTAGTATCTCAAGAATAATTATATACTTTTAGAGTAAATAAAGTTAATGTGATAAATGTTTCTATATTATGGCTCCAGTATCAGCAATTGCTGAAGAAACTTTAATTACAAAATAATAGACAAAGGATTTGTAAGTGATCGAGAAGAGTAAGAATACAATAGTGTTCTACATACAATATCACCAACATCACATGCATTGAAGTATCTCTGCATGTGTAGAGTATTGCTTGCTGTCTTCATTATATTAATTGGTCACAAGAACTTCATTACACTTGTTAGTTGATTTTTGTTGATCACATCAGAAAACAATTATTAAAGACATTACTAGTTTTAAAATAGAATAGCAGTGAAATGGGTTTTAGAAAATATTTGGTGAGAATTTAGGAGTGAAAGAATTCTGAACATTTTTCTCAAACTTAGCATTCAGGTGCAAGTGATATATTTCTTTCCTCTGAACCCTCAGTGGCCATTTGAAACAGGCTTATGTGCTATACATTCTAAAGTTATGGTCAGATGAGGTACAAATATTTATTTTTCAATTTCGGAGATCATGTGAAATGTTTTTTGTACATTTAAAATTCAAAGTGAATCACTGTAGTGTTCTGTATCTTAGATATAGCAGTGAATCCTATGCTTTCAGAACTTGTATAAGGCAGTATTATGTCATGAAGCAATTTATACTATTATGCATGTTTGTATATTCACAGGTCATGCGATAGTTGTATGTTTTATACATTTAAAAAAGATTCATATGAGATAGAATTTTGTCCTTTTGTTCACAGGTCATGATGGTTTTTGTGTTTGAATTCAGTGGTGAAAGTCATGAGATTGTTTTTGTTTTTTACAGTTATGTGAGGTAGTGTTTTGTACTTTTACGTTCACAGTTCATGACAGTTGTGTGATATAATTCAAAATTTAAGATCATGCAAATAATATTTACTGTCATGAGTCTTGATAGTCCTTCATTTGTACATTCAAATTTAAGTTTTTGGTGACATTAAATTACATTCTGTAGTGAAATGTCATTGTATTAATTATTCAATGTTAGTGTGCAAAAATTGTTTGCACTATACTATTAATGAGTCATTTAATGATAATGTAACATATATTTTGAAATGTTGAGAGGTTGTGTTATTTTTAATATACATCAAAAGATGAAGATCATATGTCACACATACATACAGAGGTTATTTTATCTGACATAGGGGTCAGTAAATATCTGTTTTGTGTTCTTTATAATCACATTCTCAGGTCAAACTTAAGTTTAAATGTTCATACTAAATATTTAATGCCCAAGTCTCAGTTTGGGTACGTGTTTGTAATGTAAAGTCAAATGTTTAATGAAGTACATATTTGTACTATATATTCAAATGCCATGTAATATATAATATATTTATGTAACATAGAATAAAAGTGTATGGAATTAAGTTCATACTGCATCACATAAGATAAGTTTAAGCACTTTTTAATTTTGTATTATACAATATGATGGAAGCTAAAGATGACAACTTGAAGCAGTTTCACTGTATATTAAAAAGTTAACTTAAGTAATTTTTTTACTTTATGATCTAAATGTATTTTTAGTGTTTTAGATGTCTTTTTAATTATCCAGTCATAGTAAGAAGTCAAAATCCATTCAGATAGCTGTTTTTATGCTCCCCTCCTTTGGAGCTACAACATATTAATATTAAAATAATTTAAGTTATTAATTTTAATGGGTTTAGATGTTACTCCTTTGTCACTTTATTTTACAATTGGATTTTGTTTTGTTTATATGAAATGTATTTCCTGAAAACAGTATAAAAAATAAAATAGAAGATAATATCTCAAAATAAACAAAACAAAAAGGTGCTTCTAAAGATTTAGGTCAGGGAAGGATGTTCTACAGTAATCAAGTTGTATTACCTTATGTATTGGAGGCTTAAATAAATATTTATGTAGTGTTTACGTTTTACTTTGTGCTAACAGGCAAACAACAAATGTCATATAAGAAAAGTGGGTGAGGTTGGATTTTTTTTATTATTAATAACAAGCTGAAAGCAGTTAATGAAGATTGAATCCTTGTAATAGTAATTCAAAATACATTATTTTTATTGTGCATTTTTATTCATTGTTTGAAATTACTGTTACATTTCTCCCTGCATGTAAACAGCTGATTCAATAATTCATTAGCAATGTGTGCTGAGGATGTAATTATCCAGCAGTCATATTTATATTAATATAATGCATACCTTAAAGATTAATTTTCTCAGAAGACTTAAAGGAGTTTAGTTGATTTAGATAATATTTGTTAAATCCCACAAAATACTTTTATTTTTAGAAATATGTATAGGTGTAATGTAATAGTGACAAAAAAGTGAAATAAGATTATATCTAATTTAGGATGTAATTATCCAGCAGTCATATTTATATTAATATAATGCATACCTTAAAGATTAATTTTCTCAGAAGACTTAAAGGAGTTTAGTTGATTTAGATAATATTTGTTAAATCCCACAAAATACTTTTATTTTTAGAAATATGTATAGGTGTAATGTAATAGTGACAAAAAAGTGAAATAAGATTATATCTAATTTATCATACCAATTCATAAATTTCACTAATGCTTTCAAATGTATGTTAAACGTATTATATGATCATCCATACTTATGAGAAAGCATAATATTTTTCAAGTGAATCAAGAGAAAAAAAATAACTTGTAGATGGAATAAATAACTGATAACCTTGGTTCAGCCACATAGCTAAATGTATTGAGAAGATCAGTGAGACAAGGTGATAGAGTTGCAAGAGAACTTTCCACAAAATATAATTCATTAATTTCACATATTGGTACAAAAATATGCAAGAATCTTGATAAAGAATTATTGTCTTAGGTGGAGTAAATCCTGTGTTTGATAGTTGTAAGGTGTTATTATACCTATATTAATAGATAAAATATCAATATTAGATGGTTGATTTTTAATTATTCTTTTTTTTAAAAAAATCTGTCAACCTGAATTTTGTTATAAAATATTTTTGATTATATATCAAATATCTTTGAGAGGAAGAAATGGATGATGTGAACTTCATGGGCAGATGTTCCCTTTTCTGTCTGTACCAAACTATGAGCTTATTGGCCTTGAACCTGTTTATATTTAGCATGTCTTGACTTTTAGAGAAATTCTAAAAGAACTTTTAGCCAAAGACAACTTTTATTAATGATTTTGAACTCCACATTTTGTGTTATCACTCACAGTGATGTTTTTTGTTCTTATTTTAATGAATTACCATATTATTAGAGGAATTTGTATTAGTGGAATTATCTTGGGTCTTGTATATACTAATCACAGTCAGAGAATTGTCTCCAGAAGTGTTCAGAAAATTCTTGCATTTAGAGTTATCAGGTATTTTAGGCAAGGGTGTGTTTTCTGACGTCAAAAGAAAGATATTTTTAGAATGGAATGGCTTTGGCACTTTGTTATAATCTCTTACTTCCAGATGTTCTTCATATAATCACAGATGTTGTTATAGTAACACGAGAAAGATAACTCTGTCATTGTTTATTTTATTACCGAGTTAAATGTTTGTTGGACAAGGTAATGCAATTAATATATATGTGTATATATACATGATCTGTCATGTAGTTTCCCAAAATATATTACATGATATACCTACGTTTCGGGGATCCCTTACTGAACAATAAAAAAACAACTTGTTATTGATGATGTTCTTTGTCTCATGTATTTACATCTGTGTTTAAGGATATGAACCAGTGGTTCTAGGTTGATTGTCATTCATTTGATTTAACTTTCCAAGTACAGAGTAAATGTTACTGGCTTTTTGCCAGCAGCCAGTTTTTATTAGGCTCATTTGTGTAGAGCAGTCACCTGGCACCACTGTCCTGACAGTAGGGGAACTGTTCTTTATTTATAGAGACTCCTCCATTGAATGGCTTATCACACAGTCTGATGCTGTCTAATAAGTTAACATGTTTAAATTGTTTAGAACACTTCACTCTGCAGGCCACCCTGAATTGGTTATTTGTTAGAATGTATACCACCATATCATGAATGAAAATTCTCGATAGTTAAGCTATTCAAAGCAAATTCATAAAAAAATTATATCATGACATAAGTAATTATTTTTTTCATGTTTTACTTGAAGATTGTTCATGGTTTGTCCTTGTGCATGTGGCTTTTTAGTTGGGTTTTAAAAATATATTTTGTATTTCTTTCTTTTTGCTTCTGTTTGTTTTATTTTATTTTTTAATTCTACAATTAAATAACTGTTGCCCCCCAGTGGCTCAGCGGTATGTCTGCGGACTTACACGCTAAAATCCGGGTTTCAATACCCGTGGTGGGCAGAGCACAGATAGCCCATTGTGTAGCTTTGTGCTTAATTCAAAACAACAACAACAAATAACTGTTTCTCATAAGTATCATACTTCATTTCCACTAATATGGAATCAGTAATTCAGCTAAACTCCTCTTAGTTACAAACAGTCCTAATAAACCATTAGCTTACTTAAGCTATCAAAATGCATACAGCTGTGTATTAAAGCTTGACAATTAATCTGGTTAACTGATATAATAATTTATCTGTAAGCTCATTATTTAATTTCTGTAGTGCATATTGGTATATAGAAAACATATAATATTACTAGAAATAAATGTTTTGTTGGGGGTTTTTTTTGCACCAAAATGTTTATATTTAACTGGACGACGTTTCACTTAACAGCCTCTTCAGAAGTGTTCATTAAGATACAAATGTTAAAGCTGTAAAGCAAAATGTTGAGTGTCTAATTAAATAAAAACAACATTTTTAGTGTTCTGGATTGTTTATTTTTAGTATTAATTTACTTGTGAGCATTGTTTGTCACATAAACCAGTTAGATAATCAAAATTACAATTAAAGGGATCAATATCATGAAAACTGTCAATTAATGTTTCCAATTATTGCTATTTTAAATTATTCCAAATAATCAGTAACTGAAATTAATGTCTGATTATCACTGCTTTTAATTCTAATTAGCCAGTAATTGAAATATTTTTATGATTTTTGCTGTTTTTTAAGTTAATTTAAGTTTGTTCAGCTTGTTTTATTAGTATCACAAGTCATAAAAATAGTTAACTACTTGAAATTAAGGTTTACAAAATATTGTCATTCTGCTTTTTCAATGTTAAATATAGAACTGTGCACTGGATAGTATGTAATTGGCCCACCAAGTGCTTTGAAACCTGATTTTGAAAATTATGAGTTTTTTTGTTGTTGTTATGTTATCTCATTTTAAGAATACTTAATTGTATGTCATTTATTAATAAGCTTGATGATTATTCACATAGCAAATTCCACTATTCACCTGGACCTAATCTCTTGTATAATGTGAAAATTCAATCACTAAGGCTTTAATAGTTGTGTAAGTGAAAGTTCAAAGGTTGAGAAATTTTTACCTTATCACCAATCTACATGATTTATAGTTTTTCTCTTTCACTAAATAAGTGGTTGTCAAATGCATTTGAAGTTGTAGTATTAAATTACTTTACTGAAATTAGTAAGTTATTGTAATTTTCATGAAACTGTATATTATTGAAATGGTATTTTTTTATTTACATTATTTGTGTTATGTTCTGTCATTGAATTTCAGTGTCTTGATTTTTAGAAATTGGTGACACTACCATAAGTAAAAAAAAATAGATTATCCTATACAGTTATCAGCTAACAAAATAATTGTTTCCTTGATTTTTAAGAATTATAGGTGTCAGTATATATATGTGAACATTTTACTTGATTAGTTGAGATATGTTGTAAGTACTTTTGACTCAGTTATTATCCACATTAGTTTTTATGATAAGCTTAATACCCATGAAAAAAAAAAAATTAGCTGCTGTATAGCTATTTAACAAGTACAAATTCCTAAGCCTTTTTGCTTGGTAATTCTTAACTAGTACGCAAAGCCAAAGGTTAGTCTCTGATCTAGAGCTAAATTATTCATACATAATGTTATACATTATTTTCAGATGCATATTTACATGTGTTAATACTTATTTTCAGCTATTTTAGTGACTTGTCACTTGTGTCATGTGTCTCTTAGTTTTGTTATATTTCTTTTTCTTTTTTTGAGTTTCGTGAGGCATCCTGTGTAAGTTTGAGTGATTGCTCTTTCTTGCAGTCTGAGCTGATGACAGCTGTAAGACTGTGGCCAAATCTGTCTTTACTTAGGAATCTTAACAAGAGTGTTGAGCTAGACCTCAATAGAAACTGTTTCAAAAAGATATATTTTCAGTCCTACTGACCTAGTTTTCTAAATATAAAAACTTTAACAAAATATTTAAGTTAAATAATTTTGAGAAAAAATGCAAGAATTATGCCGCAGATGTGTTTAATAATGTTCAGTTGTTAATTATTAAAATTAATTTTTTTAACCTTCATTATTTCTATTAAGATGTGTAAATGTTTTCATAAGACTATTGTTTTTAGTAGATTTGATTGTACTGTTTATCAAGTTAGTTTGTATTAGTGCAATGCAAGAGAAGTGAAGAATTATTCTAATAATTGCTATTTGATTATTTTTGTTGGATTGTACTTTTTCTTAATACTGTTAATTTGCCATACTTTATCAATTAACATGAAATCATAACCCAAGCTTATCAATATATTTGTACATTCATAATATTTTGTTTCATTATTGTCATTGTTGAGATGTTAAAAGTGAAACACTTTAACCTTTTGTAACAATTAACTTCAATATAATCATGAAAATGTAACATATAAACACCTTTGATTAGTGGTTTTCTTTTGAGAAAGCTTATTGTTATTATTAGCAGATGTACTAGACTTCTAAATAAATGCATGTAAATAACTAAAGGTTAGAAGTATATAAAATGAGAAATGGATTAGTTTCCTTTTTCATAACAGCTTGCCTGCACAATTGAATTTATTTATTTATTAGATCAGGATGTTGAATTGTATTGATATCCAATATTATCCACAAGTAAAAATAATTTTTTTAAACTGATTATAATGTATTTGAATTTCAGGTAGAAAATTTACAAAAATATCAAGAAGAAAAAAGAAGACTTCAAGTGGCTTGTCACTGTTTATCTAGAGAAGTTGATTTATACAATGAGGGGCAGGGTAAGAAATTGTATAATTCAAAGGCATGGGCACCCACAGAAGTACTTAGGGGAGTTAAAAAGTGTGTAGGGTATGACCTTTTGCAGTGTAAGTCAACAGACCAAAAGAATGTGTTGTGTGCTTAAACACAACTATAAATCTGCACTTTTAATAAGAATTACCAAAAATATTTAGTTTAACCAGTGTTATATTATATAATGTATAACCCAGTTTTTAGAATTTGAAGTATGCATAGAGTTTTATTAATCAAATTTAATCTGCATGGAGAAAAGGTAATTTGGGATGTTGATTTGTACAGTTAATGGTTGTTAAATATATCAATTTGTAAAATATTACTAAAAATGGGTTGGGTGTGGCAAAAATGTGATCCACACTTTAGGGCCATGGGTACACTGTAAGAAAGTGACAGTCAAGTTACATTGTTCAGGGAAACAAGGGTTAACTGCATATGCTGTTGAATAACTGCCTTGTGTGTTGTCTATTAACTTAAAATTAGGAACATGTGTTTGAAGATGGTTTTTGTGTTGTGGTTTTCACAGATTCTGAGAGAAAATCCTAATTCATACTAAAGTAGATGAAAACACAATTTGATTTCAGAGTTTTTATTTTTGTATCCATACTTTTCAAACAAATGTGTATTGACATAATTTCTGAACAGTAACAGTAACTTGTATACTTATTGTTACAGGGTTTAAACTTTTAGTAGGTTAGTCTTACTATGTCAAACTTTGTGTTGATACTTGTTTGTGAAATCATCTGATATTATGCCTGTATCATAAAAGGGTTAAATAATTCTAATCAAACATACTTGAATTTGTCAGTTGAGCAAAAATATGTAAACTACTTATATTACTTACCACAGTCTACAGCCAAAGAGATTTACTGTATTTATAAAGTGTTGTTATTTTGTAATATCTCTATTACATTCCCTTCAAAAATAAAGTTAATGCTGTATGTATGTGTTAACGATTTATTTTTCACCAGAAGTGAAATTGAAAAGAGAATGTATCACCTGCAGTTCTAAATTTGATGTATTTTACCTCCTTTCACAAAAATGCATTCTTAACTAATACTGCCCTCTGTTGGTGCAAATTTTTACTCCCACCAAATGATCGTGTAGTAGCCCTCCACCTATAAAAGTGTGAAGCTACCACTGTCATTACTAGTTTTCTTTCTAATCATGTGCATCTTAATCAATTCTCAATTGGTAGTCCTTTAAAAATACTAACTGATGTTTAGGAATAATGGCAATAAAATACTTGCAAAGAGTTCAGGCAAAAAATGGTTGGCCCATTATTTCAATAGTCATGTTGTCTGAGAGAAGTAGCAGAGAGAGCTGGTGTAGAGTCTGGATGGAGATTCTTTGGTTGTGGGAGAACTGACTTCACGCTAGTTACATGAGTTTTAATCAATTTTTCCTTAGTATCCTCACGATCTGTCAAATAGTGTACACAACTATTCACAAGTAGTTCCAGTACTCAATTGGTCATTTTCTATGTGATCATGTGCAACCTCTAACAACAAAAATAACACTGCTTATCCATTGGTTACAGATAGAGACAGTGATTCATCAGCCTCTTGTATATTCACCCACATTCTTGTTATCAATACTTCATCAAAGTGCTGGCTTGTTTCCTTTTTATTTTTGGCAGTTTTAAGCTCAATAATCATCCATCATCCACAGCTGTGGCATCTCCAAGCTGTCAGAGAATCTTCCTTATTCCATTTTGTCAATGCAGTATCCATAGCTTGCATAATCCTTTTACTGACCTTGATAACATCAGCTCATTACAATACGAAAATAAGAGCGAAACATGTTTCTCCTCGAGTCAGCATCGTCATGTAACCATTTTTTCATACTTATGTGTCTTTACTTCACTGTATCCACTTCTTATTACAAGCAGTTATTCAAGAGGTAAAACAATGCGTCATTCCTAATGTCCACCCCTGATCTTCCAAAATGTTCTGATCTCACCATCATTTTTTTTTTTTCAGGTAATAGCTCTTTGAGACATCACAGTGCTGTTAATTTTTATTTTTTGTGGTAAGAACTTTATTAATTTTTCTTTGCTGGGGCTTTTATTGCATTTTAGATCCCACTCTGTAGCGATTGTTGCCTGACAAGGTATACATAGTGTAAAATCTTCACTGTGCAACTTGTGAATATGCTAGATAATTGTGATGTTGAGACTCTTCCAACCATGGACTTCATATACCATTCCATATTCTGCTAGGTGCTGGTTCATCGACTGTTCAATATGTCCTCTCTGCATTGATATAAAATAAAGAAAAAGACAAAATTGCATGTCATGAGATTGAATAAGGTCAGATGTTGTCAGAGACTGGAGGTTCTGCTGGACAGTTTATAGGTGTACCCTGTAGTCTTTTCCTTCATAAATATGTTCATTTCAGACCATGCACTCATGGACTAATGTGAGTAAAGCAGACAGGGATTGCTGCCCATCTCTGATCTGTGACATTTGACACTCATTCAACCATAGATTTGATATACAATTCCAGATAGTGCCAGGTGTTGGATGATGCACTCCATTAATATGATCATTTTGTTTTTCAGTATAGGGTATTAGTGATCACCCATTACACTGTCTGAAGTACTGCATTTCTAGTTTAGGGAAATAATAACTTTTTTTCAGTTTCACCTTTGGTGAAAGAGAATGGGAAATTTTTAACACATGTACATCCATTAGAATGTTGGTCTGCTACATAATATTAAATAATTAATTTGACGAAGTATTATGAGTAATTTCTTCTTTTATCATAATTAGTGCTTCTCTAATCATGTACATGTTAATCACTTCAAGATTGGTCATAACTAACTGAACTAGTTCATGCCTATATTAATTTAATTTACTATATGGTGAAGTAAAATGGATCAAAACTCAATAGGTAAAAAATTTTGTTTGTATTACTTAATTAGATCATGTACATTTAAATGCACTTTTACCAACCACTGTTATGATAGAGTTAATTTTATTGTAATAATAAGGAAATGTAGATGGTAGGCACTGAATCATCCTTAATTTTTTATCAATCATTTGTGTTTAGTCATTTTTACATAAAATTGTGGTTATTTTATATAACTACATTATCCTTATTTCAAGGAATTTTGTTAAACATTCTAAGCACATCTGTTGATTGTTAGTTGATGTGACACCATATAACTAAATAATATCAGTCAAATGTTTCTTTAATATAACTGTAGAAGTTTTAGTAATAAGTGTGTATGATAATACTTCATCTGCACACTGCGTACCACCAGCTGCTACCAACAAGACATATCGTCCAGTGCCAGAAATCATTGGACTTGCAGTATGTGAAGCCCCAGCTGAAACATTATTTATCATAGGATTGTGGTATAATAAGTAACCAGGATATTTTTGTTAGCAGTTTGTGTGGTATTACCTTACAATAAGATGACAATAATTTTGATAATATCTTTCTTTGTTGGAACTCTCTGGATTTTAAGTAAGAAGAGATCATGCATGATAATGTTTCATTTGTACACTATACTGGTATCACATCATTGTTAATGAGGCCTTATTCTCAGTACCAGCAATCTTCAGGTTGACAGATCTTAAAATGTGCAAAGTATTAAGTACAGAGCTATTCATATCAGTTATTTACAGTGGTGGGATTCAGTTGGTTTGCAAGAACCTTTTCTTAAAATTTCATGAATTCACCGTACTGGTTCTTACTGGCTCTTAGCCCTCTGATGCTAGATGTACAATGTATCAACTGTCACTATGGGGATTCTTGCTACATAAAGTCACACGGAATTGTAAATTAGTATGATAATGTTTGAAGCCAGATTTGCACGGACCTCTACAAGGGACAGAACAGCCATCTTAGATGAAGGAAAAAAAGCATTGCTGCAGACAAATGTAGTCCTACATTTTTCTGTGTGAACATTTGATATCAGTCATCTATTATACTTGGAGCAAACAGAGAAAAGGTGAGTTTGAAAAATGATGTAGTATGTGTAGATTTCTAGCTGTTAATATTAACTGTGAGACTTAATGTTATTTTGTAGGTGTTACTATTCTGGAGCAAAATTAGAAGTTTTTGGATTAACATTTTTATTGTTAACCTTTTCAGTACTGGTTGGTTAATGTTACTGTCCCTTGCCTTTTTAAAGCCAAATTGTGCCAGTTAAAAATTTAATTTATTCAGACATGGACAAGTTCTTTTAATATGCATATTACCAAAAATATAGAATGTAGTACGTGATGCTGTATGACTTTGTAAGGGAATAAAATACATCTTGTGTTTTTGCTCAGGATACTGAATTTCTCTTTGCTTGTATTTTGACACTAATAGGGTATGAAAGTTGAACACTAGGCTTAGTAGAAAAACTATTCCAATAATAGATATATACATGAACCATGACACCATAGTACAACATTTGTGTTATAATTGTATGGCTCGGTAAAACTATTTCACTATATTTATGCTTGTTCGTATAAGCTTATCATATAAAATTCCTTATGTAAGTAGAACGGAGTCACCTAAAAACAATATTTGGAAAAACAGTTAAATGTTAAATTAATTTTGTTTATATACTGCCAAAAAAAATTAAAAGATAATAAAAAATAGTTTTCATATGAAACTTTATAAACATAGAAAATAATTATATTTTTAGCCCTTGTGGTGAAACTTTTAATAAAAAGTTATATCAGTACATTTATTTTTGAATAAAGTAATTTTGGCATTTCAGGCTTCACCCCCTAAAATGAAATGGCAACATGATATACTGGAAAAACCCCAAGAACTGAAACATCAAAGCAAGACCCAATTGAACACCTAATGCCAGCAAATTCAAGAAGTGATGAAACTTCCACTTCTAGTACTGTGCAAACTAGGGATGATGAAGATCCAGCAACTACTCTTCCAGATTGCTAGAGCATGAAGCAGGCTTAGGAGTTGAAGAAAAAATATGATGGTTTGGTTGTGATCACTGAACCAAATTTGATTTCATAAACTTGAAGGGAATTCATGTATTGATGGAATGGAGAAGCTACAGTGTTGAAGCATCAGGAAGGAATAAAACCATTCAGCAAGAATCTCTCAGAAAAAAAATGAATCAACATTTTCTATCGAAGGCACACAATATATGTGCAATGCAATTGAAAGATCATGCAGATTACACAGTTAACAAATGCCTAGATAAAATAAAACAAAAATGTATCAGCTCTGCATGTAAAGTTTTTAATACAATCTGTAGTATAGCAAAACAAAGCAGGCCTATTTCTGATGTTGAAGATGAGATTGAGCTACAAACAAAAAATGGGTTGAACATAGGAGTGGAACTCCATTCTCAGAAAACTGCTATTAGAATAGTTGATCATGTTGGAAAAGAAATTTAAAAAATGAAATGTTTACTAAATCAATTGAACAAAATATAAAACTGTTATCATTCACGAATCTTCAACCATAACTATATACACGTCTCTATTAAAGTTTACATGATGCAGGATTTAATAGTATATTTTTAAAAAATAATTTGGTCACATTCTGCTCAGATGGTGCAAGTGTAATGCTTGGCCACAGGTTGGTGATGAGTACTAAACTTAAAAATGATTTTTCTGACATAATTTGGCATTGCTTAAATCACTGCTTACAACTAGTTTTAGATGATTCTGTCACTGATATAAAACAAGTGAATCACTTCAAAGTGTACATAGATAAAATCTACACAATCTTTCACCAATCAAACAAAAACCAAATGAAACTTTTCAACATTTCAGAAGAAATTGGACTAGAAATTCTGAAGATTGGTAGAGTTTTGAGATCAAGATGGCCTGACTGCAGCCTAAGATGAAAACTTGCTGTATGGCATGCTTATCCAGCATTATACAAATATTTTTCTACTGAGAAAAAACATTCAGGAATGGACATCTGTCTTTGTAACAAATTCTTCCAGGAGGATTTAGGAATAATAATAGATATACTACAAGAAATTTCTTTACTTTCTAATGCCCTTCTAGCCAGAAATTTAAATTTAGCAAGAACTAATAATAATAAAAAAAAAAAGGTCTGTTAAGGTATTTGAAAACCAAAGATGTGTGGGCCTTTCTCATCAAAAACTACTGGAAACAGTAGTAATAAAACATGAAAGGCAGATTGATGGATTGTGACCATTTAAAATAAAAAAAATAATGCACAAGAAAATGACAATAAAATTCATGAACTGGTAAACATACTTCATTCAGATTCTTGGAATGTTGATAAACTTTTAAAGCTTGGAAAGCTCCTGAAGAAAAAATTGTATGAATTTGGTAAGCTCTTCCATCGCAAAATCAGCATTGATGATTTCCATAACTATGTGGAAAATGTCCTATAAAATTACCATAATCATGAGATTATAAGAACTGTACAAAAGGCTAAAAATATAATCAGTACTGTTGCTTTTAATTCTGCAGAAGCAAAAAGAGAGTTTTCAATAATTAATGTCATATATTCAGATAAAAGAAGCTCTCTTACAGTTGAAAATGTGGCAAACCTGATTATAAGATAACTTGATTGGCCTTCCATTAGATTTATGTGAATTCCACTTCATTTCAAATGTGGGTAAGAAAAAAAACACACAACTGATGACAACAGGGTCACACATGGAAGGAATAAAGATTTTAATGATAATCAAGTGGCAACTTGGAAATATTTCAAGTATGATAAATGAATTATTTCAGTAAAATATTCTTATTAGAAAAAAAATGCGGGGGGAGGGGTGTAAAGCAAGAAAGAACCTGTTGTTTAAATTTTTGAATCCCACCACTGGTTGTTTATGATATAAATTTTACATACGTAATGCCTAGTATAGTGTAAATTATAATTTTTTAATTGGTAGTTTATCTGATTTTACACTTTCATAAAAATGTAATGATATTGGGTTGAGGAATAATTCGTGAGCATTTTTTCAAGTTAAAAAAATATATTCATAAATGAAATGCTTTCGCAAAATATTTTATGTCATTTGGTAGATAATTTATTGCTCTAATAGATGTTGTGTTTGATTTTCATATTTCTTTAATTTTTACTTTCATTTTCAGATTATTAAATGGAATGTCAAGTGGACAAAATCGAGCATTTTCGACACCATCTGCTTTTCGCATTTAATCAACGTGTTAATGCTGCCGAAGCTGCTTGTGAGATCTGTTCTGTGTGTGGCAAAGGAACAATGCCTAAAAGTACCGCCCGCCGTTGGTTTTTGCACTTTAAAAATGGGAATTTTGATCTGAAGGACGGGTCATGCACTGATCGACCAACTGTGTGGCACCCAAGCTCCGAGTTTCTGAGCCTTGCCCATTGAATGAAGGTGGTTCACCACAGTTTTTTGATCACAGTCCATCTGCTCCACTAATTCTCTATTCATTTGACGTGGCTTTTCGTGAAGAAGCTGGTTCAATCGCTCTTCATCAAACACAGTTGGTCGACCAGTGTGTGACCCGTCCTTCAGATCAAAATTCCCATTTTTAAAGTGCGAAAACCAACGGCAGGCGGTACTTTCAGGCATTGCTCTTTTGCCATACACAGAACAGATCTCACGAGCAGCTTCGGCGTGTTAACACCTCAATTAAATGCGAAAAGCAGATGGTGTCGAAAATGCTCGATTTTGTCCACTTGACATTCCATTTAATGAGCTGAAAATGAAAGCAAAAATTAAAGAAATATGAAAATCAAACACACCATCTATTAGAGCAAAAAATTATCTACCAAATAACATGAAATATTTTACGAAAGCATTTCATTTATGAATATATTTTTTTAACTTGAAAAAGCACTAACGAATTATTCCTCAACCCAATACTTATCACTTATTTCATTACTGGGTCTGCAAGAATGTAATGAAGATAAGAATGAAGTGTACAGTGGATGTTGATGTAGGTATTTGGCACACACTGGGAGTACCAACCAAATGAGGTTAGGTTTATTGTGGTTTGTTTTTTAAAGAATGAAATAACAAATTACCCTTAAGAGTGGAGGTAATGTTAAAAGGTACGAGTATGGTTACTGTAATTTTATTATTTCTTGGTTCCAGATTTGGTTATTTTGCAGACTTTGTGTATTTACTGGTGCTTAAAAAGTTCATAAATAAAGCTACTCAGATGTCAATATCATTATATTTTGTATGCTGTTAAATTTGAGTAAGGAATGGCATAAGGTATACATAGGTTAAGATTATGTTGATTAAAATTACACACCACTTGTTTTGTGATAAATTTAATCAAGACATAGATTATTTTAGATTTAGGTGTGTCATGAAGGATAAAATATTCTAAATTTCAGTGTTCATAGTTTTGTGAAAGTGTCTCTCTTCTCTTTACAATTTAGACAAGTTATATAGACTTTGGGCCCATGGATTGAAAGGTTAGTGGTAAAGATCACATGTGGAGTTAAATTTATTGTAAGCCAAGTTGGAAATCTTGATCCCAAGTTAAGTATAAAGTAGCTCTAAAGTTTATTACAAAAACAGGTTGTAACTTTCTTGTCAAATTTCATTAATGGAATTTATATTAAGCCAATACTCATAAATGTTAAAACATAATGATTGTTCATTTTAAGTAGTAATCTAGCCAAGTATCTACATGTAGTTTCCTAACTGACTGGGGTGACTTGTCAGCTGTTTGCCAACTGAGTGAATGCCAGTTCTATTTCCTTTCTTTTGTTAGCAAAGTAAACAACAAAACTAATATATATCCTGGTTTTATAAGTACATTATGTTGCTCTAAAATTTATTTAGTAACCAAATTGTAACTGGAATATTTTTAAATTAAAATAATTGGAAATGTTAAATTTAACCACTAGATGATACTGGGGAAGATATTGTACACTTGTAAAGAGGAGAGCAGTATCCATAGATTTCCATGATACTGAAAGACAAAGAACTATAATAAACCTAGATATATGAACTGAAAGAATATAACAAGTTTTGTGAACAGATTATGGTGTGTATAAGAGGGTAATTGTTTTTGCTAAATCTTAATTTTGTTCTTTTATGCAGATTTCCCTGTCATGAGAGGAATGTCATACTATCAATATAAAAAAAATTTGATATTCGATGCACAACTTTCATTACATATTATGTTTTAATATCATTGAAGAAATAAACCTGTTATTAATGAAATCATTGTTTAAATTATGAAGCCATCAGGCTGCCACTGAATGACAAATTACCTGAATGTATTACATCATTCATGAAGTTGTTTTTTTAATCCTTAATTATATCTTGCCTTAACAAATCATGAGTCGAAACCAATCTTGGTTTATGATCTTTAATCATTATGGACTTTGAACTTTCTTAACAATACATACTTATTAACATTTTAATAAAAGCTATCTTAGTATTGTACCAGAAATTATGCAGCTTTGTCTCAAAATATAACTTTTTTTTTTTCCTTCAGTTCCTCTAGGTGTAACAGATGAAAACTTCTACAAGAACATATTTACTGGACCCTCTGGACCCATTCCTCCAGCAGTTCCCAAACAAGATAGAGGTAACTTCAGAAACTGTTAAAGATTTGAAGACATTCATGCTTGTTAACATTTTATGGTTGATTTGTAGTTATTCTGAAGGTTGCAATGTTAGAGACTTCAGTTGTTTTTTTCAATTGATTTTCAATTTTAAACTTGTTTAATAGCAACAATCTTTGCCTTTTGTGGTTCAGTTGCAAGTCTGAGGGTTATTACATACTGAAAATATATGCTGAAAATAGGGTTTTGATACTTATGAGCATATCATTGATAGCCAATTGTCTAGGTTTCTACTTAATGACAAACAAGTAACAAGTTATTTTTTTATAAAATATAAAAAAATGTTTTTATTTAGAGGATAATAGCCATATTATTTGTGTAAAACTTCAAATGAAATGCTTTCATGATTAGTATTTCAAATACAAAACTTAAAATCTTTATTCTGGAACTGTTGATAGTCTCAAAAAAAGAACATATTTCATTGTTTTGGTATCATCCAGAGAAGTAAGAAATATAAGACATGTTAAATTATTTTTACCTTTGTAATTATTTCTGCCCATCATGTTATTCAGATAAGCCAAATCAGCAGTTTTAATCAACTAATAACCAGTAAGGCTTTTATATTTGGCTGTAGAAGAATAGTTATTTTTCAAATTATAGCAGTACAACTTTGCCAGAAATATCAGCTTTCTGTTTCAATGTCTCTAGACCCTTGTGTTCCTTGTTTATCCTGTTAAATCTTTCAGCAGTGTAAAAAGCAAATCACTATTTTCCTTGATTTACGAACATGAGGATAAAATTATTCAAATATTAAATAAAACTAAAGATACAAACTGAATGTAACAAAACAAAGTTGAATGTGGTTGGTCAAACATCAGTAAAACTAAAAAAACTGTAACATTTAAAATAAACAAACATTTTATAAATGTTAAAAATAATCAAATTAAAAATTCATTTATTGAAAACAAATTTTACCAGTCTGATTATTTAGTTAGAGAAAAACCTATTTCAGCTCAACCAAATCATCCGATAGCTAGAAGTATTATAGAATCTATAGAAATAATGAATACAATAAAAACAATCATAATGTTTTTAATAACATTGTCAGTTTAGCAAGTCAAAGTTTGTTGATGGCATAACATTCTTTAGGTTATGTTATATGTAAATGATAGAGTAATTGATTACATGATCAATTCTGAAAGGTATAAATTTGTAAAACTGTCTCATATTCTGCAGTCTTGAGGATGACTGATACTTCAGACATATAGAATGTTTATTTGAGACTATTGTTGATCATATATTGTAATTATATTTATTCAGTTATTGATTGATAGTGATTTTATTCATTTTAGGTGACAAAAATGGCAGAAAAAGTAATCCTTTCTGGATCAGTAAACTTTTAGGTTTCAAATTTTCACCTACATATCAAAAGCCAAAACATTAAATATAGATAATAATTCTTAATGAACAGTTTTTCACTCATAAATATTTTAGATTTTTTTTTCTTGTTTGTTTTGTAATCCTTGTTTAGTGTAATCAGGAAAATTTGGTGTTGATTGAGCTACTACAAACATTCACCAGTTAAGTGTGAGACATTTGGCTCTGTTCTTACACTAGCACACATTTCAAAAGAAAGTCTTATAATTTTATCTAATCATCAGCATTCTATGATGCATCACAGTTGGTTGACTGACTAGATCAGGAAGTGGGCCATTTTGCTTTACTGAATAAAAAAAAAACTTGTAAGGGAGCTTGCCCCACGCATCTCAGAAAAAAAGACACCAAAAATCAGTTTCACTCAGATATTAACCCTGCATTTGACAAACAAGATGCAATGGAAAAGAAAGAATAATTACTGAGGATAAAAGTGAACATGTACAGCTTAACAGAACTAAAGTGTTTGTTTTTGTTTTTACTTTGCTTTGGTTATTAAAGTTTAGAAACAGTGACTATATGAATATATTTGTTAATTTCAGTTAGTGTTATTTGATGCAAGTAGTATCTGCATGTACGTATGAATGTTGACATCACCTTTTCAGTGTACTGTCTTTGAATTACAAAATTTTAATATAATATTTACAATTTGTATTGTGTTGATTTGAAACTGACAGACACATCTTCAATCTTATATAATATGTTCCTGTATTTGTTATTACCAGAATCTCCCCAGCTATCACCAGGAACTCTCACTCCAGGTAATACCAGTGGAATGTCAGAAGCAGAAGAAAATGATGAAGGAAACATGTGGAAATGTTCTGAATGTACCTTCCATAATCACCCTGCACTAGATAAATGTGAAGTGTGCGAGATGCCACGTGTGATTATAGGTAACCATAGTGGATTTTACTCTTTGCCAGTTCCTGCAGCTCCTTGTTATTGTCACAAAGTTTGTCATCCTAATTCTCTCTAGATTGTTATATTCCTTCCCCTTCATGATTCTAATTCATGTTTTATATTTGTTAATTTGGGATTTTGTGGTGAGAGCATCTTTGCTATGACAGTAGCTCTTGTTTATGTGTACCCATATCTTGACCACATCAGATCATGTACAAATGAAAAGTTACTCATTTGGCTAGCTTCCTCATCCTTTGATTTGTTCTTATTTATATATTATATAGGCATATTTATTGTGGGAGATTTCCTTTATTAATGCCCTCTCGACTTTTATGGTTTAAAGATTTCAATCTTGAATTTTTCAACAACTGTTCATCCAGCATTGTATCTTAATGGTGAATTTTAGCCTGAATTGTGGCACATTTTTAAAGAAATAAGTAAAACTCACAGAAGTTTATTTTGACATCCATTTCAAGAAATTTCCCTTCAATATTTTTGTTAAAGTTAATTATTGTAAAATGTTTCATCAGGCTAGTTAATGATAGATAATGTTTAAGATGTTTGATTACATGAGAACTGATATATTTTGTAGCTTCTTGAGATAATGGTAATTTTAATAGATCTTTCAAAGCATTGTTTTTTCATTCAGAAATATTTCAGAATATCATAAATCTTTATTTTCTACTTTCAGTTAAAATAAAAGATTTACAATAGCATACCACATTTTATAATAAAGTAAAAAAACAGAAGTTGCAAGCTTCACCAGGTGCAATTGGTGGAAGGTTTAATGTGTGGTGTACATGTACTTGTATACATTACCTATAAATAAAAAAAAAAATAAAAAAAGTTCGACAAGAGCCATTTTAAGATTAATATTTAAAAAGACTTTGGCTTCCTTTTTTCACTTCTTTTTACCACTGATTAGAATTGCTTGCAAGAAATTTTCCTTGTATTACTTTTGTAACAAATTATTTTGTCCTTAAGAATGCTGCTATGTTGAGAAAGATTACTTTATTTTAAAAAAACTTAATAGCAGTTTAACAACCACATCACTGAAGCATTGGTTGGAAACTCAATTATAATAAATGATTAAGAAACATTTGACTTGTTTAGTCCCAATATGTGAGCTCTCATTTTCACTAAACTTGTGACAGTTGTGATCCCATGAAACTACAAATTCTATAATTCAGAATGTACTAAGCATACTTTCATTTAATATTACAAGTCCATTATGTACCAAAAATCAGTATGTTTACTAAACGTTTATCTGTGAACTGACAAAACCTTCACCAAATTTATCTGAATAAAAGGTGATTTTCATGTTAAGAATAAAAATACTTGTTTTCATCTAATAGTTTTCATATTATTTGCATACCTTGTAAAAACTTCCAAATGAATGTCAAAAGAAGTAAGTTAAAAAACTAAAGGTTTGTGAAAAGTTTTTAAAACTAAAATATTACTGGGAATTACCAGTAATATTTGGAAACTCAACAGAGAAATTAAGAATACATTTTATGATTGATTTTATGTTTGTTTGTTGGTTTTTACTTTTTGTTATCTCTTGTTTATATGAGCATGTACTTCAAAATATTTGACTTGTTTTAAAGAAAATCAGTTTTTATTGTAATTTAAAATGATTGCTAATTATGATTTTTAATTATTGCAATAATTAAAATGTAGTAGCCCTTGTGTGAACCCGTCAAGTACAGATTCGTTGAACAAGTCCCTCCCTTCCTCTGCAGTCTTAATAAATCAAATTTTCTGCTGATTAATAATGTGAGCAAGCTGATGGATATATACTGGAAGGTTTTCATGATACTTTATTAAAAAGGAAAACATTTAATAAACAATATCATAAAACAAAAATCTTGTTCCTGTAACAAATTATTTAATATGAACAATCAACTTGATTGTTGTAGAGTCAGTTTACATGAATCCTTTTCTAATCGTGATGCTGAACCATAACAAAGTGCATTCTGTAATGTATTAGTTACGAACATGCATATATATATATATATATGGTTATGAAATTAATTAATGCAAAATCTTTCCACATCCTGACATTCAACCTTAACAAGGTGTGTGTAATGCACCATTGATCTTATGTAACAAAAATAATAATAATACAACTTAACCAACTGTGTACTGAAAGTTTGTAACAGATTGTTGTGCATTTTGTTCAATTTATTCCCATTATTTGCTGTACTTAAGTTTTGTCACAACGAGTTACTGGTAGCAACATTTTTTACTTAATGCGAGAATTATTTAGCAACAAGTATACTTTACTTAATTTTGTTTTATAGTGTTGAAATAATAAACATTATGCTTTGTCAAGTACATACTTTTCTAAGAAGTCTACAGAATGTAGGAAATTGTTTTTATATTTTTATTTATTTAAGTCAAAAACAAAAGGTTATTCCATGAACTTAATATACACCCTACCATTTGTTTGTTGGTTATGTAAATTGTTTATTACTTCTGTATCATTGCTTAGTACTCCACCTGTATGTATATAGTTTGAAGAATTATAATATATAGAAAACAGCTAGACCCTAGTGGATACCACAGTGATTATAAATTTAAATTTTCTTAATGATTACCTGAAGTCTCCAGTTAGTTTCATGCTTCAAGTTTATTGTAATGTATAAAAGAAAACTATGTATTAATAAACATTGAATGTTTATTAATAGCTATAAAGCTTTTATGTATAACTGTTTCTTTTTTATTATTTTTTTTGCCTGCTGGTGAGATGACAACAATAGTAAGTAAAACTTATTTATACAATGTACATTTAAAATGAGACCCTAATATCAAAAGTGATTGTTTTGAAGTTTGAATTTCATAGAGTAATTAACTTTTAGGTTTATAGTAGTGCAGTCAAGAACAGCTGGTACGGTATTAATACATTTACTAATAAAGCAGAGAACAATGTTTTAATCTTCATAGGTCGTCTTCAGGTCAAAACGTTGTTTTCTGCTTTATTATTAAAAGTGTTAATATCCATACCAGCCATCCTGAGATACATTTTTACTTCAAGTGGGTTTCTCGTCATCACGAAATGCAGTGAAGAGTTATCTCATTTCAGTTGTTGTAGTTATCCCTTTCTGAAGTTATTAAAAACAGGTACCTCTTAATTGAAAGCATACAGAACATATATTGTATTTTTTTTGTTAGAGATGTGTTTATTGTCTTTGTTAGTTTTACCATTATACATTTATGATTTTTTACATACTTTTATTTATTTATTTCTTCATTTTATTTAACCCTAAAGGTCAACCACTGTACTACAGCCACTGTGATATGGGGGGTGGGCCAGGCCCTCGACAGGGAGTGGGCCACGTGCAGATCCATATAAGACAAAATCCTTCCCCAAACCAGAACTCTGTGGGCAAAAGTTTGGAGTTACGTTTCACTCACAGATTAGGAGTCATACGTAGATAGCATTTGGTGGTTCAGCATAGCAGATACAGACAACTTGACTTTGCAGTGTTAATGGTGTCTCTCATAGGAGTTCAGCACCCTCGTAAACCACTGAATCAGTCTTCCATTTGAAATAAGTAATTATGGATAGGAAAGTAAATTCTGATTTTATGTTAATTATCTGACTGAATAACAAAAATCAGTGAACTCAGGCTCTGAAGCCAGTTTCCCAGTTAAGCACTAGTCATAGACTTTTTCTTTTAGGGAGAGAAGTCTGTCTACACTCAGCAAAGAAGAAGAATTGTGTGATAATCTGATGATGTTGATACATTTCATGCTCTCTCTCTCCCTTTTTTTTAAAGGAAATGGTAAAAGCTGAATAAAGTTTTGTAATATGACAGACCACAAAAGAATTTAGACTTTTTAAGCAAAGTTTTTCATGTTCAAAAACAAGTTATCTATACAGATGACTAACACCAAACAACCAACAACTATATCATCAAGTGGGTTTTTCCACAAAAGTTGTGCACTTGTAAAGAGGAAATTCACTGATGGGAGCTGTATAAAATTTGGTGAGCAAAATAAATTGTAAAAGCTTAGCCACCTGGACTGTTACCAGTATTTTAGTGTATAGTCATTTAGATGATTAGTGAAATATGTCCATAAATATTCTACTAAGGAGTTCTTCAAATAAACTTTCAAAATCTACTTGATGCAGGTAGTCTTCCAGTGTGGGATATATATATGTATATATATGTATGTATATATATATATATATATATGCACTTCCAAAGTAGGAGTTGCAGTAAAATAATTTACCTAGAGAGTTGGCATCTTGTTGAGAAAAATAGATGTATTTATTGGCAGATGTGTACCAGCTGAAACCCAGAAATTGCCCTGTTAAAGAAATTCAAGGATAAGGGAAAACAAAACTAGAAGAATGTAAAAGTTGAATGAACGTATTGCACAATCAACATAGTTTAATGAACCTTCCTTCCTTATTGAAAACAAAAAAATAAAACTGCAGTATCCTAATCGTAGCTGCATGAAAATACAGAGGATTACTCAAAGAAAGCATTTATGAGAAGCATTCACAAAGTCTGAATGGGAAAAAAACTTAAAGGTGATTAGTTTTAGCTAATGAGAAGACACACCCATAATAAGCAGCAACAGAATTTAGAAAAATAATCCAAAATAATTCTTACGTAAACAACAGAAATTGAAAAAAAATGGATGTCTTTTTACCAGCTCTATCCAATAGTGTAAATTACCACAAGGAAAGAAAT
Organism: Carcinoscorpius rotundicauda; assembly: GCA_011833715.1. Classification (NCBI taxonomy): domain Eukaryota; kingdom Metazoa; phylum Arthropoda; class Merostomata; order Xiphosura; family Limulidae; genus Carcinoscorpius; species Carcinoscorpius rotundicauda. The sequence continues at coordinate 34,036,380 of CM022404.1, read as the reverse complement.
TGCAAATATTGTAATACAAAAGTATCTAATAGAAAGGAGAAGCTAGTTTAACAGTAATTGAAAACTTTCAAATATATATAAATGAGAGAAATAAAAAAAACTGTTTGTAATGAAGAGCCTAATATTTATCATGGACATACCTTTAGACTGATCAGTTGGCACCTGGTACACAGTTCTAACAACTAGAAAACAGCCTGCAGTGACTGGACATATAATATAGATAAGATGAGTATCTGCTGGCACACAGTAGTATCCTTGTAGTAAACAGTCTTTAAGTGCTACCGGATGTGTAATACATGGAATTAAACAAGGTAGACATCATCTGGTACACCATTTACAGGTACTGTAGTAAGGATCCTGAAGTGTTGTTGGATGTTCTGTACTTCAAGATGTAGACAACATAGTTGCTAACATACAGTATGTCTGTACAGTGATAATTCCTTTTATGTTTGGCTTCATGACTGTTGCATGTGCAGAAAGACATGTATCTCACATACCTTTGTAAACCCCTTTGTGTTTGTAAAACCTAGCTTGGAAATTCAAGTGTTCAATGTGGAAAAAAAAGTGTTGCTTATTGGAAATTTTAATTAAATAAGCTTGTTTGTTAATTTCAGACATAATACTTTTGTAGCTTGTGGTACTTCTGTCTTATCAGTAAGTATTTCAGAAATGATAAGAAATTGCATGGTAAACTACATATTTTATGTATTTATAAAAGTACTAACCAACAAGCCATTTATTTAATTCTAGGAAGGGTTTGGAATCAAGTACTGTCTTATGTAATTTCATGTATAAATATTGTCATGAAATTTGACATACAAATGATATGGATAGAAGATAAAGTTTGTTATTGGTGAAGAAAACTGAACAACAAATGCTTGAATTATTGTGACCTAAATGCAGCATAATTTTGAGTGGTTTGGCCTGTGATGATGAGTGAGATAATATAACCTTATGGTTTTTGGTAAATTCACTTGTATCTGGTAAAGTTCTACCTATTTTAAAATGATGTACTTGAAATGATTTTTTAAACAGAAATTCTTCCCTTCTACTCTCTGTGCCAGACTTGTTATAATAAGTTACACAGGGCAATATATGTAAAGATATAGTTGTGGTAAAACTTGGTTCCTTGATATCCTGATTTGATAATTTTGTTACTCAAAAGATACATTTTATTAGGCATCCCATCAATGAATATCTATGGTTATGATAGATGACCTTCATTCATAAGTAATCAAACTTATCTAACACACTAAGCTATTTCCATGAAACATTATTGTAATGACTTTTACCAGAACACATATCAGTATTATATAAGCAGTGTTTAGCATGCTCTACTAGGATTTCTGTCAAGTGTATATTGGTTTAACCAACAATCTTTATAGTAATACAAAATTAGAAGTAACTGTCATTTCGTAGATAGCCACCACAACTATTATCAAATTGATTATCCACCCAGTTTGCTGAAATCAGATGTGAAAAATTCTTGCTGGAAAAAAAAATACTTATGGTAGTTGCTGAAATATTTATTGCATTATTTGTTTTTATGTTAATGCAAAACTGAAATTAATATTTGAGGTTTCATTTAATTTGCTGATCATGTGACAGCCAACCAATTACAAAACTTCTTTTGAAATCAAATATCTGAACACTTGAAAATTTACAAACTTCTTAGAGTTAACTGGGGAAAATTAAAAAGAATAAAAGTAGAAGTATACTTTAAATATTTTTACATCCACCATAATGGTGAGTTGTTTTTTGCCCAGTTGTTTAGAATTACTAGAATGAATATTTTATTTTTACGAGCCTAAATTGGACACAGACAGTAACTGATGAAATTGTATTGTGTAAAAACTGTTAGAAGTGAGAATATTAGAGGTGTATTAAATGTCACAGACTCCAAAATTATTTTCAGTCTTATAAGTTATGCTATACACAGGAGGATAAAATCAGGGATCAGGTAATTTATAGTACAAAATCAGTGTCTTATTTACTAAACTATTATATGCTGTTACATTAACATGCCTCTTGGTTAGCTAAAATGTTTGTCTCAAATTTCAGCAAGGTCTGTTATGGTAAACAGAGGTTTACAGATGAACATGACTAGTATTCCATATCTGTTTTTTAAAAGACTTGGTATGTAAATGATTGATCAGTAATTTGTCCTGGAAACTGATTTACTCTGGCATTTCCTCCATATTTCATGAAATTAATAGTTTTTTTTATTTACTTTACTGGTCTGATAATTGCAATTATAAACACTTGTATGGTAGTATCTTTATTTTATGAAATGACCAGTTTGTATGTTAGATGGTCTGTGATTTTTTATCATTGGAATACAAGTGAAGATGGCAACAATTGACAAAAACCTAGTTTTTACTGATCATTCTAGCCCTAAATAAGGTGAATAACGCTTCAAAATTGATGTACAATGCAACAGAGAACACTTAAGTCCCCAATATTCATAGTCTAGGACCCCAGAACCAAACAAAAGTTTAATGTTCTATTTTCATTCCTGCATCACAGTGATTGTGAACATAAGCTTCATGCTAGTGTAATTGACATCTTTTACACTGTTTGATAATATTAGACACTGTAGTTGACTGAATTACCTTTGAACTCAAAGATGGCTCAGAAAAAGTAAAAGATTCTGTTTTTGTTGTGTCAATATTATTTTAGTTGTTTGTCTGTACTGTGTTTTTTAAACAGAGTTTTAATGAAATTTGCCATTCAAAAACCTTAGATTTTTTGTTTACAACTAGTTGCTTCAAACTTTTATTCAAAATCCATCACAAATAAAAGCTTTTAAAATTTTTGAACCCTCAATTAACCAACTTTTCTTTATCCCTTTCACTATTTGTGAGCCTTGGGCACTTGATGACATTTGTATGTTTATACATATGCATCTATTACATCTCTCAATGTGAAGAACTGTTCAGAAGTACTGAATGAAATCACTGTTTTCATCTAAGATACATAAATGATGTTAACAGTAATTACTGTGATTAACTGCAGCATGATAGTATTTTTCTTAAGTTTTATGTGTGACTAATAACTCTTAAGGATCTTGTAAGTGACAAAGTTATTGTAATATTGACTAGTTGCCTTCCCTCTAATCTATCAACTTTAAAATTAGAGATGGCTAGAGGACAAAACAGAGAGGGATTATACTAAATAAACAAATTAGAAATATATTGTCACATTTTCCCAAAATTAGCTTCAACATTTTGTTTTCTGTTTTCTACTTAACAGTTTAGGAGTGTTGATGCATGCAGTTCTGATTTATTTAACAAAGTGCTTTTGTTAAAGTTGTTAAAACTGGTGTTTCTATTAACTTTGAGTGTGAACATTATTTTCTGATTTTTTTATCATATTAAAAATATTGGTTTTTACATATTGTGCATAACTGTATAAATTTTAAGAAATTTAAGTCTTGATTCATAAATTTAATAACTTAATTTTGTCATTCGAAATGAAACTTGAATGTATTCTGTAATGCTAAGTGTATAAATGTGTATATTTGAAGAGGTTCTTCAAATAGCTGCCTGTTTAAACAGTGTGGCTTTTTTGTTTTTTTTCAGAGTAACTACATGACAAGTAAAATTAACATTGTGGAAAAGATTTTCTTGGAGAATAGGTGTACTATTTTGCTTTTGAGATGCAGCAATAAAAACAACCAGGTCATGTTTCGTTTCCAGATCAAGACAGAAAAAGAATTTGTGTGTGAACACTAGTGAATGTCGATTTCCTTGAAATAAACAAAAACTAAGTCCAAGTTTTAGGTAAACGTGGTAATTTTTGCTCTTGAACTAATATAGAAACTTCTGTGAATGTACAGCTATGTTTTGATAATTATTGGTGTATGCATGAAATAATATTCATAGAAAAAGATTTTATATTATTTTTATGTATTGTGCTTTTATTATTTCAAAATTTTAACCAGCAAAATCAAAGTTTACTTGTAGTAGTTGCCTTGTGTTACCTTACATAGTTGTCTTGTTGCTTCACATTCTTCAGGTTTGTCACAAAGTAGCTTTGTTACAAATATAAAATTATAATAGATATTTTATGCCATGATTCTGATTTTAGTAACTTTTTAATGAAAGTTTGACAAATATAATTTTCAGTATATCTTTTTTCTACCCTAACTTTTAGAACTTAATTTGTTTTAGATGCAGAAAATTATATATACAAATTGATATTAGAAATATGTTATTTAAATTGAAATGTTTGAGTTAAACATTTTAATTGTGATATGTTTGTAGCTGTGTAATTATGTTAGTACTATATAATTTTCAATCCAAAGTTTATCTTAAGATTGATATGCAGTAGGTGATAAAAGGTATTGTACTTAATAAGTAGTAATTTATAAAAGTGAGGAAGTGATGTTTGGCTTGTTTATTGATGGTTTGAGGTTTGTTTGTTTTTTAATAATACAGTTTATACAATAAATTTACTTTGCAAATTCATTGTAACCTCAGTGCCTCTTATTTTTTGAGAATTAACAGTTTAATTTGTTTATATTTTCAAAAATTTTATTGGGATTTTTAAAACTGATACAAGTTTGCACAAAATAAAAGAAATGCCATTATAGATAAAGACTGATTGAACCTAATAAGAATATTACAAGATTTTAAAGAACAGAATATTTAGCAAATATTTCATGTAACATACAAGTTGTAAAATGTTTATGAAAGTGTAATTAGATATATTAATTGTGAAGTTTGATTAAAATATGCACAATACATATGTAAATAGCATTAACTTACAGGAAGTGCTGAAGAAAAATAAATGTACTAATGTAATGTATTTGAATGAGATTTGTATTTTACAGCCTTAGACATTTGTATATGTGTGTACGTGTAAAATATGTTGAAGACAAATTACCTTTTTTTTTCTTTCAGAAATTTTGGTTGATATGTATTGATAAAGGAAGTAATTACAGCTGTAGCTAACCTACATGAAAAATGAATGTAGTTTATGTATATGTAGCAAAAACTGTGTGATAGGTTTAGAAGACAGTAAATATCTAGGTAGTTGTTAGCAAGACATGATGATAGAAGTGGTTGGAAATCTAAATCTTGTGAATTCTTGAATCTTTTGTGATGGCACTTTGACTACTATTATTTACTTAAAAACCTCTACAATGTACAGTGCGAGAGTTTTCTTTAAAACTCGTTTGACAGGTGTTCCAAATGATGTTAATGTTCCATTGTAAGATTTCCATTTTCTGTGAGCATCTGTAAATAGTATTTCTTTGGTTATTGTACTGTCATATGTCTGGGTTAAGGAACATGAAAGCTTAACAAGAATTATTAACAAATGACCACAGAGAAACTCCACACTTTTCATAAAATAGGATACAAACTTCCAAAATGTTTTGAATTTAATGTTATAACTCATGTCACTTATTTTGTTTTTCTAGTGCAGTAGAATTTGGAAATAACCATAAATTCAACTGGGAATCTTTATTTGCATTCCCACTTGTAGAGAAATATATGTGTAAAATCAGCTTGTTTGGGTTGAGAAAATATTTTACGTAGAGGAGTAAACAACGTTTCCACCTTCTTCGGTGATCATCAGGTTAAGGTGTTAACGATGACCGAAGAAGGACGAAACATTGTTCGCTGCTCTACGTAAAATATTTTCTCAACCCAAATGAGCCATTTTTACATATATATTTATTTGCATTCAATAACTTCTTTTGGTAATCTTCTGGGCAAACATAATTGCAGAGGGTGCTGTATTACTTTTATGTAAGTGTGTTTTCCCTAATATTACCGAGTATTTTCATTTTCCTTTTGTCCAATAATTTTCTGTCTGTTAATTCTATATGGGGTTTAACATACACTTTTTGACATATCCTAGCAGACCAGTAACTCCTTGAGTTGTGAAGAACTGGTATAATTCTTGTAGTCTGTGAACATGTGTTTGTATTAAATAGTAACATGTGTACTTTCAAATTATGAATGTGTGAAATTGTCTTTAAAACTTATAAATCATGCATAAAAAGTTGTGTAAATTTAGTTGAAAATTTATTCAAAATGTAAATCTATGATATATAGGATTGAGATGTATGATAGACGTTTTTGATTATTAAAAGTACAAAAAAGTGACAAGTGTTCCTTATATTAATAAAACACATTTTTCACAAGTGATAAGCTTGAAATTAGTTCATTCTCTGTATAATTAGTGTTTGGTATTTTGTTTGTGTTAATGGTATTAGGATATGACGCAAAGTGTGGTCAGAAGTGCTGAAACACATAAAACAAGAATAATATTTTAATATGAATCACATTTAGCAAAATATACAACTGTTTTTTTTTAATTGTATTTTATCAAGCAGTTATTGTTTAAACTATTAAATTAGTATACAATTATAATTAAATATGAATTGTTGGCTTACATTTATTGATTGTGTTCAGAGCTGTTTGCTAACATAGTTTTAAAAGGAATGTACATATGTTCTATGAAGTCAAAAACTATGAGGTGTTACATGTTATTGTTCCATAACTGACCAGAGGATGAAATTATAAGTATTTTTCAGTACCCTAATCTTTCATATATGCACTGTGCACTTGTATACTTTTAAGTTCAACTTGAGATGGAACAGTTGTGATTGATTTAAATCCTTTCCATTGAAAAAACAATCTAGCTAGAAAAGTGTACTTTTGAGATTCATTATCATGAGATGTAGAAATAAAATGCTTTTAGTGATTGTTAATATTTTGTGAAAATAACACAAAAAATGTGTGTTAATTACATTTTGCTAGGCAATTGAACCATACATTCATATATGTGTTGTTGTTTTTATTTCTGTGATTGTCTGATCCAGTTTATGATAATTAGTGAGATTTTGTTTCATTTAACAGGAACTAGAATTTTCCTTATTTATGAATAACTGCTTTTCAGTAATTCTGTAAAACTCAATATGCATCTTAATAAATATTGAATTTGGGGCCAAAATAATTTAGAGAATGCTGTACTAATAAAGAAAATATAGCTTTGATATTGCAGTTCAACAGTATCATTGGAGTTTCCTCTGTTGGAGTTCCTAAAGCCAGGTTATTGTGTTCTTTATCATTTTGGTGAAATTGTACAATAAGAAATGCTGTTAAAAAGTGGATGTTTTATCATAAATAGGGTGTTTGCCCTTTTATAATTGGTAACTTTTAACTGGAAATACAGTTGTCAGTTATCATTCTTGTTTTTTCAGAACTCCTTAAAAATTCCACTCGCATTAGTTCCATTAAATTAAGATTTTTATGTGTACTAATTAACACAATGTGGTTGCAAGATTAGCATCTATTGAAATTTACTGCATAACACCAAGCAGGTTAAGCAGTTTTATAATTACTCTGGTCGCTCAGATATTTCTTGCTCAACAATGTTAACAATGATGTTATTTATCAAGGATAATGAAAATGTAAAGATTTAAAACTTTGTTTAGAAGCAGCAACATTAGTTAATGAAAGATAAAACGAGGTATTGTTCACTGAAAATAGTCTTGAATAGAATTATCATTTATGATGCGTGATGATCATGTATTTTAGATTCAAACAATGGACTACGTTGTGTCCTTTGGTACTGTATACTAGTCCATTAAACAGTTGAGTCTACAAGTTTCTGTTACCCTATTTTATGATACTTCAGTTTTCACTTAAAATAATTCCGTGCATTTGTAGGGTATGTGTTTGAATTTTTTTTTAAATCTACCTTTGTAAGAAAGGTTTTTTTAACTGGAACTTTGCTAAAGCTTGTTAGTGGAAGTAAGTCGCAACTACTCGTTTTGTTGATGACTGACTGTCTTGTTCTATGTAATATGTGTATTAAGAAGACAATACAATGTCTTATGACAGAACTTGGAAGAGATATTTCTTTGTGAATGATGATTTCCATGTAAATTTGTTACTTTTTGTAGAATAATTGTATCATAAAAGATTGAAATGTACCAGTGGAGCCAACATCTTGGATAAGAAGTTCCAGTCTTAAGTGACTGTTTTGTTTGGTTCTGAAATATATAAATTAAACTTGTATTTATATAATCGATCAAGGTGTAATATTTGAAAAATGTATAACTGTGTATGCATTATTCAGAATAAATGCTTGAATAATTTTCAACAGAATGCATTATGAACATTTTAAGCAGAGTGCATTTAAAAAATTACTAAAACATTGAAAATTTTATGCAATTGACTTTTCAACATTAACTTCAAAATATTAATGAAATAGTATGCATTAAAAAGCTGTACAATAGTTGTGTATCTAATTTACGTAATTGTTAAATATATAAATGTCATGAATCATTTATTCTTTCAATAAAAACTTGATTTATCAGAGGAAACTACAAAAAATCGTGGGATGTGTGTGTGTGTACACACACTTCATAACTCAACAGTATGACCATTTAAAGTTCATTTTGCTAGGAACTAAAATAGATTATCTGCGATTAAAATTCCAACTAAACTTAGTTTTATGAGATTAGATAACCCCCACTTGGTTGCGTGAATAGTGGATGTATATTATATGATGCTGTTATAGGATTTGGGGCACTAGTCCAAATGGCCACATTGTCTGCGAACTGCGAATATTGTGTGAAATTTGATTCTATTTGGAGACACTTCGTTCATATACACGATGAACAAATTTTGACTAAGTAGTCCTTCCTCCTTATAGGACTCCTGTTTCGGAATTGAAGATAATCTATTAATTGTTTTCCATGTTTACCCTGATGCCCCAGTCTACCGGGATGGATCAATGGTATCTGGGTATTTTGCCCTGGAGGGTCAGGTTCTCTTTGACCTCTTCCTCCTTCCTGAACTTATTTTCCCTAACTGTTTGTATGTTAGGTCCTTCTCAGGGCAATGTCCATTTATAGTCTATTATTCACAGTAGGTCAAGTTAGCTGGTGGCAATTTTTTTTTTTTTTTATACATAAATATGTAAACTATAAATATAAGATTTAAAGTTTATATACATACATATTTTACTTTAATTTATTTTTCTTTATATTTAAAATATATGTTAATTGGGGAGAGGTATTTAGGATTTTCTTCATGTATGAGGTACCTGTCTAGTTTGCATAATAAATCATTTTTCATCCAATTTTTGTTAAAATACCTAATTGTAATATTTAGGAGTCTATCTGATATGGTTGGTATGTTTGAGTGATTATGAATAAATTTAGATGATATTGATCTCGGGACTCTGTATGCAGTTGTGAGAAGTGTGTTTTGGATTTTTGTAGTTTAGTTTTGATTGTTTTATTACTTACAGTTATCCATGCTGGAGCAGCATAGTCTATTACAGATCTAATATATGTTTTGTATATTTTCAAAATGTTATCTGTAGATGCTCCACTGTGTTAACATAGTTGGTTCTTCACCAAATTTTATTTTTAATTTCGTTGACATGATTGATCCAAGTTAATTTTGAATCATAAGTCAGACCTAAAAATTTTGCTGATTGGGCAATCTGGAGTAGAGTGCCATTCATATATATTTCTGGCTGTTGTTTTTTGTGTTTTGTCAATTTCGTAAAGAATACGAGCCGAGTTTTTGCTGTGTTTATTTTAATTCTATATTTTTCACAGTATTCACTAATTCTATTTAATTGTGGTTGTATGTTTGTAGCTGCTATCGTGGGTGTTGCAGCACTTTTCCAGATTGCCACATCATCTGCGAACTGTGATGAGAATCCATGATTTGGATCCTTCAATGGCATATTGTTTACATACATGATGAAGAGTATAGGGCTAACCACCCCTCCCTGTGGGACACCAGCTAGTGGAGTAAAGTATTCGGAAAAAGTTCCTTCTACGTTTACTCTACATTTTCTGTTTTCCAGAAAGTTAGATAACCAGCGAATAATTCCTCGCGGTAGTTCCATTTCATTCATTCGGAACCTTAGACCATCGTGCCAAACGGTGTCGAATGCTTTCTCGATATCGAGGAAGCAAGCGACTGTACATTCTTTTTTATTGAAACTATCTATTATGGTTTCGGTTAATCTTATTAAATGAACTGTCATTTGTCTAAATTTTCTGAATCCATTCTGTTCTTCTGGTAATTTTGATGTTATCTCCAATAATGTGGAGAGTCTATTACTTATTATTCTTTCGAGAATTTTGCCAACACAGCTGGTCAGGCTGATTGGTTGGTAGCTATTTGGTTTATTCGTTGGTTTTTTTTCCTTATGGAACATTAGTATATTTGCTAGCTTCCAAGAAACTGGGATAAATCCTGAGGATAGCGATAAGTTAAATAGTGAATTTAGGTGGTCAGACAATTTCGGAGTGCCCTTTGTTAGGAGAATAGCTTGTATTTCATCTTCTCCTGGTGCTTTGTTTTTGGTGTTTTTTATTGCTTCTAGTATTTCATGTAGGGATATTTCCTTTGTTAGTAATGTGCTTTCATAATCAGTGTTAGAACTTGTATTTGTATCAGTTATGTTTACTGGAAATATTGGTTCATATTGATGTTTATTGTTTGCTATGTGATTAGTGACTTTATTTTAGAAGTTTGTATTCATATCTGGATCTGTGTGAGTTTTAAATGTATTTTGGAGTTGATCCTTGAAAGCTTCGGCTATTTCTTTATTTGTGTGTGCAGTGGTGTTATTATGTTCAAGTGGAGGATATTTCTTTGTGTTTGTGTTTTCATTTGTGAATTTTTTAAGATGTGACCAGAATTTTTTCGGGTCAGTTATGTCGTTTAGTTTATTACAGTAATTGTCCCATTTATTTTGTTTTTGTTGTTTTATTTGAGTTCTGATGTGATTTCTAATGTTGTTTATTTGTTTTTTAGTTTCTCTGTTTCTTGTAATCATGTAGTCTTCTCAGTTGTCTGCGCTCTTTTATTAGGTTGATTATTTCTGTGGTGGGTTTCCATGTGTTGTTTGTTGTTTTATGGTGTTGTTTTGGTATTGTTAACTTGGCTGCTTTCTGAAGGCAATCCGTGATTGTTTGACAATAGTTGTCCATTTCGACATGCGTATTAACTTCTTTAATAGTTTTATTAGGTAACAGATTATCTAATTCTTGTTTATAGCATTGCCAATCTGCTTTACTGTAATTAAATTTTTCTTTCCTATATGTTATATTTTTATAGGGGTTGAGATCGAAGACGCAAAAAATTGGGAGATGATCACTATCTACATCTTTTCCCACTTGAAATTTTACTAATTTCTGGCTTAAATTATATGTACACATACACAGATCTAGTATGTCACTAGTATTAGTGGAATAGGATGTATGTGTTGGGGTGGTATCATTCAATAAAGCTGTGTTATTATCATCTATAAATTGTATTAGTTTTCTAACATTTGAATTAGAACTTCGGCATCCAAAGGAAACATTTTTACTGTTTAAGTCTCCCATAACTATGGTGTTTTGATTGTGGGAAAAGATGTTATTAAGTAAAGTTGTATCTAATTGTTTATTGGGTGAGCAGTAAATTCCTGCTACGGTTATTTTAGTTTTATTCGTTTGGAGGATATCTACAGTAACATGTTCATTGCTACTGTTTAATTTGATTTCTACTACAGATAAGTCTACTTTGTGGAGCAGCATAATGCCTCTGTTTTCATCATTTTTATTTTTTCTGTCTTTTCTAATAGTTGAATAATATGGTATTTTAAATCTATTATTATTGTATGTTAGAGTTTCACTTATTATAATCTGGGGGTTTAATTCTTCTATTAGATCTTCGATCTCATGTTTCTTGGAAGCTATTGCACCTTGGACGTTGATATAAACTACTGTGAACATTGAGCTGTGAGCATGCAACCTGTTAGTGTAGTTATAATGTAGGGTATATGAGGTGTGATGTGTTTTATGGAGATAGTGATCAGTAGTTCTAGAAAGTTAGTTGTCTGATTTGGTTTTGTATATTCTGTTATAAATTCTGTAATTACGTTTTTGAAAACTGTTGAAAACAGGCTTGTTTTGTCTGTGTTAATATTCGTTTCTTGTATGATGGTGTTATTATCTTTTGGTTTTTGTGTTTGTGTTAATGTGTTCTTGTTCTGTGTATTAGTGTTCTGTACTTGTTGTTTATGTGGTTCTTTTCCTTTTAACATTTCTGCATACGTGGTTTTTGTTGTTTTATTGAGTTCTGTTGATGTGCCTGTTTCAGGTAAGCTGTTTGTTTTCGGTTGATTCTGTTCTGTTGGTGTTCTGATCTGATAAATATGTTGCTTTATTTGTTTATATTTTTCGCAGCCTTTGTAATTTGCTGTGTGGGTTTGACCACAGTTACAACATTTAGGCGTTTCTTTTTCTTTTTTGCACTGGTTGATATTGTGTTCCCCTCCACATCCGCAGCACCTCGGTGATGCTAAGCAGGCTGCTGAAACATGTCCATATCTTTGGCAGTTGTAACACTGTGTTACAACAATTGCCGGAGTTTTTAATTTCTCCACTTGGTATTTCTGATACCACAGCATTATTCCACTAGTTATTAAATTTTGGACATTGTAACTGTCGTCAATATCTATTCTGATTAGATTTGTGGGTGCCTGTGTTTTCTTTGATGTTATTCTCTCAATTTTTGTGTGTGGTATGTTTTGTTCGTCAAGTGCCTGTTTAACTAGGTCCAGGTCAATCGTCTGATGAACCCCTCTTACCACAATTGCTTTTGGTTGCGGCTTACTTCCTGGAAGGTGGATTTTAATATTTCCAAGTTTAAAGGCATCTGTTGGCCATTCTTTAAGTAGTCGGTTAAGATCGACCACATCTTGCCCTTGCACAAGTACACCGCCTCTTGGCAAACGCTTAATGTTAACTATATTAACATTTGGTTTGCATCTTTTTACCTCTGTGGCAAGCAGGGGTTGATTATACTGACCCGGAATGCCTTATATTATCACCGCATATTGTGGTGGTCTTGTCTTTAAAATAGTACTGTGGTTAGTTGTTTGTTTTTTTGATAATACAATGATAAATCCTTGGTCCTCCAAGTCTCGATCACTGTCCGTGTCATTTTTTTGTACATTATTCATCGGTGTAATATCAACATCCTCAGTTTTTAAGTTTTGTTGCATTACATTTACGGGACTTAAACTACCTACTTTTGTTGCAGGGGTAGCTACCACTACTTCAGTATTAGTAGCCATCACTGCTTCTTCAAATTCGGAGTTTTCCGAAGAATTAATTTCTTTAATCAACTTTCGCTTAACTTTACTTTTTTTTTAATTACATTTTTTGTTTTCTTTACGGTATTTAATTCCCTTTTTGCCAAACTACAAAGAGCTAACAATGGGGAATTATTAATGTTTTTGCCACCAGTTTCACTTGACTTACCTGTATTCATCTTTTGTTCAGCCGTAACGGCTTTTCCCGCCATTTCTTTTGTAGGTCTTATTGGACCCGTAGTCGAGATATTTGCGGTTTCCCGCTCTTCTGTCGTTGATTTCAGTAGTGCTCAGTGAGTTCGAGTGATGTGTTGTCTTGATGAGAAATAAATTAAATTTAAGTTCTTATATTTTTTAGTGAAAATTTTTAAGCCTAAATCGCCTTCAACAAGAGCCAGATAAAGAACGTCCGATTTGTTTCGAGCCTTAACCAAAAGTCGAAAAGTAAAAGTGTAATGGTTCGGTTTGTTTTGAATTTCGCGCAAAGCTATACAATGGTTACCTGTCCTAGCCGTCCCTTCTTCAACAGTGTAAGACTAGAAGGAAGGCAGCTAGTCATCACCACCCACCGCCAACTTTTGGGCTAGTTACTCTTTTACCAACGAATAATGAAATTGACCCTCAGATTACGAGACGAGGACCCTTAATCATCTGACATGCCGGATCAGTATTTAATCTGATTTCATAGATAGATTAAGTAGTGTTAGCAGGTACTTGTTCGAAGTAAGAGGCCTTTTTTATTGGCGTGTTTTACGTACTAAGTCACTTTTTATTAACTTGAACTACTGTATTTTAACTGTACAAAGTATTTTTATATTACACTCAATATAATTCACTTGTCTATTTTCACAAGAAAAAAACCACATATAAAAGCTATTTGATAGGTTGTTATGATATGGAAAATTAGTGAAGCTAGTAAAAGGAGTACGATATAAACAGAGCTAATCGAGGTTTATTACCAATAAATTAGTAACCTAAGTAGTGGATCAATCAGTATTGGGTTAGTTATTAATGTGATTCAGTGGAAGTTATTCAGATAAGTGAAAAGACGATATGTATTCAATGAGTTTATGATTCAGCGTCAACAGTGTTCTAACATACCCACCCATTCGATTACCTGATCGACTTACGAGGAAATTCAGTAAATAAGTTTATTTGTAGTTCGGCATTATGCACGTGGGCAGTACTGAATGAAATCGTAAACAAAGTTAGGCCTGGCATGGCCGAGCGCGTAAGGCGTGCGACTCGTAATCCGAGGGTCGCGCTAAACATGCTCGCCCTCCCAGCCGTGGGGGTGTATAATGTGACGGCCAATCCCACTATTCGTTGGTAAAAGAGTAGCCCAAGAGTTGGCGATGGGTGGTGATGACTAGCTGCCTTCCCTCTAGTCTTACACTGCTAAATTAGGGACGGCTAGCACAGATAGCCCTCGAGTAGCTTTGTGCGAAATTCCAAAACAAACAAACGTAAACAAAGTTACATCCGAGGCTTCACAGTATACGCTGCCTCCTAGTCGCTTCTTTAATTTTTTTTTTCTATAATATGGAACGTTTACCTTGACATAGCTATCATAATCCAGCACTAAACTTGAAAGTAACTTGTAGCATACGTTAAAGACAAAATATTTATCATTGTATAGACTAGACTTGGCACTGTGTTTTTATCAGATTATTCGAAAGAACCCTCCTAACGATAGAACAAGTGAGAAATTTAACTATTTTGTTAGGCAGAGTCTCAGCTCATACATTATGTCAAAGTCAGCAAAGCAATCAAGACTAATCTTTTGAAGAGTAGAGATGCTAAAGTAGCTAAATGAACACTTGTTTCAAATTTTTAGTGCTTTCCGTTTAGGATAAATTTGTTTGGTTTTTAATATTGTTTTAACTGGTATTTTATACAGTGCATTTAATTTTCAAGTAAAATAAAACGGCATATAACTCAAAACACATCTTTATTCCACAAATTTATAAAGGCGAGTCTCATAAAACTGCCACTAGCCTATGATCGTTAATATTTCACAATGTAACTTTTCTTATATGGGAAGAAATAATAATTCTATAGAGAAAACACTGAGCCAGAAAACAAACGCGGGGTACAAATGATAAGGTAATTATGTAATGTATCGCGTTGGAGTTGCACTGTTTATTAGACCCCAGCTGGGGCAGCGGTAATTCTTCGGATTTATAAAGCTAACATTTAGGGTTCAATTCCTATCAGTGGACACAGCAGATAGCCCGATGCGGCTTTGCTGTAAGAAAACACATACATACTGTCTATTAAGTTTACCTAAATTTCGCTGGCCTTGCATGCTTAGAAGAAAAATGAAAACGAACTGATGTGAATGTGGAAAGAAAAGTAAATGGAATATGAAGAAGGATATAATTAGAATACAGCATATCCATGAGGGAGACAATAAAAGTGTCTTAGAAGTTAGTATTTCAATCGCAATATGATGTTTGAACAGAAATACTAAGATGCCGTAATTATAATTATAATACTAAAAAACCGTAATTATTTTACTTGAAAGTTAAAAGAATTGAAAGAGCAAAAAGGTACATTTTTTGAAACAAGCACCAATATTAAGCAATTCTTTGCTAACATCTTACAAGGCTGCATATAGAGTCGTGAAATGTAAAAAGCCTCACACCATCGCAGACTGCTTTCAAAGGTGCCTTTATCTCACAATACTATCAGCCGTAGAATCCAACACACGACTACAGACCTCAATGATCAGCTGAGTGAAAAAATAAAAGAGAAGGAATTCCGGTTACAGCTAGATGAGGCGACGGATTGTAATGAGTATGTTCATTTGATTTACAACAAACGGTTCGTGGATGGTGACAAAATTGTAGAAGACATTTTCTTTTGTAAAAGTATCGCTGCGGGTAAAAAGGCTCATACTTGTTTGAGATCCTTCGTACTTTCATGTGTGAAAACAAATTAGACTTGACTAAGTGCGTTGGCGTCTGTATCGATGGTGGTCGTTCTATGTTCGGCTCTTATAGAGGATTGCAAGCATTTATTCAAAGCAAAGCTCCTGATACACTGTAGGCCCACTGCATAATTCACAGGGCAGCCCTTGCGTCAAAGCACCCGAGTCCTCCACTGAACCTAGTCCTGGAAAGTGTGTTGAAAGTGGTGAGCTTTATAAAAACTCGACCACAAAAGGCAAGTTTGTTTGTTTTAAAACTGTGAGGATATGGGATCTGAACACATCTTTGTTCATACTATTGTATCTTGCGATGGCTCTTCCGTTGGAATGTACTGCTCCGTGTGTTCGAATTACGAGAGGAACTCTACTCTTATCTCGAAGAAGAAATACACGAATGTGCTAAAAACTTCTTGGATGCTGATTTTTTGTCAAAATTAGCACACCTGTGCGATCTCTTCGAAAACCTGAATGTGTTGAATCTCTCCCTGCAGGGAAGTAACACGCACATTCTGAAACTCGCCAAAAATGTTTCAGCCCTCAGCAAAAAGTTACCACTATGGAGAAGAAAAATGAATGAAGATGGTGACAAACATTATTTCCCCGTTACAGCAGTTTGTAACATACAACGAAGTTGATTTGACCCACGAACTAAAATCTGTTTTACAGGAGTATCAAACACAGCTCAGAGTCTGGTTTGAATATTACTTTCCAGAAAATATGGAGAAGTTTGCATGGATCCAAGACCCATTTAAGCCTGAGACTCCATCTGAATTTACGTCTGCAGAAGAAGAAAATATTATCGAGCTGTCTTGTAACAAGACTTTAAAAACAAAATCTGCAGCATTGAACTGAGTTTTGGATATCAGTAAAAGATAAATATCCCTTGCAAAGTGCTAAAGCTCAGCGAATCCAAATATCATTTGCGACGTCATATCTCTGCGAAGCTGACTTTTCAGCGGTTGCTGTGATTTAAAAAAAAAAAGGCAAGTACCGCGCGAGAATCAGTGTGAAAATGGAAATGAGGGTGACTTTGTTCAATCTGATTCCAAGGGTTTGAGAAGCTTTCCAGTGTTAAACAGGCGCACAAATCCCATTAGTAATTGTTGTTATTTAAAAATGAAATAAAAACATTGCTTTTACTTTCAATTTACGTGTATTATTCTTTCAAACGACTACTATGTTATAAGTACATAGATATTTATTAAGTTGTTTGGACCTAACTGCTTAATAAACGAAACTGTTTGGTTTTTCTTTTGGCCTAGGGGCGCCGTAAAAACATTGTTGAGACACTAAGAGCGCCTTGAACCAAGAAAGTTTGTGATACGCTGCTCTATAGAAATTAAATAAGCCCACACATTAGCGGCTATCGTATAGTAAAGGTGACACAAGTACACTACATCTGTTTTCCCTCCTATAAATTACAGAAAATAATTTTTATTGTGTGTATTATCATTTTGTTTATAACATTATTTTAAAATGTATATAAGTGCTTTTCATATTTATTTTAAAATGCTTAACTTTTTTCGTCAAATTCATGAATACCAATTTTGTACTAACAATATATTAATATTACATATTAAGAATTGTACAATGCTACAAAAGTTACAATAGCTACCAAGCTGTAAATATATAATCCTCTGTAAGGCATTTGTTGATACCTTACTATCCGGAGAGAAAAGTAAAACGAAAATATTTGGAATGCTAATTCATTTCTTTTATTATGAATATTAATACTACTATATTAATTATTTATCTTAATATTTAAGTAAGGCACTACGATATTTAGTATAGAAGTGTTCTCAATCTTTAGGACTGCATGCTAAAGTTTTACCAATATAATTAATTGTTATTGAAGTATTAATGCTAGTTAATAAATCAATATATATCTGTGTTGAGGAAAATAATTCCAGACTTGAAAAATTACTTAAATTTATTTGCGCAATAATAAAGACGCACATTAGCAACACAGTTTGAATGGTGAGAAATCGTCGGTAAACTTGCTACTTGTTTGTAATTGTACTTCTTAAAATTAATATAATTATTACATAAGGTGAAACTAAATATGCTTTTAATATTAATAGCAATAAAACAGATTTTTTACTTTTGTAGGTAGATAAATAAATTAACTTTTCCCGCTATCCTTCCGTTTGATGTAATTTGTTTTATATTTTAAAAAAATGTAACTTACTTAACTTGTGTGAACATGATATGTGTATGTATATAAAAACACACAACAAAGATAAATTAAACAGAATATCATTTCATTCCAATTATTCATAAATATATTTTGAAGCCTACTTAAACTATTTGAACATGATATATATGTATGTATAGTCACCGCAGTTGAATTAAACAAAACATCATTCATCTCCAGTGTCTACTCATATTTTCTTACCTTTAAAAGAACAGTAACTCTAAGATCCAATGAGAAGATGGAAAATATCGTATAAAAAAACGTGGTAACATTTTAAGCACTGGAACATCACGTGTGTAAAGAAGAAATATTCAAACTAAAGTGAGATTTAAATTTTAAGTCTTTTGGTCTCACCATAGCCACAAAACACAACAGATTCACATCTAACCATTATTAACAGATATATACATCATATATGAAAGAGAATACACTTATAAATAAAAGAAAATCTAAATTAAAAATTACTTTAATATAGAAATAAAATACATTTACAACCTGATTACCAAATTTAAGGAAGTTGAAGGGAAAAAGACAACAGAATCACAATTGTAGGGTTTGTTCGTTTAATTTCGCACAAAGGTACACAATAGTTATCTGCACTAGCCGTTCCTAATTTAGGAGTGAAATATAAGGTAGACAGTCATCACCACCAACCGCTAACTCTTGGGCTACTTTTTTACCAATGGATAATAGGATTGACTGTCACATCATAATGTTCAAACAGCTGAAAAAGTGAGAATGTGTGGTGAAACAGCGATTCAAACCCACGACCCTTACATTGCGAGTCGAGCACCCCAACCATCTGGCCATATTAAATCACACAATTACTCGTAATACACTAACAATTTTATGGTTTGAGAAAAATCGCTGGACACATGAATAAAAGTAAGTTTTTAAAAATCCGTGACAATATAAATATGGTTCGTTATTATATATATATTAAATACCAATATAAATCACGAAAGCATTATGTCACAAAATATGAATCAACTTTAGTCATGATACAATGTAAACGTAACATTTTTCTTTAAAAATCGTACATCATATTAAATACAGCTTTAGTGTTAGTCAAATTATGAAATTGGAGCACAATTACAAACGTGCACATAACTTGATGTCTGAACAAAATAAATTGACATAGAATTAAAACTAAAACTGAAAGATAATATTTTTTAGGTACAATTGGATTTTAAGTGTTGAAGGGTGGGCAGATTTTTTTTCAATGTTGAAGTCGACGCTGCGGGGTTCTTAGATATTTCATTGTCTAGATCTTCTGATTGATCTACAAACTCACAAAGTAAAATCCTTCATTATCATTTTAACTATATTAGTTATTGTTGGGCCACCGTTTTATGTTACTTTTATTTGAAACTGTACCCAGCTCGACCTTGGTTCTGTTACATAAACACGTTGAGTGCCAAATTTCATTTAGGAATGTTTGCTTGTTTCTTTTTAATTTCGCGCAAAGCTACTCGAGGGCTGTCTGCGCTAAATCTAACTAATTTAGCAGTGTAAGACTAGAGGGAAGGCAGCTTATTATCACCACCCACCGTCAACTCTTGGGTTACTCTTTTACCAATGAATAGTTGGATTGACCGTCACATTATAACGCCCCCATAGCTGAAAGGGCTAGAATGTTTGGTGCGACGGAGGTTCGAACCCGCGACCCTTAAATTACGATTAGAACGCGTTAATCCACCTGGCTATGCCAGACCATGTTCAGAAATGAGACTGACAGACCTTACCTCATAGTTGTTATAATTTATCCCGGACAACTATTTGAAGTTAATTAAATGTAAATATATATTATTATTTTTTACATTTGCCAACAATATTAAAACACAAAATTTTCTTTCTTAATTTAAATATTTTGTAATATACAAACAAAAATACAATTGATAACAATGGTTATTATAAATAATGATTTATATATAACAGTTTTACGAACTTACAGAAAATACCGAGTTTTCTAGCTGGTCTAGAACTTAGTATTTTATCGATGATCCAAATCCACGACAAAGCAGATTAATTCTAAGTTGAAATGCCTTCCAGTGGCTCAGCGGTATGTCTGCGGACTTACAAGCTAAAATCCGGGTTTCGATACCCGTGGTGGACAGAGCACAGATAGCCCATTGTGTAGCATTGTGCTTAATTCAAAACAACAACAACTTCTAAGTTGAAACGGTCACACGTTGCTTAAGCTAGATGGGTTGGTTGGTTGGTCTCACACCTCTGACTTTTTAACGAAAAAATATTTAATATCCTTGTAAAACTGACAACGTTCGAAGTAATTCACTGAAGTTGAACGGTTGTAATGTTCAAAATCTGTAAACGTTCCTACTCCAATACTGTAGTTTTTCCGATTAGTAAACGTTTATCACAATTATAGCTTCGGAGGCTCGTAATATACTTACTGAGGCTGATTAGCAATAATTGTCTTTCGGCGCTTCTCTTTTAAATACCTGTCACATGAAATTCTTGAACTTTCAACAGTGTTCGAAAATACGTCAGCTTTTCTGCAAATCAAATATTGTTGATTTTTAATCTCAAGAATCTTCTACAAATTTCGAAAACAGGCATGACTTACGCAATTCAAATCCAACAAGAAACGCCGCATGCATCAAACCGAAACAAACATAGTTATCAAAATAAACGTATAACGGTAAATGCATTACATAGTATGTACAATATGTTTGTCTTGATATGTGAGCTTTGAAACTCGTAAATTTCGACACGTAAGTCTCCACATTCTTTACAATTCAGTTTTTCGAATAAACCAAAATGAACATGTTAATACGTCATCGTATCTAAAATAATAGTAATAATAACAAACCTTACCGGAAGATGTCACTTGTTAGAATTACACGGTGTGTTTTGATATTAGTGCACATATCATAAGTTAAGACTTCTCAGGCGCAAGAATAAACTTGTGTAACTTTTAAGTTAGAGATATACGTGATATATTCATTTTTTAAACTATATTGAGTAAGTAACATTAACCAACATTACAGTCTCAACGAAAACAATATTTTATTGAAAAGTGACAAAAGTAATGTATATATTTCTCTCTGTCGCTTTACTGCTGGTATGGATATTGGCTTATTGATAGACAGAGAAAGACGTTTCAACCTTCCTAAGTCATCTTCGGGTTAACTTTTAAAAGTTCAGCCTTCTCATGGTTTTTAATATTAACTATACCTTCAAACATTTTGCTTACCTTTAACGTACCTAAACATGAAAACTAACAACAACAAAATTGTATTTACCTGGTGGATGTTTCTCATAAGTAATGCTGGATTTCCCATATAGTTATTTAAGTCTTCCAGTATATTTTTCGATATAAATGTTTTTAACTTATGCCATTTATCCATTACTTTCCCTTTTAACTAATAAAAAATATGTATTATTATATTTCTGCTTGTGACAACCTTCTGTGATCAAAAGTTTTCTCAGTCTTCAGTTTTTACATGGTATTTCAAAGTAAAAGAGCTTAACATGCAGGTTTTATGTATGCCAAATTTGCTTAATGAGTTGCTGTAATCAGATATGTTGTTATACATTTGTATCAAAAGATAATAGATTTGTGACTTTCCTTCATAAAAATAATTTTCAAGTACTTTTAGTTTTCTCAGGTGTTTTGCCCTTTCAGCTTTGAATATGATATTCATCCTTTAGTAAGCATTGAAAACTTTTAAAAGATAATAAAAAATATTTATTGAAAGTACAAAAGTGATTAAAGAGAAATAAAGTTGACAATAGTACAGCAATATGATTTTCATTATTAATAAATTTGTGAACTACTTATACAAAAAAAAAAATTACTTTTGATCAGTTCTGTGGGTTTTTTTGACAAATTTTTATTTATTTTTGTCAGAGTGAAAAGGAAAAGCAGTTATGGCTAGTCCTGGTGTAATTCAACGGTTAGATGAGAATGTTGTCAACAAAATTGCTGCTGGTGAAATCATAGTTCGTCCATCTAATGCATTAAAAGAATTAATTGAGAACAGGTATTGAAAGAAAAGTGTAAAAGGATAATTTTTCTTACTAGTGTCTGCAGTGAGAAAAAGTTGTAATATGAATTTTAAAAAGCATAAAATATTATGAACTTCTAAGTCAGAAAAATTTGCTATGTTTTGTAATATTTGAGTGCTTGTAAGCAATAAAACTTAATTGCATATTACAAGTCAGAGCTTTTAAAGTATTAGATATTGCTTTTAATATACTGAATGTGTTAAGTTTCTAGAATTTTTCAGTGTTAAATGACTATTTTAAACATACAGAACTGCCATGTTTGTTAGTGTATAACCTGAGAAAAATTATTTAACTTAAAACATTTAGTTATATATATATATATGTATATATAATGAAAAACCTGTATTCCAGTTTATTTTACTTTTAAGTTTTTATTCAAGCTTCACACTTTTCATGTCAAAATTTCATATTTTAGTTGAAGATTTTCTGTGTCTATTCAGTTCTCTAGTGTAATATGTAAATTTTTAGTTTTTTGTAGTATATTTTTACTAAATAAATTTAAAATGTCTCTAAAGCTTGGATGCTAAAGCCACAAGTATACAAGTGGTAGTGAAGAGTGGAGGTATGAAGTTGTTACAAATACAAGATAATGGAACAGGAATCAGAGTAAGTAGCTTTTATTTTATAACTTTAATGTGTCAGAGGGCCTTGTTTTGTTCTTGCATCTCACCCAAGTTTTCAGTCAATTTGTTTGATATATAAATATATTATTTAATTTTCAGTTACAATCATAGCTATAGTTTTTAATTTTAAATTTACATGTCAAATAATAAACTTTAACTATGGATTGGTTTTGACCTAATAGTCTTTTTTTTGTATGTAATGGTTGAAGAAGGAAGATTTGGACATTGTATGTGAAAGGTTTACAACAAGTAAGTTACAGAAGATTGAGGACCTGTCTACAATGGCTACATATGGATTTCGTGGGGAAGCACTTAACAGTATCAGTCATGTAGCTCATTTGTCAATTACCACTAAGACAGCAGACTCAAAGTGTGCATTTAAGTAAGTTGTATTGTACACACTTTACTATGGATTGTTTTACTCTTAGTTCACAGAGAAATCCATATAGTTCATTTTTGAGATCAATCAAATAAATATATATATATATATATATATATTCACTTAGTAAATAACATTTAAATAAATAAATGTAAAACTGGCTATTTCAGCAGGTGAAAGGTAAGAATGCTGATATTTAGTGTAAAGTGTGGGTATATGTTGAAAAACAATAAAAGTCCGGTTGGCTGGACATGTGCCTAAGTCATGTGCTCAGTTATGAAGATTGTTATCACTTAATATGTGTAAAGTTAAAGATTTGTGAAATATTGAACACATTTCAAATATATATACATATATTATTTATTTTGTCCAAGTATTTACTCGGACAGAGATGAAGCATTGTCAAATAAAAGAGAGTATAAAATATATACACATACACATATGTAATCCAGAAATGAAACAACAGGTACAAGTAAATTGATTGGTAACAATAAGGTTAAGAAAAATATTAGTAATGTATTATTAAATAAGTTTTAAAGAAGAAACATGAGTAGCTAAAGGTGGTATTGAAAAAGTCATAAGTAGAAGTTTAATTAGATAGAGATTATATTAAAGATTGAAGGTCATTGATTCCAGGTTCAAGGTTAACAGTATTAAAAATTGTAGAGCATTAAACTTCTGTGGTCTCCTCTTGCTTTAGAATGGAATCCAGTTTTGATATCTAAGAGAGAATGGTTTGTTTGGTTAAAGTAATGAAAAACAGGAACGTTTTTTGGTATTATAATGGATTTATTTATGTATATTTATTTTAATATCTATGTTTCAGTTTAATATATATTTAGAAATATATGTAACTTGTATTATTAAATGTGAACTGCGCAAGTCCCACTTGTTCTCTAAATGCGTAGAAGATTTTTAAGAGTAGGAATCAACAGTATATGTTTTACAAAAGCTCTAGCATATTTTTGAATATTGTTGGGCTTTAGTGAACTTTTGACAATTTTGCTAAAAGATTGTAAATTTATGTGCCAAGAGACAGACAGAAAATATTGTTTGGTTACTACAGACAGTATACTATGACCTTTGGAAGCTATAATTGAGATAAACACTTGTGAATTTACAGATTTCTAGGTTTTGAAATCATAATACATAACTTGTAATGTAATAAATCAGAGACTCATCTGAAAAAAATTATAATACGTAACAGTATTAATAACTAAAACTTGATTTGTTCAAACAGTGTTAAATATGTTGATGGAAAACCAGTTGGCCCTCCCAAACCTTCTGCAGGAAACCAGGGAACACAGATCATAGTAAGTATAATACCTGTTATTTTGTATACTGGTAAAAGAAATCAAGGACAACAATCATAAGTGGTGTCTAGTCTAAATTATAGGGTTAAATGTTGTTAAGTGTTAAGTGTGCTAATAAAAAACCATTAAGAGTGACATTCAAAATGCTTATTTAAATCAACTTATGTCAAGATAAAATATTTCTAATTGATAGTTTCTGGTTATCATGTGTAAACAGGTAAGTTTGTATCAGTACAGACAAATTTTTTGGTGTGCAGAGAAACTTATTTAATGAAAATCAATGATTATTCAGAACAAGAAAATAAGAATATTCTACTCTTCTTATGTAATGCAACTTGTCACCCAAAAGCTCAACTTTCAAATGTTTGTTTAGTCTTTTTACCTCTATGTACAACATCAGTTCTACAGCCACTAGAAAAAAGAATTATACAGTGTATAAAATTGAAATACAGAAAATTGGTACCTCAGCATATTATTGCAAACATGGACAACTGTAAGAGAGCACCTGAAAGACCATGAAAATTGACATGTTAAATGCAATTGTATTTTTAAGTTATTCAATCAAATGTGTAATAAAGTGATTTCAAAACTGTGGATTTATTCTTGATAATGGCAGAGATTGTGTAGAATTTGTTTGTTATGACGATTCTAGTGGAATCCAAACTCTGATTGAGAAGGCTGTCTCCCATGGGCTTCAGTCAGTCTGCACTTGTGACTTTTCTGCACATTTCTTACTCCTCCTGGCTTGAGTATGTTGTACATCAGATAATTTTGCTCTCAACCTCACCAGGTCTGTGTACCATTCCTTCTTCCTTACCTTTTAATCAGATTATGCTTACATCCTTACAACCTCTGCTGCTCACTATGCTCACATCTCCTTCTCCAATCTGCCTCTCTTCTGTTTCTCATTTCTGCCCTCCTCCTGATCCAGATTGACTCCTCTGTTCTGTCTATACCTTTCATTGTTATATTACCATATCAAAGGCTATAATTTTCCTAAATGAAAATGTATTTCTCACAGGTACTTCCCCCTATTTACACCCTTCTTCCTCACTCTCTTCTGGTGCCTACATCTTCTGTCAAACTCCAAAGTGATAGTTTGGTGGTAGCACAAAAAAGGATTCACATTTGTTACATGATGGTAGTGCTGTCCTATTGGTGGAGAACTGAGGCATATTAATTTTCATGAGAGACATGATAAAACTTTGGATCCAAACAGAGAGCAGGTTGAAGACTTGTGGCATGTGTGCAAAAAGTTCACAGAGGGCGGGCAGCACAATATAAGAAAAACTAATCTTTGAAAGTGGAATAAGTACCTGTCAGAAATACATTTTCATTCAGGAAATTATAATTTTAGAGCAAAGTTGCATTAGCTGTCTCCTCTATCAACCAGAGGAAATCAAACCCTAGATTCTAGTGTTGCAAGTCCATAAACTACTTTTGTCCTATTGGAGGACATGATGTGCAGAGAAACTGGCATTACATAATGGTAATCAGTGTTTATTCATGTCAGTTTGTATCACTACAGACAAAGCATGTGGTGTATAGAAACACTAATATTACTCAAAAGTTATTTGTATGTGTTTATGTATACGTATATATTGTCATTTCTACCCAACCTTTTAGTGTCTTAACTGTAAAAAATACACTTTTTTGTCTATTGCAAAACAACTTTGTATTTGCTAAAGAATGTAAATATCTGTTTTTTGTTTCTCACATGATTTTTCTTTTTTTGTGAGGTTTTATTATAACCATTTGTTCTCACACTTGAGTCCACAGTATGTGATTTTAACAGTTACTAATGAACCACAACTTTGAAAATAGCTAAAGGGAAAGTTTAAAACCAGTGGATAGAGCTGTTCATGAACTGTTTACATCTGTGTTGAGTAAATAAATGATATGAGCAGTTTGGGGGTAAAACTGAGCTCTTGCAGGATTAAAACTATGGAACTGAACAGTGCTTTCATGTTAAATTATCTGTTTGCAAGCTACAAACCTTTCATTTTGTGACCGAACCATGGCTCCAGGTGAACCCTTGTTTATATTTTTCATAAGATTAACCTGTAAATCTCACATAGAGTTGTTAATTATCCATATGAGTTCTTATTTGTAGCTGTTATACCTGTGCCCTTCAGCAGACCATCATTGTGGCTTGTGACATATGTGGTTTGGAAGCAAAACCTTAATACAGTACAGGTAATTACCTACAACTATACAGCTCATTTATAAGATATTCCCCAGTGAAGGTATCTAAGGGGTTATACGTGGTCTTTGTACTTTAAAAGTATAGGTAAGTGAAATAGAAGAATCCATAAATGGATACTTTAGAGATATCGTACGGGTGCTCAATGAGAGAGTTCTGAAACAGACGTTTCCAGTTACAAAGTACTGGGGATTTCCTCAATTGTTATGTAGAAGGGAGGAAACAACCATGTTTGAAATATACATCCACATTTGGTTCTACAGGATTTGTAGCATCCTTTCAATGGTGATTTCATTAAAAATAACCTGAATTACAGTAAAGTTCAACCTTTAATTTCTTAAATTTAGCCTTTATTTTAAAGGCTGGCAGCAGTAGATAGTGCATGAAGATCTGCAAGACATCAAGTAATTTTAGTCAGAATTAGAATATGGCAGTAATGGAAAACTATTCCAATGGCTTAAAGTATTTTTTATTGAACATTATTGTTAAATTTATCATATTCAAACAATACATGTAGCTAACAGAACCTATTATTTTTTAAAAGAATATTGTCAGCAAAAGTATTATCATGGCTGATAAAGGTAAAGTCATAGGACACTGATAAATCATTGATAGGTTTTATTTTGGTTTTAGTTGAAAGTGGGGAGTACTACAGCAGGTAAAATAAAGTATCAAAACAGTTATATTAATGATTATCAGTAATATGGAAAGTGACCGAACATACAGAATGAAACTCTCTGGTCAGTGATTAAAAATAAGGATTCTAAATTAAAAGGAAATACTTTCAATGTTAATTTTTTTAAAAGATTATCAATAAAAATTGTTAAAATTTTGCAACAAATAATTATAAACTAGTGAAATTATATGTAATTTTTAAAATCAAAACTGGACATTGTTTACTAAATATATACTAAATTTCTTGGAAGTTAAGTATTTCCAATTTGAAAAGGAAAAAACCAAGTAACACCTCAATTGGTCTGGAAGGTGTAAATCAAAACATTTTAATCTATCAATATTGTAAGGTCAATTGAAGTGTACCCTTTGGTGTGGGTTCCTGTACGTGGTTCTGTTCTTTCAGTTTACCTCCTCTGGGATCTAAACATCTGCCTACGTGTTCAATTTGAAATTAGAAGATGGCTGTAATATCAAATAACTCAAAACCAGAACTGGAAAGGCCAAATTTAGGTGACTAACACTGCTGTTTGAACTACCTCTTAGTCATCCTGGCAAATTGTTATTACAATTTTGTTACAAGTCTTTTAAAACTTTTATTACTTTTTGTCCATAACGTTAAATAACTCAGAATCAGGACTGGAAAGGCAAACTTCAGATGACTGACAGTGGTTTTTGCACTTACGTGTTAGTCTTCTTTGCAAGTTGTGATTACAATTTGCTGCAGAAAGCCCTCTACAACTTGGATTACTGTAGTTTTTCTGTTAACACTGTAGACTATATGTAAACATTGGTTTTATGCTATTCATTTTTTGTGTTTTTTTTAAACTTTGTTTCATTTTACCTTAATTTCTTTTTACGAATTTTACTAAATTTACCTTAATTTTAACTTTTTACCAGATGTTTGGTACAGATAGCCTAGCTGCTTTGTGCCATAAAACACCAAATCAACCAACCAACCAAATGAAGTGTAAAAATTGCTTTCATGTCTGTTGTATTCATTCTGATGGATATAATTTTGCACCATTGCTTGTCACTGCAACCTTTTGCAAAGGACTGTGAGAATATGTCTTGAACAACTTTCTGTAGACCACTGTAAATGGATGTTGGCTTTCATAACCACATATCTGTGTTTTACGCTTCTCTGTGTAAGATTCTTGTAAGCAGTTTATTCCAATATGTGCAGCATATTAGCTATAATTTTTTGTATGGGTGGAGAAATGTTCCAGATCATAAACTTTACCATTCATAGCATCACATCAGTAGATATTGTGATACTGTCTAAATAAAGCTAATTCTAATGTCAGTGTACCAATCTTTCCTTGGAGTGTTAAGGATGGCTGCCTTTGAAATTGGTATTCTTCTGACTTTGTTCCTTTTTGCGGATTTCTCATGTCAATTCCAATGTTGAAAAGGGATGTGACATATATATAATCCTACAGCTTTAATGTACTCATGATGGCATTGTCCAGTCAACTGGTCAAGAATTTCTGAAAACCAAATGCCTTGTTCTACTTCAGCAACAATATTTCATTTAATTAACATACTCTCAAAAGAAAGTATTTTAACAGATCATCTTTGTAAGTAGATTGCAGATAAATAAAAGAAAGAAATCAATAATGGTAAGCACAGTTCAACACACAACCTTATTAGAAGCTGACTAGCTTCAGTAACACAGTTAGTATAACTGATGAAGTGATGATAGTAACTGTGCTACTGAAACGAGCTGGAAATTAATAAAGTTTTACATTTGATTGTTGCCCAAAACATCATTGTTTCTATATATTCTAAATGGTAAATTCAACTTGTCAGATATAAGAGATTATTAGACTTTCTTGTTGCACCTTTTCTTTTAAATTAAAACCATCTTTAACAAAACTAGAACTCTGTCTTTTTGTGTTTTTTTTGCAGTTTTTAAATCAATATGATAGTCTATTTTTTTCTTGGCTGTGCAATGTGCTTCCTGTCTGTTCTTGTGGGTGCTTAACTTATAACATACTTTTTATTATTTGTTATCTGTTTTGTTTAATTTTAAAATTTTGTCTTCATAGGTGGAAGATCTTTTTTACAATCTGGCTATTCGTAGAAAGGCTCTAAAGAGCACATCAGAAGAGCATGCTAAAATACTAGAAGTGGTGTGTCGTTACTCAATTCATAATGCCACTGTTGGGTTTACTTTAAAAAAGGTAATAAAAAGTGTTATAAATCTATAATTTAAGTATGAGGAAAGTTTTACTTTTAGATATAACTACCTGTATGTTAAAAGCCAAAAAATATTGTAAGTATATTTACATTCATTTAGATTGTACCTTATGGTTTAATTGTTTTTCCCTCTGGGTTTACTGTTAATATCAGTTTAGCGACAGAGGTGGACTATGTTATCTCAAAATGATTTTGGAACCTTACCATGTTGAAGTTCTTCTCCTTTTTTGGTCACCTGATGATCTTGTACATTGATATAACTCTGCATCGTAGTTTGCATTGCAGAAAATTCTGACATAAGGGCATCATATTCAAAACATGCCCTTCTCCATGTTGCTTTCTGTTATCTCTTTATTGTAGGAGAACGGCAGTTTCTCATAATATATTTCAATAGTTCAGCCACACAGGAAAGCCACATTGCTGCATCTAACAGTTGTATGTCTGTAGTTTCCTTTACAAAAGGTTCTGTTGATAAGTTGTTCAAAACACACACCTTCTCCTTGCAGCTTTCCATTATCTATTTAGATTAAAAGTTTCCCAGTATCCACCTCCACAGTCCAAAAACAAAGAAATTCATAATTCTCCACCTCCCAGTAGCTAGGCAAAAATCTGAAGGCTAATAATACAACAAACTAATTTTCAATATTTGTAGTGGGCATATTACAAATAATCCATGTGCAACTTTGCACTGAAAAACAAACAAATCTTAATGATATATATATATATATGTGGTGATTTTACAGGTGTGGTTTTGTAAGAATTAGCATAAATAGTCATTTCATTCTCCAGCTACTTAAGATGTGTGGTAGCTTGACTGATTTGCTATGGAAATATGACATGGGTGAAGATCCTTTTTATTGTGTAGCATTTTGAATGGATTTTGCCAAAGATGATTTTGTTTGTGGATTCTCATCTGTCACAAAATGCTGCTAACCACAGCTAGGGTACTGATTGTTGCAGGTCTATTTCTGGATGGCCTTAATGTCACAGGTTTTTTGTTTTTTTTTCAAGTGCCATTAATTACAAAGGACATATCAACCGTAGAAATTCTGAATCCCCAATATGAACACATCTGTATATATGAGTCATTTGTATCAAAAAGGCTTTTACATACTTTTCCCAAAAGAAATCTGTTTTCACTGGCATCACACTACTTATGAGATGTTATAATGTAGTTCTAGCACATGCCATCACATTGTAACTGTTTATCAGTTGTAGTCGTCATGTGATTTCTGATTTGTGTATTTAAAATTGTTTTCATATGGTACTCAGTTTTCTTACTTGCCTTGAAAACATATCAGTTTATGAAATTTACTATTTACCTCTATCAAGATCTTCACAATTCTTCTTGTGCCATTACTTTACAACACTTGGTGAAAAGATTGACTAAAAAATGTAAGTTAAGATGTTAATTTTCTGTGTAAAATGTTTAGTGAATCTCAGAAGTAATTAGTGAGATTAGTTGCACATCATAAGGTTTTAGTGACCTACATTCAATATTAAGTTAAATTACTTTCTTTTTGTGGTATACCAACAAATAGAGTATAAAAGTGTAGCTAATAATCCATTTTTGATAGTATACAAGTTTTATTTTCTTAATTTTAAAAGGTGATATTTAGCATAAAAAGATAATTTTTCCTGGTATAAGAATTGTGACATATTCTAAGATTTTTTTTCTCTAATTTATTTACCAGCTCCCCAAGAAGTACAAAATGTAATGAATATTGCTCATTATAATGTTGTCATTACTCAGGCAAATCATAAATATTATAGTCCTCAATTTTATTTGGTTAAGAACCATCAAATATAAAATCAGACCCCTTTTGCCATACCATCCTGGTACATCCTCTCTTTCAGAAATTACAAATAGCTGACATCAATCCCGTATTATTTATAACCAAGATTTTCATTTATTAAATAACATAAGATGTTTTCTGTACAGAAAATAGCCAATTTCATTTTCAGTTAAACACATAAAATAACTTAGGTAAATTTTTAATAACTCTTATTGCATAGTTAGAAAGCCAGAAAAACTGTAATAGTTATGGAACTTTATATGTTTTTGTTTTGTGTTGTTTGGTGCATTATTTAATTAAATAAAAAAAAATTATTTGGTGTAGTGGGATTAAATGTCTTTGATAACAGTCAACAGAAAAAAATAGAAGGCCTACGTAAGTACTTTATTTCTTGTTTCTCGTGTGTATTCTTTATTTATTATTACAAGAGTTACTAAATTGTAAAAATAATAATTTATTTTGGGTTATTTAAGGTTAGATTAAGTAAAATAAATAATAATAACATAATTAAAAATTTTCAGGAGGTACACTTATGAACAGCTCGTGTGTAATGTAACTTGATAGATTAACATGAACTGTCAGGTAATTCACAACTTACAATGGTCGGAATAGTTGTTAGACATGGCTCAAAAGGAAGTAAAATTCAAGTGTGAATAGAGTATATTGTTACAAGTGTAAAGGTATTTTAAGATAAATAAATGTGGTTTAATGTTACGATTTGAAATTATTCTAGAAAGAAAAAAAGGTAACTTAGATGTTTTGGTGGTTACAAGATTGGTCAGATTGATCAACATGCATTGAGTTATGGTGGAGAAGATAACAGATAAAATATAAAGTTTTACTGAAAAAGTTTGAAATTTATTTCAGTTGTAGAGATCATGCAAATGGAATTTGAGGTTTTTGAGATGAGGGAAGTATTTTTAATCTTGATGTAAAAAACACTTTTCACTTGCAATAGTAAAAAAGTTTCACTGACAATTTTTGTGTGTGTGTGTGCAAAAGACTTAGTGTGTACTAAAAGTCTGCCAAAGTTTGTGAAGATGCATGTACTGTGTTCAAAGTTATAGCATAGAAACTATGAAATGTTCAAAATGGTTATGAGGTTTAAATCTGATTGATAATTCTAGGGCTGTCTCTTTCTCCTTTGTAATTAGATCACTTACTTTAAAGAAAGTTTTTGTACAAGCTTCTGTTCTTGTTTTTATAGGTTCTCAATTTGAAGGTGTTTTATTTTTATCCTGAAAATTGATGTTCCTGTTCTTTAAAGTTTGTTTCTTGCTGTTTACCTTTGTTTCAGAAATTAACCAACTTTAATTCATTTTATTTCTCTTCTATCCACTTTAGTGTTAACAGATTCATTTAAGGATAATCTGCATTAATACTACATTTAATTCTTGTTGGTATTTTCTCTGGTTCCTTTCAGAAACATAATAAGTATTTCTTGTGAATGGCATGGCCTGATGAGTTAGGTTTCTGACTTGCAATCTGTGGGTCACAGGATCGAACCTTATTGCATTCAAGGAATTATTTATTACTAAAGAGTAATCCAAGAGCTGTCTGTAGATGGTAACTAACTACCTTCCCTCTAGTCTGTCACTTTAAAATTATACAACTCTTGAGTAACTTTGTACAAAGTTCAATAAACAAAACTTGTGAATGAGATGCTTTCTCTGTTGAATTTGTTATGTCTCTCAGTGTAAAGAACTGACAACAAAATTGGGTAATATCTTTCAGTTTCCTTGCAAAATTTATAGAAGATTTTGACAGTAAATAATATTGTTAATAATTTTTTTATTGCTTGGTTATTTAGTCATTTATTTTCTGAATTGCTTTGAAGCATTTTGTTATCAGTTCATTTGACGGCTTTTCTTGCTTCCTTATTAGTGAACAAACTGTCTGTCTGCAGTTGTCTGTTTTATGTTTTTTTGAGTAATTGACTGCTGATATGCCCTTCTACAAAACTATAGGTATATATATAATTCTCTGGTTATGCTTTTACCTTGTTTCTTGCTTTTAGGAATTGACAGTATATTAATATTTATAATCAATACTGTTGAGTAGAAAATTATCATGCACTGCTTTAAAATTATTACAGATGCCATTCACACATTTGAATCCAGTACAAACATTAAACAAAATAAGTTTATAAACTTTACCAATGTCTGTTCTGATTTTTCATTTTAAGAAATGTTGTAGCCAAAACTATGATGCTTGTTAGTTAACTTGTTTCATTTGCAAAATTTTCCTTTTAGTTACTTCAGTTTTTTTAAAGTAAACATTATGGAGGTACGATTTGAATTGAAATAAAGATTAAGTAAAGCTAGTTAAAATCTAATGTTCAAATAATATACCTAAATTTTTGGAAGGTAAGGATTGAAGCATCACCATTTTAAAATAAAGTAAGCTTAAACTAAACCTTGCAAGTATTATGTTAACTTCAGACATAAACAAATTAAAATATTGTTTTTTAATTGTACAAAAACATAATGTTTATTCTAGTGGTAGAAAATAGCTTAGTAAAAATTAAAAAAAAAATATTTGCATAAATTCTGCATTGCTGGATCTACAATTAAGTTTAGGAATGTTACATAATTGACATTCTAGAACATTACTTGTAAAAACTATCTATTGACAATAACTTTGTATGACATGAAATTAAAATCAGTGTCATGTCTTCTTAATGTTTTTGTTTTACTTTAAGTACATTTAAAACTTAATTAGGAGTTATAAATTTAAGTTGTATTTATGCAGGTGACTAGCAATAATATCAGAAAACCAATTTAAGTTTACACTTTCTAATAAAATTTACATGTTGCTTGTTTTTTATGTCTTCACATTTGGAGATGCACTAAAGTTGAAAAAAATATCTACAGTAGGGATTTGCTGAGACTGTTTAGGGGAATTTATATAAATATAATAATACTGTTTTTTGTTTGTTTGTGTAACTACTTCAAAGGGTGTGGATGGATCATCATCAGAATTGGTATGGAGGTTTATTAGGCCCATGTTGGGTCACATGCAGATTTTCAGGTTTGTGGGTTTTTATGGCCATTTTTATGGTTTTTACCACTACCTTACCTCCTGTGGATGAGTCTACAACAAAACTGGCTTGGAGGTTCACTTGATTCATGGAAAGTTGCATACAAATTTTCAGTTTTGTAGTTTTTACCATTACTTTGCCCCTGTTATGGATTTTCTTCCAATTTTGCATAAAGGTTTGTAGTTCCTGTTAAGATACTTACAGATTTGTGGTTTTACATTTTAAATTTTGCATTTTTTGTGAGCATTTAAAATTTGTTTACAATTACATAAAATGGAAGCACCTTTTCATGCCTCAAGATAACCTTTTGTTAATCATGAATTTACATAACTTTTGTTCAGGAGATGGTTACTCCAGCAAATTTGAAATACAAATCTGGTTGCATAAAGCAATCTTATATCATCAAATTTATAGTTCAACAGCATTTGTAATTAAATTGTTTATGAGAGCATGGACAAGCATCATTTGATTTCAGTATGCTAAGCTTTTGTCTTTGCAGTGTCGGTAAATAAGCACATATATTGTGTTTCTTTAGGTGTGATGCAGACAATAATAGTGAAATATTGTCCATGACATCTCTAGATTCAGCTGTTGTTAATATTAACAGCAAAAACATTTGTTATCTGGAATTGGAATTGTGTAAAAATAAAATTAAAAATAAATTTTTAGATGCATTGATCTTTTAGAGTTCTTTATTTGTTAAAGTTAAAAATTGACAGTTTTAATCATGGGAAAGCCTTGCAGCTTGAGTTACTGATTTTTTGGTGTTTTTAATCATCATTATCTATTACTGATTTCCAGACTACTTTTGAATTCTTTTCATAACTTTTTTTAAAATGTGCTGCTATTTTACACAGCTAAGTCATGGCCTTTCACTAGTACAGTTTCTTGTATAATGTTACTAACTGTTCCTCTTAGCTTTTCAATCATTAGTTTAGACCACTTTTGTATCTGAAGTGGAACTGTTTGCTATGGATCTTTCAATATTTTGTTTTTTTTTCTTTTGGTCTCTTACCTTGAAACTGGTCAGTCAGTCCACCTTGCTCTTTTTCATATGCTTTTTGTATTCAGTCCTTACAAATCTTTTGGGCTGGAAAGTACTTAACCATGAAAGGTAATTACAATCTGGTGTTAATGTGGAACATTGCAGACAATGTAAACTGTTATTTTTTTGCAGATGTAGCTATTTATGGTGTTAGTATACTTGTTTAACCAGTGATACAGGGATTTTTCATATCAAGTTTGAAAATATTGAACTGTAGATGATTAGTGTGTTAAATGTTTGTGGTGTTTTATCAAATTTCTCATGATAGGAGTGGAAAAAATATTTAAATGTATTAAAACCATTG
The DNA here is from genome assembly GCA_011833715.1 of Carcinoscorpius rotundicauda. NCBI lineage: Eukaryota > Metazoa > Arthropoda > Merostomata > Xiphosura > Limulidae > Carcinoscorpius > Carcinoscorpius rotundicauda. Next base: position 34,000,514 of record CM022404.1, on the reverse strand, counting down.
ATCAAAACATAAAAATATTTTTTATTTTTATTTTTGTGTGTGTATAGCATGGAGAAACTACAAATGATGTTCACACCCTTCCCAACTCCACGACAATCGACAACATTCGGACAGTTTATGGAGCTTCTGTTGCCAAGTGCGTGTAGATAAATGTTTTGATGTGAAATATGTTTTTACCTGGACTCTGTCATTTAAATTGGCTAAGTGAAATAACTTCTCACTGAATTAGAAAGTTGTTGAATGAAACTATTTTGATCATTGAGGTAAAGTTTATGTATCAGGGCTTTGATATCTATGCTGATTCACTAAGCTGGAAATGAATATGTGAACTCATAATTAGAAATTCAATTTCAGCCCAAGTTTTAACAGAAAGTTAAAAGAAGCTTACAATAATTATCATATGTTTTTTGTCAGTAATTTTCCTGCTTTTAACATTCAGCAGACTACATGCTGTTGTACTTACCTGTAAGAACATGTCAATATCCATAAATGGTAGTTTGATTAATATTTTATCATCGTATAGACATGAAATGTGCATAATACATCTCGTACTTTCATGTTACTTACATTTGAAGGTTTGAAATGAGTATTTATGTTCTTAAAAGGAAGATTAAACAGTGTAAAGAACCATAAAAATACAGTTAGTTTTCTGAAGTAATATTTTACTTTAGTCATTTACTTCATGTAAGTTTACCACAAACCTTGGAAAACAGAGATTCTAACCATTACAATTTGAGCATAATCATTACAATTTTGGTGTTTACATTACAACTATTTGCTCATACAGACAAATATTATCACTTGTTTCAACTCCCAAATTATTATATATTATATAGGCCTATACAATAAAGTGATAAATTGTTCCCCCAGGGCTTGACAGGGGTGAAAAGAAAATTTCAAGTGAGATACAAATAAATTTTGATACTAAATAAAAGACATAGTCCAAATGGCTACTTGCGATAATCATATTTGTGCTTGAAATGATAAAAAATATTTGTATCTCCAACGTCTACCAACAGTTTGAGTTCAGTGCTTCTTCGTACTGGGTACGTGGGGGAATCCACAGTTACGTCATTAGTGCTTGTCAGGCCAATCAGTGCTTGCAGAATTTGACATATTAGGTAAATGAAATATGAGAGGCAATACAGAAGTGAAATATAGAATTTGTTATATAAACTTTATCATAATCACACAAAAGAAAAAAAATATTAAGTGATATTCATCATGTAATACACTTTTCACCTGAAAGGTAAGTTCATCTTGAAAATCTAAATGTTCTACAAGATCTGACTTAGACTATGACAGCATTTAGTGATTCTGAACAGAGACTGGTGACCCTGGTTGTTCTGAGTTGTACAGTTGAAATGTGTATAACTAGAGTGAAACAGTTTCATCATAAGGGAAAATTTTAGAATGTTGTCAGGGAAACATAGAAACCTTTTGTGTGTAAAACCTGTATTCAAGTGGTTTTCCTTGTATCGCATTTTCTGCTACTCTGCTGTTTGTAGCTTTAAAAATAATTTCTGGGTCACAAAGTTGATACCTGTTGTGACATGCAGTTCTTTTTCAGCATCCATTTGGAATTTTGATGCCATGTAAGTCATTTGACACTTTAGATTATTAGATTGTTAGGAAAAATTCACAAACTGATATTCCAAATAATACAATCAGATTCTGATAATCATGGTGTAAAATATAATATATTCTTTTTAAACTTTATTAATTATCCTTATGTATTCAAAGTTTAATGTTCTTGTATTCCTCTGAATACCAAATTCAGACTGATTAGTGAAATACTTAGTTATTGCAATCATTTGATAACAAAAGATGAAACTCAAAGAGAATTTATTGCACATCATTTTATATACCAAGCCTGTCAAGTGGTATGAAATTATCTATCTTGAAACTGATTGAACCTACATTTATACAAACTTTTGTATACAAACATCTGCCCCTCTGTGTGGATTCCTGTACCTGGTGAGGGGACCTCCCAGGGAAGGTTCTGTTCTTTCAGTTTACCTCCTCTGGGATCTAAACATCCACCCACATGTTTGCCATGCATGGCGACCCATGAAGGGGAGGAAAGGATCCTGGTGGTTGATGGGTCCAACCCTAATATATCACTTTGGCCTTGAATTCTTGTAGACAGGCAGCCTTTGGGTGGCTCCCTTTGGGTCAATTGGCTGGTCCACTTGAGCTGGAGTCAACCAAGTACCAGTGTTGGAAGTTTTCAACAGGTGTTGTGGACATTGTGCCTGATGCTGGTGTTTGGGTATAGTGCTCACGAAACCTGGCGTTGCTGCAGTTTCCTTGCATGACGTAGTGCGTCCCCTCATAGGACTTCATGGTGGGTGCGGTCAGTTGGTACTGAAATTGTTCCTTTGTTGGATCCTCCAACAAAAAATTTAAATAAAATAGTGAAAAAACAGTCAATAGGTCTTTCGAGGAGTTTAGGCCTACAATATATAAACAGACGAAGATGCGAGAGAGATAAGGGAGATTCAGACATCAGTTTTTATTTGAAGAAAAAGAGGAAAGTCAGACATTAGTTTTATTTCAAAAGAAGAGAGTCAGTTATTTGAGAAAGATTAAGTGTTTGCTGTGATTATTCAACTTGGATTTGTGACTGAAGTTAGATCTACGGAAGCTGTGATTTTATTTCGTCAATCTCTACGATTCATCTGAATTACTGCTTGTGCTGAGAGTCGGCGAATTTATTGAACTGTGAACTGTTTCTGAACTTCTTCAGAACAGCTTCGGAATTTCTTCGTGGGACCAAATTCACACTCTAGACTGGAATTTGAGACTTTCATTTTAGATCATTATATTAGATACAGGCCAGTACCATTTTGTATTGTGATTAATTTTGAAGTTTGAAACTAGTATTATCTTGTTTTGTAACTAATTTTGAATGTTGTAACTTAATATCTGTCACTGTTATTATATAATTTGTTATATCTGTTATATTTGTTAATAGTTTAGTGTAATAAATTATACAAGCTGTTATCTGCGTTTTTTCTGTTGCGTTTAGTCTACGAAGAAAATAAAAAAATACGTAACAGAAAATTGGGGTAACAGCTTGTATAATTTATTACACTAAACTATTAGCAAGTTACACTGCTGACAGATATCCTTGTTTTGACATTTACATCACCATGTGCACCTGCCAACACCAAGGTAGGTTATCTAATTTGCAGGGTATGGCCGTACATTCCAAACTCTCTTTGATGTTTCCAGTGTCAGAGATACGGCCTCTCACAGATGTCCTGTCCTGGTTCTCTGACATGTGCTTATTGTGGTGGCAAGGACCATGATGCCTAGGATTGTGATATGGACCAACATCTTGTCAACTGCAATGGTTCCTACCCTTCCTACTTTCGTTCTTGCTCAAAATAGTTGGAGGAAAAAGAGGTGCAGCGTTTGAAAACATCTTATAACATCAGTTATCCTGAGGCTCAGAAATTGCTGTCCGCCACTCCATCTCGTACATATGCTGCTGCATTTCATTCCACAACTATAGTGGGAGTGCAGACAGATCTCTATGTGCCTCCAAAAGAATGGTTTTCAAAACAAATGAAAAGCCTTTTCACCTCTATGGTCAAAAAGGTTGATGAATCGACTTCTACACCCATCTCTGTTCCTCCCATATGTTCCAACAAATCTCAAGATCCACATCCTTCGGTCTCAAATACAGGCATTTCTTCTGATACATCTTTTTCTTCTACCCCATGATGCAAAACAGTCATTTGTTTGTGTCCTCAGTCACTGTCCAACAACAAAGACATGCCCAATCAACCCAGGGCAGGATCCATGGAGGTCGATAGACCTCCTCCGACTAAGGACAGTAAGGAAAAAAGACACGGTTGTAAACAGAAGGGTTTTCCAGTCACTTTACCTACCCGTAATTAAAAATGGCCACCTTGATACAATGAAACTGTCGATGTTTACATTCTAATCTGGATCATATCAAAACACTAATTGCTTCCTACCATCCTGCATATCTTTCCTTACAAGAAACATTTCTAAAACCTGCCAATACAGTCACCATTCAGCAGTTTTCTCGGTACAGAAATGACAGGCTGTGTGATGGATGAGTACATGGAGGGGTCGAACTGTTGGTTGATCAGCATGTGCCCACCCCTGTCTTTGTCACTCAACACACCCTTGGAGTCCATAGCTATCCGTGTTTCCTTTGGACGTACCATCGCTGTTTGTTCTCTCTACCTGTCCCCTGGAGAGACATATGATCAATCAGACCTTGATACTCTTGTTGAACAGATGCTGTCTCCATTTCTAATCCTGGGAGACTTTAATGAACATCACCTCTTCTGGGAAAATGCTTTTATTGATAGGAGTGGTCACTCTATAGAGCGTATGCTCACTGGTCACAGTCTTTCTCTTTTCAGTACTGGTTCTTCCATTTATTTTCATTCACCTATTCAGTCCTTTACTGCTGTTGATCTCTTGGTTTGCTCCCCTTCATTATTTCCCCATTTTTCATGGATTTTGACAATAATCCATGAGGCAGTGATCATTTTCCCAAACTTTTGAGAGAGCCTGGCTGTGGTTGATGCTGTCCTACCCACGTGCCCCAGTGGAAGCTGGATCAAGCAGACTGGTCCACTTTCACTGCTCTCGCAGAACTTGATCCTGCCATCGTGAATCAGCCATCAATAGATGACTGTGTGACAGCAGTAATTGACTGTATTATACAAATAGCTGCTCAGTGTATTCCTGAAACCTCGACACGTTTTCCACGATATCCTCGTCTGTGGTGGGATCCTGTTTGTCACGGAAGGCTGAAAAATGGGTGTGGGATACTTTCTGTAGATATCCCACACTTTTGAACTGCATTGCTATCTAACGGGCCCATTCACATGCTAGGTGGGTAAGATGTCAAAGCCAGAAGGAATCTTGGATTAAGTTCACAATTAGCATATCTTCTACCAGTTCCAAGGTCATATGGGACAGGATTTGAAAGGTCAGTGGGCACTACATTTCTGTCCCCCTCTCAATCTTATTCTCTGATGGCCAAGAGGTAGCTGATGTCCAGAGCATCGCCAGTATTCTAGGTGAAAGCTTTTGTCAGGTATCTAGCACTTCTCCACCTTTTTAGTCATCAAGACTCGGGCAGAGTGTTCACCTCTTTCCTTTCAAACTGACTGTCTCTTTGACTATAATTTTTTTCTTTACACTGGTGGGACTGAAAATGGCCCTTTATTGGTCTGGCAATACATCTGTTGGACCTGATGATGTTCACTATGACATGCTGTGCTATCTCTCTCCTGCTTCTCTTAATAGTCTTCTAATTGTTTTTGACCGAATCTGGCAGGAGAATGTTTTTCCTGATGCCTGGCACTAGGCAATTATCATACCTTTCTCTAAACCTGGGAAAGATCCCAAGATTCCTTTAAACTACCATCCAATTGCTTTAACGAGCTGTCTCTGTAAGACCTTAGAGAGGGTGGTTAATGTTTGTCTTGTTTGGTTCCTCGAATCAAACATCCTCCTCTCGCCCACCCAGTGTGGGTTCTGATGACAGCATTCCACCATGGACCACCTAATTCGACTTGAAACATCAATCAGGGAAGCCTTTCTCAAATGCCAACAGCTTGTTTCAATATTCTTTGACATTGAGATGGCTTATGACACAACTTGGAGATATGGCATATTGGGACCTCCATATATATGGGTTACATGTCCATTTATGCATGTTTATTAAAAATTTATTAATGGACAGGAGATTCCAAGTTCGTGTGGGTTCAACACTTTCCCGTTCTTCTCTACAGGAATTTGGGTTCCCTCAGGGCTGTGTTTTGAGTGTCACACTTTTCAGTATAAGGATAAATGCCATCACTGAACAACTCCCTCTCACTGTTGTAAATGGGCTCTATGTCAACGACTTTCACATCTTGTGTCAGCTGTCGAACATGAGATATATTGAGCGGCAACTACAAACTGCCCCCAATCATGTACTGGAGTGGAGATTTAATTTTTCTCTCTCTGAAACCGTTTGCATGCACTTTTGCAGTCTACGGGGTATCCACCCTGATCCTGTACTCCATATAGGTGAAGTTTTGATGCCAGTGGTCCCTGAGACCATGTTTTTGGGGTTTACCTTTGACCATAAGCTGACCTTTATACCACACTTAAAGCAGCTACGGGTCAAATGCACAAGAGCACTGAACATCCTCCGTGTCCTCTCTTCTGCCAGTTGGGGAGTGCATCGATGTTCTATATTAAAAGACATATTGTGCACTTATTTGTTCAAAACTCAACTATGGATCAATGGTCTATGGCTCTTAAAGATGCTGGACCCCATTCATCATCAAGGACTTCATCTCTGCAATGGGTCTTTCTGCACCTTTGCCATTTGCAACTGTCTTTACCATATTTGTTGAAACTTTGCTCCTTACCAAAACATCTCACTTGGGGATGTGTTTTCCTTCCTCAGTGGGCCTTACGTTTCCAAAACAGACGATCTGCCATTGCTCCTTTTGGTCTTCACATCCAGGTGTAATTATATGAATTGGGTCTGCCCTTCAATAACATTGCAGAATCCACTGGTCAGCCCATCCCTCCATGGCTTATTACAGCCCCCAACTGTGACCTTTCTTTAAGTCATCTGAAAAAGGCAGGTACTCCCAATTGGAAGTACAGTCTTTTATTCACTGAACATCTTTTAAACAATCATTCCATTCCAATTTATATGGATGGTTCCAAATCAGGTAATTCTGTAGGCTCTGCCATGGTTTGTTGCAGTTTGGTGGTTGCACTCAGAATCCCCTCTACAGTTTCTGTGTTCACTGCTGAATTGTATGCCACATCTCTTGCCCTGGATCATATTGAAGCTGAGCAGTACTCCAATTGCACTATTTATACTGACTCTTTTAGTTCTCTGCTGGTCTTGGATTCACTTCACATTGGCTCACACCTTATTTTCGTTGATTTTCAAAACCAACTGGCCCATTTTTTATTAACATCTACTTTTATCCAGTTTTTCTGGATACCAGGCCATGTTGGTATTCTTGGGAATGTGCTTGCAGACATAGCAGCTAAATCTATCTGCTCTGGCACTATCACCACTGTGCCTATTCCATACATGCACTATGGTCATGTATTCAAGGCTCAGCTCCGTGCGAGCAGGCAGTCCATTTGGAGTGAACAAGCTTTTTCAAATAAAACTCTATATTGGGCATTGACTGTCTAGTTTTGGTAAGGTTTGGAAGGAGGAAGTTGTTCTAACTAGACTATGCATTGGTCACAGTTCTTTAACTCATCGGTGTCTTTTATCTGGAACTGTTGCACCAGTGTGTAGTTTGTGTAACACTCAAGTCACTGTAAGCCACATTTTACTTTCTTGCCATCGTTACGACTCTCAACGACAGCAGTATTTTAAACATGTTGTGTCCCAGGGTTTGTCTGTAACATGGACAGTGTTATTGGTAATGATGAAACTGTCCACCTTGGTAAAGTTTTAAGTTTTTTAAAAGCCATTAATCTTTTTTATGTCATTTAAGTGTTTGATGTTTATTCATTACACCTTTTTAATTGTAGTTTCCTTTTCAGAATCTCTCTAGTTCAATTTGACATTGGAAAGTGGCCAGAACATTAAATAACTCGACACCAGGACTGGTAAGGCAAATTTCAGGTGACTAACACTGCTGTTTGAACTACCAGTTAGTCATCCTGGCGAGTTGTTATTACAGTTTTGCTGCATGTATATTGACATTTTTATTACTTTACCTTTTGGTACTGGCCATACTGACACATAACCCGGAACCAGGACTGGAAAGACCAACTTCAGGTGACTGACAGTGGTTCTTGTGCTTACCTGTTAGTCTTCCTGGTGGGTTATGATCATTACCATTCTGCTACAGGAAGTTCTTTTCAACTTGTCTTACTCTGCTTTCTCTCTTTACTTTGTTGACTAATGTCAGTATTGGTTTTATGCTTTTTTTGTTTTTCAATGATGTTTTGTTTAACCTTCATTTCCTTTTATGTATTTTACTACATTTAATTTATTTTTACCTTTTTACTGGACATTTGGCACAGATATCCTAGCTGCTTTGTGCCATAAAATACTAAATCAATCAACAAACACCTGTGAAGACCAAGAGAATCTGATGTGAAGATTTTAGTTTTTATAATTAGATGGCATTTCTTTAAAATAAAAACAACTTACTTTGAAGTATAGTATAATGGACAAAGTAAATTTACTTTTATAAATACAAAAGCCAAGAAAGACCAACAAATGTTTCACACTTTGACATGTAAATAGTACCACATGCTCTTTATTAAATCACTGTTTGTGTTATGTACATTTCTTTCTTTGGATATGCTGAACAGGTACAGCTTCTTTTCTCATGGAGGGCAGCATTGAAAAAAAATAAGTTGTTTCTGCTAGCCACAAGCCTTTTATCTCCCTTCGTTGGAATTGACTGATTTCATTGCATTTTTCATGCAAGGAATCATGCATCAACCCTCCACCAATAAGAGCATGACATATTCTTCTGACACATGTGACTACCTCTATTTAGTTTTACCAAACTACCACTTCTAGTTTGGCAATACTTGTGTTTGGACATTTTTTTCTTTTGGTGCTTTTCGTGTGAATCGTGATTTCAGTTTAATTTCTGAAGTGGAATTTCTTCCTTTTTCTTTTTTTTATTGAAGAAATCATTTAATTCAACTTAATTTCCTGGTGTTTTTCTTTTTCTTTTTTCTTACTCTCATACATCTTATATCAAACACTTGTTTGATTTAAGTATTTCTACAATGAGTCCTGATGTTCGTATTCTCTCTTCAGGTGTTACACCTCAAGCACTACTTTCACAGGCCACAAGTGGGGGAGACCTGTTGTTTAATTTATTTGCTGTTGTCTGTTTGTGCAGATGAAGATTTGGTAACCTTTTCACACTACCATGTTTTTTTCCCTACCTATCCTGTACAGATAACTGGACATAATACACCATTTTTCTACATAATTCTTAATTATGTTATGCTTTATCCAGTTACCCATTTTTCTGTGATTCCTTATTGCTCCCATGTTGTTTTGTTTGTCATTTTCAGCTCTCACTTTACACACATGGTTTCACTCTAATGGGGGTTTTGTGGCAATGTGACCTTGTCCCGTGTACATTTACTGCCACTTTTGTTTCAGGATTTCTGTATATGTTTTTATGTTATGTTTTTGATCACGTATCTGAGACTGTGGAATTTCATGTGTAATCTGTGTATCAACAATCAATTCTTTCCTCTTTAGTTGCATATTTATCACAGTTATATTCTCAACAGTTAGTTCCTGGATCAATATATCATATTCAAGAGTTGGGGATTACTAAATTCCTTCCAATTTTATGAACCCAAGATAATGACAGTATGATCTTCCACTAATATATTTGTAGTATCTTTCCATGATAGGTGAAGAGTGTACCTGGTTCAGATGTGGTGTGGTTTCCAATATCAGATCTTATGATCTGACTGTGCTTTGAATGTTTTCAAAGGATGCTTCTTTCTTTCCCTGTACCAGTTCTTCCACCTATTTAATATGGGATTTTAACTATTTATGTGAGAAGATATACTATATCGTAAGTTATAATACTTTTCCTACACTAAATGTATTTCCAATATGTACTTATCTACTCTCACCCATCTTCCCCACTGGAAACTGATGCTTCAGTCTTTTGCCAGAACTGGAAATGATAATTTTGTAGAACTTAATGGGAAGAGTGTGTCATGAGTTATTTTGCACTTTTATTGATGGGGGTTTGTCCCATGATGGTTTGCATAAGAGATACCTTGTAATTAATCAATTCCAATGGAGGGGAGATAGAAGGCTTGTGGAATCCATACAGTTTTTTTCTTTGCATGTAGAGGGCAACATTGAACAAGAATAGCTATTTATGTGAGTGGAGATAAGTACCTATGAGAAATACATTTTCACTATTGGAAAATTTATAATTTCTGTGTGATATAAAATGTATAATAGAGCTAAAGCCATTACATTTCTACGATTTTAAAATTATAAATATACAAACCTTTGTAAACATTTCTAATTTATCACTGTTTTAAACACCAAATTGTATGATATATATCTGTCAGTTGAGCAGTAGTAGAGAGTGGTTGGTTAGTGATATGTTCAATTAAAAAGTGCTCAAGGAGTTTCTATACAAATGTTCACTCACTCATTATACTATTAACATATGAGATCTTATTTCTTTAATTAAACTTTTTAATGTTATGAGAAGTTAAGTTTATAATGTTTTAATAAGTATTTTTTGCTTTTAATTATATAATACAAACCTTTTCACGTGTTTAGGGAATTGCTCAACTTGGAATGTCTTGATGAAATGCTAAAATTCAAGCTCAAAGGCTACATCTCGAATGTTAATTATTCGATTCCTAAAAGCAGATTTCTTTTATTCATAAACCGTGAGTATAATAATTCTGCTTAAGAATTTAGTACATGGGATCACCAACAAAAGTTGTAGTGCCTTCAAATGAGACCTAAAACTTAAATACCTTTGAATATTTGATCGTTTTTCTTTAGAAGATTTATTCTCTTTATTCTTCTGTAGAAGAATATTCAATCATTCAAAAGAGCATGAGATTTTGGGCTCACTTGAAAACAATACAATCGTGTGTATTTTAATCATTAATGAACTAATATCATTGACTTTTCTATATAGCTCATTTTCATTGTGAATGATTTGTTAATATGGAGATTTTAGAATTTTTAAAAATAAAGAAAATATACCATCAAAGGAAAATATTTTCCTAAAAGGTCTTAAATAAATCCTTTTACAGGATTATTTACAATGAAAAATAAATTATTTTAAGTTTTGGCTACTTCTTGTGCATTTATCTTTTATTACTCATTCTTACTGATTGTACTTGAATGTGTTGAATTATTTGAAATTTACACATAAAGTGTCTAAAAAGTCTTCAACCATGAACATTTCCACAAATTTTACAATATGTTTTCGACATGTTGCCCATGTAATTCAAAAAACGTTTTGATATGGTGCTTCTTTTTTCTTTGAATACTCTGAATCATATTTGTATCATCTACATTACCAGTCACCTTAACTTTAGCTGGCATCTCTTAACAGCACTATGATGATATTTTTCATTTTCTCTGGAGGACATGCATTAACTTTAACAGCAACCTTCTTCTTGGACCAACCTTCTCTGCCACACAGCACGATTAACTCAACTTATAATACTTTGAGAGCACCATAATAAAAAAAACAACTGTAAATCACCGATGGCCCCAGACTTTCATACAGCATGTACAATAAATATTTAATTTTTTTGGTTTCAGTATATTTCTTTTTATAACCTTGAAGAAATTTCCATACTGTCAAGGATTTACTTAATATTTGTTATTTTGAGAAATATTCATTTCTTATTTGAGAAGATTATCAAACATACATTTATAAGTGAAAAATATTAGTAATTGAGCATAGTTTTGTGTATATTTCTGTCATAAAATATTAACAAACTTTTCAGTTTAAAATGCTAAGATGTCAAAAATGTTTTTTCACATCTTTATTTTATATTTGTTTGGTAGTGGCCCCACATAATATATGGTATCCAATAAAAGATTTTGCTAGTAGAAATCAGTTGTTTTTGTTTTTCAATTATTAAATATTTTTGACATTAAACTGTAAACCAAAAATGAACCTTTTACTGATAAAGTAGTAGCATTCTTGTAAAATGAAAAACATCATTAATTTTGTTTCGTAGCAGTATGTCATTGCACTTTTTATTTTGTAAGAATAAAAAGACAATAGTTTAAAGATATTGTCTATGTTTATCGCATCAGGCTAATTTAGACTTTGAAATTAATCTACTTATTTTATAAAATATGCTATATATATGTATACATTTCATCAGTATTTCCTTCCAGATCGTCTTGTTGACTGTTCATCCTTGCGAAAAGGCATTGAGTCTGTGTACAGTACATATCTACCTAAAGGTAGCCACCCATTTCTTTACCTTAGGTATGTTATTGTACATATTCACTCTTTTCTTCCTCACGTGTGTGACACCATTTAAACTCTATTGTGATATTATTTGTTTTCATCATGAACTGATTAGCTTTGAAATAGGTGCCAGGATTTCTCTTTCTTGTCTCTCTCTCTTGTCTGATGAACAATTTTTGCATGGAGCTGATTTTACTTCAACTTTATTGATGACATTTATTGATCTATCCTTTTTAAAAGCAATTGATTTTCATGGTCCATTGTTGTTAGTGCTGTTTTGTTTATTCCCATCTAATAAGTAAAACTTTTCATCTTTTGATGTAGACATTAATTACCAATACTTCCCTGGCTATAATTAGTTTTTTTCTATCTCACTGATAACAGTCAACAGGTCTTCCGTTTTCTTTTTTCATTGACTTCAGTCATTTAGCGGTTTTCCTAAATCACCTATTTTAGCCTATGTATATTCTTTCTGAGATCATTGACCTATTTCATGTAACCTGTTTCTCTTCCTATGTACTTTAATTATCTCAACTGTTTTCTTTTTAAATCACTGACTGCAATCAGTAATATTGCATTTATTTGTTTATTATAGAGTTTATCAAAAGCCTTTCTTAATATTGTTATTTATGAAGCTAAAATGATAACTTTTCTGAAGTACCTGTCTGTTATTGGAGAGGTTTATTTGAATAATGATGAAAAATTATGGATATTGAAGTTAAATTTGAATAACTGAGGATCAAAACTGATGTATAACCCAATGCAAATCTTCTTGTTAAACCATCCAACATTGATAACTGATGTATTCCCATTAAATGGAACATTTTAACTTTTTATGAAAGAACCTTTCATATTAAAGAATCTCTTGTAAAATACAGAAGTCTTCATTTAACCTTCTTCTGAAGATTTGAAGTTTTCACACAAACAAAAATCAGTAAGAACTACAATTCTCGTAATCTACCAACATCTGTTGATGGATAGATTTGCTTTCTTTCAATGGTACTTTAATTATTTATGTTGACTTTACTTGCATCTATTGATTGTGCAGTTGTTTTCTTTCACCCATTGACTTGTGCTAACGTGTCTTTTCTGTTTACTGTATAAATGAGAAATAATAATTTATACTTTGTTTAGTCTCATTGATGTTTACTGTGTGACTCAAATTTTCTTTCTCTTCTGCAATCATTGGTTGATTTCATTATTATCCAAATTGTTTAAATGTTTCCTTTTTCATTTTGGACTATATTTCAAATACTTTTAATATCACCTATCTTATTCATGAACTTGAGTAAACTTGATTAAATTTATGGATTTTGATGTAACAAAGAAATGAATTATACTTTTCTGTATTGACTTTCAGTCTAGAAATAGACAGTCATAATGTTGATGTAAATGTACATCCAACGAAACATGAAGTTCGTTTTTTACATGAGGACACCATTGTGGAGAAAATCCAACAAGCTGTTGATGCTCGTTTACTGGGCTCAAACACATCTAGAAGTTTCCTGACTCAAGTAAGCACATTCATAAGGAAAACGTTAATTGTAAATAATTTAAAACTCTTTGAATCACACTGGTAAAGTAAAAAATGTCTGTTATTCAGGATTAATAAAAAAACATCACAGCCAACAGTCCTTACATTTAGCACACTAGAGGAGTGTAAAAATTCAGTGTGTGGAAGAAATGTGTCAGAAACTAATTACTTTTGCAATTTCCATAGTTTTGTGAAACTTACATTACAACAAACATTTGTAGGTACAACATTATAAAATATGAAAACACAAAATAAATGTTGCACATTTTTGTTAAATGGCATGAAATATATGAACAACATTGTGGTCACATTACCTTCACTGAGGTTACTACTTCTTTGTATTTTAAAAATAAATAACAAGTTAACTTAAATATTTGTGTCATGAACATTGAAAGCTTTGACTTAGAACATTATCTGTATTTATTTATATGCTTTATAATTATGATTTTAAAAATGCTGATTGACCTTAAAGGCTAAGGACAGATCAATAATTGGTGTTAGAGACTGACAGAAACAAAAACACCACTTTGGTTGGTTAATGAAATTTATTAAACTTTTGCTTTTCATAAAATTTAGAATTCCTGTATGTATGACATTGAAAACTTGAAGTATATGGATTCCATTATGTCTGTTATTAAAAGGTTTCAAATGCATGTGTTTCAAACCTCGTAAATAAGCAAAGAGAGAGAGATGTTTGTCACATATACACGTGTAAAAATTAAGATTGACCAAGCATCTTGAACTTGTATGGCAGTAGTGATTCATTGTTTTTCAGAATTCATCCAGAAAATAAAACTAACATTATAATTAGGATAGAATGCAGGTATTCCATGTCTGAAATCTGGTTTGCATTGACAGGCCTTTCGGTGTGGCATCTTTCCTTGTATTCCCACAAGTCAAGCAGTTGGATTCAAAGATGAAAAAGTCATCAAATGTTTAGATATATGATTATAATAGTCTTTGTTTTTATGTGCATGAAAATTATGTAAAACTCTGTCCTATATGAAGTACAGAAATTATAATTAAACTAAGAAAAAATTCTACTTATTTGAGGAGCTGAATGCATATTTAACCACAGGATTAATTTTTAACATGTCTACTTATCAGCATGGTTAGGCTCTAACTGACATAAAATTAACAAGTAAAACTACGAATTATTTTTCAATCGACAGTGATTAACTAATTTTTGGACTTCTATTTAAAAGTGTCAACTTTTCTGTTAATTTTTTGTTACTATTAGAATTTCTTGTTAACCTTAGTCAGAAAGAAACATTGAACATACCAAAAATGAGTAGAATATTTAGTTTTCTGGTCATTAAGTTTATGTAATGTTTGCAGCAATTTTGTTTTCAGTCTAGTTTTGTTAATCCATATCTCTTACATAGTAGAATGATAAGGATTTTTACATATCCAAGGATATAGAAGAATTTTTAATAATGTTTAAAATAATATGTTCAGAATTTTAAAACTTAAATATTTGGTATTTTATCATAACTCAAAAAACTACAATATATTTTCATAAATGTATTAACTTTACTTGCTTCTTTGTGTCTAATTTAAGACACTAAAATCAATAAAGCATACTTGATGAATGATGTGTGTTTAGATAGTCCATACTACGTGCATGTTGATTATACAATGGGATAATAAGATCAATATAAAACGTAATTAATGAGTAATATACATATAGATAACCGTAGCACGTGCATTGATTGTGTAACAGGATAATAATACCAATAGGAAAACTCAATGATCAATATATATATTTACATAACTATTGTGAAATAAGCTTTTAAACAATGTAATGGCTTAACCTTTTGTGCACCAAACCATAATCAAAAAGGCCTTTTCTTATTTATTTCTAATACACACACACATGTTTACTTCTGTATATTTTACAGACCCTACTTCCAAGTGCTCGTATTTCTTCTGATCAGACTGGTGTTGTGCCAAGTACCAGCCGTACAAGTAACAAGGTCTATGATCACCAAATGGTTCGTACAGACTGTAGAGACCAGAAACTAGATGCATTTATACACAAAAGTTCAGAGAAGGTTTCAAATGAAGAAATTACAGTTACATCTGACCAAACTAAGTTAATAAATGTTGATTTGTTCTAGAAATATCAATCAAACTAAACAACTTGATAATAATTCTATTGTCAAATACATATTTTTTTCCATTATGTGCAAAATCTTTCCCTGTGTCAGGATCTCATTAGGTATTAATCTCTAGACTTACACTGGCTTTTAAACAGGAAGTAGAACTTTTGATCAACATGGTTATACTTGTTTTCTAACATCAGTAAAAAAAAAGTAGGCAGTACTATATGACAGTTGAACTTGGATATTAAAACAAAACTATGCATGTGCTTTACTGAAAAAAGATTTTACAGCTGTGTTATTCATTAGCTAGTTTATAATGGCTTTTTATTCTCTCTTTCTCTTTCTCTCCTCTTTTTTTTTTTATCTACATAAGCACTATTTCATGAAATAGTATAATATCTAGTGTTTCAAACCTGTGTTTCACAAGAATATCTTCACAAAATGTAGTAAGATTTTATTTAACAATACAGTTCTATTGTACATAAAATATTGGGCATGTTACTAGAGTGTTAGTGCTAAAGCTTTGCCCTTGGAGTGACAAAGTCAGTCTGACTTAGACTCTGAGTAATAAGAATGCAGATGATGCACATGTGAAGATTATAAACATTTATGTTCATTGTAAATTTTGCACATTGTGTTTGTTCAATCTCCTCTGCAACTTCTTAAACATGTATCTACAGTTTTTTTCATATCTTTGTATTTTTTATTTCATATTTTCTCTAGTTGTACATGAATTCTTTCAAAAATCATTAATGTAAGATGATACGAATGTGCACAAGGTCAGAGTATGTGTGCTTTTGATTTTTACTTGTGCACATAAAGTTAATTACTGTTGTTTTCTCTCCTTCATTCTTAACATTGGTTTACCCCCATGAAAAACAACAACATTAAAATGTCTTACAAAGATACTGATATTTGTAAGTTACAAAAACAAAACTGTTGCATGGTGAGTTGTATGTCCATGTTAAATATATGGACTCTATGTATTATTTGAGTAAAACAGAAATTTCTTGTTCAGCAACATAGATGACACACCAATTCAAAGATCAATACAGCTGACAAGTGTTTTAAACCTAAGACAGGAAATCCAGAATAAGGGTCATAGTGGTAAGTGTAAGCTTGTGTTATGTATACTGTACAAGTAAACCAAGTAGTTCTTTCTTTACTTCAACTTTCTTATGTTTTTTAACTAATCCTGTACTGCTAGATTGAACTTGAATGTCAAACACCTACAAATTTTTATCACACAGAAATCTCTATGGTATCAATTTAATTTTGTGAAAGAACATTACTTTTGTTGGAATGTTTGTATGGAACACGTTGGTCAACCTGAAACAGAATGTAGAATCTAAGTTTAAATGGAAGTCATTAGTGACTAATCTCAAAACAAATGTGTTTATATCATAATAACCAAAAGAGCTTATATAGGCTTGCTTTAAATTTTTTTATTGGTGTGTGGGTATTAATTAAACTCCATTGATGTAAGAAACATCAAGATTTATTGAGATCACATAAAATGTTCAGAGTGCTTCAATGTTTGCTTCTAGAACATAAAGAGTGATTTTGCATTTCAGCTAATTGTATAAATAGTTATAATATTGAAAAGTTGGTATTAATACGTTGGTATTTGGAACTTAATCATTAACTTATCATTCATTCACTAAACATGCCTTAGAATATACTTAATTTTTTACAGTATTGTCAAAAAAACAAACATAATTTGCATACTCATTTTGAATTATATGATCTTAAAATGTTATTTGATATTTTGTTACTGCTGTTATTTGTTGTAAGAATGATTCTGACAGAAAACCTCACAAAATAAGACTAACAGCCTTTAAGAAATTAATGATTTTAACTGGTTTTAGGTTTTAGAATTATTATTGTTATTATTCTCAACTTCTTGGTTGTCATGCAGATTGGAACTTTTTCTGTTGTAGCGTTAAAAGAACTGTTCCAAGAGCATACATTTGTCGGTTGTGTAAATCGAGAATTCAGCCTGATACAACATCAGACAAAGCTCTATCTCGCCAATAATCACAGATTAAGGTTAGTTGCAGTATAGTGTGGATTTTTAATTATTGGAGTAGTAAATACATTTGAGAATAACCTTGACTAATATTCACCGTAGCAGTAGCTAATGTTGACTAATTAGTGGTACTTAATAACATATTATTCAATAAGCTTATTAACTGATTAGTACACACCCCCTCTTCCAAGTATAAAACAGTGGAGAGGTGATAACTTTATAATTTAATAAACTATAGTATCATTTTTATTCATGTTGTTGTTGTTTTTTTGAATAATTTTCAAATTACTTTTGGTTTCTTTTGGTTGGTCTCTTCCGATGGTTGCCAGTTGCAAAAGTTTTTGTCTAAAACAAATATATTGCAACAATTTTTTTTATCAAATATAAACTGGGTATTTCTTAATTGATGAATCAGTAGATAATGTTAGTTAATACCACCATGCAGTTGCCATTTGGTAGAAAAAACACTCTGATAATTATAATTCATGATTCAAATATATTACTAATTAAATGGTGAACAACAACTTTAATATCATTGATATTGGTAATTATTTTTCATTCAAACATTATAATTGCAATTAGAAATAATTAAGTAGCTGATAACTGAAACTCTTTACATATGTTATTTGAATAGGATAAAAACATGAATATTATTTAATAAAGATTTCAGTTATTGAATATTTATCATTGACTACCATACCCACTAAAGTTTAAACTTAATTCTTCTGGATTAAATCTGACAATTTTGTTTTGTTTAGTGCACATAAATAAAACACCTCAGGTTTGATAGCAGGTAGTAAAGTCACAGTATATCTATTTAAAAGTGAAAAAAACTAATTTTAAACAAAGAACCAAACATTAAAACACTTTATTGAACCTTAAACAGTCTTCCATTATGTGATATATTTGTTTCGTGCTGTGTATATGTTTGTGTGTTTGTTTGTATCTTATGATGACAAAACCTTTCATAAACATTATAAATTTGTGAGTGTGTTACAACTTGTAATAAAGTTTTCTTTGTTACCAGCCCTACATAAAAATTAGAATACCTTTGATATATTTTGCAGAATAAAACTTTTGATAGTAATAACTATGTTACAAATTTCGAAAACCATTAGAGAATGAATTGTGGTAAAAGTAGAAAGTTTATTCAGATAATATAGTATTTTGTTAACAAGTAACAACGATATGTAACTAGCTGCAGTAATGTAATGATGGGAATTATACCACTTAACCATTTAAAAGTTAGCTGTTTAACACTAACTAAGTTTTAATTATTTTTCATATGAAAGAAGGTATTTCCACTATATTATGTAGTCTTTTGTATTAAGTTTGATAATATGGTCTAAAAGTAACCTACATTAGTGAAAGTAAAATAGCTTTAATATATTGTGTAAATAATTAGCTTGGTCAACTTTATAATTCATGAATTTCAATCTTTATACACGGTGGTCGCTAGAAAAGTGGAAAAATTTGAGGGTCAGATGAGATCATGAATAAAATGCATGCTTACTCATTTCTATTTTGATTTCTTTACATCATGAATAAAATGCATGATTTAATAATTTTGAGCATCTATGAGTGTAATATAGCATATGCCTTTAAAAAACTTTGTAAAAATAAATAGCTGTTTGACAAATTTTCCGCTTTTCTAGCAACCACCCAGTATTTTATTTAACTTACTGACAATATTTGAAGAGTAGAAATAACCCGTATGAAGATAAATTATCAAAAACCCTTATTTTGATTAGATGATTATTTTTGCAGCAATTGATTCAATTATAATTTTGATTAATTGAGTGCCGGATAATCTAAAACACTAATTTCAGTTAGTTGATTATTTTTATAATTGATTTAATTGTAGTATTGATTGAGTTTTAGAATAATCTGAAATACTAACTTCCATTAGTTAAGTATTTTTATGATATTAATCAATTAATATGTGAGTTGCTAAACAATGTAATCACTGCTTCTAGATAATTAATAAATTATCCATCTGTAGTTTTAGTACATTAACATGTCCTATAATATCTTTAAATTAGGTTTTACAGAAACATATTTAAAATATTTACATGAAAAATTAAGCTTGTAATGTTTGTTGGTTATATAACTATTTCCTGCTAGTATTTAAATATATGATGAGAAGCTTGTAAACTCATATCTGCTTTTATTCTTCTCTGGAACATTTTTTCTTTCTTTCTGTTGGTATTGCACTTTGTGTAGAATGACTTGTTCAAAACTTTTGTTTGATTGTTAGTTTACTTAAACAGATTTGTTTCCTGCTAGTATTAACCATCTACTGAAACACCTTGTGTAAAAATCTAGTTCTACTCATGAAACTGTTTCTGTTATGTTGTCACCGAAGAGGGATTTGTATACAGGTTATAATGTCATTAGTTAGGTTACATTTAAAGTATTGTGTTTATTCATGGACACAGTACTTCGTAAAGAACATTGAATTGTTGGAAGTGGCTCAGGGAAGAGCTACTAAAGATGGAAAGGTGATCATATCATGATACGTTAAGACAGAGCTTGCCAAACCTTTTTGAGTTGTCAGCCAATGGCTGAACTTCCAAATTAGTCATCAACCCCCAAATTAGTATTGTTAAGATGCATAAAGTAAAACAAGCAATTGAATTAAAATTTGTTTTTAAAATGTGAATTTTTGTTACTGTGTGAATTTATTTACTGTGGAAGATTTTAGAAAAATATCAGAAGTCATTCACTTGCTGTTGCCTCTAGGTGTAAGATTTGTTTGTTGCATAAACCAGCCTCACACCAAGGGTCTTTGTTTTTAATATTTAATGCTTAGAATAATAAGACTAGGGGATACAAATATAATTTTTTTATGAAAGGAAATCTTAAATACATGGTGGTATCTGGAATGGGTTGCTTTTGAACGTATTGGATACAGTTAGTTTTAGAGAGTTTGAGGAAAAGCTTTCGTTCTCAAACTGTACTTTATTTTCCTGTTAAATCACTAAACAAAGTGAAACTTGTGTAATCTTGTGTACATTTGTTAATTCTCCTATTATTGCTGCATTCTCTCTTGCTGATACATAATTACTTGAAGGAGAACTTCCATAATATTAGATAAAATTACTATTTTATTTTTGTATGTTGTGTCTTTCTTACTAGTATTCTGCTACTCAAAGGGAAACTAGTGTAAATTTTTTTAACATGTGAAAATATACTTTATAAGTTACATTTTTTGCTTTCATGTATTGCCAAAACATAAATATGTGTGATCTTGGATCATTTGTATTACATCTTTGAAGCATTTATATCATTGTTTTTTTGTATACTCAAAATGCAAAAATCTGGTCCTTGTTTAGTGAGAAGATATTTCAGTGATGTGTTATAAAATCCATTTGATACCTTTTATAAGTACATAATAAGAACATAATTCTGAGACAGTAACTCATTTTCTTACGAAGTAATGCTATCTTTGCCAGGGTCTATGTGATGTACATGCCACTAGCCTTGAGTTAATTCTTACTTAAGTTCCTGTATTTAATGTGAACTCTGCCAGTGCATGATGAAAACATCATGTGACAAAAGGAGAGCGACACACGTTCGATGGGTGGTAACACCCCCATTCATTTGCTCTCATGGTAATGTCATTATTTTTGTCAGCATTGACTGGAGTGGGAATGTTTAAAAATTTATTATTTAGTTATGTAAGACTTTTGATAATTTCTAGTAATTGAATTCAATTCAAGTTTTATGGGTTTTCTCTGTTAACTGAAGACATTGAAATTGAATTTGATTGCCATTTTTTTCATACTCACCCATAATAATTTCTCAAGCAATGTTGATTTCCACTTTGTCCCATAATAGTGTGGTGTTCTAACATGAAAGCTTTGTCTGTTATTAGCAGGGTGAGGGCAAACACGACAGCTATTGTTTGATGTCTTGTAGATTCATTCATGCACAGAAAGCCTTTTCTTTCCACTTGTTATCCTTGTGTGTTTTTTTTGTATTTAGACAACTATTTAACCAGTTGTTCTCTCACAATAGATTGCTCTTGGCATGTCATTATTTGCAGAAGAAAGTTCTCATGATCTTATTCTCTTCCTTGACATGTTTTTAAGGTACATTCATTTCTTTGCCTTCTTATTCTACCCATATCTCACTACATGTCATACCCAAGAATTATTGTAAGAAACCCTCTTGAAGGAAAAATGTATTTTAAATATGGCTGGTATAGGTATTAAAACTTTAATTAGTTCTAATGCTCATACCAGACATCTTTAGAGTATTCAAGAATGTTTCGTTTTTCCTAATTCACCTGTTATTCTCGTTGATGTAGGATCATTTTTTGAATAATTCAATTCTTGTCTTATATTGCTTTGTCCTTATTTACTTTACTTCAAATTCGCTTCTGTTTTCCTTTCTGATGCCCAAATTTCACATTTTGTATTTCCTCTACCATCCTACATTACCTCTCTCTCTCTCCCTCTCTGTTTCATCATGTTCCCAAGTATTTATAGGCATTCATTCTCCTCTTTTCACTATGTGGACTTTTATCACTTCTTCTGATCTACCATGTCTTGCTTGATTTCTCTGCCATTCGGATGTGGCCTTCACAAGGTTCCTTTTCTTTTCCCATAGATCTTTAGCAATGTTTCTGTCTTACCATAGATTTAGCTCAAGCTGACAAAATATCTATCACTATTGTGTACTATTTTCTCTAATCTATCTCTGCTCACTTTGCTATTTCTGTTTCCATGCCTTCTGAATCTGTTCCCTCTTACATTCAGCATCTTGGCCTTCTTTTACTTTCTGATATCACAGTCGACACTTGTTTTTTTTGTTATCCATCCTAACAGGATAGATCTGTTCATATGATTTCTAGTATCAGGAAAGCAATCCCATGTCTTTTTTTCATGCCTGGCCTCCTCTTCTCACTTCTGGACATGTTCTTCAACTTCCTTCTTTGTCAGCTTTGGCTTTCACCTTTTTCCTACAGACATTAGAAAGTCTTGTCAATGAGGTTTGTGCATTCTTTACAATGTGCCAATGAGGTTCTTTTCCTTGGAAAACTGTGTTTTCTGTTGCACTGCTTGTTCCTGTGAAACCTTTTCAGATTCTGTTCTCCTCCACTAAACTTGTATTAATGGCTTGACCATGCTCATACCATAGTGGCCACCCCTTTGATCTAATTTTCATCTCTTTACAGATACTTTTCTGTTAAGGTTGGATACTTCTCTAACTGACTACATTATGCAGTGCATGTGAACTGCCAAGAGTCATTCACTCAGTGTCAACATATCAAACTTTCTGTGGTTTGTCAGCAATGTTACCACCTTCTGCTCTCAACAATTCCAAAGTTTTTCCATATATAAACCATCAAAGTTGTATCCATTATTGGAAACTTTGCTTCCAAGGTCTTGACCTACTGTTGGGATTAATTTCTGTTGGTTAGGTCTCTTCAACTACATGTGCCGCAGGCTTTTAACATGATAATGGATCTTTACTCTTGGGCAGACAGAATTCTACCCTCAGTCTAGTCTCTGCACCTTCAAGTTTTTCATTTAGTTTGCTTTCAGTTCTGTGCACCCCTTTTTAATCTCTTCATTATTTCTCTTTGCACTACAGTTCCACTTTTCAAGTCACTGGTTCCTTATCCTTCAGCTCTGGTGATTACTGCTCTAAGCTGGGCCTGATTTTGCCCTTTTACCCATGTCTTTTCCCTTGTGTCCTCATTTTGACACATGACACTCCTTACCTGGTCTTGTTGGTGGTACCACTTGTGCCTAGTCATCCCTAGTTCTCTCTCTTTTGTCAATTAATGTTCCAGTTCTCTCTTTCACTACTTCCCTTACTCTAACCTCAAATACTTGTTGTTTTTCTTATCCAGGTATGTTCCCCTTATCTTTGAACATGGGATTTGTCTGCCAATAGGATAAGACTTTATTTGTGTAGCCTTCTTTTTACATCCCTGTAATTCTTCAATCTTGTGTATCAGTAGTAGTAGTGGGTTTTTATTGTTGGTCTATCAGCTACTCCCTTCTTCTGGGTTGTTCTACTGTAACCGCTTTGTCAATCACTTTATGCATTCTTTCTACACCACTGAGTGTTTTCTTCTCTTATCCTCTTCATGTAAATGTGAGATTCTAGTATCTGTGTGTATAGAAATGAGTTATTCTTACAGAAGCTAACTTTTCTTAATTTGAAAATGTATTTCCAATAAATACCTTCACATACATTCCCACCCATCTCACTTTCAGTACACATTTGTTTTTTTATTGATTCGTCAAAGAATAATGTTATAACAATTACAAGTTGATAGAGGTGGTTAGTGTGTATAAAGATTGTATTACTGTCTTGTTAGTTGAGGACTTTTGTTGCATTGTGACATTGATGTGCACCAGCACAGTTTATATTAAACACATGAATTTGGGTGGGAGTTAACTCAAGGCCAGTGAAATGCATATCTCATAGACAGACAGGCAAGAAAGGTAGCAGTTCTGTGTGGTGTAAAGATTACTATCTATCAGAAATACATTTTTCAGGTTAGTCAAATGTTAACTTCAAAGTATGGTTGGTCTTGTTTTAGTGAGGAATTGTTCTACCAAATCATGATTGAAAACTTTGGAAATTTTGGGATTCTGAAGCTTTCAGTAAGTAGATCCTATGATTTTTCAAGTAATAACATATGTTGGATTCTTTAAGGTATTACACATTAGTCATATTTTACCTTTTCAAGTTGATAATGAATTTAGGATTTTAAAAATAATGATCTCTTTCTCAATTTGAATTTGAATCCAGTTTTTTAAGCAGTTTTTTTTCTGGTACTAATAAATTGTTCTTTTAATGACGTGATTTAGAGCAGTCTTTCTTAGCCAGATTTGCCAGAAACTCCTGCATCCAGACTTTGGTAATCTTGCCTTTCCCCTCCTCCCAGCTCTACATTGACAAAAAATCTTGTTTTATCATTACACAGTTCATCATAGTAATGCTTCATAGAAACCTAACTAGAAGTCATGACCCACTGTTTGAGAAATACTGCTCTTAAACTTGAAAATATACCTCAACTAGTTGAAAGTATTTAGCTATCAAGAAAGCGTCCTCTGTCAACTACAGCTGGGTTGGTGGGAGATAAAATTTGCTTAAAATGCTAGTCATTTAGTTTTTATTTTTGTGTTTGTTACTAATATGTAGTGTTAAGTTATGTACTAATATACTTAATGCTGTTACTTATGTATTAATTATTATCTCTACTATTCATTTTCTTTGAATTTTTATTTGTATGTTATGTGTGTGTAACAAGTATTGTTTCTGATTGTTAAATTTAGATTGTATATTACATGCATAATAGTTGCAGTTGGATTGTACATTATGTACATGATAAGTGTCTTTAAGTGGTATGGTTGGATTGTATATGATGTAAGTGTTATCTTTAAGTGTTCCTGTTACTTTGTATATTACACATGTAGTAAGTGTTGTTTCAAACAGCAGCTGTTGCTAACATTCAGATTTTTTTCTATTTGTTCTATTCTAAAATAATTGTTCTCTGTAAGATATGGTTTTTTTAGCTGTTACAAGTGAACAAAATTACTGAACTCACCAGTCTCCCTTGTATTAGAAAATCTGTTGTCTTAAGTTAATTTTTGAGCTAATTAGAAAGATATTGTGTCATTTTTAAAAATTCTACTTCAGATGCAATAGTGTCATATAACTCAGTAATAAAGCCAGAGTTGCACACTGTGATCTTAGTGACTTGGTTTAAATCCATAACCCTTTAGTATTATTTGTAGTTCTTTCACTAGGGTCCCCTAGTGGTACAGTGGTATGTCTGCAGACTCACACTGCTAGAAACCAGGCTTCGATACCCATGGTGGGCAGAGTACAGATAGCCCATTGTGTAGCTCTGTGCTTAATTCCGTATAATCCAATCTAATCTTTCATTTGGAATTTTACCAATACAAAATAGCATAAAGATAACTCATTCAAACATTCAGAGTTGTCCAAATAACCAGTAAGGGAAGTGAAAACCGATATGAAATAATTCCTATTTTTTTTATGTTTGAATATGCTTAAGTAACTAGTAAGACATTAGAATGTTACCTGACACCATTTTTTATGTTCATATTTGTAAAAGTAACTAGTAGGGCAGATAAAATCTCTTATGATAGTTGGCCTTGGTGAAATAAAATGTGAGAAATGTATCATAAAAGTGTTAATACCCGTACCAACCCATTCTGAGATACGTATCTTTTTCAAATGTTTTCTCATTATCAAGAATAAATTGTGAGAAAGTTCTGTTCTGTTTGTTTTTCATCTATATCCTTTTGTTGTTTCTGTATTTACATATAAAAAATATTTTCTGTGTCTTACAGTCACCGGCTCCACTTTACGATTTAGCCATGTTGGCATTAGATAGTGAAGAAAGTGGGTGGTTAGAATCAGATGGGCCAAAAACTGGTTTAGCTCGATACATTGTGGACTTCTTGAAATCAAAAGCTGAAATGTTAGAAGATTACTTCTCACTGGATATAGATCAGGTGCTTGAAAAATCAAACTATATAACTTGACATAAAAGTAATAAATTTTGTGTTTTATATTCTTACATGTAAAGTGAGTAAATTATAATTGTGGAAATATAATTTTATCTGTCTGTAATATAAATACTATCTTTCTTTCTTAGTAATTTTGTTTTCTAACTCATAATTTCGTGCACAGAGACCAGTGGTACAATGATACAATGTTTTAGCTAGTATAGCATAGAATTTAATTAGAGTACATGTTTAATATTAATTTATTTTATTGGTTAGGCACCTTGATGTGCTCTTAACGTTTTTAACCACCAGAATAATTTCCTGTTTGTAAAGTAATGTTTTTAACTATTTGCATCCTTTTTTTTTTTCCATATAGTCTAATATTTTTAGCTGTTCATTTTGCATTTTTCATTTGAAGCTGTATCTGTTACTGTTAGTACTTCTTCATGGATAAGTTTTCGATTTATTGTTCCCATACTCATTGACTGAGACAAAAAATAACTTATAATGTCTTCATTCACAAGTGAAATTTTTGAAACATGTTGAGTGTTCAGTCATTGTAAAGATTTACTGTACCACCCAGTTACAAGGCTATAATGGTAACATTGTCCAACTGACAAGATATCATGTCACCAGTATGACCTTGTACTTCTCAGACTGTAAATCCATAAAAATATAACATTTTTTAAAATTGTTATTTACTGTTAATTACACTTGTTTTGTTGCTCTTGTATCAACACCAAACCATTGCTTGGTTAGTCAGATAAGGTATTGTTATAACAGCTCTTGCCTGTATTTAATCAATTAAAAATTTCTACATAAAAGGAAAAATGTTTTTCTATCTGAGTTTACTGCTGAATGTTAGGTTATTTGTAATAATGCACAACTGAATAAGAAAAATGAATAGCTCAGTTAAATAGTTATTAAGATTACTTTCTGTCCATTTTGTGAAATATTTACAAGTCCAAGTTTGTGTGTAATGATAGTTATGGTACTTTGAAAATATTAATTTAAAAAATTCTAATGTATATCTGCTTTCTGTTTGTGCTATTTTTTGCATTGTGGGAAAAGCTACAGGAAGGCTATCTGCACTAGCAATTCATAATTTAGTGGTAATAGACTAGAAGAGAGGCAGTTAATAAGCTCTATACCTCTGCTAAATCTTAGGTCACTCTGTACCAATAATTAGTGTGATTGACCATCACTTTCTAATGTCTCTATGGGTAAAATGGCAAGCACATTCAGTGATGGGGATTCAAAGCCATGACTCACAAATTGTGAGTTAAGTACCCTAACAATCAGGCCTTGCCAGACTAACTTGTGTTTTTTTTAATTAATCAAAATAAAAATATAACTAGGAGCACTCAATAAAGTACTTACATCTGCTATGCAGTGTTGCTCATGTCCATGATGGTCTGTTCCAAGGCATGTGAGGAGCTATTTTTTATAATATTTTGTTTTGTTTTATCACCAATAATGATTCAGAAATTTGCACTATACAAACCAAAAAATTAAATTTTTCGTGTGAGTAAAGTTTGGTGTGTAATTACTACACATGTATTGTCCAACACTTTAAGTTAATAAAAGAAAAGAAAATCAGACACTACTTGTTTGCCACTTGATGAACTTTCATTCACAGCTCTAAGCAGCAATGGACTTGATGAGAAACAAAACTGAAGCCCTAATTGCTAATTTTGTTAAGAAGATCTTGAATAACTAATAGTAGTAGTAATTATGAAGAAAACAAATATTTTAGGTGTATATTTATGATTATCTTAATTCATTGGTCTGTCATATATGTGAAATAGTCCCAAAATATATGTACTAATTTCTCTTTAATTACAGGAGGGGAATATTTTAAGCCTTCCATTGCTACTAGACAACTATATCCCACCTTTAGAAAAGCTACCAATGTACATCCTAAGACTAACTACTGAAGTTGACTGGGAAACAGAAGATGAATGTTTTGAAACATTTTGTAGAGAAATGGCCACATTTTATGCTTTTCCAAGAGATGGTGTTGAGACTTGTACGAATTCCAATACGGTAACATTGAAAGTTCATTTACATACATTTCTTTCTTTCTTTTTTTCATTATTATTACAAAATAACAACACTTTCATGATCTCTTGAAAGCTGTAAAAACCCTTTTTCCAGTAGCACAATCTTTACAACTGTTTTCTTTTTTCAGTAGCCTGCAACTTTCTCATTTTTACATGATGAAACTTTATTTTTGTAGAGTAGAATAAATTTGCACAAAGTAAAATTCTAATTCTTTCAGCAGGATGACCTGTGTATTGCATACATGTCTTTCATACAGATTTGTAGTTTGGTAAATGTATATGTTATTATTTTATTATCAAGAACTGATTTTTACATAGACATATTGTTTGAAGTACATGTATCTGCTGAATTAATTTCTTGATCTCCCAGTCTGTTTAAATAATGGAAATAAAAGGTGTTTTAAGCATAGTGGAATGGAAAAAAACCTAAAAGGAGCAGTCTCGTAGCTTCAGCAACAATTCATAGTAAGCTATAGGTGTTTATCACAATATCTGAGTAAGTAATGACAAAACTTGTGTTTACATGTATAATGATAATGATAAAATTTAGAAATAAGTAGGCTTTTAAGTGTTATTTCATGTGTTATTAAATATGAAATATGACAATATTAACACATTGCAATATCAAACATTTATGGAGTAACTCTGAAGAAGATGCAAAGGTGAGAGGTTGGTTAAAATAAAAATTAACTAAAATTATCTGGTGTGTAAAGGCACTTGTGTTTACTAACTTTAATATCAAAATGTGTAATTTCTTCCAGTGTGCACTACAAAGTCTGAAAGAAATGTGACAAAACCCTGTGAAAATATAATCTGTGTTTTTATGTATTTCAATCTTTACTTTAACACTCTGGAAGTATAACCTGTGTTGTTATGTTTCAACTTTTATTTTAACATTATGGATGTATGATCTGTATTTTATGTATTTCAACCTTTCTTTTATTACTTTTTAGTCTTTATTTTGAAAACCTTAAATTTTTTCCATGGAGAACTGCACTTTTTGTAATAAAGAATTGCACCTGTCAGTGTAATAAAGAATTGCCCCTGTCAGTGTAATAAAGAATTGCTCCTGTCAGTGATTCTGTTAAAAAAAAAAAAAGTATTAAGATGGCTGATTCATCCAATGATCAAATTTCGTTTTTTCAGGCTAGTAATGATTGGTTTTTGTTATGGACTCGGTTTGTAGGTTAATACATTAAATCAATAAATAGTGTTCCCTGCTTGTTCAATGTGATATAATTAGAAAACAAATGTAAGAAAGAATCAAATCAAAATAAAATATCAGTTTATCAGCAAGAAGCTTTCTATGTACAGATCACTAGTTTTGTAACAAAATGGTAAAGTGAGGAAACATGTTTATATAAATAACTCTTTCAAAGTAAATAGATTAAGTATAGCCATGTTGTCAGGGTGCTTGACTCACAATGTGAGGGTCACAAGTTTGAATGTCCTTCTCACCAGACATCCACACCCTTTCAGCTGTGGAAGCATTATAACGTGATGGCCATTTAGACTTTTTGTTGGTAAAAAAAGTATCCCAAGAATTAGGTGTAGATAGTAATGATAACTAGCTGTCTTACACTGCTAAATTATCGATGACTAGTGCAAATAGCACTCTTGTAGCTTTGTGCAAAATTTAAAAAAAAAAAGTGAAATCACTTCTTCAAGAAAGTAATGATGCAAAAGAACAGTCACAAGATCAGTCCAAATTTAAACTATGAGTTTATACACCAAGCCAAATTACTCACACTTTGGCATTATTACTTGTAACTAATATAACACATTTGTACAATGTTATTTTTGTTAAATATTGATTGTAACTTCCAGAAACATTACTTTGTTGTGTTCACATTAATAATTTAGGTGCCTACCAATGATGAGCATTAGTTTAAGAAAGTAAACCTCAGAGAACATCTGGATTAGAATATGGCCAGTTGGTAGGTGTATTTAGCACTGAATATGAACACAGAGGTATAATCTTCATAACAGCAGATTAACTGCTCTCTGTTAATTTTCATCATGCACGTTAATACATTGGAAATACAGGTGTACATGCAACAATTTCAAGGTACTTTGTAATGGTCATTTGTACATTTGTTCAGTAAATCCAAATATTGGAAAGAAAAATGAAAGCATCAAATAAAACTTCAGACAAGAAAACTGGTTTAAAAATTAACATCAGCATGTTTAATGTGAAACTAATGTTCTTCCATTTAGGTTCCAAGTTGGAAATGGACAGTGGAGCACGTTCTTTATCCTGGAATCCGGTCCACACTGACTCCTCCAAAGTTCTTTGCAGAAGACTCCACAGTTCTGCAGATAGCTGATCTGCCTGATTTGTACAGAGTGTTTGAAAGATGTTAGTATATTTTCCAACAGAATTGTATATTTGTATCATTAACTTGTAAGATATTTAATAAAAACTCTTGGTCACATTTCTAGAAACAATTGATCATGGTTTATCTTCAGAATGATTCCTCTACCTATCACATGGCTAAATATATGTGAACGTCTTTCTAAGTGTATAAACTAAAATGACCATATTTTAAATTTTTATTCCCCCACCCACCAGCTCAGCAGACTTATAACAACAAAAATCGAATTTAGGTAATAACAGGCACAGTACAATAAAAAAGCCTATTATATGTTGAGGCCTGGCATGGTCAGGTGGCTAGGATGCTTGACCCGTAAGCTTAGGGTCGTGACTTCGAATCCCCATCATGGTAAACATATCCTTTTAACTGTTGTAGTGTTTTATAATGCTACGGTCAGTCACACTGTTTGTTGCTAAAAAAGAAACCCAAGAGTTGGTAGTAGGTGGTAATGACTAGTTGCCTTCCCTCTAGTCTTACACTGCTAAATTAAGGACAGATAGTCCTCATTTAGCCTTGCGCAAAACTTCAAAACAAACAAAAACCATCACATGTCTTTATGATTAACTTAAAATGAATAATACATTTTATTATAGTTATCACTATTTAGTTATTTAATAAGTGGAAACTTTTTCTATTTGTTCGTTTAATATGACTTTTATTGGCTACTTTTACAAGGACATTTCTTGAACTTTGTAATTAAAATTTTCACTAAATATTTTAAAGCTTGTAATGTATTTATTATATAATTTTAATACTGTCTGAAATTAAGTAACTTCTTTGTAAAATTGAGTTTTTGTGAACTGTTAATGTTTTCTTGTGGCCATCTTGATGATTTATATAAATAAACAGTCATCTCATCTAAGGAATCCAGTTAATTTATCACGTGCTTTAATTGATCGCTGTCCCACCTATTGGCACAACGGTTTATCTCTGGACTTAAACACGAGAAACCTGAGAAACCTGGTTTTGATACCCGTAGTAAACAGAGCACAAACAACCCATTTTGTAGCTCTCTTCTTAACTTCAAAAAAATAGAAGAAAATATTCATACTGTTAGGTTTCCTTGAAGTTTGGTGGCTATATAAAAAATAGTTTAAAACTTACATTTTTGTGGTACTATATTACAAAGATAGTAGTAGTTATTTTGCATGATAGCTGGGCCCGACATTATGAGCTTGCATCGCGAAAACCTTTCATTCGATTCCCTGCGGTGGACAGTGCACAGCCAGACCACTGTGTAGCTTTACACTGAGAACAACGACAAAACAAAGCTTGCTGGACTGTGGGAACTTGGATCGTGCTCTCATGCTATCAGAAAACAATAAATCACTTACCGCGCTTTAGGAGCGTCAATATGTCATTCAGTTAGAGTAGCCCATAAGTTGACGGTGGATGCCCTTATCTAGCCACCTGTGCGAATTTCAACAAACGACTATTGCAAGAGCTAAATGTCAAAGTTGGTGTAATTAAATTGTTACAAATATTTTCGTACAAGTTATTCATATTGATAAAACCAGCACTAAAATTAATATGTCCCACTTTGCACGCATGTTTAAAAATAAAAATGTGTAATTAAAAAGGCGTTATCTTCCATGTAACGTTTTCAAATTTCTTAAATTAGAAATAAACTTAAAGTTAGCGTAATCTTTTAATTTTTGTCTGCTAAACGAATAAAAGTTAGTGTTTTTTAAGACGTAGAACTGGTTCATTAAAAATATGTTTTTAGAAACTACAACATGAAAAGTAGCGGTGTATGTTAACATGGCAACTAGTAGATCAACATGCTGCTTACTGTCGTTACATTATAACAGTATTTTTATTAAGTTGTTTTTCTTAAGATATTAAACCGATTTGTATGTTGTCTTGCTTCCACATTAACCAAATGCGCAAGTGTATTATCCATTGGACTGAACCCATATTAGGGAAGGTATGTGGACCATTACGCCAAACTTACATCGTACATCTACATGAAATGTGCCATGTTTTAATTACATACACGAATTTGATATATTACAGAAGCGTTTGCACTAAGGAGGTGTATGTGAAATGCAGAAGTCGGTTTGATTAGGACTCTTATAGGTCGTAGTATAAGATGATGTACCTGTGAAGAATAAACACGTTTTGTACTTCGTATAGTTTACATGTTATATTTACATAACCTCTAGGGCTTTAAAGATATTTCTAAAGTTTTATTGAAATGCTATCCTTGAATATTTTATCTGCCCTTTGCAACGAACTATCACTCAATCAGCAATATAGGGTAAAACGAACAGTTGATAACTGACATGAAATACGAAACACTGCAAAAGGTGATGGTATGTGTTCTTTGGTACCCATCATGCACCGAGGGTTAACTTTAAGTTTCCACTGTATGACAACAGCGGTAGATTTGAAGAAATTGCTAAATCATACATCTTTAAAATTGTTTGACGAAAATACATTTGCACTTTTTTCAAAAAAAAATATAAACTTGAAAATGAAATTGATGTATTGCACACTCGTGTAAACATAACTAATTACTAGAATGTAAGACTTCAAGTTACATGTTTTTACAGATTCTTCTGATGCAGTTCCACTACTGTAAAACTGGCTGTAAAAGCTAAACATTATTCCTGTTTGTGAACAGTTTAACTATCGAAAAGTTTGTTACAAATATATCGTTACTTTAAAAGAAAGTGTACAGTGTTATTCCTGTTTATGAAAACACTATTTAACCACCGAAATGGTTCTTATGGATACAGGGTTATTTTAAAACAAGACGTACGGCGTGATTTCTGTTTTTTAAACATTATTTAACCACCGAAAAAGTTCTTACAGATTCAGAGTTATTTTAAAACAAGACGTACGGCGTGATTCATGTTTATTAAACACCATTTAACCACCGAAAAGGTTCTTACAAATACAGGGTTATTTTAAAACAAGACGTACGGCGTGATTCATGTTTATTAAACACCATTTAACCACCGAAAAGGTTCTTACAGATACAGGGTTATTTTAAAACAAGACGTACGGCGTGATTCATGTTTATTAAACACCATTTAACCACCGAAAAGGTTCTTACAGATACAGGGTTATTTTAAAACAAGACGTACGGCGTGATTCCCGTTTATTAAACACCATTTAACCACCGAAAAGGTTCTTACAGATACAGGGTTATTTTAAAACAAGACGTACGGCGTGATTCCCGTTTATTAAACACTATTTAACCACCGAAAAAGGTTCTTACAGATACAGGGTTATTTTAAAACAAGACGTACGGCGTGATTCCTGTTTATTAAACACTATTTAACCACCGAAAAAGGTTCTTACAGATACAGGGTTATTTTAAAACAAGACGTACGGCGTGATTTTTGTTTATTAAACATTATTTACCCACCGAAAAGGTTCTTACAGATACAGGATTATTTTAAAACAAGACGCATGGCGTGATCCCTGTTTATGAAACTATTTAACCAGAACCCTCATTAGAAAGGTTAAATTAAAACCTGTGAAACTATTCCAGAATACTGGACTGCTGTAACAAGTAACATCCAAGACAGAAGTGAACTGACATGTAACCTTGACCAGATTCCGAATTAGAACGTGATAAAAACTTTTTTATCTTTTTACTCGGTTTCGCGAAAAGCTACCTGGGAAGAAATCTGCGCTACACACCTCGAATTTTGAAGGTGTAGACTGAAGGTATGTCATCTAGTGAATACCACCTATTTCGAACTATTAGGCTGTTTTCGTAAACGAATAATGGGATTTAGTGTCACATTATAACACTCCTGACGAAAAGGTAAACATTAAAAAAAATTGAAGATATGAAATATGTTTGTTTTGAATATCGCGCAAAGCTACATGAGAACTATCTCCGCTAGCCGTTCCTAATTTTGCAGTGTGAGACTAGACAAAAGGCAGCTAGTTATCACCACCCACCGCTAACTATTGAGCTGCTCTTTTACCAATGAATAGTGGGATTTACCATCACATTATAATATCCTCATTACCGAATTGGCGAGCATGTTTGGTGAGACAAGGATTCGAACCCGCGACACTTAGACAACGAGTTGAATGCTTTAACCACATGACTATACCGGCCGTGTTGTTTAGAAGTAAATACAAAGCTACACAATAGGCTGTTTGTGATCTTCTTACCACGGGTATCGAAATCCAAATTTCAGCGGTGTGAATCCTCAGATATGCCGCTGTCCCACTATGGAACCAGAATAAATGAGAAATTCATGACATTTTCACTGTTTATTTATATCATCTTTAGCTGTTACTCACATTAATTGATGCTTATCATATGCTGAGTTTCTATTTTAAGATATTTTTAATCAACATTATATGTTTACCAAAACTAATTAATCTTACGAACTTCGGGTAGTTTAGTTATCCATTAACGGTGGTTTAAGTAATCCTCGTTTTACCCTCACAGTTTCCTTAATTCTCAATAATTTTTCCGTCCTGAAATTAATTTAAGCTTTAAAAACATTGTTCAAGTGATTGTGTACGAACACTTTCATAAATCGTATATTTTACGCGAAGCTGAATGCTCACGGTACATTTAAATTTTATTACATTTTTTTAATAAGTTAAGTTTGTTTTGAATATCGCGCAAAGCTACACGAGGGCTATCTGCACTAGCCTAACTTAGCAGTGTAAGACCAGAGGGAAGGTAGGTACTTGAAATATGTACTATAACTAATAAGACAGTAAAGTAGGTGGGTAAATATATACCACACTTTTCACTTGTTAAAAGGTATGGCATGGCCAGGTGATTAAGGCACTCGACTCGTTATCTGAGGGTCGCGGGTTCGAATCCTTGTCACACCAAACATGCTCACCCTTTCAGCCTTGGGTCATTATATTGTGAAGGTCAATCCCACTATTTTTTGGTAAAGGAGTAGCCCAATAGTTGGCGGTGACTTTAGTCTTACATTGCAAAATTAGAGACGGCTAGCGCAGATAGCCCTCGTATAGCTTTGCGCGAAATTCAAACCTAAACAACATATATTCTGTAATATCTGTAACATTCATTTATAGAATGATAGAAAGGACAGGGTATTTATTTCTATTAACATGCTTTAATATATCATTTGGATATATTTATTTTGAAATTCACATTTCATATATACGGATTTCCTAATAACATAAACTTGATTTTTTTTCAAGTAATTTGAGTATTCATTGTTTATGTGTATTTAATTCTGCCTTTGCATTCATACCGAGAACTGCTTTTGCTTGGCTTGGCATAGCCGAGCGCGTTAAGGCGTGCACTCGTAATCCGAGGGTCGCGGGTTCGCGCCCGTGTAGCGCTAAACATGCTCGCCCTCCCAGCCGTGGAGGCGTTATAATGTTACGGTTTATCCCACTATTCGTTGATAAAAGAGTAGCCCAAGAGTTGGCGGCGGGTTTTGATGACTAGCTGCCTTCCCTCTAGTCTTACACTGCAAAATTAGGGACGGCTAGCACAGATAGCCCTCGAGTAGCTTTGTGCGAAATTCCAAAACAAACAAACAAACAAATACTTTTGCTTTGCTGACACTGTACTATTCCCGTGTGCTTCATAAAAGTACAAGGAGATTTTATCACATCTGGAAGTAATAACGGAATATTTCTTCGGTGTTGTATTACATGTGCATCACCAATAAAGCAACAATATTGGTCGACTTCTATTTGGTTTTGAATGCACTATAGACAGTGCAATAAATCTTGTACTTGCAAACTGTAGTACGAGTAATTTTTGCTTTTGAATTGTTTGTTTTTGAATTTCATGCAAAACTATCGATGGCTATCTAATCTAGCCGCCCCTAATTTTCCATTATAAGACTGTAGGGAAAGCAGCTAATCATCACCACCCACCGCCAACTCGTGGGCTACTCTTTTATCAACGAATAGTGGGATTGAACGACACATTATAATGCCCACACTGCTGAAAGGGTGAGTGTGTTTGGAATGTTGGGGATTCGAAACCGTGACCCTCAAGTAATTTTTCAGTGAGACTAAAAATAAAACGTATCGACCTCATATTTATCCCACGTTTCATACTGTTTCAATTTTGAAACCATGTGCATGTTGAGTTAAGTTTCGCTCTATTTTAGTTAGTGTTTGATGTTTTCGCTTTAAATGATTATATCTAAAGGTGGACAAGTGTGAAAGTTTCACTATCCTTAAAAAATGCTATATTCAGCTTTTGTTTAATATTTTCAATCTAATTTTATCGCAGTGTCGTCTGCGATATCACAAGTACCTTT
Organism: Carcinoscorpius rotundicauda; assembly: GCA_011833715.1. NCBI lineage: Eukaryota > Metazoa > Arthropoda > Merostomata > Xiphosura > Limulidae > Carcinoscorpius > Carcinoscorpius rotundicauda. The sequence goes on along the minus strand of CM022404.1, from coordinate 33,963,672 downwards.
TCTTCTACCTTGAAGGCTTCTTTTGTTGCTTAAATATAATTTCTACAACAGAACTTGCATTGGTATACTTTTTCTTTCTTTTTTGTATTTCTGTTAACTAAAATGTGTTATGTCTTTTCTTTTAGAATTAATATTAAGAAGTTAAATTGAAGGCTTATCCCTCGCAAGTGTTTAAAATCATCCATACCAGAGTTACCTTGATGTGGTTTAGAGGAAGCCTTAGGCCTATCAATCAACTGATATCGTTGAATCTCTCTTGTTTATCAGTCAGTAAAATGCACGACAAGCTTACTACTGAGCCGAGGGATTTATATTATCGTCTGGTGTAATCTCTTAAAATAACAGTGTATTGCAGATTTTACAGCCAAAGCAAGGTATGTGTTTACTTTCTCATATCTGTGCGAGGTGATGTAAAATATTGAAAATGCAATCTACAATACTGGTTTTAATCTTCCCGCTTCGTCTAATAAATTTGCTACTATTTTTGATTGTTTGTTTGTTTGTTTTGGAATTTCGCACAAAGCTACTCGAGGGCTATCTGTCCCTAATTTAGCAGTGTAAGACTAGAGAGAAGGCGGCTAGTCATCACCACCCACCGCAAACTCTTGGGCTACTCTTTTACCAACGAATAGTTGGATTGACCGTAAATTATAACGCCCCCACGGGTGGGAGGGCGAGCATGTTTGGAGCGACGCGGATGCGAACCCGCGACCCTCAGTCGCACGTCTTAACGCGCTTGGCCATGCCGGGCCTTGCTACTATTTTCAAGAAAATCCTGATAACTTTTATGAACAAGGTCTTCATCAATAATAAACAGGAAAATTTCATACATTCGGCAATGTTTCCTATTTTAAGAGATCTTTCTGAAAACATAAAGGAGATATGTTATTGTTGTTTGGTGACGAAAAGCTACTCGATGGTTGTTTGTGCGAGCCGCCCTAATTTTGAAGTGAGAGACAAGAAAGAAGGTAGATAATTAATTCCATGCACTACTAACCCAGATATGCTACGCTACTTTTATAACGTACTGACGACCCTAAATGCGGCGCGAAATATTTTTCTGCGGTAGCCAAGCTAGAACTACAGAAATACGAACCCGCTGGGTCTTGTTCATCCTCAAAAGATATGAAAACAGTATGAAATAAATACGGTATTTTTAAGCTACAATAATATACGATTGTAGCTGAAACACACTAAATCGCTTAAAGACCCAATGTAAAGAAAAAACAAACACATAGCATTATATATAACATCTCCAGCCAGTGTGGATTCAGATTTGGCTTATTGCTCAGGCTAATAACGATGACAGCGACTGATATTCGATAGCCCAGACTTTTCGTTAAGACTCGCAATGAACTGGCATTCGTAATCACAAGAATAACACTGTCAACCATATAAGTTTCGAGAATATCGGAATTCTAAATTCTGACAAATCTGACACGAAATTTTTAACCATCCTCATCCCAAAACAAATACACGCTTAAACAGAAACACAAATAAGACCTGCTTTTAATCTAACATTACCAGCTACTGTCAGTCAGTTGTTTCCTCCTTTTATTGTTTATTTCCAATATTGTATGAACACATATATTTTATTTTTCAGTTTCAATTTGTTGTTTATATTGAGTATATAACTTAATTGTTTTCACAAGGAATCGTTGAATACGAATTACATATAATGTGCAATGTTCTTATTTTCTCAAGTTTTTCGGTTTCTTTATTACTGTGGCCGAGCGGGTTAAGGCGTGCACTCGTAATCCGAGGGTCGCGGGTTCGCGCCCGCGTCGCGCTAAACATGCTCGCCCTCCCAGCCGTGGGGGTGTATAATGTGACGGTCAATCCCACTATTCGTTGTTAAAAGAGTAGCCCAAGAGTTGGCGGTGGGTGGTGATGACTAGCTGCCTTCCCTCTAGTCTTACACTGCAAAATTAGGGACGGCTAGCACAGATAGCCCTCGAGTAGCTTTGTGCGAATTTCCAAAAACAAACAAACAAACAAACAAAAACAAATCTTTATTACTGACTTTTAAAGTAATTATTTTCTGTTCTATGTTTTTATTCTAGTATGGATGCCCGTTGTTTAATTCATTTTGACTTAACGTATGGTATCACAACTTTATATATAGTTTGTAGTAGAGAGAATTTATTACCTTTTTTGGGAAGCATCTTATCTAACAAACAAAAGTTTCAGTTTAGCTTGGGAAAATTTTAATGTATATAAAGTAGACCAAGATATATAATAAAATTCTATTGTAATTTCCTTATCTATTTTAATGATTTTGATATTGGTGTTTTTTTTACTTATTACGCCTTAAAGTAATCGAAAAGCATACAAAGTATTTCTTATTTATTTTTTTTCTATTTTCAACAAATAATACGTTGTGCATACTTGTGAGCGTTTCGTAAGGGATTTTTCCATTGGCGAATTCCAATGTGAGTGCGCATGTTCGGTTTCTTGAGCCGGAAATTTTTTGAAGATTGTCAAATTCACCGCTGTTAATCACATGTAGGTTGAATGTGTACAGAATTTTCAGGCAAGTGGCTTGTGGTTGTAACCTGTACTGTGAAACATATCAAATGACAGAGCGAATCTTGTTTAACAGACGTTGTTTAAAACTTGATGTATATATCAAATTTATATAGCCTTACAGTTTCACTAACTTAAGTAAGTGTTTACTTTTTTGTTTAGCATAGTATTTACTGTGTAGTAGTATATAGTAATAAGTTGGTATTAGTAATAATTAATACTTCTATACAAATAGTAATACGATTTTACGGTACTATACAAATAGATTACTATATTGTAGACTAATCATGTATATTTCCGTTCGTTTAACTGGGTGTTATTTATTTGATATTATGTTTGTTAAATAGAAATTTGTAAAAAAGTTAACAATAATAGAGTGAGTGTGTTTTGTATTCCTCTTCGCAAATTCTGCACTTTTTTCTTATTTACTATTAAAATCGCGAACTTGTTTTTTCTGTATGAAATTTTATAGACATTTACTAATTACCATCTCATGTTTTTGTGTTGCTTTTCCGTTGTTGCAATTGCATATCACTAAATTCATAGAGATGTTTCACTTCCCTGATGTTTATGCAATTTACATATGAGGAACACAGAAAAAAGTATAAGTACAAATAATGTAAATGCAGTACTTAAGTACCATTTGACCTGTTATCAGTCGGGGCTTCCTTTAAGTAATCTCCGATTTTAGGTGCAGAAAAAGAGAAAGGATTTCAAATAGTTTTAATGTTATTTTATCAATCATTAATTACTTCATGCCAACGATTCACAAGTTTCTGAATGCCACTTCTATAAAATTCTTGGAATTTGGAGGAAAAGAATGTAGAGAGGGTAGTTTTGTCAACTTCATTTATTCCAAGCTCTTTTTCCATCAACATAGTTCTGCAAACTTCAGAATAGATGATAATTAGATGGGGCAAGGTCTGGAGAATAAGGAGGATATGGAAGTTTTTCCCAGTCTAGCTCTTCAATCTTTGTAAATGTGATTCTTGCTGTATGGGGCCATGCATTATCCTGGTGAAACACAACACCGTTGCAGTTGATCAAAGCAGGTCTTCTTTCTTTCAGTGTAACATTCAAGCACTCTAACTGTTGAGAGTAAAAGTCTGATGTAATCATCACATTGAGTGGCAGTAACTCAAAGTAGATCACACCAACAATATTACACCAAATGCTTAACAAGACTTTCATAGGGTGGAAGTCCGTTTTGGGCTGTACTTTAGTCAGTTTACCTCCATTGTCTGTAACAATTAACATTTTTATAAGATATCCCTTTCTCATCTCCAGTCCTGGGGAACCAATTTTTTGAGCTTTGACAACTTTCCAAGCTGTTGCAGATGTAGTTGAACTGTTGAGTGGGTTGAATTAAGCTTCTGTGCTGTAATTGTTGTAGAACTAGCATTAAGAACACATTAAGCATATGATGCTTTATCAGTTTAAAAAAAGCAACATTGCAGCAGAAACTGCTTGAAACATTCAAGGTATTTATGGTGCAGAGTTCTTAATGAAAGAAAATGTCGAAGGTGGTTACAGACACATCGAGCTTCGCGAGGGTTTATTTGATTAATGATTTGAAAAAGTGGAGTTGGGTTAGTTTCTTTTATTTGTCTGAACATTTTTATACACATCCTATTACATGTTTTGTCATTAAAACCTTCTAAAAGACAAATGATGATGTACTTTCTGTATTAAATATTTGGGATGACCTGATACTTCTTAAATACCTTGTATGACATACAAATGCACAAGGTCATTTGTTCAAAGTGGGTGCGATATTTACACTACAGTTGAATGTTTTTCTCCTCTATAATTAATTATCCAAAAATATTCTGTAGAGATATTTTGAAAATTTGAAGTAACTAACTAATGTTTTTTTTCTTGTCTTGATAGTTTAATGACAAGTACCAACATTTTACATGTGTAGTTTGTGCTTATTATGGTTGTGATTGCATTTATTTTGTCTTGTGTTAAGTTGTAGTGGTAAAAACATTGTATTGGTTAATAGGTGTAATAATACATTTGTACAAAAAATTTCATTAAAATACTGTTATATGCTTTTTTAAATGAAAATCTGTATAAGACCTGTGACTAAGGGTATGGTAATTTTTATTTTTCCTATTCAATGGAACACTTATAATCCATACTTACTTTACTTTCATGTAAAATTAGTCTCGAGCATTATTTCTACAAATTTTCCGTTACCAACTTCAGCATATGTATGATATTTTCATAACTGAGTTAAAAATTGCCATTGCAACCAGTTTTATTTTCTGTGTTAACAATATGCCTAAAAACTGCTTTCTTCTTGTGCTAAGGTAACATTTTAAGTCGTACATAGAAATTTACTCTGCTTCGAAAACTTCTTTTGTAGGGCTTGAACATAATCATAGGTATTTTATAACCAAATATTAATTTATACTTTTGGTAGAAAAGCTAACATTTAGGAATATTAATCATTATTTTTGTTAACACATTTATACAAGGAAATAGAAGTTCTGGGTTACCTGCTAGGTGTTTATTTTGTAACAAATGCATTCCAGACATTTCAACTCTTGAGTGCAGCATGATGAAGAAAAGTATTCAACAAAGAATTCTAAACCAGGATATTGCATATGGTCTTGTGAACCAAAAAGCACTGTATGACATAGCCAAAGGTGAGCTGTTTTAAAGGCATCTAACAATTATTTAAAATATTTGTCAGAACTGAAATAATTTATTAAATAGTAGGTTTATCTGTTTATAATATACATTACTTTCATGCTTATTGGCTAAAACAAAACATTATCCAGCATTTAAGTATCATGAAATATTTTTCTGTGACTATTAAATGGAGTAGTTCAAGGTATTTATTCACAGTATGTGCTCGATCCAAAAATTTCTTTTTCCAGTTATAGTCACAGTAATGTTTATTTTTGGATAAAATGTTTTTGTTTTAAACTGTAAAACTAAATGTAAATATAATCAGTATCCTGAAGTTTTAAAATTTCTAGACTCTACTGAAATGCTTGAAAAAGTTAATCTTGTGGAGAATACTTTTTAATTAGAAAGGTTTAGACAGGCAGTCATTTCCAAAAATGTTAATATATTTTATGAGTGGATTGCTAAATATAAAGAACCATTTCATATTTCACTGGTTTATTCTCTATTTCTGTTAATGTATAAAGGAATTACGTGTCGTTGTTGATAGATCTACATTGTCCTGAGGATGTACATAGGATTTTATAATTTTCGGTGCACAGAGGATTTGGACCTATTTTAAACAGAAGATCTACTTGACCCTTTTGGTATATACTATATTTATATATGTGTTCCTGTTGGTAAATACATTACCTACCATTCTGTTTACTTACGGAATCTATATTTGTCCATGTTAACAGAACATAACATTGGAAGATAAAAAGGGACCGTTTGATTTATCTAGGCTGTCCTACCACTAAATGAAAATAAATACTGAAGAGCAAAGCCAACTGTTATAATTCAGATGTTCATTAAACTTCCCTTTAAATTAACTGCATTTACCATATCTGAAAGCATCCTATTTCAAAGGGTAATCATGAAGTTTAAAAAATTGTAGTTGTCTTCGTTGAAGTATTGATCCTACCTTACCAAAAATTTTCATCTCCAATTCTCACCATTACAGAGAAAACAAGAAATCAGATCTCTTTTTTTTTTTTTTTTAAGAGAAAACAATTTTGGAGATTTTAACCTATCCTCATATGATAACCTTTCCACAACAGGTGTCATCTTAGTAACCCTTTTCCAACAGTTCGATGTCTTTTACAAGGTAAAGAGCCCAAGACTGAAGAAAGTACTTTTCCATAACACTGTTAAGGCTATTCCCATCAAAACAGTATTCATTCAAATTATTATATACCATTTGCATTACCTTTCATTTATTACAATTTTAATTTATTAATTATTCATATAACTTACCAAATTGTCCAAATCATTTTGTAAAATTGACACATCCTCCCCACAACCAACAATACTTCAAACTTTAATGTCATCAGTAAATTTGAATAATCTGTTGACCATTTCTTCATATATTATTGATGTAGGTCAAAAAGTGTGAAGGTCCTAACATTGAGCTGTGAAGTTTATCACTCACTTGTGACATCAGTTAGTGTACATAGGGCCAACATGTTCCTATTAAACCCTGGATGTGGCTCAATCTGTCTTTCTATGAACAACATTCTGCTTCTGCTGATGTAAAGAGGATCCAGATGTTCCTGTTAGAGTACAAATAACATGTGCATCTTTTTCAATGTACACTGAAGCTGTTTGTGCTGATAATTAGTTTTATTTTTAACAGTGTGATAGTTATTAAGCATAAAAATAAGAGTAAAATGTTTAATGTTTTTTTAAATTTTCTTTCAGGAAGTAAAAATTTGATTCAGAGACTTGGACTTAAAGCAGATTTACCTATTCACCATGGATGTGTAAGTGGATTCTCTTTTTATTTTATTTGAGATTTTTCAAGATGTTTTGCAACAGATCTTTATTTTTAGCTGTTTTAACATTAACTTGCATCCCTCGTTTATTTTGTTACCAGTTCTTGTGTGTGAAAATGAATTCTAAGAATAATAATAAACAGAAAAGTCATTATATCAGATATTTTAAAAATTAATTAGTTAAGTAATAATAAAATATAAATTTAGTAATCCTAACTTCCAGTGTCAGTTTCTAATCACCATTTATTTTTCTATTATGAATTTCTGAAGATAGTCTAATAAAATAATTGTTAAAGAAGCAAGGTTAAGTATTTTGTAAACCATTTGATGTGCACTTAGGATGTTTCATTTAAAAGTATTGTTTTATTCATAACTCTATTTACTCACTAGTTTTAGATATCAAATAAAATTATCATTATCTAGGTAAACACATTGTCTTGGAACTCTTCTGGCCAGTACCTCTTGTCAGGGTCTGATGATTGTTGCCTATGTATCACAGACATACACAGGGAGAAGGTGAGTACAACTGGTATTTTGTTTTTCAGATGAATTGTGAGAAAGAGGTTGAGGTAAATTGTTGTACTGAGAAGCATTATAAATTCACAAGTTCATCAAATTGTATTTCCAAGATGATGCCTTACTTCTACACACAGATTTAGCTATCTTCTTGTGTTTGTCAAAGAGATTATCATGTCATTAACCTTGAGGGAACTTCTACCTAATTTTGTGTAATTTAATGCAAACTATACTCCTGCATGATTTAATCATGCAACTAAGCCTTTAACCAGAAGGAGGGTAACATACTTTCACATTACTTTTATGATTTGCATTTGTCATTCCATGTCAAATCATCCAGATTTTGGAAAAGTTTCCAGGTGACCTTCCCCCCATAGAATGCCTTGAAAAAAATTCTCATTGTTCATCTATCCATATAATGAAAGATTAGATCAATATCTCTAATAGTTTCTGATTTACAGCCCTGTAAAATGTAATTAATTTTTTGTTATTTTTAACAAATTCATTTTCAAGCAACTTTGGCTGTTTAAAGCTGCAAGAGTAATGGTGGTAGAAAGCTGACATTTGCTACACTGATCGAATTAATTCTACAAACTTCAAAAATGGTCTCAAACCAAACTTATTGTTCTTAGGATTTGCATAGTGAGGCTGTAAATTTAACCTGAAAACCCAAAATCATAAAAACATTGGTCTATTTAATAAGCCATAGCTCTAAGATTTAATATGATACAAAACTGATTTTTTTTCAAATTTCCTATGCCATATCAGTTGATAAATTTAGCAATTGTTGTAATTAAAAGTCTGTTAGATCTGAACTGAATTTTTTTAAAAAATAAAAATCGTATGGTCAGAGGATATTTTAATAAATTATAACTCAAGTAGGTTGAACACCATCTTGATTTTTTTTTTTTTATCATTTTCAGAGATGTACAAATATAAGGTAAAAATCTGAAAAGGCTGAATAAGTGGTGACATGATCAAACTATGGCCTGAAGTAGGGCTGTTTTTTGTTAAATCATAAAAAGTTGCATGCAGCTACATGTTTTTACAGGAGATTCTTGTCCATAGCTATCCGTGTTTCCTTTGGACGTACCATCGCTGTTTGTTCTCTCTACCTGTCCCCTGGAGAGACATATGAGCAATCAGACCTTGATGTTCTCATTGAACAGTTGCTGTCTCCCTTTCTAATCCTGGGGGACTTTAATGGACATCATCCCCTTTGGGAAAGTGCTGTTATTGATGGTAGGGGTTGCTCTGTAGAGTGTATGCTCTTTGATCACATTCTTTCTCTTTTAAATATTCATTCTTCCACTTATTTCCTGCACCTAGTCAGTCCTTTACTGCTATTGATCTCTCGGTTTGCTCCCCTTCATTATTCTTTCATTTTTCATCGAGGGTTGACAATAATCCACAAGGCAGTGATCATTTTCCTATCCTTTTGAGAGAGACTGGCCATAGTCTTTGCCACCCTACCCATGTGCCCTGGTGGAAGATGGATCAGGCAGACTGGTCCACTTTCACTGCTCTCACAGAATTTGATTCTGCCATCATGAATCAGCCATCAATAGACGACTGTGTGGCAGCGGTAACTGGCTGTATTATACAAGCTGTTGCTCAGTGTATTCCTAAAACCTCGACACATTTTCTACGATATCCTCGTCCATGGTGGAATCCTGCCTGCCACATGGCACATAAGGCTTAAAAATGGGCCTGGGATACTTTCTGTAGATATCCCACATTTTTGAACCTCATCGCTTTCCAACTGGCTCGTACACATGCTAGGTGGGTAAGACGTCAAAGCCAAAAGGAATCTTGGATTAAGTTCACAACTAACATATCTTCTACCACCAGTTCCAAGGTCATATGGGACAGGAGTTGAAAGGTCAGTGAGCACTACAAGTCTGTCCCCTTCTTGATCTTACCCTCTGATGGTCAGGAGGTGACTGATGTCCAGAGCTTCACTGATACTCTAGGTGAAAGCTTTTGCTGCACATCTACCACTTCTGCTTGTTCCTCCACCTTCTTGGCCATCAAGACTCGGGCAGAGTGTTTGCCTCTTTCCTTTTGAACTGACTGTCTCTTTTACTATAATCGTCCCTTTACACTGGTGGAACTGAAAATGGCCCTTCATTGGTCTGGCAGTATATCTGTTGGATCTGATGATGTACACTATGACATGCTGTTTTATCTCTCTTTTGCTTCTCTTGATATTCTTCTAATTGTGTTTAACTAGATCTGGTAGGAGAATGTTTTTCCTGATGCCTGGTGCCAGACTATTATTTTACCTTTCTCTAAGCCAGGGAAAGATCCCAAAACTCCTTCAAACTACCGTCAAATTGTTTTGACGAGCTGTCTCTGTAAGACGTTGGAGAGGATGGTTAATGTTCGTCTTGTTTGGTTCCTTGATTCAAACAACCTCCTCTCACCCACCTAGAGTGGGTTATGATGACAGCACTTCACCATGGACCACATAATTGACAAGAAACATCAGTCAGAGAAGCCATTCTCAAACGACATGTATCAATATTCTTTGATATTGAGAAGTCTTATGACACGACATGTAGGTATGGGATTTTGCGAGACCTCTATGTACATGGGTTATGTGGTCATTTACCCATGTTTATTAAAAATTTTTAATGGACAGGAGATTCCAAGTCCGTGTGGGTTTGACACTTTCTCGTTCTTTTGTACAGGAACTTGGAGTTCCTCAGGGCTATGTTTTGAGTTTCACACTTTTCAGTATAAAGATTAATGCCATCACTGAACATCTCACTCTTGCGAGTGGGCTATATGTTGACGTCTTTCACATCTCGTATCAGTCGTCGAACATGAGATATATCAAGCTGCAACTACAGACTGCCCTCAATCGTATACTGAAGTGGACCACGGCGAACAGCTTTCATTTATCTCTCTCTAAAACCATTTGCATGCACTTTTGCTGCCAACAGTGTATTCACCCTGATCCTGAACTTCCTTTATTACTTTACCTTTTAGTACTGACCATAATGACACATAACCCAGAACCAGGACTGGAAAGACCATTTTCATGTGACTGATGGTGGTTCTTGTACTTACCTGTTCGTCTTCCTGGCAGGTTATGATCATTAATGTTATGCTACAGGCTTAGATGTTTGAATATATAATTTTATATTATTTATTTTATTATTATTATTTATTGTGTTATTTTTTTATATAAAGGTGTTCCTTTGTATTGGTTTATTTTGGGCTTAAGTTGTTGTATAAGTAAGGCATCTTTAATTTTGCATTTGTTTGTTTCTTTATTTAATAATTATTTATAAAATATAATGTGATAATTAACACAAATTCTATATTGGAGAAACAAGTAGAAAAATGAAAACCAGATTCAAAGAACACAAAAGTTAGCTTCACATGTTTTCGATCACTGCAAGTCAAATAAACACAATATAACCATAGAAAACACTCAAATAGTAAATAAAGAAACAAACATAAACAAATGCAAAATTAAAGAAGCCTTAATTATACAACAACTCGAGCCCAAAATAAACCAATACAAAGGAACACCTTTATATCTATATTAAAAATAATATAATAAATACTAATAATAATAAAATAAATAATATAAAATTATATATTCAAACTTCTAAGCCTGCACTCTACATTCAGACACTCTGTTACACAACCCCTTTCAAACATGTGGTCAGCTTCCGGTCAGTTACCTCTCTTTCCTTGTGAACCTGACAATGACCAAAGAAGGTCGAAACGTTGTTCACTCTTCTGTGTAAAAAATTTTCTCAACTCAAACAAGCTGTTTTTACATATGTATCTCACTTTCCTCAACATTCTTACTGTTCATTGGACACTTTCCAATTTGTGCCCATACTAGTGTATCACTTGGTCATCTACCACTGAGTCTGTTTCAATGTTTTTTGTTGCTTTTTAGTTTTATCCACTTGTGAGGCTCCCATTCCAGGACCTTTTATTTTGGGGCTTTATACATACACTTTTGAGTTCATTTACATTGGGTTAGACTTCTTACATGTCATTTACTGGTTGCTTACATCATAATTGCTGTCCTCCTCTCTTGGCTAGTATGCATTTAGTCAATGGAGTGGTCACTACACTTGTCTTTTGAGGAACAAGCTGTTTGTTGGAAATGCTACCTTTTTCTACTGTGGGCTTCTCTTATGGTCCTCATTGACCACTTCTGCCTTTGTCATTTGGATCCTCCTTTTCCTCTCTTGTTTTACCCTTATGTGTATCTTTTTCACTGGGGGATATCTTCCCTCCACCCTCACACAGACTCTACCTGTTTTGTTTCCTATGAAACCAGGCTTTTTTATGTGGCATTATTTGTGTCACTTTCTTCTTGTCCTTCCACTGTCTCTGTCTAAATATTGGTGTTTGGTCCTTCTGCTACACCTTATCCTCCTGATATTTATTTATTTCATGAACCTCCTTTCAGCCTTTTTTACTTAACAGTTTGTCCATGGTTAGTTAGTTGCTTTCTTTGCTGTTTGTTGGATGGCCCTCTCCTGGTATCTGGAGGTGTTCCTTCCTCTGTCCTCTACTTTTTACCATTCCTTTGTTCTCCTTCTTCTTTGTTCTACTCTCTTGCTGGAACTTTATTTGTAACGAGGTTTTGCACAATCTCAAGTATGCCCAATTCATGCCATTGCCTTCCTGTCTTTTGTACCTCTTTTTGGTTTTTTTCAGTCTTGTTTTCTCCATAGGGGTTACTATTCTTTGGATGTCTATTCTATAGGTGCTTCTCACTCACTCCTTCTGCACTTACATATACTGCTTCCTAGACTGTCACTTTCTTTCTCAAAATTTATCTACCCAGATGGTTTACAATACTTGTCTCTCTTCCTTCTTTCTTCTATCTTTTGCTATTTGGATATTTTTAACTGGATTGGTTTCTGTTTCCTATTGGACTGTTTGGTGTTTTTTCATTTATCTCTCCCTTGTGAAATCTCTTTGTTTGTCTGTTCACACCTGGAACCCCTCTTTTTTTCTTGGGGCCTCTTTTCTTCTACCAGTTCTGGATGAGTTTGTTGACTCCTCCAGTTGATATGTACAATTTGGATGTAGATAAATGATTGCAGACTATTTTATATTTCTTCACATTTGATTCTTCACCTATTTAATATTCTAGCATTTCTCATGCCCTAGTACAGGCTCTTCCAAACAGATATGTGGCCTTTTACCACACATTCATCACCTTCTCTGCATTTTCTGATTTGTATCTCCTGATGGGTTTCTACTTCCACTAACTGCAGTTATCCAATTGCCTTACTGTCTTTATGATGTACATGTTATGTTCCTTTATTAGGGCCCATTTTTTTACTTCATAGTATCCTACTAGGCAGATGGTGTTGCCCCCAGGATAATGGAAAACTGTTCATAGCATTCACTGTGGCATCATCTCTTCTCACTGATATGGGGCATTGTGCAGGATCACCTGAGGTATCCTTTTGGTGTTTATATATTCATTCAGTTGTCAGATTCATACCATGTCTAATCTATAGATTATCGTGGAAGAAGCCAACACTAGGGAAGCATTCTGCCCACTTATCTGGCTCTCACTTGCTGGCTTTTAAGCATAGGATTTTGAAAACACTCATTGCACTGTCTTCAGTAAAAGACATTTCTAGACTGTTGGGAATTTGAGCATATTCTTTGGGTCTCCCCACTGAAAATTCTCTTTCCATCACATGTTGAGTAGAGCATTGTAGATTCTTGCCAGTGACCAGTTACTAGCTGCTGGGGTGATGAATCATTGAAAATCCTCATCACAATATATAAAAGGAATGTCATTATGTTGAGCAGTCATTTTATAAGTACATATTATGTGTGCATATCTTATGTCCTTTTTCTGCAGCCATTATCTGTTAAGTAAAGTCAATGAAAATACTTTATACTGCTCCATACTTTATTATTATACTGCCTTCCTCCCACCAATGTAGCCAGTCTCATTGAGTGTGAAGATAAGGTTGAGGCATGCACACACTGAATGACATCTTGAGGTATCACTAACATGCTTTCATCCCTCATTTGTAATCTGACAGAATGTAATGTGCACACAAACACTTATTAAATATGTAATGTACTATCCTGCAGCTGGAGTTTGTCCTGTGGAGTCTGATGGTAGAGTTGAGGCATGCATTCAAGGTTATGGATTGAATGTGCCCAATCCATGCTGCACATCTATCAACATTATGTACAAGTACTCTGATGGTTGCATTTTCATTCTGCTCATCTCTGAAACAAATTTTGTTGCTTCTCTGCTTCTTTATATTTATCTTTATGTGCAAGGAATATACCCTGGATGAGACAAGATGCAATCTCCCAGGCGTGTGTCTTGGTGGTGCACCTGTACTTACATATTACACCCTATGAGCACTTTCCAAAGGGAACTTATCAGAGTTAAACTTTTTTCTGGCCCCTTCAACAACATGACAGGAGATCCTAACTAAATCTGTGTGAAGAGATGAGGTGTCTTAGGAGTTAACATTTTTCTTACCTAAAAATGTAATTTAGTAAATACTTAGCTTCTCATACATTCCCACTCAACATCCCAACTTCTGGTGCAAATTTTATTCCTTACCTTATCACAAAGTGAAGTTTAGTTACATGAGTGCAAATATTTAGGAGGAATTATTTTGCGTGAAGGGGTGCCAACTTTCTGTCTGTGGAAGACTTTGTTGCATGATAATATCATTAGTGCAGTTCATGGCATGCAAACCTCTATGTATCTATAGTTAAAGTATAGCAAATAATAAAATGTAAAGTCTTACTGAAAACAAATGTTTGAAATATACATAGGAGGTTTTAGAGATTATTCAAATAATATTTAGGAAAAAGCATAGTTTTCTTAATCATAACATGAGATCACTTTGCACTCAGACTAGCAACAAAACAGACAATTTTCACAAATATCTTTTGTAAAAATATTTCATTTTATGTATAAAACTTGTAATCTTTACTAAAAGTTTACCATATTTTTTGAAGATGGATATCCTGTATCAAATGTTTTAGTGCAGATGTGCAAAGGTGTATACAAATTCATATATTTTATACCAAGCCTGTTACAAAATGGTAAACCAAATGTTAGTGTGTAAAGGACTTGCATGTTTGTTAATGTAAAATTGATTTTTTTAACCAATAACATACAAATGATTTAAATCTGAAGCTGGTGAACTTCTACAGGTTGTTTGGAAAGTCAGTATGCAGTTATATATTTATTAACAGACATGTTTCAGTATAGAATGCAGGAGATAAATATGAATGACAATTATAAACAATGTTGAAAGTGACCACTGTTGGCATTAATACAGGCTTGGATCCTTCTTATTTTTTCTAAACACCGCTATCAGTTGCTGGCTTGAAATAGACAATGAATGCTGTTATGACTACTTTCAAAACTGCACAGTGACTTTCTGAACACCCTGTATATTTGTCTCTACATGGCGATTATTTTTTATCACTCAGCCAGCCTACTGTCATTGAGGGTTGCTGAATGTATGTTTGTAAAACAAAAATCTGTTACTGTGTGTTTTTGTTTTGCTTCTTTCTTTCTTATTTTTGTCACTGAACAACAAACATGCTGCATGCGTAAATTAACACTAGTTTCTGTCTATCTGTATTTTTAATCAACACCACTTTATGAGCATCATTCCTTGTTTGTTTGTGCTGATGTTTACCATATCTACCTGTCACTATTTGCATTTGTCTTTGTCCCTGTGATAGTGTAAATTTTTCTTTCTGTTGGTGTAAACCAGATTTGCCAGTTTATCCTTGTTAGTGAACGTTTGTATCTGATCCTTTTGGATGGATGAAGGTAAAAACCTTCCATGATTAACACCTAGTTAACCTTCCTGTGTTAGTGAGCATAGAATTTTGTTTATTTAGTGAACACTAGCTACAGCTGATTATATTAGTTAGCAACAGACTTTTATATGATATGTATATCTGAGACACGACGTTAGCTTTCAGCAATGTGTATAAATGACTTGTTGACATGCTATGACTGACTTCTACTCCAAGTTAGATATTGTTGTTTATCTAAGCTTCATAACCATGTCACTTTTAAGTTTGGATCCATTTATGTTGACATCCCACTCCAACGTGGAGGCAGCAGCTTATCTTGGTTGCATAACCATGTCTTTTGGTAGCTTTGATCAATCCATGCTGTTATCTCTCTCTAACTTGGAGGAAATATCTTTTATATGTTTTGTAATCATGTTTCTTGGAAGCTCAGGACATTCTGTAGTTATGTTTAATAGTATTTGAATTTTGCTACATATTTGAAATTTTGGTCTTTGTTTCAGTTAAAAAGTAAATGTAAATGGAAAACATGTTGACCATCTTTAGAATTGTTTGTATTTGTGTTCACTGAACTTATCTTCTGTTTATTATAAACTTTTAAAAAGTTGGATATTATAAAATACTGTTCCATCTTTAGTCATAGTATCATGAGTTCTATCATTCTAATAACAGGTGAATGTAAGTTCTGTTATGTATTTTGAATGTGTTTTGGAATTTTTTATTTTGATTAAAGTCACAATAAATTAAACATGTTATTTTAATTAGAATTTGTTTTTCTTCTAGTTGGTAGTATCAACAAAAACCAATCATGCTGCCAATATTTTCAATGCTAAGTTTTTGCCACAGACTGAAAATCGTCATGTAAGTAGTAATAGTGTAGTTCTTTCAACATGGAACAATACTATTTAATTATAAAATATTATACCCTAATTGTTAAGCATATGTCAGATCACGTATTTAAATGATATTTCATATAAAAGGAAATTTCAAAACATGCATACTGGTGTATGAATGGAACTTGTATATGTAAATTAGGAAAATTAAGATTAAAATATTTATTTGTAATGTGCAAAGAATTTAACTGTTATGTGAGAATACAACTATTCACATGAATTTAGAACTAATGTTTGCCCTTGTGATTTTAGTTTAAGTTAATATAAATATTAATGTGAATTTAATGAAACATAAAATATAAGTTCAATACACCTGTTATTTACTTAAGAAAAAGTGCAGATATTTTAATAATATGTGTAAGTGGTAGAGTCTAAGAGGAGAAAATATTTCTTATTGTACAATAATCTTTCAGGTTGTGTCTTGTGCTGGAGATGGAATGATTATCTTCTCTGATGTAGAAAATCCAGACACAAGCTTGAAGAACTGTTTTACTTGCCATTTTGGTTCAGCATACAAATTGGAGACCGTGTCTAATGACCCTCATACTTTCCTTTCTTGTGGAGAAGATGGAACTGTACGCTGGTTTGATCTCAGAACAAAGACTTGTTGCTTTAAGAAGGAATGCACAGAGGCAGGTTACTTTGTATGTCTGCTAGAAATCTACAGTTTCTTTTATTTTGTTTTTATTCATGTCCATTTCAGAAGAGTGCTTGCATGACATAGCTGTTAGCACATTTTATGAAATAGCTCTTACGAGTGTAATTTGGCTACAGTCAGTTTGGTGAAATGTTGCCTCTACTTGGTGTGGAAAAAATGGGTACTGGCATAGCTTTTAGTTTGTGCTTGGTTTTTGATTTTGGTTTTAAGAGAGTTACTTATCTTTACTTTAAAGCCTTGCAGCATTCATCTCAAGTCAACTGATTGGACACAATTAATACTACATTTCAGGATATCCTCATCAATTGTAGATGTTCAGTAACATCTCTTGCAGTTAGTCCATTTACCCCATACTATATTTGTGTAGGGTGTTCTGACTCTTCTGTGCGTATCTATGATAGAAGAATGTTAGCCACAGGTAAGAAATGCAAGTTCTTGTTTTTTCTTATTCAGGTAAGTTTTCTGCCTTTTTGGAAATGTGCAGTCATTACGATTTTTTTTTTTGTAATTGTATAGTTTGATTTTGTTTTGTTTTTAACAAAAATATTGTTTATTTAATGTGATATTACTCACTTTAAAATTAATGTTTTACTTTCTGTGAACTTTTAATGCTACCAACTTCACAGGTCATTCTTATTCAAAGGGAGGTTGGAACCTCGAGGTATCACCTGACATATCGTTGGAGGAAACTCTTGTCTAGTACATCTTTTCATGATATACAGCATTACAACAACAGCCATATATCCAAACTAATTGTAACTTCAGAAGAAAAACAAAGAAGAAGATGAACATAACTTTTTTGGGTATTTGCTATGTAAAAATTGCAGAACCAGACTAATTCCAAAAATACTGTTAAAATAAGGTCGTAGAAAACACGGTTCATAATTGTGTGGCAATACAAACTAGCACTTTTTAGATACACCCAGTATAATAACTAAACATCTGAATGTTTTTGCTAAATTTTCCATTATTTGGATACAAAATCTTCATATTGTATGTATGCATGAAACTTAGGAAAGTGTGTTATGTTAAACTGTTAAGCCATACTGAAGTTTTAATACAGAAAACTCGTATTTAAAAAAGAAACATTTAAAATTCAATCATGTTTTAAAACACGCAGTTGAAGATTTTTGAGGTTTAGTACCAGCCATATTAAATTGTGAAATACTAATTAAGTTGCATTAAATAAATGTTATTTGCATTTAGAGAGAACATGTACTTAAAACAAATGCATGAGTATAAGTTAGGAGCAGAAGGTACATGGTATTTTGCAGTTTTGCTATAAACTTGTTATTCTTACTAAAGTAGAAAACATGAAATGGAAGAAACTCGAGGTCTTTAAGTTGAGCACTGATTTTATTCTCAGGCATTTCTATTGCACAATGCTTTAAACTGTGCTTCAAAAGTTTACTAAAAATAAAAGTGTTACTGAAATTTTTTGCTTCTGACCATTTTCTTTAACTTTGTGTGATTTCAATATTCATTGTATATTTTGCATCTTAAAGTTTTTTAAATAATTCTTAATCATAAGGCTAAGATAATTGTTGCCAAACCTACGTGGTAGCTATTAATATAAAGTTGTTTTGATACTTGTATTCTTTTTCCAAGTTTAAGATGATCTAGTTAACTAACTTTTTACTGTCATTATCAGTATTTACTTTAATATGATTTTTAACTTGATATTTTGCTTTTTTAATAACATATTTTTGTTTATAATGTCCCATTTTCAGTAGCAATTTTGTTGTTGATCTTAATATCAAACACTACATTTTGAGTTTCTTGAAAAATATCAATTGAATTACTTTAACTTTTATATGTAGGAGGTTTCCCAAAGAGTTGGCCAAGGTCAGCCTTGTACTCGTTTACAGTACCAGAAGTAAGTGCCAGAAACTGCAGAATAACTTCTGTGGAATATAGTCCAGATGGTCAGGAGCTGTTGGTCAGTTACTCTTCTGACCAGATCTATTTATTTAACATTCAGGTGAGTAAGTAAGGTGTTTAATTTAAATATACAATTTTAATATCTTAAAGAAAATTTGGTTTAAGAGCTGTTGTTATATTTATTTTTACATTGACCATTTTAATTTGATAATATTTTGTAAAGTTCAGATGCAGGTTTTTACAATTAGAAAATTGTATGTAAAAATTAAATTTTTAAATCCTGCCTTCAGAATTGTTAATTTGCATTCTCTTCAAAGTAATGCCTTCCATTTATTTCAGAATCAATTAAATGTGTTTTGGTGACATTTGCTCTTCCTCTTCACTAGTTCATACTCTAAGAGTAAATTGATAATATTTCAATTTTTTCTTACCTCCTTGGATTTGAGTGTGTGGTTGTATATGCACTGAAATGATATTTCCCAGTTATTCTGAGAATCCTATCTTCATAAGCCTTTCTTTAAGATGTGCTTCATTTCCTTTTTTATACTCAAGTTTGTTTTTATTCTTTATTTGTAATGATATTTTTTAGCCTTGTTGTTTCAAAATGTATTAATTATTTTTTTTAATATAGGCAGGAAGAAAGGAAGAACCAAAAGTTCTTTCTAATCCATCTAAAATTCTTGAAAGAGAGGTGAGAGAAAAATAATTTATTATTGATTTTTTATGAAGATTTCCTTTGTGAACTTAATTTCATACTTGAGGGATATACAAGAGACATATTACTTGGATAATACAAGGCAGCAATTTATGTTTCTATTTAGATAAATATGAATAGAATTCCTGCAAGTCATATTTTTTCAAAAGCAAAATATATATAATACAAGTAAAGATAGAATAATTATAAATAACAGTAAATTGAACAGATCAAAGGTATGTTTTTATGGTTGTCTGAATTTTTCTTTTGTTAATTTTTTTAGATTATTTTTTGCATTTTAAAATACTGCTGATGTATTCAGAGTGAACTTAAGTTTTCTAAACTGGTCAAATTGTATGAGTAATTGGAATTATATTAAAAACATTGTCAATAATAATAGTATCAAACTTGTTCAGTGTATTTTACTCATTACAGATTTTAGTGTCCTTGGTTGTGGGTTTTTAGCATTAAGTACATTGTCAATTAATTATTTAGTATTGACCACAATAATGTATAAAAAGTACTAAAAGTTCATATCTTTATAATTATTTTTGATCTAACATGAAAATTAAAAATTTAACGAAATGAATATTTGCTTTCTTGTGTGTTTATAAGCAATGTTGATCTGAGGATGAAACGGAAAATGTTTTGCTTTATATGTAATTACATTATACAATTTTTTTTATAATAAGTTTAGTAAATATTTTTCATATAAACTTTAAAATTAATTTGACTGAACATAATATATTAGAAATCTTATGGCAGTGAAAATTTAAATTAGCTAGATGTTGCACTACTGAAACTAGTTTATTGTTGTGTGTGTATTTAGGTTTTATGTCCTCTACACACTGATGGGTTTGCAATGGAGAACATTCTGGGTAAGTGAAGATTTGACATTATTTTTCATAAAATCCTAATCACAGCATTCCTTATAATTATTTCCTGTTTATTTGAGGTAGTTGTGTTTAAGTCTTACTTCATTGTAATGAAACATATGCATTATAATATTGCACATATAATTAAAGATGAAATTGTACACTCAAAAAGTGAATTATATCATTAATATTTCAGAAAGATAATTGGTATCTTGATAGCTGGCTTGAATAAATTTTCATTTTAAGTGGTAGTTTATAACTGTCTGGTTAGTTACAGGATATGTAACCTTATAGAATGAGATACTTTTAGATCAAGTATTTGAGGCTATACAAATTGTAGTTGTCTTGCACAGTTTGTTGACTTTATTTTTTTAATCAACAATATAAAAAAAACTAGGTGTAAAATTTTTTTTGTTCACTTGCAAATACTAAAAAGTTTAAATAAATATATGATGTAGAAATGAATTCATTAAAAAAAGTTACAAATGAAGCAGACATTTTCTTCAGATGAGAAAGAAGACCAAGGAGTTACTTCAGAAGGAAACAGTTTTTGCTATACTGAAGAAAAAGAGGAAGTAAAGCTAGGGAAGGTGACACTAAATAAAAACATAGAAAACTTGGAAAAGGAACTTTCTCTTTATCGCAAGCATTTCTTTGAAATGTAAGAAAATTGTAGATTAGGAGAAGAGAATTAACTTATTAAAATGTATCCTTAACTGGTATAGACCTTTTTAGTTGTGGTATAATGGTTTCTAGAATGTTGTTATTCTTCAAGTACAAATTTTTGCTCATAGCTCTATTTCTTGATGAATTAGAGATCTATTTACAACTGTGGCTATTGAGGATTTCCTCTTGTTTTAAAAAAACATTTAAATGTATTGAATTATAACAAGAGTTTATACATGCACTTTACTTGCTTTACTCTTTGTTTTCCATTTTGCACAGTCATTTAAGAAAAATACTATTAATACTTTAAAAGTATTTTGCATCATGAAAAGAAAGGATCACTAATATTGTTGCCATAACTAGTCCTAAAGTTTCATGAACCATTACATTATGTATAGCTTTTATAAAGTATCAAGAGTATTCTTCCTTATAAGTTTAGTCAGGATAAAGGCAACTGTGTGTGTGTGTGTGTGTGTGTGTGTTTAATAACATTCAAAGCTTTCAAGTTATTAGAGATGTTGTGTGCAGAAACTTTGTGTACATTTTTACTTGCATAACTTTTTATTTTATTTCTGTTTTTGCATAGTCATTTAAGTTAACCATTTAAGAAGAATGTTAACATGTTAAAAGCATTGTACATATTGCTGAGTGGTAATAATCATTGTATATTCATAAGTTTAGTTCTAAGGTTTCAAAATAGTGCTGCTTTAACAGGTTAATAGCAATTTAATGTTCAGTCTTTTCTTGAATAATTATAACAAGTTTAAACATCAGAAACTTTTAAATAATATAAAACATTAAATACTTTCCCTTGAAATACATATCACTGGAACATTACTTGACAATAATCCAAGACCAAAATATTTTTAGGGCAAGGCTATAACTGTTTAATATTAAATAAGGCTAGAAGTTTTAAACAAATGCGAGTTGTTTGGGATGAGGTTTCAAGATGAGGTTAAAAAAGGACAACAGTGATTTAGGCCTAACAGTATTTGGAATAGTAATTGTTAAAATTTGTGAAAAAATAAGTTTATTTTTTCTTCTGAAAATTAATTTGGTCATTAAATAACTAAATTATTTCAAAGATAATAAGTATTAATATTTATTTTAGAATTTGGTGCAAAAAGATTTGCTTCATAACATAATACAAAAAGTACTTAATAAATTGTGAAATGGATTAAAAAAAGATATGATGTGTGGAAAGTAATTTAAAAAATTGTCACTTACTATGTATTTACAAGATGGATTAGAGTTGTCACTTATTTTTTAAAGAACGAAAGTGTTAATGTATCATATACAATTAACTTTATCTGACTTTAGTGAGAAATCTAAGATTGTGCTTTGGTTATTCAAACTGTGCAACTCAGCAAAAAATGGGTACTTTTCATGTTTATGTTCATTAACCTACTTTTTCTAAATGTTTGAATAAACTATTATTGAAATATGAACTAAATACTTTTTAATCACTAGATAAAGCCTAAAAATATTTTAAACCTGTAGTTCTGCATTTATATTAATGAATACTGATCATTTAGAAAAGCTCCATAGAGTAAACTATATAAATTACTTTGATTAGAAAAATTAGTAGATCTAACAATAAATGTGAAATGGTATGTTGAGTTTTTAAAAAAAAACCATAGGTGTGAAATTTTAATACGTAAGCATATATTTTGAAATTTTAAAGAAGTGCACTAATTGACCCTTATATGAGAAATATGTATTTATAAATTATTCCATTTTAGTATTATTGATGGAAAGTTTACATATTTTGTATATTACTCACATTGAAAATGGAATACGTTCTTCTCTTGGCATTTCTCATAGGCATCAGCTTGAGCCTGTTATTAACCTTGTTTATAGTAACCTGGGACTTAACAGTGGAGTAATTACATTTAGTGAAGCTACCAGAGACGGGCAGGAACATTTGAATCTTCCTACTCCTGTTTGGAATGGAAGATATTGCAGAAACCCACATGGAATTATAAGTCATTGTCAAAACTTACCCAGAAGTTATGGTCTACATCCTAATGTAAGATCTAGTTTTACAGGACATCGGAACATTCAGTCAATGGTGAGACAACCTGATAACCCATTTTGTACTTTACAACAATAGCATTTATTACTCCGCTCGTTAAGAGTGCAATATTTGGAGTTGATAGAAGCACCTTTTATAAATAATTTTTAAATAAAGGGTTGAAATGCAGTGACTTGTATTTAAATAATTAAAATTTAAAGTTTTAAATGGCTTTAACTTAAACACTCAACATGTTATGTAGTTTGATACACTTCATCATTGTCAGAAGTTACTTACAAGACAACCTGTATACAAGACACTTCTGCATTTCATTAGGTATTCTATTCCAAAGTAATTTGCATAAATCACCAATCAGTACTCACACTGTGGCATGCCATATTAATTAGGTGATTAATGGCTCTTCATTTTGATTGAATACTTGTTTTTCTTTTTTAAATTTTATTACATTCAATGTTTCATAGATATTTAAAGATGTAACATTTTTGGTTGTGCTGCAATATGAAGGTCAATTTGAAATCTCAAATTTGGCCAATTCTAGTGAGCCCACAGTGAGAATATAAAGTTGAATGGACATCAAGGTACTTGCCTGATATATGACATGACATTGTAAACATTGATCAATGCCTTGTGAAAATAATGTAGAAATGTAATGTTTCAGGACATACAGAAAGTATCAATTGTCTTGTAAATGACTCTTGAAGATGGTGTATAAGTGCATTGAAACATGTCATGGTGTTTTCAATTGAAAGCCATTGATGGCTTTTATTAAATTTTTAATTGTGTATATATGAATCACTGCATTTTAATTGTTTATTTAATTTGCTGTTATGATATAGTTTTCATAGCCACTTTAAAAGGAAGTGTACCTTCCATGTACTTTAGACCATTGTATATTTCTAAAATTTCATTTAGAACTCAACTGATGGTAAGTAACATAGGGTATGTTAACCAATAAATTTGTATTTATACAAAAAGTATGTGTGTATGTGGATATAGAAATAAGAATTGAATTTAAAGTAAGATACAAAACCATAAACTTCAGTAAAGATTAAAAATTCATTTATAAATACAAAAATAAATTAATGACATAAAAATTGAAATCCCAAATGTCAGAATTTATTATTATTAATTCCACTTAGTATCAAAGGAGTACTACAAGAGAGATGCCAACTATTACAATTTGAGAGTAATCATTACGATTTTGGTGTATACATTATGACTATATGCTCACACAGACAAATATTGCAACTTGTTCCAACTCTCAAATTATTATATATTATATAGGCCAATACATTAAAGTGATAAATTGTTCCCCCAGAGCTTGAAAGGGGTGAAAAGAAAATTTCTAGTGAGATACAAATAAATTTTGATAATAAATGAAAGACAGTCCAAATGACTACTGCAATAATCATGTTTGTGCTTGACATAATAAAAAATATTAGTATCTCTGTCTACCAATAGTTTGAGTATGGTGCTTCTCTTTACTGGGTACATGGAGGAATTCATAGTTACGTCATCAGTACTTGTCAGCCAGTCACAGCTCGTGTAAATGGGTATTTCTCTTTTCTAAGCGGCATAGAAACACCAATGCAATCGTTCACAAGATGGAGAAAAAGAGGCCTCATTCATTAGATTGTCTTGTTTCTGGCAAATCTAAAAGGACTAAACCTGTGAAAGGGTTCTGTCTACAATCATTATGCTTAGTATTTTAAATAGTTGGCATCTCTGCTATTATAGACCTTTATCCTCTCTCTTTAGATTTAAGTTTATCTTTTAATATGAATTTAAGTTCATAGGTAGAGATCTACCCCCAAAAAGAATTTATTTGTATAGCTTATTTCTTCTTAAATTCATTTGTATGTCATGTAGCAATCTTTAAATGAGAAAAGAGGATCCTGGGCTTATAAATTATCTGGGTTTGACACACTACTTTTCTTTGGTGGACCCCATATTGTCAGGAGTAGTGGATGATTCAAATTTCAACCAATCAAATGAAAATGGTCATGAAGAGGCCCGTAACTGTGGACTGCTTCTCTTTCTTCATTACTTTTAGTCTAAGAAGACAAGTTGATTTGCTTTTTAGTTGTACATTCTCTCTGCCAAATCTCTAAGTGAATCATTGACTTTCTTTATCTAGAGAAGCTTAGAGGAATTTTTTTATTCTACTTGGTCTGTTAAAAAAGCTTGATTCCAGAGGTCCTACAAGTTGAAATTTAAACCTAAAAATAGTGGTTTACTTCTGGCCTTCAAGACTTTTGGGATAATTTTTACATTGAAATTACCTGCTATGACACTTTAAACTTCTGGAATGTGATTCTTGTATCTTGCAGAAAAGGGCTTTTCCTTATGTTTGATTTTGGGTTTTTGTTATTCCTTTTCCTAATCTTGGCAAGGATCTCAAATCCCTATCCAGTTAAAAGCTTATTACTTTGACTGTCTTTATAAGGTATTGGAAAAGATGGTTTATGTTTACTGTATGGTTTCCCTAATTCAAATAATATCCTCTCTTACACTCAGAAATCTACCATAGAGTAGAGAAGCATTTGTTGAAGAAAAAGTTTGATACCACTTTTTCAGGAAAGACTTGTTATGCGACTTAGAAGTACGGTATCTTAAAAGAACCTCATTTTTATGATTTGTGTTGTCACTTATCTGTTCTTATCAAATTTATTTTTATAGGGTAGATCTTCCAATATCAATGTCATATATATGTATATGACAGTAAAATATTGCAAATGAGTCTTGGTTTCTACTTGTTAAATCATTTGTATGCATTTTTGTTGCTGACAAGATTTGCACCTGGACTTGAAATTCTACTTGTGTAATTCTCTAGTTATTTTAGCAACAATATTTATTATAACCACATAAATTTTTAAGCTTTAAACAAAATGTATTGCATATTTTTAAAAAGGATCCTAGGGTACAAGCTACAATGTAGTATTATAAAATGTGACCTAGGTTTTTGAGGTGACTGCATAAGCAGGACCCACATTGTAATGAGGATACACTATCTATAGTCTTAACCTCTAATTCATTAGTCTAGCACAAGAAGATGAGAAATTAGGAGAGCAAGATGTGGGTACTCAAACCCACAACATCCTATGTCTGTATCACCCTTCACTGCCTGCAGACAGTTGTGGGAAGGTGACTGCTTTCTGAAGTTAAAATAAGAACTAGATGAAATATGATAAAATAAAAACTTACCTCCTCAAGTTAGCATTCTTATTTCCAATATGGTAGAGGTGCTAATGAACACAACATCAGTAAAATGAGTTTACTGTGACTGTCATGCTTTCATATATGGCTCAAGGTGTACATCTGCACAAAGTAGTGCCAAGTTCTTAAATGACTATTTTTAACTAAAAATATGGTAATACCTTCTTTGCCTTATTTTATTTTTTATCTTTCTTATTTTTATTTTAACTTGAGAGTATTCCCACAATTGTGTGCAGGCAGTGAAGGGTGATAGATGTGGGACATTGTGGGCTTGAGCACCCACATTTTGCTCTCCTAATTTCTAATTTTCTTATGCGAGACTAGTGAATTGGAGGTTAAGACTGATAGACGGTGTATCCCCACCACAATGTGGGTCTTATTTCTTCAGTCACCTCCAAAACCTAGAATACATTTTATAATCCCACATTGTAATTTGTACCCTGAGATATTTTCAATTAATGCAGCATTTTTGTTTTGGGTTGTTTTTTAGTTGTAACAAACTAATATAAGTAGTCAGATTTGGATTTGGTTTTTTTAATGCAGTCCTTCCTCATTTTGTTTACTTATTTGGCTTCATTTGGATGTAATTAATTAATTTAACAAAAATGTGCAAGTGTGTGTTGGACAATGACCAATCAACAATATAGTAAGGCATTTTTCTTGTTTATTTTTATGGTTTACCATTGCTGTTGGAAGCAGTTTTGGAGTGATCAAGCCATTGCCACATTATCATTTCTGTTCTAAGGGTTTCAGAAGGCAGCACCCCTGAACATTTTGAAAGTTTAATGCTAAGAAATCAAATCTTAAATTACTTTAACTACAAATACTGCATGCAAACAACAAATGTATTGAATTAAAGTAAGCAAGTTTTAATACATGAGTTGTATCTATGTATGCCATGAAAATTAACAGCTTCCTATGGCCCTGAGAGACTTGGATATTGAAATGACAAGAAGATGACACCACATATTTATAACTTGATGATTCTTTGACCTATTATTATATTGTTTGGTTTTCTTAGACCTAAGGAATTGGTACAAGCCTCCATTTAATTTTTAAGTGTATACAAGAGGGCACTACTTTTATAGTAGCATTACGTTATTTCCACAAATTGCATTTAAAAGTATTTTAATGATAAAAGAATTTTTTTGCAGTGTTGAGCCCATAATTTAAATTTTATATATATAAAAGCTCATGAAACTTCCAATGAAAACCAATAAAAGTTGTGTATTATAAATACATATCTATTTTATCCAAAGAAAACTGAATAAAAAGGGTTAACAGTTGAATTAATTTAATGAATCTTAGAATAATAGATGCACAAGTTTGTTACAATGGCTCATCGCCATAAGCCTAAATGTTTTTAAGAGAGGACTGACATCCCTAATGATAAAAGAATTTTTTGCAGTAGTACTGAAGTAGTAATTTATTTATGGAGTTACTTCAGTGCTCTCTATCTCTTATTAAATGTGTCTAATTGACTTTACATTAATTGCTGTGATTTCGTAGATTTTACTTTAAAAAAATTAAGCAAAAAAAACAAAAGAGGACATTTTTAAAATTGTTTGATCTCTCATTATCAGGCTATTCTTACATTCAGTGCACTGTAATTTTTCATCATCTTTATTAATGCTATATTTACTTGTTTTGAAGATTAATGATGCAACATTCTGGGGTAAAGATTTCATTTTGAGTGGTTCAGACTGTGGTCATATTTTTATTTGGGATCGATGGACATCAGACATAGTACTGGTCTTGAAGGCTGATGATTGTGTAGTCAATTGTATTCAACCACATCCATATGATCCAAGTAAGAAGACAATATTGACTTGTTATGTAGAATAGTATTTGTTTCCTAAGTTTGGTGTTTAATTCTTGCCTAACAAATATTTGCATATATTTATTTATTTTTATAGTATGTATTGTATAATTGTTAATATTAAAATATTTTTCATTGTTAATGCAAATATGGTATTTTAAAGAAATCATAAAATATTTTTGCTTTTCCTGTGTTTGTGTATACATACATTTGTGGATGTACGTGTGCAATGTGCATCAAATGCACTTATAAATTTGACTGTTGTTTGTGATGGAAAAAGTAGAAGCAAAATGTGGAGATTTAATCATCAAATGAGATTTAAAGATGTAACCCCTCTCCCCCTCATGAATTGTTAACCTCTTTATTTTCCAGTAATTATGAGAATTTTAAAATGAATTTTGAACTATTTTAGTTCTAGCTTCCAGTGGCATGGGACACAGCATAAAGGTCTGGGCACCCTTGTTTGATGAACCTTTCTTTGACTGGATGAAAGCTAGAGAGGTAAATTTGATATTGTATATTTTTGAAAATAAAGCTTTTAATTTTAAAGTATTTTTTAGTCTTATAAGCCAGCTAAAACCTAAAAATAAAATAAATATAAACAATTCTACTTTTACCCAATCTTAACCTTTATTATGTCAAGGTGTAACCAATCCAGATATCTGTGTACAACCAACTTAGATGTACATGTGTTGCATGTATAATCCTGGATCAGAAAATTTATATTGTAAAGAAAACAATTTTTCCTTGAAGAAATTTTGGGGGTATAAAGAAGGGAGATTTTCATATAATACAGTAGTCTGATCTTAATTATGGTGATTTTAAATTATTTTATTAGCTTCCAAATGCTATACATCCAACCTAGAAAACATCAAGAAGAAATAAGTTCGAAAATTCAACAGAGTGATCAAGACGTATAATTTTATGTCTGTAAACATAGTTTACAATTACAGTTTGAGAGTACAAAGTGCTACAGGAAATAATATCCTTAATTTAGGCCTAAACTTCACAGTTCTAATTGTTAACATAGCTACAACCATAGAATCTGCTGCACAAAGCCTCCTAAACCCTATGACTGAACAGTTTCAACATCAAACTTGCACCATCCTCAAGAAGGCCAAGAAACAAAAACTGAACATCACTAAACATGAATGCAGTGCACTTAACCATCTAAAATGAGATAACATCAATATTTTACCAGCAGAGAAAGGAAACAGTATAGTGATCTTAGATATCAATGATTATGACACAAAGATCAAACAGTTACCAGACAAACACCAATATAAAAAGATCACCAATTATCCTACAGAAAAGACAAAGACCCTCATCAGTAGAACACTGAACAAACTAAAGAAAGAAGGCTTAATCAACGAAAAACTAGCCAAAGATTTAAGATCCAAGGAAAATTTCCCTCCTCAGTTCTATGGAAAATCTAAGGTACACAAACCTAATATATATCTGAGGCATATCGTCAGTGCTCAAAACTCATCTTGCCATCAACTGGCTACCTTCCTAGTATCTATCTTATTTTCACTATTACTATGAGGAAACACTGAACATCACATTCAAAACTTGTCAGATTTTATAGGACAACTTGGAAAGCTACACATCAAATCCCATGATATTATGGTCAGTTTTGACATCACAGACCTATTTACCAATGTTTCAACCTCAGACACCCTTCACATCACCAGACAACGACTGCTGAATGACAACTCTACCACACAGAACAGATATGAAAAGACTCCATAATGTAACTAACATCCATTTGCCTACATTTAACCTATTTCCAATACAACGAGGAATTCTATGAACAAACAGATGGTCTAGCCATGGGATCACCACTCTCCAATCCTAGCAGACATTTTTGTGGAAAACTTTGAAGAAAGAGCCATATCATCAACACTTTATAAAATCAAGTTTCTACAGACGTTATGTTATTTAGTCCCACAGTCATGAAAACTTACCAGTATTCTTAGAATTTCTAAATTCCTCAGACAAAAGAATCCACTTTACTATGGAAATAGAGGAACAAAACAGTCTACCATTTTTTGTCACACTCATCAGCAAGCAAGCAAATCAAATACCCACAATGTATACAGAAAACCCACCTACAGAAACAGCTATCTACACTTCCAGTCCAATCATCATCCAACCTTGATAAAACATGATATAATCCAATGCCTGAACAAGAGAGAAGAAAACATTTGTGATAAGACATCTATTGAAGCAGAACACCAAAAGATTGTAGAGAGTTTTAAACTCCTTGAAGACAACGACAGACAAAAAAAAAGATCAGAAAGTCACTACCACTATTTACCAACCATACCTACATTTCATTAAAAAACTCAAATGCATAGTCAAGAAATTCAACATAGAAGTCAGGTGGAAATCCTACAGTACCTTAAGACCCATTCTGGTATTTAAAAAAAAATAAAAAAAATTTGGCAGACCTACAAAAGAGAATCTCAAAAATGTCATCTATTAAATTGTGTTCCTGCAACAATATGTACATTGGAGAAACAGGTAGAAAACTTGGAACAAAAAAAAAACCCATAAAGATAACACAAGACACATGAAAACACAATTCAGCCAATGCAGAGCATGCCACGTCAACTGGACACAGAATAAACTGGGATAAAACTAGAATCATTGACACAGACAAATTGTGGAAAACAAGAAAAACCAAAGAATCATTTTATGTTAACACTATTAAACCCTCACTAAACAGAGATCCTGGATTAGAAGTAAGTAATCTGTGGCTGCCATTGGTTGAAACTGCAGGAAGTCTCGCCTTCAATTGGAAATACTGATAATCCAACCAATCCTAACACACTCCACAATCCACCACAATACTATAAAAGACCAACAACACCTACATGCATGCTGACCTGAAGACGAAGGGTGGAAGGCTTTTGAAACATCATCCTCTACACTTTTCCTCCACAACAGGCAGTTGCCATCCATTCTACAAAGTTTCAGCTCTGTATATTGTGACAAAACATTTGTAGTTTAATATTATATGCCAGTGTCTGATTTAATAATCTAGTTACAAGAACTTGTAATTTGCTATGAAACTTTTAAGGAATAAAATGCAATACATTAAACTTTGTTGTAACATTCCATTAATATTAGTTCAGAATATAATACTTATACAAAAGATAAAGAAGTTTTTATGCATTTTATCTTGTATAATAATATTTTGTATTCATAGCATATTTTTGTATATTTTTTATTTAATTTTTAGCTAATGCTTCATTTTGTATTGTAAACTTTGATATGACCCTCATAAAAGCCATTTTACTTTGTTATAGTTAGTTCAGCACAATGCTAGGTTATTATGTGAGAGTAAAGAAGTTTTGAGGGTGCCAGCACATCTCATGGTTCATATTCTAAGCTCTCTGTCTCGAGTCCGAGCTGGTGAGAAATTGTTTATTTTCTTCCTTTTTGTATGCTTGTAAAGGAAAGGGTTGATTAATTTGTTCTATTAGCAATGATGATCAAAGTTTATGAATTAATCCTATTAAGTATATTATATATACTTTAAAAAATATACATGTGTGTATCAACTGCCTTCAATCATATAAGAAGTGCACTCTTCTGTATTTCTCCCAAATGTTTCAGTTCAGTTTTTCTTATTTGTTTCTCCCCTTAGAATAACAGCATCCAAAACTGTATTGTTGTATTACACGCTTCAAGATTTCATCCATACTATTAGTTGTTTTCCATCTGCATGTAATACATTACCTCTACTATTAATAATGTCTTTGGCAGTTTAGCTGTAACTATAAATACTTGCAACTCTAAATATTGGGGTTTGATACCTGTTATTAACACAAGTTAAATAGCTTATTGTGTAATATAGTGCTTGAACACAAGATAATATTTTGAATTTATTATTATTGTTAATTATACACGTTAATATTGTCCACTTTAATGGGCTCATACATCATAATTTTAATTGGTTAAAATAAATTCCATCGCAAAAATTATCATACAATAAAATTGATATTAGTTACCAAGTAAGACCTAAGTGGCAACATTTTATTGTAATCCTGGTAGGAAGCAGAGTTGTTAATCCTGTTTATGTAAATTACATGAACTGTTGATGACTTAGTTCTTAGAGTTAGTGTATAAACTCCTGAAATGTGCTGTTGTTTTTTTTAAACCAGAGGGTTATGAGAAGCAAAATGGGGGGAAACAACTTTGTATATGCTACTGTTATTTGTAATTTACCATAAATATAGCCCATTGACCAAGCATTTTACATTTCTTAAAAAAACAAAAGTGGTTGCTCTCCCTCCCCAATTGGTACCAGTGTCAGATCCTCATATCTTAATACTCAAAACTATTATCAAATGTTATTTAATATTATAGTTATTATTTAATTAAAATAATGCCATTAAAAGTATTGTTTATTAAAATAAAGCAAACTTTAGACTTGTAATAATGCAGATGTATTTTCAATACATAAACATGTATGCATGCATGTACCAATGTAATGTTTAATTAATTTTATTTTCATGTTCCTTATGTTAAAGGTCCATAATATCTTTGCTTGTATTTCAATTTATAATATTTCCTGATTAGGTTAACAATATAAAATTACTTTGATATACTAAAAATAAACTAATAAATTACAGAAACCAAAATTTGTGTTTAGTGTAAGAATTGAGTAAAAAAAACAAACCTTATCTGTTTTGTCAGATGGTGCTATAGCAAATGGAGGCTTAACACCTGTGAGAAATACTATGCATTATTAGGTTGCACACATACTTAAAAATACTCCCAAGAACATCAAGTTTGAAATAGTTAGTTTTCTTTTCCCATTTCCATTTTATAAGTATTTAATGACTCCTTTTGTAGAATTTTAGTTTTTTGTACTAAAATATTAAAGAAAAATAATTTGCACTTCATAAATTTTGTATTGAGGATTTTATTCATTAATAAATTTTTATTTCTAATTTCAGGAGGAACAGAACTAAATTGATAACTGTGATTTTTTTTTTCTTTCTCCCTGATGGAATATTTACATCCAAGATCAAACATTTCATGTGAATTGTATCTTCTGGTAGATCTTCCACCTTGTATGATGCTGTTGTATCAGTTTATTTTGATTGTTTTCAATGCTTTCTAAGAGTATCTAAAAATAATCTTCCATGTAATACTTGTTTCTCTTGGTATACTAAAGTGTTCCAAATTTCTTGTCACCATTATTGTACAAGCTAATATTAATTTAGTTTATAGAAAGGTTGGATCTCAAAAATAGTGTTGTTGTATGTTTGTTTTTTAACTCTATTTCTTGATACAAATGTTATAGCATCACTGTGTATATTTTGAAGATTCAGGTTCACTGAAGGAGTTGTGTGACGGCTCTTAATAGTTCAATATCATCAAATGTAATCATCATATTTTAAATTTCTAGCCAAGTGAAATTTGATACAACTGTAGTACCAAGACTTATTCTCCAAGAATTTGCTAAGCGTTGTAGTAGCTTTGAAATGTGAAATGTATGATTTTAGATCAGGACTGTTCAACTTGTGGTACACAAGCCACACCTGCTCCTAGCAGGGGAATAATCTGTCTATCAAAATTTAAGTTTGTTAAATCATAAAAATGTCATTTATTTCAGATTTAAAAAGAAACATTATTTTTCTCATATTACTCATTCATTATTTATCTTTAAATGTACAATGAGCAGATATATATTATGGCATTTGACAAGAATTATAGAACCTAGAATTCTACATTCTTAGTCAACAGCCTGTTCCTTTTCTTCTCCCACTGGTTTGAAGTTACAGCCCTAATTTAATTATACTGTATGTGTAGATATGGTGTCTTTTGTTATTTGATAAGAATTAAGTTGGTGGGTAATATGGTAAAACCTTGCTTGGCTTTTGTGTCAATATATTGCAGTTATTTGGTTCTGTACATCCAGGTTATTTGACAGTTATTCATGAAGGAGATTATAATAAACGAAGTAAGTGTGTCAATATTTCCACACTACTAGGTTACTATCCTTCATCCATGATAGTCATAAATCAATGGATGTATTTGTAAACATCAACTCTGGTTAACATAAAATCAACAAGAACCTGAAAAGTGATTAATGAGGTTGGTCATTGTTACTTCTAAGTTCACTTATGATATTTGGTTTTATAAAATGTGAAATATCTGAAGTTTTAAAACTGTAATGACTGTTTTGGATTTCAGAGGGTTTGGACTTTTGTTAAAATTAAGACCTAATATAACAAGCTTCCATTTGAAGATGATCCAGACATACTGCAGTCTTTCATACATTAAGCCCTGTGATTAAAGAACTTTTTCTTTTCTTTTTAGGAAAATTTACTATGTTAAATCTTCAATCAATGAACTTTAGTGCCATTTTATCCTACATGGGAATTTAACAAAAAATTGAGATGTTTTTGAATTTAAATGTTGAAATTAATATATTTTTAATGTTCTTAACAATACGTGATTGTTATCTTTAGGTTTACTGTGTACTTAAACCATTGTTAATGACTGGTAAATCTTTCTTATTATTTTTAGATTTGATAGTTCATAAAATTATTACATTGTATCTGTGTATGTAATTAATGCAATGTTTGTTTCAGAAAAAATATTTTCATAAATATTAAATCTACACTCCGAATTATATTTTATTAAAAGTAACTATGGTCTTGTTTTTGGGAGTTTCATAGGTAAAATCCACTTTTATATAAAGAACGTAAATCACTTGGAGACAAAAATATGTTACAACTGACCTCTATTTATTACAAAAGTATCAACTAAAAATAATTGCTCCTTCAAAATATTAAATTGGTCATTTTAATATCGTTGTTTTATAGCAAGCTCTTTGGATTTTATGTACAAAGTTTGAATAATTTAATTTATTTAGTGCAGTTCTGATTTGTGAAAAAATATTTTGTAAATGTGCTTTAACAGGATTTTCTAACTCGAGGTGCTAAATAGTTTATTAAAGATTTGCAAAGAAAATGTGACTACAGATTAAACTTAGGTTTAGCATTTCAAATTATGATAGTTTTAATATATGACACAAGTAGATAAGATGTTGAATCATATCTGTTACTAATCTTTTTATTAGATCATACTAAAGTTTTTTTCTTGTGCACCATATTTTAAGCTCATAAAAAAGTTGCATTTAAGAAATTTCGTTGATTTTTGTGGATAAATTCAACTGCATAAAATCCAAAAGGTTTTGAGTGGATAAGAAAACTTTTTTTTTCTTTTTTTTTTAAGCTGTTAGAAACCACATTTTTTTCTAATTTTTATAAAACTTCTATTGCTTAGAAAATAGAACACAATTATCTATACATAAAGATTTGAGCCTGAAAAGCTAATATTACTTTGATTACAGGTGATTCATATATATACCAATGTCTACGAGGATTTTGTTCCTCCTCATTGTTCATTGGTTCTTAATTTGATATTTGTGGTCCATTACAATATGGAAGGCTCTCTATTTTCTCCAAACTAAAGGATTGTGTAAGTGCATGATATGTAGTTATTGCACTAGAAAGCTCAGTCAAACATACTCATCAGTATCCCCTTCTGTTGTGTCCTATGAGGTAAAAAATAAAAATGGAAAAATGTATGTTCCACAAAGTACTTATAAATCTGTAAAATTTGGGTATGCAGTTTGACTGATTTAAGTGACATTAAAACAGACTATAAAGTTTTATGATTAACATTTCTTGTAAAGAAAGTTAACGTAAACTCTAAAATATTGTTGGAAAATGATAATAATGTATTGTTGTAATGGTTTTTATTGTTTTTGGATTATACTGTTTAAAAACAAACAAACAATGTCCAGTTCACTTGATGGTAACAATAGTATTTTTTCTTGATCTTCAAGCTCTACAAGTTAGCTTCACTAATTTTCATTGGTAGACCTAAGTTTACAGTAATATAGTAGACGGGAACAAAACAGTTGTATCCTGGGAAACTCTTATACATACGACGCTAAAACTAAATATTCATAAAACTGGTGCAACAGACAACTGATTAACAAACTTGGTAACTCAGTAATCAATACCTTTTCTAACAAACTCATAAAATTGATTAACAATTGTGTTAAAACTACATAAAAAAAAAAGACTAAAGTAAGGAAAATACACAGCTTACAATGTTTTTTAAACTTAGGAGAACTACTTGTGTAAAATGTGGAGGATATATAATTAATGCTCTGTGGAGTAGAACTTATGATCTAAGAAATCTCAAAAGTTTTTCAGGTTTGATATTTACTTTTTATACATATCTTTGTATAGTGACAGATTCTATTTTAAAGACAATTCTAAATACTGAAATTTTTATGCCATTATATGACTATTTTTTGTAACTGAATAGAAATGTTAGGTTTTTTCAGAATTTATATGCTAAATAGTATTCTGGATATCTACTAAAAGAAATGTTTATATACCTATTGTTTGAAAATCTTAAATGTTTATCTGAACTTGTTACATGTAAATACTGTACAGAATATTGAGCAATAAAGTTGAAACATTTTATTTTGGCTCATTGTAATAAACATTTTCATACACATTTAAGTGTGTGGATTTCAACACCAGAATGTGCACAGAGTGAAATTTCACATGCCATTGATTCTCCATGATCTGTACACTTGTTTTAAAATAAGGTAAAAGAAATATTAGGGTATATTAACGGTAAAAGATAAAAGTTATATTTACATTGATTTTAATTATTTACTAAATTTTAGGTAATATACAAATACCAATCATTCATACTTAATAGCATGATAGGTGAATAAGTCGACTTCTATTCCATTACGTGATACAGCAACATAAAATAGCGAAAGTGTTTCTCACAATCAGTTCAACTGGGATTAGCAAATTTTCCACGAGTATACTTGATAATCTGTATAGCTCTTCTATCAAACAATTGGACCTAAGGTACTAATTTGAATGACACGTTCTTCCATATCCAACATCCTGAATAATTTAGAGATAGCTAGCTGGTGAAATTAGTTTTAGGAGTTTATGCATTTACTCTGGTTTGCTGAATCCATCTCTTCATTATTTTTCCATTATATCAGTCAAAGATTGTGTTGCAGAATTGTCTAATGGATCGGCTTTAAGGTTACTTTGTGGAGTAATTGATAACCACTAGCACATTTTGACTACTTCACTTTGTTTTTAGGAGAAGCCCAGCAACGTACAGGGTGATTCTTAGTAACAAGAATCAACAATTCTTTACTAGAGTTTACTCTGTATACTAGTTTCTCCTTTTGGTGTAGAAAATGTCTCCGGTGGGATATCCTTATCGTGCCAGTAACATTGGAAGCCATCTGGACCATCCACGTTAAATTTTTTTTTTCTCATCAGAGAACAAAACCTTCGTCCACTTTTCTACACCCCACGTTTGGTGCTTCTCAGCAAAGTTTGACCGAGCTGTTTCTTGGTGTGGAAAGAGGCGTGGCCTTTGAAGACGTTTACGGTTTTAAAAGCCTTTTTGTCGTAGATGCTGTCTTATTGTTCTTGAACTGCATTCTACGTCCGTAAAGGTCTTAATCTAGTTCGACGATAGGCTGGTGTCTTGCAGGACAACTCGTCGAATCCTCCTGCTCAACGTCAGCGAAATTTTCTTGGGCCGACCACTCGAAATTCTCATTCCATATCCCTCAGGGTTTTTAAGAAATTTGTAACAGCAGTTTTACTACGCCCAATCTCACCAGCGATGGCACGTTGAAAGAGACTTTGCTTTTGCAGCTCGACCATTCTACCATGTTCAAAGTCTGTCAATTTTTCGCCTTTGCCATGTTTTTACCCAATGTAACATAGGAGATGTTGACAACGCTAATGCTTGAACACAAATGACTAAATTCCGTTTCGTGTTTACCGATCAACTCTTCGTTTCAGTATAGTCTTAAACTATTGACCAGCTAGTATTTAGACTAATTTCATAGTATTTATATTTTCCCGATTAAATACTAAAAATGTTTTCTATTTTTATTTTCCCTCTTATTACTTTCATATTTCGAAGCTCTACTCAAATAAGTGGTTGAGTATAACAACGCAAAATGCGTATTTTTTCTTTATGTTCATTGGCCTTAAGATTTTGGCCAGCAATGTTTACAAGCTTAGGAACAAATGAACTAAAGAGTAAATATTCTAGTAATTACAATTATTTATTAATTCTGGAATGGAATTTTATATAAAAAAAAATTGTCCACTCGAACTCATTTACTAATTTCGTTGCATTTTGAGTTGCACAGGTATTTTTACATGTGTACTATATGAGCTCAACTTTACACTAGGTAAACACCTGATTAGACTCCACTTTCCTGCATGTTAGTTTAGAGTATTCCGCTTACTCTTTCTGGGACTCTTCAAGTGTTAATTGTGAGATCGCAACTAATAAAGCCACTACTGACAGGTGTAGTTTCACAGAGTAATCCAGATTAGGACATTCAATTATTGGACAGAGTCTCACAGTGAGGTAATATAGACTGTCTTCATTCCCATTGGGCATCCCTGAACAATGTTGCATGAATATTACACCCATACAACACTGGGATCCAAAATGGTATCATTCCTTCCACGTTCGTAACAGTTAATAATCCATGTTAATAATATGTAGTCCACTTGAAGTACGAAACTTCAGCATTTTGACAATTTCAAAAAAGTGCTTTAAAAAGACCACAGTTGTTTGCATTCCTCTTTGTCACAAAATATCTTTGTGCAGGATTTGCATATCATATTACACGTTCCTCTAAATCTTGCAACTATGAGTGGACAATTTCTATTCCACTATTGCTGGCGTTAGTATACAACTAGAACTCACTCAGTCCTATTATGAAAACAGAAGTTTTCACTAAAAAAAAAAAGTTAGAGGATTTGAATGCTTGTTAACTTTCCTCAATCCACTTAACATGTATAATGACTTAAGTTAGAACACATAGTGATGGGTGATATTAGAGAAATTGTTGGTTTGGCGAGTTTTGAAATAAAATTTTTTTAGTAGGTTTATCAGTTTAGAATTCAGTAACGAATGCGTCGAGCTAATCTGGTCAATTAACAATCTCAATAAAGGTGAATATCCGTTGTCCATTCGGTGACGTGCACGTGGTGTTTATTTGTGTTGTGTTAAAACTTTTTTTTTATGTCTTTCATTTAGTGATTAGTCCACATATTTCTAAATCAAAAAGTTAGTTTCAGTAGAACTCAGTACTACTTAAAATTATCTTACTGAATCTTCTTTTATATAGAAGAAATACGCAATTTACTTCTAGAGGAAATCAGTTTACTTAAAAATGCCATGTTGGGGGAGGCAAGAGGGAGCACTTGCCTCCCTAGGAAAAATTGAATAACTTTTCCTCTTTCCTTATTTGTTCAGTTTATGAATATGAATTTACTAGTTTTTATTCGTTTCACATTTTGCCCCACTCCACCCCTAAAAGCAAGTCTCTGCTGACGTGATAAATATGTAACTAAGAATGACTTGCATGGGTACAAACACTTTTACTAATAAAGCAGAGAACAACGTTTCGACCTTCCTAGGTCATCTTCAGGTGAACAAAGGGTACAACATGCATGATATGATGCCCTTATATCATAACAATGAATAGGTGTTAGCCTGACAATTACAATGATGTACCAAGAAACCGTCCATCTACCAGTGTTAGTCCAACCTTTGTCTCTTGTCTGGGTATGATAAAAATAATAAATTTCTCTATAGATTAGTGCGTAGTGATGTATCCGGATTGTGTATATTCTGTTAAGACAGGTTGTGAGTAAAATGACACTTATATTTTAGTAAGTAAAATATTAATTATCCGTGTCACAAGTATTATATAAGTTCTGATTAGTCGGTCACTCTGAATTTGTTGAGTTACATATTTCACGTTTTTTCGTATATAATACCATTTTAGTTGAATTTAATTGCTAAAATTGGCAAAAATATCTCCTAAGTTTCGGCAGTTTTTCTGCTATATAAAAGTCTGTCAATGAAGGAGTTCCCAGACGGAAGTTCCACGCTAGTCACAGAGCAAGTCAAACGTGCCGATATCTCTGCCAACATGCTTTTTAAGACGAAACGATCATCCACGTCAGTTAGGTCGCCAGTATCGCCGGTAATTGTTCACGGTTTACCGTCGAACCTTGCACTGCTTCAAGTCGCCACGTTCATCGCCCGAGCCAAGCCAGGGGCAACCATCAAACCGTCCAGGACCCGAATCCTACGCTAGGGTGGAATTCTCATCCAGCCCGCCATTACCACAGACCAAATATATCTATGCCAGCCATGGAACAATGAATTTAAAGTAAGTTGTTCCCCTACCAAAAGTCCTGTCAGTCTTTACTCAATACTCCTCAGGAGTGTCGGTCCATTCGTACAATCGTAAGAAATCAAACAAGCCATAGAATCTCAAATTCAGAACAAGGCATATGCTGTACATCGAATTTTCTCCAGAAACACCAATCTACCTACGTACTTCATGAAGATAGTGACAACATCGAAGTGTAGTGCTGACTGTATTTTAAGTGACGGATGTTACTACCATATATTTCACTTCAGAGTCGAATTCCTGCATCGCCGACCCTTCAATTCATGATCACACAAAATACCCAGACAATACAGACAACCAACGGACTACTTTCAAGAAGAAATCACGGAAATATCGCCGAGTGCAGAACCAGCTAAAAAGAACACGAATGCAGATACAGGCAGCTCGACCCCGAAGACGACAACTCCCACTGGTAACAACACAAAAGATTTGACAATGCAAGGAAGAAAAGTGATTGATCCTGCCAGACTTCAGTTCCAGTTTCACGAAGTTCAACTACTGGCCAGACTCAGACCATTCACAAAAAAACTATCGACGCGTCAGTTCAAACAGAAAAACAAACTACCATCACTCAGAATACACAAACCAAAATTACAAGAAGAAACAAAGCATCTCAGACCAACGAAAAACAACTCACCGTAGAAGAACAGCCAGTTATTTCACCACCAAGACCACGTTTTTCTATATCAGCAATGGGCTTCAGGTGTGAACGCAAGTTCAACTTGTAGTTCCTTCCGAATCTACAAGACCGAAGCTAGCAGTTTTTCTAGTCACCTGACATGCAGCATCATACATACTACTGCCATAATCCACTAGTTTTCTTTTTATTCCCGTGTTTCTTCCCAGCTACTTCCGGGCATGGTCTGGGTACATATTTCAGTGCCCATGCCATGAAAGTGAATTTTCTCGGGGTACTCCCCACAACTGAAACTCTGGCATTGGATCTGTATATCCCAGCCAAAGTAACATTCTTGCCTAGTTCGAAAAGAGCCGTTTTGTCAGTTACAGTCAAACTCTTGGGCTACTCTTTTACCAACGAATAGGGGGATTGACCGTACATTATAACGCCTCCACGGCTGGAAGTGCGAGCATGTTTGGCGCGACTCGGGTGCGAACCCACGACCCGCAGATTACGAAGAGCAGGCCTTAACGCGCTAGGCCATGCCGGGCCTGCTTTAGAATTATTAATAAAAAGCCTTTTTTAAAACAAATTTAAGATATCAATTACCTGTAGGGAACTTTTTGTAGGACGACTTTCTCTCAGAAGAAGAACAAGTATGTAAGTAATTACATAGTCATCGTATGTTTTAATCTTTTATCCAAAAAACATCAGTATTAGCATGTTTACACTATTTAGGTAAAAATGATATTACTCACGATAGGTTTTGGTTTCCAGAAGCTAGAAAGCCCTTTTTTTATGTTTTTTTACATGCGGGGAAGTTGCAAATGCATATTGGAGGATTCAAATTTGGTATCAGTGATGTCGAGAAACCCACTTGTTGAGAAATTTATATGCAAAAACGGCTCTTTTGGGTTGAGAAAATATTTTACGTAGAAGAGCGAACAACGTCACCGTCAAGTTCACAAAGAAAGAGGTAATTGACCGGAAGATGATCACAGCTTGAAAGGGGGTTGTGTAACTGAGACTCTGAATGTAGAGGGCGGTGTTAGATGTTTGAATATATAATTTTATTTATTATATTAATATAAGTATAAAGGCGTTCCTTTATGTTGGTTTATTTTGGGTTTAAGTTGTTATATAAGTAAAGCTTCTTTAATTTTGCGATTGTTTATGTTTGTTTCTTCAATAAGTATTTGAGTGTTTTCTATGGTTATGTTGTGTTTATTTGACTTTGGTATGTTTTGGGTTCTCGTAATTTTCTACCTTTATACTATTTAATTATGATCATGCTTATCCATCCTGGAAACGATGTTCTTGCCATAACAATTTTGAGTATAATATTTATTCAAAAATATCTATTATATTTAATACTCTTTTTTATTATGTCATGTTTATTCGCTATTTTTGAAATGAATATTTATAATAGAATTTGAAAAAGTATGAAAGTTATTTAGAATTAACAACGTACACACTGAAAGCTACTGACATATTCTGTTCGAAATGCAATTATTTTACGACCGAGTAAACAGTAGTTATACGTTTTTGCAGGAAATGCTTTAACTGAAATTTAAGTTTGTATTTTAGTAATGTTTTTTTTATCAGATATCTGAAGTTATTACTTGAAAGATTACATTTTATAAACGTGGCTATTTCAGAACGTGTTAAAAATCAGTAGTAAAAAAAAAGAAAACCGTGTAGGAGTGTGCGTAACTGTATTATGGTTACAAAGGTAGTCGAATTTATAGTAGAGTAGGCCTGGAAAGTGAAGCCTTTGTTCAGTTCACTGTTTTATAGCGGGAAGTTTAATTTGAACAAGTTGAAGTAATAACTAATATCTCTTTTTGTTATTTCAGTTAAATGGCTTTTTGTGCATAATTATCGTTTTACTAACAAATGTTAGACTTGCATAAAACACAATTACTAAACTTAATGAATACGAATCACATTGATCTACTTTAAGTAGAAAACAGATTCAGTGATTGATTGGAGAATTCAAAATTCTTTATTAACTGAAGTATTACGCCATTATTTCTAACAATTGTTAGAGTAGTTAAGTGTTAGTCTTGATAGAAATTTAAAAGGTCTGTTTACCGTAATAATAAATAATACTAATAACTTGATTTTTATATCTAGGGACGGCTGGTTTGGGTATTAACACTTACTAATAAAGCAGAGAACAACGTGAAGGTGACCTAAGAACGAGACGTTGTTCTTTGCTTTATCATGAAAGTGTTAATATTTATACTAGCTGTCCTGAGATACCATTTTACTCAAAAAAGTAGGTTTCTCGTCATCACGAATAATTTGATTTTTGTGTGCAGTTGTTAATTTTTTCTTATGAATACATTGTTACTGAGATGAAGGCACAATATAATGATAGAATTGAATTGTCTAATGACTGTTTCAGTCTTATGAGTCATTTTGAGAAATGAAAATGAAGTTAACTGACCAAATTAGGAATTAAAGCCTTATAATAATGGTAATTTTCATCAGGTGTTTGAATGGTGTAAACATTCATTTATAAGTGGTTTATTGTACCTAACAACTTTATATGTGAACTGAGCACTAAACATGTTTGTGAGACCTCCTGGGAAGCTAATTTATTTTGTTGTTTATTAAACTGCGCATATACAGAGTACCTCACCTCAGTATTCTAGCAGTACTTATGTATATGTGATATACTAACCCATGAGAAAGGTTTTACTATTGGCATTTTTGTTTTTCAGGTTGATATTTGGGATTAAGTAATAATTATGAGCCTGAAGCATAATGTACCAGTGAGTCTTCAAAACAGCTGTGATGTTGGAAGTGAATCAGGTATTTGTCAGACTGATTATAAGAAGTCTGGGGTGATTATGTCTGCAGCAAAAAGTGGCTGTATATATGCTCCATGTACATTTTCTAGTTGTGTTGGATTGCCTTTTAATGATGAGCATATCTCGCATGTGTCTAGAAAATTGTCTGTTTTAGTTTCATCTGATAGCCAACTTCAGAATAATGCACAAGTATCTGGATC
Organism: Carcinoscorpius rotundicauda; assembly: GCA_011833715.1. Taxonomy (NCBI): domain Eukaryota; kingdom Metazoa; phylum Arthropoda; class Merostomata; order Xiphosura; family Limulidae; genus Carcinoscorpius; species Carcinoscorpius rotundicauda. The sequence goes on along the minus strand of CM022404.1, from coordinate 33,919,673 downwards.
TGACTCAAAAGATTTGAAGAATGTTGATGAACATGAAGCAAACATCTCTTCTAAACTGAAACCTGAACCAACAAGAGTGCATGATTTACTTAAAAGAAAACATTCATTATCAAAAATAAGAAAGAAAAGCATTTTTGGCAGTACATTGGCTCATGATCTTAAATATTTTGATTTTGATAATGAGGAGGAACCAATGGAACCTCAAACTAAGCAATATTTTGTGTATAGAACTAGTAATCAACCATCTGCCATTTCTTCATTTTCTAAATTATACAGTGGGAAAGAACCAGTCAATAACTGCAGTTTAAATCAGGTAGAATTAAATAAATTAAGAGTGGTTTCAGTTACCGACAGAAGTGTGAATAAGTTAAGTGAATGTAATGCTGTTCAATTTTTAACCAATCAGGATACAGCTTTGAGTTCAAGTATAACAAATAATGGTGATAGTGAGAACTGGGCAGGGACTACTAAAGAGTCGAGTAAAAATAAAAATAAAGCTGAAAATGTTTGTGAAGGACTAGAAAAGCAACAGTTCCAACAAGTTGGTTATATTTGCAGTCTACAGAATTTACAAGAATGTGCAAGGTTTCCAAGAACTATGGGACGGGTATGTATGAACAAATTTGTATTCTAGACCTGGGACACATCTAAGATTAAATTATTTTTGATAAAGCTTATTTCATAATATATTTGAATCTTAAAGTAAAGATTAAATACAAATCAAATAATTATATTTCTGACCATCCTAATATGATGACAATGATCAGCAACTATATACAACCATTGAAAGAGTTCACACTATCTTGCAACAGATTTTAGCAAAAAAATTTGAAATTTTATCACAAATTTTTTCAAAACTCTGTATGCTTCTAGATTGGTTACATGAATTTTTTTCAATTTTTTTATAGAATTAGATTAATTTTTTTTCTTACCACTTGTAAGATATTTTTTATAAAGGACTATTCAAGAATTTGCATGGTAAAGTTGGTAGAATTGTTTACATATTCCAAAGCATGTTTGCCTGTTCACCCACTACTACTTGACCTTGATTATTATTATAATAATTATAATCAATAATTATAATTATTAATTATTATTGGAAATACATCTCCAATTTAAGAAAATGTTATCTTTTATTGTATAGTCATAGATTCAGAAAACATCATTGTTTCCAACAGTCTGAAAAGAGATGGCACTAAACTGAATAGGAAGAATCATATAAAAGGTTCCTCAATAATTAAGAGGTGTCTGATAAGTTGAATGAGGTATTTGGGCTTAAAAAAAGGTGTAAAATTTGACATTTTGAATTTTCTAAATTTGTCTTGCATATTCCATAGTATAACTAAATTCCAGTTCAGAAACATTGCACAATTTGAATCTTGCCAAACTCTCGTTTAAATGGCTCTGAGAAGACTATCCTTACATTTATTTTACAAGTTCTATTTTCCAGGAAGTTGGATAGCCAGCAAATAATTCCCAGGGGTAGTTCCATTTCTGTCATAAGGTATCTTTATCCGATATGCGACACTGAATCGGAAGTTGTTTTTTTTCAATATCGACAAAGCAGCTGACAGTGCATTCATTTTTATTGAAACTATCTAGTATTGTTCCTATTCATCTTACCAGATGATCTGTGGTCTAAGTTTTCTAAATCCATTTTGAACTTCTGGTAGTTTTAAAATTACTTCAAAGAAATTTGAAAGTCCATTACTAATTATTATTTCGAGAATTTTCCAATACTGTTTGGTTTATTTGCATGCTTTTCTTTTTTATGGAACATAAAAACTATTGCTTGTTATAAAATATTATGTCCAGAGTATTGTGTTTGGAAATGAGAACGAAAGATGTAATGATGTACTTTGTACTGAAGAAAGAATTAATTGTTCATGTTTCTCAAAGTGGGATCAGAGAAGGGCAGATAAAGGTTGTTGATGGTCTGAGATTTTCAGTTTTGTATTCATAAAAATAAATTTCTTTAAAAATACATTTTTGTTTTATTGGTATAAGTGGAACAGCACAGAGTTTGTTTAAACACAATATGGTAAAGAAAAAAGTTTAGATCTTGTGTCATATGTACTTTAAATTAAAGATTTTAAAGTATGTTCAAGTGAAATGGATTATCCCAAGAGGAATGGGAGAAGTTTACTGATTGACAAGAGATTTATTGAGTTACTCATTACAGAGTTTTTATAAACTGAATGTTTAAGAATAAAATAAGGCATTGTAAAATACAGATGAAAAATACTTATTATAATACAAATATAATGCGTATATTTGCTTATACTCTAGACCAGTGGTTTTCAACCCATGATCCGCGAAGTTCGCCCAGGGGATCCGCAAGACCGACAGATGTACAATGTGCAATTAATGTAGTATCAATGTGTATCAATATGTAGTATCACATCAATGTAGGTACAGTAGTACACTGTATCAATGTAATTAGTGCATCTTGTCGAGATAACTCGTCGTTCACATCTGAAACCAGCAACCTTCAATATTTCCCTTCAATATCGCTTGAAGAGTATGGTTGGATTAGAAATCCATTTGTTGAATCTTTGAACGTGGATTTCAGTTTGACCGACGAGAAAGAGTTGGCAGGTATTTCAAATGACCGGACACTTAGAATGAAGCACACTGAACTTGATCTGGACTCATTTTGGATTTTAACTGCAAAAGAATATCCATCAATCTCGAATAAGGCTCTGCGCATTCTCCTGCAGTTTTCTACATCATACCTGTGTGAAATAGGATTTTCCACCATGACGAACATTAAAAGTAAGAAAAGAAATAAATTACTAGCACTTGAAGAAGAGATGCGTGTATGTCTTTCTAAAACCAGGCCAAACTATCCAGTTCTGTTCAAAAATCACCAAGGACAAATTTCACATTAATTTGTAATTCTCTTGAATAAACAAATTTAGATGGTACTGTATTGTGTTTTTGTGTATGTAAACCGTTTTTATTTCATTGAAAAAATCTTATATATATATATATATATATATATATATATTCATGTACAAGGGGATCCGCAAGAAAAAATGAGCTCCTCGGGGGATCCGCGCCTGCAAAAAGGTTGAAAAGCACTGCTCTAGACTGTCCATATTATTGAATAATACTACATTATGAGAAAAAGGTTAAAGATAGCTTAAATTCCTGTTGTCTTCTCAACGTGTTTTCTATATGTACAGCACAGTTTATTATTTGTGAGATATTACAAGTTAGGTAACTCTGACATGTTTGAAAAACTTTTATTAAACAGTATTTTTTTTCAAAAATTTTGAAGTTAGATTAATGTTCCTTGTAATTATAAGGAAAGGTATTGATAATACTGCTGTAACATTGTTATTGAATATTGATAATACTGCTGTAACATTGTTATTACATTATGCTTGTTCTTTCTTAAATTATTTGGTAAAAATAAACTAATTTTTAGTCCAAATAATAATAAATTATATTTATTTATTCCTTAACCTACAGGCTATCATTCCATGTACACAGTTGTACTTGTAGGTCTAATTTCATTGTAACATATTTACATTTCGCAAAGATTTGCTTATTAGTGATAATATGACTAATGTACAAGTAAGGTAATTAATACAGTTTCATGGCTAATTGAATTAGCTGAATATATGAGATAACTAAGACTGATTCAAATATTCAATTTTTAACCCTCTACCAACTGAAAAATGACTGAATGCTTTACTGATTCTCATTTATAATGTAGTTTTGTTTCTAGACATCTTGCAGTCAAATTAAGTTTATCGTAAACTTATAAATTTGAATTTTTTTTTTATCTTCCCAGTGCAACACTCATCAGAAAGTTTTCAATTTATGACTAGTATATGTAACTTCTCTTGATAGACATTACTTCCATGTGGTCTTTATTTGTATGTTTATTTAACACATGGCCTTCTACAGCTTGGGTGACTGAATGCTTCACTGATTCTTATATTTGTAACGTAGCCTTTCTAGATAATTTGCAGTCTCTTGAAGATAAGCATTTGTGAACATTTTGATATTTTAGGAATACTTTTATAAATTTATTTGTTGTTAATGTTATGTACTTTCTAGTTAACATCTAAATGAAAGCATTTCTAACCCCTAACAGAAGAAGACTTGTATATGGTAAAACATAGGGTATAAAATTTGTACTGCTCTGTATTGTCACACCTGGTGGATATGCAAGCTACAGCACTTTAGTGCATTTATATTTTTTCATAGCATAAATGCATTTGTAAATGTAAAAATAGTGTATTGGTGCATTTTGTTTAATAATGACACTTTACTAAAGTCACTGAATTCTATAATTAAAATATGTCTAAGTATTCCAATAAGTAGCAATTTTTATATTGGATTACATAAAGAATCAATGACTTGAACCAAATTGGTTTTGTCTAACAACAGAACAATCTTTCAAAACATTTTTTTTCAGTTTTACTAAATTAGGCAGTGTTACACAGGCTATTAGTAACAAGTCATTGAGTTGTACAACAGTGTAACAAGTTTAATAAATATTGATGTTGCGTGTACAAATTTCATCTGAACTTTGAGACACTAAGAAATTTTTATAGCTTTAGAAAAGAAATAAAGTGTAAAAGTCTGTCAAACAGATGATGATAATGATATAGTATTAACATTTTTGTGTATGCCACATTGTGTTACGTTTTATCAAAATTGAAATCACAATCAGTTGATATTTTATAACAAAAGAAACTGTTTATATTAGTAAAAAAGATTAAACTTGATCATTTACATTTATTTAAACTTTCATGACTTTCAAGAACTTGTTGTTCTACTGTTTAAACAGGAATTTTAATGAAACAATTTTGACAGGGTTTGTTAAAATGAGGTTACTGTTGTTACATGATTTTAACCAGTATATATATACTTTTAGTTGTTTTAAAAATATTTTAAAAGAGACATTTATTTTCAAGAGTGTATCAATATGTTTTTCAAATGTTATATATGTTTATGGATTTATAAGTTACTTTTTGTTTCCTTAGGTCTGGCTTGTCCATGGTCTGCTTAAGGCATATGGATTATTAGAGTGTGTGAAAGTTATACCCTGTCAAGTTGCCACATTAGAAGACTTGAAGATGTTTCATTCAGAAGAGTATGTAGCTTTTTTGTTGAGGGTGAATATGTTGAGTGATATTGAGAGAGAGGACTTGCTTGAGGAAGCATCACAGTTTGGTTTGGGTAAGACAAAACTTAAGATGTATCCTATGCTTTTTGCTTGAACTACAAAGAAACAGTTGGGAGGGCAAAAGTGAATTCTTTATATTTTCCAAATTAATATTTGTTACTACTATACCCACATTCATTTCATTTCTAGTACAAAGTTTAAAATTTTTGAAAAACAGTTAATAAAGGTTTTATCATTATTTGCTTTATTTGCAGATAACTTCATTACTCTTCTATCCATGTTGCATCATTTGATCAACTATGCAACCATCACAAAACTGTGAAACTCTATATAATTCTGAATTTACTAGGTAAATCTTTACAAAATTTGGTAAGCTTTTAGTGAACATTACAAGTCCCCTGTACACACAAAAAATAATTTGTAATAAAGTATTTTTACTTAAAATTTGTGTTAAAATTTTTTTCTGCATCATTGTCAAGAGAAAAATTAATTTACCTTTCAAATGTGCATTGTAAAACAAATAATACACAAATAACTAGAACGACTGAAATCAACTGTGACTGGAATTTAAACTATTAAAGTAAAAGAATCATAGTGCCATGCCTATTGGTGCTAATTTATAAAGGATTATTGAAGCCTCTTTTAGTTAGTTGTAAACATGATTGTTGAATAAGAACACCTAGTTTTGAACAATGACTTGAAAATATGTAAAGATAGGCAGGGCTCTGCTGTGGGTTACGAAAATGTTTATTTCTTGCTACAGAAGAAGTTAACTTGTTGAGCTACTATATTTGACCTTAAAAGTTTATAGATTATATGAAGAATAAGTCAGACAGCATAACTGCTATAATAGTGAAGTTATAACAAACTGAAAGAAAAGAGAGAGAATTTAAAATTTGGATATACTGCATAACACACACACACACACACACACACACACACACACACACACACACACACACACACACACACACACACACACACACACACACACACACACACACACACACACACACACACACACACACACACACACACTGAGAATTATTATATTTTTGATTACATAAAAAAATGAATTATAAACTTTGCTATGATGTTAATTTTATTGGCAGTCATTAAATGTAACTATAAAAGGTTGTAACGTGTATACTTTCACCTACCATTATTGAGAGAATTAAAAGAGCTTGTATAGTTTAGCATTTTTAACACTAAAGAAAATAAAGTGGACATCTCTGATGTTTCTCCATCTTTATAAGTTAGAAACTAATATGCCTAAAAATGCCAACACTACATCAGCATTTCACCTTCTCTGACAAATAAGGAAAATGGATCAAAAGTAGTTGGAAGTATATCTGTTGTATCATGAAATGCTCCTTCATACACAAGTTAAAGAACTGTATGATACAAATCATATATGAAACTGTTGATAGGTTCTGTAACTAGAGCCTTCTCCACAAAGTATCACCTGAAGGTGGGAAATCAATCATGTTTTGGATTTACCAAATCAAAACTTTGAAAAATTTAAAATTTTGTACATATGAAATATGAACTACAAACAGTTGTGATATATACTTCTTGCATACTGCAACAACAACTATAAATATTGTGCAACTTTTTTCAGTTTACATTGTACATGTTTGTCATGTCAGTAAGAATTCAAGTTTCATGTGTATATCATTAACTTTTTTATATATGGGCTGTTTCACTATTTCATTTACTCTCCACATATGAGCTTGGTCACCTTAACTATCATGTAACCAAGAATATACATATACTATAACTTTCAATTTACAATTACAATTGTTTATCCAAAGCAGCCTCAGGTTCATAACTATTTACACTTATTTTCATTCAATTTTATTGCTCTCTAAATGGCATTTGACTATTAAGCCTGGATAAAAAAGATATAAATCACCCAGCAAATGCATAGCTTGAGTTATGGTAAACAAAGAATTGAATTATTTAATTCATGTGCAAGCTTGTGTACATACCTGAGAAATTTTATTTAAATGTGTTTCACTTATATTTTTTATCTGACTTGGGTTTCTTGTACTCCCATTTTGATAACTCTCCTAACAATTAAAACTAAACACATCAAGAAATCTGGTAAAGCTGGCTTTTATTTTTTTTATATTTTTGCACTTGACAATCCATGAAACATCCCCCCTTCATAGATGCTTTTACTAAAGAAAAAAAGTTACTTTATTTTCACACTGTTGATTTATAATATTGTTTTTAAATATTTTGTTTATAGCATACTGTTTACTTGTACAAGTAAAAAATATTCTGTTAATCATTGACATTTCATTCAGTGTGATCCTTGGGCCTGATGAACACTTGATAGTTTTTGAATGTCTGGTTGCAATGTGGTCAGTGATGAGCAAAGATCACTTCTCTTGATAGGATCAAGAGCATTATATATTTTTTATAGCAAATAAGTTGAGAAACTAAAACCAGACTCAACCAGATAAGATATAGGAAAAGCTAGAAATTACTCTTTGCCTTCTCTCAGTATTGTGGAAACTTGTTAGCTATTTCACTACTTATCCAAAAATAATGTTTGTCACATTGAAATCTAGCTTTAGCTGTTATATCACTATGCAGTTCGATGAGACATTCTTGTAATGTGATGTCATCATCAACAGCACTCACCCCGAATGGATCCACCATCCAATACGGAATATTCGTGTTCAGGAGGTCACTGAACTGAACTTGCATATCACCATACAAATGTTTATAATGGTACATGAAACTGAACATCTCCAAGAGCTGTGGGAAGAAAAACTTGTGCCTTTTCTCCACCTAAGAAAAGGATACTCACAAGGTTTCATTGCATAATGTTTCATATGTTTGCAACATTAAAGGAAGATGTGTATGATGGAGCTACAAATTATGAGCCTAAGAACAGTTTGTGTTCTGCACACATTAAGTTGATTTTTTTCTTTTCAATGAAATATTTTGTTTTGAAATATATTAATTTTTTCTTGCATATTCTGACAGACAAATGTTTAAAAATAGTGTCCACCCCAAAGAACTTTATGAATCTAGAGTTAACATCTTTTTGGGGAAAAAAATTCAAAATTATCAGTACCACAGGTCTTATCATATGGTTAATATGACAAAAATCTATCACGCAGATTAAGGACCCTTGTTTTTTACAAAATCCACGATACTGATATTTTAAATGAAAAAAAAAAAAATAGTAGTTACCAAAATGATGACTTACACTTCCTTACCCAAAAATTACCCCTGACTTTCAGATCATATTGATCTACTCATCTACTGCATGATACAAGTATTCTCTCCCTTTTGATACAAAATTGGAGAAATTAGCATTATTTGTTTGTTGCTGTACAGTAACACTGTTTTCATTTTTAAATCTTGTTGAGGCTTAGAGAGGAAACAAGAACATGATGCAACAATCAGGCTCATCATTGTTGAAATGATGAGCTTACCAATAACATCTTCAATGTTTAACAATAACAATGATAAAAACAGTGAATAGAACAATTTTTAAAACTTTATTTTTATAAACTTTCTGTTTCCATTTTAGACCCACTGGCTACAACTGTATACAATGTATACACAATTAATGTACGTTGTACATTTTTCAGCACTGAGTGAAAATAAACTGATGATATGGTAGCATTTGCACTTGAACGCTTGGTTGATGGAGTGGCACACCGCACAACAGTAGTTGAGAATCGGAGAAAAATATTAATAGATGTCAGACAAACATTTTGGTTGTTATTTGAGTACTAGTCACATCTGATAACTTCTGAGCTGTAAGGGATATGGAGAAGGGAATTTTTGATTCAATTTGAAATTTGAAGTATTTTATTCAGGCAGCAAAGTTTTGGTGGCACACTCACAATTTGTTTTGGCCTCTTGGGGTGGCAATATGGTCCATGTTGAAAACTAATAAATAATTCAAAACCAATCATGTTAAAGTTTGTTCATAAATTTTACATTTGGCCACATATCTTGAGGTTTGAGCACTTAACTCAAGCCACTCTGCTTTCAATCTAAATTTTTCAGGGTATGATTGTCCTCTGGTACCACGTTTGTTGGATCTGGTAGTCCAGGTGGCAGGAGCAACTCTGACAGCAGCTCAAGCCTTACTTGATGGAAAATGCCAGATTGCTTTTAACTGGACTGGAGGTTGGCATCATGCTAAGAGGTAGGTGTACAAATGTTAGGATATTCAAAAAGATATCCATGTAGCTTTTAAATATGCATCTTAGTACATAGAGAATATATCAGTCACTAAAATAAAATGGATAAAAATAACGAAGTTATATGACCTTTAACCTGTAAATAAGTTAAATAATTTCTATAGTGTTTTGGAGCACTAAATCTGATTAACACTAGTCAAGCAATTCTTCTTGATTAATGGTTTCCAATATCAAAATGTAATCCACAATTATAAGACTTAATGCAGAGAAGAATCTGAATATGTTTCTTCTATGTATTATAAACATGTACATAAGTTATGTGAAGTTGAATAGCAAATAACTTCAAAAGTGGGAGGGAAGTGTCATCTGTGGAAGGTTTAATCAATTTATTGATATCTTGGTAAATAAAGAAGCTAAGAGGTTTACACTTTAAATTATTTTATTTAAATATTTATAAAATATTTTGTGTTTGTGTTTCTTATTGATTCCAAACTCAAGCTTTCTATTGTATGTTATAAAATCTTTAAGTGGAGCTCAGCTACCTCATATAATGCAGAAAAATAATGATCAAGATTTTTCCATTTTTTTTTTTAAATAAGTTGTTAAAACTTTGATTATATTAACACTTCAATAATGAACTATGCTATCCTTTCATGTTTATGGATATTCATACCTTAATAATAAATTGTTTAATTAAATTTTGAATGTAGCACTGTAAGGTCATGGCAAGTGCACTTTGACCAGGTTAATGCAGCACTTTGTCACATTAATGTACTAATACATCTTACTTTTTTATGTTACGAATTATCAAAATTCAAAATGATCACAGTTATTTCATCATTCACAATTAATTTTCAATTGTAACATTGCTTCCACTTGTTTTAGGTAAATACTTTGGTATTGAAAGCTAGAGGCAGGCTTTAAGTCCATAATTTCATAAAAAGTATTTTAGAAATCTACGGTCACCCCTTGTACGAGAATTGTGACATTTGCTCTTTAGGTTTTCCCTCTCCTCTCTTTATTTTATCCCCTATTAGAGATATAGATGTAAATTACTGATTATAATACAGATATTACTCAGGTAAAGCCTATGTTTTTTTAGCCTTGAATGTTATTTGTTGACAGAGTACATTAACGGGAAAATCAGACCCATTGCTGTACTGATTTTTCACATATTTTATCTCGCAGATTGACAGTAGTCCTCTCTGATGCTTTCTACTGCATTATAACAAAATAAAGCCATAATTTTAATCTATTTTATCATTCATTTTAAAATTTATCCTCATAAGAATTGCAGTGACAAATTTAGCTGAATTTTCAAAAGGCTTTCATTTTCTTATCTCATACTTAGAATGCCAGAAAAATCATGATAGTTATAGGGAATTGTGTAATTTTTGCTGGTTATTATTCTGTGTTAGTAGATGCAGTATTTAACTAAATAAAAAATTTAGTGTTGTCTTACCATTAAAAGAAAAAGTTTATTTTTCATTATGACTTGACAGCAGAAAAAAAAAGGGTTGAGTAATTACTTTATATCTTGTTTTTTATGTGTATTCTTTAGTTATTATTATCATAAAAGTAGGTAAAATGTAAAGCATAAGTACTCTTTTACAAGGTCACAAACAACTTGTATCATTTAGCTCAGTAACACGGTCTCATTTTTTTGTTTCTAAATAAAGACTTTACAGTGGCAAGGCAGAAATAATTTTTAATACACATTTGTTTGCTTCATTCTGTACAAGTTTCTTAAGAAATTCAACTGAAGAAATTTGTTTGTGAAGTTGGATTTATGTCAGCATTTTAATATCTTCTGTATTTTATATTAAGAGATGAAGCTGCAGGGTTTTGTTACATAAATGATGTTGTACTTGGTATCCTCCATCTTCGAAAAAAATTTCAAAGGATTCTTTATGTTGATCTGGATCTTCATCATGGTGATGGTAAGTTAGAATGTGATAGTTTTGTTTAGGCCAATAAGGAGTAAATACTGTTTTATTAGTCATTAACATAGTAAAGTAAAAATATTTATTCAGCATTAGATAGGCCATTACAGATGGTATTCTCAGCTGGTTAGGTCTTTAAAATATTTGACTATTAAATATAAAAGTTTTACCTGCTGTGGAAAACCTCTATATAACTAGAAATTATGAAAAATTCAATGCAAAGTAAAACAAAACTAGTATTTAACTAATTGTTCTTAAAAAGGCAGTTTTTTTTTCTTTTACTATTATGATTTACTAGTTGGTTGAAGTATATGTGTTGATACCAAGGCACATTCTGACTAGATTAATCTGAGAGCTGTGGGAAACGTATTACTGAGCTCCAGTATTATATTCAGAACTTATTGTACAGATGATACACAAGGTGAAGAAAATACATAGAATTTCTTCTGGTCATACTATTCTAAAGAAGAATACTTTATGGTTTTTGTTTCGTAATCACTGGCATCTTATAAGTATTATTTCTTATAAGTGTAAATTATGTTCAGGATATTTTGTATGTATGTAGTATGTATTGATTTTAATTAAATGTAAGTTTCTAAGTTGAGTTTCATATTTAGGAGTGGAAGAAGCTTTTATGTACACATCAAAGGTTATGTGTTTATCATTTCACAAGTATTGTGAAGGATTTTTCCCAGGTGAGTTTTGTTTGTTGTTTCATTGTAACACCTTTATAAAGGAATTTTTTTCACATTAAGATATGTAAAAAATGTCATATTTCAGTAGTTTTCCAATTGAACATTAGAATAAAATTTTAAATTTTAAAGTTTTTATTGATTTTCTCCACATAAACTATTAAAATATTTTAACACTTATAATTTTTTGTGTTGTGTTCTAATTTTGACAATAATCTGGCAGTAAATGGTACTTTGAAACATTCTTTAAGAACTAGTCCATGAAAACTTTTTTGCAGCTCATCAAATTTACAGTTGTTTGTTTTTTTTAAGAGATACTGGTAATTAATTCTGGTGTTATTCCAGAGTTGTATTGAGCAATCATCTTGGTGTACCAAAAAGGCATTATTTTATTTTTTGAAAACTAGAATAAAATTATTTAAGTTTGAAAATGGATACAGTATGCATGATGAAGTATTGTACATATATTTGTTGAATGTCCTTTTAAACAGTTCTTAAAGTGTTAGTATGTAACGTTTTGATAATTTATTGTTTTCAGGTACAGGATCACTTTCTGATATTGGTTTAGGTAAAGGCCGCTTTTATACAATAAATGTGCCCTTGAAAGATGGAATTCGAGATGGCCATTTCTGCTGGATTGTTGAAAGGTGTGTGTAATTATACTCTTAAACAACATTAACTCTTTTCACATGCATTCAGTTGACTCAATGGCTTAATCAAATCATTTTGTTCATGAACATTTTTGTATTGGTTAGTTTCCCTACTGTTGCATAGTAACTTCACAAAATTTGGTAGACTTTCAGTGAATATTAAAATATTATAATATTATTATTTTTATTTAAGTAAAATTGTGACATGAAACTACATTTGTTTTTCCTAAATAGTTTTACACTTGTTACAGTATACATCTGTTTATATTTAAATTTTATTATTTGATTGGCATTTGAGCTGTGTCTAAATTAATATCCAAGCCATAAAATTTGTAAATCATTTAACAACTTTGAAGATTCTTATTTTATCTAGCTACGTAATGTATGGGCAACCGGCAAGCAAACTTACTTGAAAAATGTTTATTATTATTCTTTATTTCATCTAACCTAAAATGTTTCTAATTTTTACATTTTAATTTATTTTAAAATAATTAAAAAAGAACTTGCATGAAAAACAAAATTAAACACTTGCCTGTCTTTTCTTTTTTTGCTTTTGTTTGTCATTTAAACCACCTTTTTTATACTAATGATATAACAGCATTGAATAACTTATTACTTATTTAATTCAATAATACAACTGAAAACACAGAATAATAACAAGCACAAAATAGACAAAGTTTCATAACTCACTAATTTTGTGGCTTTATACTTATGCAACATGTGTATGTTGAATGCAGCATTGATTCAAAATAGATGTTTGTGATGTCAAAATACTAAGTCTATAGTTTTGTACAAATTACCAAGATTGACCTGCCAGAATATAAGATAAGAACATCATATCTTTTCTATTTTGAGATATTGCTCAGGTAGTGAATTAAACACAGTTATCCCACTCACCTCTTTCAATTTTTGGAAACTATCCATTATATACACTTATTTCAGTATTACTTGTGAATAATGAAATGAAAGTTCACAAGGTTCCCTTAGTAGTTTCTTCAGCCATTTTCTAGTGTTAGGACGCCATCTCATTTTTTAAAACCAACAATTCAAGGAGGAAGGTTGTGTCTTTAGTCTGATCAAAATTTTATATTTTTTTAAGATTGATAAATTATACTGGAATTCTGTAGTGTTAATACAGTAATTTATGTTTTAGCTATTCAACTGTATACACATATAAAACCTAAAAAAAAGCATTTTATTTCCAATCCTTTACATGTGAAATTTTAAAAGGCACAAGAGTCAAGTACAGGGGTTGTAACTAGAAGAGATAATTGTTTGCTTTCCTTATTTATTTACTGTTCTATGTTTTAAGAAAAAAAATAAGCTTAAGATCTTATTTCTAAACAGTAATAATCTACAGGGTGTTCGGAAAGTCACTGCAGTTTTGTATGTTAATAAATATATAAGTGCACAGTGACTTTCTGAACACCCTGTATATAGTTATATATTATATAATAATTAAAATCTGACTGTATTTTACCAAATACTAGTCTACTAAGACACAGCCAAGACAGGTCAGTTTTATATTAAATGATCTGGTAACACAAGTGTATGTGTGCCTCATCATTGTTACTCTTGTACTGTTAGCCACACATTTATTTATATACCACAATAAGAAAGTTTAATTAAATGTTGAATGTAACTCACTAAAACCTCTATGTACAAAAAATGATGCCTGTTAGGAAAGAGTTAAGGAAAACAAACGTTTATAATTTCTTATAAGAAAAATCTTTATCTTCTACTTCATTGATTGATTAAAGTAACATGTCATTGTCAAGATATGAAGATGTGCTTATTGAGCAATTATAATTGTATGATATTTTTGTATGAAGGATATAGAAGTCAAATTTCAAAGCTCTGGCTGCAATATTTAATGAGAATTTAATAGTGATAAAAGTATGCTTCTACTTATAAAAGGGATATTGTAATTAATTAAAAGTTACTGTAAAAATGCATAAAGCTGGTGAAAATTCAACTCAAAATTCATGTTAAGTGATGAAATTCTGTATACCTATCCAGTAGGTAACATTTTAATCTATAAAAGACCATATTGATTAGATTTGATGTAAAAAAATATATGCAGGGATCTAAATATGATTAGATAGAGATAATTCTTATTTTTACAAACAAGATTAAGTTTTTTTTAAACCATAGAATTACAATCTAAAGGTATTGAAATTGCAGTTTGTTTTGATCATCAAAACATTTGGCAAGCAATAAGAAGCTTTAAAAATACCTTTCAAAAATAAGTTGGTATTCTAGCTTTTGAATAATACAACATTTGTGTTCACTGGTTCATCTGTTGCAGAAAAATCATTCCATGAAGTTTATGATTCCCATTTGTATCAAAATGTTGAGGAAAGTCAATTACCCTTTGAAAAGTAACTTAACTGTAGAAAACTTGTTTTCAGTGTTAAATTAATTAGTCAATATATACTTGAAGAATGTCTTAAAGTCAAGTTTACCTTAGTCTCAGTTGGAAGTGTAAAGCTGGAAATGCAAAGATTAATGATAGTGTCACGACAAGGTTCCTGTTGAAGTTTGTGATCAGAAAGAGAGGTCTTATAAATTTAATTCAAAGAAAACTGTTAAATTGAAAGAATAGTAAAAATAAGACCAACTGTTCTTCTCAGTGTCTTTCATTATCTTGGAACATTTAGTAACTGAAAGGCTTGCATATGATTTATCAGACCTGAATCCAATATAGTAATATAGTTTTTATATTCACACAGATTTTAATAATAAAAGACCTGTCTCTATTTAGTGTGCTTCACAAAGTGTGGGAGGCATATCAGCCAGATGCTGTGGTTTGCCAGTGTGGGGTTGACACTTTACCTGGTGACCCTATGGCTTCTTTCAATCTAACTCCCAAAGGGGTGGCTGCTTGTGTGAAAACATTAACATCTTGGAAATTACCTCTGCTTTTACTTGGGGGAGGTGAGTTGTTATAAAGATGATAAAGGAGATATAAAATGTTTTATTTTATGATTTAGAAGGTGGAAATTTCCATAGAACAACTTTTTATGGAGCATAATTGTACAAGAAACTCAAACATGGAGAAATTTTGTGGATGCCATGAAGCATACTGAAATGGGCACAGTTACCTGCAATAACTATTATTAAGTGATATAATTTATACTGTCAGGAAGTTATTTTATGTTTTTCTTTATTTTAAGTATCTAAGTGTACAGGGTATTCAAAAATTATGTAATGTATGTCAAACTTAAATCACAGGAAGACTGTAACAGTTACAAACTACTTTTCCACATGTGTTACACTTGTAGTTATCAAGATATTTGGTCGATATTCATTTCTATTCACATGTTTGCTAGTATATCGGGTGTCACAGTCCTATTGCATAAATGTTTTTTCATGTATGCTTTCAGATCAATCCCCTTCTTATAAGTCATCCCTGTCACACCAAGCATGTTTGCCTTTTCAGCCATGGGGTCATTATAATTTGATGATCAGTCCCACTATTCATTGGTAAAAGAGTAGCGCAAGAGTTGGCATTCGGTGGTGATGACTAGCTGCCTTCCCTCTTGTCATACACTGTTAAATTAAGGAAGGCAGAGAGTCCTTGTGTAGCTTTGTGTGAAATTCAAAACCAAACAAACAATCATATAAGTCCATAGGAGTATTGTGTAATTACTAGATTAGCCCATCATGTCTCCTTGTGTAACATGCTCCCTGACTTTTGAAAATGTCAGTACTATTTCTTGATGGAATTTTTAACTGGTGTATCTTTCCTATACATGCCATAATATTGCATTTTGACGAGAACAGATGCTTCTAGCCAAACGATCCACATAACCTACTCTTGAATTGTCGTGTTTGTTAATTATGTATTTGGTGACCACTTATACATGATTATGGTTATTATGGTAAAATCTGCATACGCATAACTGTTACTACTTTGCCATGGTTTAAGTTTATAATACATTGTATAATTCTTTTTTAAACACCATTTCAGGACTTGAATATCATTATGTTTAATCAAATATATATGAAATAATATGCTTTGGATATCAGAGAATTGTATTTAGTTTACTGTTGTCATTCATGGAAATGTTACAAAATTCTGGTTTTTACTATTTTCTGATGCATCTGTTCCTTCACTGTTATACCATAACACCTTTTATTTCATGTAGCAGTCTTTCCTAGCTATAAACTTGTGTGTCTCAACCAACACAGACCTAATCCATTCTATATATTCTTGTGGACATCTTCCAAATGTCCATTTTAGGGAAAGGATCATAAACTATGTATACAGGGAGCACATCTTCCAGTCTGAATATAGCATGTATAGTATAGAACCTGTTGAACATTGCATACACTTGAAAATTTCTGTATCGCCAATTTTGTTAAACCATCACATACAGGTAATTCTTCATTACACCTAACACTTTACACAACTTGGAGAATAATGTGGATTTCTTTTTCACTCTGTAACAAGCTATTCAGTGCTCCAACAGTGCATCAGCCATGGACTGTGCTAAGATATCAGTCAATGGTTTAGCAATATCAGAAACAAACTGTATTTGTTTAACAATGATATTTTATACATTGTCAGCCATGTTATGGGAAACTCAAGAAATAGAATGTTACAAGCAGGTTTATAATTTTACAAATATTCTAATATCAAACAGTCACATGCGTATTAACCCTGAAGAAGCTGCAAAGGTGAAACTTGTTTTAAATAAAAATATACTATTTTATATTTATTTGGAGTGTAAACCATTTTTTTCTTAACTTTTATCAAAATGTGTAAATCTCTCCAATATACACTACCAATTTTGAAAAAGAAAATATTTTCAAGCTTAACATACTTTTTTCTTTTTAGCAATTCCTGCTGCCTTGTATTTTGTTGTTTGATGATGTCAATGTCTTAAAAACATTTATGTGATGTAGGTGGCTACAATTTTCCAAATACTGCTCGTTGTTGGACATATGTCATGGCTGAGGTATTGGAACACCACCTTGAACCCGATATTCCTGATCATGAGGTATTAAGTATGCAGAAGTGAAAAGTAATTATTGTGTAAACTATAATGTAGCAGACAATGTACATTTTTTTCTCACTTCTTAAGTTATTTTTTTATAAATATATAATTTTCTTTGTTCTTTGTAGATTTTTTAAATATAAATTCATTGGTAGTCGTAGTTACAAATGATCTGTTGCTAAAATTTCTTGCAAATATCTTGATTATGTTAACACTAATTTTGTTAGATATGTAATATCTCTTGCTTCCTATTAAAGAAAAGATCTGCACAGATTTGTGTTAAACATGCTGTGCTAAAAAGAAATCATGCTGTACTTTGAAATAAAACTGAATGTCTTGCCTGTAGACATAATTCTCTGATAAGAGCTACTTTATCATTTTAAGTAACAGTTGTGCATCATCTTTATTCTGTCAGTACCTGTTAATGTATGGCCCCGACTACAATATTGACATTACACCAGGAAACAGAGCTGACTGCAATACAATGGAATATCTGCAGGATGTTCTGAACACAGTAACAGGTGGGCTTGATTTACTTACTTGGCTTGTTTTTTGGTGAAACATTATTAAATAATTAGTCTATCTACAAGTTTGACTTGCACAGTTAAACAATATTAAAATAATCCTATGGAATGAGTAATGTAATATATGTACCCTGTTGGTTTTAAATATTATTGACCCAAATTGTATGCATTATGACTTGGACAAAGTTACTTGTAGCTCATTTAATTAGGTATCTTTTATAATAATTCTCACTTTTTGTTGTTTAGAAAGTCCTCACATTCATCAGTAGCCATTTTGTACAACATGTTAAATATTATTAGTTTTTAATAAGATATAATTTTAGATCATAAAATAGCATTATTCATTTATTGATTATGCTAACTGCAGTAAAAGTTTAGCCCAAATTTAAATTCATGCAAAGAATGTATACGAGTTAATTTATCCTCATCGAATATGGGCTGTACTTAATAAAGGCTTAACTAATAAGTCTAAAATAGATGTACTTTGGAATTAATTCTTTTGTATCATTCTAGATTTCCTGTATTTAAAGAAGTACTATTGCAATAACAATACCAATTTGACCAGACATGTTTTGCTAATTAAGTATTTTTCTGGTTTGTCTCATGGAATTTGTGACCTACATCATACAGATGCACAGAGGTCCACAACAAACGTGTAATTACACTTAATGTACCAGTGCATATTTTAGTAAATTCCTGGTAAAAAGTAGTCATTAAATTTCCATCATCAGTCTGCTTTGGCACACCAGAAAATGTGACTATAATCGAGCAAGTTACATTTAATGTTTTATTTTTTTACATAGATTTAAAGCAGTATAGTTATATTGCCATATGTTGATGTCTAAACTCCAATGTGGACTAATAGGTTTCTCTATCATAAAGCATCTTAATTAGTGTTTATTAATGTAGGCATTATTTACATGGTTGAAATATTTTCAGGTTTGTTTATATTTTTCTTTTGTAAAATCAAGTTAGAGCGATTATTCTGTTTTTATTGAATGTAAAAAGTAAATGTGCTGAAAATGTTTTTGAATAACAGAGTTTGAAAGAACAGTTATACTGTCAGCAATATCCATTGTAAGAATACATAATAAGCACATGAATAATAATAGGAAGTGCGATTATTTGGATCAAGAAAGCATTGCTGCTGAACAGCAGGAAGTGCGATTATTTGGATTAAGAAAGCATTGCTGCTGAACAGCAACTTGTATTATTGTAGTACTTTTTTTTTTACATCTACAAAAGTGACGTATTTTGTGTATGAAAGTGGGTTTCCATGATTTATAGTAAGACTTTCTGTGAACTTTGATCAATCAACATCAGCTTCAGTATATTCATTCACTCTTTATGACCTTTCCTGGGAATCATTACTCTCTTGAAACATTACTCACTTTTAGTGATTGTGTTTTCTTTCAAAATGATTGCTCATCTTTCATGATTTGAATGTTGTTGTTTTTTCAGAAAATCTTAACAATTTGCAGTGAATGGAAATTTAAAACAATTTCAATATTCAGGAGAAAAAAATGTATCCTTTTTTTTTCCCAAAACAAGTAAGCTTTTTATATTTCAGAAAAGTTTTGACTTAAATGTATAAATTGATGTTTGTTTTCTGGAAAACTGGTATATAATGCTGCTTATAATGTATTGTTATAATCCCATATTTTAAATGAAATCAACACCCCATCCTTTACAAACAATTGTTGACTGAGATGTACATTTGTTCTTTTATATGATGTATTTGAATAAAAAATTTTTAATAAAAGGTATTTTTTTGTTCATAACTGTGCCAACCTTTCTATATCGTGTATGAAGTAAGTTGGTTATTTCAATATATGTTTCACCATCATGATTCAAGCAAGAAACTACAGATTTAAAATGTATTCCAGGAAAAAAACAATTAAAAAAAATCAAAATTTCCTTTCATTTTAACTGAGGTATATAAAAATGTATTTTGATAGTGGAAAATCTTTACTTTTACACTTGTATGGAACCAGAAATGCTTCAGCATGAGCACTTAGTAATGGTGGTTATACACAACTCTTGTTGGGTAACCATCAAACATCAGTCTCAAGGCTATTATTGACATTCCACGTTGGGACTACCCACCGTTTTTTGTTTGTTTTCAGAAACATTAACAGGGTATCATTGCTCCATTTTTGAAAACATTTAGTAGATGCCACTTTTAAATTACTCTATCTTTATTACCTTATCTAACCTAAAAGTTTCTAGTTTTTAAGTTACTTTTATTATAGTAAAGACAGTTAAGACAAAATATAGTACTTGTATAATCGTTTTTTTGTCTTCAATTGTTTTCCTGAGTTAGCCCTGATACTTTCACTAATGCTACTAGTTCACATAATAATACATAAACAGCCACGAAAGTTAGGAATCTATTAGATTATTTTATTGTGGAGAAAAAAATTTTTATCAGGTAAATTGGCAGTTATTTGTAACATCACGTGGCATAGATCACATTACAACCAATCAGTTGAAATCTTGTCTTTCTATTGGCTACAAATTTAATAGGAAACAGCTCCAAAAGAAGCCAGTTGAAAGGGCAACGTTTTTATACTCTTTGATAACATTTGTATAATAGAAAAGAAAAGTATAAATACTGCATTACTTTACTGTCAAATATTTGTAAATCTGTGCTGTAGAAATTCTATTCCAAAATGATGCCAAAAACAAAGCCATCAAATTGTGTTGAGCTATTACTGGCTGTTACATAATGCCAGCAGTACAAGCCAGCACAAATTATAACCAAGGAGTTCAATGTTGTCAAAACATAAATCCAGCAAATTCTGAAGCATAAGACTGAATATGACAGCTTTTTAAGAGAATTTTCAATCTTCACAAAAATTCATTTGTTCAAGATCTGTGAGTGAGACCTTAAAGCAGTGGTTCCCAAACTTTTTCAGCTTGTTACCTAATTTAACATGCCACATTAAGCATGTTACCCCTTTCACAAAATGTTTTCAACATTGATATATGTGGCTAAATTAAACTAGAGATATATTGCACTTTATTAATTACACTTTATTTATTTACAATTTATTTATTATAATTTATTTACACTGAATTACACTTTTAATTATTGTATTTGATCATTGTGCATTTCTAATAAATATTGCTAAAGATGTCAAGAACATCAGTGGGAAGGATGGAGTTGCATACTTGAAGCTAGTTTAGGAATTCTTGGCTTTGTGGTTGAAAGTGCCAGCCTGGCATCGTTTGCAATATTCAAGCAAGTCCTCTTTTTTTGTTTTCATCCCCAGCACATTTGAGAACCCCTTCTCGTACAGATACGTTGTTGAGAATGATACCAACAACTTTAAGTCTCTCTTGAACAGAGTTGGTGAGTCAGCTAGTTGTGAAATCCAAAAGGAATCTGCATTTTGGTTTTGGAATTTGACTTTCAAGGCTTTATTTGCTTGCATTGTGATCCACTCCTCCTTTGCAGGGAAATCATCATCATCATCATGAATGGCCTCATCAGGTACAGAAAAGGGATGAATGATCCACTGAAGACTGGCTGTTTTAAGGTCACTCTCTGGAAGGTAGTGCTGCATGGTTGTTTCAAGCCCCTTCAAATGGTCACTCATCTCTTTTTTGATGGTCTGTAAAAGTGATCCAGTATCATAACTGTTCTCCTCAACAAACTGGTCTAGGGTGGGAAACTGAGCGATCACTCCTTTCTCCAAGCGTCGAATCCAAAGTCTCAGTTTTCCCAGAAATGCAGTCACAGTGTGATGGGCATCAATGACAGTCATGTTTTGGCCCTGGAGTTCCAGATTATCACTGTTCAGCTCCACAAATATGTCAACCAAGTAACAAAGTCGAGCAAGCCACTCCCTATCAGTGAACTTGGTAGCAAAAGGAGATTCTTCTTGTTTCAGAAATTCCTGAAGAGCCGTTCGGAGCCCAATGTATCGACGTACAGCCAGCGAACATCGGTGTGGTAGAGCAGAACTTGATACTGCTCTTCCATTTCCTTGCACAGCTCCCTGAATATGCGTGAATTCACATCCCTGGACTTGATGAAATTGACGATTTTCAACACATCTTCAAACACAAATTTCAGATTACCAGACAGGCTTTTTGATCCAAGAGAGTACTGATGAATGATGCAATGATCTACAAAAATTTCTGGATTCACAGCTTGTATGAGGCCCCGTAATCCACGATTACGACCCATCATCGACGGAGACCTAGATTAAAAAAGAAAAACTATTATAGATTGCATCAGTTAGTCATTCTTACTTATCTTTTGCATTATAATTTTATGGTTTTAATTTAATTTATTTTGGTGCTTTAGTATTTCAGTAGGACAGGCACGATACTTTTTTTGTGAATTATGTATAAAATATTAGCTACACTACAGCTACTTGTACAATAAATAAAACTATATGACTATATGCCATGTAATTCATTGTAGTTATACTAATCTAGACTTTATATAAACATCTCTCCCTACCTGTTGAACGCTGTTCCAATCCAATCCATTCGTGGTAAAGAAACTGTTGATGATATTGAAGATATTTTCTCCCTTCGTAGTTGTCAGCAGATCTTCGCATAATAGGAACTCTTCTTTGATCTTGTCCTGGTGGACATAACGAACGAACCCAAGGAGAACAGCACAACTGGCTACGTCACATGATTCATCAAATTGCAAGGAGAATTTGCTATATGAGCTTTCCTTGATCTCTGTTGTAACTTGGGACAGAATATCTGATGCCATGTCATCGACTCGTCGGCGGATTGTGTTGTTTGATAGAGATATGACACTCAGTTTCTTTTCTTGATCCTCCCTACATACCTTGCTTACCATCTCATATGCACAAGGCATAATCAGATTCTCTGCAATGGTGTGGCATTTTTGTTGTTCGGCAACTTTATATGGAACAAAGTAAGATGCTTCAACTGCAGCTTGAAGCTTTTGGGCTTGAATTCCAGATGAACCGAACTGGATATTCTTCAGTGCTACAGCCCAGTGCTGAAAATAAGCCTGATCCTCATTTTGAAGATTTGGATGGCACTTCTGGAGGTGAGTTGAGAGTTTTGATGGCTTGAGGCTTTCATTTGTCAACACTTTGTTACACACTACACATTGTGGCCGATCCTCTCCACCAGAAGGTAAATTCACAAAGCCATAGCAAAGAAAGGCATCAGAGTAGGTGCACTTTTTAGACATTTTATTGTTTAATCCGCAGAAAAAGAAAAACTGCATAAAAAAGTGTGAACAATGTGAACTTATTATTTATTTTTTCATGGCATTCTAGATAGCATTAAAAGAGCTTATTCAGCATAGGAATGATGTAATAGTAGGTAAATACTAACTATACTGCACAGGGCAGTACACATACATACCAGGTTTTGTCTACCTCGGCTGATGCTCACATAGAAACTGACAGTGTGAAATAGAGGCAACCTCAGGCAGTGAGTGACGCGTACTGGATACGTCGATGAGTCATCAGGGTTACTGAGTGACTTGTGTTCTGAAGCATACTTGTCAAAATACTTTTAGGTTACCACACACTTAGATACATATTTTTTCTTTTCTACTACTGTATATTAGTTTTTGATGTTTATTGTTATTTGGTTTAACTTTATTACATACTTAAAATAGGTTTAATTTACAACTTTACATACTAATACTAAGTTAACATTAATCCTAATACCAGCTGCCTCAATGTTTTCTTGATTTTCAGAATTTTAACTTTTTTTCTGTCACCCCTCCATTACCCCCGATAAATTGTTAAATTACCCCCAGTTTGGGAACCACTGCCTTAAAGCATTAAAATGCTTATGCTATGAAAATTTCAGTTTCTGGACCTATATTGCAAGATCACTTGCAATAGCCATTTCTCTGGGTATTTCAGATTCTAAGTATCATCATGACATTTGAATGGAATGCAAAACTGCCTTCTATTATAAAGAATGTGCACTGAGAGACATCTCAAATATGAGTGAAACTAAGGTCAGCAACTGTGGTTTACCAGACAAAATACTGCATGTAAAAGATGAACGGTGCACTGGGGATAAGACTAAGTGTTGGTGAATTTTAATGCACTGATGTTATTAGTAACAGCAAAAAATCCAGGTGTTTAAGTAACTTATCCATGACATGAATAACCAACACCATCTTTCATTACTGGGTCACATGTTTCAATAAAAGCATGAAAGCTTAGCATTACAATGTTATTTTGCTGTTACAAAATGTCACATGAGACAGTCAAGTGGATCTTAGCAATGTTAAAATTGTGTTTTTGCCTCTCAATGTAACATCAGTGCTACCACTAAGAAAAGTGCCTGTGTTATCAAATATGGGTAGATATGTCATTTGTAAATTTAGCATAAGTGTCAGTGTGTTTAATGCTTGGATCAATTCCATCATGTATGAAATCAAGACCAACACAGTATCAAAATGTTTCATCAATTTCCCCTTTCATTAACAACAGCAAAGAAAACCCTACAACATTCTTTAGGCACAACTGCTACAGCTTGTTAAAGACCATCTTCCTAATATCATTACAGATCCCAATGAATACATCAACTAAGACAATGATTTTCTTGGAACTAAAGAGTTCTGCAACAACTGGAAACAAGAACTTCTCAGTCTACATGCACAGAAGTTTGCAAAATGCTAAAATGCATTGCAGACATGATGTTTGCTCTAAAAGCTCAGTACGTATGAAAATAATTGACAACTTAATGTAGACGATATTGCTCAAGAAATGAATAATTATTAATAGTTTGGATGTACAATATGTAAATAAATATTATACATAACATTACAATTCAATATTAAGATGTTTTATAGTTAACTGATGAAGTGTTAGATTCCTAATAAGACTACTTTTGTTCAGATCCAAAGGTGGTCTTAATAAGGATACTGTACTGTATTATATAATTATTTAAAGTGAAAGAAATATTTCATCTTCTAACACAGAAAATCCAACATATGTAGTGATAAACATTAATGGTATTTGTATCACAGTTCAAAACAAAAACTTAAGTTCCTTTTTACAAATAACCTGATAAAGGTAAGGATTTAAATAAAAGTACAAATTAAATTGATTGTGTAATGGGTGACAACTGCCTATTAGCAAAGCACTTGTATAAATATAATCATTACTACACAATCTATTTATGCAGCACAGGTGTAGAGGAGCGTATTCTGGATGTTTTGCTCTTAGTTTTCACTTATACAGGTTTTTCTAATTGGCAGTTTCTGTCCATTTCGCAATTGAATGAATATGAGTACAGTGTCTAAACTATCTATTAACAAGTACAATTAAATTTTGTTTATATTAACAATTATTATATTGTCTTAAATTAACTAAACATATTTGAACTTGTAATACATGTTTTAGTTCCTAAGTTCAAAGTAATAATTTAAAACTTTTAAAAGAAGCTCATTAAAAAGATACTAAAACTGCCTTTTTATGAGATGTTTGATAATGAGAAAAACTGGTTTTGGTAAAATTTAACTATAAAAATTGATTTTTTGACTTTTTTTTTAAATCCAAGTATTAAGGAAAAAAAAATCTGTACTGTATTACACAGGGCAATGATTATTTAAAAGTCAAATCACAATAATTTAGGCAATATACCAATTTTATATACTTCTGAACCACTGAAATATGATGCATACAGATGTGGAGAGAACTTATTTTTTTTGGTGTCACATCTATTAAATAAAACTGCTTGTAGTAAAAAAAAAACCCTTGTTGAAATTCTTCTCTCTTCACAACTATATCAACTTGAAAAACACACACCAAATTTTGAGAATGCCCTCACGTGTGATTATGATGTCTAACTCCTGTTTAAATATACAGCTGTTGGAACTTATGATAACGGCATGTGAAATATTTTACAACATTGTGTTGTGAGTTACTATTGACATCTCCTGGTGGATCAGGAATGAGAAAGATGTATATGTTTATAATACTAAAATTTAGTTTGATCTATAAGATAGACACACTGTAGTTATCTAATTGTAGCTTTGTATTGAAAGACTATTGTGCAAAGAAAAGAACATTTTATATATACTAGTTAGGTAAAAATATTTGAATACTTATTTCAAAGATTATAAGTATATACTAATTTTTGCCATCAATTAAAAAATATTTTATTCTTTATACAGTGTGTAATATCTTGAGCATATTGTTCATTTCTGTTAATCAGTCAGTAGGTTTAACTGTCAAACCTTGTTTACACTTTGCATACTTTTCACGAAGGTTGTTCTGGATCTTATGGTGTAATAAACAAAGAATTAATCAAAGTGATTGACAACAATGATTAGAATTACAGATTTTCACATAAGAATCTGCTTTGTGCAGCACTCACCTTATTTTGTGTTCTAGATGTAAGTGACCAAAGTGTGTCCCACTTACTTATTTTACAGGCATCAGAAGATGGAAATTTACTTTTGAGTCTTCTGCTTCCTCTAATTACTTCACTACATTTAGAAATGCCTGGAGGTTATACTCTCACCACTAATGGAACAACTAATGATGCAGGTAGCAACTACACTCTGAGAGATTACACTGTTCTTGAGTGTATAATGTCATACTTCTGAATATCTTTTGAGTTTACAGTCTCTTCCTACAAACTACAAACACTGTTCAAAGCTTATGCACATATCTTGACTTTTATGTTTGTATATTAAATATTAGTTTTAATCTCTATTTTTTATTTTATTTGTTTAGCCTCATTACATAAACTCAGTGAATTAAAATTTTCAGTTTTAGCCTTAAGGTACTTAACCTGTTATTGACATTTACCATCCAAAAGGGAAAAATCAGTGAATCTGAGAATAATAAAATAGACATTATTCTTAAACAAGTTGTCACAAATCTCAAAATATGTGTGTGTGCAGTGCAAACGAATTGCAAAGTGTTGCATGGGTACTTCAATGACAACACAAAGAATGTGGTTATGGCAAGATGAATGATTGTTATCACAAACTGCTATCTGTACTGTGTGCTATTTTCTAGCCAATTAGAAAACATTCTTCACAGTTTTATACCCAAGACACTATCTGAGCTGAAAATGTTGGTTTTTGGTCTTGACAATAGTCTAACCTTTAATATAATCTTTAAATCCTTGTAAGTGAAGTAAAATAAGCTAGAAGAAGCATTAAATTAGGTAGAATTAAAAGGTAAATCATTATTTATACAAAAAAATTGAAGTTGATAGCACTAGTAAAGCTGCAAAGAGTCTTATGAAGGATAACATTGTACATAACATGCAAAGTGAGATTAAATTTATAATAATTATTCTAAGTAAAAATAAATCAGTTTTTTAATCCATTTCCATCAAAACTGATGAAGATGTACTATACAATGTTAAGTGGGTCATCTGCTCAACTTCATGTCAGAATTACTGAAACATTTCATGGAGAAATGCAAGATATTTTAAATTTGTTGAATATTGTATAATAATTTATAAAATGTATCGTTTCTAAATATGAATGCCTAACTGAAAATAACTTACAAAATTTTTTTAAAATGTACGAGTCACAAGCAATCTGAGATGGCATACATAAATTATATTAACACTATTCCAGTTGATTCACTTTGGAATGTATTATTTGATGTTTATTACCATTAAATGGAATTATTAAATTAGTGTGTAGTTACTCCTGGAAAACAGTATAATTTATATTTATCACTTCTAGTAAAAGCTATTAAAAATGTAATTGTATCTTGGAAAAAGTTTTAAATTTTGGTCTCAGTATGTTGATGAGAACCATGACTGCAGATTACGTGAATCACCATAAGATTCTCCAATATGCATGACATTGAAGTAAGGAGAATTATGGACATTATTATAGCTGTAATAACACATAAGAATTATTTTTTGATTCATGTAAACTTCTGATATCTTTTTCATATTCAGGTTACACATTTAAAGCTTATCAGAAGAATAATATACTGCATGTTATTCAGATATTATTATTTTGCAAAATTATCTTGAGACACATGGGGTAAGGACATGTTCTTCGTTACTTTAATGGAGGTTTGTTTGGAAACATACACCTACAGTAAATAAAACATAATAATTCCCAGTCTAAAAGACATCAAATTTTGTAGCTTGGATTTTAATGAAAGCTTTGCACCAGAGTATTATTGTGATATGTGTTTACAAAAAAACATTACAGGATAAAATATATGTACATTATCTCTAGAAATGTTACAATTAACTTGTATATCTGTGTAAACAGAAAAAAAAACTGGAAATGATGACAAGTACAAAAGTGAAATGTATGAAGACCACTCGTAACGTTACCATAAGAATATTTGTATGACAAACATAATATTAACACTTTCTTACTCTTCCATCACTAAAGAATTATTATCATGAACTGCCATCGCTGGTACTGAAGAGAGAGAGAAAAGAAAAACCTTCACCAACTAATTGAGCTTGTGGATTTCACATCTAGAGTCAATTACTCAAATTTCTCATGGTTTTATATGTTTACCATACTTAAACAGAAGATATTTGTACAATGCCTCTTACAGAACTAAAATGCATCACTGACTAACTTTCATATGAAAAAAAAAATACACAACTGGTGTTGGAACAGATTTGTATTTCTTCTAGGGAATCGAAAATTTTAATTGTTAGGATTGGTCAAACAAATCTTGCAGTTCTCTTAGTGTCATACTGTTCTGTTCAACTTCCAAACCGTCTACAGAGGGGTGGTATGGTTGTAATGCATGATGAATTTTTTCCTCAATTGTACCCTGTACAATAAAACGATGCACTTTGGTAGACCTAAGCAAACAAACAAAAATGGAATTTTGAACTAACTCTAAAAAACAAAATGTATAAATAACACTCATAGGGTTAAAATATTACAAATAAAGAAAGATTTTTTAAAGATTTGATAATTAAATGGGATGCAGTCCATGGTTCAGCAAAGCTGCTTAGTTGTAACAAACCAAATCTTTGTAAAAATCAACCAAGGCATTCCAGTGAGCCCTACTTTCTTACTCCTACTTCTTTAACAACACTCTTGGTTTAGCTCAACATAAAACTTGTCTTCAAAACATTGTGACACAGACATACTGCCCTTATTATTAAATTCAGATGATAAAGTGTTTCAAAATATATAGTGGTTTACAAAAGTTAAAGCTTTCTGTTGGCATAACAGACTGATAATCTTTCACAGATAAGTTCTCTCTTTACATAACCTCCATTCCAGTGAAATGAGAGATGGCAAAGTGCTCCTCGAGTTCAACACATTTGAGTGTTCTAGTTGAAACGTTCGTCTGCTTTTGTTAAGTTGTACTTATTTTCCTGGTTACTGTTTGATTTTTGTGTGTGCAAATGTGCACGTCTTTGTCATTCATGTCCTGAAATAAACAGACCCTGATGGTCTAACAGACATTATTAATTTGATGCTTTTCTAGCATATATGTATGTGGTTTTGTATTGCTTATGCATTTTATATGTCCCTGCCAGTGGTGCTCGAGACAGCCTCTTTAACAAGTTTCATATACTTTGGGTAATGTAGAAAACTAAAATACTGCATGGAAAACAAGTACTAGATTTAACCTGTGTAGACAATAATGGTGATGATCTTCACTGTTGATACAAGTTACTACCAAGTTACCAATTTCACTGTCTTTGTAGTATTTATCAAAATATGATAGACTGTAATAGTATTGACAAACAAAAACTTTTGAAACATGCACAGGAAAATAAACACAAAGAACTGGCTAACAAAGTCATGCAGTCCATGGAAGCAAGAAAAGCAGTGCTTCCCCAATATATGTTAAGAAAAAAGTTAGGTTTTAAGTATCAGCTAAATATGACATTATGAACTTGCAAGTGATTCATATGGAAACACTCTCTGTGATGACGAGAAAACCCACTTGTAGAGAAAATTATATATTTAAAAATGGCTGGTATGGGTAGAGATGACCGAAGAAGGTCGAAACACTTTTCGCTCCTCTATAAGTGCCTTTTCTACCCATACCAGCTGTTTTTAAATATACAGAAGTACTCTACTGTACTGTACATAATCAGTTATCACATTGTATGGGTAAAACATTGTTGGGGAGAATCTGGACTACAACTTGCAAAATGCTTCCTTTTCCGAGTTGATTTTAGCATTTTTCCTACTAAAAAAGGATTTATTTCTAACTAAAAACATTTTTGTTACATAATATATTCTTTAATCTATAAAATGCTTCTTACGTGAATAATTTCCCGAATAAAAAAATTTACAATTCATACTTGTATTAAAAAAAATCATCTTGAATGTTATATTGGCCTTTTCTATGGCATAAAGGAAACAATTACCAGTTCATCTTACTTCAAAATACATGCAAAATTGGAACTTATTAACAATTTATAGTCTATATACTAAATTACTGAAATCACCACAAAATATAAGCAAATTAAATAATCTATGAATACGTCGGCATTTTATAATTACTATTTATAAATTAAAATGTACAATTCACAAATTAAATATAATAAGAAAAAAATAATGATTTATAGCTAATTTTCTTCTATTTGGAAACTTGTTTTTTTGTGACATACACCTAGTGCTCGTGGCTGTTTGTCACTTCTCTGATGTCACGTCATATGCTTCAGGAACTGTATTATAAGATACTGTTATTTTTTTGTATGCATACATTTTTTGTGAAGTGTCACCCTTCAGATTTGAATATGGATTCAACAGATAATAGGAAAATTTGTAACTGTATTATTGAAAGCTTATTAGTGAACAGGTTTGGTATAAAGTGTGTTGGTGATAAAGAAAGCATCATCAGAAATGGTAGACCAATGCCAGCTCTAAGCATAACTGGAAGAACAAAGCACTGTGTTCAAACATTCAACATAAACCAATATGACAGGACACTTGGGTTAACTGCTTATCCTAACTTGCATAAGCTTTTCTGCTGGTCATGTCTATTATTTAATAATAAATTTGGGACATGGAAATTGAGTAATTTGATAATTTAAATAATATGCATAAGGCAAACAAAAGACATGAAAATTCCTCCATATATTTTAAACTCTAGACCTAACAGGATTTGGAAAATCAAGAATCAAATTCCAAATAAATAGCCAACATAAAATAAATGTGCAAATGCACAGTGAAAAGGTGAAGAGGAGTAGAGACATTTTAAAAAGACTAATGGACATAGCATGATATTTGGGTGAGCAACAATTAGCATTTAGAGATGGATTACTTAAGAGTCTGCTAATCAAGGCAATTATGTGGAATTGGTAAATATGAATGCAATTAATTATTGAAATCCCATTTAGAGAAATCATGTGTTTTTACTGGCCTGTTAAATAGAATACAGAATGGCCTGGAAATGAAGACCAATAGTTTTTATGAAAATGCAATAAATGTATTCAATCAAAAAGAATGGAATATGGAATTAACATAAAAATAAAACAAATAGCTGAATATGTCTTGTTTTTATCTTTAATTAGACGTATTTAATCTTAAGTTTGATGAATGACTACAAGTAATTAATTGTATCTTTATTGGCCATTCTGTACATTTTTTTTTTAATTTTACAATCCACCTTTTTTACTTCCCCATCAAGACAAATCACTGCACACCCTGCTGGTTAAAGTAAAGTATAGTTCTAAGCAGCATGAGATTTAGTGTGTATGTGTTGGTGCATTTCTTAATGTTTTAATTCAATTGAAAAAGTAAGTAATTGAATAGAGCCACCAATAAATCTTCTATAAAATATCATTTATCCCTGACTTTTTCTGAAAGGCCGGCCAGACTGTACTACAGTAATTATGATATTTCAATTTCTGACGTAAACTTGTAATATTGTTTCATGTTCCTTTTAAGTACTTACTTGGTTTGACCAATACGATGAATTCGACCAATAGCTTGAAATTCACTAGCTGGGTTCAATATTGGCTCCACAAGAAATATGTGCGTGGCCTCGATCAAGTTTAGCCCATTAGCTCCAGAATGGACAGGCAGTAGTAGTGCTCTCACCTCGGAATCATACTTGAATCTCACAAGATTATTCTTAATGAGAGAGTCAAATAAGGTAATTTTTATACATATTTTTGGTTCAGTTCAAGATCAAACATATGCTCATCAAAATATTTTCTTCTCATTGCAAATAAGAACTATGTTATCCTTCCCAGCTTTTTTTTTTCCTTTTTAAATAAACCTGTGTACTTATAATATTTCAAATTAAAGATGAGTGGTGGTCTAATTATTAACTTGAGCTACAAAAATTACAAGACATGTCTGAGTACAATTTTTCCATTAAACCTGGTCTAATATTTACAGCAGTATCTTCTTGAATACACTTTCAACAAGTCTTTTAAATTTGTAACTATGAAAATATAAGAAAAGTCATGAGAATGATGTGGAATATATCAAATTATTTCAATACTTCTGGATCAGACAGGGCACTTCTTATATCTCACAATTTTTTCTTCTCACAGTAAAAATAAATAACCAAACTGCATGAAATCTAGTAAACTATTAAAAATCTATTTTATACCTTTAAAAAAAATCAGAAAATTGCAAAAATTCAAATATTTTGTTAAGAGACTGTTTTGAAAAACAATAGAAATACTTCCAGTTCAAATTAGAATTGTAATTTTAACTTTATGTATCCGGTCAGTTCCGTATAATAATAATACAGCTTTCAAACAGGTGTAATTTATCATCAAAACAATTTCAGGAGATGTAAAGAACATTTGAAGTTTATAAAAATTCTCAAATTTGTTGTTTCTTCCAGTCTTTTACACTTCCCATTAGTTTCTTTTGTTTACTCTGACATAAGCTAATGGTACTCAATATTTTGAGAAACAAAAAATTACTAGTTAAACCAGGTAATTTTCTCTCAATTTATTTATATTGTAAAATCTGCTCTACTCATTTCTGTTTAGGTGTAGACTGTCTATTTTCAAAGATAAGCTTCTTTAGCAAATCTTCAGTCCACATGCTGAAACACAATAAAAACAAGGTAGTAACTAAGAACTGTTGCAATAAAACCACCAACACAAAGGGTAAAATCATATGAAAGAGAAAAAAAAAACACATGAATTGTTGTATTTTCAGGGTACTGTAATTCCTTAGAAAATCTAAAGCTATATTCTGTGATGGGCAGATATTTAAAAAAAAAAACTGATGTGTTGTTTACAAGCAAGACTTGGAACTGTGCAAAAGGAAGAATTGGGACGTTTTAATCTTTTCATGAAATACACAAAATAAATGTTATATCAAAACACAAGTTATGAAATATTTTCATTTAAAATCTGAAAGTCTGATATGCACTTAATTACCTGAAAGGTGCTCTGCAAGCCACATAATATTAGGTACACAGAAAACACTTTTAACTAATTATCTGACAACATCATGTGTTTAGCACTAAGAAACAATAAGTGATAAGTTTCAGTACTTATATCTTCTGAGAATGGAAATAGTTTTAACATATTTCCATTAAAATAAAATAGTGAAAATATCTGTAAAATACCATTAGCTGTTAAAAACAGTATTCTTCATGAATCAGAAATGTTTAATTTTTCTTCTTTGTAATTAAATAGATAATTAAGGTTTGACTGTTTTTAACATCAAAACAACACTCTGAGGCAAATTAAAATCAGTTGACATTTATATCTTATTCATAAGCTAAATTTTATTGCTTAACACGTGTAGAACATACATTCTTGAGAGGGAAATGGACCAAGCGTAACTGGTATTTTGTTTTTACTGTATCTAAACTCTTGTTTGGTTAATTCTGAATTTCGCACAAAGCTACTTGAGGGCTATCTGTGCCCTCAAGCCATCCCTAATTTAATAGTATAAGACTAGAGGGAAGGCAGCTTGTCATCACCACCCACTGCCAACTCTTTTACCAATGAATAGTGGAATTGATCATCATATGTAACGCTCCAACAGTTGAAAGGGTGAGCATGTTTGGCGTGATGGGGATTCGAACCTGTGACCCTTGGATTATAAGTTGAGTGACTTAACCACCTAGCCATGCTGGGCCATCTAAACTCTACACATACATTTTTTATCTAATGATACAAATTGCACTATAAGTAAAAAATATTTGATTTATAAATATTAAAAATAGAATACTATATATATAATAACAGAAATTAAAATGTATTCAAATAAATATTTTTATCTATTTTAATATTCGTACAAAAACATCAATAAGCTAATGGCTAGGTGCAGTAAGTTAATTAAAATCATACAGCAATTTTATGTTGTTGCTGGTAATTATGTTATTGCTAAATTTGAACAATATTATGTGTTGAGCAACTTACTTGACTTGTATTGTATGCATAAATTGGAAATTTTAAAATAAAAAAATAATGAAAATAATGATTTTTCATGGAAATTTTAGTTTTTAAATTTCTTTTGTCAGTTTGTAAGTATTTAATGTTTCACAGTTTTACACAAAAAACATACAGGAAAAAATAATAATAATGGGGTTAATATTATGATTTTTTTGAGCAGTGTAAAATACATTTCATACAAAACCTGCCAAACTATTTATTTTTATGTTGCATACATATGTGCACACTTCTAAAAGAAAATGATATGTATAAAAATTTTTAATATCTTAATAATTTTCAAGCATTTGAAAACTGTCTACCTGATATTATGCCAGAAAATACAACAGATATGCCTTTCGAGACTACAATTTCATGCACTAGTTTAACTTATAGTAATATGTTTTCCAATTTTATTAATAGGACAGTTTTGAAAAAAAAATTTGCACAAAAATTTTCACTATTCCAGGACAGGTAATTAATAAACTTTTAATTGTCTACACTGAGGTGTTTTGTAAATGTGATTATCACACTGTACCTATATTGACTGATGTATCAGATAAATAAATTACTGTGATGTGCTTTACATTTCATCATAAAATTAGGTCAGTAATTTACACATAATAAATTATTTGAAGTTTAAAAATACTTTACTAATTATTAATAAAAAAATTTATCAATAAAAACTAATGATTAACCTGAAACTGGTTATGGGCGTGAAGTGTAACAAATGACACATCGTTTTCCTCCAGGGCTCGGCCAATGAGGTCAAGCACATCAACCCACTGTAAAAGTAAAACATTGAAAACTACAATAAATATGCTGACATTTTTCTTACAGTATCATAACAATTAATACTTAGAAGGTTGTTTAACAAGTGTTGCATTTCTCAAACGTCTTGACAATAAAAAGAGTGTTTAAATAATTAGTCACACAATATTTACTGATGACTTTGGATCTTTTTAAGATAATGAGTTTTGTTTAGGAAATTCCTTGTTTTTTTAAGTACATCATATGACCATGTAATGACAATGTACATAAAAGTTATCTTGTTTTATTTACATTTCAAGGATGGTTACAGAATTTTATTGCAAATCAAAAAGAGGTACCTACACATAATTATCCTTAATTTAGAACTGACAGACTAAAGTAAAGGCAGATAGTCAACAGCATATACTGCCAACTCTTGAATGACAAAATTGAGATTTTACCATTACTCTTATAGTATGCCTCAGGGTCTTAATGTGCACAGTACACTTATGTTGTGATAGTGGGAATAAAAATCATGGATTCTTAGATCCACAATCCAGAAACGTTAATGGTTAAGCCTTAGTCTGTTTTCACAAGTATAATAAACATAAAAATACAGCAATGTCACTGCAAGTTTTTTGAATATGAAGTATAATTGCAACTTCCTAAACTACTGGTGATCTCTTTAATATACTAGCTTAATCATGATGAGGAAAGTGTGAACTCTGAGGAGACTACTCTGTTTCAATAACTGTCAACAAGAGATACGTCTAAAAATGATTCATCTTTGTAATTTTTTCCAAAAATAAAACTCATTTAAAAATATACTGAAATCATCAAAGTATTATACATACATATGTTTAACTTATATCATCAAGCAGAAATCAACTTCTGTTTTTCCAATATACAAAGAAACTTGTTCTTGTTATTATTTATTTTGTTATGTTGTCTAATCTTGGAGACTTCATAAAATTTGATGTCAACTGCAGAATGCTCTGCAAAAATTTTAAACAAAATAATATATTCTGTTATATTTAATTTTCCTAAAGATATTAAACATTTATTAACTTCCCACGATGAGTGATATCCTTAACATTTTTATTGAAACTATTCACAAAAATACCCAAACTATCAACTATTTCTTCTTTTGCTATCTTTGCACAACTGTAGATATTGTTGTAATTTTATTGTAAAAAATGTACGAGAAAGAAATTATTACATATCAATAACTATAACATAATTATTCATACGTACAAATACATTTCTTAAAGAGAACAAAAAAGGCTTACAGTAGAGAATACTAATGACTTTGCATCTGGATCTTCCATTTTTATCTGAAGTAAACATCTCACAACACCCTCTACTTTTGTGGAGTGGCTACCCTGTATAATAAAAGAATTACATATGAACACAATATACCTAAAGAACGTATTTTAATATTTTGAGAATACCACTTATGCATATTCTATACATCTAACTAGTTAGATAACACATCACTAAATGCAGTCAGTTGTTGTTGTTTTGCTTTTAGGTTTAACAACGTATCCTTCAACATTTTTATCTGTTAAATTTTTAATTTAGTATCCTAATCTTAAAATGGGCTATAAAAATAAAAAATATTTTGCCCACCTTGACCGATATTTTCTCTTCTTCAGCAGAAGCTCTTGTGTCAATATATGAAATATTTGAGGTTGGAGTCCTTTGACGACAGACAGCACATCGTAGTGACAAGTTACGACCACCAACAGCAAATTCCATTATCAATATACGAATACAATCACAACAGAAACTGTGGCCACATTCTAACACACTCCACTGAATGAGACAAAACACATTTGAGAAATAATTAGTACCTTTTTGGTATACATATATAAAAATATTATTTCAACAGTTAAGTAAATTTTAACACCAAAAGGAAGAACTACATTAAAAACAGCAAGACCAACAGGTCAATGAAAAATTTTAATTATCAAATCAGGCCTTAACAACTATTGCAAAACACCCCACTTTATAGCCCTATCTTTTGAATATATGCAGCATTTTTGCAGCAGTTGCTAAGGCTTTTTATAGATAATTAAAATATATGTACATATAAACTTCCAAGATAATAATATGAAACTGAAACTATATTTTTTGGGATAATCTAAACCTTCCAACTTATCTATATGCATAAGAATAATACTATACAAATATACTACCAACACCAGATAAAAAAACATATAAAAGCAAATGGATTATTTTACTGTATAATAATAAAATTCATAAAATGGTAAAAATGTCTACAATTTTAAGCTCAGTTAATTAATACAATAATAAAAACATGGTCCTAACACACTGCTATGTTCCATAATGATAAGACACATAGTGTTATGAACAAATGATAAACCATTCATAACTAATGCTAATTGATAACCAAAAAATAAGTTTCTATTCTTCTGTTATTTCATTAAATATTACCTAATTGAAAGTTTCACATTATGGCCAATGCAAACAACTTACATAAAAAATATTGTAAAACATTATGTATAAATATACACAACTGGTTTATATTTATGGATCTTAAAAATAATAAAACTTCTAAAATAGCTGTAACTTAGTGTTATGTAAATGTTATGTAAACAACAACCATGTCGAGAGTGTTATGTAAATGTTATGTAAACGACAACCATGTCGAGAGTGTTATGTAAATGTCATGTAAATATCGTGTATATGTTATGTAAATATCATGTAATGTCGTGTTTGAATTCCCATATTTATTATTTATAATTCTATATTTATATTATTGTTTCGAGGTTTAAACCAGAGAAATTTAAAATAACATTTTAGAATTAATTAAAATTCATTTAGAATTATTCATGTAGAAATTTTTAAAACTAAGTAGATTGATCACTTGTATTGGCCTGGTGTTTGTACTGTGGAATTCTGGGAAGTTACGCAATTAGCATATAAACAGACGGCGATGCGAGGGAAGTAAAACATTCACTTTTACTCGGGTCAAGAAGTGAATCATCCATTTTTACTCGGATCAAGAAGTTTGTCTCGTTTGAGAAAGTTTAAACTGAATTTGTGAATAGAGCTAGATCGACTAAAGCGGTGAAATTTTTATTCGTCAATCTTTACAATTCAGTTTGATTACGGATTATACTGAAAGTCAATACGAATTGGATTGTGAATTTTTGTTTGAAATTACCCATTCAAACTTCGAAAATTTCTCCGTGGGACTAAATTCACCGCCTAGATTAGAACTTTGGATTTTGGATTTGGACACTTATTCTGGATCATATTATTAAGCACAGGCCAGTACCTTTTTGTATTGTAAGTTGTTTTGATGGTTGAAACTGGATATCTGTTATTGATATTGGATAATTTATTTTGTGTCTATCACATAAGTAGATCATTATAATAAATTATACAAGCTGCTATCTGTGTCTTTCTGTTGCGTTCAGTCCACATAAAAAATGTAACAATTAGTAATTTTATTTCTTACCTGTACCCCCAATGTTCGTTGACAAATAGGACACAGTTCAGGATTTGAACCTCCTTTTTTACCATGATCTGCCTAAATGAGAACACAATATGCATTAAGAAATCCAATAATGATCCATAACTAAAAGAATAGTTTAACGTACGCAATTATTCAGGTATAGAATGCTGTAAAAACTATCAAATGTTATACTTCATCAAATTCCAAAGTTAACTTTAAACAAAAAATTACTTGAAATCCAAACATATTCAGAAATAAAGATCTACCAGAATATTATGTGACATGGACACACATACATCCTTTCAATATAACATACAGTTCATTTCAGCTATAACTTCTCTCCAAAGAGAAAATACATAATATGCTGTCAGATACACTGCTGTATTAGTGCTACAAAGATTAGACCAAGAGGGGGTACTCAGCACAAAAGAGTGAGAGGGGCTTTTTCCAAAACAATGCAAACTTCTTGTTCTAAACATAGAATTTAAATGACTTAATATTAAAGTAAAATGTTTATTTTTAAAAAGTCAAGATGTAGTGGAGCTTTAAGAATATTGTGATGGTTGTTCTTTCTCCCCATAATTATTTACCATGTCAAACTCCAAGTGAAGTTATTCTGAAAAAGTGTACAACATTTATTTACTTTACATTAATTATTAACATTGTGACTACAAGAATCTGAATTATGAAATCCTGTTAAACATAACACTTGGACTTAATAAAAACAGAAACACATTAAAGAAACATAAACAGATCAGCTAGAAAGTTGAAATGGAATGCAAACTCATAAAAATTGATGTAGGGTTATGAATTATTTCACTTTTAAAGTTAACTTCACTCTCAGTTCAGATTTTAACATATTTTTTTTCACTTTGAAAAGAAAACTAAACAGAAAAGGTAAATGAAAATTTACTGTTCCTTTCTGTTCCTCTGTATGTTGTCATTAATTACCCTGGAAGGGAGATGAGAGAATTGCAATTTGGATCCATGAGTATACGTGTGTCTGTATGTGTTTCCAAGCACACACTTCGAAAACTAAGAAACTAATGTAAACAAAACTTTTACACAAGATGGGATATCAGTATGGAACAATCCTCCCCATATTTGGTCTGGATCTGAAATACATATGTATCACTTTGAAGCATTTTGGTAATTTTGGGGAAAGAGTCAATGGATTTGTATCAAACTTCATGGGGCAAATTAAGGTCGAGACTCCTCAACCTACTACAAAAATGATTCAGATCATTCTGAAGTTGAGATGTATTTTCTGAGTTTTCAAGGGTGAAATCTGACATGATCCAATATAAATGCATATAGTCTCAAAAAGGAACAAAAGGCTTGAGGGTGTGCAATCTTTCTGATTGATTTTCTTCCAAATTATTTAGACAAAACTTCTCTCATCTTGTAGCATGTTCAGAAAAAAATCTGATGACACACATGAAGTGTAAGCATTGTTGAACACTTAATTAAAATTTTATAAGTTAAACTGATTAATTAATATCAAGTAATCATGAATGCCATCAAGACTTGTAACATTGTTAACTTTTGAACCTGATAGGTTAAGGATTTTATATTCTAGGGTTAATCATGTAGCTACACAAAGTAACACTCAATAGTGAACCTATTTTGCTTGCTTAAAGTAACATAACTGCAGGAAATACTCAGACATTTTCTCTAAAATTTAAAATATATATATATATACAGGAAACTAAATGTGTGTGTACCTTGGAATACAAAACACACTGAGCTCAGCTTTCTATTTTGCTTAATGTGGCACATTTCCACTAAGCGAACAATTAAAGAAACCTTAGTTCTGCTATCAAGAGATCGATCATCAGTTTATATTTTTTTAACATAGAAACGTTATAAATTCACTAAGCAAGATATCAGATCTAAAATTTCATTTCACTGACACAAGCTTCACACAAGAAAAAAAGAAAAATTAAAGAGGCAAACATTTGTAGGTGAATGCAATGTCTCTACGACGTAATCCCAACATGGCCAATTTTGACATCAGAAAAATCAAACACTGTCTATATCAATATATCAATCATTGGGACCTGAATGAAAGTATTTTTTCACCAATATACACATGAACAGTTCACAAAAACCACAAATTGTGCTTTCCTCACTGAGAAATTGAGTAAAAGACAAAGAGGTAAATTTGTAACCAAATCTAAAATAAAATGTCTCTAATACAGCAGAGTAATTGTTACCACCACAAAATTGTCTT
This sequence comes from Carcinoscorpius rotundicauda, assembly GCA_011833715.1. Lineage (NCBI taxonomy): Eukaryota > Metazoa > Arthropoda > Merostomata > Xiphosura > Limulidae > Carcinoscorpius > Carcinoscorpius rotundicauda. The sequence continues at coordinate 33,878,771 of CM022404.1, read as the reverse complement.
GGTAGCACCTTGACACCTTCTATATTTACTGAAAACACACAAGTCCATCATTTTTGTTTGTCAATGTGTTGAACCTATAGAAAACAATCTCTATACCAAATCACACGTAAGTTGGTCAAAATATGGTTGAGTAATTTGACTAAACCCACAAAACATGTGCTTTTCTGTGAGGCTCTGACCCCCCCCCCCCAAAGATTAAAAATAGGTAAATGCAACTTTTTTATATGTTAATGTAATAATTATTTTGATTGCTGTACATGTGACAACACAAGAACTCACAATAAACATTTTGGAGTGTTTGATCTTTGACACCATAAAATCCTTAAAAAGCCTAAATAAAAAATGAAAAAAGTGTCTCAGTGTTTTGAATCAAGATATAACCTTACCAAGTTTTTAGTTAATCTGCCAAGAAATGAAGGAATGGCAGTATAATAAAGAATGACTTGCACATAGTTAGAAATAACAATACAATGAAGATTTTAAAAATTACTTGAATTAATTATTTCGAACCTTTAGAAAGTGGATAAATAATCATAATCATGCAGTTAAAAATATCAAAACATCAGAAAATTAAAAATTAGAACACTTATTGTTACAGTTCTATATAATACACATATATATAGTTTGTAGTTTTAATGAATAAATATGTCATGTCCACTTATTTATTATATTTTATTTTCATTAAAAATCTATTTTGTTATAATTTATATCTGCAACAACTACTACTAAAACAAAAGTTCCAATATTATTATTCCAATGTTAGTATTATATATAATTATAACCTGTGTTGATTTATATTTTACAGCTTAGAGCTGAAGTATATTGCTAGAAATGATCAAAGTAACAAGAATTTGTAATACTACAGTTACAATAAAACATGTTATGATGTGGAAATGAACGAACATTCTGAGTATATACAAAAATGAAGATTTGTTAGATGTTCTTTATGACATTTCATTCTGACATGAAGTAGGTTCACCATGATATGCAAGAACAGCTTGGCCCCAATGTTGTATATGCTTCAAACTGAGTGGCTATTTCTTGTAAGAGTAGGAAATGAATCTGGTTCCATATTTTTCTCAAACAGCTATAACCACTTACATATTGTTCATACATTGGATGTGTTCTTGACACCAATGTAAAAGTACATTTTACACACCACTTTCTGTACACCGATACAGCATTCTAATGTAACTGTAAACATTTAATTTAATCATTGAGTCTGAACATCTCTGAAAAACTGTACAATTGGTTTGGAAGCAGTTCCATACTCTGATAACATTTTAATCTACAATGTTAGAAGTTGAAGTGCTAGCTTCCATTTGCCTGATGAATTATCTAAATGAGTAAAACATAAAAATGGATTCTTTCTTTGAGGCTTAATCATGGTTAATGAACCAAATAGAATATTTTGAACTATATAATTCACTTCATGTTTAAAACTAAGACATGGCTGTACAAGACCACTCTACACATTATAGGCTGTATATTTAACCACATTTCATATCACTTGACTGATTATCAGATGTTTGATTTTCATAGTAATGAACTGCTGCTATCCTGTAAAACCTGAGTCTACCATTGAGCAATAATAGTTTGATCAAAACAGTTAAAAGTTAAATAGTTGAAAACATTAAACTTCAATGTTTCTCTCTCAGAGTTAGTGAAAGTGTGATTCAATGACTTCACACTTTAAACTTATAATCATGCTATCATGTCCCACAGCAAGAAACTTAACCCACTCAGTGATGTCGAGAAACCCACTTGTTGAGAATTTTATATGCAAAAAACTTAACCCACTGTTCCAATCTACCAAACTGTGTGATGAAGGCCAATTATTAGCTGGAGTTAACCTGAAATATAATAACGTTTAGTGAGAGTTAAACTACAATGGACTAACATTAACTAGGGGTTAACCCGAAATGGACTAGCATTACTTTCACAGGAAATTGGTGAGCATTCTCATCTGCTTGTGTCACTTGAAACCAGAATTTGAAAATAATTGGTCCTATATGCCTTTCAAAAGCACAATAAAGATTTAACTTTAAATCAGAAAAATGAAAAGACAATTGAAGATTCTGATTTCTTATTATGACAACGATTAGACTTGGAATGTATATTATTGTAACAAAATATTCTAAAATACTAATTATTTGATTTTTTTTTGTAAACTGCAGCTGTGCCATATATTGGATTTTGCTGACATCATAGGGGTACTGATGAGAAAAAACAAGAATGATTGACCAACTGTTGGGTGGATGGAGAGTGCCTTACTCACACATACTTCTTACTACATGACATGAAAAATTTAAAAATGGAATCCCATAAACAGCACAGTCACACTAAAAGAAAAAAAATCAAATCCATGCAGGTAATGACTGCAGTGAATGGGTTAAACTTGTGCAATTCCCACAAAATAGGAGTCCTGTAACAAAAACCATTTAAGTGGTTTATATTCTACAATTTCATAACATTTGGTTATATGCATTGAAAAAAACCCAGTATTTCTGTATCCTACATTTATATTTATCTGTATTCTTAAAACTAGAAACCTTACTCTTAATGATGAACTAAGGAAAAAAATCTTAGAGAAAATAAAAACCCATAAAGCATCACTGACAAAATATTTCACAAAAGTTGTCTCAGATTAAAATCTTAAAAACATGAAACTGGTTGAGTTAAAACAGTCTGGTAGAATTTTATATCTACAATATTCCACAGATATAAAATGCTTGAAGGGGTTAGAATCAAAACCAGGAGATCTGATGAAACCTACAGATGACAAAACCTAATACAATGTTTATATGTATGTGAAAATCACAAAAGACTTCTGCATGACAATAAAATACAAGTATCACTTAAACAAGGTTTTATATAGTTGGTAACAATAAATTTTGATTTGTCTATTAAGATTATCAACCTGTTGCAGGAGATAACATCTGAACTACTGGGCAGATCTTCAACAATCCTGATGAAGATCCATCGAAGCAATCTAAAACATAATCTCTAGATTACCACAGAAAAAAAAAACACAAAAAAAACAGCCACATGATGGCAGATTGGAGACCTAATATTGTCTGCATACTTAAAAAAACAACAAAAAATCTGGTATTATTTCATAAATCTAAGAGATCCCTGTGAAAAATAAAAAGATAAATAATGCCACCAAGTAAGAGAATATTATTATTTTTTAAAGTCAGAATAGATAACTTAATGCAATTCAGAATATACGAATTCAAATGTGGCATACATTTTCTTATTAACATTTAATTTTTAACAACCATGTTCATGTTCTAGCTAACGTTTCTTACAAATCTTCCTTTTGTTTTCGAATAAAAAAAGAACACTTCATCAAATTACAAGTGAACACATTTCTATATCTCAGTCCACAAAGCTAAGAAAATTAAGTCTTGTTACATAAACACTTAAGAAAAAATAAACATTATATGTAATATATTAATCAGAACCTAAAATATTTCAGTGTAACAACTAATTCAAGGTTAAAACTACACAACTAATTTTTTCTTTGTTACAATTCTGAATTCTACCTGTATAAACATTTATCTAAAGTAAAGTTCAACACTGAGTATTAAAACACAACAACTGGAGTGACCAAAACAATACCTTGCTCTTTCACAAATATTTCATACAATACTCAAAAATGCAAGATAGATTAAAGATAGATAATTTAGTGAAATGAGTTAACCTTTGTACTTAATTACATATACAGTAGTTTTACAGAATATTTCTACACTATATTTCACAATCAAGAACATATAAACAAACATGATAGCTAAACATTTCCCAAATATATTTTACAGTAGTCTACTCTAATGCAGTTAAACATTTTTAAGAGTACCTTAGCTAGGTTTTGAAGATAGAAAAACTGCCCTAATTTCTTCCTTAGCTCATTTTGTCCAACAGTCCTTTCAGATAAAAGCTTTAGTTTCATAGGTTCCACCTATATCAGATAATAAGATGAGACTGTTTAGATCAGTATTATAATTAAAACTACCACAAGAGTTCAATTTAGAATAAACACAAACATTCCCTGATCTGGTGTGTGGTTGAATGTTATCCATTTGTTTAAAAATTTCAAAATATAAGATGGATACCCACATCTTGTGGTTCAAGGATGTAGGATATTGGAGGGTCTGGTTTTGGTTCATTGGGATACCGTATTCTCAGTCTAATGGTAGCCATATCAACCTCATCTACGGCTGAAGCATAATCGTGAATCTGCATCCACACTCGTCGCAACGCCTTGAAAAAAAAATCATTCAGTAAATTTATTAACGTATGTAGGTATGCAAACACATACATAGCTATATAAAATCACAAGGCTTTGGTTATAAGTATGAATCCTTAACACTTTAAAACTTTTTAAGTAAATTTTTGTTTTAGACCTGCATCTTTCTACATTACGAGATAAAGAAAATATTTTCAATTAACACATTTTTTTTTAAATTCTAAATGCAAGATTACCTAATTATTATTATTTTTACCCCCATTTTTATTTTACACTTTTAATTAAAATATATCTTACTGTTCATTCTTTACATTTTCAAATGTTTAACTTGTATGTTTAGCAGATATTTTAACAGTTTGTGTGCAAAATAAAAAATAACAGAAAATCTAACTGCTCAAAAAAACTTAAGTTTTAGTTGTATAAAGTGTGCATAAGGTAAAAAGTTTAGAATAGTAGATAAAGGTTTTTGATTAGTTTGTCAAATATGAAAAATGTTCACATTACTTTCTGAAAAAGTCACGCTTATGCTGGTTGGTACTCAATATATATTTTCAATTTTTACCTTCTGCTGTTCAATAGGTTTGGTTTATATTTCAAGTGCTTTTCAACAGAAAAAAAACACACTCAAATCAAGTTTATGACTAATTTACATTTTCTTGCAATCTGTGCCAAAGCAAAAAACAAGTAATGTAAGTAAAAATCATAAACTTGTCAAAAGTAAAAATAAATAACTATTTAAAAATGATAACAATTTAACAGTGTAGACAGAGCCTTCTATAACTCTCTTGCTACAGGTAGGTGAAAATGAGAATTGTCCAACCTTTTACGGGTTAGATTCAAAAACTAAATTTAACTACTTTGTTATCATTTTATATAAATAAACTTTGCAACAAAATATAGTTAATAAATCATATTTTAATGCAATATAATATTAAGTTTTAAGTTCTTAATTTTATAAAGAATTATTTTAGAAATAATATTTCACTATGGAAACATTTGTTCTAAGTTTACTATCTTCTCTAATGCAAATGTCACAATTCTCATACTAGGAGAGACTGGGGATTTTTTAAATATTTATTTACAAAATTAAGAACCTAAAACCTCTATTAAAATTTCACTTATTATCTATGTTTTGATGTCAAGTTCTTTATATACCAAGGTAATAAAGTAGTTTAATTAAACATTAAAAAGCTGAGATACATACTTTGAATTAAACCATACAGAGGGCATTAAATATAACATGTTAAAGTATTTATGGATATTTTCTAATTCTCATGAAAATACAGAATTAATTAGTTAATTATCAAATTAACCATTAACTCTATGAATGTGGTAAACATTTTCATAGATATTCGTGTTTGATACCTTACAATGAGGTATATGAAAATGTAAAGAGTGATATTTCTAGAAACTACATGCAGTCATGAAAAAAAAAGTTACCTTAAATTCTTTCTTGTAGTTTTCAAATAGCTTGATGTGGAGAGAGCCATCTTCAATGGTAGTGTTACCAGCTGAAAAAACACAGTAAGTCCCAAGTAGTCAGTTTTAAGAGCATTTTGGTATGTACATGTTTCAATCAGTTTGATTAACGGGCAACAGAAATAAAATAATAAAATGTTCAAGACTGATTATTATCAGTTATTTCCTGAGAAACCTCAGCTCACTGCTTGACATCCACAACTAGCACTATTATTTCAGTAACTGGAACATTCACATTCAACTTGAATGTCATCTTACGTCTACATGAACTAAACTGTGAGGTCACGATTCTATAAGGTTCAGGTATATCTCACCCTAGCTATCAGCAACTACTGTCACAAGGGTTTTATTCAACTATTTAAATAATAAGATTGGGAGCACTATGAAAGAGACAGTCAAAGTTGTAAGTGCAACCTAATGTACTGAGCACCAGGTCACTATAAATCCTAGTAGACAGCAATCTAGTGATTTCTACAGAGTAATTTAACTTGTCTAAACTTCAAAGAACAAATTTCAATAATAACAAATATTTCACATGCGTACTCATGGAATGCTTGAAACATGCCACATACTCCAACAAATTTTCTCAATTTCGATTTTAACACAGCATGAAAGTATATTGGTCAAATACATACAGAAGTGTTAAGTACCCTAGTCTGGGTGTGTTTACAGTTTAAAATATGCCAGTCACTAACACTGAAGTGAAGAGATTTCTTCTTTTTATTCATACCTTTTCAAGAGTTTATCACACTTTTAAAAACACAGCACAAGTGATACAACTAATGTCATATTTTTCCTTGTACAACAAGTATTCTCTTCAGTATTTTATGGTGCTGTTTATTATTGCTTCCTTATAATTGTTGTAAATCTGTTTGATATATTTACCATCAAGTCAAAAACTGAAATTTTATAACACTGTAACCTTAAGCAGTATGTTTCACAGCAACATAGTTATATCACTATTTAAAGCTACTGGTGGTAATTAAGTTTAATGAAATTCTTATAATTCTAACAACTTACAAGTGAAAATTAGGTTTATTTTCATTCAAAGCTACACAAATGATATATCTGTACCAGACATCCCAAATTTAGTGGTGATAGATAAAAGGGAAAGTAGCTAATCCACAGCATCTACCACCAACTCTTGGACTACTCTTTTACCAAAAAATAATGGGGTTTACTGCACCATTATAATGTCAGTATGGATGAAAAGTTGAGCAAGTTCAGAGTGGGAATTTGAACCCTTAAACTGCATATTGTAAAATGAGCTCTTATCAGGCCATTCCAGGACTATGAATAAAAGTAAAGAACAATGTATAACAGTATGTCTGTCACCCTACATTTGTTTTATCCAGTGCTGTTGAGCTCTTTTGCCAAATACAAAGGGTTATTAGACCAGCTGGAATATGAAAGACACAATCGGTTGAGATATTATTTATGTTACCAAACTACATGAGCAACAAATGTTAAAAGTATGAACAAAATTAGGTAGGTGAAGTATAATTTTTATCAATTATATATTAATTATCTACAAGTAACACTGAGGGATTAACAGCTAGTTCACACTTCTTACCCCAGGTTCTGTTCTTTGTATAGTTTTTTTACCTATGATTTGGTAAAGAGATGAAGTACCCACATTGTTGTTTGAGTTATACCAGTTTTTCACCTTTGATTAATGGATAACAGAATATCCCCAATAGTGTGTGGCTGCTACTGCCACAGTTATTCTCCCAATCCCTCATTCCAAAATTGTACTTTTCAAGTTCCTTCATGTGATACAGTTTTACTTTTATATTTGATAAGTTATTAAATATATAAACATATAAAACACACACACACAAACACATGTATAATCTAAAATTCAGAACTAAAAATTACATACATGAATGATAATTTAATAGTACCTTTTTTTTTCAAATATACTTTCAACTGGGTTCAAATTAGTACATAAATTCAGGATTTAAAGTACAATATTTAAAATGGTATTCTCTTGAAATAATTTCTTTATCTAACTAACTTTAGGTTGGCAATGAATGTTTATCAGCTTAGTAGTGGCTTGAATGACTGAAGTTAACAGTTATTCAGATAACCTTATGTATAAAACTACAAATGAATGTAAAACTAAGATATTTATATAAAGAGTCAATTCATGATAAAAAAAAGTGAGATAATTATAGTTTGTTTCATACAGGTTTATATCTTTAATTTACTGGAGATACACAAAAAATAGGGGCATTAAAAGATAAATATCCCATTGAGAAATTAAATTTATCAATGTGAACCACTCAGCTTTATATTTCTTAAATAATTAACTGATATTTCAGCCTATATAAGAACTATAAGTCCAATTCATGATTAAGTGTTTCTCATAAATTTATTCGCTGTTATGGCAAAATGAAAAAGAAACTAATGAAAAATAACTTTAAAGTAAGACATTATCATAAAAAAAACTATGATAAAGTAATCCACACAACAAGTTATATACACATGTATAACACAATAAATGAAAGCTAGCAAATACTTAGCTACCTCCTTGATGTTTTGCAAAGTTCAGGAGTATTTTAAGAATACATTCCAATTCACTATCTGCCCAAGTTCCTCGACGAAGAGGTGCAAACAATGCCTCTTCACTAGTTGTAGGTTCTGAAACTGACACATCTTCCTTAAAACAGAACACTCGACCTTCATAATGGTTGAACAAATCATGAACTTTACAGTAAATGCATCTGAAAATAGAAAAACAGCCTTCTCAACAATATTTATACACCATTTCAGTTGTCTTTTATATTATTCCTTCAACTAACTTCTTTGCAACCTATCAATAATAAACCTCGATAAATTAATATTAAAAAAATTTACTAATTTTTATGGGAATATATTATACTAATAGCATTTGTTTTGTTTTAATAACTTATTACTTATCCAACATTATTTGTTTTACAGAACAACAAAGTAACTAGTGACCATACTATAACTTTTAATATGTTTTACACACCTTCACAAAATTTAGCAAGAGTTCAGTTAACTTTGCAAGTCTTTTGTACAAAAAAAAATATCAATTTTTTTAAGTATTTATACCAAAAACTTGTCAACAAACATGGAGTCAGAACAGAATGTTGAATGCTCCACATACAAATTGATTTTCAAGTTAATTAGATATATTAATAATAAAGATGAGGTTTTTAAACTTTTACAAATTTAATTTGTGATATTGTTTTGACAATATACATTTTACCACGTGTTTCATAAAGCTACCCACAAAAATTTATAAAAAAATTACTCTTTCTATTTAGTACTGGGAACTAGGAAATATGATTAAAATCAGGGAGATATAATAAAGTCCCAAAATCATATTTTAATATATCCTTAAATTATCCCCTAAAAATGTTTGATAAATTTAGAAGATACTTATCATACTTGATAAAATAATCATGAAATTAATCTTCCAAAAAAAGTTTGTTAAAATACATGTTGTAATAACAGAAATAAACATAGTTCAAAATTTTCTCTCTCATAATGTATTTCAAGATTGAATACAAACTTTATCCTATGGGAACCTCCTGCAGGCCGAAGGTGGCAGTCAACAGCACTGTTTACATCACTCTGAGATGGAGTTGCACGTAGTTTTTTCACTGCGGCATACAGCTTGCTGCGAGAAGCGTTAAGTTCATCCAGAAGAGTAGTGAGAACATACTGGAGTCCACGAATGTCTCGAAACCTGTGCAATTAAAGGTAACAGTTAAAATACTGGCATTGCTACAGTTATGAACACTTTTCTTACAATAAATTACAAAGTTTCAGGATTATCTACTGAACACATAAACTACCTTTCTTCCCTCCAACACCTATTTATTTATAAAGTTAACATAAAATAAAATGCACTGTGTAAACATTTACCACAAACTTGAATGTATATTCTATCTTATGCTAGCCTTACAAACAGGATATACACATCTCTTTATCCTTAAAATGTATTAACACCAAGATCTGGGTTTGTTCACTTTTCTTTCTTATTAAATATTTTACATACATTTCAAAAGTGCAACCTTTATTTATTGAGCAAGAAGGAAGTTCTGTTTGGAATGGTGCCTGAAGAGAATGGCAAGAGCTGGATAAAGAGATAACATCAAGTAACAAATAGGACTGTTACCGGTTGAGGCTTAGACAATTACCTCTGGTAGAGGTGTTTGGAGGCATACTACATGAAGCTGCTTACCATCATGTGTGATGTTGGTTACAATTTAAGTTTGGTTTGAAGATTTTTATCACCTCTCGGTCTGTGTTGATGTGGATTGAAATCAATCACCGTGGATGATCAAAAAGTGAAAACTGATCATAAATAAAAACCAATGTTCATTTATACTTTTTCTACAAGTGTAATTTAGAATACTGTGAACAAAGTTATTTTTCATTGTTTCAGAAAAACTAGAATTTGCATGTTCTGAAAAATTTGTTAAAATTTAGAGTACACAAATTTTCTTTTCAGAGACTCTTTTTAGATAATTGGCAGAAAGAAATATATTTTTAGGAAATATTGCAAAACTGTGTTGCTTATCACTGGCAGCAAAATTAGTGAGAGAAACACTGAAAGTATTTGTTGAATGAAGAACCCATGTAAAAAATATCACACACAAAATAGCAGTCCATTTTTTAATACTTCATTGGTATTTTTTTATAACTATACATTTCTTAAGGTGACTGTTAAAGTAATTATAAATTCATTGATTTTTTCCCCCCAAGTTAATCAAACTTACTCTCCTGTGTATAGAAAGATTTGCCCTCTTTATTTGAAGAAATAAATAAACCTGATAAATGTTACTTAAGCTTTCTTATCTTTATTCACACAACCAAACTCAATTAATGCCTGAATGTGTTTAGACATCTGGTATCTAATATCTTCAGAATCCACAAGAGAAATACATCTAGATGACTACTTTGAAAGTTGTTTAGGTCTTGTGGTGCTTTTATAGATCAAGATATAATGACAAAGGCAACTGTCACATCAATTAGGTACCATCAGTCAAGATACTGGTTCATCTGCTCAAACTTTGAAGAAGCCAAGAAGTTGCTGCCAAGGATATCACATGCCAGCCTGATCATAATAATGATGCTGTACATTGAGGTTCTTTCAAACCTAGAAAATGGGGCTTCAAAACTGGAAACTACACTTTCAAGCCTGAATTACTTTTACTTTTACTCAGTTTAATGTAAGTTAAACTTCTTTTTAAGCTACTTAAATTGGACTTTTGACTTGTAGTTCTCTTTCTTAAATTAAACCACTGTAGGTGGTTGAATGTTATGAACTAACTTTACACCTTATTTGACAACCATATCGTTATTCAAGTTGACGTTAGATTTTTTTTTTAAGGAAGTGATAACACAGAACTTATTTATAGAGTTCAATAACTATCATCACAGTATATTTTTTGTTTTTAAGTAATTTTAAAGTCCATAACATTATATGTAACCTCATATATTGGGCAATGTATATATAATTTGGTTTATGTCAGTTTTTGTTTAAGAACTTTCACTAATAGATGAATAAAAGCATTTCATGATATAATAAAAATATGCAAGTTCAAGAAGACTTGACACAAATTAAATAAAAAATCCTATAACCCGAGCACTTTCAAAAGGTGGACCTTTCTTCTTTAGGGGCAAACTGGGAGTCTGAATAAAACTATAATTTGTTTTTTGTTTTTATCATCAAATACCTCATTTTGAAATGCTTTCATTAAAATATCTCATACAAAATCAGTCCTTCATTTCGCAAAATTTATGAGAACTATAAACAACAGCCCTCACCAAATAGTCCACAGGAGCTTTTAGCAAGCTGATGCTGTATCTTGGTTCTTTGTTTAAAATAAACATTAATTTGTTCTTCTAAAAAAAAATTTTCTTGGCTAAACTAAAATGCATTCACAGGGTGTCACTGAACTACGACAACTTTCAACCAATATGGCAGCTCCTTCACTATCATGCCAGTCAGAAAGTAGTTCATACAAGTTGGATCATAATCAAACCTGTTTAAAGTTTTTGCTAATCTACATTAGCTAATAAATAATATTTAATTTTGTGATAATTTAACTTTTCAAAAATTTAGTTTCTAAGTTACAAATACTTGATGCTAGTATGCAACAATATAGTTGGAAAATGTCATATTATTGTGTGGATAACATCACTAGTTTAAGTCAATTAACATTAATTATCAGAATCAAAGCAGTCAACAAAGTCATTTGTATATGTAAACAACAGCTGATTGTGTAGCCAATAACATGATGAATGACAACATTGTGTGAATTCAAAAGTATTTACTTCTTGGTAACAATAAACAAACAAGTAATGGGCCCATACCAATTAACACAATGAAAAACCTGAAAGTGGCTCTCACAAAAATTTGCAAAACTCATTGTACGTACTTTCAAGCATCAATATATTATCACCTTTTAAATGTGAAGATTTGATTTGTTGGGAATTAAGCACAAAGCTACACAATGGGCTATCTGTGCTCTGCCCATAACAGGCCCATAAACTCAGTTTCTAGCAATGTGATTTCTCAGACATACAGCTGTGGAGGGATAAATGTGAGGAACTACAACATGAATAATTATATATTTTTTTAAACATAACTCAAATCAAACTTCTAAAACCTATATACCTCATCACACTTTAATGAGAAACATAAGAAAAACTAAATTTCACTTTAACATATGAAGCACGATACATGTGTCAAAAAAAGAAGTCAGTCATACTGTATAATGATTGTAATTAGCCTTTAAAATCTCAGGTCTCACATCAATAAATTATTATTACAGAAGTAGAAAATACATGTTTTGAAAAAATAGTATTAATTACCTAAATAATTATTTGATATTGCATTTTTGTTAGGTTCTAGTGTATTAATTATTAATTTAGTTTCCAATGAAAAATAAACAACTGCTGTTCATATAGCTATGAAAAATGAATTCCTCAACTGAAAAAAGTGAGGGAACATGTCCCTGATATAAATCATGATCATGAGCTCTACTACTACTTCTTATCAACTAAACATCTGAGTCGCACAGTCACTAAAACAAACTTAACCTACCTGTGAGCAACTGAAGTCAGACCAGAGTTTCTGTTTCCTGTTAATTCATCTTTTATCTTATCAATAAATACTTCATCTTCACCAACATTACAAAGGTGTTTCAAAGCAGCCAACCACCACTGATTAGTATCCTTACTCCGAAACTGAGAAAAATTTTCACGAACTGCAGTGGTGGCCTTGTCAAGAAATTCTAATGAATTTTGAATTTGGCTGTTATATTTATCCAAGTAAGAAAACCGTAACTTCTTGGCTTCTTCATAAAGACTCTCATCTCGCAGGGTTCGACCAATACCAGGAGGTGGATTGACATTAGAAACTGGCACTGACAATGGATATTTCTGAGTCTCCTCATAACAAGTGCTGCTGTCACTGGAAGCCAAATGTTGCACCAAATTATCTTGTGCTGGAATTTTAATTTCAGCATCAGAGAACTGTTTTGGATGGTCAGGAGATTCTCTAATTTTATTATTACTATGATCTGAACTATCACTTGAATTCTCAAAAGCATGGTCACCATCTTTATTTCCTCTACCTGCATGGATCTTTCCACTCAAGAGTTCTGCAAGATTGTGAAGTGCATGGATCTGTTGAGGTTTATCAATCTTTAAGTGTTGTCCACAGTCATCAACTGAACGTAAGACCTCTCGATATTTCTCTGCTGCTTCACAGAATTCTTCCTGAATGATATGTATAGCAGCTAAGCCTGAATAAGACACCAAAAACACTTTTCAACTCTACAGCATAGCAGATTAAAGCTCATTGACAAAGAGAAATAGAATACACACAATGCTGAACACTTGTCACATGATGCATCTTGACTTTCTTAATGATATAAATTAAAAGGAATTAATTATTTATCACCTTGTCACAATGAAAGCCAAAGTATACAAAATTTCTTTTAAAACTGTCAGTAAACAAAAACGACAACTCTGAATTTCATGCAATAAAAAATAGTTTTACAGAGTGACAAACTAAACAAACAAACCAATAAGACTGTGCACATTGCACTATGTAAAAATATTATTGCCTTAACATTTTTTTTTCCCATCAGAATTATTTTATAAATGGAAATAAAAATTCACTTAACCCATGTGGCTCACATCAGTTTAGCATGTATAAATTATGCTATTTATTGACAAAATTATTTGTGTATCTGTGGCTTTGTTGATTACAGAACCTTTAGTAGCATACAAGTTTACTTAATAAAATATTCCTCCATTAATATTTTAATTAATCCCACTAAGTATTGCAGAATATGCTATGTATTTGACATAGAAAAAGCGATTTCCCACAATTTTCTCAATATTTTTTTAAAGTGGGTGTTATATCTCTTAAATATTACAGATGTGATGTAATATGTGATACAATCAAGGGTGAGTGAAGAATAAAAAAAGGTCAGTGATTTATAAGTTAATGAACATTTTAAACAACACACAGGTACATATTGTTTTGAGTTTGTTGAATAATATATCATTAAATAAAGTTATATTTCACAAAATACTTGAAGAAAACCCAATAATTTTGACAACCAATCATTCTGCAGATTTTAGCTGATAACATTGTTGTTTTCACACATTCAAACTGGTGCAAAATGGAAGAGATTTTGTACAAGGCTACATGAGTGCTAACTGCGCTAGCCATCCCTAATTTAGCAGCGTAAGACTAGAGGGAAGGCAGCTAGTCATCACCACCTACCGCCAACTCTTAGGCTATTCTTTTACCCATGAATAGTGGGATTGACCATAACATTATAATGCCTCCACAGCTGAAAGGTCTATATGTTTGGTGTGACAGGGATTTGAAGCCACAGTACAATATGCTGCTACCATGAGGTTAAAATACACAACAAAATAAATTTCTTTAATTAACAATAGATTTTTAAAGTGATATTGAATAAACTCACCATTTAGAGCAGCTATTAACTGTCGATGAGCCTCTTCGCATTCAAGCTTGGTTTTTTTAATGAGTGAAGTTAAAAGTTCTTCCATTGTCATGGTACTTTATATATAAATAAACATTAATTACATCAAAATTATATAATATTACTTACAATAAACAATGTTGGTTTAAAACTATTTAAATTAATATGTAACAGTTTTTAAAATATAGATAAAACATCATCAAAACCCTGCATGAAAAATTTACTTTCAAGATTTAAATGAATAATTTGTAGTAATAATATAGATTCAAATCTGAGTGTGTGTACCTCATTTCAATGTACTTTCATAAACAGACATATGTTAATTAACCAAAATACAAATACTGTATTAAAGCAAGACAGTTTATCTCAATTTTTATCAAAATATGAACATTTAAATTTTGCCAATTACTGATATTTCCTTCTATATAAAATCCTTGAAAATCCAGCAACAAAAGATTTACATATTCATATTACCCCTTTAAGGTCTTGGAGTGTTAATTCAATATATCTAGTAAAAGGTTTTACTGTATTTTCAAAAACAAACTATCAAAACAAATTGTATGAAGTTTTAGCCACTCTACGGAATATGTAGCTTCTGTAAACTCACATTTCTTATATTTATATGTGATAACTGTATGAATTCTCAGTTTTAAGAATTCAAAAAGTTATTTCTGAAACCTGTAGATTTCAATTGCTGACACTTGTATTTTTCCTACACTATTTTATAAAGCTTTCTATTAGTTATTTTAATATTTGTTTTAATTCAAGAAACAATATAAACAGTTTCCTTGTACTGAGATTCACTAGCACATCATAAAAATAGCTTTTTCAACATACCAAAGTTATAAATAAGCTGGCATTTTTAGTTGTCAATCAGGTTTTATTCACTGTATTTTATGCAGTTAAAATCTAACCTATCTTCATTTATATATATATATTTATTTTACAATATCTTATGGTATTTTTTAAACACCATCTGAAGGATTTTTAGTTATGATATTAATTGTGCAGACCTAAAAAAAGGACATTATGGGAATTTTATTCTATCCCATGGTTTCTGAAAATGAGGATCACCTTATATTCAAGGTCACCCAATAACTGGTCCAATACTGCATACTTGCTCTGAAGGTACAAGCTCAAATTTGTTGTTTTTTTGTTTAGAAAATATTTCAACTTTTCTCCCAGATTTCCATTTTACACTAAAAAAACGTAATAAAATTCAGAGAATATTGAAAACCATCCAAACTCTAAATTCATTAATTATAAAAAAAATAATTTATAGAGTTAAATAAATTTAAATAATCAATGTTTTTAAATGAAAACATAATTGTGTGAGAATGACTATAAATATGTTTTCTAAAAAATTATGTGCACTTCTGTCCTTCAGCAACAGGAACACTCCAAAAGGCATTACATAATTAATAATTCAAATCCCTTCATATTGTTATTTATTGAAATTTATGAATAACATTATATTATACATTACCATTCTTTACTTTGGTCCAGAGTTTTCTCAATATCTTTCTGGATCTAACATTATACAGCTGACTTATTACAGCATTATTTTAATGTGCAAGACAGAAAAATATGCTAGCATTTCAGATATGAATACAACTGGGAGTTAAATATGACCTAACTAGTATAAACAAATTATTACAAGTTATTTAACATACACAGCAATAGCCACTGATGCATTACCAGAAAAACCTGGCACTATCATAGATATATGTATAAAAGTACCTTTGAGGCAAATGAACTGGATAGTACATATACAGGGAATGGATTATCAAGTCATGACTTACTTCATGCAGTCATGCTTTTAATGGGTTTAATATCTGTGAGTAATAGAGAAGGAATCTACTTTTGAAAGAATGTTGCAAACAAAGCCAAGGCATTGCTGTCTGGTAGTTGAACAATTTGAAGATTTATTAATAAATCATATAAAGATCCTAAATTCTTGCAAAGTCACAAAATACATTATTAGAACTAAGAAACTGTCATGCACTTAAAACACAGCCACGGATTTTGCCTACTGTTCCTAAAACAAAGAAAGAAAGAACTAGCTTTGCTTTGTGACTTTAGAAAGGTAGGCTTAACAAATCAGCACTATGTGAACCAAAATAATTGCATCTACAATGGCACTGTTAAAAATCATCACAGCATTCAACACCTGAAAGATGTTCTGCAATCCACAAATGGTTAAGAAGCTTTGTTGTCTACATAAATAAAAAAATGAATATGGCCTCATGTGAAACCTAATAAACCATGATCTTCATGATAACAAAACACTATCTGGAGCTAAAATAACATTTAAAAATTTAACCACTCAAAACAAAAAAACTATTAAAGTACTATTTTCAACACTGTATTTAACACAGAGAAAATAAAACCTGTTCTAAGTACCATTTATTAGTAACTGTTTTTAATCAGCTTAAAACTATAAAATTTCAATGAGATATGTTAATATCCATTGAAAAAGAAAGCAGCAAGTCTTGCATTTAATTTTCATATCATGTCTTCATTAGCCACTTGGCAGAAAGCACATGGTCTAAAACTTGCGAGAAATATACTGAACAATATTACTACAGAAAGAAAGAATCAATTAGTCTTGATCCTGTCTTCAGAAAATGTCCTCACTAATTAATGTTTCAGACTTTTTTTCTCTACCCAAAGTTCAAGTTATTCAAACTGTTGTTAGCTCTTTTTTCTAAAGCAAATTCTGTCTACTGATAATTGTCATCATGAAGAATATAAACAATAAAATAGTATGACACAGGGAAAACACTGGCTGATATGAGGATAGAATTAAAGTCACAGAAAGATTCACAACAACAGTGGTACACACACATAACCCTCAGGGGTACATTAAAGTTAAGAAGTGATATATGAGCTACTCTTGAAAATTATTTGAACAAAATTTATCAACTATGGTTTAAAATGCTTTGTTTTTGTTTTTTTAGTTTCAATCTATTGTATTTAGTATGAAAAATTAAAATGAAAATCAAATTTAGCATTTTTAAGACTGTTATAGAATGAAGTACATGGATGGTTGAAGTTCATTTTAATTGTACTTCAGTGGAAAAAAAATCGAGAACCACTATTTTCTGTGAGAAATAATATCTTGTCTTACAAGTTAGATTCATAACACTCATAGCAGTCTCTCTTAAAAGCTTTTTATAAGTAAAAGAAGCAATAACTTTTTGTTCATTAATCTCTTATAATTTCATGCCACTCACATAGTATTTGAATTTTACACTTTTGTTTTGTTTTTTGGTTAAATATAAGTAATACTATTAACTTCCAGCTTTGACTTCCTCTAAAGCCAAAGAGGCTAGCATATTAAGAGCTTCTGAACAATATGCTCTCTCTCTCATTCTGTACATTCTGAAAACAACTAAAAAAAAAGGTCTCATCTCTGATAATGTACAAGATTTAAAACTGTTTTAAAATTCTTTTCATACGCACTTCTAACCAGAAACCTACACAAGTTCATGTTATTTTGGCATAATACTTTGTAACATTCACTTTCTATATTGTTTTTCTAAATTATAATTCATTTACAGAACTTTGCTCACCTTTTATGTATTGGTAAAAACTGACCACGGACTGCTTGGGGGTGACAACAGGCCTGTCGCAATCGTCGAAGAGGATTTAGAACCTAAAAAATGACACTATCATCTATTTATTATAGCTTCTCTACAGATAATATAAGGTTTGAAATACATAAGTCATTTATCTTATTCTTTTATGTTTTAACCTAAGAGCTGATAAAACTGAATTTTAATTGATTTAAATATCTAACTCCAATAATATTATGTAATGAACACAGTTTACAGCTATATTTTTTCTGTAGTTACACCAAACCTTCAATACTATAACTATCAAGTTACAAAGTGTACCCCCACAAAATTTGACAAACTTTTAGTAAACATTAAGTCTGTTGAGCACAAATGAAATCAGATTTTTTAAGTGTTTTTATTAAAGCTTTATCTCTAAATAATCAAAGCCTTTACTGAGTCATTCTTAAAGATTATTTTCAAGTTAAAAATAAAAATACTTTTTAATTTTAAAGTTTTCTTGTGTCACTTCATAACCTCTGAAACCTTCCAAAATAATAATACAACTTTTCTTTCTGTAAAAACTATACTTCTTCTCTGATCTATACATTTATTAACAGCAACAAAATCATTGTTCTTTAAATGCCTACTTGCTGTGAAAAGCCAGGTGGAAGCAGAATAAATATGAGGAATGATGATGTAATAATTATTTACTTTATCTTACCTTAAAACTTTTTCATTTATTAAGAAAAAAATACAAAATAAATTTAAAAATATACATGAAAAAACAAGAAACCTGGAACTTATCTTTGCTGTTGACCAATTTGTGTTTGGTCAAAAGCTATCCCTGTTTTTATGACTAATTTTTCTACTAAATTTGTTGTCCAAAAATAATTCCCAGTTTCCACGTATAAATTAAAAAAACACAAAAACCTATCACTAACTAGATTAGACTGTATAATAAACTTCTCTAATTTATCTTCTCTCTAACAAAATTATAAATGTTCAAAAAATTCCATTACTGTTCAGAGCTACCACTTTACTCAGCATGCATCAAGCTTATCTTGTAAATTATCATCTTTGCCAAAACAAAAAAGAGAAAAGGAACACATATTTCCTGAATATTACAATATTCTCTTTTTATTGGTTATAAACATGACAAGGAAAGAGTTATATATATTTTTAAAGGATAGAGGATATGGAAAAAGTGTGTCAATGTGGGTTGAACAAACTGTGATATCTCAAGTAGAACAAGAAGTTTAAAACATAACAGTCACCATCTAAAGAAAGAAATACAAAAATCTAAAAATGAGAAATCATACTGTCACTAAGTCAGGTGACTGTAAGAGTTGCAAATTAAGAATTTATGTAAATACTTACTTTTAAAGTTAAAAACTTAGATTCTCTAAGAATTTTAACCATAAACTATGTTTTGAAGCCAAGTTTATGTAAATACATTGATAAAAAGTTTTTTAATTAAATGTTAAATGCAATTCTATGAAGTTCATGACACACACCAATATTCAAAGGATAAAGGCACATGTGAAGTTGTCATACTTGTAAACTCTCTAAATATTGATAGAAAAATAAGAACAATGGTTTTATTAACAATGCATGAGAAATATTTTACAGCACTGAAATTAAAAAGTACTGATATACAATTTAATGTGGTACGTACATTACTGTGATATGTACATTAATGTGTATTTAGGAGCAATTTATTGAGTCTTTATAGTGGGTACATCTATTCACCTTTGACATGGTTTGCCTATCCAAACAACTCAGTTTAATATCCAAGTTACCAAACTTCCTTAAAATTTCCCTAACTTTAAGTGAGCACTGCTGATGCTGAGACTTGTAGAAATGATTTTCAACAGGAGAAAATTCCAGCCAATGAAGAATTTCTTCTTGATGTGGAATACCAATCTGTGAGAGCAAATAATTCAATCATTTTGTGTACATTAAAGTAACTTTTTTTTTTTAAACACTTAATAAAAGTTGCTCACCAAGTTAACAGTTAGTGCTTCCATCTATATGGATTTCATATACAACATTCTTTTTTCTTTGAAATTTTTTTAGTAATGACACTGATCACCAAATGATATCACGCCCCAAAGAAAAATTGTTTTTTTATGTTTCATAATTAAAACTTTTAAGTACTAAGTAACTTCCTTCTGAATCTTATTATTTAGAACATAAGTTCACAAAAGTGATAAGAATTCAGCATATTTAAACAAGAAAGTTAAAGAAATCACAAACATAATTAAAGGTTTATAAAAACATTTTTTTAAATTCAGTATTCATCCAAAGTGACTTACACTGAAGCATATGTAGCACATAAATAGTGATATAAGCTGTGATTCATTTCTTTTTCAGAGTAACAAGGTGCATCGGTTTCTCCAGATGTTGAGATCCACAGTTTTCACCAAAAACAATTTTAATGTTCATGATACTACAAATCAATCTTCATTCCTTACAACTTCTTATATACTGAATATTTGTTTTGTACATATCACATCTTTATATGATTGGTCCATTTATTCTAACTTGACTGTTTTTTGTTTGTTTTTTTATTATAGAAGTGTTTTGGTGAGATTATTTCACAAAACATTCTTTTATTTATTTAACAGTGTGAAATTAAAATTTCATCATAATTATTTTTTTTTGTAAACATACCAAAAGAAAAAAAAATAGACATCTAGATACACTTATTTACAACACCATCTTTAGTTACTGTACTTAAAAATTCTCATGTATCACTCAGATGTTCTCAGAAAACTAACGTAACTTCAATTTAATATACGTGTATAAGCTGAAAAGAATTTTAAGTATAGTGGTTAAAGTGTAATCTACCTGATCCAAAACATTTTTCTTGGCATTCCTCCAAAAGCACTGACTGAGAGTCTGGAGGAGTGGCATCTTATTATCTGCACAATATGGCTCATACAAAACTTTCTGCCACCACAACTTTACCCAGTAAGGATCTTTTCCAAGGAAGAGTAATAGGCCATAGAGGTCTGCAAAAACAGGTTTAAAATAATTATGCTACAATTAAAGCTCTTATGATTTACAGCAAAAAATATAAGAAGTTGTTTTCTACTTTACTGTTGTGTCAAATAAAAATATGAAAAAAAGCTATTTTAGCAAAAATTCATGTCTCTGAGATGATCTGGGAAAATAACCAAATATACAGATAAAAGAGGAGGATAGATATGATGATACAGTTATTTGATCTTTAAAAAATTACAAGTTTTAAATGGATCAAACCGTAGCTTCATTAAGATAATAAAGCAATCAAAGCAGTTTCACTAGAAATCTCCTATCAGAAATCACATGAAACACTCCAGTTATGGTTTAGTATTAAAACATTAAATTAAAACAAGGTACTCTTTTACTGATGAAACTACCACTTTTCACAATTATTTATCTAAAGAATAAAACACATACTGTGAAAAGCTTACAACTCATACCACTAATATTTTTCTGAACTGGAGTTCCCGTAACACACCAGCGATTAATGGCCGTCAGTCTTTGTGCCATTTCTGCTGTTTTAGTAGTAGCACATTCAACCATCTGGGCTTCATCCAAACAAATCCTCCACCACTGAACAGCAATGATTGGGGATGGGATAGCCATGTATCGCTTTGGATGTCTCAACCGTCTTCCATTTTGGCCTAAGACATACTAACATTAATCAGTTTAACTGTTTATCACCAATTATAATTAGACTTCATTTAAGTACAAGATTACTTCAAAATACATCTAATGTTTTTTTTCACTTTCTTCTGAAGCTTCTTCACAAGAAGTTATATATTATTTTCTTAACCAAGTCATTATAACTTTCTTTTAATTCTCTTTTTCTTCCTCTCTCGTTTTCCAAGTTTGAGAATCCATGTGTTTCTTTTTTTCATATTAAATTTTGTAAGTAATTACAAAAACATTACTATTTCATATGGTCAATTTTTTAACTTAACACTTTATGCATGGGGTCAATGCAATGAGCCATCTCTGTGCCAGAGAATTAATTATTACCATAACTTTTAAGTTTAGTTTGTGTAATTTCACAAAATCTGGCACACTTTCAGTAAATAAGAGAAAATGGTTGTACACAAAAAAGATCATAATTCTTAATAAAGAACTTTCACTAAATTTTTTTCTGAATTTATTAAGTGTGACTAGTCTGATTGTTACTGATAAAAATAACAACAGTTTTATTGTTACTGATAAAAATAACAACACTGTTTTATTGTTACTGATAAAAATAACAACACTGTTTTATTGTTACTGATAAAAATAACACTGTTTTATTGTTACTGATAAAAATAACAACAGTTTTATTGTTACTGATAAAAATAACAAGTTTTATTGTAACTGATAAAAATACCAACACTGTTTTATTGTTACTGATAAAAAATAACAACACTGTTTTATTGTTACTGATAAAAATAACAACACTGTTTTATTGTTACTGATAAAAATAACAACACTGTTTTATTGTTACTGATAAAAATAACAACACTGTTTTATTGTTACTGATAAAAATAACAACACAGTTTTATTGTTACTGATAAAAATAACAACACTGTTTTATCTTTAAGTCTTCATTTACCTCTTAATTGAACATCTATTTTTCTATCTTCTATTATGCAAATCATATCACTAATTTTAACAAAATCAAGATCAATGTAAACTGAGATGAAAAAGTTGTAAATTATAAAATAATAGAAGTAATGTTTTTTTTTTTCACCTTTTAATGCATAACTTTCCTTATTTAATATGTGTTAAAAGGCTGGTATGGGTAGAGAAAGCACCATGTAGAAGAGCAAACAATGTTTTGACCTTCTTTGGTCATCATCAGGTTCACAAAGAAAGATTTTTTGTTGTTTTTTTTTGGAATTTCATACAAAGCTATTCAAGGGCTATTTGTGCTAGCCATCCCTAATTTAGCAGTGTAAAGCTAGAGGGAAGGCAGCTAGTCCTCACCATCCACCACCAACTCTTGGGCTACTCTTTTACCAATGAATAGTGGGATTGACCATCACATTATAACGCCCCCACGGCTGGGAGGGCAAGCATGTTTGGTGCGACTGGGATGCGAACCCACGACCCTCAGATTATGAATCGCATGCCTTAACATGCTTGGCCTTACCAGGCCCACAAAGAAAGAAAGGGTTACTGACCAATAGCTGATCACATGTTTGAAGGCAGTTGTGTAACTGAGGGTAGGAATGTAGAGGGTGTGCTTAGGTGTTGGATATGTTTATTAATATAGGTATAAAGGTGTTCCTTTGTATTGGAATATTTTAAGCTTGAGTTGTTGTATAAGTAAGGCTTCTTTAATTTTGCATTTATTTATACTTGTTTCTTTATTTACATATATAATTATCTCTACAAGTGGGTTTTCTTGTCATCACAAATTTCCTTATTTTACACAGATCTTGTTTAAGTTTTAATTGTTAACCATTTCATATCTGTTTTCTGTAAATTTGTGATAATTTTACTGGTAAATTTTAGCACTAACCTTCATATCAAAACCAATAAACACAGCTATAAACTACACAAGCAAAGTACATAACCCACACAGTCTCTTCAACATCAAACCATAGATGAGTTAGGTCTGACTTTTTTTAACAAAGTTAGTTCTTCAAATAAAAATTCTTTAAGATTTAAATTACAAAAAACTTAGATCATACATATAACAGGCAATAGAACATATCATGAAGAAACTGTACTTTTTTGCACCTTATATAGACTTACCTAACCAAACAAGATTTTGAATTTTACACTTTAGCTACCTTTACAATAATAACTAAAAATATAAATCAAAACCAAGAAAATGAGTACTTATAATTGACTTTATTTTTTTGGTGTTGTTTTCCTACGATTCTTAATGCTAGTTCTTTGAAACTAAAATAATATTTATTTTTTGAAATATACATTTAATAGCACACTCAAAGCAAAAAATGTCCTAAACTCTCGTAATTTAACTGATTGTAACTTAGATAAATGCCTAAAAACAATTCTTTTAGCTCTTCGATCTGAACCTTGCAATAGCAACTTTGAATCTGTAAGTAAAATAACTAAAAATCTCTATTTAGAACAAGGTAGCATTATATATCATTTGATAAATTAAACTCTGCCTTTCTATTCATTACAAATAATGTAAAGACAAATTTCAGAGATAAATAATGGCAATTTGTGTTAGAGAAGATCTGAAAGGAAGGTGTGTGGTGAGATTGACTTTCTGCTCTGTAGCTCCACAGTTATGCTGTAAAAAAATGGATTCAATGTTAGACCTGATGCTATCTTGAACCAAATCTAGTCATTTTGTTTATCATCAAAAGGAACTGATAAGGGAGGCCATATTATAAAATCTTCATATCTAAGGCTGTTTCTTCTTTAAAATTCATGCAGTACACTAAATTTACAAAGCAAAAAATAAATTTTTCAACCACAGCAAGTTATTATTCCACTACTAAGTCTGATCTTTTGGTGAGATCCTCCACAACCAAATTACATGTTATATTCAGTACAACAATGTAACTGATTTTATTTTTAACTTTTCATTCAGAAAAATATTAAAAGTCAATTCTTTAAAATTCTCTGTATTATTTTTACCATTCTACTTCCTTTCTCACAATATTAGTCTTATGAAACAGATGACTCAACTGAGTGTCATGTTTTAACCAACAGTGAAAGCTAATGATAATTACAGTTACATAAACTTACTGTTGCTATGAGGAAGATCTACATAATCAATTTCTTTTCGTAATGTTTCGTAAGTTGTCAGGACAATATCATAGTTGGTTGCTAGTTCTTGAGGTTGTACAAACCCTTGTTTATTAACTCCACTGTACACTAGAACTCTGAGTTGACTATCCTTAATGTGCTTTTCAATCTCCTCCTGCCACTGGTAACTGATCGATGCAGGAGAAACAATTAGGGTTGCTCCTGACTCTACGGGCTCCTAGGAAGTGCAGTAAAAATGTTTTAAAACTATCTTTATGTTAAAAAAAAAATCCTTTAGTAAGCTTAATTTAAACTCTTTTGTCAACTTGAGTAAATGAACTAGTGACTGTGAAATGCTAGAGTTTCTCATAACCCATTAACTCTCGAAAAAACAGATTTTTTCTCATCTAGTTATATTTTGTTGCATTTTACATGTAAGAATTAACATAAAATAATGATTACAATTAGTTTTCAATTCTTTTTAGAGTAACAATATTATTACTAATTTTATTAAAATCACTGGATGTTCTTACTATATAAAATCAGCAATATTACACTGAGATGCCAAATATCTAATATTTAGAGGCTGGTAATTACTCTTAGGAGCCAGAATTCCAGCTTAACCTAATTAGGTCATTCCCTCCTTCCACAAGAAACATTTTTGACCCAATTTTCAATTTTGTATAAGTTACACACATTGATCATAAACAAAATATGTATGCACGCATACACACACACACATTGCCTTTTTAATTTTTGCAAAAGTTCCATTGTCAAGCCACTCAAGCTACCTTTTCTGTGGAATGTATATATACATACACACACATGTGTAAATCCTATGGGAACCTTCAGTAGCAACCAAAAGCCTAAATACCAATACACCTGTTTATCAGCCGACAGTCAAACACCAGAAAAGTCTTTGCTGAATAATTTGCAACATTTTCTGTGATGTTTAATTACTTCACAAACATTTGTAAATACAGACTAAATAGAAACACTTTACAATGATACATCCATTTAATAATTTACAGAAACAAGATTACCTTTTTAGGTGTTCTGCCAGTTCAAATTTGGTCAGCTCTTTTACATCAATACCATTTACTAAACCATGGGACTATATATAATTACCTGTTTAATTGAAAGTATGTTGAACAAAATTAGCATAAAACAAAAGCAGTTTAGTTTTACTTTCCTGACTGACTTTTCTTCAGATAAATTTCAAAATTTGTATCACTTTCCAAAACAGAAAAGAAATGCCTAATATCCTTGCCTATTTTATTTGTTAACCTACACAAAACTTTGTTTGTATTCTGAAATTGTAAATGACATTAAGTATTATATTTAATTACACAAAACATTACACACTTTTATTTCTCATCAGTCTTACAGTTTTTAACTCTATAGAAAACTTAGAATTTTCTGACCCATTTAAATTTAGAATTTTCCTATTCTAAAAATGCATTTTTTATTTTTTGATAGGTACTTTTTCTTTCTCACAACATTAGCTATTCTCAATCACTGATGGCCCCTATACACAAACACTGTTTTCAAACATGCCACAAGCCTTCTGCTCCCCTTACTGATTAAAATATGTCTCTCACATAAATCATTGTGCATTACCTCTCCACCAAGAAGAACATAGTACATCCATGTGACAAAAGTCACTCCCTCTATGTGCCTCCATGGAACTATCACCTCATAAGTTGGCAGAAAATGGTAATATTGAAAGAGTGGGTGGAAGGAAATACCTAGAGAAAATATATTTTGATTATAGGAAAAATATAACTTTCAACATAATACATCCCTCCATTCCCAAGATTAGTTAAAATCCAACACTGATTAAGGAGGAGGGGCCACTATGAAGGAAGAATAAATATATACCCCAAAAACATCTGAAGGATACCTCCACAGATAAGACAGTTAGATCAGAAGATATGAAGATGGGAACTGCACCATTTCTATAAAGAGTGGAGAAAAGGGACAGAAGAAGGATAGGAGCACATATAAGTGAGAGGAAGTTGAGAAATGATAAGTGTCTGAACTACTAAACAGATAAACACAAGTCAATCCCTGAAGCGAAAACTGGGTAGACAAAAGATGAGCATCACAGTGTAGAATGGCTAGAGCAAGACAGATAGCACTTGCTAGATCTACTATATCCATCAACAGTGAAACTGACCAGAACAATCTGATAAGCAATAACATCTTCAGACAAAGGTACATGAAAGATAGAACTGAAAATATTCCCCTTACTTCTTCTGCAACCCACAACACAGGAGTACAACTGCAGGAGGAAGATAGACAACCTTCAACATGCATGAGGACTTATATTTATTAATACACTCTAAATCCAAAACCAAACCATAGGAAAAAGATGAGGACTCTCAAATGAAAGGGTAAATTTCAATTTGATGTCTCACTCTTTAGTAACATTATAATGCACAGTTAAGGAAAGAACATCCACTACACCAGCAGAACACCACTGCCCAGCTCTATACTGAATGGTTCTCTCTTTCCTTGTGTGAAACATATTCAGCAGAATGCCTATATGGTCAATCATCCCAGTGGCTTGGAACTAGTAAATGGTAAGAACCTCTATACTCCACTTGTAGAAAGGAGAATGAAAATACATAAGTGTCTGGAGGAATGTCATTAACAGAGACACTGCAATAGGTAATCATGAAACCCCATTTTGAAAAGTAAACCATCCAGATTTATTCAATCAAGATATGAAAGGAATGGGCAGATATCCCCTTCTGCTTTACCTATGAAGTCCATGGATATAGTCCAGAACAGGAAAGTTTGTGAAAAAACACTGTAAGGTTATTCACCTTCAAGCAATCTTTGAAACACCCCATGTCAATGGTGAGCACTGTAAAGCCGTGGAATGGAAAGCACAAGTCAATATGATTGTACAGTGCAGATTTGGAATTGGCTAGGCACTATTTGCCACAAAGTGCAATTTATGTAATGAATGTATGAAAGACAGGTCTCTCAAATGAAAGAAAGTATTAACATGGACTTATCCAGTCTTCATTTCTTTTTGAATTTTGCACAAAGCTACACAAGGGCTATGTGCTCTAGCCATTCCTAATTTAGCAGCATAAGACTAGAAGAAAGGCAGCTAATCATCAGTACCCACCACCAACTCTTGGGCTACTCTTTTACCAATGAATAGTGGGATTGACTGTCACATTATAATGCCCTCACGGCTGAAAAGGCAAGCATGCATGATTGGTGTAACGGGGATTATCCAGTCTTAGAGTCACTCCAGAGTTTGAAAAATAGCCACAATGAAAGGTAAAAACCTTAGGAAGCAAAATCCACAATACAATATAAATAATGTGAGTTTAATATGTTAAGTGTGGTTCACATGCCCAATTGCAGGATTTCCTCCTATAGCTGACAGATACAAGAATCAAAGGAAAAGGTGTGGTGTCAAATTTGATGAGAATTAATTTGAACAAATTCCTTTGAGAAGGGGACAATGAGGAATAGGCCAACCCAACTGGTGAGGGTATAAAGAGATAGATACGTAAATGAAGACTTTCCAGGGATAAAGAATAGGAAACAAGAACCATGAAAGGGAACCATGCTGGCAATAGAGCAACAAAGAGCACGCACCAGACAAAGAAGTGTATCTGTATCTAGACAAGAATAGAGGTGATAGATATAGGAAAGGGAAATATGTGAAAAGGAAGAGTTACCCTCAAGTACTGTTGAGGTTTATGGGAGGAAAGAATGATCTATACAAAGGAAAAGATAGATATACTGGTAAAGTGTGCATGTAACATCAATGACAAATATGTCAGACTGTCAGAAAACCCAGAACAAAAGGAGAATGAAATACTCTTTCATTTAAAGGTGAAGCATAGAACATGAGGAAAGAGGCATGAATGAAGGACCCCACTAACATCCCAGTCTAGAAAAATAGGTTGTCAAGGAGGACAATGAATCTGGAAGAAACAGATTAACATGGTAAGGACAGGTAAAACAATGACTCTACAGTAACAAAAGAAATGAAAGGTATGGGACAAGGCTGTCCAATAACCTAATCTTATGGGGACTGAAGTCCCCTCTTCAAAAAGTCATGTCAGAAATTCTTCACATACCAATCACAGTTGGTCAAGCAGTTGGAGATCTTTGAAAATGGGACCATGTGTAAAAGACTTTCCATTTCCATTGATACCCCTCCATGGAAGAGGAACATATGGACTGAGTCAAATGGAAAACAATATGATGAGAACAATCTAATATCCTCACCAAGGGCAGGACAAAAATCAGGTATTAATATAGAAAGTGGGAAATAAGGGAAGGGGTACAGAAGGGAAAAATTAGAGTTGGTGCAAAAAACATAGCTGCGCTGGCCAATAGGGAGTTATCAGGAGGACTCAGCATAGAGTGGTAAAGATTAGGTAAATCACCCACTGAAGTAATCATATAGGAGGATAAACATAGTATAATTTGTAGGATTAAATTTTGGTTGAAGGCATTAAGAGCCAAAGCTTGAAAATGAGGTACTTGAGACTAAAAGAGGAGTAGCATGTGATTCAGGACCACTCCATCAGATAAATCTTTTTGGGATGGGAAAAGATGATCAGCTAAGAAATTGAAAGTGCTTGGAACATTACATGTAGTTAAATGAATCTCTGCCAAACAAGAAGTAATTGTTTGATGAATGTACATAGAGGAAGTTACATGTGTCACAAGTATACTATACACCTATTGGTTGAAAGATGATACATGATGATTTGCATGAGGGACATGATGAGGTCACTCAATTCCAATAAGGATGAATGGAAGGCTTGTGGCATATGTAAAGAAAAAGTTCACATGTAGGAGGCAGCAATGAACAAGTAGAGGGAAGTATCATATTGAAAATGCAAGTTTTTCACAAGGTACAAGTTTACACTGCAAGATAATGTGCAAGTTCACTACTCAGTATAGAACAATATCATAACTGCTGTTAAACCTAAAAGTGAATGACAGGAATTTTCCAATTTCTAATAAAATTATCAACAAATAATAATTAAACACTGGTTCACTCCCATTCTTAGGCAAAAATAAATGTTTGTTCTTTCTGCTTTATTTTTTTACATTCCCAATGGACCTACACTTTCAGCTGCATTGTGTGAAGAAGAGAAAAAAAAATTAAAAAAAAAACATTACAGTAAACACTTTACATTACTTTCACAGGGACAAACATCAATCAAATTTAGTTTTACCAAAACACAATTTTAAATATATGTATTTAATGTACACTATACAAAGATGTATAACTTACTGTTGAAGGATCAACCCAACAATGGGGACAGTAAAAAGGAACAATTCCAATGTCATCTATGTTGAACTTCACACAGGTTGGGTGCTGCCAAAGACCACACTTTTCACACTGAATTTTGTTTTTAGTGTTGTACTTACTTCCATGTGACCCACAGATGCACTCAAAATATTGTTTCTTTTCTAATTTTTCATCTACAATAAAACTTTTTGAGTTCTGTTTTACTTTTTCCCAGCTCGTCTCATGCCCCTTAAAATCCTTTTTATTTTTTTTGTTCTTAGAATTTAACCTGCTATTTTTCTGAGCAGTGTTCACTTTACTTAAAGTTTTTTTGTCATCTTCTAGCTCATCATTAGCATAACATTGGTTGTTATCAGAATAGCCTGTAGTATTTGTATCTGTTATATTCTCTACTAACTGGACAAACTGTTGACTTAGGATATTCTTTCTAACAGATGATGAATTAAGATAATCATCTTGTGAGTTATTTCTGTCATGACAACTATAACATTCAACATCTTCCTTCTTCACATATGACTCAGTTACAATAGAGGAGCAAACTCTGTTTTCAGATCCTTTAGCAGCTTCTTCTATGCTATAACTGTCACTTTCATCTGCAACTGATGAATGATGGTTTAATGTACCTGGTTCCACCACCTCAAGTGTCTCACTCTCAGCTTGACAGATCTCAGATATTACTTCCAAGTCATTTTCTTTACTTTTCTAGCAATATAAAATATTTTAAATCATCTTTCCCCAATGCATACATAAACTCTGCTTTGATAAAAACTATATAATCCTGACTGCAAATATGATGAAATTAAACAAATATTACTAGGATAAAGAAAAATGTTGTAACAAAATTATAAATATGGCAATCAATAAGTTCTTTACTTATTCATGTATAAAACTTGTTTTTTCTCTCACTAAAACTGTAAAGTTTAAATACTAAATGGCAGGATCTGTATTCTTACACTAACCTTGTGCTTGATTACATTTAACTGAGACCAAGGATGACACAGGATACAAGCTAAAACTTCAACAGTTTTACCTAAACCCATTTCATCTGCTAAAATTCCACCAGGGTAGGAAGGCAGTTCCAAAGGTTTCTCTTCTACAAAACTATGAGAGAGAAAAATAGGCTATTTATAATTCAGTAAATGACAGATTTAGCAATACTTACAAAGAAATGAAAAATGGAGTGGAAGTATTGAAACATTATTTGAAAAGAAAGCTTCCTGATAGATAAAGAAAATTCACTCATTCAGCCTTTTTCTATATTTTATAAATAATATCATAAAAAATTTTCAACATTTTTGTGGTGTCCATCACCATGATATAAAACCTTTATCTTCTTAATTGTCTAAAATGTTAACTATAATATTTTTAAACATATTTTTGACTATTTCAAGACAACAAACCTCAGTAACATAATAATAACTTCCAAGCCTCTAGATTTAAACAGTTATGATACCACACATAACATCACTTTTGTCACTACACTGTTGGTCCTTAAATAATTTAACCAACTTTTATCATGCAATATATATAAAATATTGGTGCAATTTCTAAAAAAATATGGAATTTGGGAATCAAACCATACAATTCTTTACTCCTATATACACACATATTTGACAACATACTTAGTTCCATATACTGCATCAAAACAATTATTTTTAATTTCTTTTACACGTGTTATTAATAAAAGCTTTAAAAAACAGAAACAAACAATATATTAAGAGGAGTTCTCAGTAGTGGTGGCACTTTAAATTATTTTAGGTAGAATTAGACTAACGCTGTAATTTTCATATATTGAAAATGTATTTCCAATAGGTACTTCTCACAAGATTAACTTTTCTCATTCAGTGCTACCCTCTAATTGTAAACATTTTTTTCACTAACACATGCCACAAGCCTGAGGTGGAATATGGAAATAAACACTGTATCCAAAGATCCTTAGCAAAGGCTTATTGAAGGGAAGATAGAATGCTCTGGTGAACTGAGGGACATAAACAAATGGAACAAGAAGGGATAAGTCATGATCTGGGATTCTAAGGAGGAAGAAAAAAACAGGTATGCTGGATGCAGAAAGAGTAAGAAATGGATAAAACAACTACATGACAAGAGACTGAGGTCTCAGTGAGATCTACAATGGCTCCACTGATGAATAAAGGGAACTTATATATAAGCTCCCACTGAACGAAGAAACACTTGGAAAACTCTGAAACCGTGATTGGTGTGCCTTACATCATTGAGAAAAACAACAAATTTTGGCACAACAGGAAGAAAAAAAAGTAAAATGAGAGAAAGAAAGGTCTAGAAGACAAAATGTAGTGGCAATAGTGGTACAGCCTGGAACAAATATGTCACTGAAACAGGAAAGATGGAAAATCATGGGACTAAATAGACCCTAGACACCAAGGGCTCTGGTAACATGATAAAAATGTAATGTCAAAATAATTAGGATCACATGTAAAAAGAATCCATGAAATAAGGCATAACAATCCAAAATGTCTTATCAACAAAGAAACCACAATAACAGGTTCAGAGTCAAAGATTACTGGTGAGAAAGTAAGAATAGAGACGTTGACCCTGGGAAATCCTCTGAGTTCCCTAGATGAGCCTCAAACAAAAGAAGGGCAAATGAGAGGAACTTCAATAATAAGCAGTGGAAACTTCCAATTCCAACAGAGGAAAGTGCAATGATTGTGACACGAATTAGTAAAAAATTTGAGTTAGAGGGTAGCACCAAACAAGAATAACTAATCTTATGAGAGAAAGCAAGTACTGTATTAGAATTAATATAAGGAATCTTTTTCTTCCTTTTTATTTGCTATATTTTGTGCACCAGCAGTACAAAGTGTGAATGTCAAGTAAAGATGATTAAATTTTATCCCTCATCAGCATTTTCAAGAGTCTACTTTCAAACTGAAATAACTTTAGCCAGGATTAGAGTAAATTTTCTATAAAACCTTGGGTGTTATCAACTACATGAATCAAAAAATTTGATATCTCTGCTTGAAAACTCAAACTCTTTAATTAGATCTCAAATCAGTGAAGAGATGATTGAACTATGAGCTAAAAGTTTGTACTTAAAATATTCAGCCATTCTATGAACTGCGATGGTACATCTAAAAATGTATAATTTACCATCACATTAAAAAAACAAAAACACTAGTACTGTATTAAGGTAAAATAGTATTTAATTCATAAATTTTTAATAAAATGTGAGCATTTAGATTTATACCAATTATTGACACTTTCATTCAGTATAAAACCGAAAATATTCAGCTACAAAATAACTGGAGTGAACAACTGTTTATATTTATATTAACATTTCAACACCAGAGTGCATCAATCTGATACACCTGTCATACCATTTTATTGTAATTTTAAAAATTGAAAAACAAACTAATGGAAAAAAGTTTTTGAAATCTTTAGGGAAACTTTCTGCAGCCTGTGTAGTTTATATAAAATATCTCATTTTATATGTGATTATTTGTAAAAATTATCAGCTTTAAAATATGAAACATTTCTTTGTGAAATGTTTTTTTCAAAAAACAACAATGCTTACTTTTGTTGAAGATTTAAATTACTAATTCTTATGTCTTCCTAAATAATTATAAATTTTTAATCATTTTAAATGAAGTTTTATCTCAAAGTTAATTTGGAAAACACCACACACAGTTTTAGGGTTTATCATCACTGATGCACATAAAGTGTAACTTTTTTTAACATACCGAAATCCAGAAGCAAGTCAACTTTTTTATTATTGATTTTAATGTTTCGTTTAGAATACACAAGTTTTAAACCTATATCTTATATTAATTTATACACATATTTCTTTACATTTCTTTGCATATTCAAGAAGTTACTTAGATCAATAAAACCTTGTGTTAACACACATTAACAAATGGTGACCTTTATTGCAAGGAGAGGACATCCATCATATACTTTAAATAAAAGTCCAGACACACAACAGTTTGAGTGAATTATTTTCTTTGCTTGAACTTTGTAACAATGCTTCAACCACTCATGTGGTCATCATCAAGTAAACTTTTATCAACTGTATGACATTATGTTGAAAAAATAAAATAATCAACTCAAAAAACTATGGCTCTGGATTTTATTAAGACAGTAACATTAATTAATGGCAAAATGCAGAAGATTTAGTCAAAGGCTAAATTATCTATGTCTAGCAATTCTCAACTTTCATTTTTACACAAAAAACATTTTTCTATCACAACAAAATATAATTTTAATGACATACAAAATGATAAGGCATGTGTTATACAATCTTAAAACAAAGCGAGCACTGTAATTGTGGATGAAGTTAACAATATCGGAAGGTTTAGTAATAACGTATCATCAAGCTAAGCATTTATTATTGATTCTCACTCCTACAAGAGTCTTCACTGAACTTTATGCCACATTAGCCTATACAGTTGAAACAAACCCATATGAGATACTTTTATAATGTATTTATATCACTAGACCTTTTTTGAAGTCCCAACTGACATTAACTTTGCATATGTAGGCAATTGTACCAAGTCACAACAATCAAAATTTAAAAGAAATAGGCTGAAAATGACAAAAATATATTTGTAATGAAGTTACAAGGTCCAAATTGACTCTGTTTCATTCAAAATTATGCAGAATTTTTTTTCCTACTGGGAATGAGTGGTGTGTTATAATCACAAAATTCATAAATACTTACATTTCCTTCTGAAAAAAATGTACATAAATAAAATTAAATAAAACTTTTCATTGAATAAATTTCAACTCTATACTTATTTGTTACAATGTGAAAGCTTATTCCCTGTAATTTTTTAATCCAATAATGCATTTTTTACTTTGTGTCAGTTTATATTGTATTTTTGTTAACTATGATATGTAGTGTTGTATAAAGCATATTACAAACACCTACTTTACATTTTAAATTAATTTACTAAGAAAT
Organism: Carcinoscorpius rotundicauda; assembly: GCA_011833715.1. Taxonomy (NCBI): domain Eukaryota; kingdom Metazoa; phylum Arthropoda; class Merostomata; order Xiphosura; family Limulidae; genus Carcinoscorpius; species Carcinoscorpius rotundicauda. The sequence continues at coordinate 33,843,511 of CM022404.1, read as the reverse complement.
GCTTACATATGATGTACATATGCTGGGTTAATAGCAGAGTAGATGTAACAGTATAAAGAGAAAATGCTGCATAAACAGCAGTACAACTTGGTTTATGGAATATTGAGCAATCTACTTTATACATTCCACAATGAATGGTCCTTCAGACTCTGTCCAACAAAGTAATAAGCATACATCAAAAGAAAGAATCAAAGCTAATACAAAATATATTCTTATTTTCTGTATTCTTCCTATACTGACCTGTACTACAAATGTTTATATATTAAAATATAAAAAGATAATTGTCAGTGGTACTCACAACCCTCCATATTTGTTGTAATACAAGGTATTCTGTGAAGGAGTCTGAATCTCAATAAACAAAGGATGCAATTTAGAAGAAATAGAGTTATTCTGTTCTTTTTCAAGCATCCAGTTGACAGCACTTCTCTGATATGGTCGCAACGTTGGAACCAAAAGAGGATGCTGGACAACGTTACTTATATTTTCTGTATTCATCTCATCAGATATTTGTAGACTCCGAACAGCCGAATACAAAGCTTCTACATCCTGTCTTTCCTTCAAAAGATGGTCCTTATAAACTTAAAAACACAAAACAATTTAGTGATCACGATCATTTTATATTCAATGACAAAAATAAAATTTTAAAAAATAGTCCAATAAAAATATAATGACTTACTCTCATTACTAAGTTCTCACTAAAGTCCAGTAGTTTCAGTATAAACATTATTTTCAAAAATGAGTTTTTTGAAAAAGTCTGATACCAAAACATAAATTTACTCTTAAGAGAATACGAAGCACAAAATTTATCACCATATTTCTTCTTTCTTGCTCAGTGGCCAAGCAAAAATTGAACAAAACTACTTTACCTATGTTTACAAATACAAGTGATATTACATACTTTATTAACATTAAAGTGTAACCTGAATACTATAAAAAAATGTGAATATTTAATCCATAAAAATTATGAGTACCATCCCATGTTTGTATCTAACAAACATTCAACAAAAATGTATTCATTTTTATGCAAACCCCTTATTTGAAATTATCTCATTCTAGTAGTTGTAATAAACATATTTCTAATGATGCAAGACAAGAACGTCTACAAATGAAAAGTGTTCTTACATTAGTTCTTTAACTTTAGATGTTTAATAAATAAGTAACAACAAATTTAGCTACTTCTAAATGCAGTTTCCTATGTTGGTGGTGGGAATATGTGTATAACTTTCAAAAAAGATTGCAGAACAGCAGTGTGACTTCTTGAGGAGATAGATTAGTTATTAGAGGTGACTATTAAAAAGACGTATGGGTCACTCAAGTACATAGCTTCATAAGGATGGATATGGTTTATTCAAGAATGTGCTTTCAGGAAGGATCTTTATAAGTTCTTGTGCAGGAATCATTGGAATGTGTGTCTTAATGAAGAGAATGTGAATCAGTAAACACAAGGGTTTCCTGGAAAGATTTCTTTGTGAAATGATGTTAACACACATTTAAGTAGTTCAAAATAATACAGTGTATAAATACTATAAACCAATCTTCTACATAAATATAGAAAATATAAAAATCATGAACAGTACATAAAAAAACTCAAGGCCTTATTTATCCCTAGCAAATAAGATTAAAATAATGATTTAATATCTTTATAAACCACTATCACTTATGAATAATAACTTAAGCAATTTGAAAATATTAAGAATTTGTTAAACAATAAACTGCTTTCCAATTTAGATTGTTCATAACATTGTGTGGTTTTAGGTAAACACAATAATCCTGAAGAGTTAATAAGATTCAATTATTCACTCCCAATACTCCCTTTCCACATGCTGTACAACTTTAAATATACAGATCTACATCTCATGAAAGACAAAAGGTTACAAGTAGTTTGTTATTCTAACTAGTTTATCTGTGCATTGCATTTTCTTGGCTTTTAAAAATTCCTTTCTCAATACTCATTAAATAATTTAGTTTTGGTGAAATATATTTTCAAAATTCTTGACGTAATGTATATTAATCTATAAAATTGCTGCATTCAGTGGTTTAGTGTTTTTATATTGAAGTTTCACAACAAATCAGTGAAATGCAAGTCCTTTGTGTCTGCTCTTACCCTTTTATGTTGAATATTACACACTAACCAAAACTTTCATTATGACAAGTTCAAAGCTATATTTAAATACATCATAACGTTATGAAATCCAGTATCAGATCAATCACATATGATATGTAACAGAAGAGTTAAAGTAAACTAAAAATTGGTTGGAATTTAACAACTTCTTTAAAGAATGATTCTTATTGGTTTTACAAATGTTATCTTACAGTAATCAATATATGATTTATAACTACAATTGTGTGTGTGTAAGATTAATACACAACAGTCAAGTGAAACAAAATCTAAATGAAGGAGTGCATTGAAAACAGCATATCCAAACCTTTGACTAATGAATTTTCTGATAATGATAAAAAATGCTGCTCAAGTAAAATGGATCCCCAGGACACAGGCTATAATGTGAGAAATAAAATGTACCCTATGTTTTGGAGGTGACTGCAGAAGTCACAATAATATTGTAATAATAATAATAATAATCAAAATATAAATAATAAAAAAATAATCAAAATTAAATAATAATAGTTATAAAATAATAATAATCAAAATTAAATAATAATAATAATAATCAAAATTAAATGATAATAATAATAAAATAATAAAAAGAAAAATTAGGAGAGAAAGATGTGGACACTTCTGGAAAGGTGACTGCTCTCCAAAGTAAAGAAAAAGAAAAACAAAAACTAAGGTACTACCATTTGGCAATAAATGAGATACACTTTCCTCCTGAAGTTGGGATTCTTTATAGTAGTATGATTTGTCTACTGTGCTACTACTGCAAAACTGGCCAGAATGTCATCTTAGCTAACTAGTATGACTCCCAACTACCAACCATTCAGTCCATTGTAACTAACAATTTTCACATTCTTAAATAAGCCTTTATACACAATAAGGTGTTTATCCACATAAAAGTAGTGTCAAGTTGTTTAAATAACATTATTAACAACTAAAATTACTTATCAGAAATTTTCAGTAAAATAACTTTAATTTTTACTTCATTTAATACATTCTTATATTTACCCCAGAAATATTTTAGTAAAACAGTTTCTTTATTAAATCCATTAAACATTAATTTTTGCAATAATATTTCAACATTAATAATAAAATATGAATAACTGTGAAATTATAATACTTGTAACAGAAAAGTATGGTACATTACTATTAACAAAGGGTAAACCATATATTGAAAAAGAAAAATATTTTCTTTTATCAAAAATATTTAGATTGATATCATTATCAATTATTTTAATTTCTAGATCTAAATAATGTGCCTCTATATTAGAAATTCAAGTACTTTCAATTTTTAATTCAACTGGATACATTGTGTTAATAGCATTATTTATCTTACGGTTATTTATATTAATTAAATCATCTATATATCTGTAAGTTAAGGCAAAGATGTCCAGGTTTATTTAATTTTCAACAAACAAATTCTCATAGAAATAACGATATAAATTTGCAATACAAGTAGAATATTTAGCTACCATTGGAACTTCTATTACTTGTTTAAATACCTGGTTATTGCAAAAAATATGTATAATTATTATAAATGCAGAAATGTAATACGTATTTTATCTTTCTGGAACTAAATTTTCTTTCTGTCAGTGCTATGAATGAGTAACAGAGCTGTTCTGTTAATAAATTCATGAGAGAAATTAAATCTTTTAATGGAATTGTGGTGTACAATGTAGTAAAATCAAATGTTTGAATATTCTTCGCTTGTTCATAGTTTCCTAGATGTTCTAAAATAGGTTGATTATTTTTCATTATCCAAAACATGTGTTTCTTGTTATTAGTACTGTTATGTAAATATCATGTAAATGTTATGTAAACAACAACCATGTCGAGAGTGTTATGTAAACGACAACCATGTCAAGAGTGTTATGTAAATGTTATGTAAACAACAATCATGTTATGTCGTGTTTGAATTTCCATATTTATATTATTGTTTCAAGGTTTAAACCAGTGAAATTTAAAATAACATTTTAGAATTAATTAAAATTAATTTAGAATTATTTATGTAAAAATTTCTAGAACTAGATAGATTAATCATTTGTATTGGCCTGGTGTCTGTACTCTGGAATTCTGGGAAGTTATGCGATTAGTATATAAACATACGGCGATGCGAGGGAAGAAAGTTGTCCGTTTTTACTCGGGTCAAGAAGTTTGTCTCGTTTGAGAAAGTTTAAACGTTTGCCGTGTGATTATTCAAATTGAATTTGTGAATAGAGCTAGATCAAATAAAGCGGTGAATTTATCTTATTGCGTCAATCTTTATAATTCAGTCGAATTACGGATTATACCGAAAGCCAACACGCATTGGACTGTGAATTTTTTTGAAAATACCCATTCAAGCTTTGTAAATTTCTCTGTGGGACTAAATTCCCCGCCTAGATTGGAACTTTGGATTTCGGATTTGGACACTCATTCTGGATCATATTATTAAGCACAGGCCAGTACCTTTTTGTATTATAAGTGGTTTTGAAGATTGAAACTGGATATCTGTTATTGCTATTGGATAATTTATTTTGTGTCTATCACATATAAGTAGATCATCGTAATAAAATTATACAAGCTGCTATCTGTGTCTTTCTGTTGCGTTCAGTCCACACATAAAAAATGTAACAAGTACTTATATTTTTAATTTTAACAAATACTAAGCAAATTATTTAATAAAATGGCTAGTTGGTTAATAATTGTTTTTAGTGAACTAAAAATAAATTTAATCAGTGACTTATGAAGTTTAGGAATAGCATACAGAAAAGGCAAATCTACAAAACAGTTTGATTTAGAATAGTTTTTATAAGCTTTAATGAAATTATTAATTACTATATTCTTAAATTGATTAATAAGTTTAAATGTTTATGCACTATTGATTTATGTTACTATAATTAATAAATAAAACTTTTTACAAATAAAGCCAAAATTGCAATCAGCTTTATCTATGGGAACTATAACATTTTTCTTGTAGTTCTGAAATCTTATTTTTTACTGATGAAACAATAAATCTATATGATACTTCTTTAATTTTATATGGGATTACTTAAAACTTATGTACTTAAAAAGGATTTAAAAACAATATAAAAATAAATATAATTCTTGCTAATGTAAAATATATATATAATAAAATCTTAAGACATAAAGAAATGAATAAAAATCAGTGTGAGAAAAACAAAAAAAATCAAGATCTTTATTTCAGTCAATACACCAAACATTATCTGACTGATACATTAATAACTGACTTCTTTTTTTCTTTACAGTAATTTTAACCATTTTTTATGTTTCTTTATGTTAATATACATACAAGAATTATATATTTATGACAGTTACTTGTACACTTCCTGTTATACAGAATACATAAAACAGAATACATTTTAAAAAATTAAAACTTCTTCACTTATTACATTTAAATTGTAAAATAACATTAAAAATCTCAGCTCCTTCATCAAAAGTTGAAAAATTATAATCTTTTCAATATGGGTTATGATGACTCACATTCAAAATTTTATCAAACTACTAGTTTATGAACTTATGTCAATAATTTTGTTATCAAACTAGATTATAATTTGAATGTTTGTATAATACATTATTTAATTTCTTAATTTAAAATCAAATACAAAAAACACACTTAAACATTGATCTTTGGGTGTTATATGGTATTTTAAATGCAGCAATGGTGCAAAATAGATGTCTGTGATGTCAAAGTAGTCAATAGTTTTGTATGAATAAGGAACTCAAATTAATTATATTAACAAACAAGAATATAAAATAAGAATCTCCTATCTTTTCTGTTTGCTGCAATATCACACACACCTCCTGAATCAAACAGTGGTCACATTCGTCTATTTCCATTTTTGGAAACATTCCTTCATAAACACTTACTTCAATATATAATAAGCAAATAACCATCCACAGCTAAGAATGTCCTCCTAGTAGTTTTCTCAGCTATTTTAATTTGTTAAAAGGTTATCATGTTCTTTCAAACCAAGATTTCAAGGAGGCATGTTTTGTCTTTAGCCTGCTCAAATTTCTTCTTTTTTTTTAAGACATAATTACAGTTTAGTTAGTAAGATTGATAAATTATAGTGGAATTCTTTGGCATCAGTATAGCAATTTATAATTTTCTGGTTATTCAACTATATGTACATGTATATATAACCTAAGAAATAGTTTGTTTCATATCCTCCACATGTAAAATTTTATAAGGCTTAAGAAGTCTAGAAAAAGCAGCAAATTAGTACAAATTATATATGTAAAAAACAGCTAGTATGGATCAATAAAGCACTATGTAGAAGAGCTCTACCATCCATTTTTTTATATATAAAGTTTTCTCTACAAGTGGGTTTATCATCATCACAAAATGAGTACAAAGGTCATAACTAGAAGAGATAACTGATTGTTTTATTTATTTATTTATTGTTCTATGTTTTAAGAAAAATAAGTTTAAGAACTTATTTATAAATAGTAATAATCTACAACACATATAATGTATAACAATTGAAATGTGGCTATATTTTCCAGATTACTAGTCACTAAACTATAGCCAAGACATTTCAAAGACTAAAGGTTAATTTTATATTCTTAAATACATCTAAAATGTTATACAAATGTCTAGGCTGTTTCCCACAACAGAAATTTTTAAGCTACAATTTATAAGATAGCACCAAGCTCAGTTTCAAGCATCAGATTGGCATTTATGCTAATGGCTGATGGTAAGTGATGATTTACAGTCAATATTGTGTGATTATGAGTTTTGTACACACCACAGATGCAGTACCTGACTGTAAAGAGTAGTGAGAATCATGCATGCAGGAAATGGTAATTCTAGGTGAAAATGGTGCAGAGATTTTCTAGTTATATATTTCATTAAAAAATATTTAGTTTTACATAAAGTATGATGCAGTGATGACTCACCAGAGATCATAGAAGTGTCATGACTCAGTAATGGAGGAGAAAATTGCATTAGTATTATAAATTCATGATTGTTAATTAACACATTTTCAACTTGTAAAATGTGCAGAATGCTGCTTTAAGAGAAAATTTGGCTAGTTGCAGCAAAATCATGATCAGCCACAATATAGCTAGCAGAGAGGAAAAGAGAAATATAACAACTAAAAGAAATATTAAAAATGCTTATTTGTATACATATCCTGTTATGATGCATTGTCTTATATTTGTACTGAATATATATGCATGCATTTACACAAATTGAAAAACTTCATATGGCTATCTATATATATATACACAGCTTTACATCTTAAAGCTTGTGGTCCTCTTTGTGTATAAATACCAGCCACCATGCTTTGCCTGTGCATGCATGTATAAATTTCATGCATTTACATAATCCAGTCAATGCACCATTCAAGTGTAGTTCAATAGTCCCTCCACTCCAGTGTTTTAACTTCCCATATAGTTATACAGTTATAAATATAATAGCTTTATCTATCTTACAAGTATATACATGTGGTATGTTAATCACCATGTATCACACTGATGATACACAGAGTACAACTGTCAATGATACCAGATGCAATATCCATCCAATCTGTATTAAGCCAATCCAAAATTTGTCATTATTTCTCAAGAGTATCACAAGTGAATTATGCATTTCATTAAACTAAACTGTTTAAAATAGGACAGTATTGCTATTGTACAGATTTAAGTCCACGATAAACATAAAATTAAAGAAGCAAAATTGTTAAAAAAAGGAAAAAAATTGTTAGAAACAAGACAGAGGGATTAAAGTGAAAATGAAATACAAAAAATGTAAACAAACAAGCTTAAGGTTTGAAACGTAGTATCTACATTACATGCTTAAGTTACAAATCTCCATTTTGACTGCATGTCTAAAAGCTGCAATACTTAAGAGTTAAAACAGGGAATTTCAAGCTTGAAGAAATATACGTTAACACCTTAAACTTGTTTGTTAGTTTTTTTATTGAAAGTGTACCTTCACTTTAAGCTAATTATCTTGTTCGTGTAATTTTTTGAAGATATGCATTCCCTCTTTTTAAATTAACAACTTTTAATAATCTTGTAAATTTTAGACAGATGAAATACTCACCAGGCATCTCAATACCATACAAGAATTTCATAAGGCTCTGGATATTTGTGTTAACTGATGAATGTACAGGTTGACTTGGGTACTGAAGAGAGAATATTTCCTTCAAATAGATTTCTATATAGAATAAACCTTGTTTAAGGCTGTTTTCTGCTAGCATCAACATCAAAGTTTTTTTTTTTGATAATGCTCGAAGACTACAGTAATCTGCCTGGCATGTGACAGGGCAGTAACCAGCCTAGAACAGCATAATATATAAATCTTATTAATGTAAAATGTAAATGAAAAATAATAAGCAAACACTACATCACTTTTAATAAGACATTCACAATTTTCAAATCACTTTTTCACTATTTACGTTCATTGAGGTGGAGTTCTTTTTGAGCAAAATGAAAAACACATAGTAACAACAAGCACAAATTTATGACTTCTGCCAAAGCCACAAATTTATAGCTAAGTATATGATTCCATCATTCAAACAAATGTACATTAGTGAAATACAGTCATGTGAAACAGTTAGGACACCCTATGAAAGTCTGTGTATTTGTGTAACATTTTTGGATATACAGATATTTAATCTCAATTTCAACAATACTGAGAGATTATACGAATATAACTAAACGATTAAAACTGAAGAAAAGACTTTTCAAGATCATCTGTAAATGTCATGCTACAAAAATACATATTCTAACTGAGGAAAAAGTTAAGACACTCTATCCCCTAATAGCTAGTATTACCCCCTTTGGCTGAAATAACTGCAGTGAGATGATTCTTGTAGCCATTTAACAGTCTCTGACATCAGTCTGAATAAAGTTTGCCCCACTACTCAATGCAGAATTCTTTCAGCTGTGAGATGTTTGAGGGGTTTCTTGCACATACAGCCTATTTCAAATCACCCAACAGCATCTCAGTGGGATTAAGATCTGGGCTTTGACTCGGCCATTCCAGGACTCTCCATTTCTTAATTTTCAGCTGGTCCTTGGTGGATTTACTGGTATGTTTTGGGTCATTGTCATGTTCCAGGGTCCATTTCTGCTTTAGCTTTAAATTTTCTTACAGATGGTCTCACATGATTCTCAAGCACCCTCTGATACACAGTAGAATTCATAGTGGGTTCTGTGATTGTGAGCTGTCCAGGTCCTGCTGCAGCAAAGCAGCCCCAAACCATGACACTTCCACCTCCATCCTTCACAGTTGGTATGAGGTTCTTTTCCTGGAATGTTGTATTTGGTCTACACCAAACATGTCCTTTGTTCTGGTGTCCAAATAATTCAATTTTGGACTCATCTGTCCAAAGAACATTATTCCAGAAGTCCTGGTCTTTGTCTACATTCTCTCTGGCAAACTCCAGTCTGGCCTTGATGTTTCTCTTGGAGAACAAAGGTTTCCTCCTTGTACACCTCCCATAAAAATTAAACTTGTACAGTCTCTTTCTGACTGCAGAGGCATGCACTTTCACATCAACAGTAGCCAGAGCCTGCTGTAGGTCCCGTGATGACATGTTAGGGTGCTTGGAGACCTCTTTTATCATCTTGCACTCTGCTCTCGGGGTGAACTTGCTTGGATGACCAGACCTAGGCATGTTGGCAGTTGTTTTGAAAGTGCTCCACTTGTTGACTATTTTCTGGACAGTGGAATGGCTGATTTCAAAATCTTTTGGGATCTGTTTAAATCCCTTACCAGACTCATAAGCTACTACAATTTTCTTTCTGAAGGCCTCAGACAGCTCTTTTGCTCTCACCATAGTGCTCACTCTCACTTCAACAGTCAGAAGCACACCAAACTAAATTTCTGAAGTTTAAATAGGGCAAGCCTCATTCAAAATGCTGAGTAACAATCTTCCTGATGCACCTGTGTATGAGTCGAACCATTTTAAGAGGGAATAGATGTGGGGTATCCTAACTTTTTCCTCAGTTAGAATGTGCATTTTTGTAGAATTACATTTACAGAAAATCTTGAAAAGTCTTTTCTTCGGTTTTAATTGTTTAGTTATATTCCTATAATCTTTCAGTATTGTTAAAATTGAGATTAAATATCTATATATCAAAAAAATGTCACAAAAATACACAGGCTTTCATAGGGTGTCCTAAGTTTTTCACATGACTGTATGTATCCATAACTGAATGTGCAAACTGCTACATCAAAAAATTACTTAATTTCCTTCATTTTAAAATCCAAACATTTTGTAAGGTTAGATTTGATGAAACATCATAATAAAATAAAATAAATATCATTACTTAAGTACAATGTCCTGTTGTGCTTTAAAAAAAATTATTGAATTAATTACAAAAAAATTAATGTGAACTTAAAGGGTACTTGGTATTTACTTTCAATAAAAGGTAAAAAGAAATATTTTGGACAATTAAAAGTTATCACTGAAACTTAATATTTTCAAGTCAGTGCCTCATCTTGCTACAAGTAACATTTTCTTTTGACCAAACTTGCACTGACATTATAATTACAATACTGTAAAAAATTTAAGGAAAGTAACCACCTTGAAAGAAATGAGAAAAGAAGGCAAACCTATGGGGTATAGCACTACTTCTCGAACAGGTATGCTCTTCACGTATATGGTAGAAAGTGATAGGAAGGCATTATGTCAGTATACTTCAAACTTGATACTTTTTCAACAGATTGTGCATAATTTATCCATACATGTAGCAAGTATACAGTTAGTAGTGGTAAAGTGCCTGATAATTAGGTATAACTATATATGGCGAGGGCTAACAGACTCTATCTGAATAGGAAAGTGCAATCTGCCTGGACATAAAACATCCAGTGGAAATATAATACACGTCAGATTATAAGAAACAGAGGAATTCCATTAAACAAGGTCTACAAAAGGAGGCAGCACAACCCAAATAACATAGCAGGAAAAAAACTGGACAAAATGGTGTCAATCCAAATCTGAATGAGAGTACAGGTGGGAAATGAAAGGTAAGTAAATAGAAGAAAAGGCTAAACAACCTTCCCAAACTGTCAATGTTCTGGAAAGAAAAGCCCAGTCTGAATAGAAGATAATATACAAGGAATAATAAAGAATGTGGGAATCCTTAATAGCAAAAATATCAGAATGATGATGACCACATACCAGGAGGGGGAGGAAATAGGTCATAAGGGAAAATGGTGTAATGAGTTCAAATGGAGAACCAGATAGTGTACATAGAAAAATATGATTCTAATCCAGCAGAACAAATAGAAATGGCAGATGAACAAGACAAAAGGAAATAACTGGGAAAGAGAAAGCTTTCCAGAAGGAGAATAAATGAAGGTGTTCAACAGAGCAGCCTGATAAAGAAACAGACAAACTGTAATCAAACAACCAAGTAACGAACTTGATAGATGAGGAACTGAAGGGTGAGATGGTCAGAAGCCATATCAAATAGACCAGTCTGAAGTCAGATCAATGCCTCTGGTGCACAGACAAGAGAGACGGATGAATGGTGCACAGGTAAGAAAAAACTCTACAGGAAGAGTAAGTCCCTAAACTGAGGCAAAAAATCAAACAAAAGCCATGCATGAAGATGGAGTTTATCAACATTGGAATAAAAAATTTCTGATCATGGTTGTTGGAAGAGTGATCAGGACAGAGGTGATGGGGCAGAGATTGTTGTTCCAGTAAGGCCCAGAGCACAGGGAACATGTCAGATCCAGCTAAAACAGAACAACAAGAAGTGGTATGGATAGAGAAAGTTATCTTGGAGATGAATCTGATCAGAAGATAGGCACATAGGTGAAAATCCCCCCCAATCATGACTGAAAGCATTCACCCCCAGAGCTGAGGAGTGAAAAATGGAGACCAAAAGAAAGGAAGTTTGGCATTCCGGTGATCTTTCATGATCTTTCTTAAATACATGAATGTTGTTTTACAAATAGCAAGATTTACATCAAACATTTTTTGTTTTTTGCAACTGTATATTATTACATTTGAAGCTTTGATTACTTTAAAATTCTAAATTCATATTTTAAAACATTCAATAAAACTTACTGTTTTCTTTTCGTCATCCTGTACCTCCCAGTAAAGAAGACAGCTCTTCATAGTGGATCCAAAGTACAGATATATTACTGAAGTCATTATATTCTGAAAAATATCAGTATTTTCATTGGATACTTCTAACACCAGGTGTCCAAGAAAATACACGGGTTTCTTCCACTTTTCATTTTCACTCCCTTTTTTGTAAATAGGAATGTACAAATCATTTAAGGCAAGGTATTTATTCAAAATTTCATCATTGGGCTGCTTCCTTGATTCTTTCTTTTTAGCAAAAGGTATAATTAATGTCTTTTGTTTAGAAGCATCTAAAAAAGTAGAAATTAAAATATATAAACAAATAAAAACTATAATAAACTGTGCAAACCAATTACAAGATTTTAAAATACACACATACAGAATAATTAAACAATGATATAATGAAAACTGTTCAAGAACTATGGTAACAATTTGTGTTAACAGTCACCTTAACCATAGTTATCCTCAAGACCTGTGACTTGATTGCAGTTTAGTTTATACATGGTGACCTGCATGTACAGGTGGGGCCTACAATTGACCTCTTCTAAGAGTTACATTACATATATCTTTTTTATGATAAATTCTCCTATTCTGCAATTATAAAATCACAGAATTTTAGCATTAAGCATGGCACATTAACATCATGAAAAGAAAACAGGATAGGCCATGACTTAATACCAGTTGTTTATCATGAATAATGAAAAAAGTTAAACCATCTGTCACCAAAGTAGACCATTACAGCTAAAACAGAAACTTCCCTCAAAACTGTAAACAAGATAATTCACATGGGTTTAAGTCTGCAAAAGTGATTAAAGGGCCCTGTTTCCAAATTTATAGCATAATCAAATGGAAAACAAGTTATCAAAAGTTTTAAAACAGTATCTAGCATTTAACAAATAATGGTGTCAAAATTTGTTTTTATTTTTTGAGTGATAAAGTGTCTTAAATGGTAACAGGTATGTTGAAAATAGACAGAATATCATTAAGATACAACTCCATCAAAATAAAACATCTAGACACACATTCAAGTAAACCTACCAGTTACTTCACAAGAAGCATCTACAAATGGAAAATCACATTATACTAATTGCAGATACTTCCAGTGCATTTCTTTATCTTTGGATTATTCAAACAAAAAACTTTAAAATGAATAACTGAGTCCATGTGAAGAAACAAAAAGACTGGACATGATGAAAAACACTGATGAACAATGTTTTTATAATTTACACTGACATAAACACATTATGTGTACCTGTGTGTTTAATAATGAACAGTCACTTTTTATTGATTAGAGAAAAGTTCTAACAGTCTTGACTTTGCCAGAGGTCATCTACCAAACTGTTACTTTAAAGGTAAGATTATTCCAACTTATCCATAATGTCTAGGGCTATCTATGCAACTGGTGATTATCAATGAAACTTAAAGAATGTTACCACCCAGAGGTATTAGCCTGTCCTGCTATTGAAGAACACTGCTGTTAACATCATTTTACAATGTGCAACATTACAGCAACACTAACCATGTGCAGATTAGAGGTTATCTCAACAGAATGACAAAGTGCAAAAACAAATAAATCTACAAAACATCTGCATGTCTTAGTACTCATGGATACCAAAAAATTTTAAATTAAGAAAGGTCATTGTAGTGTGTTCAGTTAGCAAATCAATGTATTTTTCCATTGTTCCAGAAGAATAAGGCTCATTCCTATAAAACTTCCTTTTACAGATTCCTATGAATAAACTGGATTCAATGGATTGTTTACTAGTAATACTTAAAAGAAACTCACCACTGCAGTGTTGTGGTAATACACTATCTTCATCCTTTTTTTCACAATTATCTAATATGTTCACTTCAGATGAAGTACAACTTTCCTCAAAGTCTTCTTCAGTTCCATCTAAGATTATCAAATCTGTGTTTTCACTCAACTGTTGACTCAAGCAAAAAGGCTGATTCCCAGAGCTACTTGGTAAAGATATATCATTTTTTAGATTTTCTTGTCCCATTATCCATGTCAATGCTTGTCTCTTACTCTCACTTGACTTCTGTGGTGCTGAAGTCTTTCGTTTACCCATTATTGAAAATACTTATCTAGTAAAATACAATGACGCAAGCGTAAATAATAACAAAAAATACAAATTAATTGTACATTTCTTTTAGTTCTCTAATCTATTCAATCTAAATACTAATCAATTTTACATATTAAACATTTAATTATGATATTTCTGAGATAATTAAAACAAGTTAAAAATAATTTATTTTATTCAACAATGATATAACGATCAAATATTCAATACTGTCAGATTAACCTATATTGTATACATGTAATCTTTTGTAACTTTTACTTTTTTTGATAAGTTTTGTCTTTAGATAAAGAAAAACAGATGTTTAACTATAGTTCCCTAATTGTTATAACATTTTAGGAGAAAACCGTTAGTCAGTTGACTGACAATCTTTCATTCGATTACAATGATGCAACTACATATAAAATGTGTACCTATAAAAGGTTTTTAAACACATATATAAATTATATATTTATGTTTATCTATCAGAACTTTTATCTCATATTGCTTAATCAAACAACATATATCTCATATCATTAAAAAGGCCTTTCTCCAATGAGTCCAGATTATATACATTATTTTCAATTAATAATTATCTTACCTGTACTGTGCCTAGTCAAACCTTTCATTCCAATGAGAATGAAACTTTTGTTGCCATCCTATTGATGGAGGGCTTCTGCTTCATAATAATGTCATTATGCAGTAGCATAAATCACGAAAGTTCTTGTAAGCATAAATGAGAGTTGACTAATGGCAATCCTTTCAAATCTCTCACACACATGCACGGGAGGAAGATAGCTTTCTGTATGAAAAGGTATCATCTCAAAATTATCTAACTGTTCTAGGATTCAACTTTTTGGATTAAATTTATGTGTATCAAATATTTCCTGAAAGCCAGTGTTGTCAGTAATGCTCATGTAACCCATTCTCAGGTAAAAGATCTGTTTGCAGTTAATATGACCTGTTATATCATTTGCAGAAATGTTAGATTATCATGAAGTTCCTCAGATATCACACCAAAATCAGACTGTTTGTGACAAATCAATGTCCTTTAATACCAAGTTTTGCTTCTGAGAAGAAAGCAAAATAAGAAACAAAGTTTGAAATATGTATATGCAAAAACAGCTCATTTAGATTGAGAAAATATTTTACGTAGAATAATACAGTGATAATAAGTGATGTGTAAGGTAATGATAATTGTTTACAAACAAAGGCCTACATCTGAAACAAACAAATAATACTGTAATGGTTATACTCACACCTTAACCCTTTCACTGCAGCTAAAACATAAAAAATATTTCCCCTCACACTATGGCTGTGACAATGTTTCCCAATGTCATTCAAAATTGATGCATGTGACCAATGAGAGTGAAATGAACTGGAAAGTATTTAATGATGACCCTCCCTAGTATTTACATGTGGTTTTCCTCAGTGTTCCTACTCAGCCCGTCAATAACCAACAAGATGCCTAAGCAGAATGAACAACAACAATATGCCAATTGTGACTGCATCACTACAGTAGCAGGAAGTAACCCTAATTATAACGTTAATGTATACTTGACTCAGATACCATAGAAGATAGTGCGTCAAGTGATGTTCAAATGTGTCATTAGACAATGAAACAAGATAATGCTTGCTTTCCCCATAGTGATGATAGTCAAGATGATGAACCTGGAACCAGTAGAAGAAAGCATAAAGTGTCAACAAAGGAAAACGTGTCCCAGACACAGCATGATGGTGTGGGAGTACTGGGAAATGCACATCCCAGCCACAGTGGGAGTTCTGCTGTGTATTACTGTTAGTTAAAGAAAAGCCTAAATGTATGTAATTTATCTTTATAAGATCTAGTTAAGAATATTCTTCACAATTAAAATATCTAAACCAGGAATGTCTTGATGTTGTCTGGTTTATTGAATAATATGCTGTCAGAAAATGTTAGTTTCTTTTTTGCTCATTGAACATAATGCCCACCCTGTTCACCCCATTACATGGCACTCACAAAAAAAGTTTTAGCCATTTTCAACATCCTTAGGGCAAATTTGTTAACTTCCTTTGGAAAAGACAAACAAAAAATATTATTTTTGTCAAATTCAATAACAGAGCTGTGTTACTGGTGAAACTGCAGCTTCAGTAAATAATGGGATTATTTATTATTAACAGATTACATTCAGTTAATCACTCATACTCGCAAAGCAGTTGAAAACAGTTATGATGCTAAAAGTCAGGTTTGATTCACCACATGTGGGCAAACTCCACATAGCTCATTACATAGTTTGATGCTTAGAAAAAATATATTAACAATATTTCAATTAGTTGAAAATCTGAAATAATTCAATTATTTAATTTTGATTATTTTTTGACATATGCCACTAATTGATTAAGGTGAATAAATCTGAATTAGTCAAAAGTAACTGAAAATCTAATGGCAATATTTCAGTTACTAGACAGTACGAATATACAGTGATGATAATGAGCACTATTTTTCATTAATTATTTTTGTGACATTAATTGATTTAATCATAACTTTTATTTATTACATGACACTAATCAATGTAATATATTCTCACAAATAATCATTTATATTGATTAATCCATCGTCTTACCTTGTTGATAAACCTTTCTACAAGTTATACCCAATAATTTTAGTACATATAAACCATTATTTAAGCTTACTGTCTTTTAATCATAAATAAAATATCTTGCATCGTGTATTCATTATTTAAAAAATTGTTATAAATAAGTCACACTTTTAAGGAACAAATAATAAGTCAATGGGTTAATTGAATTAATCAAACATCTCTATTTAAGATGATGATAATGACTCTTCAAGACTTAATATTAGTTGCAAAAGATTAGCTTTTCATTTTGTATAACTTTCCTATACTTAGGTACAGCCATTTAAAATCAAGGATTATACTTTTCTCTGCATGATTCTGTGATAGTCTTATAATTTTCATACACTAGTAGTGGATTTAGATATTTCTATGACCTACAATAAAATGCTATAGCATCACACAGATCTTTTACCTGGAATTGGAAGAGAAAATTTATGTTTTGTTTTGCATAGTAATTTTCAAAAAATGCACAATGGATATTAATTAAATGGATTCATTTTTCCATACACTTTAAGTTATGTGTTTAGTATTTGATACTGATTTTATTGGGCTACTGCCTCATAAATCTGAGGTTTTATATATTTGTACTGACTGATTATTTAATTCAGTGAGTAAAGTTATCATTATAAATAAAGGCACTGCAGCTCACAAGAATTTTGATATAGAATATAATTCCTAAGTATACTGATTTTAGATTATTAAAATCTGAGATAAAGAACATCCAATTATGAGCAACTTGAACCATGAAGTTTAATTACTTGTGATGAAACAGTTTTCACTTCTCACCTCTCTGAACCTAATTGGGTAGTTGGCCTTTGGAGCAAGATTATTTCAGATATGGTGAAAGTGACACATTTAAATGAGATAAAGGAAAGGCTTGATAAGTATTTGATTTATAAGAGCTGATTCTATGGTGTCTATATATATAGTTCAGGTCAGTAGTTGGTAGAGCACAGATAGACTAACAGGTCTCTTGCCCTAAGATATCATGTTAATACTACTCGTGATGAAATACTCATGGCATATCTATGTGTACTACTAAATAATGTTTAAAATGACTTTTATGAATTTCTAAAATGAAATATATAATTTACTGATATACTAAAAACTATACGAAAATATGACACATGTGAAAGATTTAAAAAAGACAGGCAAGGAAAGTTTAAAAGCAGTTAAGACTGTTTTCTGATAATGTGATTAGGTTATGAAACAAGTTCTTAATAGTCAAATGATGACCAGCAATTTATAAGTTTAGAATCATAAGTGATGATTTCCTGAAAAATAAAGATGTTTTTTTACTTTTTCCTATGGTTGACTTGTGTTTGTGTTTACTTATAGCAAAGCCACTTTGGACTATTTGCTGAGCCCACCGAGGGGAATCGAACACCTGATTTTAGCGTTGTAAATTCGGAAACATACCGCTGTACTGGCGGAGGGGGGAGACGCTGGATGGATGGCAAGAGCAACCTTGAAGAACAAATGGTCCTTTAAGTTAAATGTTATATGCTAAATTTATGGTCCAAGCTCAAACATTAAATACATCAGACATTTTCGCTGAATAAAGCAAATATTAGTACTTTATACTCAACCTAAAGTTAATATACTGGTACTAGCAGTAATACCACTTCAAAACCACTAGTAGGAGTATAAACTAACTAAAGGTAGCACGTATCTTGCGGAATACCGATGCGGCGATATGTATTTTACCGACATGTTATATTACTAACTTCTTTCCTACCATTCTTACGCTTTAGAAGACAACGCATATTACCATTCCAATTTCCAGGCTGAACCAAAGCCGATAAACCAATAAGATATAAGCAATTGATAATTCACTTCAAGAGTTAAACTGTGAAAAAATCTCCGCCATAAATTTGATTAAGAAGGGGAGGATTGAATTAAAATACCAACTTACAGTTTCATGCGTTGAATACATGTAATCACACAAATGATAAACACAGATAAACGTTATTCTCGTATTTATTCCAGTCAAAGCTACAAACTTAAAAACTAAAACAAAATCTTGGCCTTGGTATATTGGTTTTATAAATTAAATTGTTAACTATATGTTTAATGTAATACTGTAATAGTATCAATGTAAATAACTTAAAGAACATGTCATTTATTATTTGATAATTTTATCATGTATTTCCATGCTTTCACGTTTTAAATTCATCCTAAGCGAAACTACAGACTCGAGTAGTTTTGTGCGAAATTCCAAAAAAACAAACAAAACAAAAAGAAACACAAGTATAACATCAAATTATTATTTTTTAATCGGGCACTCAATGTTTTCCTTTACAACTTCTCCAACAGTGTTTAACGTAAAAGAAGCATTAATTGAATCTACTGCACACATTTCCACATCATCAGTCTCACACTGTTAGGTATAAACCTTAGTGTTGAAAATATACCTTATTATCTTTAGTAAACAAAAGTTCTAACAAATTTGGCCTGGCATGGCCGAGCGCGTTAAGGCGTGCGCTCGTAATCCGAGGGTCGCGGGTTCGCGCCCGCGTCGCGCTAAACATGCTCGCCCTCCCAGCTGTGGGGGCGTATAATGTGACGGTCAATCACACTTTTCGTTGGTAAAAGAGTAGCCCAAGAGTTGGCGGTGGGTGGTGATGACTAGCTACCTTCCCTTTAGTCTTACACTGCTAAATTAGGGACGGCTAGCACAGATAGCCCTCGAGTAGCTTTGTGCGAAATTCCAAAACAAACAAACAAATCTAACAAATTTACTGCTTGTGTTATGTATTATAATTTATCTCGAACAAGTCTCCGATTTATTATGTTACGTATTACGTTTTCAAATAATCGAAATTTAATTTGCATTTAAAAGTTAATTGAATGTTAATATATATCAAATTTATCATATTTGCCAACAAGATTGATACCTAATTTTCTTTCTTAACACAAATGCGGGCCCGGCATTAAATACAATATATTTTCGTAAAAGATATACCTTGATTGTCTACTTTCATGTTGTGTTTATTTAATTACTAAGTGACATTCAAATTACTTACTCCTAGTGGTCCAGCAGTAAATCCGAAATCCTGTAATGCTAAAAACGTCGATTGTTATCTGTTGTGGGTACAATACAGATAGCCCATTCTGCGGCTTTGTGTTTAACTACAAATAAACAAGACCTGGCATGGCCATGTGGGTTTAGGCGTTTAGGTAATCTGAGGGTCGCGGGTTCGAATCCCCCGTCACATCAAACATGCTCACCCTTTCAGCCGTGGGGTTGTATAATGTGACGGTCAATCTAATTATTTTTTGGTAAAAGAAAAGCCCAAGAGTTGTCATGTGGTGACAACTAACTGCCATCCCTATGGTCTTACACTGCTAAATTGGGGACGGCTAGCGCAGATAACCCTCGAGTAGCTTTGCGCGAGATTCAAAACAAACAAACACAAATGCATTGTAATATACAAACAACAATTTATATACAAGAGTTTTTACAAACTATACTAAGTTTTCTATATGGTCTGGAACTGAATATGTTATCGATGGTTCAGGTCCACAACGAGTAAATTAATTCTGAATTAATATTGTTGCACTTCGCGCTAGCTGTTTATTCTTTTCTGGCTTCACACGGCTTTCAAGCTGACTTTTCACAGACAAAGATATTTGATGTCTATGTATAAATACTAATGTCTAAAGTTAAATAATTGAATTTAGACGGTTTGTAATGTTTAAAATCTATAAACTTTCCGGGTCAAATATCTGTAGTTTTCTGATTAATAAGCGCTTACCACAATTATAGCTTCCAAGGCTAACATTATACTGATTGTAGCGACCAAACATAATATCATTATCTCCCCTGGCGCGTCTGTCTATGTGTTTTAAGGCGAGATTCTCGAACGTTCAACAATGTTCGAAGGCACGACAGTGTTTTTGTTAAGTAAATAAACTTCTACAAATTTAGAGAATAAGCGGGACTTTCGCAATACACATCCAACAATATATGTCACATGTATCAAACTGAAACAAACTTAGGCATTAAAATAAATGTATACTAATAAATCCATTACACTCGTAATTTTGTCAAATGTCTTGTTGACACTTAAGTGACCTCCGATGGGAAGCTCATGAGCAACTTTTAATATTTTAGAACTCTATGTTTTGAGACCAACGATTTAATAAACTACAGACCACTCCTCTTAAGATAACACATTTAATGGTCTCCATTTCCTCGTGAAACACCATTTTTGAAAATATAAACATCAGAAACTTTGAAAATACTTGATAAACTATTTGAAGATATGCTAGTGCTTTTGTAAAACATATATTGTTTATTCCTACGCTCAAGAATCTTCTACAAATTTAGAGAATAAGCGGGACTTACTCAATACACATTTAACCATATACGTTACTTGAAATAAACTGAAACAAACATAAATATTGAAATAATATTAAATACATTATAGTTGAAATGCCTCACAGTGACGCAGTAGTGCGTCTGCGGATTTTAAAACGCTATAATTCAGGTTTCGATACCCGTAGTGGCAGAGCACAGATAGCCTATGACATAGCTTTGTTACTAATTTCAAACAGACAAATACAACTGTTGTTGTTTTGAATTAAGCACAAAGCTACACAATGGGCTATCTCTGTTCTGCCCACTACGGGTATCGAAACCCGGTTTTTAGCGTTGTAAGTCCGCAGACATACCGCTGAGCCACTGGGGGCGAAAAACAACTGAAATAACAAAATGTTAATATAAAAAATATTACTGATACCAAAAATAAACGACTTTATTTCATACCAAAATGTTGTTTTTACTTGATTAAACACTCAAAATTTAGTTTTACAGCTTCTTTAAAAGCATTCACTAACACTGAATCGAAATTAGCAGCACAAAACTAAATTTTTTATTGTGGTGTCATCATTGTCCAGCTTTAATCTCGCGTTTGCATAAATACTTTTATATTTGGTCTCATTTTAAATTAAGTTATGTCGGATAAACGAGGACCATAAAGATAAAATATTTTTATTGCTATGCTGAGAAATCTTAAGTTTTTGAATACTTCTCATTGTTGATTTGCTTTTAATTTCACTAGTATTTTATTTTTCAGGTTGTAACGTAGCGACGAAATATACTAATTAACTTTAAACGATCTATTGTTGAACTTAATTCAACTGAAATACATTTGTGTGGTTTAACCATTTACTGAATTTTGTTTATTTGTTGCCCCCCAGTGGCTCAGCGGTATGTCTGCGGGCTTACACGCAAAAATCCGGGTTTCGATACCCGTGGTGGGCAGAGCACAGATAGCCCATTGTGTAGCTTTGTGCTTAATTCAAAACAACAAAAAACAACAACGTTTATTTGTTTTGGATTTCGCCCAAAGCTACTCAAGGGCTATCTGCGTTAGCCGTCCCTAATTTAGCAGTGTAAGACTAGAAGGAAAGCAGCTATACATCACCACCTACCGCCACTCTTGGGCTACTTTTTTACCGACGAATAGTGGATTGGTCGTTGAATTATAACGCCCCACGATTGAAAGGGCGAGCATGTTTAGTGGGACTGGGATTCGTAACAACGACGTTCAGATTACGAGTCAAACGCCTTAATTCACCTGGTCATGCCGAACTAATTTACTAAATGTCTTTACGTGGTTTTAATTAAATAACTATAGATCATAGAGGGCATTCGTGAATTATGTTAAATGCACGTTGAAAAATTGATGAGTTATATGTTATTATTATTTAAGACTTGAAGTTTCAAAAATAAAGTGTATTTAGTAAGATATTAAATTGCTTTTATTTGAATGGTAATATAGCTGGGTAAGCTTATGTAAAATTAAGTGTTCAGATAACTTTATACTTTTGAGTCTGAAATTAAGCCTTTGTTAAATGACGTTTTGAATAATTTTAGTTACTACTAGTGTTACGAAAAATGAATAATGAAAATTGAGTATACAAATATGCGTGTATAATTTTGAGCATAAACAATAAGCAATATTTGAATCGAATGTGATTCGTGAAATTGGTGTGAACAAAGTAAGTTTTGAATTGAAGTAAACGTAAAAGTTTTCAAATTTTAGTGTTAGTGTAAAGTATATATTTGTATAGAGCAATTTCATAATGAACTCTGATATCCAATGCAACTAAGTGTTGGAGATTTTGAATCGCGCTATAACTTCTAAGATTAAATCTTTTATTCGTATAGTAAGAAAGCGATGTGTAGTTCTAAACTTATAATAGAAAAGGGATTCTTGTTTTTAAACAGATGTTCATGAAAGTTTTATGCTTTGTTAGCATGAAGATGGTCCGAGAAGATTGAAACATTTTGTACTTTATTTTAAAGTTTTAATATCCATACCAGCCATCTTGAGAATACATTTTTATTTCAGGTGGGTTTCCTGTCATTATGAAAGTTTCACGCTGTGAAATTACATCATTTGTGATAAATTTTAAATATGTATACACTTGATTTTTGTCAGAGACTTATGAAGAGAATACACCAAACTGAATCTACAGTTTAGTTAAACTGAGTTGTTAGTTATGTAACTAAGTGTGCTAACTTTTTCTAGCTAGAGTAAGTTTAATATGAGTATGTATGTATTGTGAAATTCGAACAAACTTTCCCTAGTGGTAATGTACAAATATTAATGTTGCAAAAGTTTAAAAAGTTAGCTACAAAAGATATAATCTTATTGTCTAATTGCTGAATAAAAATCCTACCTTGGGCTTAGATAAGTTAATTCATAGAGATGTAGTTGAACCAAGTTATTGCTGATTGTTACTTGATATTGTTATTCTGGTTTATTTTTACAGTATTTTTTAAATTAAATTTAGTTCCTTTTCTGGTTCTTTTTTATAATTCATATTTTATGGATCTTAATAATACTGATATTTATGTGGTATTGCTTATTAATATTTGTATCAAGTCCTGGCCATGCATATATTTGTTGATTTTTTAAATGATTTGAACAATTGTAACACAAATCATACGTTTTATTTTGGATTTCTGTGATTGTTAAATGCTAAGTAAATTATTTTTTTGATTGATCCTGGTTGTACTAGCATTTTGTTTTAATCCATTACAATGAGTTTAAATTAAAAAGAAATATTAAAAACAATTTGTAGTTATATAAAAGATGCAATTACAAGAATGGTATGAGTTTTGGCTTAATCTTGGTAGCTTCAGTTTGCAGTATGTTCAAACATTTATAGATAAATGCTCATTAATATCAGATTCATGTAAAAAGTTATTACAACATATACCTTTGGTGTTGGTATGTAAATAACATTTTATTTACATAGTAATCAAACAAAATAATTATCACATTTCTGGCAACTTGGTTCCAGAATGTATGGTGAGAAAGCTTATGTCAAAGAAAAGTTTTTATTAAAAAGAAAGTAACTTTTTGTTCAGCTTATTTGTAAGGCTGTGATTTTCTGAAAATCCCACGACTCACTATTTATTAAGTAAACTAGTTGTTTCCATATTTAAAGCAGAATTTAAACCCATGAGTTTTACACTTTCTACACAAATTACCACAAACAGTACTGCCTTGCATAATTATAAAACAAATTATTGTTCTGTTTATGAATATTAAATTATTCATGATATATTTTAAATATTGTTACCTCAGTTGTATTGATAAATAGCAGGCTGTATTATTATTACTTGTAACATTATTTATTAATTACCCATTATTTGTAATATTCAATTTAATGTAGATATCATCTTTTAATATTTTCTCCTCTCTTTGTGATAGCATTATTAATTTATTTGTATAGGAATCTGTGAGGGCTAACTTCATTAGCTATGTGTCAGTGCCTATTAAATTTAGTAAATGAATCATATTTAATGTTCTTCCAATAGTTTTTCTTAGTGCCAAAAAATAAGATTAACCAAAATCAATTTAAAAGCTGTTTAAATACTTTGTATGGGTGGCATTTTAATTGCTAGCTTGGATGGAAGTATTCTGTAATATTAATGAGAGTCAATGTATATTTTACAGGTAGTGGTGTTACACTGCAGCAATTATGCATCAAAATAAGATTCTACGAATGTTACTTCATTATCGGTACCAGAATTTGCGATATTTTTATTCTCTACCAGCAACAATGAAAGTATGGCAGACACACAAATATGGAGGGCCTGAGGATATGGTATTTTCTGACACTGTCTGCGTGCCATTCATTTCCAAACCAAATGACTTGCTTGTACAAATACATGCTGCAAGTGTTAATCCAATAGATGTGAGAATGTTGGGTTAGTATAATGTCCCAACAGAAGTTTTATAATTTTTTTATTTAAGTATCCATCTTTTCATAGCCATAAGTTTTACAACTCAAATCATTTTGCATGTTGAATATTAATATTCACTCACAATAATAATTTCATACTTAATACAAATGAATTAAATTACACAAGGAGCTTCAATATAAATTTCACCATTAGACAGTAAAACAAATTTTCATGGCATATAATCACAAATTTTTTTAACATGGAACCTTTGTTTTAACCCTTTTGCAATGGGTCAGAGGTGTAAGGTCATGTCATTACTTTTGTTGACTTGCACTCAAAATTTTATTGAACTACTATTTTAGGAATTTATGTCAATGAGTTTGAAATCAAATTGTATATTGTAATTTAAAATTGATTACTATATAAGAGAGATAATTTCTTAATTTAAAAGTGAATATTCAAAGAACACACCTAAAGATATAGATTCAGTGAGTTACATGGTGTTTTGAATATAGCACTTTAAAATTAGATGTTTGTGATGTCAAAATACTAAGTCTATAGTTTTGTACAAATTATGAATTCAAATTACTAATATTGACAAACTAGAATTTAAGTAAGAACCTTGTATGTTTTTATTTTGCTGAGATGTGGTTTATGTACTAAATCAGGTATACTTCCCCCATTCAACACTTTTTGTTCTTTGAAATTGTCCCTTGTGTACTCTTACTTCAGTATATAACATGAATAACCAATCGACAGCTTAGAATGTCCCAGGAATGGTTTTTTTCACCCATATTAATCTATGAAAAGGTGACCATGTTCTTTCAAACTGAGATTTCGTGAAGGGAGGTTGTGTCTTTAGTTTGATCAAAGTTTCATATTTTTTAAAATTTGAATACATCTTAGTTACTAAGTTTAATAAATTATAGAGGAATTTTATGGTATCAGTATAGTTATTTATGACTTTTTGGTTATTCAACTGCATACTCACACACACACAACCTAAAAAAAAACATTTGTTTTGTATCTCTCATGTACGAAATTTTAAAAGGCATAGCAACCCATGCCCAACAGCAACTGAGTTTAAAAGTCATAGTGAGAGGAGATAATTGTTTGCTTTACTTCTTGATTTATTGTTGTATATCTTAAGAAAAATAAGTTTAATAATCTGGGATGATGAGAAAACCCACTTGTAGCGAAAATTATATATTTAAAAACAGCTGGTATGGGTAGAGAAAGCACTATGTAGAGGAGCGAACAACATTTTGACCTTCTTCGGTCATTGTCAGGTTTACAAAGAAAGAAAGAGGTAACTGACTGATAGCTGACAA
Source organism: Carcinoscorpius rotundicauda (assembly GCA_011833715.1). Lineage (NCBI taxonomy): Eukaryota > Metazoa > Arthropoda > Merostomata > Xiphosura > Limulidae > Carcinoscorpius > Carcinoscorpius rotundicauda. The sequence continues at coordinate 33,817,125 of CM022404.1, read as the reverse complement.
CATGTTTGAAGGCAGTTGTGTAATTGAGTGTAAGAATGCAGAGGATGTACTTAGATGTTGGATATATTTATTAATATAGGTATAAAGGTGTTCCTTTGTAGTGGTTTATTTTGGGCTTGAGTTGTTGTATAAGTAAGGCTTCTTTAATTTTAAAAACACCCAAATACAAAATAAAGAAACAAACATAAACAAATGCAATATATCTTTAACTTTACAATAACTGATCTTCAAGATGGTGTTTTATAAGTTTTGTGCAGTTTACAGAATGTGCTTGTTGTGTGATGAACTTGGTAATGTTTGACCAAAAGTCATAGATTACCTAAAATTCTTCTTCTAAATGAACTTGTAATTCATTTGGAAAGTGTTTACTTTGAGAAAAAGCATATTCATTTGTATATAGATGGCAATATCTTCACAGGTTTATTTTCAGTAGTTTTTAAGAACATTAGGGATAACTTCATGGTAAGTATATGCACCACATTGATTGAGTAAAGATTTTAACTAGTGTGCATTATTTTTTGGTATTTCTTGTTTTTGGTAACTTTGTACATTTCTTTTCATATGGACAATTACCTGAGATATTTTTTGCAGTATTATAACTCAGTATTTCAAGTTAAATAAATTGTGTCAGAATTAATGAATGGTCTTAACATAATATTCTGAAAAGGTGCTTACTTATTGTCACAAGATTAACTATTCTTATTCGATGCTACCCTCAATTTTTGAATTTTTTTGCTAATGCATGCCACAAACCTTACACTCCCCCCTGTTGAAATTGGAAGATTCCAAAATGTTTTTCTTGCAAATCGTTGTATGCTAGTTGTTAACCAATAGGAGCAGGACATGCTCACTTTATGCATATGGTTCCTTCTACATTCCCAACATGTTTGGTAGTGTTCAAGTGCAGATATCTTTCTTGTGTTATAGTTTGGGCTTGAAGTGGTTTTCCTTTATTTTGCTTTATGTTGTTTAATTGAAAGCATTTCTTTACACATTTTGTCACCAAAATTTTAAGTTGTTTCACAGATTTCAAGCATGCATTCTGAAGTTCACATTACTTCTTTGAGTTTGTCTCTTTTATCTGTAACCATGCTTCATACCACAGGTATTGGCAACCCAATGGGGCAGTTATCAGCCTTTGTTTGCTGGGAGTTTGAGCATTGTGTGGACATCCTTTGTTTTTTGCCTGTGCCTTTTTTTTTACCTAGCATAGTTAACCAGGATCTTGACAGCTTTCCTAACTCTCCCTGGTGTACAGCATGCCTTCCCTACCCTGTTTGTGGCTTCTGTTTGACCTTACTTGGTTTCTTAGAGCTGTATTTCTCAGGTATATGATGTTTTCTGATTACTCTTTAATTTTATGGCTGTTGTCCAACCCTCATTTTTTGGTTCACACTTTGTTTTCTTTCCTTTGGGGAAAACTGCATTAGTTTCCCCTTGTCTTTTACAAACTCTGGACCAGTTCATTTTCACTCACTGGCAGACAAACTTCCCTTAATAAGGCCACGTTGGCTCATTTTACTTGTTTTTGGGACTTATTTTGGATTGGCTCAATTACCTGTTTTTGGGACTTATTTCAAAATTTTTGTTTGGCTATCTTGTTCACTGATTTACTGTCTTTAATTTCTTGTGTTGATTATTGCAGTTCCTCTCATTTGCCATTTTCCTTTTTGAGGCTTGTATAGCATCACAGAAGGATTTCCAAGGAGCATATTTTTCATCAGTACTTTCCTACTCATCCACCTGTCATTTTTGGCTCTGACTTTGCAACTATGGTTTCTCTGTTGATAAGACATTTTGGGTTGTGATGTTATATGTTATTATGTTTCCAGAGTTCCTGGTGTTTAGGATCTATTTCGTCCCACAATTTTCCACCCTATCTTTTCTGGTGACATGTTTGTCCCACAATTTTTTTGTTTACCAGACCTCTCCTTTTCTCTCCTTATTTTTCCTTCTTCCCTTTGCACCATAATTCATCACCTTAGTGGGAGCTCATTGGTTGCCTTTTTTCATCAGTACAGTCATTATACATCTCATTGGAGTCTCAGTTTTTTGTCTTATGGCAGAGTATATCTGGTTCTGAAGTGGTATGTCTCTCTCCATTTTATCTCATGACTAGAGATATCTTTCACACACTTTTAGGGTATTTATTAATCCCTTGCATTGGTCCCTTTTCCATTTCAATGTGAGATTCTAGCTAATATTTTGAGTGGAGGTAAGTAACTTATCAAAAGTTATAATTTCCCTGCACTGAAAATCTATTTCTTATAGATACTTACCTTCTCTGACACTTCCCATCCTTCCTCCACACTACTGCTGGTACTTGCACTCACTGCTAAACTTCAAAGTAAGAGTTCGGTATGGAGCCAGATGTGTCACATGAGCATGTCATGTTCCTGTTGGTTAACAACTGATGTGTGATGATTTGCATGAGAAACGTGTTGTAGTCTCCCAATTCCAACTGGTGGTGAGAGAAGTGTAAGTTTAGTGGCATCATTAGTAAAAATGTTTAGAGTTAAAGGGTGGCATTGAACAAGAATAGGTAATCTAGGGGTAAGTAGCTATTAGAAATAAACTTTCAATGCAGAAAGGTTATAACTTTTATCATTTTCAAATAGAATATTTCAGTTTAAAAGAAGAAAATATGGCAAAGAGAGGTGAAATTAATCTGGTTATATTAAAAAAATGAACTAAATATGTGATTAAAAGATGTTTATACACTTATTTGTAATAGTTATTTGATTATCCATAGTACTAGTGTTGATATATTATTTTGAGTTTGCCTTTTAGTTGGTTTTAATAATTTTAAATATTACGTGTACCAGGTAGAGTGAATTGTACTTATGTGTGTTTTTACATGTGTTTTGTAGAATCTTCCATAATCATATCTGTGTAGGATTTCCTTAGGAGAATTAATGATTAAAAAAATAATTAATTTGGAGTATTCATTTTGAATGTTTCTGATCATATGTTTGTCTACTTTATTAAAATATATTTACACTACATAACAGGTGGTTATGGATCAGTAGCAGTTGGAACATTGAAAAGACTCTGTGACTTCCCACAAGATCCTGCAGAGTTTCCACTTACCTTTGGAAGAGACTTCTCTGGTGTAGTTATAGATGCAGGCCTTTCAGTTAAAAATTTCAAACCTGGAGACGAGGTTTGTATTCACAAAATTCTGAATTTAGGACTTAATTAGTTTTATATTCATTGTTGATTTACTGGAAGTTAAGATCTAAAGAAATAAACATGTCAATTTAAATTCTGTATATGGGTTAAATTTCACAAGAATGCAGAAGTTTTAATTTTTTAACACAGTTTATTTTCTGATTTTAACAGGTGTTAATTCAAAGTTATATAATGTAGTGAATAAAAAAAAATGCTTCTGAAGTACATAGATCAGCACTACATTTAACATTAGTTCTAACATTAGCTAGTTAGCTTTGATACTTTTCATTTAAAAGTTACATACCAAGCTTTTGTTTACAATAGGACACTAAATTTACAATACCTCATCACTTCTTACATGAAAGAAATAATGAGCCAGAAAAGTTCTTAGGAAAGGTTTGCTCGTCCATTCTTACATGTTACAATAGTTGTATTTGTAGTTTGCCCTAAGGAATCTGAAATAAAGATAACATTTATAAGTAAAATTCTATTTTTCAGTCAACTTATTATTGCAATTCTAGATTTTTGAATTGCCATTCTAAAAAATTTGGCAGTTTCATTGGGAAGCTTTTCTACTGATGGATATTTTGGCCACTAAGTATGACTGGTAACTGCAATTTTATGATCCTGAATCAACATTCTAAGGCTAACATTTTGATGGGAAGGTTTTACTAGTGGATATTTGTCACAAAGTATGACTTGTGACTACAATTCCAAGACAATAACAACAACTCAACTCTGCATTAAGAAATGCTATCTTTCTAAAGCATCTGCCTGTGAGATTTGTATGTCACTAACCTTGAGGTAACTTCCACCAACATTTATGTGTTTAGTGAGAACTGCACTGGTGCACGATAATGTTATCATATGGCAAAAGCCTTTTATCAGTAAGTTGGTGGTAAAACTTCCATGTGCAGTAATTTCCCTATGCACTTGCACTCATAATGTTCTTTTCATCAGCATTGTAAGACACGGACATATTTAAATTTTATCTGGCTTCAAGTTACTGAGATTTGCATTTGTTAATGAAACTTTGATGTTTATTATACTTTGGCTTTTGTTTTCATTGTTTTACATTTTTTATAGTAATAGTGTCTTTGACATTGTCCTGTACAAGCAAATATATTATACAAGTCCTACCTTTACTATGGTATTGGGGGATTGTTGACTAAGGAAGATGTCACATGCATTATGCAGGTGTTTTAGAATCCATTATGCATGCTAGATCTTCTATTTACATCTATTCTTCCAATGTTCCTTCCCCTCATCTTGAGTGTGAACAAGAGGAAGATGAATTTGATCAACTTTTCTCCTGTATTTGCATTGCATATTTCCCTACTGGTCAAGGAAAGTCATCAGCTTTCCAAACTGTTTCAAGAGTTAATTTCGCTTCTTTCTTTTTCTTTTGTCCATGTTTTACGATTCTTTACTCCATAACCATCACCCTTAAGGTTAATCAAGTCTTTCCTCACTCACTTGGCTCCTTCTGTTAACAACTTTGTAACTATTACTATATGTCTCATCCTTTTTACCTTTTTGATTCTTATGTACTAGCTATGAGTCATTCTTCCATTTTCTTTCTTGGTTCTCAATCTTTGGAAAATCTGTTGCCTACTTGGGGAGTGGACCCCCATTTACCATTTTGCTCTCAAATTATCAGTTTTCAGTCTTCATCTCTTTCTCATTACCATTCTTTGTTATCCTGGGCCTTATGTCTGAGGTGCTTTATTATACCCCAGAAGAATTTTCAGGGGAAACTTATTCTCTCCATTTTATTATACCATTTCTTCCTCCCTGTCCCAGCTTACTTGATCCCTCTGCTGTTGGGACTTGTTAGGTAGGGATACATTCCTTAATAACATATGCTTACCTGCTTTCTATGCATGTGATCTGTGTCAGACTTCATTTCATTACTCTGACATGTTTGGTGATGTTCCTGACCCATTGTAGACCTAGCACCAGACCTCATTATATTTTTTGGTTTCTTGTCTCTTATATTCTCATCCTTCAACTACTATTCCTTGACTACTTCTCTTTAACCTTAATGTTCTTGTTTTACCTTCCAAACCATCTTCCTTTTCATGTTCCTCCACTTCCTGCTGTCAGGTCCATCACACATCTCATTATTATTTTTCTGGTGATTCAGAACTGTGGGCACCCATCTGTCTTGATTCACTGACCTTTGGTCACAGTCTTTACCAGGAACATAGTCCATCTCTCCACTTCTCTTTTCCACTCTCTTCTTTCACTTTTCTTTGATCCTATCTATCTTCAGTGTCTCAAGGAGGCAGCATCTGATCTTTTGCCAAGCACACCACTGAAATTATATATTACTCTTCTCCAGATGTTTACTTTGTGTCATTTGGTGCTTCAAGAAAATCTATTCTCTCTCAATAACTTTCTGGATGGAGAATTTATTTTCTCTCCAGTGGTCCTTTTCACTTTATATGTGGATGACCAAGGATAAAGTTGTTGATACCTTCCTCCAAATCTTGATTGTCATATTTTCCATGCATTTTCTGTGATTTGGTTCATCTATCATAATTGTGTATTCCAGTTGGCATGATGTTAGCTCTTTAAGGTCTTCAATTGATCATGAGGACCCTTGCTTGCCACCTCCACATTCTGGGATTGAGATTCCACTTCTGAATGGATGATTGGCATTTCTAGCCAATTCCCAAGAGATATTTTCTCACATCTCTCTTATACAGAAGGCTTTTGGTTTAGTACATCTGGGTATCTTCTTCAGCACCTGTTTAAACTGAATTCAGTTTTTGCTTTCACTTGCAAGATTTGGAGGGTCTAGCCACCAAAATCTATGCTTCTACTTCTCATACTACACAAGAGATTCTTTCACCTTTGGTAACTCTGGCTTCCCTGGAACTTGTTATTGTTTTTGGGAATATGCACAAGTACACCTCCTCCAGAGAACCTTGTAAGACGAGTGGATTCTTAGGATCCTTTATTCTCAGATTTCAACCTTTCTTCTTCTCTACTTAATAAATTATGGCAGCTGGACTGTGTCAATACTATATCCATTGTTTCTTTACCATCTTCAGATTGGATCTCGATCTCTTTATTGATGCTTTCCTTTTAGATTGGTGTACTTCTCTGAGCATTGACTTCTGATGGTAAGAATAAAGTAGAAGAGCTCATTCTCCACCAATATGCTCAAACTTCTCACTGTTTATTGGGTATGTTCCAATATCTTGTTCTTGCTGTTGGATTAATTGGTCATGATTCACTCTGACAATTCCATGGTCATTTCTTACATAAAACATTAAGGGGGAACCTATTCTAGGACCTTTTACTTTCATATATTGAATCTACTCTTCTAGTCTCGTTCACACCATATTCATCTTATTGCTTTCATATGTCAAGAATTTTGCACCCTGTAGTGAACAACCTATCTCAACTGGACTATGTTCTGCTCCTGGAGTAATCTCTCTACCCCAAGGTGTTTTGTTGGGCTTGCTCTTTGTTGGATACATCTTTTATAGACTGTAGATACCTTTGTTATCCGTTTTAATTTCAAGCTTCCTCTCATCTGGTGTTTTGTTCCTCATCATTTGGCTTTGGCTGTCAATGGTCTCAGTCAGGGCTAGTTTCATCTTCATCTTCTCTCTTAGGTCCTCTTTCTTTGAGTCATCTGAAGAAGGCAGATACTTATGATTGGAAGTACAAACTTCCATTTGCTGAACATCTTTTAAACCATCCTTCCATTCCCATTTATACAGATGGTTTGAAATCAGGTGACTGTGGGTTCTGCCATAGTTTGTTGCAGTTTGGTGGTTGCACACAGATTTCCTTTTCAAGTTTATGCATTCACTGCCATATTGTATGCCATTTCTCTTGCCTTGGGTCACATAGAAGTTATGCAGTACATGAATTGTTTAGCTCTATATTGGCCCTGGAATCACTTCATGTTAGTTCTTGCCCTGTTCTCATTGATATTCAAAACTGAATGGCCAATTTCTCTCCATCATCTACTTCTATCCAGTTTTTATGGATACCAGACCATGTTGGTATTCGAGGGAATGTGCTCGATGATATCACAGCCAAGACTGTTTACTCTGGTTCTGTCACAGCTGTGCCTATCCCATACATGGACTACAATCCTGTATTCAAGGCAGTTGACAGATGATTTGGAGTGAGCAACATGATAACAAACTTTCCAGATCAAACCTATAGCTCTTTGGCTGTCTTGCTTCTGTAAAGATCAGAATGAGGAAGTTGTCCTGGTTAAGCTACATATTAGTCACAGTTTTTTAAGCTCGTTGCTTTCTTTTATCCAGGACTGCACCAATGTGTGACACTTGGATCAAAATAGCCCAGATAAAACTGTCATACTGTTATTATGAGTGTGAGCAATGGTGCCATTTTAAACATATTTTCACCATTGGTTCACCCTTGATGTTGGACAGTGTAATTGGCAATGGTGACACTGTCCATCTCAATTGTTTTTTAAAGTTTTAAGGACCATTGCTCTTTTTAACTGTTATTTAAGTTTAATTCAAAAATTGGACATTGTTTTGTTTTACTATGATTCCTTTTTATGTATCTTAATAATTTTACTTTTATTTTCAATTTTTTTACCAGTTATTTGGCATAGATAGCCTAGTTGCTTTGTGCCAGTAAATGCTAAACAACAAACTCATGGGTCCTTGCCTCAATGCACAACACTTCTAGAAAGTCTTATGGGTGACATCCATTTGGGGGGAGCTCCATTTGGTTTCTTCTTCTTCAGTTGGCTTCCAAACTCACCCCCTCCACTATTCAATATCCCTTTTTTGTTGCCTCAACCTGACAGATCACTGTTTCATCAGAGGATATCATCCATTCATCTTCATATGTATGTTTGTCTGGTCCATCACCCATCAAGCTGGACTATCCAGTTATGTAGCCTTATTTTGTATCATTCCTATTGTTTTTCTACTTTGTTGATCTCTTGTCATTGGTTCATCCATTACTCCCTTCCTCCCAGCTATCCCAGTGTGAGCCACATTTCTGCCTTCCTCACTTGATTACTCAAACATAGTTTGTTAGTATCTACCATTTCTGGTCATCAGGCAATGTTATCTAAATCATTTGACCTCCAGTAAAAGACCTTTCCAGCTTTGGACCAATGGAGATCTTTCACTTCTCTTGGTTTCCTCAATGCAAATCTCTTACCCTTTTTTCTTTGAGTGGAGAATGGGAAATTCTTGCCATCTATCACTTTCTAGCCATTAGGGTGATGGACAGAGATCTTCAGTGGGACTCAGCACAATACAGTGAGACGTTGGGTTATGGTGACATAGACTGTATAGTATGGGTCACCCTGTAGAAATGTAATGTGCCCTTCTCCTGCAGCCATAGCCTGTTCAGTTGATCAAGATGAACACAAATACTACAGTCTTATTGAGTCCCAACCACATTACACATATTGACTCGCTGAGCAAAGTACGCAAGTGCTCAGATGGTCATGTTCTCATTCTACCTGTCCATGTGGCAGCTCATTTGCTTTTTTGTCTCTTTACATTCTGAGCAAAGAGTATACATGGGTCTAGATGAAATAGTCTTCACAGGTGTGCCCCTGTGAAGTCTCTACCATTGTGTGTCACACTTCATGTACACTTCCTTTGGCTACTTTGTAATGAGAGCTCATCTAGGTTTTAAACATTTTACACTAGCTCATTCACCATTTCATTATGGGATTTTAACATTTTTGTACTGTATCAGCAAATGTATTGCTGATAGATACTTACCTACATTTGGTACAAATTTTTTTGTCTCGCTTCATCAAGGAAAGAATAACGCTATCACAAGTGCAAATGTATAAGAAGAATTACTCTACGTAGAGGTTGTGTTGCTATCTTGTTGGTGCAGTCCACGTTAAACACATGAATATGGGTGAGAGTTACTTCAAGGCTAGTGACATGCAAACTTGTAGGCAGATGTATGAGGAGAATAACATTTCTGTGTGCAGTCTATGAGAAATACATTTTCAAATTATGAACAATGTTTACCTTTACAACACTGAATAAGCACTGTAAGAAGATTAGCAGATTGATTAGAATAAATTTTGTAAGGTTCAGTATTTTGGCCACAAGTATTACTTGTGTTTGTTGTTTCAAAACACTTAATAAGAATATTAAAAAAGAATAATTTATGAGAAATCATCAGTGTTTATAATATTTCCTATATGGTACCCTCATGATGTGATAATTTAAACAATTGCTATGACCAAAGCTTGCCTGATATTTTTATATGTAGTAAAAAATTATTTTCTTAACATATAGTTCCAAACTATGTATAAAATGTTGCAGTACCAGTGGCACAGATATGTTTTTACTTGAACATAATGTGGTGTCTGAAGAAAATAATGTTTGTTTAATACCAAAATTACCAACAGAAATGATACTAATATTTTATGATATTTAAAAGGAAATATTTTACAAATGCATGTGGTTAACTAAAGGTAGAAATTGTATACGTGTCATCTGTTGTGGTATATTTCCAGTTTATTTTTTTGTATATGAGATAATAAGTGTCAATCAAGTACATTGTTTCTGCAGTATAAAGTAGCTTGGTGCAGTATAAGCTTGTAACTTTACTTAATCTGAGAAAACTGAATTCTGTGAAATTGTGGTAACTTTTAAAAGGTTTGGGGAGCCATCGGAGCTCAGAGGCAAGGAACTCATGCTGAGTTTGTTTTGGCAGCTGATTCAAGTGTGAGTACATGTGTTTTATTTAGTACTAGAGTCATGAGAAAGTAGTAAAATGTTCATAACTTAAGGAACTTGTTTCTTTTTTTAGGGAAATATTAAAGAATAGATGTAGTCTATTAAAGTTTGTATTGTTTACGTTGTTTATACTAGCCAAGTTTTAATTTACAGCATTTTCATTAAGTTTGGTTTAGTTATGGAAACAAATTAGTTAATTATTTCTTACCTCGTATTGCAGAAAATCCTTGGTTAAGGTGTCACATGAGAGGTTGAACAGGAAGTTATGAATTTGATGAAAATATTAAATAATCTAAATAACACTGGATTAAAAATAGAAAACAAAAAATGTAATAATCTGACATTCTTCTGATTGGAAGAATGTAGCTAATAGGTTCTTCACGTTTCTTTATTCAACTTTTGTTATATATATGTTTTTTGGAAAGTTTCTTGGTTTACAATGTACTTAAGCTCTCAGGTACTGACATTATAGGTAGGGATGATATAATTGCTGTTATTTGTTATTTAGAAGGACCTTTTAAGCCTTGTTGATTGGAACTTAATGTGATAATAGGTTTTAATTTTGAAAAATGTAAAGGAATACATCTGAGGTGTAGAAATTGATAAAGGGATAACTTTCTTTTTTGAGAGGAATGTGTAATGCTCCTGAAAAGGAAAAGCATATGAAGGTGACTGTTGAAAAACATTTTAGTCAAGAGTATACCTGTGCTGAAAAGAGTTGAGTTTTTATATTAATTTGTAAGAAAATTTAATTTAGAGAGAAAGATTACTTTTAACATGAATAACACAAGTATTTACATTTGGTATATTAACTTGATAGGAGGAGAGCAGTAGAATGATACTTGGTTTAAGAAATTGGTCTATTTTGAAATATTTGAATATTGGGAAATGTTAAAACTGGAAGATTAAATTTTACGGTTTTTGTGAGATAAAATTACTTTCTAGTTCTTGACTTGTGAAGTTGGTTGCTTTATATTCTACTTGGTGTGAACTCTTTTTAGTATTATTATTATAAACAGTTGTGTGATATGCAGAAATATGTTTTGTACTTGCTTTAGTGATTTTTTTTTTTAAGTTTTTGCTCACTTAATTAGTTCTGTTTAGTAGCTGATATCTCTTCTGTGTGAAAGTATATTACAGTTACATAAAGCATCTAATCTGAAAGAATTAGTAACTCTATTTTTTTTACTAGTTGGCTTGACACTTTGTTTCTCACAGCTGATCAATGATGTAAGAAAATAACTGTCAGGAGATAATGCTGCCAACTAACAAAGCAACCAAGTTTACCTTTTCAGTTCAGGTGTACTTTCTTAATTCTGTTCTACTTGGGGTTCTTTGAGTAGAGATATACTAAACAGAATGTCTATTCTGAGAGGAAGAAAGCAGTGGAACTTAGTACAGTAGAAGCAAGTGTTTTTTGTGTGAGTGCAAGTATATATGCCTCATTTTCTTTTTGTATGTTTTGTTATGAAGATTGATTTAGTTTAGTTAAACATGTCCAGTTTCATTATCTCTCTCTCTTACTCATACACAATAGGAAAATTCAGTCATGCTATTAAATACAGGTTGCTTACTGTATTTCCTGAACACATTTATAGTTGTTAGTTGGTCAAACTATCTAAATATTTGTTGGGAAATCAGTTTCCACTTCAAACTACCAGAAGTAGGTATAAAAGAGATATTCTGGTGTCATCAGGATTTACTATGGCATTTCTGAATTTATAATGCTCATACTAGCCCTTACGTGAACTATTTAGTTTATTGAGTTTAAAGGAATGACTCTCATGACAAGAATGACATTTTATGGACATAGAAGTATTCATGACCAAGATGGATAGTTTAGAGAGATGAATGATTGTACAGGAGAGGTTTCAACCTCAAGAGAAGTTCTTTCCATGGTGTAGAATTTTCATTCATATTGTGAAGGTCGATGATACCAGTTAACCAACAACTGCTTAAACATGTAGTACTTAGGTCACTCAAGCACATGGTACCCTCTGAAATACACCTGAAGATAGATCTTGATGGAAAGGAAACATGGACAACTGAATGTCATTGAAGTTAATGGCACCTAGTTAATTGCAGATCTTGTGAGGAGATCTCTTTTTGAATTCTTAGGCTATTGCTAGTCAGAGAACAACAGTCACAGCTATGATTCAGACTATCAATTACTGATGGACAAAGGCTTGACATGTTATTGATGGATGGTTTCTGCCATTTAGAGTTGACTGAAGAATCCATGCCTAAAGGCTTATGAGAAGTGAGATACCTTTTAGGTGTGAAAGTTTCCCTGTCACATCAAAGGAAGTTCACAATAATGAGGTTATACAAAAATGTACACTTCAAGTAGTTTGTTTCTCTGAACCAGAAGCTACCCATCTGTTGGGTTGTTTAGTTTGCTATCAGTTTTTTACTTCCAGAACTGAGGATGTCTACAGCATTCATTAGGATTATGAGAGAGAAGCTTTACACAATGTCAAGCATATCAAGCTGTTAAAAGGGATAACAAGAGACCACCTATACTTATCCCTAAACTATTTCAGGCAAGTCACTGTGTAATAGGTAGACTAAAACAATTTCATGAAGAAACACTTAATACATTTATATTTAGATTATTTATAGTTTCATGGCTACAAAGTGAATAAGCTCATAAACAAATAGTTTCCAAAGTATAGTGAAAAAAGTAGTGAAAAGTTAACATTTGAATTGGAAATCCAGTAGCTCTAATTCATTCTTAACTTCTCTAAGAGTCTCTACTTCCAGAACTTAAATTTTATTGATAACTTTATAACTGAGATAAACTTGCTACATGACAATTTGTTTTTTGTTCTTTAAAGAAACTAGTTGCTTGCCAGAGATTCATGTATGTAGAAAACGCACATTTTCCAATGTAGGCATTCAATAAACTTCACACTGATATAGCCATTTAAATACAAGCTAATTTTTTAATTTTTTTTAAGGCAAGTGATTGATACTTTTCACATTGAAACAACCATTCCAATATAACAGTCTTTTATATTTCAGCAAACTTCTGCTAATATTATGTCAAAGTTTGTCACATGTCTATAAAATGTGGACTCCAATAAATGCTTCTTTTCATGGAACTCATTAATATCATTCGGTAAATGATACAAAAGTTTCTTACTTGGCTTTTTAACTCCAATTAGAGTTCTCTTTTTACAAGTACAACACACTTCAGTATTTACTTTTCTTTAGACTGTCTTTATTTCATTGCTTCATTGCTAAGACTTAAGAAAATAAAGATTTTTTATTTATTCTAGAATGCAGTGAATTTTTAAAAGTAAGAAATTTCTATGAAAACTTTACCACTTGCCTTTTTAAGGCAGTGTCTCATTTTTTCAGCTGAACAAGTGGGTAAAGCACAAAGGTCTTTAGACTTAAAATTTGCTTATTTGACATCATATGTAGTTTTGTCAAATATGAACAAAGAAACTCAACATTTATCCTTTAAACTATTTGTTTAACATACCAAAAAATACACATGGCAGATTTAGTAGCAACTATAAAAACAGACTCAAAGTTGTTTTTTCTGTTTTGAACTGTGGTGCTCAAAATTTTCTGAGAGCTTGTCTGTCTGTGACAAGATATAATTCTATAGAGTTGAGATCTAATTACCTTCATCACCTTTGGTGATGTTTTCACCCGTGTGTGTTTGTCAGCAAGACTTCTCGAAAATGGCTGAATGTATTTAGACGAAATTTGGCAAACATTTGGACTATGATCAAACTTAAAATTGATTAGGTTTTGGAGAATTAAGATCACACACAAAAAAATCCTTATCTGTGAACATGGTGAGTTATTTTAACATTGTTTTTCCTGTATAACTCACTAAAAAATAATCCAATTTTGATAAAATATGATATATCTATGTAGAATGCTGTTCCTCATTGTCTTTCCTGTTACTAATAGCAGACATATATACACACTTTTGTATATTTTTGGTGCAGAATATGATCAATGCACGGCAGAGGTTTTCTAATGAATGCCCTTCTAGATTTGACATGTAAATTAAATGTCTAGTTAATGTTACTAACTAATGTAATAAATTTGACATTGTAGAATTAATGTCTTACTTCATGCTTTTCATAATTTTAAACTACATCTTTGTAATACTGTGCATCACAGACATTTGGGTTTTTTATATTTAATGTTTCATACAATGTGGTACAGAAACAGGTGATGGTATTGTAAAATTTTTCAATTAAACACTGAAAAGGATATTTTTATAATATCTTACTTTTCTACTGTGTAAATAGTTTGAATAAAATGTACAGTTAGTGAAGTACTAGTGTCAAAATAGGTATTCTGTTGAACATTTGTCTCTTGTTAATTGTTTATTTCTGCACTGGTGTAAAGAACTTGTCATGAATTTTAGTGTACTTACACTTGTTGATATTTTTTCGTGTTTTAAACTGTTTTAAAAGTCACGTGTGCATTTTGTACAAAGATGAAAACAGATAAAAATTAAAGAGAACTGACCTTAATGACTGCACACATTTTGAAACCTGAATGGTCGTGTGCCACCACAATGTACAGTACTAACTCTTTGTAGTTGTTGACAGGTTTCCCATAAACCAAAGAGTATCAGCCATGTAGAAGCAGCATCAATACCATATGTTGCTACCACAGTCTGGTCAGCTCTATGTGTAGTTGGAGGGCTTAGAAGAGATACAGCAAGAGGAATGAGGTAATGTAAAGCACTTATTTAAATTATTAAAGTTTGCAGTTTAGTGAGAAATAATATTTTTGTCTTCTGAAAACCTTTTTGAACACCATATTCAGTTATTTATTAGTAGGTTCATAATGTTTAAAAATAAAAAGTTTGCTAAACTGGTATGTAGTTGCTTTGTGTGAATATTCTAAAATCCAGCAGACATGTATTGAGAGTTATACTTATTTACTGTTTACTCTGGTAGAAGTAGGCATTGCAATCACATCATCTATATAAAAAATTAATAACAATAATTAAACTGGAAAGCTAAACACTGAAACCTGGTTTCTAAGAAAACATATTACATGTGTCTTTATTAATAAAAGTATTAAGGTTGGCATCTGATCTCTTAGACATAAACAAAGTGTTTTGGGATGAACATCTGGATGTTCATCTCGAACTTCACTCCATTTTCATCAACATCTGGATGTTCATCTCGAACTTCACTCCATTTTCATCAACGTCTGGATGTTCATCTCGAACTTCACTCCATTTTCATCAACGTCTCTTAGTAAATTTGTCATAAAGTAAGTTAAGAAATGAGATAACAAAAATACACGTACGAGAGTCACTTAGTTCTTGATGTAAAAGTTAACTTATGTTCTTATTCTTATGACACAGTTGCTCACAGTATTTGTTAAATATTTCTTTATTTGAAATGACAGTATATTTCTGTTAGTATATTAAAGGTTATTTTATGATTATACGTTTAATATTTCTTTATATTAACTGTTGAGACTTAATTCAAAATAAAACTGGTTGATGAAATTCATTTAATGTTTCACAGTGATATGTATCAGTAATAATATTTTTCTGTCTAGAACCTAACATAAAAGAAAAGCAACATATTTCATCATCTATTACAATAATACTTAATTTTTGATCTATCCTGAAAATGGGCATGCACCTTACTGTCTAAATGCACATGGGCATGCACTTGATTTCAATGGATCTGAACAACAACCAGATGTAAATATACACTAATAGACATTTCGTACAATGTTATATTTAAAGTTATTCAAAGTTTTAAAAAAGTATTCTAATTTTAAGCTGTGAAGTAACATTATACAGTTATTTACTGATAATGTTAACTATGGTAAAGTTTATCCCTAACTAAAGCAACAAAACTATAAAGTGAAAACAAGAGAAAAAAAATGTTGTTGACATGATTTTTTCCCACACTCTGACCAATCAGAAAAACTTCCCACATTAGTTTAAAAAAAAAGACTTAATTTTTTTTTTAATACAACAAATTTGTAACGTTTACAAAAAGTTGACCAAATTTTGTGAAGATACGTTTAGTAAATACAGAATTACAGTAAATGTTTTGTATGGATTGTATAGATTCATAGATGGAGAATCAATCAGTTTGACTAAGTTAAATTTATATTGAATTCTGCCTTGTTTTTAAATAAAGAATAATTAATAACATCTGAATGTGAATATAAATAACTGAAGTTACATTGATAAAAATAAAAAAATTCTCTAAAACAAATTTTACAATAACTACCCCTAAGACAAGTCTGTTCTTTTATTTAACTAGATGTATTTAAAATAGCATTAATTTAGGTATTATAGTGTAATTTCAAAAATTGTTATTTAAAGCTAGAAAAGGATGAATGTGTTCACTGTAAGCAATGTTATGTATTGCCTGATAAAGAGGAAAGGCTTTAAACATTCTCTAAACAGAATTATTTTAAAGCAACTGTTTTATTCAATATTTTGATAATTTTCACCCGTTAAAGTTTTCAGAAACTATTTGACTGTCTGTGTAACATTTTTTCTTTCTCTTTGAGTCGTATACAAATGCTGTTTTGTTTGTAAAAGGAAAAACTGTAAAATATATTAGTAAGAGAATGGGTAACAAATCTTTATCTTGACTGAACATACGAAGTGAATTAGCCACTTTTATTTCTAATGTACAAGTTTTGTACCTTCTTAAACTATTTATTTTAACACTTTGTTTATAAAATATGATTTACAATTAATACTTTTATTTAATTTTGTACTTTTTTATATTTTGCAGGTCATTAGTTTTTGCAGGCTCAGGAGGAATTGGTACTTTTGCTATTCAGGCATGTCTAGCATACAGTAATACAGGATTAAAGAAATACTTTTCAGTACTATTTTCTTAAAATGTGAAGTACTACGGCTAGTTTACTGTGGTAAAAATATTTAATATACTCAAAGTGGACTGAATGTCATTTAATTTGTTTGCTATTTAAGTGTATTGATGTAATTAATTTGAATAAGTGCTGATTTTAAATGAAATTGGAAGAATGCACGAGGAATTTATTTCAATAAGTAGATGACATTTTTTTTTGTAATGCCACAAATCATATATTTTAATTTTAATTAATGAATGACTAGCTTTGTTTCAAACTTTTCTTATTGTAGAAGTTTCCTTTGTGTTTTATAAAATTTGTATTGTTTTCTAGAAGTAACGTTTGATTGTCAAAAATGTTATTCCTTATTTCATTCTGTAAGCAGAATTCTTTTCCCCTCCATAAGTGGATAAACAATGACAAATATTGGAATAATTACAGGATTATTTAGTTTATGTTCAGAGTTATTTTGTAACTGTTCTGCTTCAGTGGCCTTAACTACTGAGGATTAAATTTCTAAATTTAAGCTTATAGAAAAATGCTAATTATAATTTCTCTATATTATTAAAGAAGCTAATTAATTGATGTGGGACTAAAAATGTTTCGAAATTTAAATTTATCTTGTATTTTTTATTGTGAAAGTTAGATATAATTTATGATGTTCATTTTCTTATAATATTTGCAATTTTTTATCACTGTTTTACAGTAAGGTGTAGGCCAACAACTTATACAACTTTTACATTTCTCTGAACATGCTGAGAAAAAAAATGTTCCTTTATTATGTTATTTGCACCAATAGTTACTGAAAGCATGGGGGGCACATGTGACTACCACGTGTAGTACAGAAGCTGTTCATTTAGTAACACAGCTTGGAGCAGATGAAGTTATAGACTACAGTACTCAGAATGTTATGGAGGAGTTAAAGGCATTGAAAGGGTATGAACAAATTGATTTATTCTGACCATGTGCAGTAAATTAGATGTTAGGTAAACAGGGCTAATTCCAAGCACTTTAAATATTTGTATAATAGGGTTATTGTTTATATAAGTATTTAAAAGATACACTGTTGTAGATGTGACTGTATTATATCACAGAGTTTGTATAGTGTATTATTGTATATTTCAGAATGTTTCTGTGTGACTTGGTACTTTCCATCAAAACAGCATTGGATATATATTTCTTTGAATAGAAGGATGAAACACTATGATTTCTTGTTACAATCCTTGTAAAGATGTTTATTATCTTTTGAATCAGAATATTTGTAAAGTTAAGTATGTGATTTATTGGTCTGTGTCATTCATGTTTGAAATAATAGCTTTCTTATTATTATTCAGTATTATTCTTTAGTTATCACAATTATTAGAAGGAAGTTATGGATGTTAAAATACACATTATATAAGTATTAAAATATTAATTTTTTCTGAGCAACAAGTTATTTTGTAGATTTGTTGTCAAGTGGAAATGCTCAACAAAAAACTGAAATATAAAAGTAGAGAAATCTTAAAATATTAGAAGGACAAATAAGAAAGTAAGTATAAGTTTGTATTGTGTTGATACAACATTAAGTGAAAGTTAAGGCTATAAGATTTATGGGTTATATTAAAACAAATAATATGGAATCCTATCATTATAATAAGTTAACCATATTTTCTGATGGATGATAAAATTGTATATGTCACAATCTTTTCAAAATTTCTTTAAACAACTTAATTCTCAATACTTGTTAATAAACTAGGTGGAGGGCTTTTGCCCCATGATGAAGCCATCATGCAACACTGCAATTTCATAGTAAACACGTAAAATTAGCTGGAACATTCCTTAAAGTTATTAGCATGCAAATCTCTTAGAGAAACATGAGGAAAATGGATTTTCTATGTGAAGATATCTTTCTGAAATACACTTTAAAATTAGAAAAATGTGAACTTTATCTAGATTAATCTGTTATTTACATGTCTATTGACAGGTACTTTTTTTTGGCTAGTGTTAGCAAGTCTTAGGTGTGTAGTTTATCTGGGATAGTGTGTTTTACATGTTGGTAGATGGGTAGTGTATATGCTTAATTTTTTCAGTGCATATTGTGGTGTAGAAGACATTGAAACTAGAAATAAATGACCTCATATCACCAAAATGTAGTTTTTTTATTTAATTAGACCCTTAATGTTTCGCTTTACATTTTCAGAAGTGTTCTCTAACACATGTTAGAGTGTGTGTTTGCTTGTTTAGATGGGTTGTTTAAATGAGTTAATTAATCTCTTTAAATTTCCTTGTGTATATTTGGGTAAATGTGTGCTTACATGGCGAGATGGGTATTTTGTCTGGGTTAGTGCATTTTTGAATCTCTGTAGATGAAGAGTTAGTCTTAGTTATTGTGTTGTTAACAAGGCTTTTGGTGAATTGTTCATTTGGATTAGTGCATTGTTTACATGTCTGGAGATGAATAGTTTGTCTGGGTTGGTGAGTTATTTACAAATTTGTTGCTAATAGTTTATCTGGATTGGCATGGTGTAGAGGTGTTTAGAAAAGCGTGTAGTTTAATTTGTTTTATATAAATGTGTTTTTAGATGAGTAATTTATTCCATTTTATTACTCGTTAAATAAAAATGATGAAACATTGAAGTGAAAATTCTGAAAGAAAATATGAAATTAAGTCACTGTTTTGCTTCTTTCTCAGGCAGGGGTAATGATTTCAGTAGACAACAGTTGTAGTATGGAAGGCATAAGAAGTTTTTATTTTTGTGTGTAAACTTAAATTTAAGCTGTGAAACATGATCCAATAAAGGAATAACTATTTTGATAATACATAAAAAACAAAACATTATTTGAGAAATATTGTTTTTTTTAATTTTTGGAAACCAACTTTTGGTTCAATATTTTTATGTTCTAATGATAAGTGTGTATAGCAGAGATTCATATGTGTAAATCATAATTGGAAAATTAAGAATACTAGTTCAGAAACATTTCTTAAAAGCTGAAAGTGGAACACACACACAGAGAGAGAGAGATATTTATTTTTATTTCAATGTAATCAGTGCTTGAAGTGGGGCAAAAGAGAAAGTGGGATCGTTTGTTAAATTCAGTATTGTATTTCTTGTTTTTTATGTCTATTTTTTATTTATTATAAGAGAAGACACTAAATAGTACAAATTATGAACATGTTAGGTAAGGTGTGATAATGAAATAATAACAATTTTTCATAATGTATATTCACCAGCAGCTTGTGTATTACATAATTTAATATGATAATGTGAGCTGTAGGTTTGTCAAATGAATTACAACTTGTGTGATGGGATTATTAGTTAGACACAGTCAAAGCCAGGTTAAGGGTTTTTTGGCCCCAGGCTTTACAATTTATAGAGACAGAACCTCTAAGTGCAATACATTTATAATTGTAGCTTGAGACCTGCTTCAGCCTTGTAAGCTCATGCTTTAAATTGTGGTTGGACAAAGTTCAAAGGACAATAAAACTAAAAATAAACAGATGTATACTGTAATGAGTTACAATATGGAAACTCTTGTTACTTTGTGGTTATGAACTCAAGTCACACCAACTAAGTCTGTAGTGTTATGGTTCAGTCACTCTATTTATGTACCACATTGTCTCATTTCTGCCTTGTTACATGACATTTGCCACTGTAAATACTTATTGTATCATTTATTAAACCTTTTCCTTCTAAGAAGTTTACAGTCTACTAAGAGGTAGTGGGATGGCATCCTGCCCTACTTCATGCACTGAGTGTAATCATTTTGTATTAAATATAGCTTTTCCTTTTCACAGATTTGATATAATTCTCGATCCCATAGGACAGGAAAGTGCAGATTTTTATCTCAGCTTACTGAAAAGTTGGACAAACAGTAAATATATAACCATAGTGCCACCTTTTCTGATGAATACTGATAAATATGGTATAGTTGGAGGTACCCTATTGTCATTAGTGCAGGCATCCTTGGATACTGCAAAAGTGAGCATATGTATACCATATAACTAAATGAATACAAGATATTCCCTTTAAGAAAGAACTCTAGACCCTTCTTCACGTAACCAGAACCTGTGAAGACCACTAAGTCACTTTATAAAATATTATAAAAGCTTTGTGAGAAAAAAACACAAACAAAAAAAAATTTCATTGTGTATACTTGAATTTTGAGCTATAAAACATGTTTCAATTGAAGTTTCTTCTATTAGAACCGAAAATTCTTAGAAATAAACACTTTATTTTATAAGTGAAGAATGGTCCTAGAGTTTTATTTGTATTTCTGTTTTAAAATATTACCAATCATGAGTTTAAAGTTATTTTTATGTTATTACCAATATTGTGATCACATGATTAATTATTGTCAGATGTATTTAAACCCATTCTTGTTATACAAGAGGTTTGATTTGAATGGTTAATTAGCCTAGTAATTTGGGGTTGGACACAGTTCAAAGGACAATAAAACTAAATTTTAACAGATGTACATTATTATGAATTATAGTTAGGAAGCTCTGGTTACTTTGGTAATGTACTTGGTCACAACAACAGTCTGTAGTGTTAGGGTTCACTCACACTACTTATGTATCACATTGTCTCATTCCTGGCTTGTTCTCACATGACATTTGCCACTGTAAATACTTATTGCATCATCCATTGAACCTTTTCCTTCTGAGAAGTTTACATCTTAATAAAAGGTAGTGGATGGCATCCTGCCCTACTTCATGCATTGAGTGTAAAATTAGAAGTTCTCTTCTGTATACATATGGGGGTAACATGACATAATGATTAGTGCTTCAGATTCATAGTCAAAATGTTGTGGATTCCAGGCTTCTTGTGGATAGATTGTGTCCTTGAGTAAGGTACTTTACTACAACTGTTTCAGACTACCCAGGTTAATAATGGATAACACCAGGGAGGGCAAGGCCCAAATTTCTCTTTCATCCAACAGGTGCTCAGTATTCCTGTCTTCTTCTTATCATGACAACCCTGTTGTAGTACCTTTCCTTGATCCATTTTCTGTCGGAAGCTTTTCACAGGAACCCTGAGGAGTTAACTGAAGACATCCTTTCCCTCATTATTTTAACATTGGCCCACCTGTCATTTTTGGGTTTGGTATAGTAAATGTGGTTTCTTTGTTGTTGGAACCTTTTGAGTTGTGATGCCACATTGCCATGGACTTTCATATAACCCCATTTTTGAAATGTTAGATGTTTGACATGATTATGTAGTCTTTGGAACTGAAGGTTACTTTGATCCAACTACAGTATACCCTTTCTCATCTGATGGCCCATTTCTTATGGTTGGAGGCAAATGTGGCACCATTCTTTTCTCCTGACCCTACCCTTCCCACCCATTCCCTGTTTTTTCTTTCCATAGTACCACTGTTTGTCATTTTCCATGACAATGCATGGGATTCCAACAGTGGTTCTGGTAACTACCAAATAGGTTCAGATCTGGTAAGATCTTGTTTTGTCATTCATTCATTGATGGAGCCCTTTCACATCTGAAGTTTGGGTTCATGAAGTACTGTGAGAAGGTTTTGTCATTCCATTTCTTACTGCTGCCTACTTCCTTTCTTCCTTAGGATCCCTTGACGTGCCATTGTCTCTTTGAAACTTCCTTGCATACAGGCGATTGAACCTGCTCCCGTCAGCCTGTAATACTTATCAGCTCCTTTTAGAAACTGCTTGGGTGGGCTGGTTGATCAGATTTGAAAAAATCCTTCCTTCATTTGGGTATTTTTTTCAGTACTCATCTCAGTTTGACATAACCTTCTTTCCCATGTATTTATCCCCTGAAAATGCTCTTACTCTAATATATTTTTCCCTTTACCCTTACTATTTGGGTTCATTGTTTAATCCAATTGACTTATTCTTTTTGTTCTCTTACTGACTTGCTTTGTTCCATGTTATCTCCCATTAGTGCATTTTCTGCATCCTCAGGGTATCATCTACCACCACTTTCTATATTTCAAACTTCTTTATAGCTATGGTACTATATAAGTCTTTATTAATGCTTTCATTTTTTCAGGGCCTGCACAGATAGTCTTTGAGTAGCTTTGTGCAAAATTCAAAACAATCAATCAATCTTTCAGGGCTCTTGCTATGAATTTTGTCCATTGGATTTTGCTCTTTTGCAAATGGTACCTGACAAGATATTCTCTCTCTGCAATCTGCACTCTGTGCCATGTTGATTTGCATGCTGTTTCCATAGCTTAACACACTCTTCTTTGAGATAGTGTTTCACGAAATCACTGTAGGGTCAATGCTCTTGTGATATATACTCCACAAATAGGCCCATCCTGTACTATACCACTCCTTCTTTCTTCCTGTGGATTATGGGAACCTTTACCAGTTCTAAGCTGCACGGGTGGTTGACCATGGAGGCATCTTTCTGGATTTATTCCACACGAATAACTATAACCATTCATTTCAGAGCAGGGTGGTGGTGTTCTGCTGGTGTACAGGGCATACTGTTCTATAGATTTAATAACACATGACAGAGGGAGACATCTCAGTGCAATTAAAATCTTTGGTTTTGTACTGTCATCCTACCTTCATGTGGATGTTGGTGTTCCCTGGGCCATGGAGGGTATATGTGTGCTGTTTCTGTTTCTTTTCTGGACATTCCCTCATTTTATCTTGTGACAGTGAGGTCATTGGCTTTTGGGTCTAAGTTCATGATTGCAAGAGTTGATCATATACAAACAGCAAGTGCCACATTCCCAGATGTCTGGTTCAGTGCCACTCCTGTGTTTTGTTTTGGACTTGGTCATTTTCTCATAACCATGATTTTAAAGCTTGAGATGAAGATAATGTGATTTTTATCATTCCCTCTTATGGATGTGGGTACCCAGTGAGGATATTTGTGGATGTAATTGAATTTCTGATTATGGTCTGCTACATCTCAGCTATTTTTTATTCATTTTCTTTCTGTGGGACTTGAGTTACTATTTTATCTGATTGGTATCACTTCCTGGCTTATTTTCTTCCACTCAGGTGTGCTCCCTTCCTTTTTTGCCACGTCTGTTCATAACTGTTCATGGTGAGAATATATGTGGTTCAGAAGTGGTGTGGTGCCCCTCCTCAGGTTATCTGATCTGTTTTTCATATATAAAGGTATCCTTAGGATGCTTTCAGGGGAAGGGGTATCTGTTCTTTCCTCATACCTGTCCCTCCTTGTTTTCAGTGTAGGTTTCTGGCTAATCTTGTGAATGGAGGTAAGTACTTTATGTAAGTTATGATTTTCCTAAACTGAACATGTATTTCTGAGAGATACTTTTCTGCACACTTCCCATTCTCTTCCCCACAGTCTTCTGGTGTTCTACCAAATTTCAAATTGATGGTTCTATAGCAGTGCACAAAGGGAGTTAGGTGCATGATGTGATGGTAGTGCTCTATGATTGGTGGAATGATGACACATTAATTTGAATGAGAGTCTTGTTGAAATGTTAGATTTCAATATGGAGGAGCAGAAGGTTTTTGGCATGTGTTAAAAAATATCCTTTTGAGGGCAACACAAATCAAAGAAAGCTAAT
The DNA here is from genome assembly GCA_011833715.1 of Carcinoscorpius rotundicauda. Classification (NCBI taxonomy): domain Eukaryota; kingdom Metazoa; phylum Arthropoda; class Merostomata; order Xiphosura; family Limulidae; genus Carcinoscorpius; species Carcinoscorpius rotundicauda. Next base: position 33,792,883 of record CM022404.1, on the reverse strand, counting down.
TTTGTGAGTGAAAGGAAGTATCTGCCAGAAATACATTTCCAATTTAAGAAAATTATCACTATAAAGAGAAAATATTAAACTGAAGTTGGCTTGGAATCACAGGGGAAATAGTCAGAAAATATGAAGATAAAGAGTTTTCATCCAATAAATCTGATTATTTGGCAGTGAAGTCTTATTTTGATAACTGCAACTAGGAAGTTTTTTTATAATCAGAATTGTAACTAATTGTAATTTGAAGGTAAAAATAGACAAACAAAAAAATTTAAATTAATTTTCAGCTGTAAAGATGATAATAATTTACATGCACATGTATATTTGGTTTCTTTACACAAGTGGAAAGAATCAGATAGTCTTCTTATGGGTAAGTTTCATCTTACAGCATTTGTAATTTTAATGATGGTATATTAATTTGAGCAGTTTTAATATTTATATACATGGGAGTGGAGCTTATGAAGTTTGATTTATTAATTTTATTTACAGTACCATATTATGAAATAAACACAAACATACCATTACTATCATTGCTATAAATGCACTCAAGAGAGTCAGTTAATGCTAAAAATTGGGTTTCAGTACCTATGGTAGGCAGAGCATAGATTGCCCATTGTGTAACTTTGTGCTTAAAAACAACAAATAGAAGATATAATTAAAAACTTGAAATCAAGGGTCCTATATAGTGCAAAACTCTTTTGTAAATAGGAAAATCTCTAATCTGTGACAATTGAACCTATAAGTTTTTCATTACTGATCACCAAATTCTTAAAAATAGAGATAGAAGGACAAACAATATCTTAGGTTTAGTGTTGTGGTTTAGACTCATTAACTTTTATGTGTCCTGCTACCTATATTCATACTACTAGTAAATTATTTTAAAGGAAAATAAATTACATAAATACTGCAATGAATGGAGTTACTGGATAGGTATTTAACTGTGATGGCCTGGCATGGTCAAGCGCGTTAAGGCGTGCACTCGTAATCCGAGGGTCGCGGGTTCAAGCCCGTGTCGCGCTAAACATGCTCGCTCTCCCAGCCATGGGGGTGTATAATGTGACGGTCAATCCCACTATTCGTTGGTAAAAGAGTAGCCCAAGAGTTGGCGGTGGGTGGTGATGACTAGCTGCCTTCCCTCTAGTCTTACACTGCTAAATTAGGGACGGCTAGCACAGATAGCCCTTGAGTAGCTTTGTGCGAAATTCCAAAACAAACAAACAAACAAATTTAACTGTGAAAATTATTTATTATTTGAATATGAAACATAATAGAAGCTGCATGTAAAGTTAAAAAAAAATGTTATTTCAGAAGTAGTTCTGTCTCTAACAAATATGTATTAATAATGTAACATTCACTTTTTATTAGGTAGAGCATGGCCCAGCAATAAGGTTGCCCTGTTACAAATCCAAAGTTCTGTGATTTGCGTTTTGTTACCACCTAAATAAAACTTGTGCTTCATGCTTTGGGGCCATTAGTGCATTGTAAGAGTGATGGACAAATCCAAGTATTTTAATAGCTCAGACCATGAGTTGTCAGTGAGTGATGTTGACTAGCTACCTTACTTTATTACTGATAAATTAGTGACAGATAGCCCTAAAGAACTTTACATGAAATTCCACAAGCAGCAACAGTAGTTAATTAGAAAAAAATTGCTTTATTATGAAATAATTTTTTCAAAAATTGTGTGGTTAAAAATATTGAATCTTTATATTTAACCTTTTTTTGTATTATTACTTTATTTTCTTTACAGTTACTATACTATTTCAATTGGACTTGCAGTATGAGATGCAAAATTATTTTATTTTTATAGTGAATACATTTTTTTCCAGGGCTTAAAAGATGGCCGTAGCCTTAGATGGGCTCTATTTACTCCCAGTGGTTGTGCTTTAAAAACTGTTAGTCAGATGGTGGATAATGGTGAGGTACGTGATAGACAATAGCTTCTTTTTTGTTAATTAGTTTTTTTTAATGAACCAAACTTTGACTTACTGGCAGCCTGGCGTGATCAGGTGGTTAAGGCACTCAACTTGTAATTCGAGGGTCATGAGTTTGAAGCACCATCATGTCAAACATGCTCACCCTTTCATCCATGAGGGTATTATAAGGTGACAGTCAATTCCACTATTTGTTGGTAAACGTGTGTCCCAACAGTTGGCAGTGGGTGGTGATGACTAGCTGCTTTCCCTCTAGTTGTTCACTACTAAATTATGGATGGCTAGGGCAGATAGCCTTCATGTAGCTTTGCACAAAATTCACAACAAAACAAACCAAACTTCTTGGTTGCTAGTATTAACGTTGAAGATCTTAAATAATCTGGTGTTTAATGCTTTTACAGAAGTATTGGGTTATATATATCAATGATTTTTTGTAATTTTGGATTTATTTTATCTCTGCCAAAAAAGGGATTTAACATTTCTTATCTGCTGTTTGAATTTAATGCACTCCCTAATGACAGATAACATTAAAAAAAAGTATCAAAAACTTTAATACACTATTAAAAGTTAGAATGGTTTATTATGTAGTTTGAGCATTTTAATAAAAAAAAATGCAGATATACGAGTTTTCCAGATGGATTTAGTAAGTTATGGAAACCAATTACTATAAAGCAGCTCGGTGTTAAAATCCTAGTAATGCCTCTAGAAATGCAGGAATCTGGTATATGTTTAAAACAATGTCTGCTTGACAAAGAAATATCTATAAACAACTAAAATTAAACAACCTAAAAAGAACTTACTGAATTTAGCCAGTATATATTAATGATTGAGAGAAAGTTTTCTCAACACTTGTCATTTTACAGAGTCCACAGAAGTGAATAGGAAATAAAAATCTTAAATTGATTAATTTTAAATTTCTGGTAGTCAATATCTTTAAACTCAAGGAAGTTATTATAAAGGTCAATTTGTGGTGTTTCTAGTTGTGTAACTTTGAAATGTTATAATGCATTTAATAAATATTAGTTACCCTAAACTATAAATTTCTGAATAGAGAGTTACAGTTGTTAGTTATTGCAGGATTCACTGAAAGATAATTTCAAAAGCTGCTTTGATGAATTTCACAATTATTGATTCGTAGGATTAGATTTAATTTTTATCCTTCTAGATAAATTTACAGGGACTTTATTCTTTTAATAAACAAAACTGAACTTTGAGATTTGTTGTTATTTTTAATTTGACTAAAATTTTTACCCAAATTAATAATTTAAAAGAATGTTACAGGAGTAACATAGTTTTCTTTAGAGGTATGTTTGTATAGAGGAAAGTAATATGAAAGCAAGTCAGTAAGTGGTTTTTAGTAGAGGGGGAAGTGAACTTAATTTGTATGCAAAATAAAACAGTCAGGAGCAGTAAATTCTTTGGTAAGAAGTGGCTACAGTATAGGTGCATGGACTTTTGAAAGCTTGAACTTTTGCTTCTTTAAGTTGGAAAAATTGTTTGAAGGGTTAGTGTTTTGTGAGTTTTAGGAATACCATATAAAATATTGGGGTGAGAGCCTATTGGATACAATGCCCCTGCCCTAATATAACATGTAGTTTTCCTAAAATTCACAAAACAGATGTCACCATCCCTCTAAGCAATTTTCTCTGCCTCAGACAAACATGGTTACAAACTTAAAATTACTTTTACCTATACTGCAGCCACCCATTGCCATCAAACTTACTATTCTTAATTCTTTTCATGTTGCTCATGAATTATGTCATCTATCCCCCACCAAAAACTACTTCATGACTAACTTTCATTTTATCTTCCTCTTTTCAAACATACTTCTGTTGGAAACTGTTGACATTTGTATATCTGAGCTTTCATGTAATAATATTTCTCTGAATAGTTTTTTCTAAACCCCAAATTAAGACATGTTGGACCTTATAACTAAGAATTTACAAGACTGGTGATTTGAATGAAATGCATTTTTGAGTGCAGGAAGTTGTTTGGAGCATTTATAATGACAGGCTGATTGAGAATGATGGAAAGCATATTCAACATGACTTTTTATGAAACACTCTTTGCTGTGTTCAGATTTTCTTAAGCAAAATCAGTAATTTCTCAAGAGAAGTACATGGACTTTCAAAAAGAAATCCAAAACTATTATTCTGTACTGCTGAATCAAATATTTTTTTGTAGTTGTAATCAACTATACATCATATTCACACACTTGCAACTGAAAACAGTTTCTTATAGCTTAAATATGTCTTGATAAGTTTGATATAATGATTTAGTAACAAAAGTTAAAAGATACCTTTATTGTAAGATTATGTACTAATAAACGTTTCCTGTATTTTCTTTAATTAGATTACTCCAGTTGTAGAAAAGATATTTCAGTTTGAAGATACTCCTGATGCTTACAGAAAGCAGCAAGATGGTCATGCTCGTGGGAAAACTGTGATTTCAGTTAAAAACACCACATAGCACACTAATTTAATTAAGACAACATCTGTTTTCATTTTACCTGATAGAAATAAGTGCAATAAATCATTTGATAATGTGTACTTTTTATATTGGTATTGGAAATAAATTCAATTACTGAAACCTTACATGTCATAGTAAAAGGTGTTTTTTTAATGATCATAATAGTCAAAGCTAGAAAGATTGTCTGCAAAAGTAGAGAGAATGTTGTTGTCAAAAAATATTTGAAGCAATAAATAAGTACATTTGAGTAGTTTGTTGAAGTTTCTGTGTATTAATTATATAAACTAAATAAAAATTATGCTGGTGACTTCATCATCTGTAATCTCTTACAAATGTGAGAGCTTCGAGTAAAATGTTATAGGTTGGTTATATAAATATTAATTATCTTACATTACAAAGAAAAAATTAATACTAGTACAATGTTGTTGATTTTTAGGTTGATGTAAGTTACACAAGTCTTTAGATTACTAAGCTAAACCAGTTAATTATAGTGATTAATAACCTTGATGAATATCTTTATCCAAATTTTTACTTGATACTCAAGTGGCACAGTAGTATGTCTAGAACTGGGTTTCAATTCCTGTTGTGGACAGAGCACAGTTAACCGATTATGTAGCCTTAAGCTTAACTTAAAACAAACAACTCAATACTGAAGTCTTTTACATAAGTTATTATTTCATTTTAATTTTCATATATCTCCATATTCATCACTAATATTTGAGAAAGAAGATAATCTTAGATGTTCAGAATGTGATGTTTATTTAGACATTTGTTAGTAAACTGCTGAGTCTACAAAGTAATCTTGGTTCTATTCTTTCAGTGCATTCATCACTTGCATATAGATACTGAGGTAAAATGTACTATTTAAACCTTTTTTTATATATAATTTATTTTTACAAAAACGTCATCACCTGTGACTTTGGTTGTTAGTTTTAATTGTTAACACAATTTTCTGTATTTACAATGTTTAAGTTATGATCTTTAAACTGAATAATCCACTTTTAGTTGTATAACATAATTCTCATGGCCACAAGTAAAGCATCACTCTTTCACTGCAAGTATTTTGGTTTATCACAATCATCTTAGTTTTATTATATACATTCACATTTATCGTACCAAGACTGGAAATTCTATAAAAGACACATAGAGTAATGTGATGGGAAGATCTGTTTTACTGATTATGCCAAAAAAAAGTCTGCTAAAATAAACCAAAGTTGGATCTCAAATTATGTTTTTTTTGACAAATCTCTTTTTATATGAAGGAAGAGTGTATTTCATTTGTGCAAAGAACCTTTGGTAAATACTATACTTGTCAGTTAAGATTAAAAGTTAATTGTCTCGTACAGAACATCACATTATAAACTGACAATTCTTAAGCTTTTGTAGAGAAGGAACAGTGATGAAACATCATAACAAAACTTTAAAAGTTAAACAATTCAACAGTTATTTCCCAAAAATTAGTAATGAGTAATTTTAAACATATGCAATATGATAACCTAGTGGGCCGTTTGGGACTGTCTTTTGTCATTCTGATAAAATCAAATCACATTGTTTCAAAGGAAAGAAAGGTGACTGCAGTGCATTTTTGCAGAAATGTTTTGGTTTTGATGTACAATAGAGAGCTCTGTAACTAAAGGAATTTTTATGCTTGATGTCACTGCTCCTTGTCATTTTACTAAGCACAAGTGGAAAAAAAACTATTTAAATTAGTGCTTTTTAACAGTTGTCATTATGACAACTCTGGTAGTCCCAACACAAGCCAAGTAATAGTGGGTATTTTTGATATTATATTTACCTCTGCTTACAAGATTAGCTATTCTAATTCAGAACAGCCCTCTATATGCAAACTTTTTATTTCCACATTCCACCTGCCTTTCACTCTCCCGTTTTTGAAATGAATACATTCCAATGTGTGTCTTGTGCAAACCATAATGTATCATTTATTAATGCCTCTAGTGGCACAGTGCTATGTATGTGGGCTCAAACCGTTAAAAACTCGTTTTTGATATCCATGGTGGGCAGAGCACAGATGACCCATTGTGTAGCTTTGTGCTTTCTTCTGAACAAGACAAAAATCATCTATTAACCAATTGTAGCATAGCATATGATAGCTTCTACTAAACTATCACTTACTGTTTGGTAGCTGTTGAATGCATACGTTTTCTTTTGTTGTTAGTGCTTCCTGTGTAACACAATTTAATTTTTGCTTAAAGTGATTTTTTTTTATCCTTTAAAACATTTTCTCCCAGTTTATTACTGGCACTCTATTTCTGCACTCGATAATTTTGTGTAGATTTTGAAATTAATGTCACCAATTTAGTGGTCACACTTGTGACCAGTGTTTTGTCTCAGCTGATATCTCCTAGACTCTTCATGATTCTTCTGAAATTATTCAGAATGACTAAAATTTTGAGTGATTTATTTTCTCTTTCTGAGTTTGCTATTCCTTTCCCAACTTCAGCCTGAAGATTCAGCTCAGCATTCACAGATCTTGTGTTTCAGATTTGTGATGTTTAGTCTCTCACTCCTATCACTTATTCCACACAACCTTCCTTATTATACCTTCAAGATCCTGTGATCAACATGTTTTTTCTTACCATTGGTTGGACTATTGATTTTTTGAGTCAACAGTTGTTGGGTTTGTTGTAACTACTTTATGAGGTATATCAGCATTACATCACTTTCTCTCACCCGTCACTGTCTGATGATGGTTCATTCAGATACCTCTGTGGTAGTGGAACTTGGTCCAGAGTGTTTCTGTTTTCAGATTTTGGATCTTCTGTACTAGGCCCGTGATTATCATATTCATCTTATTGCATGTCATTGCTTGCTACTTCCAATCTGATCATGGATTGTCTTTCATGCCTGCACCAAATCTATCTCATGGAGTGTTATTAGATATAATCGTTTTCCGTGATCTTTGTTTTCTATGAGATTCTTCCCAATTAAATGCATTTGCCATGTTTCTAAATACTAAGTTGCCCCTTTTTTGATCACTTGCAACATATCCAAAGGCCTGAGCTATTTATGCTTTCAGCAAGGATTGGTCTCATAAATACCTTTATTTGTACCCTCCCATCTGATTATTTCATTGGGTGATTCCCTGGTATGCTCCATTCCTTTTGGGATCCTTCTGAATGTACCTTACTGGCCAGCACAACCTTGGTTTCCAAGTTTACAGCGTCTAATCTTCTCATCACTAGTTCCTCTTCCACTGTTTTTCTCCTTTTTTTTTCAGCCGTGATCCCCTGTTATACATTTCAATCTTTCCATCCTGCATATTCATGTCTGGCTTTTATCCAGTCATTGGTGAAAAGATATGGTTTCACATGTAAGTCACCTCCTTGTTAGCTGTTTTAATCTGTCCATATTCTATGGTATTGTACCAACGCAAGTGGAAAGTCTTTGGCTCTAGTGTTAGAATTTTTTACTTGCCTCTTCAACCATAGGGCTTCAAACTCCTTTATTTCCATATATCATTGGGATTTTACTTTCACTGTTCTCGTGCATTCCTTCTGGTTTCAGAGGCCTCCTACCCTTCTGGATTAGGACATCAGTGTAGCCATCCTTTTTTTTTATTTTCTTTGCTTCATCTGTCACTTAAGACCCATTTTCTCTTCTCTTGGCCTGTGGACATCGTAGGTCTGATTTTTGCCGTTTACATTTCACATTATTTATTACCTTACCTATCTTCTCATTTATCCCTGTCATTCCTTCCTACCTAAGACTGTAGAAGTTGGAGAAGGTTGTTCCTACTTTACTCCTATTTCCCTTTATTCTACCCTTACCCTTGTCTGGTCCCCAAAAGACTTCTATGTCTGATAAGGGCTCTACATTGTTATATTGTACATACTGCTACCCTCTGGGGTATGTGTAATCATCTTTATTCCTTGGCAGTCCTCCTTACTTTGTGATCTTCTCCTCCTTCCCTTATGAATTGGGTGTGTCTTTTTGTCTATTTATTCTACTCCCCTTAACCATATTTCTTCTGTACTTTGTTCCATGTTTCCTTCCATCAATTTTAATATCTTATATTTTTCTCGCTTCACGTCATCGTCGTTCATTAGAGGAGATACTACATGCTGGCACATGGACTACACCAAGTATGTTCATCTTCCACTATTATCATTGAATCATGCTTTCTTCCACGTCGGGGTTCCATCTTCCACCTCTGGCTGTGCTCCACACTTTGTTGCAACTTTAACGGGTAAGTTTTGTTAATTTTCTTTATTCTTTTTAATCATACAGATCCCGCTCTGTGGCGAGTTGTGTCTGACCAGCTATTCTTTAATTTCAAATCTGCACTGTAAGCTATTGACTCGCGGTTTCTTATCCATTGCTCCATACACTCATCGTCAAAATGGGGTGTTCTACGAGATCGCTGGAAGGTCATCTACCTTGTGATTATTGCTTGATTAACATATCTGTTATGGACCATACCATCCACAGACTTCATTGGTAAAGCAGAAAGGGATAGCTGCCCATTCTTGCCATGCCTTGAGTGAATAATTCAGTATAATCTGCTTTTTAAAGGTAAGATTTATTGGTTCCCCATTGCACTGTCTCCACTGATGACGTTCTTTTGGACTCTTCACTGCATTCTCACACTTCTTCCTTAATTGGAGTATGGGTGCACTTACCAATTTCCAGTTCCGAGCTGCTGGGCGACTGATCGTAGAGGCACCCTTCTGAATGGATTACACGAAAACCATCTGTAACCATTCAGTAGAGAGTAGAGTGTTAGTGTTTCGCTAGTGTAGATGTGACGTGGTCTGCACAGATGTTTATATATCTCCTTTCAAGTGGACAAGGTCTCCTGATAACAATACATGGAGTTGATCCATCTCCTTAAAGTCCAGGATGGACAAGTGGTTATGGTGCTCGACTCGTAATCTAAGAATCGCGGGTTCGAATCCCCGTCACATCAAACATGCTTGCCCTATCAGCCGTGGAGGTGTTTTAATGTCACAGTCAATTCGACTATTCATTGGCAAAAGAGTAGCCCAAGGGTTGGTGATGACTAGCTGCCTTTTCTCTAGTCTTACACTTACAGTCTTACAAATAACTCTTGTGTAGCTTTGTGCGAAATTTAAAACAAACCATCTCCTAAAAGGGTAGCGTGGCATCCTGGTGCTACTTACACAGCCACTGCAGTTGATCTATCACCTTACTGGATAACGTGGCCTCCTCATGCTATTTACACAATGATTGGAGTCAATTTGTTCCCTTCTTGGTAGACGTGGCTTCATGGTACAGTTTCTACAACCACTGAAGTTTGTCCATCACCATGTAATATTACGTGACCTCCTTGTATCATTTATAATACTGTGTAGTTCATCCGTCACTGGATTGGTTGATGTAGTCTTCTACTGTTACTTTACATAATAATAATTGTTGATCCGTCACCTAACTGGATGTCAAAGCTTTCTGTTACACATTAAATATCAGGTCATCCCTTAAGTAATGTCCGATGTTAGGTTCACAAAAAGAAAAAGGATTTTAAACGCTTTTAATGTCATTTAATCAATAATGTACGTTTCATAATGATTGTTATTTCCTGCCAACGATTCACAAGCTTCTAAACGCCAATTTTATAAACTTCTTGGGGTTTGAAGGAAAAGAATGTGGAGAGGGTAGTTTTGACATCTTAATGTATTCCAAGCCCTTTTTCATCAAAATAGTTCTGCAAACTTTGGAATGGATGATAATCAGATGGGGCAAGGTCTGGGAACTAAGAAGAATGTGAAAGTTTTTTTTTCCTAATCTTGCTCCTCAATCTTTACAGATGTTATCCTTGATTATGGGGCCGTGCATTATCCTGGTGTAACACAACACCTTTAGAACTGATAAAAGCAGGCCTCTTTTATTTTAGAACAACATTCAAGCGCTCTAACTGTTAACAATAGAAGTCTGATGTAATCGTTACATTGAGTGGCAGCAACTCGAAGTGAATACCACCAATAATATCCCATCAAACGCTTAACAAGACATTCTTTGGGTGGAAGTCAATTTTTGGGCTGTACTTTAGCCAGTTTACCTGCACTGATCCAATTGTCTGTGGCGCTTAACATTTTAATAAGATATCCAATTTTTCATTACCAGTCACTAACTTGTTTAAGAAAGTTGAGCTACGTTCACAAGAGTGCAAATGTCCACTCTTGCTCTAAGGATGGCTTCTATTAAGTCATGGGGAACCCATTTTCCAAGTTTTGAGACCTTTCCAAGCTGTTGCAGATGAGAGTAAACTGTTGAATTTGTTGAATTAAGCTTCTGAGCTAGTTTGTCAAGTGTTATAGCACAATTTTCTTTAAGTACAGCCACCAGCAGGTCATCACTGAACTCAACAGTACGACCCTCTGAAAAACTTCTGGTAAACTTCTGAAACCATCTTCAACATTTTCTGTCACTGAGAAACTCCGCACCATAAATACCTTGAACGCTTTATGTAGTTTCTGCTGCACTATTACTTCTTTTAAACTCGTAAAATATGCCTAATGTGCTCCTCAGACATATCCATCTTCACAAGGCCTTATTTAATTAATGATCTGAAAAAGTGCAGTTGGGTTAGTTTCTTTTATTTGTCTGAATATTTTTACACACGTCTTGCTACATATTTTAATCATTAAAGCCTTCTACAATGACAGAAATGATGATGCACTTTTTGTATTAAATTTTCGGACATTACTTATGAGATGACCTGATACATACTAGAGTTGACCCACTACAAATGCAGTTAATCCCTTTGATTGGGAGCCCTCACCCGATATGGACGTCGTTTCCCAGCTAATCTTGCGAGAGGAATCAAGTACCTATCAGAAATACATTTTCAGTATAGGCAATGGTGGATTTAAACTTTTGTGGACCCAGAACTAGTAATACTTGTGGATCATACATCCCATGTAATTTTACATACAATAAAATTATCAATGGGACTCCATTAAAACCATGGATCCTCAGACTGAGCCTCCTTTGGTCTCTACCTAAATACGCCAGTGAGTATTGGAAAATAATAACATCTGAAAACAAAAACATTATTAATATAGGAGATACTTTATTCCACATGCCGTATGTTAATTCTGGTAAGACATTTGATATATAAAAGTTATTATAGACTGCTTTTTCCACTTTGGAGAATGTAATGCGGATGCTGTTTTTATTACACCTGAGAACAAAGCAACTTGCTTACAACGAGAACAGCACTTATTCTTGATGGCGAGAAACCAACTTGAAATAAAAATGTATCTCATAACCGCTGGATTGGGCACTAACTCTTTTATTGATAAGCAGAGAACAACGTTTCGACCTTCCTTAGTCATCTTCATATCTCTGTTAACGTGAAGATAACTAAGGAAGGTCGAAACGTTGTTCTCTGGTTATCAGTAAAAGTGATGGCCCGTCATAGCCAGGTGGTTAATGCACTCGACATGTAATCCAAAAGTCGCGGGTTCGAATTCCTGTCACAGCAAACATGTTCGCTCTTTCAGTGGTGATGGTCAATCCCACTATTCGTTGGTAAAAAGATAGACCAAGAGTTGGCAGTGGGTGGTGATGACGAGATGCATTCTCTCTAGTCTTACACTATTAAACTGGGAACGACAAGCGTAGATAGCCCTCGAGTAGCTTTGCGCAAGCCCCCCAGTGGCTCAGCGGTATGTCTGTGGACTTACACGCTAAAATCCGGGTTTCGATACCCATGGTGGGCAGAGCACAGATAGCCCATTGTGTAGCTTTGTGCTTCATTCAAAACAACAACAACAAGCTTTGCACAAAATTAACAAACAATAAAAGTGTTAATACCCATACCAGCTGTTCTAAGATACAGAACATTTAACCACTGTATATCAGTGTAAGTGCAGTAGTTGTAGTATTAGAGTGGTATAGAACAACATTTCTCAACCTTTTTTATGCCAGGGACCAGCTCACTGTTTCCATATACTGTCATGAACCACTACAATTTAAGTACAATGAAAAATATTACACATTAAATTTGAATATTCTGTTAAATTGTGTTTGGCTTGTTTTATAAAATCACACGGACTGGTGCTTGTTCAGAGACCAGGGGTTTAAAGAGACTGATAGAGAAAACTGACAAGATTGCTGCAGTGGAGTGTATTATTTTATTAGCTGGTACTGTTAATCCCACTATTCAATGATAAAGGAATAGCCCAAGGGTTAGCGGTGGGTGGTAATCACTAGCTGCCTTCTCTCTAGTTTTACACTGCAAAATTAGGGATGGCTGGCGCAGATAGCCCTCGGTTTGCTTTGCGCGAAATTCAAAAACAAGCAAACAAAAAAACCTCTTTCAAAATTATGGTCAGCTAGCACAAGTAGATTTAAGTAGAGTTTAACAAATAACAATTAGTTATCAGCAGAAACCCTAGACATCTGCAGATATTTACTGGGGAGGTCAGTGTTTAAAGTTTTACCATTACAGGCAAGAGAGTAAGCAAATTCTCACAATCACATTTGATGGGTTTAATATTTGTAAGTTAAGTTTAAGCTATACTGCAGTCTTATAACTATATATGCTCTATAACAGAAAATTTTGTTTAACCCAAACCACACTGTCTCATGAGATGTCTGAAAGACTGCATGAGACTCTTTGGTAACCTGCTGCTGGTATTGCTGGCATGTAGCAATAGATTAACTCCAATCACACTGTGTCAGGGATCAGGGGATGTTGGCAAGACAACGTCAGTCTGTTTTAAGATCTGAGTGAGAAAATTTATGTTCAATATCTAAAAAAACAACAACACCGTGGTAGTAAAATCCGTGATGACGAGAAAACCCACTTTTCTCAACCCATATCAGCCGTTTTTACATATATACGTGGTAGCAAAAGTTTTTCGTTATTTAGGTTATACCCACCTTTCACGAAAAAAGACACTCTGTGTAATTTTTTTAAAGAAAAATGTGCATTGTCATTTGTAACCAATGTGGAGAACTAAACGTTTAATGCCAGTCAACTAATCATTAATAGTGAATTTCTAGATGCTTGGCCATTCCAGCTATCGGTTGTCACGCTAATGGTGATCTCTTTGTGGAACTATATGAAATCATTGGTGTACAATGAATGATGACCATACACAGACAGCTTCTTGATCTTAAGAATAGCATTCAATGTCAACTTCAGTAGTCAGCTGCATGCTGATTTCTTGCTGTGATGAACGAAATTAGTTCAGCAAAAATGTTTGTTTGTTTTGAATTTCACGCAAAACTACACGAGAGTTGTATGCGCTAGTCGTTCCTAATTCAGCACCTACTGCAAATTCTTGGGCTACTCTTTTACCAACGAATAATGGGATTGAACGTAATTTCATAATACTCCCAAAATTAAAAGGGCGAGCATGTTTAGTGTGACGGTGCTAAGGTTTAACAGCCTTTCTTTTCAAAACAAAATATTAAGTACAGATGAAGAACGTGTTAAATAAAGAACGACATATCAAGAAATATTAGCTATATATCAGGAATTTTAGATAAATAGCGCTATATATGTAAACACTCTTATTCGAATTATATTTACAAGATATTGTATCAAGCTTAAACATTAGATCAATTCTGTGTTTTGTATCTATTTTACACAAATGGAAGACCTTCATTTTGTAGAGAGGCATACATTGAAAGTAATAACACTATTTACTGAATAGAATTCAGGGGAATTTCTTGTTGTACGTCACTGGTATTATTTCTTTGGCTTCTCTCCTATATTTTACAATTTGTTTTCCTATGTTAAGCAATTACTGGTATATATATGTATATATCATTGGATATGATAACAGAGCATATTTTCTTTAATATTGCGCTGAAGGTAATAATACCATTTGCTTTATCGATAAAATTAAATGATTCACTTTCACATGATTTTCGACTTCGTAAATTTCTCACCAAATAATTATCTATTTCGAAATATGTCTAATTGTAATACACATTTATTATGACGTATTCACTTTATTTGTCATCATTTCCTCCATCATCACAATAGTCAAGTCAGGGCGAACGTCATTATCAGTAAAATCCATATTGTCCTGTTCATTGTGTGCAATTTCAACATTGATAAAAACAATATATTTCTTGTAATTTACCTGTAGTCGTTTTCTTATGCCTTTTATTGCATTATTAATCTTTGTAAATAGACTTTTTGACTGTTTTCTCTTACTTCTACGACTCAACAGAAATTGATAATCTATTACATTCACAACCTCAATTAAACCATGTTAAGCGCTTTGAAGATATAGATTCTTTTATATTGCGTAAGACAAAGGTTCAGTTTTTAATCAAGATTGTATATTTTACAACATTCCTTGAAACAATCGTTAGTAATTTTGATCCACTCCTTCACTGAAGCTAAAAACAGTCTAAATCATTGTCAAAGAAGGAATTCGAAGAAAACCTTATCCTCCAATAAATGTAGGTGGTGCATCTGGGAAGCAAGATTGTAAACTCTGAAAATTAGTTTGGTTCATTTTGGAATTTCGCACAAAGCTACTTGAGGACTATTTCCGCTAACCATCTGTAATACAGCAGTAATAGACTAGAAGAAAGAAGTTAATCATTACTTTTGGACTACTCTTTTACCAACAAATAATGGGATTAATATCAATATTATAACGTTTCTGTGGCTAAAAGGACAAGCATGTTTGGTAGCGGGATTACAAATCGTGACCCGCAGATTATGATTCGAGCGTCCAAGCCATGCCAGACCTAACTCTGAAAATATATTTCAAATGACCCATGTGTATGTACACGTATTTCCACTAACATATAGGAACTTAGTTGCTTCAAGCATTGTTTCCCAAACTTAAGTGCTCTTGCACCACTTTTGAGATTTCAGCTTTATCGTTCTATCACTGAAGGGGATACTCAGTGATGCTCGAATGCTGTTTGAGGGAAGAGCCTCCAAGTGGCTCAGCGGTATGTCTGCGAACTTATATCGCTAAAAACCTGGCTTCGATACCTGTGTTGGTCAGAGCACAGATAGCCCATTATGTAGCTTTGTGCTTAATTCAAAACAACAACAACCTGAGGGAAGAGGATAGTCACTTAACAAACGCACATAATATACAAAAAAGAAAAAAAATGCATAGAAAATTATTAATTTTATTAATGCTGTCAATTAAGTGTAAAGTAATAATCATTATATTTAAATTTGCATATGTATCTAGAAATAAACAAATTGATGACTGTTCAAATGCAAGGGGTAGAACTGCTTGTGACTAGGCAGTAGGACATGAATATTTGACTTGATGTAGATGAGCTTAAAACAAAAAATGCAGATCCCTCATGGTGTCGGGCCCAGGTGTGAATTTTTTTTTTTAATTGGATATTCCCGTTTATTTTCTGACCCTTTCAGATACCCGGTACCTTTAAACCAATGTTTATCAGTGTGAGTTTTGTAGTCACTCTGATAAACGAGAACCGAAATTACGTTGAAACGTACAACTAAGATATAAAACGAAAACTTTTGAACAGAAATTAAATTTTAGAGAATGTCTTAATATTATTATAATATTGAACATCATTCATTCAAGGCCTTGTTCTAAGATTGATTGATTTCTTTTTGCCCCCCAGTGGCTCAGCGGTATATCTGCGGACTTACACGCTAAAATCCGGGTTTCGATACCCGTGGTGGACAGAGCACAGATAGCCCATTGTGCAGCTTTGTGCTTAATTCTAAACAACAACAACAACAATGATTTCTTTTCTAATTTCTATATTTTTCCTAAAAATAGGCCCTCGCTAGTACAGCGGCATGTTTTTGGATTAACAACCTTAAAATCAGGGGTTCGATTTCTTCGGTGGGCTCAGGAGATAGCCCGATGTGGCTTTGCTGTAAGAAAACACATACCTTAAAATATTTTTATTATATTTCATCACTATTTCAACTTTGTTTATCTGAGAGACCACTGAGAAAGAGAGTATCGACTCTGAACGTCTTTTTTTTTATGGTTTTCGGTCATTGCGCTTAGTTTGAATGAAAGTGTAGAGTGGTTGAAACGGGAATGTAAAAATATCGAAATTCTATGTTATATAGTTGACTGTTATATAGCTTGTAAAAAGTAGCAAGATTTTTTGAACTGGTTTTAAATTTAATATTAAGTTGTATAAGTTAAATTTAAAGGGTTAACATAGTGTAGCTCAGGAATGGTATTAAAATAGTTTTAATGATCGTGATTGTAGAAATGCAACAAACTTGCGTTCGGATTAACTGACTGCCTACAAATTATCATTCAGAAGTAAATTTATACATAATTATAAGGAGTCTGCGTAACACACTTTATTTGGAGTTTTATAAACAGTAACAAGATGCTGATTATATGTTGACTTTAGTCTACATCATCAGGAAACAGTAAACCGTTTCATGTACATTATCTTAATTATAAATGTAAATTATAACTGAATATTGATGTATAATCTTGTTCCAGGACTTCAAAAAACTATGGGAGGAGGTAGGCCTTGTAAATATTTGTGAATTTCAAATAATATATAGTTATACTGTTTTAATTATATTGATTCTCGTCTTACGAATCTTAATATTTATAGGTGTGACTGTGAAGTTTAAACTTGAATTTCGAATGGATTATTTTACATTTTCAGCATTTGTAAACTTCAAAATTTTGTCAAAATAAATTGGGTGTGCTGCTAAAAGTTAGGAAGCTTAAATTATTTAAGAAGATGTATTCATAACAGAGACCATTTTAATTAGCAATAGTTCAAAAATTAATAAACTAGGAGTTATTATGAAGCTTTGTCCTACCCTGACTTATTATTCCAGTTAATTTTATTATGGCTATGTAATTGCCCGTTTTTAAACTGATGGAACACGTTTCATTTAATTTTTTTTTTTTTTAACTTGACCCACTTTTGAAGTTTGGGCATGATTCATGATTATACGTTTTAGATTCCTTCTTTTTCATGCTATGTGTAAATCAAAAAGTTGTTTAAGCAGGAAAGAAATTCTGTGGGTACATGTTTGAACTGTTTTGTTTATATATACATTTTCTTTTCCCTTTTTCCAAAACCTAGCTGAGAACCTCTACTCTTTTGAGAATTTCTCTCCTAGTTTTTAAGTGTAATTATTTTGGTATGCCACATGAAGAAAAATTGTATGTGCATGTCTTTGAGTTTTGATTTTGTGAATGAAATAGTCATAATTATTAAATAATATTTGTTTATATTTTAGTTCATGTTTTCTAATTATCTTTAATTAATAAATCAAGTAAATAAGTTTTAAAATGTAAAGTTTCTTTTTTGTGAAATATTTCTGGAAAACACGAAAATGATTTGGAAAAGTGAAAAATTAAGTAAATGTTTAATATTTTAATATTTGCTAATTCCTACCAACATATTTTTTATATAGTTAAAACTTGTTTGTTTTAAAGACAGTTTCACATTTTTTTCAATTTGAATTCATCACTTCTGAAAAAGTATTCATGTTAATACTGAAAGAAGTATTAATATTATTTCAGTAATCATAAAAACTAACCTACATTACTTATTGTGATATTTTAAATGTAACAAATCAAATGACATTATTAATGTAATCAAAGAAAGAAATTTAGGAAAAATGTTTAGTTAATGTACAATATTGAGATAATGTGTATTAATTTTGATCTAATTAATATTTTTATGTTCACATATTTTGAAGAAATTATTTTTTAAAAATTTCAATAAAATATATTAAAGATCTGAAAACTAAACTTATAAGAATTTATATTGGGAACTCAGCTAAACGTGATTCCATATAGTTGAATTAATCAGTCATAATTTTGGAACATTTTTCTTCTAACAATTACCATGTACAATGATTCATTAGTTACTTTATGGTAGGGGTGGTGGCTGCTGTTTTAAAAGTACATAAGCAAATAAAAGAACTCGAAAACAAATATTTAGAAACAAAGAAACAGTTGGAAAACTTGTGGAATCAAACAGACACAACAGATGAAGATGAACATGGTAATTAATATTTATTATTGGTCTTTTTCTTGTTTTATTTGTTTAGCATTGTTTTAGTTTGGATGCTTTTTAGTATATAAAAAATAGATTCTTGGAGTAGAATCAGTAGTTCAGAATATTGAGTTTAAATATTAGGTTGCCCAGAAATAAATGTCCTTTTTGAACTGCAAAGTTTGGAAAAGTGTAAATCAAAGCAAGCTCAATTTCCTTCAACACACTTTTGCCAACATGTAACGATGCTGTTTATGCCCCTGCTATAGAAATCGGGGTTTCTGTGGTCAGTGAACTTGCTGAAAGCTTCTTCTGCAGTACCTGGTTTTGAAGGCGTTTATTGTTCGAAATGTTGTCAAAGTGCTTGAAATAATGAAAATTTGTAAGGGAAGGGTCTGGGGAATAAGGTGGATGAGGCAGAACTTTGATTCCCAATTTGTTCAATTATTGGAGCATCATCCTTGGCATGTGTGGACAGGCATGGTCATGAAGAAAAATAGGGTCTCTTCGATTGACCAGAGCTGGTTGTTTCCCATGCAACTTTCAGTGCATTTTAGCCAGTTATTGACAGTATTTCTCTGCTGTAGTTACTTCCTTTGGATTCAAAACATTATAGTGAATTATGCCAGCCACAGTCAACCATACAGACACCTTGACCTTTCTTCAGTGAAACTTGGGCTTTGTTAAATGCTTTGGGACTGTTTTGCGATTGAACCATTGTGCAGATCATTTTCAATTGTTGTACAGAATCCACTTTGTTTTTTCATTTCATGTCACTATTTGTTCAAGAAATAGATCATTTCAGTTCCTCCACAGTGGCGTGGATGAGATCTCCTAGTGTCGATTTTCAGTCAGCTCATGCAGAACCCACTTATCCAATTTTTTTGTCTTTCCAATTGCACTCAAGTAGTTGGCAATGCTTGATTTGCTTGTGCCTTGCTTTTGTGCAAGCTCATATACTGTTGTGCAAGGGTCTGTCTTAACTGCTTTTTTTAATGTGTTTTCATCTAAGGATGACTTCCTTCCATGACCTATGTGGTCTTCCAGACTTTCTTCTCCATGTTGAAACCAATGCTAAACTGTGTGTTCAGTAACAGATCCTTGGGGCTGTGAAACTTACTCTGGATAGAGTTGAAACAGCAGACAATTAAGACAGCTCGTAAGCAACAATGTTGGATTAAATCAACCAACAATAAGTTGCTCAATATTCAGCTTGTAAATGTCATTGTGAGGATTCCAACATTTATTTCTGGATAACCTAATAGAATCTAATTATTTTTTCACCAAGCCTATTAGTGTGATTCTTGTTGTTAGAAAGGTATTAGAATATATCCACAATCACATGGAAGCACATTTAATTAACTATGCTCAAAATAGTTTTTGATGTCATATCAACCTATTGGAAATTTTGGTTAAGATTTAGGTATTTGAATGAGAATAGTGCTTCAGAATTAACAAAATCTTTGAAGTATATACACCTTTTAGAATGTTTACATGCAACTAATTACTGGGAGGAGATGTACATATTATTTCAGATTCAATGAAAAAACTTTACTTGGTATTTGAAAACAGATGCTATACAGTTCACAACAAAAATAATATATAAGTCTTGTTTTTGTAGAGATTCTTAGCTTATCAAACTATGTCAGATTTGTGAACTTTTTGTTAAAGTTGGATCCATAAGATTTTAACATATTGGTACCAAGAAAGAGGAAGTCTTAAATTGTTATTTATATATCATATCCTACATATTTTAATTTTTTGATGAATGTAGTTGAATTTTATAAAATAAAATAAATTCCATGTAGCCTTACATTTTATCTTTGTATATAATTGGAAATATAGTACAATAAAGCTTTGAAAACCTTTTTTTCCAAATAGTAAATTTTTATTGATTGTAGGGATTCTTATAAATATGGAGATGATAATTTTGGTTTTTAATAGGTGACAATATTTTATGTATTAAAATTTAATTTTTTTTTGTTAAAATTGTTTGTTTTTTGATTAAAATTTCAGCCAACCAACAAAAATCTTTAGCACACATTCTGCATATTTGATAGCCCTGGATGAGTGTATTGTAGTTGATGCTATTTCTCTTGAAAATTAGATTCAATACTAATAAATGATGCACTTTTTGGGATAGAAACTTGGAAAGAAGGTAAATTTTGAGAGAATATGGAATTTTTGGAAGACAAGAACTAGGATGGAATTATTGGCAAAAGTTTTGAGCATTTACAGAAATAATAAATTAAGATTATTTTGTTACCCTATATAAAATAATGTTGAAATGTCATTTGAGTAATGTGGAGTTTTGGTTCCTTAGCTATCTTTAACACAGGAACAAAAAATAGACAGCTTACAGTAATAGTTAGTTTATGATAGTAGGTTCAAGTGTGTGTGAAGTTGCTTCATTTTTGTTTAATTTAATTATGACTAATTATTTACAATTTCTATAGATTCTGGTCAAGGTTCAGATCATTGGAAATTCAAGTTTTATTGTTTTTGTTTTTGCAGAACTGAAAAATCTGCTGTTTTTATCAGAAGCACAGTGTGATTTACTTGAAGAACAACTTCTTTATGCCCGTAATGTTTTGACAATAAAATTGGGTGTGAAAAATGTGCCTTCTTCTGATCCAGGTAGTTCTTGTTCCAAGGTTAGCACTGTGGAGAATCTCCGCACTGATTATTCTCAAAATTTTCTGTGGAGATCATCTTATGCAGAAGATGAACATGTGGAAAGAACTGATAGTACAAGAACTGGCAATAACTATAGTTTGACAACTCCTCGGAAAGTTTTTGATTATCCCAATAAAAAAACAGAAACCAAGAAACAAGTTAAAAAACAGCAAATTCCTGTAGATCAGATAAACCCAGAACTTCTGCAAGACAGTAGTAGGATGTGGAATAGTGAAATGTACATAACAAAGATAAAAACACTTCATGCTAATGAGGAACAGAAATTCCTAAACAACAATCACCATCCAGATGATAAGGTATCTATCAAACCTGCTACTTCTCTACCTACAAAGGAACTTGAAACATTAACTACAGAAAATGAAAAGCAGTTTCAAATTTCATTTGCAAATGAAATGCAGAAGCAGTCCCAAACTAAAAGTAAAGAAACCATTGTCAAACATTTAAAAAATCAAATTGTAGAACACAGAGAGATACAATTTCAAAATATAACATCTGAACCCACTGTGAAAGAATTTCAGAATCAGTCAAAAGAACCTGTTGAAAAATATTTTCAAACTTCAACCCCAAATCTCAGAGAGAACCAGTTTCAAAATCAAATTGTGCAAACTAAAAGGAAACAATTTCAAAATGCAATTACAGAACCTGTAGAAAAACATTTTCAATCTTCAACCCCAAATCTCAGAGAGAACCAGTTTCAAAATCAAATTGTGCAAACTAAAAGGAAACAATTTCAAAATGCAATTACAGAACCTGTAGAAAAACAGTTTCAAAACCAAGCTTCTGAACCTATTGAGAAAGAGTTTCAAAATCAATCAACAGAACCAATAGAAAAATATTTTCAAACCTCAACTCCATATCTTGGAGAGAAGCAGTTTCAAAGTCAAACAACACAAACTACAAGGAAACAATTTCAAAATGACACTATAGAACCTGTAGAAAAACATCTTCAAACTTTAATTCCAGATCTTAAAGAAAAACAGTTTCAGAACCAAGCCTCTGAACCTATTGAGAAAGAGTTTCGAAATCAATCATCAAAACCAGTAGAAAAATATTTTCAAACTTCAACTCCAAATCTTGGAGAGAAGCAATTCCAAAGTCAAATAATACAAGCTACAAGGAAACAATTCCAAAATGAAACTAAAAAACCTGTAGAAACAAATTTTCAAACATCAACTCCAGATCTCAACAAGAGGCTGTTTCAAATTCAAACTACACCAACTATAAACAAACAGTTTCAGAATTTAACTTCAGAACCTATAGAGAAACAATTCCAAAACCAAGAAACAGACTTTGCCAAGGAACCTTTTGAAACTCCAGTCTTAGATTCTAAGCAGGTTCAAAATTCAAGTGCAAAATTATTGAAAAGCCAACAGTTAATATCTGTAACTACAACAATGAAAGAAAAACAGTTTTCATCTTTCAATATGGAACCCTCAAAACATCAGCTCCAAACTCCATCTTCAGTCAAAAAACAAGGAAGATCTACAAAAGTAAGACCTTTGCATTCGAGCCTACAAAATGAAGAAAAAAGTTTGGGGAAAAAAGATGGAAATATAAAGGTAAGTGTAGACTAAAATTTGTTGTTACTAAATCAAAACACGTTTTTCAACATTTTCAAGTTTAAAAGAAATGAACTTCATTTTTGAAAAAATTGATAACTTTCAAATAGTGTATTTAAATTTTCAACTTAATTTTCTTTGTTGAAAGTGATATTTAAGCCAAATGCTTACAAAAATTTTCATGTTACATTTCCTCATTATTTGATAACATGTACATAGTTGGGGTGGGGAGAAAGAAAATCTTATAGTAGCATAAACAAGCATGTACTTCGAATATAAACAAAGATTTCATATTTTAACATTATGAATTTATGGCATAAAAATTACATTAAATTACCATTACAAATATGTTTCTTTTACTTATAATTTATTAATGTGGAGATAATTTGATCTTTGGTAAGTTCTCAAACAAAACATTGCCAAACCAAGGCATGCTGTATGTTAGGCCTATACAGAAAGCTAATGAATTTAAGGCCAATGCCATGTTAATTAATCTACTGCTAGTTATTACAGTCATGTAGGGATGTATATAAATTGAAACTTTTACCATATTTCCTGGCACTGAAGATGCACCCCTATTCTAATTAACTAAATTTTGAATAAAATAAAGATAAATATCAGAATAAGGTCACAGCATGTTTGGTGGATTGTTTAGTGACGTAACGGTACATAAATCTTCTTGCCAACTTCTCGTTTTTGATCTATATACTTATCCCAGCTACCTTTTAAAGTGTTCATTACCATTTGAATATCTGTATTATTACCAGTAACAAAGTTACTCTAAGCCTGAGGAGTTAAAGAGACTGCTGGTATTACAGTGCCATATGTACAGTGATCTGTTCTTGTTTATTTATTTGTTATTTAATACTAAGTAACTTGCACATTTCATTCTGGGTCATGTAGAGTGACTTGGATTACTTACTGTCTAGTATCAAAACTCTTCCTTTGGACTTAGGTTTTGACCTATGAACAAAACCTTCGGCCTGGAAGATGCAGAGTAAATTTTTTGACTTATTTTGGAGAAAAAATCGCATCTTCAAAGCTAGAAATGGTATATTTTATTACTATAATATAAGTATGTTTCTTTTCAACCAAGCTAAATTTGTGTGTGGATACAAGTAGAAAAATTTCATTGATTCATCATTGGAAGTTTTGCATCATATTAAGTAGTTACCTGGATTGTTACTACTTAAAAAAAATTGTGTATGGTTGCCATATAACATTTGAGTAAAACAAGTAATATTGGTTGTGATAACTTGTTGTTTTATACAAGGAATTGCATCTTTGAAACATTCTAGGTTTAGTGCATGTAATGAAATGTAATAGGTTGTGTGTTTTATACCCTTTAATTAAAAGTATTAGGTTCATGTCGTTTTGTATGCTACTAAATTAACCTTTAGAAAAACTCCATTACCTGTTTGAAGATTTTCATCATGAAACATTGTAAGTTTAATAAATGTATAAAAAATATAATGGTACAATTTCAGTGTGATTATCTTCTCCCTCAACAAAGAATCGGGAGAAGGCAGAGAACTGCATCATGTTCAGATATTCCACAAGCTAAGACTAGTAAGGAACATGCAGGAATTATTAGACATTTTCAACTCAGAGTTCGAGATATTCCTTTTGTAGCAGGAAAGGTAGAAATTAAACAAGATTTTAAGCTGAATTTAAGTGTCTATAAAAGTAACTTAAAAAAGCATGTGAAGAAATTATTCTTAAAACATTGCACATTGGCAGTATTTTTATGTATGAAAGAAAAAAAATTAGCATGTAATATTTCATATACACCATTATCATATGCATCAATAATTTTTAAAGTGTCGATTGTTGCATTAGTGAAAAGTGGTATGTTGAAGGCTAATATTCAATTATACACTTGTATTTTTTGCAAACAGAGAATAATGTATACACTATTTACTTCAGTCTTTTTGTTGATGTAATGGTAATGCTATATGTAACATAATTATTTTTTTGATATTATATACATTTGAGTTTTCAAATTGTTTTCAGTCAACCTCTGCCAGCCATTCTGTGACAGTTAACATGCAAAATTTGATAGCTATGTTGAAGAAACACAACCCTAAACTTTGTGTAAGAGGTGCCCATCAACATTCTTGTAGTGCACCCCGGAATGAATCCAGAATTCCTGTAGAGGAATTTGTTCAGCCTAGTAAGCCCTTGAGGAGTGCAAGAAGTCTTGGTAACTTAGATGTTTGTAAGGACTTCAGTGAACTTCTGACTGGGTTACAGGATGAGTTTGAACTACTGGCATTGTGAGTATTCCTTATTGACTTGATATACATGGCCTTAGTTATTTTGACTGAACTTGTAACTACCATGAAACTACACATACTGTAATTTTAATGTGGTAGTTTATCAAACTAGCAGTAAGCATTTCAAGTTTGTACATGATTTTTTCAGTTATGTACTTTTACTCAAGATGAGTCACTGAAGTCAATCTAATTTTTGTCTTTCATTTTCATTAACCTCTTATGTATATTTTTTAGTAAAAATATCTTTGTCTAAGCTAACACTGTAAATAGATTCACTCCATGTAACTAATCTTGTAACCACCACATAAAAATGACATGTATTTACATACATGTAAATAACATAACCACATATGGTATTAAATGGGCAATTTAATAGTCATGTAACCTTAATGATAGCAAATTAAATGTAAAGCTAAATAATTCTAAAATGGTAACAATAACAAGCTAACCTCAAGATTTTAATTTACTGCTTTCTTTATCACACTATTGCTTATAAATAACCCAAGAGCAAGTGTTAGAATTATACACTTATTGTTTAGAGCATAGGAAGGGTGTGGCATGTAACTCATTATAGCATGTAAAACAGAGGCTATAATTTGGATAAAACTTATGTACAAGTTCTTGGAAACTTAGAAGATGATTTCAAGATGGGAAATTTGGAATAAGGAGATGTCACATCAAAGATCAAGAATTTATTTAAATATATACTTTTGGAATTTAAACTTTTATGTATATTGATAATTTAAAGTGTAGTTCTGAAAAAAAAGTCATGACGTATTTTGACTTACCATATCCAAAGGGTTAATTTGTTTTTATTTTTACTTAATAGTATAATTTGGTTCCTAATGTTCATATAGTTTCCTTTCCCCTGTATTTTTCTTAGTTTTTTTCAATCTGAAATACTGTAACTTCATCTGAATGTGCAATAGTCTTAGATTCAATTGCCAGAATGTGACATTTTAATGATGTAAATGACTGTTGGCAGACAACGCTGTGATGTTTTCAAATTTTTTATGGTAGGATATTGAAAAGGGCATAGTTAGTTAGAACACATGTGATCATTATTTAGGAAACAGTAGTAACTATTGAGTTGCACACCAGATTTTGGTACCCTATGATAGTGTAGATGAGGTTTGTGTGATTATTTAATAAACTATATCGAAAGATATGCATTACACCACATGTGAACAAAACTCCAGTATTAAATTTAAAAGCTTTTGTTACTAAAAAGCCCAGTTTTAATACCTATATTAAGTAGGTCATAAAAGTGAATCAGATTGGCTACATTTTTATATACTTGTTCACAAAAATTCAGTTGGTTGCCATAATACTGATAACTTGTGGGGGTGGATTCTGTTACTTGTTTTACAGAATATTCATATTTTAACAATTTTGTATATTTAATTTTAGTTGATTTAGGAACAAAATTTCGAATAGTATTAGAACTAATGTAACTTTGTGAACCCTTTCCTTTCACACCTATTTTTAAAATTAACAGGGAAAAATAAAAATATTCTTTATATTGTTTAGTTTACAGATCATTTAACCACATGTAAAAAATAACTTCATCTTTCATTGCTGAACAGAGAACATGCTAAAATTAGCAAACATTTTACAAGAGCAACTGATCCAATCATCTTAACCCAGCTGGAAAAAGAACAGAGTAAAATCAACCAGCGATTGGACAGAAAGAGACAGCAAATTGAACACCTTCAAAAACTCCAATCTCTGGTAATGTTTTAATTACTGATGGGGTTACTACATCATTAGAAAAGACGTTTGTTAATACCTTTAAAAGTTAGAACAGTGTCAACATTTTTGTTGCAACTTAAATTAATACAGCAATTTTTATTCTGTGTTCATATTTCTTTAAATTGATTCATTTTAAAATTCTTTGTCATATTTCAGATACAACAAGACTATAGAAAACACAGGACTATCTTAAATCCTAATACCTTGGGAAAAGTTCAGGTAACAACAGAAATAACCACTATGCCACCAGCTGCAGGAGGATCAGTTGAAGTCCGTACAACTCCCACTAGTCCTCAACAACCACCCAGTACAGTACAAGAAAGAAGACAGCTTCTTCATGACCTGCAACACTTGCAGGCAGTACTTACAGAACATACTGCTTTGTAAAGGTTTTTAAAACTGTTATCAGTTTCGATAATTTACTCTGTACATTATGAATTGGTACTTCTAGGTTATGGTTTAGTTTAGTATGTGTTAGTACTAGGAACCTGACATTCACATGTGATACATGGTGCATATTATAAAAAGTCATGTTTCATGAACATTTTCATACTAAAATATTGTTGTACTTATTGTCTTTGGATTTCAGTTGGAGGTAGTTTTATTAAAGTTGATGAAATACATTTTACAAAATACATTAAAAGTGCTTCCCAAAATTAAGTGATTAGTTATTTTGTATATTTTTCTAAAAAAATAAATTACATTGTATGAAAAATAAAATTTTAAATTAATAGGTATACTGGAATGTTTTTTTATACCCTCAGTGGATATATAAATTCTTGTACCTGTACAAAAAAGGTTACTTGCATTGCTCTGTGCTTTTGGAGTTTCTTAATGACTATCAAATGTTCAGCTGGTAGGTTCTTGTTTTTAACATGTTTTGATACTACTAATGAATATTTAAATATTCTTTTACATTGGACAACTTTATCCTTTCCAAAGAAGCAAATATGAAATGGCAATATTCATTACTCAACAAAAGTTTTAATAGTCTAATTATGAAATGTCCAAGTCCACATCACATTCCCCACTAACCTGCACACCTTAATGTAGTTCTACTCATTACAGCTGTATGATTTTAGTTCCTTTCTAGAACAAATTACTGATGCAGTCCTTTGAATGTTATTAATTAGCAACCATCATTGTTAAAGATGAGAAAATTGGTTTTTGTTTTTTAAATACAGGAAAAAGCTCTTTTCAGGTGGTAACCAATATTAAGACAAAATACAGCACTGTTTGCCAGGGCAAAACATCATTACTGTTAGACAATATATGATAGAAAGTTCAGTGTTCTTAATATACAAATATTTATTTCATTAATGAATAATACCAAATTTGTCACATTTCAACATATTAACATGATAATTTTAAAAAACAATCTTAGGGCAATGTAACTAAAACTAGATATTTTGAGAAAATAATTAAGTAATCTACAAAGAAAGTGTTCAGTGAAGTTTCTTCATTGCTAATATTAGTACAACTGAGATCAGTGTTCTGAAAATACAATTTTATGTTGCAGAAATCAGCTAAGTAATGACATATCTTGTACACATTAACATATCTTTTATAGTGGTACACAAGTAATCCCTTGGTAACTGAGATTGAGATCTACAGATGCACTAAAACATAACAGAAAACTAACATTTTATTTGTGAAGTAAGAGATCTTATTTCAAGCTATTTTGAGAACAACAGAGTTTGGTGTAGCAGCTACAGTTCTAATATCCAGCAGTGATTTACCAAAATCAGTATATATATAGTTAAATTATAACCTTGAAGAATGGCTAAATGCTAAAGTTATCCCTTTCACTTTGCTTGTGTTTAAATTTCATCTTCATGCTTTGGTGATTAGTATTACTCTAAACTCTTTTTACTGGACAAAAAAGTTTCATTCAAGAATAAAGGATATTTACACATTCATATTTTTTACTATTTATATTAAAGTTTAGGACATAATAGTTTATTACACATTTACCATCAATGAAGTAAGATTTTGTACACCATTTAAAGAATTAAGCTTTATAGGAAAGAATACATTACAAAAAGGTACCTACATGTTTTTTTTTCTTAAGGCATTTGAGTTTAAATATATAACTTCATGTTCACACTAGTTATTGTTTTAGTGCTTTTGTTATTTTATTGGTGCTCCCTTTAAGGATCTGCAGACAACTTTACCACATCTTGTCACAAGTGGGTTGTTTTGCCACTCAGCTATGCAGTTAGGAGATGTTTTTAAGTCAGCCTAATACATAATAAAATAGTAAAAGAACATTTTTGTAATATTTGTAATGAATAATAAAGTTACAAAAAAGAACATCCTTTTAGTACTTGGAAAGTAGAATTATATAACTTTTCACAATTATGTTCCTCTTCCAATAAATCAGTGATACACCATTCCCAAAACTTTGTTGTTTGTTGTAAACATGTATGAATACACACACACACACAAGTTCAAAGTTTAATTGTAATTCTCAAATTACTAATTTATTGGACACACTGTTCACATCTGATAAAGTATATGCCCCACACAATATTAAGTAATTTGACGTTTTTGTCATAACACTTGGTGTAAAAATGGCTAAAACCTGCAGTTCCTATGTAAAAGATATAGCAAGCAGCAACAATAACTAATTTATGGCAATAGTAATAAAAACTTTTGTATGTAGATCTGACATTATATCTATATATATATATATATATTTGGTGCTTGAACAGTAGACATGGATTTGCTTAAAAGTGAGGAGTTGAGGTTTAAACTACAAAATCCAACTTAACATTACCTCATATTAATATCAATCAGTTGTGTAAAAGGTAAATGGAAAGTAAGTGCAAATTCCTTCAGGTTTTAAGGATTACAAATTAGATTAAATACCATCACACAATGGACCAATATTAACATTTACACTGAACTTTTCTTTATTTGTCTCTGTTATCCATACCTTAAAACCAATGACAGAAACTACCTTTTCTCAGTCATAACACTGCATACTTTGATTACTTCCTTTACAATGAATGGTTAGTACATACAATCTTCTATTTCATTATCTTGGAAAAATCTTTCTTAAAACATTTTTGTGCTTGAATACAAAGAATTAGGCAAACCCACTAAAGGCAATAGATTTTCCTTAAGTATTTAACTTGTTTATGCAATATACAATTATTACTTTAAAAATAAAATAAACTAGTGGTAATTTTATAGTTGGGTTAAATAATTTAACCTAGTACAATTATCTTTTCATAATTTTTAATGGTGTTATTTGCCTTTTCAAGTATTAAGTTTTTTATAGTTTTAACACTATAGCAGTGATTAATACAACCTCTGATATCAAGTTAATACAACTTGTT
Source organism: Carcinoscorpius rotundicauda (assembly GCA_011833715.1). Lineage (NCBI taxonomy): Eukaryota > Metazoa > Arthropoda > Merostomata > Xiphosura > Limulidae > Carcinoscorpius > Carcinoscorpius rotundicauda. Next base: position 33,762,917 of record CM022404.1, on the reverse strand, counting down.
TAATGGGATGAACTGAATAATTAAGTTGTTTTATTCATCCTTACCTTTTTTATATTTAAAATTATCTGTGTACATTAAATGTTTGACTTTTTTGTGATAGACTTGCACAATCAAATTAAAGATCAGACATTTATCTATGAAACTCGCAAGTAAAATTATTTTTTGAAGTTTTCTCAGGAGTTTTTCATCATGCATAGCTTAAATCTTAGCCTAAAGAAACAAATAATAAATCAATTCCATAAAAAACTTTCTATTACCCTACATATAAACCATTTTGTATATTGAGAAAAACAACAACTAGCGCTATCTTAAATATACATTTTTAACTAGTAATTCTAACCTGGAGTTTCTCCCAGATTTTCTTTTTAGGGTTAAGTTGTTCATCTGATTGAATGCCAAGAATGTCATATCCTTCAACATAAACTTTATCCCCAGGATTACTGTCTAATGGTACTTGTAGTGGTTCCACTTGTCTCGGCTCTTCTCTAGAATGATTGATGTGTTATAAAATAATCACAAATTTAGCTTTTAAAGTTTCTAAGCAATTTTAATTATCATAAAATATACTATTTTTGAAGTAATGACAAAAAGGTTTTTATATCGAATTAATGTACATGTAAAAACTAGCTCCTAATTTATTGTTATTGCTTATTTTTGTAAAAATGTTAAATAATTCACCAATTGAAAAGTCTTTGTTGTCACCCACATTATGTTCTCCTTATTACTTACATGATTTTACATCCAGCTGAATATTGCATCTTATTTCTCAAAGGAAGTTTACTGAGCAAATTTAAATAATTCCTTGGTAGTGAAAAAAAGTGTTAAAATATCTGTGTTTGCTCATTATTTAAAATGGTTTGGAACAGATTCTGATACATATGGATTTAGTTTTATACTTTTATAAAATGTTAGGTACTGTCAGTCCTACTCTAAAGGTTTAAAGACCAAGCTCTTTTCGCTACATAAAACTAATGAAAATGTACTGTAATACGCAAAGAGAAAAGGTAACTTATGGACATACGTAAGATGTACTAGTTAGGGCATATAATTAGGTTTGAGAGATGTTTGACAAAGATTTTAATGGGTAATATCAAATGAGAAAGAGCAAGAGGCTAGTAGAAACTTGCATCATTTCTTGTTTCACAAAATGGACTGGGTACAAGAAGCTCGAATTAAGACAGCTAGTGCAGGAATCATAGAAAAGAAAACCATGACAAATTTCTCTGTTTAGTTCTATCCTCCATTCTGGTTTACTTTTTAATTATAATACTGAAAATAATTAAAGTTCTTATGTATTTTCTAAATTTGTTTTTCATTTAATGATTCCAGAAGTATAAGATGCAATAAATATACATACTTTACACACACATTTATATAAATTACAAAGATATCAAAATTCTATTCTGTCAGACATATCAAATGCTGAATAATGTTGAACCATATGAGATAGTGCAGCATTTTCCAAGTGTGAGGTGTAACCTCTCACGATGTTTTGAGAGGTGGCAGTGATTAGAAGTACAGTCAATATTAAAATTAAGCATTTTAATATACTCTTATTTGTGAAAGTAATTACTATGCCATATACAGAATTTTAAGGTGTAACTGTATACTGTCTCACCACTTAATTTGATCATTTAAAAGAGAGAGAGAAGTGCATGAATATTAGATGTTTGCAAAATGTTGACATAATCAATAACCTCTGAATAAAACTATGTTTACATTTCAATTAGTTTTACTATTAAACTCTTTAATTTGTTTTATACAAAATTTTATTCATTAACCACTTAAGTGTTGTCTGTTATTTTTTTATACATCTTATTTAAAAGATGAAGGTATTTCAATATAACGTAATTTATAGGTACATCTGGCAAAAACTTTTTATACATCTATTAACATATGATAGATAGTAGTTTTACGTTATAATATTAAAATATTTTCATAAACTAACAACAGAAGTCTGGCAACTAATGACAACTTGCAGTCAAAATTATCAATAATGTTTTCCTATTATTCCACAATATAATTAAGGTCTACTTTTGTCCAGGGTATTTTTACATATAAGACAAAAGTAATCTAAGATACATGGGTTAATATTGAGAAGAATGTGATGTAAAAATTATTTTTTTTTTAAATATAAATTCAACACTTCAGTATTTTTGTCTTTATTCTATAATGGTCTAGCAGTATATCAAATGATATGAACATTTGTTTTTCTTTTAAAAACGTTTATAAAGAACCAACATGAGATAATTTGTTTTAATGTTAATTTTTAGTTCTCGTAATATTTTTGTTAAAATCCTGCAGTGTGACTTCTTCAGGCAAAAACTTACATTGAAGCACAGAGAATCATTCCATGGGATTCTATGCCTCTCATTTTAGCTGGTTTCAAGTTGCAAAGTACTACCACTAAACGACCAATAAGGTCATCAGCTGGAATTAGTTTAGCCAGTCCACTGATTATAGTCCGAGGGCCAGTTTCATCTCCAACGTCGACTTGAGACACATACAAACTGTCTGCATCAGGATGCTGCACAAAGAAAAATTGACAACAGTGATAAGTTTCATATCTTACCGACAATAATATAGAAACATTATGTTAAATATAACACGGAATAATTTCAGGAATTTCTAGACCTAATGATTTAATCAATACCAGTTAAATAAAACTAAATAAGAGAGTAAAATATAAGGTTTACTTTTTATTTTCAGGATAACACAAGCAATTAATATAACCTTCAATGTTTATTTAATACAATTTGTTTAGTGAGATCCACTGGTGGTGGTTTCTTCAGTTTATTACACAAACATTTATCTGAAGGATGTTTTTATACACTTAAAAATTATTTTTAAAAAATACTTGTTATGTACATTACCACTTTTTAAATAAGAACAATTTAAAAACTTTTGGCATTAAACTGATATATGTAATAAGAATATATTGTGGTATGTACATTTATGTAATGTCACAATTTGTAATTTTCATGAGCAACACCTGTACAAGAATTTGCAAGGTAGGCCTATAACCACTCAATACTGACTAATGTAATGTGGTTATATTTCTCCACTTTTATTACAATTTCACCATCAACTATAAAATTCTGATACAAGTAGTTGGTTAATTTCATATTATTACACTTTTAGATCTTTGATGTGTTATGTAAATGTTTTGTAAGCGACAACATGTCGTGTTGTGTTTAAATTTTCATTTCTATTATTTATGTTATTGTTTCAAGGTTTAAACTAATAAAATATGTTGTTATTCATTTAAGGTAACATTTAGAATTTTCTAGAATTAAGTAGACCAATCATATGTTTGTAAATTAAATGTTGCGGGCCTCGTGTCTAGATGTTGTGTCTCGTGCAAGAACGGACATGCGTGGATTGCTCTGGAGTTCTATGGAAGTTTCACGATTTTTCGAGTAGTAGGCCTACTGATATAAAAGACGGTGATGCGAGAAGAAGAGATTCATTAGTTTTTATTCAAAGAAAGGAAAAAAGAGTCAGACATTAGTTTTATTCAAAAGAAGAGAGTCAGTTATTTGAGAAGGTTTAAGTGTTTGCTGTGATTTGTGACTGAAGTTAGATCTACAGAAGCTGTGATTTTATTTCGTCAATCTCTACGATCCTTTCGAATTAGTGGTTATACTGTAAGTCAACATGTGCGGAACTATTTATGGGAGATCGGAAAAATTGAAGGCGACAATTTTGTGACGTTCATCGGAGGCATCGTGAAAAGAACTTCGACGAATTCATCGAACTGTGAATTGTTTCTGAACTTCTTCATTTAAGCTTCGGAATTTCTTCGTGGGACTAAATTCACATCCTAGACTGGAATTTGAGACTTTCATATTAGATCAATATATTAGATACAGGCCAGTACCATTTTGTATTGTGATTAATTTTGAAGGTTGAAGCTAATACCATTTTGTTTTGTAATTAATTTTAAAGGTTTAATCTTAATATCTGTCATTGTTATCATATAATTTATGTTATATCTGTTAATAGTTTAGTGTAATAAATTATACAAGATGTTATCTGTGTTTTTCTGTTGCGTTTAGTCTACGAAAAACATAAACAAAAACGTAACAGATGACCTATAAGTTGCTGTTCTAACACTTGTGAAAGTAGTCCATGGATGTGTAGGTTTCTGAATAATTACTCATGTTTAATTCTGAAATTCAACTGTTCAAAATTATGATACAGGTATCATGCAGAGAAGCTAAATGAACAGGGAAAAATAGCATACATGTCAAAAATATGCTTGTGTGTCTAAATCTACTAAATAATATATCTACAACAGAGAAATGGGGTATAACATGTAACGATAAATCAGGGTCTTGTTTTCACAAAAAAGGCATATCAAGTAATTTCAACACATAGTAATCACATCATAGACTTTCATTAGCTGCACATCAACATTATTTCTCACCATTTGCACATCCATTATCTTTCCCACTCTCAAGTCTAATCTGACAGGAGAAATTTCATCATCTGTGTTAGCTTTTCCTCCTAAAAAAACAACAAAAGCCAGTGATTATGCAGAAGTTAATAACTAACTTGAAAGTAACGCTATGGATTTTAGTCAGGTAAGCACACCAATTTATGATACAGCTTCCCAACAGGAAACATTTTATAACCAAAATTATAAAGCTTCTCAATAACCTTTTAGTTTTTAAAATTACAATTTTTGTTAGAAGTATAGGCCTAGCTAATCACTTACTACTGAAGATAAACATATACTCAACCAGTGGTGATTCAACAGTACAATACCGGCTTCTTTTGCTTCTAAAGAATTTCTCTTCACGAGATACACTAGTGTATTATCTCAATCAATCTCCATACAATAAAAATTTGGCATAATATAAGTAACCTGGAAGCTTTTATCTCAAATGCTACATGATGAATAAAAACTATTACTGTCATAACAACCTTCATTGGATCTCTAATTAATGATTATTATTAGGTTAAAAAAATTTGTACCTCTGGCCTACTTAAGTTTATGATATAAGTTATGATACACTTTGTATGGATTTCTTTAAATTATCACAATATTAAGTAAAACCTATTAAACAAGGTGAGAACATTAGCATAAAGACCTATTAAAACATCAACTATTTTGAAAATAAAGACTGAAGCTATCCATAAAATATTCCACTCTAAAATCTAAACTGAGTTTTGTTTTTGTTTTTTGTTTATCATGGAAAATGAACTGCAAGAAAGAGAACAACAAAATTCATTTATTTTAAATGTATGTAAAAGGATTTAAGAACTAAAATACTTCAGCTAAGTTAAACAAGTTATTCAGCAGTGACTGACCAAATCTTCATGTCACATTTATCTATAACAAATGATGTAGTTTCAAATTTTATATTTAAAACCAAACTTATTGTGGAACAAATAAATAAAAATTATGTTACTTCTTAAAGCCACAAAGTTAATAACAAGTGAGAATCTACATATTTGACATCAAGTGTGCAACAGGAACCAAGGCAGGGGCTATATCATTTAAGAGAAACTGAAAACTGTTAAGAAGATAAATGGTTTGTTTTTGCAGGATTTTAAAGGTCCAGTGTGGTAATAATATGATGTAAAAAGAAAATTTTGTTCATTCTTACTGCCACAGCTACCTTAAACATAATTAGTTTAAGAATGTTTTAACATAAAATCAATTAATTATCACACAAAATCTCTATTAATGATCCTTAACTGTAAAGAAAGTTATATACTCAAACTTTTCAAGCTGAAAAAAAATTTCCTGTACAAATATTTATGCATTTACTTTTTTTTTCTATTAATGGAAGAAAGTTGAGAGGTTGATTATGGGTGTATCTTTTAAGACTATTACTTCAAAACAGAATCATCTCTAGTTCCTTCCTTAATTCTTAAATGGGCTTAAAATTCCTGTTAGAAGTCTGGTTTTCCCATTAAAATCATAAAAATCTTCATAACACCAGTTACCAAAAATAACTTTGTATCTTCATAAAAAATGAGGAATAAATTAATTAATGTGAATAAAAGAAAAAATATTTTATTAATTATTTAAAAAAATTAAATAAAAATAAATTTAAAATTAATCCAGCCCTGTCAAGAGATTGATTACATCTGCCACATTATAGTGGTGGTAATGACACCAAACATGATAAAGTATTATGTTTAAATTACTGAAGCACTCCACTTTTAATTTGAATATAAAATAAGTTTTGCTGCAATTAAATTTTCTTGTGTAGGAACACCACTTGTGAGAACTGTAATTGTTTGGTGGGAACTTATTCTGACACATAGCTGTATTTATAAATCAAAAACACAACTTAAAACCAGTATGCTTATCAATTAAGAAATATATTTTTTGTTTTGTTTTTTAAATTCCAGCAACAAAAATGTATTAGAACTTTTCTACTAATGACTTATTCTTTGATTTTTAAAGATGAAAGATGTTTTGCTGAGAGATCATTACAAAAACATAAACCATATCAGTTATTTATTACATACTCAGTTCAAAATATGTTTGATAAATAAAGTGGATGATTATTGATATTTACAAATCAACAAACTGTTGGGCACATTAACTGGCTACATTCAACTAAAAAAGTATTATTGCATGAAACTTGGATAGCTGGGATAACCATAAACAGGAATAATCAAAAATACTAATTAAAAATATTATTTTCATATATTACGACACTAATATACCATGCTGAACTACCTAACAATAATTGAGAAATTATAATGGCAATATTTTGGTTACATGGATAATTTAAATAACTGAAAAACTGGTTGTGATTTGTTGAGTATTTTTGTGTCATTAATTTATTATTTTGTATGACATTAATCAGTCTTGTCAATGCTCAGTCTATTAATTATACTGATTAACTGAGTTAAACCTTCAGCCCTATTGAGTGGAACCTGTTAATTAATCCTTTATATAATCTAACTGATCGAAAAATGAATCCACACTGTTAAACCTAAACACCAAAAACTATAATCATCTCATATTAAGTCGCTAAAAATTATATGTTAGTTAGAAATATAAAACCTTCTTACCTTTTGTTGAAGCATCTGGTCCCATCAACCACAAGAAATAAGAAAAAGTGTAAAGGTTAATGGTTAATAAGTTTACCATCCTGAGATTAGTTAGAACATAGCACCACCAATTATCAAACACATCTTGTCTCTTCATAGAAAATTAAGAACAAGTTAGTTCACGTAAATAAAAGAAAGATTTTCAATTTTCAACTACAAAATGTAGTTCAAACTTTTAATGTTACAAGTTCTACAAAATATTCTTATTATAAATTTCTGTGTTAAGTACAGTGATAGTGTGAACCTGAAAATTTTATTTAAAAATAACTTTCACTTTAGCCTCAAAAAATTGAATACAAATTATTCAGTAAATGAAAGCTTAAACTGATATGATGTAATAAAAAATGATGACTTTGTATCAAATAAATAACACTATGTGACACAAATTTTGTTCATGAATAGTATGTGTTATTTCTTAATTGCTTATGTTGTTAACTTCAAACTTTGCTTTTATGACCTGGATAATGAAATTTAGAAATTAACCTATTTTCTATGTAAAAACAGGCAAATTTGCACATTTTCATTTACATAAGGTCTGAATAAAACAACATATGAATCAAGATTTACATGTATTTATACTAGAGTTATACAAAAATAAACAAAAATGTTTAGAAGATAATAGTTTTTCGAGATTTGCGAATGCAATGTAAATCACTTTCACGTATCAGCTCCCAAATACAACCTCCCATCATGCTTTTGTTATATGCTCCAAGATCACAAAAGGAAAGTTTGAAGAGAAAAATAGGTCTTTTCCATTTACTTTAAGCACAAGCAATTGGGAAATAATACTTTCTGCCCAGAAACACGAAAAAGTAAAAATTTTGTTACACAGTGTAATTTGTATTTGGTACCCAAACAGTTAAACATACCCTAAACAAAAATATTTAAAAAGATTATGCAAGGATATAACTTAGTACAGAAAATAATGAAATTATAAACAAGATGGTCTGTTGCACATTTATTTATACAATCTTCTGGCTGTACTATTCTTTATAAATAATCAAATATGCATAGTAATGGTCTGATCAAAGCTATTTTCTTCACTGTAACTAATCCCTTATTTGTTTATCTAACAGTTTCAGGTAACCATAGATTTACACACACAAAATAATCATCCACACTGTGTGTAATTACTTTGATATGAGTCTTACCCAAGTTCAAGTGAATTATAAAAAAACAAACAATATCTTTATGAGAGAAAGAGAGTAAATCGAAATGTTTTGATTAATTTTCCTTCTTATTAATAATGCTTTGCTTGAAAATTAATCAATTTTTGGGAAATAGTTATTAAGTCTACTTACTTTTGCCTACAACAGGGTAAGCAGTAGCTGCCAATTTCTTGAGCTTAGGATCCTCAAATGTTTTTCGAATGGGTTCCAGAAGTCGATTGAGGTACTTCTCCACTGCATTTTTAAGATCACCTGGATGAAGTTTCTAAAATTGAAAAAGAAACAAAAACCCTCACATTAAAGTGCAAGTTTAAAGATATTCACGTTTGCTGTAGCCTGACCAATCCAACAGGCTCTTCTTTCAATTTGCTGACACTTCCAATAAAATTTGCCAACTGATAAGTTTTTACCACCATATTATGGTTAGGATATTGTTAAATACATATAACTGTTTTAAGTACAGCTCAAGTATTAAACTTAGTAATATTTAGAAGTGATAGTTTATCACAAGTTTATGTAACTGTGCAAATCATGTGTTGTGTAATTCACCTGTTTTAAACTGGCAACTATTGTATTATTGTATCATGTTTAAGAATTTTTGATTTATCTCAAAAGTGATATGTCATCTCATACCATGTCGAAAGTTCTAGTCATAAGTTGCAATGAATAAATATGCATCAAAATACAGTTCAAACAAAACAAAGCTAATGACAGATATAGTCAAACAGATCTAGACTGTTGGTTTGTAAGTTTAGCTGTAAAGTGTATGTTGGAACTTTTTTTCTAAGTGATATTATTGCAGACTGTACTGTAACAACAGAGTATAAAAATAAAGATTTTCTTATCAATCATGTTACAAAATTATTGAACAAACCCACGTGGATTTTTACCAAAGGGTGACAATTATTTAAACCTCTAGTTACAACTGTGGTAAGCAACAGTTATAGTAATAAAAAAGCAAGAAGAATAATCTGTCATGTCAAATTTTGTTCTAGAGTCATCAAACCAGCCTGAGAGGACATTGATGACAACAACAACAATAAAAGAGAATAAAAAAGAAAGTTATTTGAAGCTCTGGATACAACTTTAATAACCAACAGTGTGAGGTGTGTGAAATTATCATAAATTATATTTTCATAACACAGTATAATAATTAATCTTGTGTTCTAATGTAATGAACCATCCAGAGTGGGCTTTGTGAATGTTTTACAGTTTACCAATCTAAATGCTATTTTTTGTACCTTAAACATTTTTCATATGGGTAGGAATCTGAGCACTTCGTCACATTTTGTGGAACTTGCATTCAAAATTTTATAAATGTATGTAAATAAATTTTGAATCAAACTGTAGTTTCTATCCAAATTTCAGCATTGTACATTAACTTTTTACCTTAAAAGTAAATATCAAAAAAATTGGCTAAATATTAATTTTTTGTGTCACATGGTACATTATATCCAGTTTTAGCTGATATTATCAATACCAACAAGCTGGAATATAAAATAAAAACCTCCTACTTTTCTCATTGCTGAGGTATCGTATTTACTAAACACCAATAGTGGCTCCATCCACCTTCCTCATTTAAACAAACTTGTTTACCTTTGCCTATTTTTCTTAATTACATGTTTACATCCAATACAAAGTATGCATTTTGAACTACATGAACCTGCCAGTTTTCCTAAATTACTTGTGCAGGAAAAGCTGTCATAACCACTGGAGAATTTGAGAAGTGTTGATCAAGGTAATATTATGATTAGAAATGAGATACTTAGACAAAAGTTACAAAGCTTGATAAATTACAGTGAATTTTTGTGGTATCCATATGGTAATTTATAATTTTTTTGTTATTTCAAAATGTATATATAAAACAAAAAATTATCTTTTTGTTCTTCATGTGCAAAATTCAATGAGGCTCTCAGTTATGGTGCACAAGTGCAAACTCTTTATAATGTATACAGAAGTAGAGATCATTACTTTCTGTTTAAATTTTATTTACTGTTCTGTGTTTTAAAAAAATAACTGAAATATAAGAATTTAGTTGTAAACAATAATATATATATTCAATAGATGGTAGCTGAAATATTGTATTTTACAAAATGTTAGTACACCAGTACTAAAACATTTGTATTTTGTAGAGGACAATTTTCTGCCGTTTCATACAGTAAAATGATCTTAACATTCACGAAGTGACTTGTAACTTGTGTGGTGCAATTATCACTTATACATGGTTTAAAGATATAACAAATAACTGATAAAAATAAATAGATGTATACTGCTACAAGATTTTAGCTACTTAGAATAAATAATTATTGCTTCCTATTATAATTTGTAGTCACTCTTAAAAATAAAGGGTAATTTAAGTTTACTTCACTTTTTTTATAATGGTGCTAACAAAGAAATCAAATCAACTGAGTTTATATAGTTAAGGTAGAGAAGATACAAGATTTAAAGTTTTTCATAAAATAAATTTCATATTGCAAACAAAATATGACAATTTTCTGATAAAGTATTTTTCATCTTATAATCAAACACTGACAAGCATAACTTTAATTAAAATACTTATTAAAAAGCAAAATATTCTGCTATTTTGTGTACAAAAGCCTTATAGTGTTTATTGCTAGTTTGCAAGACTTCATATGAATGTGTGTAAACATTATCAAAAAGTATGGTATGACTAATCTAAAGGTTATTTTGATGGTTATGTAGACTAGCCCTGTGGTCAAAATTAACAAAGTAAAAAGTTTTTGAAAATACTGATGTTGAAAACACATACTAGCAATGATAAACCCTAAAATTTAATGTGGAATAGTTAATAAAACTAGTTCTTACTAGTTCAGTGAAGTCATTTTCTAAGGACTCGTAATCTTTGTAGGACACATTTCCTCCATTTTTGGAACTTCTTTCAACAACAAAATCTATATAAAATAGATTACGCAAAATTTAGATATTTTACAAATCTGTAGGTTTTTAAAGAAATTAATAATAATAATAATTCTGCTTATGTTAATTTCCTAGAAGCTTGCAGTAGAAGAGCAAATATCAGAACCAAAGGTAAAAATTTGCATTTTTTATATTATCTATAAAATACTTCACTTCCTACAATAACACACACAAATTTCTGAAAAACCAAGCACAAACACACCTTCACTTTTGAATACAGAGAAAATAACATGATGTACAAAAGCTAAAACACCATTTTCTTCTTTGTTTCCAGGTTCACAGAATGCTTTCTTTAATTTCTTTTTAACTGTAGCCTGAGTGTCAAGCAAGTCAATCTTTGAGTCTTCTTCCGATGCACTCATCTTACCACCTGTCAACCCTGGAACTGAAGGAGAAGTTGCATATAAAACAACATATTTCAACATTAAATATAAATTATTTACTGAAAGGCAGCTTAACTGGAAAAAATTACTAGCATAACACATAATATTAAATTTATATATATATATATATATATCTATATTGGGATGCCACAACAGACTGGACAGACTTTCACAATTAGTTGAGTTCTGATGTTTAATGACAAAAATTTAATAGAAAACACGAATAAAGAAACTGAGAAGAAAATCTGAAATATACTGAATTTTATCTAACGTTCCCTTTCAAATGACTGTTTTTTCCAGAACAACATAATCTGGTGTACATCAAGTGTATTATTATCAAAGTTAGCAGTAAAGTATTACCAAATATCACTAGAATCTTCATAATAGTTTATTATCTAATACATTTTCTAGAAGTTATATCTCATAGCTAAAACAGTAAAATTATTTACTTCTAATAATGCAAAAAACATGCATTAATAATACTGTAATGACTGGGAACCAAGATTAAATTACATAAAACATTAAAAAGACTTGTGGACTTCTTAATTTAGATGTTTTTATTTTAATTACTAATAAATAACCAAACTTATAATAATGATCAGTATAAGGAAAGAGCAGAATATTCTATAAGAAATAAAAAGGGGGAGAAAAATAACTGTAACAAACATTAACTGCCTCTTTCTTTTTTACTTAAATGTTTATACACAGTTTTATATCAGCATTTCATAGACAAAAATGTCAACTGTTTCTCAAATATTAACAAAAGATAGAGTTCAAATGAAAAGAGTTCTATTTTAATATTGCTTCTAAAATAAGCCATATATTTTGAACCACCAGTGTAACATTTAAAACAAATAATTTGAGAATTTATGTAGTTGAAGTAGAATGAAATTATAATTTGTAAGCTTTTTTTACTTAACTTCTTTCTGCTAAACATTTCTATTTTATAATTAATGGTTATAATAAGTGTTGTAAAGAATTTCAATAAAAATGAGTTTTAAACACCCCATGTTCATAAAAAAATAGGTCTGTGTAAGAAACACAAAATTTATTTGAAAACAATGCCATTTCATTGTAATATTACTACAAGCCATAAACAGATATACATCAATATTCTAAGAACACAATACAATTTGTTTACAGAAAATATTAAGTATTTTGTTTGTGTGTGTGTTCTAATTTAAGGAATTATTCCACTTACCCATGGGGTTCATCAAATGAATCCTCTTTGTATAACCTAGCTGTGGCAAGTACTGAAATATGTATTCACACTTTCAATAAGTTTGTTAGCTTTATGAAGTCAAACTATACTAAAAATCTTAAATTAATATACACACACAGTTTCAGATCTTCTATAACACAAGTTAATTCTTCAGGAAAAATTTAATTTCTATTAAATATCATAGCATATAAATGTTTAAAACAAACAACTGACCATTCTAAATTATTTGCAGGTACTCAAACTTACATGTACAGTCACCTAACAAAAAGTGATAATAACATCTACACGGATGAACAATTTGAATTGTATTTTTAACAAATTATGTACTATCAATGATCATTTCCTTCATAATCTAGTTTTACACTTTTCATTACCTACAAAATATTACATGGCATCTTTATTCAAAAGCATCTAAAGATTTTGTTGTTCATAACTATTGAAATAAAGAAAATAACCTTTTCAGCAAATGTAAAAATCTTCCTTTGATCAACTCCTCCAAACTGAGCATCAACTTTAAGATATTCTTCATCCAAAGCCTGGAAACAAACAAACAGTCTTTCGAATACCCTGATTCTACATTTCAAAACTGAAAGATTAAAACTACATTTATGTTCACATTACCTTAACTAATTCACTTATAATAAACAAAGAACATAAAAAGTTAAATTAATATGTTTATAGCAGAAATGATTCATTACTTGGGTTCTTTTCAATGATACATGTGCTGGCATCCAATAAAATTTCAAAAACAAGTGGATTTTCAACATTATGTGTACAAGTTTTAAACTTGTGTTATACCACCTTAAGATTATTCAGTAGTGAAATCCTCAAAGAGGTAATCAGCTGGGTGGAATGGACCTGTCTTTGCAAGTGAAAATACTACATTTAGACTAAAAAATTACAATCTGAGTATCAATCAATAAACGTTTTGTGATAGAACAATGGAATGCATGTGCATCTGAAAAAACAGTTCAAATAAGTCCTGATACAAGCATCTCCTTAAAAAATAGGTTCTGTTACTCAGTACTGGTGAGTACCAGCCTAATTTCAGCCCTGAGGTTATTGTCACTTTGTTAACAGGAAACGAAGAATACCTTCTTATATAAGCCATTAGATTTTAGTGTTCCTGAAACAGCATTATTGAATAGTATTTTTTTGTCTTGTGCATATGTGACCAATCTCCATTGATATGAAAAGTTTAGAATGTTCTTATAGCATAAGCTCATAAACAATTTTCATTCTACTTACTTACCTAAATAGACTAGCTCTGTCAAATGAGCTCAGCCAACTTAAGTGATAACAGATCATTAATGTTAGTTTAGTTGTTTTTATCAATACCATCAAAAGTTGCCAGACATTATGTAGGCCAATATCGCATTACTTACCTGCAACTACAGAAATTAAAACAACTATATTACTTTATTCTACAACTACTGCAAATAAACTTTATAACACTGTTTAGGGAATGTAGCACAAAATTACACTGTGTGCTCTATCAATTTTCAGATTCCCAAAGAAACTAACGAGAGAGATTACAAAATTGTATCATATTAATACAATTACAGAACCTTTTATATATATCTAAAAACTGAAAATAAACAATGTAACAACCCTATGTACAATTATATCAAGAGTGCTTAAAGAGCTAAACCAATCAATCCAACACATCGATCTGAAATTGTTTTTAATCACAGAAAACACTAAAAAACAACTCTGAAAGAAGTAAAAGCTGCAGTGTTTACACTGAAGTTTAGAGGAAAAATAAGATGGTAGTTACAAAACCCTGAATCTTCAACCTCTATGGTTTAATGCAATTTTAAAAGGTTGCAAATTAAGATTTTGTTACCTGAAGTCCTGGATAAAGAAGACTACTTATTAGTGGATGATCCACTTGTTTCACCACTTCTGCTCCTGCTTTTTTAGCATCATGCTCTGTTACCATGGACACGAGTCTGTAAACATCCTTTGTAAACTCCCTGAGAACCATTAAGATTCAATGTATAAAGAACATATGTTTTAAAAATACAAAACATAACACTGAATTATGATGAGAGCTTTAATTCATTATTTCATTATGAAGATAAATTATATTTATTTATATTTATATTACATCTGTGACAAAAATATGAATAAAAATAACAAAATTCATCAAATGCACTAAAACTTTAGAATGAAGTAATTCTGGAGTTCTGTGGTATGTTTTTTTCTTTGGACTCAAGAATAAAAGTTGATATTCTTTGTAGAAAAAACAATAACTGATATATGTTTCCTTTTTTAAATTGTAAGTTTTTATTGTACTTTTTTCTAAAGTGTTAAAACTATGTGATATCTCATACTTTGTCTATTTCTAATAAAATCAGTAATTATATGAAGAACAGAACTTACAGTATACAGTCTAAGTTAAGATAATAATCACTTTGTTAATTAAAACTACATTCTTACTTTGTGAACTGATAATCTGACCCCTTTACAAACTTCAGTTTCTCAAGAGGTACTCCAATTGACTGAAGCATTGCCTTTATTGCATGCTCATAATACTGGGTTCGTAGTTCAAGAAGTTCCCAGGGTGCTTTCATGTTATCCAGGTAGGCATGCAGGTCAGCAAATAATATTGTTACCTGAATTCACCATACAAATATAGATACCATTAAAACTATTTGTTCAAACTAACTTTATCTGTTAAAAAACAACAACATTTGGATTTAAAATATAATTGCTATACTGATTTCAACCTTTCATTTCATAATAATTATAATTAGTCCTCACAGCCTATTCAGTTGCTGTGGTCCAAATAACAAAGAAAAACCTAACAAAATAATAGTGACAAACATGGCACAAAGAGAAGCAATGTGATAAAAGAATCTGAAAATTACTGTAATGAAACATATAGGCAGATTATACAGTCTTTTTATTCAGTGGTAAGCTATGAATACCATTAGAAACTTTTCAATTCAAATATACCACACCTTTGAAACTTGAAACTAAATGCCTAATACTGATGTAAAAAAGAAAACAATATTGACACTACACATATACATTCAATGCAAAAACTTCACTGGCAATTGATAGTCAATAGTAGCAGATTTAAGATTTACTAAGAAATGATATGAAATGTATTTTTCATGCAAGCATAAACTGTTCTTAAAAATAAGAGAGTACCCCATAAAAATTTATTTTATTTACCTACTAACCCACAAGTAAATGTACCTTGAGACATTCTAACCACATCAATATCACTTTCTGTTATAAATATTTTGTGGAAGTAATAAAAAATGCAAAGTTTATACCAGTTTTCAGCCAAATATTTCTTCTAGTTGCCATTAGCCCTTTTGTAATGGCCACGTCATTGTGTTTGTTGACTTGCATTCAAAGTGTCACTAAACTACTATTCACATCAGAAAGTCTGGTACCAAATTGTTGATTATAATTCAAATTTGAATATTACATGACTTAATTTCTTAACTTGAAAGTAAATAATAAAATAACACATCCAAATATCACTTTTTTTGTGATTCACGTGGTATGTTGAATGCAGCACTGGTTAGAATTAAATGTTTGTGATGTCAAAATACAATAGTTTGTACAAATTAGGCACTCAAATTACCAATGTTGACAAGCTAGAACACAAAATAAGAATCTAATATCTTTTTATTTTGCTGAGATATAGCTTATGTATGGAATCAAATACAGTGCCCCTCTTTCCATTTTTGGAAACAGTCCCTTATATTCACTTACTTCAAAATATATTGCATGGTAATAACCAATTGGCAGCACAGAATGTCCTACTAACAGTTACTTCTCAACCATTTTAACCTGTCAAAAGGCTACCAGCTTCTTTAAAACCAAAATTTCAGGGAGGTAGTTTGTATCTTTAGTTTGCTCAAAGTTTCATATTTATTATGTTTAATAAATTATAGTGGAATTCTATGGTATTGATACATTAATTTATGTTTTGTGGTTATTTAACTGCATATATAAAACTTTAAAAATTATAGTGTCATATCCTCCATGTGCAAAATTTTAAGACTTAGCAACCTACATCCAGCAGCAACCAAGCTGAAAAGTCACAGTTAGAAGAGAAAATTGTGTGCTTTACTTCTTTATTTTCTATCTTTTAAGAAACTAAGCATATAGTAATAATCTATATAGATATACATTGCATAATATAATGTATAATAACTGAAATGTGATTTTATACTCCAAAATACTTTACATTAAGACAGAGCTAAGACCAGCTCACTTTGTAAAGACTAACAGTCAGTCTTATATTACTGGATACAGTAACATGAGTGCATGTGCACTGCACCAATGCAAGTTATGCAATGTTAGTCAGGCATGACTAGATGGTCAACACATTAAAAATAATAACTGTGTATAAATATATAATATTATGAGATTTAAGATGCTTAAACATTTGTGTTATAATTTGTCCTTCTAGAATGAAAAGCAGAAAATTTATATTTATTTCCTAATTTTTTATGGTGGTTACATGGTCAGTCAGATTTACAGACCCTACATATGGTGGAGAGAATAAGAGACAAAACATAGTCTTACTGAAAATAAACACCTGAAATGTGTTTAAGAGGTTTTAGAGATTACACAAATAATACTTGTAATTTTAAGGATGAAGAATAGTTTTAATCATATCAGGAAAATCTCTTCCCACTCAGACAAGTGACAAACAAATCTTTATTAAAAATACTTCATTAAAATATCAAATGCTATGTTTACAAAAATGTTTTAATCTTTACTAAAAGTCTACCAAAGTTGTGAAGATACACATTCTGCATCAAAAGTTATAGTTCAAATACCTACCATGTGCAAATGTGTATAAGAACTTGTGTATATCATACAGAGCCCATTGTGAAAGGGTTACACAGACAAACTGGTTAATGTAATATCAGTAATGTATGCAAAATATAAATTTTCTCATTGTAGATGAAACCACTTTAAAAAAAAAATATGTTCAGCTAAGTAAGAATTCATTAAATATTCAAAATTAGAAACATCAAACAAGAAGCACAAGTAAAAATACATATTCATCTACATTAAACACAATAAAATGATTAAAATATCAAATATGTAATTCTCATTAGTTGTGTGACTAAAGAAATTACTGCATTTCTCATTTTAAAACCTTGTATGTCTATCAGTACATTGATAACATTCCTTTTGACTCGTCACAAATTACCACCACCACCAAAGTTCATGATTTTAAACATTTTACCCCATTTAAACACAAGCTTGTGAGGGAATAGTTTCTGTATTTCAAATTTTCATTTTATTTATAAAATAAAATACATTAGAATCTAAATTCAAATTCTAGGAGTAAATTAACCAAGTACCAGAAAACAGCAAAATGTAAGCATCATTTAACACACACCTCACATCCAGCCTTCAGAAAATCTGCTATTTTTGTCATTGGAACAAAGTATGCTACATGAGGTTTTCCCGTAGTGGCTGTTCCCCAATAAATTTTCAAATCTCGATCTTTTAAGATTTCATTCATTCGATCTTCACCAATTATTTCCTGGAATACAATAAACAAGACTGATAAGAATAAGCCATCCAACAGCAGAACAAGTTATGAAATAAATATCAATCTACTTTTAGTCCAATGACAACTCAAGCTGTTTACCACTGAACTTACAAATACAAAATACTTTTCCTTACATTTACTAAAAGCATTTGTAATATTAGAGAATCAATATTTAACATTACTTTCATATCACAAAAAATGCAATCGGACATTATTACATCCATAAAATACTGAGAAGTATACTGCAGTTTTGTACTATGGAGTTAAACTAAACTAAATATTTCAAATACCTTAATTAATAATAGAAAACTAGAAACTGCAGCACACAAATGAACTTGTTTTATTTAGCTTTATGGGTTATGTGTTGCAGTAATTACTTCTGCCACCAAAGATGGATGGAAATTATGTTTTCACCCCTATGGATGTTTCTCAGCAAGATTTCTTGAAAATGGCTGAAGGGATTTGGACAATGAGCCAGTTTAAAAGTGATTTAGTTTTGGAGGGTGAAGGTCACACACAGCAAGGTCATGAAAAACTAAATAAATATCTATCTTTCAATACTAGAACAGATTTCTCATACTAATTTTGCTCTGCAACCCAGTAATAAATGATCAGATTTTGATGAAACTTAGTGAACATAGGTAGAATACTATTCCTCATTATCTTGCCAAAAACTGTGTGTGTTAGTAGCAACAGACATGTTGACACATTTTCATATTTTTTGAGAGCCAAATATGATCAGGGGTATGCTTTCTACAGAGTGCCCTCTAGTTGTATAATTTATCCTGAGGCCAATAAATTAAATGAACCATACTGGTTTAATTAAAGTAAATTTCAGTTCATAAAGTATGCAATTGATTACACAAACTTACTTCAAAAGTGGCATAAAACTAATTCATCTTTTCTCAAACTTAAAACACATATAAGAATGACAACTTTGTTGTAACACAAAACAAAACACAACACACACAGAATAAAAAGAACAGGACCGGTTATTTATTATGTAGATCTTTATGAATGACAATCTGCATATAAACATACTCCGTGTATGCATGTGTGTGCAATTTATAAATATACTTGCATTGAAACAGATTTAAACACAGGAAATATGTAATACCTCTAAACCTCCTTTTACTTCATATCACATTAACAGTGACAAATAAGATTTGGCAGATAAACAAGAATTATTTTTTTCTGCCCTTTATCTGTACTTCTTGAAATACTACAAGATAACAAGGTACATAAGAATCCTTTAAACAATATACACATTAACTCTTAAATGCCTGAATGTATCATTTCATGCCACTTATTATATTGTTTTACTGCACTGAAAAAAAGAACAAAAACTGTTTGAAACTTAAGATAAACTTTATGCATATTATGTAACTTCTGAAAAATATTTTTTTTTTTATATATGATAGTTGTATAAATCAGAAAACTCATGAATTAAAAAATATGGTTTACTTTGTTGAAGATTTCCATTACTGACTTTTTGTGTTCTCCTTAAGTCCTGTTAAACTTTCCTAAAGTTTTTATTTTATAAAACTGTAAATTTTATCTTTGCTTTGATTCCAGAATATTTTATGAAATTTCACTGTGTTTATAATTGCTGGTATGAAATAGAATTCTAAGCAAGTTAGTTTTTTTCCTTTTAAATTGTTAAGTAAAAGGTTTCATTAAGTACATCCAATTAATTTTAAACACATTTCACATTCATTAATATACAAATATTTTTTGGTTATTTTCTCTGCCCATTCAAGCAAGTTACTTTGATCAACATCATGAGCAAAATGAAACTGATATGGTCAAGTGTAAAATGACCTCTACGAATAACAACCCTCTACCTCACACTGAGAAATCAGACAAGGAAATGACTCTTTAAGCTAAAAGATTCCAGTTTGATTGAACTCCATTAGGGAAAACCTTGTGCTTTCTCAGATTCAAAAACTAATAATTAGTCTTTTGTATAAGAGATACAAACATGATTTTTTTAATTTATCATTAATTACTTGAGTTTCACTTTATCAAAAACTGCTTTAAATGAAACAAAACTGGAAATCTGGAATAATAAAAACACATTTTTATTACTTGGGTGAAAGTATTGAAGATAAAGTGTCTTGTATATATAAAACTTAATAGTAACAACTGAAAAATACTTACCTGCAAATTTCTTTTAATCATAAGTGCTTTCCCTTCCATACCTGTTGTGTCTCCATTCATGTAGTTTGACATTTTATAGTTTTAGTTGTATTGTCCTCTATATACACAGTGAAAAAAATTTATTGAGCTGAAGGAAAATGTTAAAAATTTTACTTCTACTTAATGTTACCTAAATACTGAATATAAACACTTGAAAAAAACTAAATACTGACAACATTACATACAATGCCAGTGACTTTTTATACTTTCATTCTCTACAGATATAACTTTTTTGGAAAATATTTGTATATTAAACTTAAATGGAATATTATAATGTAACATACCAAACTTTTATTAAAAGTTAGAAACCAAAACACCATTCCATAAATTATTATACAACTTTATAAACAAGATTTAATTTTACCTTTTAAACGACACAAACTAGTTTTACTTTTAATAATAATAGGGCTAACTAGAAATTTGTTTGGCTTTAAGATAGAAGAAATAATAGATAATAACAATAAAAGTAACAGCAAATAATCATCATTAATATATATGCATAGACACACACACATGGAACCTACCTGTTGTCCTGTAATTTTAAAGTCATAATCAAGTTTATGGTAAGTTGGTATGAATAACGCTTATTTCTGTTCTTGGACTTTTTTTAAGCCTAAAAGTCTAAATTTGAGACTACCGTGTGAAAATTCGCTCAGTTTCAGATCCCTTTTTCCACCGGTTTATTTTTGAAAATAAAAACTTTATAAGATAACTATGGTTGTGTTTAATCAGATAGAAAACGAATATAAATAACAATGACAGTTTGCTACAAACGGTACACTAACTTTCGAAGTAGTCACTATCGCAATATCGTTTTCGTATGATGCAATCCGATATAAAGCTTGAATCACAGAACAATTTCCAGCTTAATTTAATATAGTATTAGATTACGATTTAATGGAGGGCGCAATACAATAAAATATTACTGTTTACGATTTGTTTTGAATTGAAACAGGCTTATTGTATTTATCAAGAGTGTATTAGTAGTTAATAAATAAATAAACGTTCAGGATGAGATGTGAAATAATTAGATTTGATTTTGAGTTTCAACCAAAGCTACACGAGAGCTTTCTGCACTGGCCATTCCTAATTTAACTGTAAAGGACAAGGTTTGTTTGTTGTTGTTGTTTTTTTTGGAATTTCTCACAAAGCTACTCGAGGGCTATCTGTGCTAGCCATCCCTAATTTAGTAGTGTAAGACTAGAGGGAAGGCAGCTAGTCATCACCACCCAACGCCAACTCTTGGGCTACTCTTTTACTAACGAATAGTGGAATTGACCGTAACATTATAACGCCCCCACGGCTGAAAGAGCGAGCATGTGTGGCGCGACAGGGATGCGAACCCGCGACCCTCAGATTACGAGTTGCACGCCTTAACACGCTTGGCCATGCCGGGCCGTACAAGAAGGAAGGCTAGTTATCACCACCCATCGTCAACTTTTGAACAACTATTATACCAACAAATAATGGAACTAGCTGTCGCATTATAACGTACCCACAGTTGAAAAGGTGAGAATGTTTGATGAGACGGAGATTCGATTTGTTTGTTTGTTTTGGAATTTCGCACAAAGCTACTCGAGGGCTATCTGTGCTACCCGTCCCTAATTTAGCAGTGTAAGACTAGAGGGAAGGCAGCTAGTCATCACCACCCACCGCCAACTCTTGGACTACTCTTTTACCAACGAAAAGTGTGATTGACTGTAACATTATACGCCCCCACAGCTGGGAGGGCGAGCATGTTTAGCGCGACGCGGGCGCGAACCGAGATTCGAATCAGCCACTCTCAAGTACACTAATTACAGTAAGAGTTTAATAAATGAGTAATGTCAATATATAAAAGTTAAAATAAGTTTTGTTTTTAAACACAAGATACAAAATAGGCACAATGAAATGCTATGCACGCCACGGGTCTCGAATTTGGAATTTTAGCGTTATAAGCTCTCAAGCTTACAGTCAGCTGAGCCACAAAAAAGCTTTAAAATAAGACTTATAAAAGGAAAGCTTTTAATATATTTTTGTATACTTTTGTTAACTTTCTGAGGGTGGAACACTGATGTATTAAGTTTTCCAATGGTTAATCCTTACATAGGCAATACTTACATACTATCCAAAATTCAGTACCCAACTTTCGCTGATTAATTAGTTCGAAGTGTACATAAGTTTCTAACACAGTAATAGTTATACCATAATCAATTTTGGAATCGATAACCACGAAAAAAAACCCAAAACACAGAATACAGAAAGTTCAAATAGCTCTAGTAATTAGTTCCATTAAGTTTCTAGGTCATCTTTTCTAACGGTACTGATACTTATAATTTAAAAACGGGTTAGCTCACTAGGTAACGGTATGTTTTTTAAATTTACAACACTAAAATTTGCAGTTCGATTCCACACAGTGGACAAAATTCACACAGCTCGGTATATAGCTTTAGAGTAAGAAAAAAAACGACACGCCATTCCACCTAATCAAAATATAATGTTCCTAAAAAGCAGATTTGTGTTTTAGTTTTTTGTTGTTGTTTTTTTTGTGGGAAGAGGAGATACGACTTTACCATGTGTAAGAATTACCTTTCTGTAACAATTTTAACACAAGACTACGTTATATATTTTCACCATTGGTCAAGTCAAAATTTTCAAAATACAAGGCGTCTGAGAGAAGTATTACGTTTATGATTTACAAAGTTAGAAGCTAAAACGAGCCATTTATTTATAATTTAGGTATAGAAAAAAAATAACTGTTATACAATATAGATAAAATGTGACTATAATCACACATCGCGAATGTTTAAGAAATATAACGCAAAAAATAATTTATCTTAACAATAATCTACCTATGTCAAGGCTAACAACAACGCGTGGTGCAAAAACTTGTAGTCCTGGAGTAATTGGCGCGTAGATACCCACAGAACCACGGAAACGTTAATATATACATAACGGTTTTTTGTTTTTCTTAAATCATTCATGCACAGCTCAGCTTGACATGTTCACAAGTGTCCGTTCAACTAGCACTGAGTCACTTCCTTTTCTTTATGATTAGCCCCTACCCTCTGACGTCATTACAAAAGAAACACCTGACAATACCTGGCATATTTATTTCAAGTTACAGTTCTCACAGTAAGAAAGATTTGTTTCTAGAACATGTACGATGTTTCGATTACTCAGGCGATCATTCTCAAGTAAAAACAAATCCTACTCACTGTAAAAGTTTTAAATTGTAATAAAATATACTTAATCAGCAAGTAAACTCAAAACTGAAACTACTAATATTTAACACAATGTTTGAACCGATTTTAAAGAATATTACAACTTAAATCGAAATAAATTTTAAAAAATGTGGTGACCTTTGAAAATATAATTTCAGTTACAAAATGAATGTCTTCATTTTAATTCTCACAATAAATAAACTTACAATTGCGATTAGGAAAATCCTGGTATTTTTGTTTTTATTCGTATTCAAAGATGTTTTGTTTTTTTGAAGTACGCACAAAGCTACACAATGGGCTATCTGTGCTCTGCCCACCACGGGTATCGAAACCCGGATTTTAGCGTGTAAGTCCGTAGACATACCGCTGAGCCACTGGGGGGGCTGTATTCAAAGATATTTTCAACTAAAAGACAGCTTATAAGATATTTAAATAACCATGTAAAAGAGCTTAGGACTGGCCTAGGATTCACTTATGATTATTTCTAATTTTCAACTCATGAGTAACGAGAAGGCAGCCAATCAGCAGCACTCGCTCTTTCCCAATAACGTGACAACAGTTAAAAGTACAAACGTTTTTTACAGCATCGATCGTGATACTGGAATCTTCTATCCAGGGAAGGAATCTAGTCACCACCAACTCTTTTTTCAACGTAACATTTGGCCTAACATTATAACGTCCCCAGGACTGAAAGGACAGGCATGTTTGGTGTGACAGGGATGTGAACCCGCGACCTTCAGAAAACGATGGCCTTAACCACCTGGCCATACCGGGCCTTTCAAGGTTAACAATCAAGCATAACAAAATATTCGGAATATTTGCATGTTCTTCTTAGTACTAATGGTATATTTTTTTTTAATTTAGGTATAACAAAGTTTCTAAAACGTTAGTACGCTCCTTTGAAAAGAAACAAAATACATTTTCTTTCATGAAATAATGTGCAACTAAAGTAGCACAAACTTCTTCAATTACCTTTCCTATAAATGTAATGCTGTGCTACCAACAGTGTAAGCGGTATTTCCTTAGCCTGTTTTGGAAAATGAACTCGACTTTTCAGCAACCGCTATGAACTATTTATTTTTCAAACTTGTCGCTGTAGTCATAACAAGTTGAATCTAACCTAAATCTAAAAATACCGTCCATTGTCGTAACACAACAGCTGCATATTTTATAACTTGCAACGTGGTAAAAGTTAGAATAAATAACAGATACAAAACTAACGCATGAGTTATTAACTTTTTAGTAGTTAATTCACTATGAATTTAATAAAAAACAACAGAATTCAGGTGGTGTATTGAAAATACAAGAACTAGCTGTGTTGACAAGGCCTTAAACCACTTATATTTCACTTGCAAA
Organism: Carcinoscorpius rotundicauda; assembly: GCA_011833715.1. NCBI lineage: Eukaryota > Metazoa > Arthropoda > Merostomata > Xiphosura > Limulidae > Carcinoscorpius > Carcinoscorpius rotundicauda. Next base: position 33,737,829 of record CM022404.1, on the reverse strand, counting down.
GTACAATGTAAAGATTTTGCTTTGCAATAGCAATGCATGCCCTTTTTCTTCAAACTTAGGACGATAAGATATTTGATCATAATTGTGTCAACAAATAAAATTGTTTTTGAATTTCGCGCAAAGTTACACGAGGGCGATCTGCGCTTGCCGTCCCTAATTTAGCAATGTAAGACCAGAGGGAAGGCAGCCAGTCATCACCACCAACTGCCAACTCTTGGGCTACTCTTTCATCGTCACATTATAACGCTCCCACGGCTAAAAGGGCGAGTATGTTTAGTATGACAGGGATTCGAACCCGCGACCCTCAGTTTACAAGTCGATTGCCTTCACCACCTGGCCATGCCGGGCCACCATTACTAAAGGAAGTTGCACTTTAAGAAGTCTGCAATTTTGATACATTGTTTAGGCATCGTATTCATAATTAAAGTAATTAGTATGGACGGCAACTGTCTGACATTGAAACACAAATGTAGAAGACGAAACTTAGTGCGCTAGAACATACAGCTGCAGTCCCTTCAGTTCAGTTTTACCAAACCTACAACTACATTACATAAACGTAAAAACTTCCCAAAACATACCTGTTATTAGCTTAGGAAAAAGCAAAATCATTGTTGAATTTTTTAATAAATAGTTTATAATAAATCATTTTACACTTTTCACAACAAACCAAAATACGTTTCAGAGAAATATCCATTTTTCTTTACTACTGAATTCGCAAAGCTCAGCGGAGAATAATTTGCACATATTGCATGATTTCCTATTCTTATTTCCTATTCAATGCGGTTTTAATACTTATTTTAAATACTAACGTATCTGCTAAATGTAGTAGATGTAATCTGCTTCTGAAACTGTAATAACACTTGAATACAGTTCTTCTTTCGAAACTATTTAATAAACTAATCGTACACTAGAGCTCGTCTGTTGTGTCTGGCTTTCACATTTATTCTAATGAAAAACTTTAGGCTTAGAAAAATTGTTCCCTTTTTTGTTTTTTTAATTTCGCACATAGCTACACGAGGCCTATCTGCGCTAGTCATCACTAATTTAGCAGTGCAAGATTAGAGGGAAGGCGACTAGTCATCACCATCCACCGCTAACTATTGAGCTACTCTTTTACCAACGAATAGTGGGATTGATCGTCACATTATAATGCTCCATCGGCTAAAAGAGCGAGCATGTTTGTTGTGACGGGGATTCAAAACCACAACCCTCAGATTATGAGTCTAACATCTTAACCCACCTAGCCATGTCGGGCGAAATTTGTTACTAACCGGTAAGAATGCATAAATACAGCGTACAGTTTTATCAGCAATTACTCAATTTAGAAGTAAACTACAATAGAAGTGTATACACTATACGTTTGAAACAATAATTTATTTCTTTTCAAATATGAAGACTAAAGTCGGATTTTATTATTATTTACATAGCTTTAAAACATTTAATACAGAGGTTTAGCATGTTGTATTAAAATGATTTTGAAGCCTTATCAAATAATTCCAGTCCATCTGTGATCATGCTCTGTTTGATCACAGTACATTTTGAAAGTAGAACTGTAAAAGGCTCTGTCGTAAAGATATCATGTCCGAAACACATCATCCTTCCTGGTTGGCTTCCATTCGCCATCTGATGTACAAGGATGCAAATCTCTACGCCTTTTTCAACACTGATCCTCATTAAAATCCACAGGTAATGTTTCCGGCCTCTCTACGGGCATTAATTAATTCGGAATGGTAAGAATATTCGCTTTAGGTTTGGGAAAATTAAACAGATACGTTATGGAAGCAGCTTGTGTACATGTGATTATCGTCCCTTTTCCAGACGGAATCCTTTGTGTAGCGTGCTGTTGCCTAAGGCACATGAACGGGTTTTCCCACTGACTTTTAGGTTCGTTAGTTTTCACTTGTTTTTTTTTTTTTATATGCAAAAACGGCTCGTTTGGGTTGAGAAAATATTTTACATAGAAGAGCAAACAATGTTTCGACCTTCTTCGGTCACGTAAAATATTTCCTCAACCCAAACGAGCCGTTTTTGCATATAAAATTCTCAACAAGTGGGTTTCTCGACATTACTGATTTTTCACTTGTTTCAAAACGCTGCATTTTGCATACCATGCCTAAAATACAACTTGTTCTGGGTGGTTTTGGTGCCCCAAATTTATCCATACTTCTTTGTCGTCCAATGCTGTTAAGAGGAATATTCCTGTCTTTGAAATTCTACATCCCTGATCTCAGCACATATTTATGAGCTGAGTCAACGAATATTTTGCGTCGAAAATGATAGTTACATACTCTTCTTTAAAGCAACCAATTCTCAACAGGATCACATTATCTACATAACGCCACTATCAAAATGTAGTTCTGATACACGCGTCCTATTATAATTTTATATCAGCTGTGATTGTCAGATAAATGGAATATTCAAAACTGCTTTAATATAACATACTAAGCCCTGTATACATTAAATTCATCCCCCATTGGAAATACATATTTAAAAATATTCGCACTTATTACAAGTATTGGTTAAAAGCCCTTATTGGTTACGGAAGTTATCATATGGTTGACATATTGTATATATTTACTCTCGTTCACACCTTTTTGGACTCACTGGTGTAAATTTCTTCCATTAATGCTGTTGTCGTATGACCATTAACAAGAATAACTTTCTGGTCTAACATTTCTTTTTTGTTGATATATGTTTCATTAATCTCTACCCTTATTCTGATTTACAAAGACTTTGACAAAAAATACTCATAATTACAATTCACTTAGTTAATTTAGTACACACTCCAATAGTTGTTGAATTTCATAAAACTAATGATTACAAACAGTACTTGGACTTTTATCATATCTGACTTATTCCAGACATCCTGATGACTCATCAGTGATGAGCACTGGTATTGGATGAAAGGTTTCGTTGGTACTGGTCATGGCAGATATAATATTACACATTATATGCTTTATTTATGTGCTATGAATAGTTTTACAATATTTACATAAATATATTTCGTCATCACGACATACGTAAACAAAAGTACCTTTTACTCTTATGATCCTTATGTAACGTATATCATAAACACGAATTCCTAACTTTAGATGTGCAAAAGAAAGAAATGACGGAAAAACACGAATGACAATCATACGCTTCAATTGTAACATTAAAGGCTACGATATATAAACGGTATAAAATTTAATATTTGGTTACTTTTTAACGCACGTGGCAGTGGTGGTGTCATAACTCGTTGCCATATGCGTACGATTCGATAATATAGCAGTAAAATATTATACCAGAACAAATTATCATACAATTTAAAGTTATTTTAGTTATTTCTACTTACAATAATTGATATTTTCAAAAGACAATTTTTTACAACATACACACTTTTAAAGCTCTTAAAGTTGTACATCTTTTCATTTGCAACACATTAATTTTTGTTATAATTTTACTTTTAGGCTTAAGCTGCCACGTGAATTTACAACAAAAATTAATATTACTAATGTTATTAATGTAATATAAAATTTCATATCAATGCTGCTAAATTTTTTACTAAGTTTAATCAGGAACGAGTAATATTACTCACAAGTATGTAGATGCACTTATGCAAATTCAAGGATAGAGTTTATCACAAATAGTTCACCGATAGTTTCTGGAAAGGTTTTACTAACCTTTCCAACGTTTCATCCAGGCATTACCCGAAAGACGTGGCGCTAACACAAGACACAGAAACGAAACTTTATCAATGTATCATGTGCTGCCATCTAATGGAAGCAATAATAATGAAGTCAGTGGCATTTTCAGTAGAAGTTACGTTTTTTTTTACAAATTTCTCTGAAAGCTATTCCTTAACTGTCATTGATTTAACAGTGGCAGACTAAAAGAAAGCTAGTCAAACGTATTGTTATAACGCCTCCGTGACTGAAAGTGCGAGTCCAATATTTTGATATTCAATAAGATCATGCCAGGTCTCAAAGTTATATCCAAAATCTTCGTAGTAATGGAAAACAAGTAAAAGGACTTGTCATAACGAAGTCAGCACTCATTTGATAATACCATTTGCAATAACTATCGAACATTCTTGTAATAAATATGCGATAAACGAAATACAAAATTATTTAATACACTAAAGTATCTTCTTTGTTTTTAAGTACATCGTGTGACTAGACTGGTAAAGTTCAAACATATGAAGTGCGAAAGGAAAACGCAACAGTTTAGTTGCATTTATTATAAACACATTTCAGCTACCTTTACAATATACGTAAAACTTGAAATGGACTGATGTTTTCCCACGTTGATTAAAGGTTTATTTGACGCAATCTTATAATTACAGTGTTGGAGTCTTCATCAGGCCTAACGGAGGAGTTTATTAAATTTGAAATATGTTCACAGGTTTATTTTTACTTGCATAATTAATTGATTTGCATCGCATAATCTTGTATTAGAATACAAACCATTTTAACCATAAACTTAGGTTAAACATCCTATACAAATTTTCTACATTACATCAATCTCTTAATAATACTCCAAAATTTTAGAAATATTAAATAAACATGTTTAACAAGCAAATGTTCTGCAAACAAATGTTAACACTCATAACTCAGAGTTCTATACTAGTATTACATTGCTTTTTTTCTTGTGATTGTAGTTATTATTTTTAATATTAGTTTCTGGTTGGTGAAAAAAATTCTAATATGTAGTTGTCACAGAATACTTTTAAGAAATGAATAGGCTGACTAATAAGATGAATGAGTAATGTCATTGCAGAAGGTTTTGTTTTAAAGTAACCTTAGAGTATATTTATTCAATTTGATATACCGTCTAACTGTTTCATGTAATGATGTGACCTTCAAAAACAATTGAAATCAAAATGCTAAACTGGAAAATTATTTTACTTAATATTTAATTCTAAATAAAAAAATACAAAGTAAAATCTAAGAATTTTTAAAGAAAACTTTGATACAAAGTTGCATAAAGCTCTTATTGTACCTTATCAATGATACTTAAACTCCATTATGGTGGAAATAATTAGTCTTACAAAATTAAAAAAGTTAAATCTGATGTCTAGGAAGCTAAAACCTAATATCCATTTTATCAAACTGGATTTTATAATTGCTGTATTTTATAAGCAAATATCTAAACCACTTTGTTATGAAACAAGCTTTCACTTTAACATTAATATGAAATTTTTTCATGCTTTTAATTTCTTTGTATTTACTGTATTTCAGAAATTAAAAATGTTTAAACATATAAATATGCTATGGATGTATACAACGAAGCATGAAAGCCAGTCTAGACAGGTATAATATGAAATTATTGTAGCTGTTATACCCTTTTGAAACCAATATTTTTAAACATAATAATTCTTGATTTTTAGGTATTTGCAAGAGATACATATTGTCCTAAAATATAAGCTGTGTTATTAAATGAACAAACAATAAATAATATGAAATCAGACATTGCAGAACTGAAAGGATGAATTATTCAAGCTCTAATTCACAATCATAACATTGTTATTTTATAAAAACAATGGATCATAACAAAGTTCAAAATAATGTATCTGATATTGTAAGTATAATGCTTCAAAATATTGCAAAATAAAAACTTCTGGGAGGAAATTAGGTTAAGTGAATCATACACATGATGCAATATTATAATGGTAGGAGTCAATAAAAATTATAAAATACATTTACAATTGAACCTTCAATTTATTGCATACATACACTAAAAAATTTGAATTACAGATAGTTATTTATCTGTACATTTAAATGCATAAGTGTTAATCAGAATTATTTTTAAAGTATGTTAATAAATTTCAGTATCTAATTTCAAAGAATATGTTGGAGAATATAATTTACACAGAATAAAGGTCAAGGCATAGTATAACTTATCACACATTCTAGAAAAACAGGTAATGCATCCTGTTAAAGAATCAATATATATATAATGATCTCTTTACTCACATACCTTTCTTTATATGAAATGTAAAATGCTAGTTACTGAAAAAAACTTTCATGGTTGAAACATGACTGCACAAGTCCTTAACTAATTATATTTGCCTTAAAATAATAATGTTAAGTTACTTGTATTTTTCAACACTACACAGTTTTCCACACACTCAAAAAAGTATGACAGTATATCAACCACACTGTCTCATTTACAAGTTGAAATACCACTGTTCTCTTTCAGCAAAAAATCCAAGAGGACTGAATAAAGACTGTACTCTTTAAAAATACAATAAGCATAATAGTGTTATTTTATAATAAACATAATTTTGTGTAATTATGGTTTGCCAGTAAAAAGCATTCACAATATAACAAAACAGATCTTAGTTTAGAAAAATGTTTACTGGGAACAAAAAATCCTTGACTTTATGAGAAAATCAAAAAAGTAAAAGGATAATGGCTATGACAAAGATAAACAGTAAGATCGTGAAATAAATTGATGAGAACTTTGTATACCTTTTACATTAGTTTCAACAGTATAATTAACTATAAGATAACAATTAAAAAGGAGGATTTCTTTAACATTTCAAATGCACAAACTGTTATGTGATTAAAATAAAAATGAAAAAAATCCCTTTATTTTCATTCAACTACTTATTTTCTCCATCCAAAAATCAACTACATTTTTTTTCTCCTTAGATATACAATGAATAAAGAGCTGGTGACCAAAAAAATAATTACATGTTCTTCTTATGTTGATTAATGTAAACACATATATTGTTATTTTTGCGCAAATTATTAAGTAGGCTGACAATACATCTGTGGATGAAGAATGTTGGACCCAAAAAAAAACAAAAAACGTCCTCAAATTCCTCAAGTTTTATTTCTTATATTTGTTTTGAAGTCTGCAGCAAAAATATAATAAACATTCAACCAATTATTATTAGTTTGGATGTAGCAATGTCATGCAACAACACTGATGTAGTTAAAATAGGTAAAACATTGAATATATCATAGAATTTTTTTTTTAAACAATAAAATCCTAAGATGTAAGTATAAAAAGTAACTAATAAGTTAAGAGACCATGGTTTTGCTTTTCAAAATATGGTCACAAAATTATAAGGTTAGTCTGCTTCAGGGAAATGTGATTGTGCAGAATTTCCTATGCACTTGAATTATATTATAGTGACAAAAAAAAGTTATTCGGAACACTCATAAACAAGTATCAGTTATTTATCTACCTAATCGATAGCTCTAATTGCTGTATGTATTAACATTTAATTTTTGGTCTACTTACACAGGGTGTTTGGAAAGTCACTGTGCAGTTTTGTAATCATAAGTCTATTTCAAACCAGCAACTGATAGCAGTGTTTAGAAACAAAATAAGAAGGATCCTGGCCTGTATTGATGCCAACAGGGTCACTTTCAACATTGGTTATAATTGTCATTCATATTTACCTCCTGTATTCTATATTAAAACATCTGTTAATAAATATAGAAGAGCACAGTGAGTTTCCAAACACTCTGTATTTGCAAAAATTTGGAAGGTGAAATTGTATGCATTAACTTTACTTAGAAAATAATTTTTCTAAAACATATAAATCTTGTATAAAAGCATATGCAGCAGTTTTCTGTTTGTACTACCATATCCAGTGTTTATGATTAATCATATCTCTGATATAAAACTTCACAGCCCACCACACGTACCAAGCTAAAAGGCACAAACTGAATTCTTAATTACAGTTTGCATTTCTACTAGTATCACTAACTATACAAATACCCTCTTTGACATATAACTGGCATATCCATAATGTAAATTTAAGTATCTTGAAGATTCTTCTAAATTTTTTTGTTGTACTGAAGTTAGATATTTAGTTTTTAAATTTATTGTTGCACAGAGCTACACAAGGATTCATTTATCTGTGCTAGTTGTGCTTACTTTTGAACTGATAGACTAGAGGGGAGGCAACCAGTTAAGAGCACGCATCACTAATTCCTGGGTTCTCTAAACAAATAGTATGACATGACTCACTTTTATAATACAACTGTGGCCTAAAAGTGTGAAGCATGATTTTACATCAATCTCCCAATCAGTCAGCAGAATTTGCTCCTATGTTTAACCAAGTAACAGGGTTGACTGTTACTTTCATAATTGCTGTATTTGCAGAGATGTTACTGTAACTTAGAACTTACAATCTGCATCCCTCTATGCTGACTACTAAGCCAAACCCATTACTCATATTCTTATAATTATTTTACAAATCTACTAATAACAGAAATGTAAAAATGAATTATTTACTGATAGTATGATGTTTATTTAAGAGTTCTTCATAATTATATTTCAACTTATTTGGTTGTATTCTATATTCTGAAGAAATGTTTTTGAAAAATAGGATTTTAATTTTGCTTTAAAAAATGAAAATATAGATTCAGAGCTTTAACAACATTTAGAAACAAATAGTTACAGTAAATTTTTGTTACCTCAGTTAAAAATGGACACTCCATCCTAACAAAATCATTAAGAAAAGAAACACTAGCTACTCTGAACACAAATAAAAAGTTACCATATCATATGAATTATGATTAAGAATGAAAATGTTTTATTAACAATACAAAGTTATTTTCTTGTTAAAGGTATTATAACAGAATGAAGATTCCATGTTCTTCTCTTGCAGTCCTCCTACATTTACATTGGCTGTGACCTTCATCTGATGAAGTTTGAATAGGATACAGTTAATAACAAACAGCTGAAAATAAAATATGATTACACTTTTTTTTGTTCTGTACATAAATTATTTTTATTTTCAGGCTGGAACTCATATGATCCAAGTAAATTTTGCCTATCATTATTACATAGCTTTACATCTCATACGGCAGCCAAGATTTATAAAGTCACAAATGTATATTTGTTTTTAAACAATGCAATCTATAACATCCCAAATGTAGGAACAATAACCTGGCTATTATTTTTTATATACTTAATATTAAATGATGAAAAGAATTTAAAATTGGTACTTACAGCCATTGTGAAAGGGCCGTAAATTCATAATGTGGCACAGTAAAACTATTATCAAAACATGCCTATAGTCTTGCAAGATAACAGAATCGGTGATGTGTATAAAATACAAGTCAATAGACACTTAAACACGTTTAACAACTATTGCATGGGTTGGAGACAATGAAATTTATAGTGTGAAGGATACATAAAACTGGATTTGAAAAATATTTTGATACAACTATGGAACAAACAATTAAAATTTGCAATAAAGAAGTAACTTTTTGTAATTATATTTTTTCCAATAATCTCTGCTGTTTTTATTAGAATCATATTTGTACTAAAAATTCAGACTTTTAAGAGTCTACTGTAAATCAAGAAAAACAAAATAAAGTTATTATCTTCACATATGTGTACTACTTGTATAAAAATCATTTATGTTGTGCTTTACTTGAACATTGTAAATTAATTAAAAGAAATCTCAAAATGCATCATACAGAATTAGGGTTTGGTGAAACACAAGAGAATTATGTACATGAGAAATAAATTATTGGTAGCCATCAGTTTCTGGTTCCACAAAACATTTCAGTTTTTGTACATGATGAAAGAAACAAGCAAGATGTTAAAATGGAATACTGTACTAGTGTTTAATATTCACAATGTACTCATTTTAAATTAAAATTATCTGTGAGAGTTTACCATTTCCTAGTCAGCTCCAGTTGTGTATTTCTGATGAAATACTTTAAAATGTGTATGCAACTACAGTTTGTTTCACAGAAAATTTGAAATAAACAATAGAATAATATAAAACTAGGATTTGGGAACATAGAAATTTGGTAAAACAGAAAAAAAAATACTGGTGGCAGTGAACTTCTTGCTGAAAAGTATTTTCCTATTTTGGTACTTGACAAAAAAAAAAAAAAAAAGCAAAATGTTAGTATCACTGAGCACGATATTTGCCTTAATATGGTTTTTGTTTTCAGATATAGTTTCATGTAAATTTACTATTTCCTTGTCTATTCAAGTTGCACAACTCCCACTTTTGACATAATAAGCTGATATATATGTATTCAAATATAGCTTGTTTTTCACATGGAAATATTTCAACAAAAACTTTATTTGTTAAAATCAACAGCATCTACTACTGTGAACACAGTGATCCTGCAACACCTTCCATTACCTGTTTCCTTGTAGTCATTTATACAACATAAAAATATGCCAATAAAAATGATAAATTATAAACAACAAAACAATGCTTTACAATAGACTTCAATTTAGTTTCTTTATTTGCAGCAACCAATGATTCCTTTCATGATTTTTGCTTTCCTTTGTGGATGTCATTGTTTCAGATATGCAGGTCTCCACTGTATTCTTACATGCAGGATTCTTTGGATTTACAACCAAATGTATAAATAATATTAAATTTCTAAGCAGAAACTGTAACTTTTCCATCCAAAGAAAATACTTCTTCCAGGTCAAAGCTTTGCTGCGTTTCACTATAACACAAATCTTCTCTCTTTTTCCAGTTAATTAAGTTTAGGCCATGTAAATAAAAACATTGATATTTTCTTCATCCCTCCTCATGTACTTGTGGTCAATAAGCCATTCAATCTGTTCTTTAATCATTTTTTTAGAAGGTAGGAACATGTTTTTCAGAATTTCAACAAGCTCAGTCTGTAACTGTGCATTGGTAATCTTCTTCCTCATTTTCATTATTTTCACTATTGCTTCCTGTAGCACAGAAAATAATACATATTAGGTTCAATAAATAATATACATTTATATATTTTTTATAATTACTCTTCACTTTGCTGTATCATCTGAAAAAATGGTAGTAAAACAATATCAGTTCTATCTAGTTTTGAATGGTCACTGTCTTGTGATTATGTTAAAATATTCCATAAAATTACCAGTTATTCTAAACTTAAACAAATTCATGACATATGAATAGTAAAATGTATATTAAATGATGAAACAAAATAACCATTATCAAATGCTGACGCATCTTTATCCATGGACAGCTGGCCAGACATATCAATAGTAAAGAGTACTACGAAGTACTTACTAGAAATTGGATGTTGGTATACTGGTGACCTATGCATAGTGTAAAACACCAACTACTGGACTGTGACTATTAGCAAACCACATATATATGTGTCAACAATAATCACTGTAGTTTTTACTACTTGACTATGACTGTTAACAATCACTATCAGAGCAGTAACAGTATAAATACCATTCATGATGGTAGAAAAAAACATGTAGGTTTACAAAGTCTTGATATAAATAGAACAGAAACCCTGTAATCCATGCAATTTCACTAAAGTGCTCAGATTATAAGGTTTTTATTTTATTTCTAGTGCAAATAACATAATTTTCTGAATGCAATACATATTTTTCTTGTTAAAAATTATTTAGATGTTAGGGTCTATATAATCTGTGGGAAGAAATGTAAACGTTTTTCCTTCACAACCAGTACAGACCATCTTTTCCAACACAAGTTGTGAACAGTGATGCATACTTTCTACAAACATTACCATTTGTCTTATTTCTCTCTGTTTATAAGCCATAAATGCAAATTTTCTCCTGTTTTCATTCATTTTTAGTATCTTTAAAGATGAGTTTTGAAATACAATGATAAAGAACTTAGATAAAATACTTTATTAAAAATTCTATATTTTTTTATCAACAAGATCTGCGATGTTTACTAAAGATATCAAATTTTTGTGAAGATACAGAAAACAAAAACTTATAGTATGGTGAGTGATATTCACTTTGGAGTCACATGATTAGTAAATTATACAAGACGGTAATGAGAAGGTTAATTTTTTGTTTTTGTTGATAGCTATATTTTCAAATTAACCTTATGAAAAGAAAATGGCAAAGTATTCCAAGTATTGTACTAAATGTCACTACTTGACCATAAACAGCCAGTGAGACTTTGTTTTGTTTGGCTTTGACTTAATAGTGTATCTTTAAATTAGTTTTATGAAATGAATAACACCATATTTATGTACAAGCAGGTAGGAAATGTTTTAGAACAAATTACAGGTACCTCATTGTAGCAAAGCGACTTCATATAGCCATGACTAACAAACAAAGACTGCAAATTGGTCTGCAAAAATGTTTATTTTCAAACATAGCAAGTACAAAAGTAAACTTTCAATTAAAGATTATGTGGATACTTTTAACACACTTGTCATCAAAGGGCTATTTTGATCATAGTTTCTCAACATTTTAGGTGTTTATTATTTATATAGGTTTAATTGACTCTTTGTTCATGAAGATAATAGTGTATATTATACTTGAGAGCATATTATGTTTGAAAAACTGTGGAAAAAAGTAGTTCCTAATTAACAATGACTGTTGGAAAATTATAGTTATCAACACTAAAATGATGTAAAATAATTAATTAATACACTAGTGATTGAAAAACCAACCAATCCTGTAAATAATATGAAGTTCAACAACTAGACTGATAATAATGGCAAAGTAAATGATCTGTCAACAGTTCAGACTACAACACTTAACAACTGACACAGACTAATGGTAAAGCGATGCTCAAGTGAGACTAATGGCAAACTAAATAATTATATCTATTGTAAGTATCAGTATTAAATGTTTTAATATTATTATGGTTTAAAAGATTATTTACTTATTTAATAATTAAACATTTTAAATATTGTTTACTTCTTCAAGATAAGTTATGTAACAATTATAAAAAAAAGTATCTCTCTGGGGACTATCTCATCACAACTTTAAAATTATACATATTTTAAATTTTTTTGTTTTGTTGGAATTCTCTTACTGGTGGGTGGGTTAAAAATTAAATACTACGAATAAAATATTGTGAAAAACTGAAAAATTTCAACATCAACAAAATTATTACAAAACAAAGTCTTTAAAGTATTTTTAGCACTAAAGTTGTAATTTATAAATTCTTACATGGGGTACTTTGTTCTCTAGAATACAAATATTTTTACAGTATTATTTCCATACAGTAAGTAAATATTACTTTAGTACCTTCCTTACTGTTGGGCATTCTTCATCATTTTTGGAACCATTTTCAAATTTAAAGATGACAAAATGTACTATACTTCTAATGTTAATTGGAATTGCTAATAAAAAAAAAGTTATAACAGTTTCTTATTTAATAACTTAGAAAGAGTATTTACTCTTAGAAGCCAATATGCTGAACCAGCATGAAAAGTCTTACCTGTGTTCTTAATATCCTAAGCTGAACTATACTGTCATTGTCTTCTTCCTTACTCTTTTCTGTAGACAACTGCAACCGGCCTATTAGATTAACCTTGCCTCTCCTCTGAACTTTACCATTCTTACTAGTTTAATAAGAAAGTTCATTTTAGGATATTTTACACAAAAAATTAATTGATTTTAACCTAAAAATATATTAACATTTATCTTGAATATAGGTGAACTTATAAGACATATCAGTTTGTTTTTTAATTCTGGAAACTGTTTCTAGCTATTAAGACATAACAAAACATATGCATAATTATGTACATAAAAATTTTTAAACTCTTTTACCATCAGTATATTATTACATACTAAGTAACATGGAAATAAAATACTGTAATTTTTTTCCTATTCACATAAATAACTTTTAGTTTATCATTCTGGAGTACAGCTTATATCCTCACAATGACTAAATGCCATTTTTAATGACTGATTTTTTGAGTGCTTTATCTAGACAGTTTGCAAACAAATTTAATTTAATCATTTATAATGAGGTTTGGTTCACATCTTTTATATATATTTTAACTAAAATTGAGTCCAAAAATAAAAGTATTGTACAAATAATTTTGGTTCCTCAAACACAGTCCTCACAACTACCTCTTTTAAATTGAGTTACACAGTTAACCCAATCATTACTCAATACTAACATTTTGCATAGTCTACGCAAGTTTTCCCATATTTATTTCGAACAATAAAATTAGTGGATGAAATTGTTTGAAATTTCATTACTACACATACATAATAACTGTATTTTTATTTCAGGTTCATGCTTTACTGCAACCACACTTTTGGTCACTGTGCCGAATAAATTGTGATGTTAGAAGAGTGTATATCATACATTTGCCATAAATTATAACACCTGTTAGGGGTCACTCTCATTCAGTCTAGCACAGATGTATTTGAATATTGCTACAGACATGACATAAAGAAAGCTTTTCAGTACTTGAATATAATTTTTTTAAATTTCAAACAAGTTTATTTCAAAACATGTCTTTATAAGGTGTTTCACTACACAGGAAAAACTAATTATCAGTACCAGTAAATGTATGTAACAGTTTCCCATAACAGGTGGTTTGAATAATATTGCCTGACCCTTGTTAAATGATACATCATGTTGCAAGAGGTTATCAAAGGTTACAGACTTCATAAATTAAAAACAAAATCATTTTACAGAACTCAAAAGATTAGTTCTTTTCACATTCCTCTCATTATTGGCAAGATTTATTTGGAATTTGAAAATTAAGCTTTTCAGTGTATTGAAATTCCAACTGTGAATGTCACAGCTTCCCCTGTATTATTGAGACAAGTGTGTTTAGTCTGTTTCACAAAAAACATACAGGTTTTATAGTTGTCACTTGTACACTGAGTTTTAAACCCTTTGCAAAATATCAGAATAAGCTCCATATATGTCCCGTTGGACTGTTATAATTATAAACAACAAAAACAGAAGTGTGGGGCTTACCCCAAACAGAGTAAGAAGGAAAAATTAAAAATATAAAATCCTTATGTGGTACTAGTAGTACATACACATCACACAAGATTATCATTCCAAATACTAAACTATATTTTTATTATGACCTAAATATAAAATTACACCAAAATTATTAAACTCAAAACCACTAATTAAAATACAAAAGAACATAAAAATGGCATACTCTTCCAATTCAAACTGCTATGCCTAATTCAAGAAAAGATCATGCACACGCCACTTGACAGATCTTAACCCTAACATTCATGGATCAATTTACTTTTTAAAAATATATCTATTTTGCATTAATTTTTCACCATAATAATTAATATAAATAGATATAGCATGATTTAAGCTACTATAGAAAAACAATAAAAGTCACATACATCCAATGATGTTTTTTACAGAAGCAAATTTTCTAAGGCTTATAAAAAGTAGTATTAACCACTACCAAATACGACCTCTACATAAAATGAAAGTTAGAATAATAAACACCACCATGCTCATGTTGTAAAATACAGAAAACAACATTTCATCATATGCTTTGGATATCATCTTATGATTTGTCAAATGTGAAACACAGCAATTGGAATAACATGGTACTGAAATTGACACCTTCATCTGGGATTGGCTAAGATTTTAGAACTAAGGTTTAACATGTCTAGATGCTGATTTATAAAGAAAATAGAATAAAAAAGGTTTAGATACCAATCATAGCTGGTAGAACCAGTACTTAAGTGCATGAAAATTTTGTTTTTTAAATATTTAAAATATTTTTCTTAGAGAATGCTTTTTTGTAGTGTCAATCATATTTTGGTATTTTTTAAAATTAAATTTCTCTTCAGAAATTCATTGAACAATAATAATATAGCACAAATAATTGAATGTTATGCTACTATTTACAAAAAAAACAACATGAAATTCAATGAAAGATAAGTTTTCTACAAGTTTTTCAATTCAAAAAACGTAATTTTGATTTCATGATAAGACAAAATGGCTCCAGTAGGTAAGGGATTAAGCATTTAATTTAAAATAACTTCCATCTATGAAAGTTATAAAACAGTGCCAAGACCAAAAGTAAAAATTAAATTTTCCTCATGGAAACTAAAATGCATGATGGAGGTTTCCCTTACTAATTAACCTTTATTAGAGGCAAAGTATCAGTAAACACTGACATATGGGGCTTGTGCCCTGATTCTATTTGGCAGGACCTCAAATTCCCAGATGGTGTCTTAAAAATCAGAAGAGATAATTACAATCTGTATCATACTGAAATGCTGAAAATTCCTGAGCTTATAGGCCAGGTTACGAATATTTTAAGCCCCTTATGACACCTCTAATTGGGTGTTTACATTCAGTAATTTATCTACCATATGTAATTATGTTGTTTTTTTTCCCATAACTAAAGCCTTCCATTTATTATTCAACCAGCACCTGTACTCCTTCATAATTCGTTGTAATCCTGTTAACCAAAGAAAATGTTTTAACAAAAGTTGAGAAATGAGCAGCATTAAAAAAGCTTTCTATCTTTCAGATGTATAAAAGTAAAATCTGAAAACTTAAAATTAGTTTTAAATGTGTCTAATAGTTAAGTGCACAAAACATTTTCATGCCTACAGACAATCAATTTACATTGTGCTCATAAAATATCAAATTTACAAACTTCAGTCAACAGAATTTTGCCTCAGCACATGAAAAGACTAAACAATAATCTTTCTAACAATGTAAGCTTGGTTGAGATCTATGTTATATATTGCTTCATGCATTTTAGCACAGAATGAACTTGTGAAAATATGTTTCAAGTCTGATAAAATCAAACATTCAGTGATGCACAGGGAAACATGACAGACTCACCATACATATTTCAAACATATTTATAATAATATTTGTATCATAATGCTAGTGGTTAGTAAGTATGTTTTTTCTCGCTTTTCAGAACATTATTGGAAAGAAGATCCTTGTAACAAAATTACTGGCTCTGCAATAATCAATCCATAGGTCTTATGCTGTGAGGTAGATAGAGATGAACCAGACAACAGTATTTTACTTACCTCTAATTCAATATAATTATGAAGCAAAATAAACTTAAAATATTTACCCCTGCAGAAAAAAGGTTCACCTTTTAGAAGCTCTTAGGTCATGGGGTATTGTAATTTTTTATTTACGTTAATTTCTTGAACCTATGTGTTTTCTTAACATTGTGATTATATTTTATTATATTTTGTTGAAAATGTAACTGAGAAATTATTCATTCATTGTAGGATATAGTTAACTAGCATTTTCTTTATTTATTTCAATATTGTGAACTCTGCAAGCGGTGCATGTGTCATAACAATATTGTTACAATGATTTCATAAAGTGAGAAATATGGACTCCAATAAATATTTCCTCCAATTTTAAAACTTTGTTCTCTAAATTTTCCCCATTTTGAAAATATGGTCCCTTCCCAAAACATGTAGATTAATCAGTGATATTACATCACTGTCTTGCTGAAGCTAAAAATATATTATAAAAAAAAGTTTTTCAAACTACTGACTGACCTGAGTTGGCAAGATAAGTATTTTATCAATCTCTGAGGGTCTGAACATCATTTATGATCTTTTTATTGTTTTATTGAAAGTTGAAATCAATCTCTTTTGTAACATGTACATACTTTTTTAAGGGTACAATATTTCTTAAATATTGAACATTTTCCTTCATATGTACTTCAAGTTATGGGTCTGCCAAAACAGGAGGAGGCAAACTAAAGAACAAAGTTTATCATATCAAGAAACTCCAATTCTACTTTTCTTGTCTACCTTCCCCTTTAGAGTTCACTAAGTAGGTGACAGCAGCAGAAGTAGATGACAGGTGTTACAGCTCTTCAACAGTTCCAAAGTAAGCAGTTTAATTAGCACTAACTAAATACAAAATTATGACTAATATGTGTCAAAAGCAGTTTAACTTTACATAAAAATTTATTTATCTGAACATTATGAAGGTATAAAAGTATCAGTTACCAAACAATAAGAAGCATTAAAAAAAGAAAGAAAGAAAAACATGATAGCCATTCTGAGATCAACCTGAAACTCATTTTAAAATAATGTTCATACTGTCAAAACTAACTGCAATACTATTCAAAGTTAAGTAATTCAAGTAGCACTTTGACTATTTTACAGTTGTAAACTATTCTTGAATCAAGAGGTTTTCAACTGTGTCACTTTGTTCTTGAATATCCAACACACACAAAAATATAACTTAATTTCTACTGAAAAACTATCACAAGTACAGCGTAAAAAGTTCAGTTACAAAAAAAAATCAATTAGTTCCAGGCTGTTGCATGCATAGATTATTCATCCTGACCTACTGCAAATAATGAATCCTTTACTGTACTTACATCACAGCAAACTCTTGATTAACCCAGAACACAGTGCTGTCTATAAAGTCCTTTGGAGATTTTGCCTCAGGTTCACTAAGTAATACTTGCCGCTTTAACTTAGGAAATGCTACAAGAGACTAAAAAAAAATAATAAATTTAATAAAAAACTGATTACTAGGAGTATTTATTCGCATCAATAAGTTGACATACATATACAGTATAACTAAATATATGCAATCAAAATGCTAATTTTTCAATCTGGGAAATGCAAAATGCTACTTACAAAATTTTATTATTAGTGCTTCAGAACACACAATTTACTTAAATGAAAATCATATTTCTTTTCATTAGATAAATTTCTCATTACTCCAGCTGTATCATCCACCACTTCCAATCCAAGTATTCTTCAGCCATGTGTGAAATGTGTAAGATATAAAGGCAGAAAATGAGGCAGATGTTCCCAGAAGACTTTGCTATTTTATACAAATTTATTCACTGTTTCATAATTATTGCCAACATCATATATACATACTCAATCGATATGCAAAATTAAAATATAAATAATTATCCTCTCTCTATTTACAAACACATGGACACCCCATTTAATGAGTAATCAAAGCCTCCATCAAATATTATTTGAAAGCACATGTAAACAGGTTCATTCTGTCAGAATATGAAACATCATAACCAGGGGTCAACAAAATAGAAAGTTAGATTTAAATAATTGTTAAATTTTGCTTTGTTGTGCAAAACTAAATCAACAGTCAAGGGAAATTCCTTTTAAAGCCTCTCACTCTCAACTGTTGGGTTAGCCTGAGAAAAGTCACAAAAAACAAGCATTTAAAAAATTCTGTCAAAATATCATAGACGAACTTCTGGTTGCCATACATCTAGTTCAGTTGATGAGTTCTCTATCTAGACAATAATCCTACATATGTTATATCCCTGATCAGAAATTCTTATGGACTATACAAAAAAGTGATAAAAACTTGTACAGTTAAATTTTGATCCTTTTTTTCTTTTTAATCATATTTATCAAACATAATTTAAATTATCCTTTCCAATTTCTCTTGCTTTCATATAAAATATGCTCAGAATACTAATAACTTGAACTTGTTGTATTTTGACCTCACAGATCTAGTTTATTGGTATTTAAAACCATTATTGTATAAAAAGTCAGAACTTTATATCTTGTACACACAACTTCTATCTAATAAAAGGGAATTTCATATTGTGTTTGTCAACTAATATGTTCTGCAAAGCAATGAAGATTTAAAACTCACCCAAAGTGTCCTCCTCAGTTCAGCCTCTGGAAGTTCTGTAGCAAGTCGTAAATTTTCAAAAGAGATTCTGTCATGCTGTCTTTGATTCCAGGCAAACAAAACAGCCATTTGGAAGGTTGTCACATCTAAATCAAACTTTCCTACTTGATTACTAAATGTGATCTAATGATAAAAATAAAAAAAATTCAAGATTTTTAATTCATACACAAATACATCTAATGCAAATGCATGCTGTCCCTAAAATTAACATTTAATCATACACTTACTGTTCCATTAGACATATGATGGTACCATTGGAGTTTTCTACCACTGTGTTTTCTACGATAAAAATCCTCCACTTCAGGGATGAAATCTTCTAATTCTAGAGGTAAAGAAACTTGGACTCTCTCACTCCCTCTGGCCCATGCCCCAGCATTCAGGATTTTAATGTTTATAGAATCTGAGAAAAAAACAGACCACTTTTAGACTTGTAAGCAAAGTATGTTTTGAAAAAAAAACCTAATGATAAAATAAGGAAGCATTAGAATACTGTAACTACATGTACAGATTAACATAATCATCACAATAGAACAATCAACCTTTTGTTTCAGAATAGATGTTCCCAGAAGACTTTGCTATTTGACCTAGAAATATTTACAGGTAGATTGCAAAACATTTTGTCCAAAACTCCTTTGAAAGTCATTTTGAAGGTTTAAAGATCAACAGAGATTCACAAGCATGACCATGACTACAAATATGGTCCTGACTCACACATTCAGTTTGGGTTTAACAAGAATCGAAACTAGGCTTCACTGAAAACTAATAAGCTACCAGCAGAGCAAAAAAAATGTCTCTTTTAAAGAAATGTTGGAGACCCTTATTTTAGTAAGATAACTAATTGTATTCCATCCATAGATATTTTTTTGAGACTCATGGTGTAGGTGCAAATTTGACAATAAAATAAAAATTATTTTTATGCATTAACAGTCTTATGTTTCTTTGTGACAAGCTTTTAAGAAACATAATGTAGCCTTTTTTGGCTTAAATAACTGACTGCACTGATTTTACACATAAGGATAACATTTTGCATGTTCTACACCTAAAAATTTGAAATGAATAGTTAGCTATTTACCCTTGAAAAAGAATTGCAGAGTAGTTGGCATAAGTTTATTGCATACAAAAATAAATTTACAATTGCACATAAACCTGCACTTATTTATTTTGTTGTGTTTAATTCTAATTGATGTGACACGTAACATTCTACTCGTATTAAGTCACACATTTGAATTTTCAGATGCAAAGCTAAATCAATGTCTAATCACTTTCATTCCAAATAAAGTAAAAAAGAGTACAAGATTTAACTTACCTGCAAGACTTCCTTTACTATTTCGATGTGTGTCTTTAAACTGTTGATTTAAATCCTCACTAACTTTTACATCTTGAAACATTCTGGCAAGTTTGTTGACATAATCAGCAGGCATTCCAACATCCTACATTAATAAAGAAGAGCATTAAGAGAACATCTGTGTCATAAGAGAAAACTTTATCTTGCAAAAATGAATTTTTTAGTTAAGAAAACTAAAATTAAACTGCCCTTCCCAGTTTTTCGTTTCATACTGTGCATTCTATAGGCTTAAATATACAAAAACTATGGTGTTTCATTATTCTAAATAAAATCTGACAACTTGAACTCTGATGTGTTTCTTTTCTTCAAAAATCAATCATAATATAATACTATTTATTGTACATTTTCTTATTTATTTTGTACCTTCCAACATTTGTTTTATCCTAAATATTAGTTTGTTGGTCTTGAAAACTTTATTGGTTGTTTATTCCAAATTATTTACAGATTTCTTCCATATGTTTACAAGAGAATCAATTGTAACTGAATGTATAATGTATTTCACACCAGTAAGAATTTCATGACTTCTAATCTGTTATTACAGTGTTTGGTGTCAGAATAATGTACATAGAAAAACTGCTAGTTGTTAAAATACTTAGATAGAAAAGTAGAAAGTGTATTTACTTCAAAAGTTTACTTGTACCCTTCTGACATATACCCAGTGTATGTTTTTGAACATAAATAACTACTGACCTGGCATAAGATGCCAAAATACTAGTTAATAAACTTTTCAATCATTAATTATGTTACTTTTTAAACTAGTTTAAAACTATGTATCTTTGTAACAGTTGAAAGAAAAGCACAATAAAAATTTTATTGATATTATGCAGAACCAGGTAATCT
This sequence comes from Carcinoscorpius rotundicauda, assembly GCA_011833715.1. Classification (NCBI taxonomy): domain Eukaryota; kingdom Metazoa; phylum Arthropoda; class Merostomata; order Xiphosura; family Limulidae; genus Carcinoscorpius; species Carcinoscorpius rotundicauda. Next base: position 33,716,308 of record CM022404.1, on the reverse strand, counting down.
TCAGCATTATCATGATAAGTTGAATCAGGGTGTGCAGAAAGAAACCTGAAAACTCTTTTTGATAGATGCTTAAACATTCAGTACTATTATAAAGTATACAAACAATAACTCCAACTGCTAAAGTTATGGAAAATTAATATGCAATATCATGATTAACAATTATCTCAATGTGCCTACAAGCTGGGTACTCTTACCACTCTTATCAGAAATATTTTAAGAGCCACAAAGATAAATAATACAAACCTTAAAATTTCCAAAAATGAAGAGCAATTTTCAAATACCAATGTCAACTGTGCTAAAGTTCCTCTTACAGATTACTCACTGTTTATGAAACACAATTAATATCACTGAAACAAAACACCTACACTGCGTACTTGACATTTTTTGCTTTTGTGATTTTATTGTTATACTTAATTTGCTACATTCAACTGTATTTATAGAACACAGAGGTTAAATTTGTGTTAAACTATTTAATATGATTCAGTACAACATGAGGACTTGCTAAAATCCATGCTTAAAATTAAAATGGACTTGAAATCTTCATTCAATTAAAGCCACGTAAATCTTGTTTACGAGTTCTTAGAATACTGAACACTTTTGTCTGTCATAGATATTATTTTATCATAAAATCTTGAAAAAAAATAAAATTTCACCAAAATATACTTGATTTTACAAAAAGCAAGTTTTGTTGTCATAGTGAACATTTTGTATTTGAAGTCATGAACACCACAGAATTAAAATAACCAGAATTTTAAATTCCATGAGCAAAATGTATTGTACAAACATTGATGAAAGTATATTCTAGGATTTTCTGATCATCTAAAAATTATTTAATAGATCTTGCCTTTTTACTTATAGCTTTAAAGCTGGTTAGTCATTTAACAATATACTTATGGACAATAACAAGAACAAAGCATGCTCACATTATACACAGCAATATTAAGATTACTTAACAAAGTTGTCTTCTTGTTTTTGCACTGGTTTCTTATTGCATTAAAAAAAGTAAAACATTTTCTGATAGGAAATTCAAATCAATTTCATAAAATTTTTTCAATAAGATGAATGTAATTTCTTGAGCACAATAAACAAACAAATGAGAATTAATTATATTTAAAAGTTCTGATTTTGTTCACTGCAAGTTAAAAAAGATTAAATTGTAAAGTGACAAAATATTTTAAGCAAAACACAAAAGCTAAACATAAAATTCAAAGTAATTATTTTAAAAATCAAGTATTCTGTTTATAGAATTTATTTTTTTTCCTATACAGAAATCCACAAAATGAAACTATTTTTTGTAGTACAACTGTTTTTTAGTCATTATAACAACTATAAAATTATTTAATTACAAATTATCAAACATATCTGTTAGTAATCAAATTAGAATTCAGTAATGTTTCTATTTTGTTACAAAGATAAATATAACTCACTCTCAACCACTCCACCATGTTCTCTTCCTTTTCATTATCAGCTGATGAGTCTAACACTAGTCTACGAGTCAGGTGAGCTTTATGGTACCTCATGAACACATCCTTGTTTTGGACATACTTTAGAACCAAGAGCTTTATCACAGTAAAATAAATAAATCATTACATTAGTAAAATGTTTTTAAAGAAATATTTTGTATATAAACATCTCTGCACTGTTCCTATCACGAGTATCAGAACCTAGATTTTAGTGGTATGAGCTTTCAGACTTCACCTTGAGCCAATGGAGTGCAATACCAATAAACAATATGAGAGATCTGACAACAGAGAGCAAATGCCTACTTTATTTCGTTGAAAAACAACTTACATTTGAAAGTAAACCTTGGAAACCTGCTTATTCTAAAAAACAAAAATCTCACAGACATATGATATGGACTCCACTTGTTAATTGTGTACCATTTAGATGACTAATTAGGAAGCTCATACATTTATTCTCTTCTCAAAACAGTATTATGGATTTGTATTAATTACCACAAACATCTCCTGCAGTTATTTCCCTTTCAATGTTCATCAAATACATACTAAAATTCTCACAACACCAGATATTTTTGATAATTAAAAAATATAATTTATGTTTATTATTTATTATTATAATTATTTATAAACTATGAAGAAAATAACAGATATTTATTCTACATAGTCACTATTAATTTGTAAATGTTTCACAAAACAACAACTGCAAAAATTAACAGAATAACCTAAACAACATAAAACTAAAAACTACAGTTAATACTATAAGTTAATCCTTTTGCTACGAGTTAGGTTTAAAATACACAAATTAATTTACACATTTGTATATGTTAAGTATTTGCACCATAACTATTGATACAGTATGTGTATCAACACAAAGTTTGGTAGACTTTTAGTATAAGTTAATAAAATATTTTTAATAAAGATTTGTTTGTGAAAACAGTCTTTTATGTTACTCATCTGAGAGCAAAGTGATTTCATTTCATGAATAAAAATACTATTCTTTGTCCCCAAAATCTCAAATATTATTGACTTGATGTTCAAATCTTTGTTTTCAATAAGACTTTATATTTTATTTTCTATACATTGTGGGGTGTGTCACTTGACCAACATTGCAACCATAATAAAAAATTAAGAATAAATATAAACTATACATTTTTGTGCTTGAATAACTACATATCATAACACAAAAATATAAATGTTTAGTCTAACTAGCTTAAGACTCATAATGCTATATAATTACATATATATTTATTATTTTTATTATATTGATCTACTAATCATTACATAACTTGCATGAATGCAGTGTAAATGCATTCATGTTATGTATCCAGTAATACAGAACTGACCTTTAGTATTCCCTATCTTGGCTATCTTTTAAGTTAATTAATTTATTTTCTTAAAATATGGAACAATAAATCAAAAAGTAGAGAAAACAATAATCTTTTCTCACTACGACCTTTGTACTTGGTTGCTGCTGGATATAGGTTGCTAAGCCTTTTAAAATTTTGCACATGGAAGATACGAAACTAAATTTTTTTTAATGTTTTGTATATGAAGTTAAATAACCAAAAAAAGTCATAAATAATTACACTGATACCATAGAATTCCATAATAATTTATCAAGTTTAGTAACTAAAATGTATTTAGCTTAAAAAAAATATGAAACTTCAATCAGATTAAAGATGCAATCTACCTCATTGAAATCTTCGATTGAAAGGACATGGTAGCCTTTCAAAGATTAAAATGACTGAGAAAACCCCTTTGGGGACATTCTAAGCAGTTGATTGGTTATTAACATGTTACTTACAATAGTAAGGGACCATTTCAAAATAATGTAAATAACCATCATGTTTCATTCAGTACATAAGCCACATCTCAGCAAACTAAAAAGACACGAGATTCTTATTTTATATTCTAGCTTGCCAATATTAGTAACTTGAATTTTTAATCTGTATTCTGATATCACAAACATCTAATTTTAAACTGTTCAGTATTCAACATACTATATGACTCACTAAAATCTATATTGAGATGTGTTCTTTTAATATTTACTTTTAAATTAAAAATTAACTCATAGATAATATTAATATTTGGATTATAATCTACAATATGATACCAAACTTACTGAGAGACATTCATAAAATAGTAGTTCAATAAAGTTTTGAATACAAGTCAACAAATATGATGACATGACCATTGTCCTGTGACACATAGCAAAAGGGTTAAACTTAAAAAAAAAAACCTATTTCTGATAAACTTAGCCACCAAGTACGAGTGAGAAAAATGTTCTGTGTCTACACATCTTATAAGATAATGGGAAAAAAAAATTAATATGTGTATAAGTACTTTCAGGTATGTCAATAACTTTATTGGTAACAATAATGCTTACAATAATCAGAGAAAGGACAAAAAATGATACACAGAGCTAAGTAAATTTCATACAAGAATATCGAGCAATTCCTTATAATATATACCAACACAACTGTATTTCAACAGAATGTGCACAAGATATTAAAACTCTCCTAGGTTTTGAGATAGCTCAGCATTAAGAGAAAATCTAGATCAGAAAAAAGAGTTAACCACTATACAAAAACAAAAACAAGATTATATTTCCCAGACCATGAACTCTATAAATATCATTCTTGATTGTGAGTAAAAATAATTTTACAAAACCTACACCACACAGCGAAGATGTCATTATAGAATTAAGCAGCAACAGGGTTAACAAATAACAAGCTGTACATAACAACAGCAGAAACTTTACAAGAAATGTCTAACTGTATAAACTAGATGGAAAAGAAAAACTTAGCATGTTTCATATAAACACATACATGCTTTCATAATCTCTGTATACTTCTGAACCTGCTACAAAAAATCTAGAAAACTTTCTTACAAAAACAAAACAAAACAATGTGAGATAACGAAGAATTGTTGTTGATCATAAAGCTACACAAAGGGCTATCTGAGCTCTATCCCCCATGGTTATCGAAACCTGACTTCTTGCAGTGTAAGTCCACAGACATACCACTGTTCCAGTGGAGGCTGATGAAGACCAACTCAGTAATTAAAACATTGAATACCTAATAATTTAGTTTTTACTTACCACCTCCTTTAATTTAGCTTCAATTTCATCTGACGTTAGTTTTCTACTAAGAGGAGTCTTCCTGAGTAGCATATCACAGTAATTAGCTAACAGTTCTGGACAACGGGATTCAGGTTGTGTCTTATTGCCCACACTGAACAAAACCAAAGATTATATCCAGCAAATTAATTTACAGATATCATTCTATATATTTGCAACATACAGAAGTTAACTTAAAAAAGGGAATTTTTTTCTTATCAAGAAAAAAAATTCAGCTTTTCAGAAGAACCAAAATTTGAAAGATATATTTTCTTTTCAAATTTTCCAGCATTGACAGTTTCAAACAACACTTCAGTTCTGAAGAGAAAAGGAAAGTTTTCATTTATAAATGTTCTAAATAATCAGAAATAGTTGTCATTAAATGTGTATTTAAATTGTACGTTTTGAATAAAACAGGACCTTTCAAAACCACAAAATAAAGATAACTTAATTGGGCATATAAAATATTCTTCTTTACTGTAAAAGCTACAAGTTTTAAAGAAATTAAAATATTTGTTTTGCACTTTTTAAAGTTCCTTGTGCAAAATTATTTAAACTTACATTAGAATGCTTCAGTTACTAATTATTTCTTTAAAACATTTTAAAAAATATTTTCCAAGAATATTTTCATGGCAAGAAATTGAGATTCATAAATTATTGAATTTAATTAATTTTCACATGTTTTACTATATAAGTCCAGTGAGGGTGATATGATATCATTTCAAGAATGTCACTTTCATATCTTGGGCAGATCTTCTCATGCTGACCAATCAGTTTAATGTATTTACTCAAGAAATTAATGAAAAGCTACTCAAGAGCTTTTTGCTTTAGCTGTTCTTACCTTTGATCAGACATAAAGCAGCTATTTAACATAATAACTTGAACAACATTTAACTAAAAACTACACTTAATACTATAAATTAACACTTCTGCTACAAGTTAGGTATGATATACACAAGTTCACCTACACATTTGCACACGTCAAGTATTTGCACTATAACTATTGACATGAAGTAGCTATTTAACAGAACCCACTCACAACTTTTTAGTTACTTTAATCAAATAGTGGTGTCTCACTGTCACTCTTATAAGACATCCACAGCTCCAAAGAGAGGAGGCAAGATTTTTGCTGCAATAAGATAAAACCATAGACTCATATTCATAGTCCTGTATGCTAAACACTAGCTCATTTGCCCAGTCCAGCTAAATAGTTTATCGAAATTCCCTAACAGGTAAGAAAAGTTAAAAATACAACAAAACTGTCCAATATCAGAGGAAGGGGATTTTGTGATAAAAGTAATCAAGTTTCATTTTACACTTAAATCCTGTTTTTGGTACTTTTTAACCCTTGAATAGCTGAAAATATTTCAAAATAAAAACTAAATAAATTATGTGATATTGAAAAACTTTAAAAAATATGAAAATGCATCACAAGAAATAATCATATCTAAAGTAAATCAGAAGTAGCTGATAAAAATAAGATTCATTCTGATAATTCGACAACTATAGATGTCACCTTACATATTTTAGTTGTTTTTTTAACAAGAATAAACAGAACAATTACACATAAATTAGAAAGAATATTCACTAATGAACCAGCAAACAAGAAATAACGTATCAAAAATAATTTATAATAGGTATCAAATGAAAAAATGTATTTCAAAAATATACTTGTTTCTTTTTTCTTTTACAACTTTCTTTGAAAATCAAATAGATCAACTTTATATAACAATGCAAAATAAAATAACTTCAACATTTACCAAATACAACTCATAAAACGTTCAATCTTCAAAAACTTTGACTATCCATACAGTTGTCTCAGAATTAAAGAAATATACATTTGAACTTAAGAGCTTTATTCAAATTTTAATAATTTCTACATATTTTCAATCATTTCTTTTATATGAATACATTAACAAAAATATCATACATAAAACTTTCAATGACAGATAGTATTTCTATGACTTACTTAGACACAACAGACCATTTAACCTGGCTACAAATTAAAACAGGTCAATGGTTAGATGCATACATAAATTTTACCAAAGTTTCTACAAGTAAATAATTAACTGAAATATATGTACATAAAAAAATCTCAGTTGGATTTTGAATTTCACACAAAGCAACAGAACAACAACCTAAACTAGCTGTTCCTAATTTAGCATCAACATTATTCATGCCTGTTCTCCCATAATTTCAATGTATAACTGAAAGTGTTATACAGCTCAACCTTAAAAAAAATGACACAGTTTAGCTCCATATATATTGAGAGAAGGGAGACAGTTAACATCACTCACCCATCATAATCTCTCGGGGCACTTTTTACCAATGAATAATAGGATTTATCATTACATTATAAGGTCACCATGACTGAAAGGGAGAACATGTTCTATGTGACAGGAACCTGAACCCACAGACTGTGAGTCAAGAACCTTAGCCATCAAGTCCAAAAAGAAGGCATCATATTTAAATGGTAAAGATATATATATATATATATATATACATAATATTTAAATAGTAAAAATGTATGCACATATTTAATCCCTCATTCATGACAGTTAAAATAGTTTGTTGTACAACAAATAAATTTAAGAACACCTTCACTGAAATTAACATTAATATTAGTTTAAACTGTACACAAATAACAACATACCCTTTTTGCTTCGATGGCAGCTCTAATCGAAATACTGAGGTATCGTTTACTACTTGTTTAAAAGCCTAAATAAAAGAAACATATATTAAGTACACTTTACAATCACATACAGAAATAACAGTGTGCAAAAGTACACTTTATATCCATAAAACTAATAATTTGTCCTCTGATATAAAACAATAACAATGGTTTTAAGACCAAAACATTCCAACCTACCGATGTTTGGCAAATAGCCTAATTATCACTCTGCCACAGAAATTCATAAATCATTCACAAAGTTGTTTTTTTGCTTGTCAAGAGAAACATTAACAACCCAATTTAACCATAACACACCTTGTGAAACACTACATGATGGTTTTACCAATGTTCACCTCTCACTAGTCATACACTGCACCATAAAATACTTTGCATGAAAAAAAAACAAAAAAACTGTTTAACAAAATGGAAGTTCATTTTAAACATACAAGTAACCATTGTATGAATAATGAGTACAGCTCATCCTTCAAAATGCCAGGATTTAACTCACACTTCCTAACCAATTTCTTTAAAAATTAATTTTCCTATTTGTTTTTGATACAGTTTAAATACTTTTTTTTCAAAAAATTCTGAAGAAATAAATGCCAATTTTCATTTCATTAGTTAAAAAATAAATTCACAAATATTTTTTTGGAAAATGAAATCAAGCACTTTCTGATAAGAATTACAATTGTGATGAGATCACACCCACAAAAATCAGGAATAACACAATAACCAATTATTTATGTTTTCTAATCAAAAGTTAAACACAAAAAAAATTATAAAAATAATTTAATTTATAGTTTAGAATTAATATTAAACAAATAATAAATAATTTTTAGCTACAGCATAATGGCTCACAATTGTTTTGTTTTTATAAGTACAATCTTGTAGCTCCATCTCTTGACTGATTTGAGATCTACTTACAGCTACTCCAACTGAGGATTCCTTCTTGTTTCACAAATTACTAAAACTCAAAAATTTTTGTGTATTTCTGAAGCATGACAGCAGATGTAGCTGTCATAATTTATATCACTATTTATAAATACTGTTCAGTCCAAGAAAACTTCTGTATCCATCAAACATATACCTGAAATTATCATTCACAATGACAGGGTATTTTGTGTACATCAGACCATAAAACATATTTCAGCATGTTTTTTTTTCTACATAACAAACAAGACAGGCACCCTTATGGTAGAAAGCTTATGCACTAATGAAACTATTGTTTCAGACATAGAACATGAGAATAATATTCCTCTCTTAATAATACTCTTATAAAACATGAATAAAATTTATGGAATACACTAAAGGTTTGGTTACTTTTAAGCTCACAGCTACACAGTGAACCATCTGTGTTATCCACCCTTATACTGAAGTTAGGTTTTTTGGCATTATAAGGCTTCAGGGTCACTAGTGGGGCATGTAACAGTAAAATTTGTTTTTGGGTTAATAAGTAATTTGTGAACCTCCAGTAATATATATGTAACAGGTATAACTTTGATTTCATACACAAACTTAATCATGCTCCACTTTTGAGGGGCATTCAAAGTTAACTTTCAGCGAGTGATTTTTATTGTAAGCTAATGCATTTTGAAATTCATTTTACTTTCTTTGCTAAAAACAAACAACACAAGATTGTACTTGTTTTTGTACACATTAATTGTTTTTTTACAAGAAATAAAAAACAAAAATGTTTTGAAACTGTCAACATCAATTCTTGAATACAAACAGTAATATACTTCAAAACGAGACTAAATAATTCTTCGTCTTTTGTGAATAAAAACTTATCTTATTTAAAATAATCTTAAGAAACAAAATGTTATTAGAGGATGATGAGGAACCATGTAATTTTACACTTTATTGGTATGTTTATGCAAGGAATGGATTCTTGGAGGCCTAGAGAACAATAAAGTACTGAGAAAACAAGCAGTAAGTGGCATTTTTGGTGTAGTCTGAATGCCACCCTATATACCAGTAAGTAAATATGAAGGTTTGTGCTAAGTTTTTATTAATATACAGTGCATATTATAGGCACTGTATTGATTTACACTAAAAATCAGTCATTTGCAAACCTTAACAGGCACAGTATGCATTACCATAATATTTTCATAGAATATGTAATAAAACACATTATATATGAAAAAAGAATGTGTTAAGTAGAGTTTAAGCACAATAACTATGTTGTCAAAAATGTTGAAATGGTCAGCAACTGTGACATCTAATAATCACATTATTTTTCAAGACTGACCAGGAGACATGTCTAAGTATGACAAATATGACATTGACTAATATTCACAGGGTTTATAGACATTTCCAACATCACAAGAGTGATACAAAATTGGGGGAGCAATATTCTAACACTAACAACTAAATTTCTAGTGACAGCATATTGTGGACATTATGAGCTTGAACATTTCACATCATATTAATGCTTTGTGTTAGCTATAGTTGTGTTCTGTGCAATTTCAATGAATAATATTGTGATTTCATGTATGCATTTCTTACCCTGTTTTTCTCTTAACAATACTCTGAAAAAATATGTTTTTGAATTTAAAAATCACATGGCTATCATGTGTGATGTGTGTTTCAATAAATGAAACCTGCAGTAAGACAAAAAAGCCCTTAGGGGAATCAATCCTTTATAAATAATTGCATCAATAAAAAATATTTGAAAATAGTATCAGTTTGACATTTTCTGAAATTCATTTATCTCAATAACTTATAGGATCAACAATAAACTACAGTAAAATAATACTATTAACACGGAAATATGTGCATTGAGAGCAAATAAAGTAACTTATTTAATAACTGTGTAGTTTCAGAACATGCACAATCATGTTCTTTGTTTGTTTGTGGACTTTAAACAAAGCTACTAAACATATATCTGTGCTGACAGTCCCAAATTTTTAAAGTAATACATTAAAATATAATCAACGACTGCAAACTGATGAGTTAATGTTGTCAGACTGAATAATGGGATCCCACTGTCACTCTTTTAATGCAGCCTCAAAGTGGAAAGCAAGTTTCTGTAGCAACAGAATGTGAGCTAGAAACCTGGATTCAGACTGGCATGTTAAACATTGTGCCAAGCTCAGCCTTCTCAATATCTAACTACTCATATTGAAACCAGAAAGTTATCTCTTCCTTTACAAATTGTAAAAACATTAAATATTTCCATATGTACAAAAATTATAAGAAACAGATAAATATAATAAATGAAAAGAAAAAAAAAGGCTCGTAACATTCTGAAAAATATTTTCATCTACACCTTCTACACAAATATGCAAGAGAAACTTTTTAATTGATACAAACAGTAAAAAACAATAACATAAATATACAATTAAAGTAATAAAACAACTAGAAACATTTAGAGGTGAAACTCTGACTGGTAAAAACACAACACTTAATACGTAAGACTGAAAACTACTTGAATTGCATTATTCTTTACTTACATATTATAGTTTCATTAAAATTTAATAAATGTGTGATTTCAATTATTAGAAGTCTAACTGCCACACATTATTACAAATATATTATTATTGAGTTATAGAGCTTGTTGAAATATCCTTCATCTTCAGAAAAATGTACAATAATATAGTAATAATGTTTCAACTTTTGTCTTTGTTAGAGTATAAGATACAAATCAAACAAGTGCAATAAAAAAAATCTAAAATTCAACAAACCTTGTCCCTGGCAGTAAGAAACCTTGGATCATCATTGAAAGCTTCTTTGACTAGTGAGCTAAATCTTGTGAAAAGATCTAGTAACTGTTCCACATATTTTTCTGAATCCTGAAAACAAGTATTGCAAGTTGTAATTCTTAAGACTATTAAGAAAGCAATGACAAAAATTATCAACTCCCACAGATGGTTACAATTAACTTGGCTAAATGTATAATCAAGTATTTATGTCCTATTTATGTAGAAATTGAGAAATTACCAGCAAATAAAATACTGATTGCCTGATATATTAGTTTCACACAATGAATATTCATAAGTTCCTTCCAAAGTGATGATACTCTGGAATAAATGAATAGTTACTGAGAAATATTAAATACTGATTTTATCATTCATTTTACTTTGACACCTATTTGATTCATATTAACTTTATACTTATCAAAATATAAAAAATAACTTTTGATTTAAAAAAAATAAAACACTAATGTTGCTACCTCATATATTTTTCGTGGCCTCTAACCCCATTATGACTATTGGTATTACCACAGTCTTTCATCCTTTAAAGAAACTGCACTTACTGTTAAATAAAATATTCTCACACACAGTGCACTGTTATTAATAAAATCTATAATAAACTAGTAAAAAAGTATACACAATAAATAAAAACCATTTTGATCAAAATGTGTGTATTATTCAGACCTGTGTTGTAATTTCAGGAAGATGAAGCCAGTTTCAGAGACTGCTAACTGTTATGTGCAACATTTCATTTTTAGGAAATGACAATGTTACATAAAAAGTACAAGTCCATCATATGTATTGGAAAACAGGAAAATGTTATTGATCTACTATAAACCAGCTATATCAATATAATAGATTTAACAAATAAAATATGACACACCAATTAGAAAAACAATAAATGAATACTTTGGTGGTGGTACCAAAAACAAACTGATATCTGTCAACAACAGGTAACAAAATAAATCAAGAGAAATATATCTCATGTTATTTCATGTTTTAAATTTGTATTCTTAAAATCATACCTTTCATAGCCTACCTGAGTTACTATATCTGCTGAAGCCATCATGTCTGCAAGACCTCGATCAATGATGTGTTGTTCTAAGTCTTGCAACATAGGAGTGATTCCATTTGGAACCCTATCCAACAGCTTGAACATGAGTTGTAGTTCTGTCACAAAAATGTATAATGTACAGTTTTTGTTCTTTAATCAGGTACTCATTACCTTTTTGATACAAATCATAATTTTTAGGAAATAGACTTCACAGAGATGTTGTAAAGAGTATGAAGTTTATATATAAATCTTTATCACCTTCACAATGTTAACAAATATCCTATGATATTTTTTTTTAACTGGCTACTCTTTTTATTTTTGTAAATCAAATATATAACTAAAAATAACATGCCATTTAACACACACTAATAAATGATTACAAATATATATCTGAAGATACGTAATAATACTGCTTTCTTTTGTTGAAGTTATAAGTTTCCTATACTGAAAATGTATTTGCAACTAGTATTTGCATCCTGTTACAAGATTAACTATTCCTGTTCAGTGCTGCCCTCTATATGGGAACATTGTCTTTTTGCATATAACAAGCCTTCTGCTCTCCCCTATGGGAACTTAAAGATTCTCATAACTCTCTCATGCAAATTATCATGTGTCAGTTCCTCACCAATAGGAACATGATATGCTCATGTGATGCATATGACTCCCTCTACACTTCAAAGTTTGGCAGAAGATATCAGCACAGGATAAATATGTGAAGAATTGTTGTTGTTGTTTTGAATTTAGCACAAAGCTGCACAATGGGCTATCTGTGCTCTGCCCACCACGGGTATCGAAACCTGGATTTTAGCGTGTAAGTCCGCAGACATACTTCTGAGCCACTGGGGGGCAATATGTGAAGAAAGGGTGAGAAGTGTGAGAAGAGGTAAGTGCCTATTAGATATACATTTTCAGTATACAAGAATTACAACTTCCAATACAGTACTTCCTTCTACTCACAAGATTAGCTGGAATCCAACATTGATAAGAAGGATGGAAGGTATGAAGAAATGATAAGATGTACCTCCCTAAAGCATCCAAATGATACCCCGGGAAATGAGATAAAAAGAGGGGAACTGTACCACTTCTAAGCTAAACTATGAAATGTGTGAAATATAAGGGTTTAAAATGAGAGAAGCACATCTGAGTGGGAGTGAATGTGGCAAGAAAGTGATCCTAACCACAGAAACATACTGTAGCTCAATCCCACAATTAGTAAGTACCCCTAAATATAGAGTGAATAATGTGCAGTGGTCCATACTTGGTAAACCAACTACATTTGAACTTCCTTGCAAACATCTGTGCAAAAGTAGGATGTAGATCATATCTCTTTACCTCAAACCCAAGAACCAGGGATTAAATACCACTCTAATTCTCAGGCATGGCACAATGAGAACTTGACATCTGGTATCAAAAGGAAGTCTGTGTCATGTACTCAACTCCCCCAACCATGGAAAATGCTAGGACCATCCAAATGGCAAGAACTTCCTCATAAGAAGAGAGAGAATGAAGAATAACAAATGAAAGGACCACTGCTATGATACACAGTGCAAATAGAAGAAATCAAGGAAGGAACATAGACACCTTTAACCTATGTGAGAACTTATGTCGCTTGGCTTATTCTAAATCCAAAACATGCTCATGGGGTACCAACATCCATGTGAGGGTAACATGAGAGCTCCCATTAAAAAGGGAGTACTTCATTTTAATATCTCACAAAATTGTCATTATTTATGACAAATAGGAAAATACCATGTTATCTACACCCACAAAACACCACCATCCTACTCTACAACTGAATGGTTATTGCATTTAACTTATTCAGGAATTCAGGAGGATGTCTCCATGGTCCACCAACTAGAATTAGAGGATGACAGTGGGGTGGAGAGTCTAGAGAAACGTCATTACCTGAGACAGAGCAATGAGTAACCATGAAATCTTAGTTTGAAAATCACACCATATTGAGTTATTCACTCTAAACATGGCAGAGATGGGCAGCAATAGCCTTCTACTTCACCCATGCAATTCATGGATGGTACTGTTGGAGACAGACATGTTTATGAAGCAAAATATCACAAGGTTATGAATACTCCATGTCAATGGTCAAGCAATCATAACGAATATAGAGTGCAGATTTTAAGTAAAAGAACACCTTATCAGGTGCCACTCTCCACACAGCTGGATCCAATTAATGATGAATGAAGAGAAAACCCATAAAAAAAGAAAAGTATTAATAGAAACCAGTTGCACTGTGGTCTGAAGAATGGCCACAAGTGCAAGACAAAATGAGGAGGAAACTATGAAGTGATGGAGATAATGGAAAATGGATATACTGGGTGTGGTCCATGAGCTGGATTCCAGAGTCTCCTCCATTGAATGATGAAAGGAGACACATGAAAAACAGTGAGGTGTTAGATCTAATGGAAGGATATCTGGAATAAAGTCCAGGAGAAAAAAGGTAGAGAAGAATATACCAATTGAACCAAAAGATGAACCCAACTGGTAAGGGTGGAAGATCAAATATCATGAAGGGAGGAGGACTGCCAGAGAATAAAGAATCTGGGATGTGTACCTTTGAAGGAAGCAGTACAGGCAATGTAACAACAAAGAGCTCCAACCTGGCAAGAGAAGCCTATCTCGATCCAGTCAAAGGTTAAGATCAGAAATAGGAGAAAATAAGGAACCACCCTTAAGAGCTGCTGAGGTCTTCAGGAGAAAGGAGTAATCTGGATAAAGGATAGGATAGGAAGGGTTATAAAGGGCACACAAAACATCAATGATAAATCTTGCCATTAACATTCAAAGGCTATGACAAGAAGGAAATGTGTTTCAAGAGAAATATGAAACATGAAAGATGAGGAAAGTTGTTCAAATGAAGGTAAAGTAAGGGCTTGGAGGATCACCGATATCTCAATCTAAAAGCGTAGGTCACCTGAGAGAGTGATGTATCCACAAGGAATACATGAGAATGGAAAGAACAGGGGAAGTAAAAACTTATGACACTGATAAGAAACGAAATGTATGGGATAAGACTGCCTGAAATCTTGAAAGCAAGGAAGCTGAAGATCCACAGTTAAAGAGCACTCCCATTGGTATATCTCAACAGAAAAATGATGAATGGAACGAGCTAAAGAGGAAGCGATTCAACATGTAAAATCAGATCTTTCTGCCAAGGACTTGACATAAACCAGACTATTAGACACAGGACCTGAAGGTCAATGTAAAAAAACATAACTAAAGTTGATGAAGAAACTAGAGAAAAAGTGGAGAGGAGCAGTTGTTGTTTCTATGAAAACCAAGATTGAGATAGGAAGCAATCAGAAACACCAGGAAAGTACTGGAATGGATGACAGAAATCACCCAACAAAGTAATTTGATGGGGAAGGGGA
This sequence comes from Carcinoscorpius rotundicauda, assembly GCA_011833715.1. Taxonomy (NCBI): domain Eukaryota; kingdom Metazoa; phylum Arthropoda; class Merostomata; order Xiphosura; family Limulidae; genus Carcinoscorpius; species Carcinoscorpius rotundicauda. The sequence goes on along the minus strand of CM022404.1, from coordinate 33,700,927 downwards.
ATTCATAAAGACACTTGTGTGAACAATCCTGACTGAAGACATCATCTGCTAGAGCCTGAGGATAAGATTTACAGGCAACCAAAAGAGAGGTAACTTGGTGTTGAGAGTTATAGCAAAGGCATACATGTGGGAAGAACCCCACTGAAGGCAAAGATCCCTGAAAATGAGGGGATATAATGCCCACTCTGTGGGATGCATCTGGTCAGGGTGCAAAACACAATCGGTGTGCATATTGAAAGCAACAAACACATAACATACAATAAGCCAAACATGATGTGCATGGGTCGTGTAAAAGAAATCCAATGTTCAAAATCTCTGGAACAAGTGCTCCTTTGGTGGTTGATATGCACCAACACTGTAGAATTGTCTTAATCAACCATCACTAGACAATGTTGGGTGAGATAAAGGAAGTGATGCAATGCCCAACATGAAGCTAAAAGTTCAAGAACACTGAGATACAAGGAGTTTCATCTGCAGACCAATGGTCCAAAGTCTCCTATTAATTTATGTCTGCCCCATCCCTGAAGTAACTTGTCTATGTAGAGATGTGGATCTGTATATAGAGGAGGAGGCAGCATATCCTCTGAAATATAGGTTTTGTCTAATCGCCTACACAAATCGTCTCACAGGAAAATGGGAAGAAAAATAAGGGTGGACATGGGATCTCAAGCAATGTTCCATTGATTGTGAAGCACCCACTAAAAGGATCTTATGTGGGCATGACCAAGGAGGATCTGTTATATCATCAATGACATCATCCCTTAAAGTAAATGAACTCCACAAGCAGTAAGTGACAGAGTTGAGAAGGCATGGCAAACTGATAGTTCCAATGAATGAAGTTGCAAAGGAGAAGGGTGGGCCCAACTGATATGAGTGTTCAAAATCCCCAAAATTTGTAGTGGGTCTAAAGAAGGAGTTCATTAGTTTGATTAACCAGCACACCCAAGCCACCTCTAAAAGGAGTTCCTCAGTACAATTGGTGTATTCTTATTTGGAATGAACTAAAAAAAGCCAGTTATCCATGTAATAATGAAATCACAGTCCTGGAGCATGGAGCAAATGTTTGGGTTACTTGACAAAACATGAGATCCCTACGCAAGTCTGAAGGGGAGGATTCAAAACTGATAAACCACCCCAAGATGGACAAGCTGAAGATAAGGATGAAACTTATGTTATGTTGGTATATGTAGATAAGTGATACCCATTTTGATCATCCACAACCCTGGTGAAAACACCCATCTCAAGGTGAATAAATACTCTATGGGGAACTAGGGCAGGAAAACAAATTGGCTAAGGCAAGATAAATCAATTACTGGCTGCCAATCCCCAGTTTTCTTGGAGAGAATGAAAAGGCTGAAATAAACATTCTGGAAAAAATGTAGAATAAGTTTTATGGCCCAGTCTTATGGTAATTCCCAAACCACTTCCAACAAAGATTGGTTGGCCAGGGGATCTCAAGGCAGAAAGAAATGTACTAAGAAGAGATATAAGGTTTGGAAAAAAATGGAACAACAAATCCAAAGCACTCTTTGTTACTGATAAAGTAATACCAGTAATGAACAAACTCAAACAGCAGAGCTTCAATTGTACCATAACCCACTGGATAGACACTGGTGTTGACAGTGGGTGTGTCATCGAGGCAAGCAACAAGAAGTACTCCAAACAGAAGAGACAGGTAAATGCTATGAGGGGAGGATGGAAAATGATAACTGGAAATAAATGAGACTCTGACTGAGACAAATGGCTAAAATATTTGTAAGTGTGGACTGTAGTTGGAATAAAGTCATCCAAGGCTCTACAATTTCTTGGACCATATCAAAAATGTAGCTCATAGAAAATAGGACCACATCACAAGTTCCTAAGATATGTTATAGGTAAATGCACCAGAGCCAATATGGCATCATGACCTATAAGGTCTCAACAACAATGAAACAGTATGTGTAATGCCAGAGCTTAAGATGATATGTAGATTGAAGTGGAGGAAAGAAATGCAAAGATATCTCCAGAAAAACACACAGAATTTCAATGGACAGCCTCATGTAGGAAGTTTCTCGAAAAAAGTGTAATAGATTGATAAGGGTAAGATGCAAGCAAGAATACTGGACACATGTAAGACCAATAGATGTTTCAGGAGTCACCTACAAACAGGCAATAAGGGACCAACCAACTGTTAGTCTAAAAATGGATAGTCAGCACAATGGTAGGAAAGTGCAAACTGAAGTACATAGGGGACCCATAATGCTGATTGAGTGGCAAAGTAATTATCATGAACCTGAATATCAGGTGAAAGAGGAAAAATAAAAAAAAGGTTGAAAAGACTGTTCATACAACAAAGGGAGACAAGGAGCATAAAAATATGAGAAAGGAATAAAATATCATTAATCTAAAACACAAAATCCATAAAGACCATATAAAGCCTAGGTGACTTCTTGGGTTGAAAATGGGAAGAAAAGGCACAATCTGGAGGAAGAAAAAAGAATCAAAATCCTTATCAGCTTGGGCAATGTCCAGGGACACAGGTTGACTCATGTAATCTTCCAATCTATTGGTGTATAAAAGCAGGTAAATCTGCCTTTAGGTCACCTTCACCTAAGGCCAGAGAAAAAAAACAACTTTAGTCACTGGTGTAACCCTCAAAGTGATGATGCTAATTTTGAAATTCATTGTACAGAAAAGTTCATAATATTTAAGTGCAGAAAATAATTCAACTCGAATTAAGTGATATTAACAGATGATACAGGTTGAATAAAAGTAAATTAATTGAAAAACAAACATGAAGCACTAAAAACAAGATGAAAGCAAATCTAAACTCAAGTGCTAACAAATGAAAAGTGATGGTTCTGTAACGTAGAGGGAGATACATGAATCACTTGAGCATATCATGCTCCTATTGACCAGGAAGTGGCATATAATAATTTGCATGAGAGACATGTTAGAATATTTCAATTCCAATATGGGGGAGAAGAAAAGTTACGGCATGTCTATGGAAAAAGTTTGCATAAAGAAGGCAGCAGTTAATGATAATAACTAACCTTGTGAGGAAGGTGGTTACTGTATTGGAATCACAAACTTAGATAATGAATAATTTTAACAGCCAAACTAAATGTGGTTCAGCAACACAAAATTTAGCAAACTTAAATTTTATGTAGTGGAGGGAACTAACAATGCAGTTAGTTTTGCATTGATTTGCCCCAAATCAAGGTTTTGGTGACTAATGTTCACTAACCATGTCTGTTAACCTGTACAAGCAAACTAATAGCACTCACCATGTAATTCAAAATATACTTTTTAAATTTTATGAAATTTTAATAATGAATAAATGAAGGAAAAAGAATATTAGGCCAAGACTGTAAAATGACAACAAGAAAAAAAAAGACAATTTCAAATCTGTATACAAATCCATGGAATGCTGTAAGTTTACGAAACATGCATTTTGTTCATACAACATGTTTAACCACAATTCTGCAGTCATTCTAGATGTAAAAAAGATAATTTAGATTTATTTCATATTTTTTATGATGGTTAAAAGATCTATCATATTAACTAAATCTATAAAGATTTAGGGTAGAGGAAATAATAAATAAAATATAAAGTTTAACTGAAAAAAGGGGAACTGAATTATTTAGGAGGTTTAAGAGATTATGGAAAAAACATTTGTGAATTTTCAAATGTAGAAAGTATTTTTAATATTAACATGAAAATTATGATGAACATGGATCAGCCAACATTCTAGCCACATATACTTATTATAAACACCTTAGTAAAACTATTTGATTAAAATAAATTCAACTTTTTGTGTGTAAAAGACTCAATGTTTACTGAAAGCTTGCCAGATTTCATGAAGATACATGCACTGTATTAAAAGTTACAGTACAAAAACTCTGAAAGCTACTTTATGGTCAGAAGAGCAGTGTAGTCCAGTGAAGTATAAGCATACATGCCACAACCATTTTAACTTACATTTAATTAAAGAAATTGGCATTAAATTGTAGTTCATAATCCAAATTTTAATCTTATAAAAATTTTAACCTCTTAATTTTAAAATAAAATACCTAAATAAATTTTCATTCTTCACTTCTCTATTATGCAACACTTTTTCATTACAAATTGCTCATTTTAAATTACTTCTACCCTTATGTCCTCACCAAAGTTTCTTCTCTCATAAATCATACATTTACTATATTTTCAGCAATGCTATTTCACGTCATATAAAGTTGATGACATTGGCAAACGCCACTGTGAACCTTAAAATTACATATCAAAACTTTTTATACGGTTCCAAACATCAAGTCACAAAAGACTTTAATATTCAAACCATTTATATTCTTTTGATGTATAGCAATCTAAAAATGTATTATCAAATGTTGAAAATGCTGGTGAATAGATATATTTTATAACACCTGTCCCTGTACTGCAAATGCATTACACCTGTTATATTCAACCAATAAAACAAAATATTTACAAAAATAATGTTTAGAAAAAACATAACACTTACTTTCTGTTTCATTGTTTTTTATCATACTCTGGCACTCAGCTAGAATGGTTTCTTTAAAAGCAGTAACAAGGACATTCACACAGCACTCTGTTAACTACAGTGTAAGAAGTAAATTTAAAAAATTAAAATAATTATAATACTTATGGTTGAAGAGAGAGATTCAACAAAGTCCAACAATTAAAAAAGGAAATTCTTGTAAGTTTTCACAATTATTTTTCTGATCTTGTTAACCATTTTTGTTCCACAACAATGGTCTTAACTTGTTTATGCTCATCACCAATGACACAAATATTTATTCAAAAAATATGAAACACTGAATTACAGTTTAGTTGGAACTAACCTTACAACAATAACAATTTCATTTTTTGAAACCTTTTCTGCACATGTCACTGAGTTACATTTAAAATTTATTTAAACTGCTTTACTGTCAATATACTTTAATGAAATTATTATTAAAGGTTTTATATTATCTAAGTTCTTATTCCTTTATTTCAAAAGGAATCTCTAAAACATTATTTAAAATGCAAATTATGCCATCATATTATGCAGTTGCAGATTCTCAACTTTAAGAGCTGGAATAGAAGAAACTATCACTATAATACAGGCTGATGTTTCCTAACTGCTGGAGCACAACTTGTTACCATGTTGTGGATCATTATTTACCTGGCCACAAACAACTGTACAAAAATATTATAACTAATGTTACTGGATATGTTGATATATTCAACAGACGTATCCTTGCACAGTAGCTTTTGCATTTGAAAGCACTGTTGTAGATGACTCCATGAAGATATTCAAAGGACAGTATGTATGTTGTTTACCAGTAATTTGAGTGCATTCTAACAACTTATCCCAGAAAAACTATTATGAAAATTCTTAGATCAAGATATGCCATACTCACTTGCAGTGTAGAAGCTGTGTTGTTAAGAAACAGTTTTAAATTGAATAGCATACTTATAACAAGAAAGATCAAATTTCATGATGCATCTTGTAACAAATGCAAGAAAGTTAGTCAATATGTGTGTCTTACTGAAGAAGTAAAAAATAATGCTAGTCAATTGTTGAGAGTGGTGTCCTTAGTATTTGGTTATTTTTTCTCACCTTGTACATTTCAGTTTGATAGAGTTAAAATACATTTCATTTTTACTTCCATATTTCAGTTAAATATGCATTATTTCTGTTTTAAAATTCATATTTGAAGGGTTTAATTATACATTTATTCTGTGCTTTGCCTTGCTAATCAACTGTTCACAAAGTTACAAGTGCAAACAAGATTTTGGTGGATGCTAAACTGTCTCAGTTAATATTAATTTTATATCTGCAAGCACCTGTTGACGGCTATTGACGTAAATAAAAAGTTACAGATGAAATTGCTCAAAGAAGATATTTTAAGATTATTCAACAAGGAATGTTTGTACACAATTCTGTTTCTTAATTTTATGTGTTTCATTGCAATGTACACTGATGATAACAGCTAGTAGCTAACATGATAGAGAAAATGGAAAACAACATATATACATTTACTATAAAAACTTTTGACATTCATTTAGAAGGTTCCAGAGATTATGCAAGTGAAATATGAAAGCTGTTAAAAATTAAATTGTATTCTTATTCTCAAAATAAAAATCATCTTGCAAGTGAACTATTCAAAGTCTGAGTGCAAATAACTACATTAAATAATAAATTAAACAGAAACAGAAAAATCACCAAATTAAATATTTTATTTTTTTCAAACTATGTTGAAAAAGCATAAGTTCTTGCCAAGTTTCAAACAATTTTAACTGGTTTTATTACTGGAAGAAATGTAATGAGGGTTACAAAACTTACTTCAGTCTAAAGCACATCATCATTATGGATTTAAATGAACTAATTAAATGTCACTACTTTTTAAAATTACATCTATAAATTCAGAAAAAATTGTATTTTTAGTTCTTGAAGCCACAAAAAACATGTATGATGATAAACAACAATTCACCATATGATTGCTAAAATTATTAAGTAATGAATATTTGAATGACCAAAATTAAAACAAATTATCAAAAGTTCCTCCAAAAGATATTAATAAAAGCTTTTATTATTTGCTATAAGACAAATAAGTGTGCAAAATACATTACTTCAAGACAAATGGACTATTTTTTTTGTGATTACAAGGAGATAATGAAAATCTATTTATTTTTGTAAGTTTTGATCTCACTGTATTTAAATTCCCAGTATTTTTTTATGTGAAAATCAATCACATCAATAAAGAATAGAAAAATATTCACACAATACTTGAAACAAATAAAAAAGTAAGATGTTTAGAGAAAATGCAAGTATCATATATCTTGTAAAAATCATACAAGTTTAAACATAATAATGAAGTTACATGTTAAATTTCAGATGAAGGAAATATTTGCCAACTCACAAAGAGGACACTGGTAATGTAACAGATTTTTACTCTCATTATTAGTTTCTTCTGTGTTTTCCATGCTCACGTAGTGGTTTCCATGCATATTTAAAATTTGAATTTCAATAATAAATGGTAAATCACAAGAAACATTTTTATGGTTTGAAAGAAGTACTACACAAATGGTCAAATATTACATTAAAAAATCATAAAAAATTTTCTAAGGAGTTTAATAGTCACTGAATTTTTTACACCTCTTTTAACCCACAGAATCAGAAGCAGTCAAATGTTATCCTTGCAGCTACATATGTATTTATTACACTAAGTTGCAGTTTCAAACATTGAAAACTATTTAGTAGTAACATGTTTACAGCTTATCAGTGACAGGTTAGCTATAACTAATATTATCCAGTATAAAGTATTCTGGATGGCATTTTCATAAATTCAGTACATTATTATTAAGTATGATGATGGATTAATAAAACATATCTGAATTTCAGTTTATCAATTTGTCAGTATAATTTCGTATATAAAACAAATACATGGAATGGGTAAATCTATATTAAAGGTTTTATAAAATCTTAAAACCTTCTATTATAATATTTTGTTCTTAAATATTGTACATACATATTATAGATTTTTAATATATATGACAAATTTTATTTTCAGGTTATTTTTTGAGAATTCATATTTTGCTTTTTCATACAGATTAGTAAAAAAGTAAAGACTCTTCTTACCAGCAACAATATAAACTTTGACACCTATTTTTGCAGTTTTGCACTTGAGAATTTATGTCCTATATTTTTAAATAAATAGATACAAGTTTATGTAAGTATATAAAAGGTAAGTAAAAACAGTAAATGTAATAATAAATACACACAACAATTTGAATGTTATATAGTCTCTTCCTGTGCATCACCCATGATAAAAGTTTACAATTTCAAGATAACTCACCGCCTGTACTGATCCAGAATATGATTCAAGATATTTTGTTGCTCTCTGTTCTTCCTCTTTTAACTTTTGGTCAGCATACCACATGTAATTTTGTACACCATTTGATTCTAAATACTGAGGTGCTTTGGATCGATAGAAGGCCTCTGTTGCTTCAATATATGCTTTTTCAAAGTTTTCTCTATATATTTGAAGTTTATCATCTGGATTTGAGCACAGATTAACTGTAAATATATTTTAAAGAAACAATTACAAAATTGAACTTTACAGTAAAACCACCACCAAATGAACATTAAATATCTGTCTGTTTAAAAAGTAATCAAAGATCAACACTATCTGGGAGATTACTGTTTGTTTACTTTGAATTTCACATAAAGCTATTACAGCTCTAATCCATAATGGGGAATAAAGCCATTGAGTTTAGAGCTGTACATTCTGAGACTATTCACTGACCTACAGGGGTCCAATTCCAAAACTCAGGACAAGGAAGAATAACTTTCAGTAATAAAATGTCAGTAAACTTCTAAGCTACATGAAGTTGCCTTTTAACAAAGATACACTATCACAAGCCCATGAAAGTGAATTGAATTTGTTTTCTAGTATCTTTTACTGATCAAGAATGAAATAATAATTAAAAAGCAAAATAGTGTTTAATATTATTTTGAAAGAAGCTTTTTTTTGTTTTGGGTTCTAAAAACAAATGTAGTTTTCTACAACTTGAAATACAACTTTTCAATAAAACAAACATTTTAAGGGCAGATTATTCTATTAGGAGATGCATAATTATATCTAACTTCTATACACACAAAAATCATAATTTCATATGACAGCAACAGTTGCAGTTTCTATTACTCAAGAACACACTATTATTGGGTCATTTAAACAATACAGTGATAGAAGGCAACATTATGCAAAACTTACGTGTGTGTGTGTGTGTGAATAAACGAGAAAATTCTGGAAGTGAAAAATCTCCAACAAAGCAAAACTTACATTTTCTCATTTACTAAAACATATTTTCAAAATACATATTTTAAGAGTCCACACTTTTAAAAATCACACCCTATGGGCTAGTTCTACTTCATTTTATATTCCTAAAATATATATCTGAAAATTAAGATTAAAATAAGAAAAGTGACAAAATGTAAAAATTAGAATGAAAATATTTTATGTAGGGGAAAGATTTTAATAAATCATTTTAAACATAATATAAACTAATATTAAGAGTAAAACTAAGTGTTCCTTTACACTGAAAGATCTTTACCATAAGATTCTCGAACGCCTATTACTAAGTGGGAATCAAAAGCCTCTCCATTACGTTCAGCATGAACTAGTTTCATTGCACTGTTCTGAAGTCTGTGCTTGATGTTTGAGAATATACTCTGGTTCCAGCTATCTAACATTAACTGATTAAAAAACGTATATATATATACATATACACTGACTACAGTTATATACACTTTCTAATAAAACAACAGATATAATTAGAATCTCTTTACCACAGAAAATTATTGAGAAATGTTAAATATATTAATGTTCACTATTAAGCACTCTGTTTAAGAAAATAACAATGATAAAAATTTCATTAATAAAATATTCAATTTTCACTATATTTTATAGAAAAACTAGTAAATTTAGAAACATTTTTAAGAAGTTAAAAAACAGTATGGCCAAAAGAAAAAAGTCAGAAAAAGATTAATATACCTAAGCTTAAACACACTTTTAGTATTTGTAACTTTGATATGTGAAAGTTTGAAACCATTCTACCTGATTACTGCTAAAATTAAGTTGGTATCTTAGTGTTATCTGTAGCAAGAAACTACTTACTTAAACACTTTAGAAAATTAGTTATCGTATTAAAAGCGAACAGAACATTTCCATTAAAATTAAATCACATTAAGCTGCAATGCTTAAGGTAAGTATTTACAACTCAGTGTAATGTCAATTATCAATACAGCAATGTAAAATGTGCTTCGAGCTAAATGGATTTAAAAGTTTTGGTAAGGAAATCAAACAAAAATAACAAAATAGAATTAAACTTCAATAAAAAATAAATAATGGTTTCTTATAAATTTCGCCAAAATGCCTGTAAATGATTAAGTTATGTAAAAAGAAATTTTATAATATTTTTATAATTTCAACTTTGTTGCTCAGCTCTTACAATAATAGCAGAGAGATAATATTCTACTATAAACATGGACTAAACTAAAGCTTACAGCTTAAGAATTAAGTTTCTATAAACCAAATACTCCATCAAAATGTTTAATTCTCAAACTATTTCACAAATGGTTTTCCAAAATTTTTAAATTTACAAAAATAATATATTGTTTAAAAGGCTTCAATAAAATTATGCACAAAATGTAATTTAACCCTGCTATATTGTCTTAAAGCTGATTGAAATATTTAAGTCTTGGACAGAGTCAAACAAGCTTTAGGCTTAACATTTAAGATATAATCTACTATACTAAGAATTAATTTACCAAATATATATATTAAAAAGAGTATTACTTCAATATTACAACAATGAGAATTTTACTAACTATACAAACTGTGACTGCTGGACTATCAACAAGTACACAGATGTAAGTGGCAGTCACATTGTGAATGTTTCTTGACAAACCCGTAACATTGCATTACTGAATATAAACTCAGTTTTTTAAAGACAACTTTATACTGATTTATAAGCTTAGAGACAGATTATTCTTTGGCAACTAACTTTCCTCACTATACTGTCTTCACTAGGATTTTTTTTGTTAACTGAAGCAGACTTCCCAGACAGAGTGGCCTCCAGCTGCCCAAATGGCATGGGTAGGTAATTACACTGGGTAAAAAACTTTCTCCACTCAGCTATATAAGCTTTCAGTAGGGCTTGGTCTTCCTGGTGTGCAAGCACTCTCTTAAAACAAAATATTAACATTAACAGTTAATACTATTTTTACTTATTTTTTTCTAATAAAACATTCATTATTCTGAAAAGGATGAAATGCAGTAAGCAACTCAACAAGTAAAATAATTTGAAAATATACTCTGAAAACTGATAGTGCATATTTACTTACATACAGACATATCTACAGCTGTTGCTAAGTGTAAACAATTACACAGGTATGTAGTGGTTTTACTGTCTCAAACTTTTTACATATTTTACAGTAATTCTTGTACATTGAATCTGAAAATATCCATTTTTCACCAATACATACAAATCTTTCACAAAATATCATATATAATTTTACACAAGTAAATCATTTTCATTGAAATTGGGTAATTGTTTTTCTTAAAATGATGACAACCACTGGATAAAGATATCTTCAGACCAACCACAACATAACCAATCATTCTGGAACTCAAGCATAACAAACATAATATTAAAAAAATGTTCACTGTGGTAAACAAAGTAATAATTTCAGATAAGAGTTTATTTTTCTTTCCTATTTGTAAAAAATCCTTACATGATTTAAAAACACCAATATCTTTATTTTAAAAAACCTGTGTAGCTGAATTACAGGAAATCCATTACTAACATCAAAACAACTTTTATGAAGTTAAAATTTGCAAGCCTGTGTTAACAGACTGAATGAGGTTTAAAATATTTCAAACACATATATAATTCTTTAATTTTTAAAAAAAAATTTATTCATTTAAATTCAAAAAGGGAAGAAAAAATCCAATAATTCCATTCTGATACTGGGCAGCTATAACTGGTTAGCAAAGAGCATCCAGTGACACACAAGTAAGAAGAAGTAAATATTTACTTATTTTTATTTCCAGATATCACAGATATTAGTTCTGTCATTGCTTACAGATTGTGCTTGTCTGATGAAGTCCAGTATGTCTTCCTGAAGAGCTCCATACACCTTAGGTGGACCTTTGTCATCCCACAAACATACAGAGTGCACAGACCTGAAATCATAAATGAAAAAATTTTAAATTACAAGTTTAAAATATAAAAGAAGTCTTTCAAAATATTAATATACATGAATTAGCATAATATTTAACTTCCAAATATATTTAGCTAAAACTTATCCAGCTGTTATATCAACAAATAAAATATTTTTAATATAAATATACATTGCCTAGCTTGGTTGCTTAAAATAATTCTTATTTTAATAGCATGAAAGGTGTTAAAGGCTCATTAAAATGAGGACCAGATAATAATTTATTCATTACAAGTAGCATTCAGTTGGATTCTGAAATTCAGAAAACATAAAAATTATTAGATTGTTTTTTTGTTTTTGAATTTTGTGCAAAGGTACACAAGGGTTATTTGTGCTAGCCATCTCTAATTTAACAGTGAGACTGGAGGGAAGGCAGCTTGACATCACCACCCATTGCTAACTCTTGAGCTACTCTCTTCCTAATGAATAGTGGGGATTCACTGTAACATTATAATGCCACTATGGCTGAAAGGGTGAGCATGTTTGGTGTGATGTGGATTCAAACCCATGACCCTAAGATTTTGATTCAAACATCTTAACCACCTGGCCATGCAGGGCCAAAAATTATTAATTACACAAAATGAGAATAACTGAAAATACACACATCTACATTATAAATATAATTTATTCACACAACATCATATTTAAAATTTCTATTTAATTTACTTAAATATGTAAATTCTTTGATATTTCCAAACATTTGAAAGACCTCATCTTAAAGAGTTTGCCCATAGTTTAATAAAGAAAATTATTTAGATTATACTCACAAAGGAATTTCTACAAAACATACCTTAAGGCAAAAGCTTTAAATGATGCTGATGACATAATAAATTGTTTTCCAACATGTTAAAATAATTATTTTAATATTGTAGACAGCAGCATTGCATGTTTCTGATGTTTGTTGATAGTGTAGTGATGTAAGCTTTTAAGTAATTTAAAAAACATTGTCACCATCAATATCACAATGGTAATGTTACCTAGAAACCAAGTAATTATAGACTGTATTGATGTGCATCTCAAAAAAGAAGTGATTATTAACAACACAATATTTATCCAAAATCACTAGTTTTATTATTTTAAATGCTGATGATTAAACATTTCTTGCTGATTTCAATTTCATAGATAATTTAATACTTTTCAAAAGTGAAAAAAACATTTGCTTTTTTAATATTCATAACAACTATATAATAAACGAAAACATGATAGTAAATGCATTATGGAACAACAAACCAACACTGAAAATGCTTATTCATATGCTTGGTCTCTAGCCTGAGTTCTCTAAAGATATAATTAAAACCGTGAAACATTTGCAAGTTATCATAGCAAACCCACAGGTCAGCATCATCATTCCTGCTCACATCCACAAAAATGTACTGGATTATTTTTTTCTTGGTACTAATAATTGGAGTGCTGGATATGTTAAAATCAGTTTCACATGCTATCTCTAAGACTGAGAGTGACAAACCAATGCTAAGATGTTTCTCATATCTGTGATGATGATGAGAATCCTATCAAAACAGAACAGGACTTCATGGCATTTTTAAGCAATTGGAATTCTTATACTCTTACTGTCCAAGTCATAATTTACATATTAGATAAAGGGTGAGAGATGTTAACACTTGGAAGAAAATGAGTATGCTGAAACCATGAACATGATCTTGAAGCTGGCTTAGTTTATCCTTTTTATGGCTAACTTGATTGTTCTGTATGATTTCGCTTAATACACAATCAGCCATACATTGTGAAGCATTGGAGCTTTATGTAAGTGCTACCACAAATATTCCTTTAACATTGGACTTTATGAAGATTGACAGTTATCTATAGTTACTACGCTTTCCACCTATTTCAGCTGCTTGTTTATGTTAGTCATGCAAAAACAAAATAACACTAATCAACAATGAAGTACACGTCTAAATTTGTTACTGTACATTATAATCAACACCTCCTCTAATACACAAAAATGGGCATTGACATGAGAGAAATACAACTTAGAGACCACCAATATAACAGGCCCAGTCTTCTTTCTTAATTTGTTATTATTCAGGGATATTGATGAAGGTTATATTCTCTCAGAAATTGTCTAACAGAGTAATAAATGGCAAATCGAGAGAGAGATCAGAATTCATGTTTTTTTTTCCCAGTCAAATGCAGTATTGGTAATAATAATAATAATTACTACAATTTCTTAAACATCTTGTTTGTTATATAATGTAGAATAAATTATTACTATTAATATATGATATATATATATAGGTTTATTTTGGTGATTTAAATGATTCACACGACACATATAGCATATATTTTATGGCTCACATCTAAACATGCTGTGAAAAAAACAAAACTACATAATTAGTCATTAAGGACTTATATTAATAGCTACTTAGTTATTCACTAATTAAACTATTAGATCTTTGGGATCGCTTTTAACTGTAACCCAAAACACTTAATTGTTATCAAGTGTTCATCTATTTAAGACAGCATATAAGTAAAAATATATATATTTTTAAATAAATAAGAGATTCTGAAAAATAAAAAATCAGATACTGGTAAACAGAAAATGTGAAAGTTCAGAGTTCATGTGTAGAGAGTGAGTTTAGTGGTTTCAATGTTGCCAGCAAATTAAAGAAAATAAATTTAAATCTGTATATTTGAGCTTTCGTTCAGCAACTCACATAGTTGTAGTTTAGGAATAAAGCTGTGATGCAACATATATTTTATATCCCTCAGAAAATGTGTTTCCCCCAGTATATCACTCAAGCTATTTGTAATCACACACTTCATCACCAGGTTTTCCGTGAGGAGGAGAAAAGCCACTTGTAGAGAAAAATATATATGTAAAGATGACTGATAAGGGTTAAGAAAATTTTTTTATGTAGAGGAGCAAACAACGTTTCGACCTTTTTTGGTCATCATTAGAAGGTTGAAACATTGTTCGCTCCTCCACATAAAAAAAATTTTCTCAACCTATTCTAGCTGTCTTTAAAAATATATCATCAGGTTTTATTTCTTGATCTTCCAATTTTAGCACACAATTCACAAACTTTCAAATATTTCATATCCAGATGTTTTTAGAAAGTATATATATATTAACTAAAACTAAAATTCAGTTTTACTACATTTTTTTAAAATCTCACACTCAGATGCTAAAACTTTGCATCAAGAGTTTTAGAATGTTAAATAACTCAAATCATTAGAAATTTATTAAAAGCATGACTTTATATTCTATTAAATATATATTTCTTACAAAAATATTAAAAAAAAAACAACAGTTATGTTATTTGAAATGACAAGCTTCCAAGGTGTGGTGAGTAAATTATATTGGAAGTAAAACACTGTAGTCATTAGAACATTTAAGTATAATATGTTATGACGTAATACTATCACATTTTTTCCCGCTTATTGTGTATTTCATGCATGATAAAAATTAAGATTATGTATATAAATTCAACATATTTCTGCTTCACTAAAATAGTATAAAACATCCATGAAAAAACATGGTTAAAAGATTTTAGCTTGAATGATGAGGAAGGTATAGACACAAAGTAATATCAAAAACTCCTTTCAAGTCTATGTAATTAGTTACACATCTACATTAATTTATATTAATATATTAACATACTAGCATTTCAGAAATCTTGAGATACACACCAGAATAGGTCTTGCCATTCATTACGACTCACGTGTTCTTGTCGTAACAATTTTAATATAGTTGGCCGCATTTTAGGCCAGCGGTCTTCAAACTGTAGCTGCCCTTTGTCCTAAAAGAAAATTTAAAATGTTACAACTGGTTGCAATATACCTATTAAAAAATCATCTACTACTAAGTTATTATGATAAAGTTATGAAAAATGTTTTTCTAGGGACAGGAAATTATTTACAGTTCATGAAAAACTAATTGTTTACATATCTTGCAAATAATGAAATATTCCATTATTTTCTTAAATTTAGTTTTGTTAATAACATTAGGCCAGCTTATAATGTTAATTATGATATATATAAAATCATTATAAGCAATTGCCTTGTTCACTAATTGGTGTCACATAAACTACTCAACTAACTAGAATTACAATTAATGTTACAAATATAATATAGTAACTGACATTGGGGGTTTTCAGTTATTGCCTTTGATTATTCTAACTATCCAAGTAACTGAAATGTTATCTATTATTACTTCAACCAGTGTAAGCAATATAAATTCAAGTGAGGTTGCTGTTATAATAAAAAGTTATGGTAAGTTATGTTCAATATTCTTCACTTGCACACACAAAAGAAAAATACAATTACTTATGAATAACTTGCTCATTTAACTGTATTTATCAGAAAGCACTAGTTACAGATTAACAACACTCAATGCAATTTTACTAAGTCACTAGTTCTGGCAATCTTCAAGAACATTTTTTACAAACTAAATACCCATTAACTCAATTGTTAACTTGTTCAAAAATCAGATAAATGTGGCTATCCCATCTTTAAACAAATTTATCAGCTTCAGAATCTTATCACATCCATTGTGAACAATAAAATAAAGTTAGCATTACACTTCTATATGCAAAAAACGGCTCTTTTGGGCTCAGAAAACACTTCAAATAGAAGAGCGAAGTGTTTTCTGAGCCCAAAAGAGCCGTTTCTTGCATATAAAATTCTCAACAAGTGGGTTTCTCGACATCACTGATTAGCATTACACTGTTTTTTACTTACAGTTTCTTTGGAACTTTTATGGACCAGTAACAGGCCTGAATCATTTTTCACACAATATCCATAAGCATAAAGAACAATTCATGTTAGATTTTATGTTTTAAGCAAAATACTTCCCATAATCCTTTTTAAGATTAAAAGCTTTTTTACTTTTTGTTAATTTCAGTAAGTCATAGCATAGTTGTATTTCTTAAAAGACATTTTTACATTCCATATTAATCTACTGAGGAATGCATTTCTGGTTTAAATAAAAATTTCTGAAGAAAGACATTTCTTTCCAACTAGCTTAACTTAAATATTGAAAAAATCCCAAGTTTGGTAAATACTTTTTCATTTGGTTTAGGCATTATATTTCTCTTTCTCTTCTAAAAATCAACAAAATGGCTCTTTATTAGCTCTAAAACTTGTTTCCATTAAAACATTAAAGGTTACAGTGTTACAATATGTAGTAATCAATTGCTGTTTCAATTTTGAAGATATCTTTCTCAGTACCAATAAATGAAATATAAAATACTATCTTCTTAAGAATGATCTACTATAAAACAATCTCAAACAATTCAAATAATATAATAATACTACTTTTACAAACATAACTGAGGACGCATTTATAAGAGAGTATGTTCTGTTTTTTGAAACTCAAAATGGTATACCAATGCAATTCATGAGATTTTGAATAGGGTTTGATTACCGAATGTTGAATGAAAGAATAACGGAGGATAAATGTTCTGCTGACTGAACTGTAAATCTGCAACTTAATTTATTGATTTAGCTTTTAATTTATTCAAGCCCCAAATTGCTTCAAGTTTAATTAACTTATTTAAATTTAATGCTCCTGTTTAATAAATTATTATTTTTATTTGTTCCTAAGATTTATTTTGAAAGGCTGTGGTATAACAGTTAGTACATTATCACTATACTAACATTTCTACTTAATCAATAGTATCGGTAATTCACAAATTTCTACTACTTAATATTAGCAGCGTAAGTTTTAATACAATGACTTGAATTTAATAAGAACTAGGCTTTAGGCAAAACTTTTTAAACAAAGCTAGTAAAAGTAATTATACAAATAACACGCATACGTATACATTTCAAACAGTATATTCTTCCAGTTTTTGATAAAACAGTAAAAAATTATATATATATATGTATATATATATACATATACACATAATAGACTTAAAGAAAAAGTTATAACCTTCAACATCGCCGCCATTGTTGATGAAAGTAATTCGTAAGATTGCCATCTAGTAGTGGTTTTATTTATAAGCATATATTTAACGAATTTACTTTAAAATAATAATTAGTCACCGAATTGATAAATAAGGTAAAATAAGGTACCAAACTCTAATCTGTTTTTTTTTCTAAAATATGTCCGTTAAGTATCATTAATTGAATTTACTTTTGTAATTTAGGGTCATAAAATGAGAAGGCATTTTGGCGTTGTAAACCAGTACACTTACTGCTGTATTAGCGGCAGACAAGTTCAGTTCTGCTATTTCGTATATAGAAACACTATTTAAAAAAAAAAAAATTAACCGTGGCGCCAGTGCACTAGATCCGCGCGTGACCCATTTATGTTGTCATATCTACACTCTGAGAATGTGTGTGTGCGCGTTGTTTTTATATTGTTTTATAGCAAAGCCACATTGGACTATCTGCTTTGTCCACCGAGGAGAATCAAGCCCCTGATTTTAGCGTTGTAAATGCGTAGACTTACCACTGTACCAGCGGGGTCCCCTGAGAATGGAAAAAATTAAAGTTTTCCTTTATGGGAAACGGAAGCGAAACGGGAAAATTCACATGTACACAGGATAAAAATTTTACGAAGTTGGGGGTTGCACATCGCGTTAGAAAACTTTCCATTTCCCATTATCATTTGAACAAGAGTTCCAATATGGTAAACCAAAGATTAAGGCACGGGTTTAACGGAACTGAAGCCCAGGGCTTCACACAAATTAAGAGTTCTCAAGCTATGATGTTGTTTTGAATTAAGCACAAAGCTACACAATGAGCTATTTGTGCTCTGCCCACCACGGGTATCGAAACCCGGATTTTAGCGTGTAAGTCCGCAGACATACCGCTGAGCCACTGGGGGCAAGTCTATTACTGATTATTCTTTCGAGAATTTTGCCTGCACAGCTGGTCAGGCTGATTGGTCGTTAGCTGTTAGGTTTATTTGCTGGCTTTCGTTCCTTATGAAACAATAACATATTATTAAGCAAGCTTCTAAGAAACTGGAATGTATCCTGAGGATAGTGATAGGTTAAAAAGTGAAATTAAGTGGTCAAACAATTTCGGAGTGCCTTTTTTTAGAAAGATAGCTTGTATTTCATCTTCATCTGGTGCTTTGTTTTATGTGTTTTTTATTGCTTCGAGTAGTTCTTGAAAGGATATTTCATTTGTTTGTAACGTGTTTGTATAATCTGTGTTGGGTCTTGTGTTTGTCTCACTTATGTTTATTGGAAAAAATGGTTCAAATTGTTGTTTATTGTTTAATATGTGATTAGTGACTTTATTGTAGAAATATGTATCCATATCTGGAGTGAGTTTTAAATGTATTTTGAAGTTGATCTTTGAAAGCTTCGGATAGTTCTTTACTTTTGTGTGTGCTGTTGTATCATTATGTTCGAGTGCAGGATATTTCTTTGTAGTTGTATTTTCATTGGTGAGTCTTTTAAGGTGTGACCAGAATTGTTTCGGGTTAGTTTTATCATTTAGTTTTGAGCATTTATCTTCTTTTTGTTGTTTTATTTGTGTTCTGATGTGATTTCTAATATTGTTTATTTGCGTTTTTGTTTTTCTGTCTCTTGTTGTCATGTTCTGTCTTCTAAATTGTCTTCGTTTTTTGATTAGAGTGTTTATTTCTGTGGTAGGTTTCCATGTATTGTTTGTTGTTTTATGGTGTAGCCCCATACAGGCATAGCTGTTTGTTTGTTATTAAAATATAAGTTTAAAATATAAAAGAAGTCTTTCAAAATATTAATATACATAAATTAGCATAATATTTAACTTCCAAATATATTTAGTTAAAACTTATCCAGCTGTTATATCAACAAATAAAAATTATATTTTTAATATAAATGTACATTGCCAAGCTTGGGGCCTGGCTTGGCTAAGCGCGTTAAGGCGTGCACTCGTAATCCGAGGGTCGCGGGTTCGCGCCCGCGTCGCGCTAAACATGCTCGCCCTCCCAGCCGTGGGGGTGTATAATGTGACGGATTGTTTGTTTGTTTTTTTGGAATTTCGCACAAAGCTACTCGAGGGCTATCTGTGCTAGCCGTCCCTAATTTAGCAGTGTAAGACTAGAGGGAAGGCAGCTAGTCATCACCACCCACCGCCAACTATTGGGCTGCTCTTTTACCAACGAATAGTGGGATTGACCGTCACATTATACACCCCCACGGCTGGGAGGGTGAGCATGTTTAGCGCGACGCGGGCGCGAACCCGCGACCCTCGGATTACGAGTGCACGCCTTAACGCGCTCGGCCATGCCAGGCCATAATGTGACGGTCAATCCCACTATTCGTTGGTAAAAGAATACCCCAAGAGTTGGCGGTGGGTGGTGATGACTAGCTGCCTTCCCTCTAGTCTTACACTGCTAAATTAGGGACAGCTAGCACAGATAGCCCTCGAGTAGCTTTGTGCGAAATTCTAAAACAAACAAACAAGCCAAGCTTGGTCGCTTAAATTATTTTTATTTTAATAACATGAAAGGTGTTAAAGGCTCATTAAAATGAGGACCAGATAATAATTTATTC
The DNA here is from genome assembly GCA_011833715.1 of Carcinoscorpius rotundicauda. Classification (NCBI taxonomy): domain Eukaryota; kingdom Metazoa; phylum Arthropoda; class Merostomata; order Xiphosura; family Limulidae; genus Carcinoscorpius; species Carcinoscorpius rotundicauda. Next base: position 33,680,710 of record CM022404.1, on the reverse strand, counting down.
ATTACAAGTAGCATTCAGTTGGATTCTGAAATTCAGAAAACATAAAAAAATAACTAGAATGCTTTTTGTGCCAAGGTACGCAAGGGTTATTTGTGCTAGCCGTCCCTAATTTAGCAGTATAAGACTGGAGGGAAGGTAGCTAGTCATCACCAACCACCGACAATTCTCGAGCTACTCTTTTACCAACAGATAGTGGGATTGACTATCACATTATAACGCCCCACGGCTGAAAGGGCGAATATGTTTGGCGCCAAGGAGATACGAATCCGCATCTCTCAGATCACGAGTCGCCGTCCTTAACACACTTGACCATGCCGGGCCTAGCATAACTGCTAGTGTGCGGTCTTATAAAGCTGGAATCCGGTTTTTAATATCTTTGGTACACATAGCACAGATAACTCATTGTGTAGTTTTGTGCTTAACTACAAAACAAATGAACAACAGAAAACAAAAATATATCCAACCATCGCTTGTTTACCCATGTTATTTTAAAATTGTTTCAAAAATTATTTTATTGTAAGCTACACATAAGTTTGATTGCTTTTTACTGATAGTTATAGACACTGTATCTAACAATGGGAAATTATTTACAGAAATTAGACAGAGATTACGATATTAGCTATCAGTAATGCCACTTAAATTATTATACATCACGAAAATGACTAAAAAATAGAAGCAAAGAAAAGTTGTGACAATTTGTAGGGTATTTATTATCATGTACTTCCAACAAAACGATTTTCCCGTGGAGCGATTAGTTTGGCCCATTAGTTAACCAGAAGCTCGGAGAATACTGGCCTTTTGATTTTATTAATCGTTTTGATCTAAAATCAGATGGTCGAAAATAAAGCCTTGTCATTGTTAGATGCAGACTGAACAGGAAAATGTTTATTCAAAACAGTACAATTACAAAAACAAAACAACGGCAAATATCTAGTGATGTACGTCGAAATGAAAGGTGAAAGCTTTATTTTAAAACTCTTATTAGCTAGACGTGTCTCCTCTTTATGTTAAAATAAACCTTAAAATTGAAGGGATATTAAAACTCCAAAAACTATTAGCTAGAGGTGAAGTTCACATTTAAAGTTACGTTGACACAAAGCTAAATTCAAATCACTATGGCTGACAATACAAATAAAAACGTTAAAAACTTTAACTAAACTACACATGTAACAGTGAAGCGTAATTTACAAAAATAACAAAACGCGAGCACTTGCTTTGAAATAGAGTAACCATTGTAGAATAAGATAAAAAAAACCTCAAAATATAGACTGTAACAATTATGTCAGGGTAAATTGCAGTAAAATATAAAAGTGAATTACTGTTAACTTTATATTCGGTTCGTTGTTTCTGTAAGAAAAGGTCGCATAGCTACTGTTTCCACTGAGAGGATTGTTTTGTTTGTTTTGGAATTTCGCGCACAGCTACTCGAGGGCTATCTGTGCTAGCCGTCTCTAATTTAGCAGTGTAAGACTAGAGGGAAGGCAGCTAGTAATCACCACCCACCGCCAACTCTTTGGCTACTCTTTTACCAGCGAATAGTGGGATTGACAATCACATTATACACCCCCACGGCTGGGAGGCCGAGCATGTTTGGCGCGACGTGGGCGCGAACCCGCGACCCTCGGATTACGAGTCGTGCGCCTTACGCGCTTGGCCATGCCAAGCCCCCACTGAGAGGAATGTAGCTATCTATCTGTCCATAAATTCCACACGATACCATGGAGACGTTTCTAACCACAAATTTCACGTTTTAAGATAGTCAAATTTAGATCAGAGCAATCTACCCACACAATTATTCTTTTTTATTGAAACTGACAACTGAAGTTTTCCAACTTCATGTATTTAGTACTCGTATTTCCTTCATTTTACCATCATGTAAGTTGTAATATGAATATGTGAGCGTATGTGATATTCACTTATTGAATCATTCAGTTTTTTTATCCATTATTCAATTTACAAAGTTTGTCCGTAGTAGTTGAGTCTTGACGTGAATCTGAATACTGAATAATCATTCAGAAGTGGGAACTTAAAGAACACTTGTTTAAAAAACTTGAAAGCAAACTCCAGTTTCAGCAATATAAACGGATGAGAACGGTGATATATTCCCCTAATCCTGCATAAGATGCTAGTACATCGAACTTTAAATCCTCTGCCATCAGCCTGTACCCATTTTACATCTAGATAGACTCCAGCAATAGAATTAATTCCTTTGGCATCACACGTTACTGGAATTTTGGGGAAAATTATAACCCAGCAAGGCAGGACAAACATTGTTTAAAAGACGTATGTATTTGATGTTTTAATGTATAATATGAGATATTTTATTGGTGTCCATGTATAAATTTGCTCCCTAACAAAGTGAACTTCAACTACTAAGTTATTACATACCTTATTTTTTAATCTCTACTGCTTTCAACTTAACTCAGTGGTAAACATATAACAAAACTATGCTCAACACCAACTAGTTAATTAATTAAATTAGTGTTAAAAAGCTATTAGGATTTATCTTCTTATCGAGATATTATAGAGATTTGTTCGTATGTTTTGAATTTCGCTCAAAACTACTCGAGGGTCATACGCGCTAGCCGTCCCTAATTTAGCAGTGTAAGACTAGGGAGAACGCAGCTAATCATCACTACCCACCGTCAACTCTTGGACTACTCTTTTACCAATGAATAGTGTGATTGAACATAATATTATAACTCCTCGCAGCTGAAATGGCGACCAAGTTTGGTATAACGGTGATTCGAATTTGCAACACTCATATTACGAGTTGAGCGATCTGGCCATATTTTTTATTTTCATTTGTAGGTTTAGTTTTTTTTTTATAAAATTTAAATGTATATTTTCTGCAGATAAATTAATATATACACAAGTTAATTCATCTCTTATGTTTTCTTTATCGCTTTTCGGCTTTGAAAACAACAAGAAAAATATAGACCATCTTTATGAGAATAACGCAAATCACTTTTACTTTGTTCAAAACCACAATGTTTTACTCCTTTAAATTTGCCCAAACGATATTTACATGCACCTCAACTCGTGTCTGATGCATGTTGAATCATGAGAAACGTTCTTCAACTCCATCAGTGTGAAATGTCTTGGTCAAAAAGTGAAGACCAGCATCGTAAAAACGAGTCCACAACATAAGTACTAGGCCATGACGTCTTCAAGTTTTAATGCATGTAGCTTGCCTTGTTACTAGCTCGATATTTCATGTACTATTGAAAAAAAAGACAAACCCCTGAACTCATAACGAAATTAAAATAAAACGCCGATTCTTTCATATTATCGTTCGTATTTTTGTGGACGGTAACCTATAATACATTAAAACTCCTTAAAGTCCTGTGGTGGGAAGGCCCGACATGGCCTAGTGGTTAAGGCGCTCGACTCATAATCCGAGGTTCGCGGGTTTGAATCCCTGTCACATCAAACATGTTCGCTCTTTCAGCCGTCAATCCCGCTATTTGTTGGTAAAAGAGTAATCATGAGTTGGCGGTGAGTGGTGATGACTAGCTGCTAAATTTGGGACGGCTAGCTCAGATAGCTCTCGTGTAGCTTTGCGTGGGATTAAAAAACAAACAGGTACTCCTATGATGGGACAGCGGTAAGTACACAGATCAGTAACTCTAAAATATGGGGTCCAATACCACTCGGCGGGCACAGCAGAGTGCTCAATGTGATTTTTCTGTAAACAAAACACAAATCTTAAATTTTTAAAGCAAGATTGTAATGTAGAGTTATAATTTATATATTGAGTATCAATTGTTGAAAGTTAATCAAATAGATGTACTTATCACACTAAATCACCAAAAATAAGAGTTTGAAGAAAAAGAAACAAAAAGCATCACCAAGTTTCACCACGTTAACAAAGCATTATCAGTAGTTAAGGTACTGTTAACATGCTAAATTCTTTATAATGTCAACAAAAGTGTGAAAGATGTTTAACTTGCTTGCATGCTGTTTTTAATTAATTCACACATTTATGATAAGAATTGTGGTAATCACTGTCAGATGTTTAAATTTCGAACAATATGACAGTAAATTACTTAACAAAACGTTCAGACTTTGAGAACAAAGTATGATTGTAATACTTTTCACCGACATGCGACTGAAATAATACCCTATGTTGTTGTAAAAACTGTAATATTCTTAATTAACAAACTATTAGCTCATAACGATAATAACTCACCTAAAGGTTCTTGATGTAATTATGATTTCTTTGTTTATTTGCAATTAAACACAAAGCCGTAGAATGGGCTATCTGTATTGTACCGATTACAGATATCAATCCACGTTTTTAGCATTATAAGATTTCAACTGCTGAATCACTGGGAGTATTGTTTGTTTGTTAGCTGTCCCTAATTTAGCAGTGTAAGACTAGAGGGAAGGCAGCTAGTCATCACCACCCACCGCCAACTCTTAGGCTACTCTTTTATAAACGAATAGTAGAATTGACCATCACATTACAACACCCCCATGTCTGAAAAGGCAAGCATGTTAGGTGCGACAGGGATTCGAACCCGCTACCCTCAGATTACGAGTCGAACGCCTAAACCCACATGGCCATGCCGGGCCTTGTTTGTTTGTAATTGAACGTGAAGCCTCAGAATGGGCTATCTGTATTGCACCCAGCACAGATATCAATCCACCTTTTTAGCGTTATAAGATTTCAGTTTTACTGCTGGACCATTGGGAGTAAGTAATTGGAATGTCAATCAGTAATTAAATAAAAACAACATGAAAGTAGACAATTAAGGTATATTTTTCACTTGAAGATATTGTATTTAATATGTATATATTTTTAGTAATTGTTATTCTTTTGTTATTAATTTTTATTTTGTGAATCGGAATAGCATTAAAATATTCATACTGATGTTATGAATAATTTTTTCTGTCCTCTACCCAAATTTCAGTGTGATTTCTTACCACCTTAAGACAGCTACTGAATCTGTTTTAATAAAACTAAATTTTTGTATGTTTTGAAAAGGCGCCCTCATTTTACTATTTAAATACGGGAGCGCGCACACTTAATTTCAATAGGTAAAAGCAAAAAGCAGGTGTTGTTGTTGTTGTTTAGAATTAAGCACAAAGCTGCACAATGGGATATCTGTGCTCTACCCACCACGGGTATCGAAACCCGGATTTTAGCCACTGGGGGGCTAGTAGGTGTCAATATACTTTAACAAATATTTTGTACAACAATATGTTAAAAGCTTATGAAGATTTTTAAAAAGGTCTAAAGTTAGGTCGTAGCATGATATTATAAGTTTATTTATTTATAGTATTAACATACTAAGTATGGTAAAGTTCAACCTTACATTAAAATTATATTAAAAATAACATAAAAATAACTATGAAAAACTAAGTTAAAACAAGTAAACAACAACAAGAAGCTGAACTTAAAACAACTCTGGCTTCTTTGAAAGTCAGTCTGATACATTTAACAATATGCTACAATAAGTATAATTAAGCCTTCTAAAGTAAAACAAAAGTTACAACTCTTTAAGTTCTGAAAGTAAAGTTTAAAGTGAGTGTTTAATTCGGTTGTGGTATTTTCAGATTAAATCGATTTCTTCAATGAGTATTAGGTAGATAGATCCACTTTATAAAAGAAAGATCAGTGGAATCAATTAAAAACCGAGTCTAAATTTAACTAACACAGTTCAATTAAAGAAATAAACAAATGAGCACAGTGTGTTATACAGAACCCAAACGATGACTTTGACATAAATTAACTGTGCGTGTTTGCATTAGGACATTAGATGTCTTCTACTGGATTCTTCAACTTATATTTTTTCTGAAGATTTTTTCTCCTAACAATTCACTTTATATCCCGTATAATAGTATTTAAATTTAACGTATCTTAGTTAAAGAGAAACGTCAGATTTATCCGTGGCGATTAGTGATATCTATGTAACTGGTGATTCAATAATGAGAGATAATAACATTTATATATCATCTGCTCTACCCACGGGCATCTGCAAAAATTTTTTTCACGGTGGACAAAGTATGTGAAATGAATAAAAAATTGTTATGCATATGCTAAATGACCAGTGAAAAAATTATGTTTTATATTTTCTGCAGATGCCCACGACTTGATCAGTGAGTGACCATGCTGTCATTAGCTTTTTTTTGCACAATGTGTTTCATTACAGGAATATATACCTGAAAAACGAAGATGTTTCGAAAGCACGTGTTATGAAGAACTGTAAAAAAATTGGAATAAACGAGTCTTTTCGAAAATATCTACATCAAAATTTAAAGGTAGGAAATGTATGGTATATTTGCATAATACAATGTCATACCTGACTTCATAAATAAAAATAAACTAGCATCACACAAAACCAGGTTTGCACACAGCTTCACTTTGGAAAGAATATTCTGAGCGCAAAGAGTATAGAAGTCGCTAGCTATCATGTGATGTGCCTTCAAGAAAAACAACTGTTTCACAATGTCACGAGATATCTTTCCAGTAATAAAACGTTTATAAATTTAAATTGTTGAAATCACGTATCTTATGCAATAACGAAATGGATAGTTGAGTAGTTTACTTGAGTGCCTCTCTGCGTCTTACCTAAGAACTCTAAAAAAAACATAATAATTTAGAAAACAACAATACTAAAAAATACAGTAGAGCTAACCCATAGAACAGCTCTATATCATCACGATTGCCTTCCCTCTGATTTATTGTTTTAAAATTAGGGCAGATTATCACTTTTTGTTACCTATATTTGTTAATATTTTTAATGTTTTTTTGTTGTTTTTAATTTCGCGCAAAGCTACTAGAGGGCTATCTGCTCTAGCTGCCTCCAATTTAGCGATGTAAGACTAGAGGGAAGGCAACTAGTCATCATCATCCTCCACAAACTCTTGGGCTACCCTTTTACCTCTTTTACCAACGAATAGTGGGATTGATGAAACATTATAACGCCATACGGCTGAAAGGGCGAGCATGTTTCGTGTGACGGGGATTATGAGTTGAGTGCCTTAACCATCTGGCCATGCCGGGCCATATTTTTAATGAGTAACTTTGTCGCTACATTTCTGAGTATTTATAGGCCATATGTTTAAAAATGTTTCAATAATTATTTATAAAGGTACCGCTCAAATACATTTCAGTTGATTCAATTAGCCCATAAATTTACTTCGAAAAATATTATATAGGTTGTGAGATGTTTATAAAAAATATATACATACATTTTATATATACCATATAGAATATATTAAACTAATTATTTTGAAATGGGCGACATCTAGGTTAGAAACTATTAACCGTAAAATATACGCATGCGTATTAAATTGACAAGAAGAGCGGAAAAACTCTACTTGACGTTGTGGATGCTGAGGAACATTGGTCGTAGATTACGTGAAAGTTAAATCTTAAATATTTTTGATTCGTGTATTAGTCGAGATGGCAGATGACCAGCAGAATGATAATCCAGGAGACGGCGATATGCAAGAAATACCTGAAATTGAACTAATAATTAAGGTGAGTGTTGAAGTTGTTTGACTTTTGAAACGAGTACCGCCCTTGTTTTACTACTTTTGTATTTTGAACACAAGTTAGCCTACATTACAACCGGAACACTAGAAGCATACTGAATAAGTTGTTTGCAGGCCTAATTATAATTTTCGTAATGCTGTATAACCATTGAAGTTTTGCGTTTTGGACAAATTTGTAATGTGAGATTGCATTCCAATACCTTTGATACAGATAATTAAAATTCAGTTTGAAGGGAAATTATGCAACCGCGATCATGTGACTGAAGATTGAAGTTTTATTTATGTTAAGTTTTAATCCAAATAATTGAAATACATAACCATAAGTATGTAAGTATAGCTGAGAAATTGGAATATTCTGTTTTAAATTTTAAATAATCTAAGATCTTTCACGTGTTAATACTATCGGTAAACACTAAAAAATTCCATTTCAGTTTTAACTCAACAAGTTCATATTATCGAAGTTCAAGGCAATCCACAAAGTGTGTATTTTTAAAGATGAGTTGAAACAGCAGTAATTTGTTACTAGAATTATGATCTAGTCTGTGTATGAATTACAAAATGGGTCTTAATATTTTTTAACATAAAGTAAATAATTTTGGTTTACTTTTGTTAAGCACAAAACTACACAATGGACTATTTGTGTTATGCTCACAATGAGTATTAAAGTATGATTTTTATTTACTTTCTGCTTGACATGGTAACTTAGGAATAAATTTCTTATTATAAGTGTAAATTATGTAAGTTATTTCATATTTTTCTGCAGACTTGAACTGAATCATTGAGCATACTCAATAGTACTTGTTTAACTGTCAAAGAAGAATAACAAATGTTCAAAACAATACCATGTTTTATGATTTTCTCACAACTTAATGAGCTCATTTTGAAAAGGTGTGTGCATTCGTGTGTATGTACACACACACACACACACACCAGAGAATATTATAAACTATTTTTGATGAACATTTTTATAATTACTTCACTAATAGTTAACAGATAAATATCTAGCATTTGAGTGATAAACCATCCAGTAACAAGTGATACTGATAATTGTTTACAGTGGTAGTACATTTGAGGTGATACTGTCTTACAATTTTTTTTTTTAATTTGATAAATATGTAACATAATTTGGTAAATATTAAATTGTAATTACATTCTGCTAACCAATGCTCTTTGAACTGGTTTTATCACCAACTGAGCATTAGATTGAATAACTTTTTTAAGACTTAAAGATCATTATTAAACAGTATTAAAGAAATTGTACTGTATTGCAAATAATATTTTACTTTCTGTACAAGTTAGATGACTATCTAAAATAACAGATTTTTTGTCACAGAAATGACAGTTTGGTTCTGCTACAGTTTATGAAATTTCTAGAATTAATTTTTTTTTTTTTTTTTTTTTTTTTAATCAACACCAGCCATAGAGACAAGCAAACAAAACTAAATACTAATATATTTGAAATCTATACGGATTATACTTTGGTGTACCATACTGTGTATTATATCATCCTAATTGTGTATACTCTTCATTGCAGAAATCTAATTTGAGATTTGCTAGGGAAATCTTGTTTTGTATACAATTTGTTTCAATTTCAACACTACATCACATTATTTAAACAAATGATTTCTGGATATGGTACTATCATGCCAATTTTTTGTTTTGCTATGAATGCAGTAATCATTTTATGAATCTCGGAATGAGTTGATGCATAAAATTGTTTGGGAAATCTTTAAGTTTTCCTCATCTTATCTGGTACCACAGTTTAGCTTAATTGCTACATTTAAACCATGATCTTCATAATTGCATCTAGAACATTTTTGTGGTATGGTTCATTGTTTTACTTTACATTTACAAGTTAAATTCTTCATGTTGCCTCTCATGCTTATTTTATTACACTGCAACTGCAGTATGGTTTACATAATGATGTTAGACTTTTACAGTAGAAATATTAAAATTTTTTGTGGGTTTTGTGTAGCGATATGTCTACCAAAGATTTATAGAAAACATTTAAATATTTAAGTGTTATCTGATCGATTCAGAACAATATTAAATTTTAAAAATTGTAATGCTCTTTACTATAACTGTTTTTAACCCAAAGATGGCCTAAGAAGGTTTAAATGTTCTCTACTTTATTTTAAAATTTTAATACCCATACCAGCTGTCTTGAGAATACATCTTCATTTAATAATTGAAGAGGTATCTGTAAATGGGTAGTCGAATTACTGCATACATTTGTATTGAATATTTCACCTTTTAATTACTTGTGATGGCAACTTAACCCTTGTCAGTCACTGTTAGAAAGTTAGTTTTACCTGGAACCTAACTTGTCTTTTTTCAAATCTTAATATGTTATCTGTTTATATAGTCTTATGAATTCAACAGAGACCTATATCTTTGCTGATTTTCTTAATAGTGTAAAAATGTTCAACAATGTCACCTTCTACCTTTCTTTTCTTTAAAGAAAGTAAGACCTTAAATTACACCATATTTATAACCTTTCTGTTCTTGGAATTTTTCTAGCTGTCCTTCTACAAACCTCTTTTTCACTCAATACTTTTTCTCAGATACAAGACAAACTGTTTTCTAAATGAGGCATAATTACCATACTACTTTGTGTAGAGAGTTGCATCTTTTGGGTTACAATCAATATGGTTATAAATGCATTATAAATTCTGTTAGTTTTGCTACTATTATATCACTGTGAAAATGTTTCTTCAGTCATAGTGTGGATTCCTCTGCATAATAAATATGTGATCTAAATTATGATTGTCTAATTGTGTTTTCTTGTACTTAGTACAATTAAAAATTTAACTATTTGTAGGAATATAAGGAAGACCCAAAGACTAGAGGTTTCCCTATCTTTTTTACAGATCTGTCTAAAATCTAAATACTTCATCTATTACAGTATTATATTTTAACACTTTCATTTATTATTCTTGCTTTGACCATAAGCTGACCTTTTATACTACACTTAAAGCAGCTACGGGTCAAATGCACAAGAACACTGAACATCTTCCTTGTCCTCTCAACTACCAGGTGGGGAGCAGATTGATGTTCTATGTTAAAGGCATATCATGCTCTTATTTGATCAAAACTCAACTATGGATCAATGGTCTATGGCTCTACCAGACCCTCTGCCTTAAGGATGCTAGACCCCATTCATCATCAAGGACTTTGACTCTACACTGGGGCTTTCTGCACCTCTCCAATTCAAAGCTTATACATTGAATCTTATAAACCTTCTTTGCACCTTTGCCATTTGCAACTGTCTTTACTATATTCTTCAAAACTTCATTCCTCACCAAAGCATTCCACCTGGGGATGTTTTCCTTCCTTGGTGGGCAGTACTTTTTCAGAACAGACAATCTTCCATTGCTCTGTTTGGCCTTTGCATCCAGGTGCAATTGGATGACTTGGGTCTGTACTTGGATATCATTGCAGATTCCACAGGTCAGCCCATCCCACCAAGGTCACCCAAACGTGACCTTTCTTTCAGTCATCTTAAAAGGGGGCAGATACTCCAGATTGGAAGTACCGTCATTTATTTAAAGAACATCTTTCAAACAATCATTCTGTTCCCATTTTATACAGATAGTTCCAAATCAGGTAATTTAGTGGGCTCTGCTGTGGTTTGCTGCAGTTTGGTGGTTGCGTGCAGAATACCCTCTACAGCTTCTGTGTTCACTGCTGAACTGTATGCCATATTTCTTGACCTGGATCATATTGATGCTGAGCAGTGCTCCAACTGCACTGTTTTTACCGACTCGCTTAGTTCTATACTAACACTGGAAGCACTACACATTGGTTCACATCCTGTTCTCGCTGACATTCAAAACTGACTGGCCCATTTCTCGTTAACTGCTACTTCTATCCAGTTTTTCTGGATACCAGGCCATGTTGGTATTTGCAGGAACAAGCTTGCAGACACAGCAACTAAATCTATCTGCTCCAGCACTATCACCACTGTGCCTATTTCAAATATGTCTTCAAGGCTCAGCTCCGTACCAGCTGGCAGTCCAATTGGGGTGAGCAATGCAACAACAAGCTTTTTCAAACAAAACCATATATTTGGCTTTGGCCATCTAGCTTTCGTAAGGTTCGGAAGGAGGAAGTTTTTCTAACTAGACCACGCATTGGTCACAGTTTTTTAACTTATCTGGAACTGATGCACCAATGTGTAGTTTGTGTAACACTCGGATCACCATAAGCCATATTTTACTTTCTTGTCATCATTACAATTCTCAACGATGACAATATTTTAAACGTTTTTTTTCCAGGGTTTATCTGTAACATTGGACAGTGTTATTGGTGATGGTTACACTGTCCACCTTGATAAAGTTTTTAGTTTTTTAATGGCCATTAATCTTTTATATCTCATTTTAGTGTTGCATATTTATTCATTACACCTTTTTAATTGTGGTTCCTTTTTTACAGTTTCATTCTCTGTAGTTCAATTTGACATTGAAAAATGGCCAGAACATTAAATAACTTGACACCAGGACTGGATAGGCCAATTTCAGGTGACTAACACTGTTGTTTGAACTACCCGTTAATCATCCTGGGAAGTTGTTATTCCAATTTTGCTGCATGTCTTTTAAACTTTTATTACTTTACCCTTTGGTACTGGCCATAATAACACGTAACCCAGAACCAGGACTGGAAAGACCAACTTCAGGTGACTGACGGTGGTTTTTGAACTTACCTGTTAGTCTTCCTGGTGGGTTATGATCATTGCCATTTTGGTAGAGTAAGTACTTTATAACATCTTTTACTCTTCTTTCTTTCTTACCATTGTAAATTGTCAACATTGGTTTTATGCTTTTTCTGTTTTTCAATGTTTTATTTTACCTTCATTTCCTTTTCTGTATTTTGCTACATTTAATTTATTTTTACCTTTTTACCGGACGTTTGGCGCAGATAGCCTTGCTGCTTTGTGCCATAAAACACTAAATCAATCAATCGATATTCTTTTAAAAAAGTTATTGTACTATTTAATTATAAGTGTTGTTTCAAGTGTGATGAGTAAATGTTATGGACACTAACACTTGAATCTCTTTGTGTTTTAATCACTATTTGCAAATTGGAATATTTTATACCACTAGAAACACGAGGATAATCACATAGTACAAGAATTTAATATTTATAAAAGACAGGCTGAGATCCAATTGAGACACTTTTGTTTTCTTGCAGTGATTAGCTTATTGAAATGAGAAGGTAAGCTGGCATCTTATCAAAGTTTAAAAGTGGAATTAATAATTTATGAAATTTTAGAGGTGGATTTAAACTTTCTCTTCTCAGAGGTAGTTGTGTAGGGAAAACCTCAAGATCAAATTGTGTAGAAATATTTGCGGAAAAATTTTACAGAACTTGGTTCTGCAATGAAATGTTTTGGTTGAGTAATTTTGGTTTTACATATTACCTTAGAAGTAATTTCTACACCAGTTTTTAACTTTTTTGTATCTTAATTTAACAAATTTGTGTACTGTTATTAACATGTTATTTTAATCTAGTTATCTTTAAATTCCTGGGTGATGAGGTCACTTTTTTTTTTTTTTTTTTTTGCAAAGTGTACAAAAATAAAGTTGGAGCCTTTTTGACATCTACATAACAACTAAAAAGCAACTTAATTTATAATTTTTAAAGTTAAGCTTGTTAATTCTCTCAAAATCAAGGTAAAACAGTTTTAAATTTCAAATTTATCTAAAGGCAAAAGCCAGATGCTGAGTTTGTAGAAAATGAAATTTGTTTGAATATTGTACTGTATAGTTGAACATGAAAATTGACTCCTAAGTTAACTGTAAAAGAAAAGTGAGATGAAGTTTAACTGTGGATGTAAGCTTTACTGAATATCTGGATCATCAGTAAGGGTCCTGGCACAACTGCACCATTGTTAATGCAGTTTTACTTAACCTTTGTGTTTATAGTGGAGAATAATAAATTTGAAAGTGTTTTTCAAGGAATTCTACCCAAGCACATGAAGTCTTACATTTTGATGTGCATGAATATCACTGTTAGTGGTAAACATTTTAACTTAAACCTATAGTTTGGATGATGTTTGTAGTTAATTTTGAAGGATGGGGGGGATGTATAATAGATTCCTTGAGTCTTCTTGTAATCTTCCTTGTTTCAAATGTTTGTGGATTTTATGATAAAGTTCCTGTTAATTTTTGTATATTTTTAATTAATATATTAATTGTTTAAGGTGTATCATAATTACATAGAGTTAAAAGAACTGTATTACTTTTCATGTCTTGTTTCTAATTATGTAGACATCATTACTGTGAACAAATCTAGAAATATTAAAGCAGATACAAGTTTACTTAAAAATAACTGTTTGAATTTGTAAATTGGATATAAATTTTGCTTACGTAATGCAAGAATAAAAAGTAATATTCATAATCACGTGGTTACACCAAAGTGAACAAACCAGACATTACAGTAACATAGCAGGTAAGTGAAAATTGAAACTTGGCATTAAAAAAAAAAGTACTTGTTTGAAACAAGCAGTTATCTGAAGAAAAAACTAACTTGCAAAAATTTAAACCATGAATAAATGCACTTATAGTTGAAATTGTTTGTAATATACTTGTGTAGCACCTGGAAAGTTTGTCATTAAGTGTTAAGTTACATATAATTGGGCAAGAAAAAATGTGATTTATTTTGTTGGTTTGGTTTGATTTACAAACTGTCGTGATAATTGATAATCTGTTGTAAGAATGTTGAGATGAATATGATTGACTAGTTCTACTTTGGTCACTGTACTTTTTATAATTCTAATTTCTTTATTTTTTCAATAAATTACAAAATGTATGTAGAAGAAACAATTTAAACAGTGATTAGTCTACTTTTCTGTTCTAATAATTTTTTCTTTTTCTCAGTATTTAGCTAAGATAAAAACAAGGACATTTATTATGTAATGTTGTTTGGTAGAAATTATAGAAGAAAAATAAATTGTAATCATTGTAATAGTGTAGGAATATTTTTGGTCTAAGCTTTTTACAGTAATGGTACTAAAATATAGTTTATCATTCTGGTGTGCTCTACTGTTCATGATACCTAGAAAATTTCAAGGTCTGATCATGTGTGTTAAGATATGGGTAAGAATTTTCCACTTATTATATTAGTTTAGACATTAAACTTGTTTCTTTGTAACAAGTCAGATATATAGGCTGATTATAACTGAACCATTTTTTTAGCACTTACAGAACAGTTTCTTTTTAGGAAGTTAACCAAAAAACTTTTTCACAGCGTTTCATATTTTTGTCCAGGGTTTCGTGATTACATATGCAATTTTAATCATTGTCAGACAAACCTGTAGGTTCAAGAAGTCATTGATAGTAAAATCCCTATAACTTGAGTGTTTTCAAAAGTTGTGTAATTTCAATAATTTTAATTTTTGGTTTCTATATTCTATATAGATATAGCATATGTGCATGAAAGTTTGTAATATTTTACTTGTGTTTGGGGGGAAAAAAACCCAAAAAGCTACGGGGATACGAGTGAACTGTTAATTGGTGAATCCTTTTTTTATTTTTCTAATTATTGTATTAATTGTAATAGTAATTTTCATATTTCATTAATCTTTGTTCATATAAAATTATTTTTCAAATTCATGTCCACAATAAAAGTATTTTCCAGTAAGATGTTAGTTTGAAATTGTAGAACAAGTATTTAAATTACATAATGAATATTATGATCAAATTTCAATTTAGTACTTGTATCTAATTACCATTTTTCTATTTGTGCTACCAGTCTCAACTGCACATTAGTAAATCTTGTTTAAACAACCACATTGCTAAAGGTGGTATCTTTCACTTTAAAATGTTGTTTATGCATGTGTAAGATTTTTTCTTTAGTTTGTATTGACAATCTTTTACATTTCTTCAATTGTATTTTCTTATTTTCTAAGAATATTAGAGTTGAATACATTATATTAAAATTATTTTAAAAAGAAATGTCTCATAACAAATACAGTATAAGATTACAGTGAAACAGTGTGCATCAGAACTCTTTTGACCTTGTTTGGAATTTTCTTGGTGATAATGCTACCAAAAATTGATTGTGGAAAAGGTATGTAACACAGCCTATGTTTTCAAATATTTCTTCACTTACATCTTAAAGATATGTTCAGATCAATGATTTAAAATTTTTGAGACAGATATCCCTTGTACTTGTGGCCTGGAAGAACAAAGGATTATGTATCATCTAGGGAATGAAGACCTGCAAGAAGATGTACTCTAGCTTTGGCTGGCAAAAGTATTGTTTTCTAAAAGAAGATAAATAAAAATTTAAGTTGGTAACAAAAGCTATAATTTTATCTCAAGAAACACTTAACACAATGAAGAAGAATGTCATTTTAGGATTGTGGTTAACAGAATAGAGGTCGCCAAGACAAGTCTCCTAGTTGTACCTCAAGTAGCTGGTCAATAAAATGGGTATTCATGCAGTTTCATATCAAAACTTACTGGCTAAGTCATCAGATGCAATATGAACGAGTTTGTTTGTGATCACTCTGTTGAAATAGGCACTGGAAAATACCTTTTGTAAACTAGAGGAATTGTAGATAACTAATAAGGAGGCATTTTTGTGCTTTGGACATTGTAATAACAATGTTTTACAGTGGAAAGTGTTCTGCAGGACTTGTCAAGATTCATGATCATCAGATAGAGCATGACCAGATGTGATAGAACTTCAGAATCAATTTAATATACTAAACCCTCTGTATTTCAGATATTTTAACCACAGGTAGGTATTTTACAATCACTAAAATGAGCTGATACCAGCAATTCTATATTTCAGAGACTTGTTATCATAACGAGAAATTCGTAATTGCCCAAGAGTTTGCTGCTTTTGTAGTTGTGAAAATTTACCACCAGTCTAAGTATTTGGTAATTTCAATTCTAAGCTTGATGTTACACAATTTAGTGAAAATAATTCAAGTTTGTACTTAACCTCTTCCCCCCCCAGGCATGCATTTTCCCACCACTTTTTAGTTGCAGCATAATCGTAGCGTTTAACACAGAGGTCAGCAATCTACGGCCCAGCCCGCCAGCTGAAATCATCTGGTTCTCAGTCCCCAAACGAAATATCACATCCACCCTGCCCGTGGTGATTCTAAAAAATAATTTAAGTTTGTAACTTAATGTGGCCTGCCCTCCACTTCCCGTGACTTCTGGCCCCTGTGCGGAAAGAAGTTGCCAACCCCAAGTCTAACAATGGCTAAGTTTTTTTTCTTTTGAAGTTTGAACACTTATGCAAGTAAGTCCTGTGGAGAAATAGATTTAATATTTTGCTTTATAAAATAACAGTTCTGTGGTTTTTAGGGTATGGATAAGTATGAAACTTTTTGTAAGGTTCGTGCTCTCATATCCGTGCGCAGGAGCCGACTTCTGACTCAGCTATTGTAGTTGCCCGATTCAAGTGCTGATGCAGTATTTCTCTCACGGACGTACGGTTCCTAGAATTTATTAATTTCTGACATACCCACATTTACATAATATACCTACTAGTTCTAAACAACATGAACGGTTAGAGAATTTATATAAACGTACACGTTGTCATATTATCTTGAATTTGGGATTCGATTCAACAGTAAACGGTATAAGTAATACCATACCTATAATATATTTTAGGTTGGTTTTATACCCATTTCATCAAAAAATAACTTAAGTATGCGGTAATGAAAACTGCGATATACCATCTGTACCAGAAAATGACAAAAACTCCATTTTTTCTTATAATTAAACATAATTTAAGTTTACATCATTTGGTTCAACTTTCCATTCAAAAATTGTTTGGCGACTACTTATTTTGAATTAGTTTTATTTTAATATGAAAAATAAATACACAGCACCTGAAACCTCAATATTCGGAAGTTTCTCAACCACGTTACGAGTTGTAATTGAATGTGTAAGTAACACTAAACTTAAGGAAATTTTGACAAAACACTATAAATGTAATTATTAGACACATGCTGTGAAATATTTGAGAAGTATGCTATGACTGTAGTTTAAATGTTATCGAAACCATACCAACGAAAAGGCTAAGACGAGTAGTCCAAAAAGTAGGCGGCGGGTGTTGATCAGCTGCCTTCTTTCTCATTTATCACTTCAAGATTGGAGATTGCTGTACATAGACCAATAGATTTTCCAAAATATCTATTAAACAAAACTTAAGTTTCACACTTAGGCTTATGAAGATTATAAAAGATTTCATTGATCAAACAGGATTTGTTTCAAAGTTCAGTATGAGATTTAGTCCCAGTAGTACAACAGAATAGTTGTACATAAAGAAAAGCAGAATTACTACACTTCTGAAAATCAATTATATACAAATTATTAAAAATTCAGTTCAGTTTAACCAAGCGTTTCCCCAAATTTTGGGCCCGGGATATGTAGGTGTGGTGGCGTTATAAAGTTACAGTCAATCTAACCATTTAAGTAGCTCAAGAATTGGCATTCAATAGTGGTTCATTATAAACATAGGGACGACTAACACAACCCTCGCGTAGCTTTGCACGAAATTCAAACCCAAACTTGTTATCCACGACGCCCTAGAAAATAAATGTTTTTGAGCTTCCCTTTTTTGAAAAATAAGTAAACGAGCTAGTTAAGTGACTAGATTTAATACATGGACGTACGGTGAAATGCTTCATGTTGTTAAGTGACTGGATTCAATACATGGTGAAATGTTGAAGTAATTATTTTCTTTAAAATATTCAAACTCGTAATTTTACATTATTGCACAACTGATTTTATCTTAATTGTTCACTGGGAGGGAGGTTGCACACTTTTGGAAACTCTAGTTTAACCAGTTAACTGTAAATGCCGGTGATAAAACTTACTCCTATTGCAATTGGCGTAAAAGTAAATTTTTAAAAAATTAATATGTTTAAACATTGTTACCGTGATTGAAAATAGGCTGAAAATCACAAGTCTCAACATGTTGAACGTAAAAATCTTAGACCTTAGGCTTTGAAAGAGCATGTAAAATTTGTGAATTAAATCTGTTGTTGCAACTTTAGAATTGTTTGTATGCTTGTATATTATCGTTCCTACATTTTCTAATTTAAATGCAATAATTTCTGTTGCAACTACATAATGAATCATTAACAGTCATGACGTAAGGGTTATGTTTCGAACCATCAGGCACGTGAGCAGCAATAGCGAATGGAATCATTTAGAAAAGAAAAACTTAGTTTCAGTTTTAAGGTTTAATTCCAGTAGACATATAATGCAGAATATTTAGTTTTAATTTATCTTATAAAACTACGGTTGTAAAAATTGCTGAATAGAAGAGGGTTACTTTTGTAAAATAATTCGCAGCAAACAGATTGAATAAACTAAAGCGAGAAAAACAATTCAACATAACTTTGGACAAGCTTGTAATAAAGCCTTAATGTTTTCTTGTGTTCGTGTTTACAATATTCATTTTAGGTCAGGGTTAGGCAACTCCATGGCCACTGGCCACTTTTAGGAATCAACTTTTTTTTATCTCGGATTTTGTAATCAGCAATTGTATTACCACACGTTTACGTCATCGCTAATTTCGCGCGCTTCATCACTGCCACAGACTCTGCCCATTTTGTAACGTCATTCTGGTTTAGTTGTTTGTTATTGAGTGTGCGTTGTTTTGCATGCCCATGCAAATAATTTTATTTTGCAACTTTTAAGTGTTTTAAATATTTTATTTCATAATATGGATAATTCGAAAACAAAACAATCCAGATGACGGTGAACACTCAAAATAAAGACAATTTTTTTGATTTTGGTATTACTGCGGCAAAGAGAATGGCGCGTGACTTGAAACACGTGAAACGAGAATTTAATGATATTGGGAGTTGAAATTTGTAGTGATTTGAAGCAAATAAGCCAGTGTGTCGTTTGTGTAACAAAGTTTTTAGGAATAATAAATTATACAACCTTAAGCAAAATTTTAACAATTTTTGCAACGAATTTGATGTAAAATTTATAGTTTAGAAAAATCGTGTGAATGAAATTAACCGTCTAAAAGCATAACTTCATGAACAAAATGGAGGCCTAAAACGATTTTTGTCATCGATAAAACAAGTTACATTAGCTAGCTATAAAGTAGCTTGGGTTCTACCTCAAAATTTTGTTGATGCTGAACTAATAAAAGTAATATTGATTCTGGGCATTAAAACTGTTGGAGAATTATGATTCAAAAAGAAAAGATGATATTCTTCAAAAGGCAAATAATGTGCAATTAAGTTGAACAATTGTCCGCAGAATGCTACATTTAGCGAAAGGCATAGAAAATCAGTGGTTTGAACAAGTGAAATACTTTAATTTTCTTTAGCACGAGATGAGTCAATAGATGTTGGTAACACTGCACAATTGATACTTTGGGTTCGATATGTAACTTCAAATCATCAAGTGAGGGAAGAAACGCTTGGCTTTTGTTAATTACGAGGTACATTTAAAAAAAACATCTTTGGAAAATTTCTTAATGTCAAAAAAAGTCAATCTAGATTTAAAAAAACTGGCTTCTGTCATAACAGACGTTGTTTTGCCATGACTGGTGCAAAATTAGGATTTGTTTCATTTTAAGCAGCATTTAATTGAAAATAATATGAAGATTTTGCTGCTATCTTTCCATTGCATTTTTATCAGGAAAGTTTGTACTCGGATTTGTTGGGTGATGAATTGAAAAATATGATGGGCATTGTTGTAAAAATTGTGAATTATATTCGAATTAAAAGCTTTCTCATCCATCAACAGTTTGTCGAGTTTTTGGAGAAAAGCAGTGACTGTACTTTTGATCTTACCGATTTTGCAAATGTAAGATGGTTAAGTAGATAAAGTCTTAAAACGATTTACTTCATTATTTCCTCATAAGAGTACCTTGTTGAAAAAGGTTTTCCCTGAAATTGAAACTTTGTTTTGGTGGTGTGATTTGCACTTTCTGTTTGACATGATGGCTCACTCGAATAATTTGAATACGAAGCTTCAGGAAAGAGGTAAAATAATAAGCGAGCAATCACAGGCTATTCATGAGTTTCAGTTAAAGCTAAACCTCGTTGCAGAACAACTAAAAAAGAATCATTTGACACATTTTGCAAAATTGAATAGTTTTTTCTAGAAAATGACTGATATCTGTGATGCTAAAGATGATCTCTATGTGAACTGGATCAAACATCTATCTCAAAAATTTGAATCATGTTTCTCTGAATTTAAAAATTTGAAATTAATATTTGAATTTTTGCATGATTTATTTCAATTTGACTTGGGAAATTACATCTTTTTTGTCTTTGGTTAAGTGTGAAATTTGAAGACGAGATTCTTATCCTGCAAAGTGTAGAACATAAATTAAACAAAAGTATTCTATCAAAGAGATGGGGGCTCACTATTCTGATAAATGAGACTTTCAAATTTAAAGATAGAAATTTCAAAATTATTTTTCATGTTTGGATCCACATGGATGTGTGAGTCAATATTTTCTACACTAGATGTTCTGAAGTCTAGATACAGATTTGGGCTTACTGACAAATTTAGAGACAGGGCTGAGATGCTCGTTGAGCAAAGCTATTTAGTCAGATTTCGTGAAACTTGTTGATCAAAACCCCAACAATTTTCATATTGAAGTTTAGTTGAAATGCAGTTGTTTTGATTAAACTGATATCTTTTTTTTTAATAGTGTGGCCAACGTTGTTTTCGGTAGCCACAGTTGTGGTCACTATGAAAAATAAATTGCCCACCCCTGTTCTAGGTGGATGCTTGGACTGGATGACTATTAAACTTGCTAAAGTAAGATGCTTGCTCTGTTCCTTAAACTCTCAATCCGTGCAAACTTTGTAAAAAGGAACTGCTCATTTTGGGTTGATTCGTGACTGTAATGAGACTTCAGGCATACAATTTACTGTCAAAACCTATTATGTTCAAGGAGCTCCATGCTTCTGGATGTTGTGGATATCAGAAACTGTTAATTGTGGTGTTTGGATGCAAGGTGTCTTGGACGACTAAATCTGGATAAAGAATAGTGGATCGGGGTATTTTGTAATTTGTTTGGATTTGTTAACATTCTTGCGTAGTATTATGGTTTATCCTGTTCTAAATAGGTTGAATTTGGTAGTATAAAGGAAACGGTGATGAGTTATCATGCTGTAACAGCTACATAGGCTGAATTGATGAATTTTTATGGGAAAGGACTACATCTCTGTATGAAACTAGTACCTTGAATTGACTTTGGGCAGCTCAGAGCACCTTCTTGTGTCTTGAGTACACTTAAAGATAAGGAATAGGAATGATTGCAGTTTAGTATTCCACCAGATGAGTATTAATAGTGATTCGTTAAAGAGCTCAGGTTATGATTAAATGATTTTACTATGAAGTTTAGACCAGTGATAAGTGTGAAAAATTAAAACTTAATTTATATTGTATGTACATTATATTTTGGTTTTTCAATTAGCTTTATCCTGTGCGGGAAAACCGTATCTCAAAATGGAACGGTTTGGACCCACAGTGTCAAGAAAGGTCTGTTTGTGATTTCGCGACTATGCGTAATATGGATCAGAATTATTTATGATTTACTCTCGAGTAAGATAAGAAAGATGTTAGTCTAAATATTAATGACCCATGTAAAAAGATGACGTCTTGATGTGTGTAGCATGGAAGGATGAAAAACTCGAATTATCACAATATTTCACGTGCCTTGCATTTATTATTGTTTTGCTGAGTTCATATTTTAACGTGTCAAAACTATGAAAATATACGTGACAGACTGAACAGACATGCCAATTATTTTCTGCCATTATTTAACTGTAAAAATGCTGGTCACGATAATGATACGTTGAAATGTAAGGGTATTGTTACTGTGAGAAACAAATTAAAAATAAGGTAATCGGTTATGTATGACATATAATACATTATGGACTTTACTTAACTTGAAGGATTACTACTCAGATAGCTGTGAACTGATGTTTTATTTAAAAACTTGACCTTTCTAGTGAAAAACCTCAAATTTATTTTATTTTTTACCAATAGAAATGAAATGTGAAGCATATTTATGAATTGGAAATTTAAAAATGTTATGACCAATTAGTAACAATTATGGTGTTTATATATACATATTTATTTATACACAATTTATTTCAAAGGGAATGGCTTTTGGGTTCTGTTTGTTATAACACACTGGGGAAGATAGAAAAAAGGTGCAGTTTGAGTAACTTTGAGAAAGTTGGGCAATGTAGTTAGTAGTTAACTTCTTATTTGTGTTCGATAGTTAGGTTTTTTATTCTGCTTTGTACAAAAACAGTCTCCTATGCTTCGTATTATGTTACGTACCCTACATATTAAGATTTCAGCTAACCCCAAATTTTAATGTAAAGTTAACTGAATGTCAGTATGTATCAAAGTTACAATATTTGCCAACAAGATTAATGCACAATTTTATTTCTTAACACAAATATATTTTAATATCCAAAAAAAAGTTTATTATAACAGTTGTTACAAATAGTTTTTTACAAATATTATTTGTAAACAAGTTTGCAAACTATATTGAATATTCTATCTGATCTAGAACTGAATATTATATCTACGGTCAAGGTTCACGACGAAACAATTTTGAGTTTGTTATACTTCTCTTGACCACTATCTAGTTTGAAGTACGAGTAAGTTTTCACCGACGACAGTAACTTGTGTTATAGAAATACTAACGTTCGAAGTTAATTCACAAGAGTTAAACGGTTTGTAATGTTTGAAATCTGTAAAGTTCCGGGGCTCTCTGCGTATTCTAGAAAGTTCAGTTGGCCCAACAATGTTCGAAATACTTTCGTAGATCGTATATTGATTCTTACTCTCGAGAATTTTGTACAAATTTACACGACAGGCTAGACTTTTATCATACACCTTTTAAGAGTACATGTTACTTACATTTCTAAATGTATATTAAACTGAAATAAACGCATATATTAAACGAATATATAACGGTGAATCCGTTGCACCTAGGAAAGACTTTGTAAAGTTGATTTTTCTAAAGTCATTTAAGATATGGTTTGGCGATTAAAAAAATTAAAACTCGCGGTTCAGTACCCCGCGCAATTGGCCAGTTGTGTAATTTTGAGTTGAAGTAACAAATAGCATATATAGATATCTTACGATAGTGTTTCAAGTATGTTTGTTATATGTGAGAAATTATGCAAAAATGTTTAGAAATGAAAGATAAAAATTGTATATACTTAATCATCAATAATCGGTAATCAATAATTTTATCTTTGAGTTACAATGTTGTGAAACGAAACTAACCTATAAAAGAAAAAAAGCGACTTTTGCATTTATAGACCAAAGGATATTATAAAAGGTTTAATTATTTGGTTTTTATGTTACAAAATCCATTTAGTGCAAATTATTTTCTGTTAGCCATATCATACTTCTGCATAAGAAACGTTAATGGCCCGATCCTTTAAATGCTCCAAATCTAGTTTGTTTTTTGGCAAACTTTATGCGGAAATAATTTGTTTTATTTTTAATTAAAACAAAAATTGAGATGACACACTTAATGTTTTTAGCTCACTTTGTATTAGAGAACAGAAAACATGTTCATTCTTCCATGTTCAACTTGAAGTGTATTTAAATCCATTTTCTTGATTTTTGATTAATCACCCTTTATGCTTTTGAGTTTTTAATGACAACAGTAATAAAATTTTGGCAATTTATTTGTACTTGTAAACCTACTCGCATTCTGCTTTTCTTTATTTTTCTCGTACGTTCTAAGAACATTGGGAGGGTTCACATATTACATCACCAACTAATATAATTTTTACACTTCTTAGTGGCTTGACGTAACACCTCCCTCCCTTGTTGTTTTTGTCTTCTCTCCTGAAATTAAGCATTACATAAATCAGCGTAACTTTGAAGGATGTACTCCTACATGAAAAGGGTGCAACTTTCAGACTACTGGGTTTATCACCAGAAACGTCAGAGGAATGTTTAACATTTGATTATGCACATGGTGTGTGTGTGTGTGTGTGTGTGTGTAAGTTTCGAAAGTATAGTACCCTTGTAACCACAATTCAGATACGCTCGTGCTAACAATGACATTTAGTTTTACCTTTACCCCCATCGGCTGTCACGGATATTTCTAAATCCTTTGCATGCTTATTAATAACCCTTGCTAATCAACTCGCCGGTTTTGTTACCAGCAGGTCAGAAGTGACGTATTTCCGAAAAGCCACTCCTAGCTGTGGAGGTGAATAATAATGTTGTAATAGTAGAGCAGATGCGTAAAATTTCTCAATATTTTAACATACTCTTCTGGCTGCTTTGCGCCATAAAACATCACACCAACCAACAATATTCTTCTACAATTGTACAATCATTTCACACACATACGAATTCATGATTCAGTTTAAACTCGCACTTCTAGCTCGTCCGGTAAAATGTTTGTGTGATGGTTTTACTTCCCTTAAAGTTTTGTTTAACGAGGGTTTATAACTAAATATATTAATATGAATCACTGGAACTGTATGTAATTACGTAATTTAGACATCTATACTGTTAAGAAAACAAGAATGATGAAATATTTTCACAACTTAGTTTTATAAAATTGGTTTAAAGTTACTCTCATCATGATTAAGATTTATTTTGAAAATACGGTGAACAGTGTTTAGTAATTAATTTAAACTAGTTGGTTTAAAAATATATAAACAGGAGCATGCACATGAACATTTGTTTCCTCTTGCTGTTTCTTGTTTTTGTGGTCAATCTGTTTATGGCTGAATATCTTCGGTTGTGGATGAGTTCTTAATAATTAGTATAATTGGTTACGGCTCGTGGAATGCGAGTTCAGCAAGATTTAAAGCTTATAAATCGGTAATTAATCCTAGTTTTATCTGCTTTCTAAATCTTTAAATACTCTAAAACGCAACGATGTACGGCCATTTGAGACGATTTGCAGCTAGTATTGGAAAGAATTGTAATGATTGTATAGTGTATCTTTTTTGATGTTAAATCATCTCGTTAACTGGAGGTTGTTTCCGTACACAAGAATGTTTCCAGGTGTGTGTGGCATCGTGTCAGTTTTGTCGATTTCATCAGTAACATTGGTTTAAATTGAGGCAAGCACAAAAATAGCTGTTTTAACCTAATTTGGGGGTGCTGAATTCAAATTTGAAATCCGTTTTTACTCATCACCTCTAGTTTTTTAGATATGCATACTGTACATTTTGTACACATACTGTACATAAAGGCGTATATGCATTCAGGGTTAATTTCTAATATTGTATGACTTATGTCTTCTTTTTTAGTTATTATGCAATAAATGCAAATAAATCAGATGAAGAAATGCCTCCAAGGGAAGATTCTGCCAAGTCAATCTCTTCCGAAGATATTGATTCTTTTTATTCAGGAACAAGTGGCAACGAGCCACACTGGATCACGCAAGAAGACCTGAATGACCTTCCTCGTGATTTGTATCTGTCAAAACAGCAGTCAGAGCTCTTGGCTTCAGGGCTTAAACAGTGGAACCTAGTCCAGGAAGATGTAAGGATCACCAGTTTCAGGAATCGGAACAAAGACCTTGCTTCATTTTTCGACATGGAAAACAAGTTGTGCTACTGCACAAATGTACCTGGCTTGTTCACTTTCCTTGGTTTGCCACATAATCCTTCAGACTGGCGTCTTTTCATAGACTCTTCCAAGCGAAGTCTCAAGGCTGTGCTTCTGCACAACGGATATAAATATCCCAGCATTCCAACTGCACACTGTCCATCCAAAGGAGTCCTATGACAATATGGGGCTTCTTTTAGAAGCTGTTAAGTACAACCAGTACCAGTGGAGTCTGTGTGGGGACCTCAAGGTCATTGGTCTTCTTATGGGTATGCAAGCGGGATTCACAAAGTACTGTTGCTTTCTCTGTCTCTGGGATAGTCGAGCTGTATCTCGGCATTACAAGCAGAAAGACTGGGGGTCTAGAAGCACTTTCGTTCCTATCGAACACAGCGTCAAGGGGAATCCTCTGGTTGACATGAAGAAGGTGCTTCTTCCTCCTCTTCACATCAAGCTTGGTTTGATGAAGAATTTCGTGAAGGCCGTGGACGAAAATGGTGCTGCCTTCCAACACTTGTCTAATGTGTTCCCAGGTCTCAGTGCTGCTAAGCTCAAAGAGGGCATCTTTGTCGGACCTCAAATCCGAGAAGTGCTGAAGGATACTGATTTTGAGGAGCTTCTTACCTTAAAGGAACTGAGAGCATGGGAAGCATTTAAGTCAGTCTGTAGTGGCTTCCTTGGTAACACACGCGTACCAAATTACCAAGCCTGTACTGAGAAGTTGCTAAAGACTTATGAGGATATGGGATGCCGAATGTCACTCAAAATTCATTTTCTCCATTCCCACCTCAACTTCTTCCCTCCAAACCTTGGAGCAGTGAGTGATGAGCACGGAGAAAGATTCCACCAAGACATTACGAAAATGGAGAGCAACTACCAAGGCAAGTGAAACCCCAGCGTGATGGGAGACTTCTGCTGGATGCTCTTGCGTGACATCCCGGAGGCAAAATACACCAGATCATCTAAGAAAACACACTTCTAACTGTCTGCGGTACTATGAATTGTGTACATTGTGTCATCCAAGTATATTTATTCCGTCAATGTTCTCTATCTATCCTGTTTTATCTGTAATAATCTGCTGCAACTGTTGAAATAAGCATGTATATACTCTGTATATACTAAAATGAAACTATTTAAAAGCCAGAAAACTAGAGGTGATAGAGCAAAACTGTTTATAAATTTGAATTCAGCACACCCAAATTAGTAAAAAACACATTCACATTCTTGCCTCAGACAAAAAATGTTTTTGTAAACCAGTGTAATAGAACAGTCCACATTTTATCTACAAATGGTGCATGTTTTTTATTTTTATCGTGAAATGCAATGCAATTATCCTAATAATGCTATAGGGTTTTCCTTCGAATGCATTTCTATTGGCGATTTTGAAGGATAATTAAGAGTAATACAGCTTTTCTAGGCTTTGTTTATGTATTTTCTGAACCTTTCCTGAAATTATCGTGTGTGTGTGTATTCATTATGATTTAACCATTAGAAATGCTTAGATTTCTTTGTAATATGACAGTGCATTAAGCAGTAGTTAATAGTTTTGGTGTGTAAAATCATAAACGGACAATTGTCTTTGCTTGTTCGAATAGCGTAAAAAAACAAAACACCAAACAACTAACAAATGTAAGATGAGGTAAGTGTTGTGCATGGTGAGTTTTTTGTTTTTTTAATTTGTCGACAAACTTCCATGAAAGAATGTCTCCAATATCCCACATTTGTAATATAGGCAAATTTTGTAGTATGAAAATTGAGTTTATTAGCCGGTAAAAGTATTTTAAAATGAGTTGTACTTAAAATATTTTAACTGTCATTTAGAATTTTCATGTCACTTGAATATGTAAGTGAAATTCTTGTATTTTTTCAATGATTCTGAACCATTGTTTTAACTCCACGTACTTTGAAATTGTGAGTGAGTGTAATTTTTTTAAACCGTATCTTTGAAGTCCATATTATCTTGTTCTTGATGCAATCTGACTTTTTGTACATTAGATTGTTTGTGTGAGCTATCAAGTATGTTAAATATTTTGATTATAATTATCTCATGTTCTTTATGCCATCTCAATTTTTAAACATTACATGGCTCAACAATCTAGGAATGTTAAATATCATTTTAATGACAAAGATCATAGACCATATATGGTTACATTTTTACTCTTTATTAACTAATCTGAATACTTAACAGTTCATTGGTAAGAGAGGTTAAATACAGAATTGCTTTTATTGTAGTGTTATCCTTTAACCTTAAAGTACAAGCGTGAATTTTTTCTAATACTAAAAATTATATTCCAAGACTTGTTATCTGTGTTGTCCCCCGCTGATGTACAGCGGTAAGTCTATGGATTTACAACGCTAAAATAAGGAATTCGATTCCCCTCAGTGGACTCAGCAGATACCCCGCTGTGGCTTTGCTGTAACAGCACACACGGGCACGCTATCTTTGTCAGCGGTACTCTCTTCAGATATAAAATAAGTTTCATTGATATACCGTAGTTCTTATGTGATCACATTAAAATTTTAAGATTTAATTATTTCTTAAGCATATGCTTAAGATACGAATTATTTTTGTTTCAAATCTTATATGGTATAAGATATATATATATGGTAAAAGTTTCGTGTAGTGAACAAGTCACTAAGGGATTTAAGTGACTTTAACTGTTAATTAGTTCAGTTGCTCTGTCTTGCTGTCCATGTGAATACAGTTTTGATTTATTAACTTTTTTAAAGTATTTACTTGTGCTAGTCTTAAAATGTACTTAACACAGTAAGGTTTTCCAAATAATACTTGTACATTTTAACTGAGCCTCAGGTCTGGTTTAAAACGGATAGAAATTTAAAATTGAAAATTACCTTCGTTCCAGATATTAGTATTATCAAATGAGTTTGTTTGTTTGTTTTGGAATTTCGCACAAAGCTACTCGAGGGCTATCTGTGCTAGCCGTCCCTAATTTAGCAGTGTAAGACTAGAGGGAAGGCAGCTAGTCATCACCACCCACCGCCAACTCTTGGGCTACTCTTTTACCAACGAATAGTGGGATTGACCTTCACATTATACACCCCCACGGCTGGGAGGGCGAGCATGTTTAGCGCGACGCGGGCTCGAACCCGCGACCCTCGGATTACGAGTGCACGCCTTAACGCGCTCGACCATGCTAGGCCCCTTATCAAATGAGAGAAATAACAAAACAAATCGTTGTCGGTTATTTTTATTTTTAACGATTGTGTTAAACGTTTCTTTAATGGTAACAGACTAGTGATTTATACTCCCAGATTAAAACTAGGTTGATGGTTGAATAGAACGTACCCATTAGATTACCGTATTTACTTGTTTTATAGCCCGGGCCCTTATTTTTTTCAGCCAAACTCAATATCAGGCCCTTATTCAAACGGGCTCTTATTCAAGCACGGGCGCTTGTTATTTTCAAAGTAAAATTAGGTATGCAAAAAAATTATCGTTGAAGACAAATATTTCACGACATTAATCTTTTTCAATTGGGAAGTATATGGCCTTTAATCGCAAATTTCGAATCAAGACGCGCACGCGTGCAATTGTCAGGTGATACGAGGGTTTCGTCACCGGATGTGTGGCCAAGTGCAAGCGGGTGTAGCCAAATGAGTCAACAATTAAACTGTTACAGCGATGATAAGCGAAAATAATGGGAAAATTTCGGGCTGTCGTTCTCAGCTTCTCCAAATTGGATTTTAACGAGCGATGTGTCAAATGAAAGCTAAGAAGATATGCTTTAATATCGTGTGTGATTCATTATCATAAATTGACATCTTCATACTGAAAAACAAAGTTTCCTAAAAGTTATGATTAGGGCCCGGGCGGGTATTCAAGCACGGCCCCTTATTTATTTTTATGTTCTGTTCACACGGGCGACTATTCAAACGGGCCTTTAATCAAGATCGGGCGGTAAAACGAGTATATACGGTATGTATTTGTACACAACCTGATTGGTGATTTCAATATCGGAACGTAGCAACTTGTGTGTGGTTTTTGAAATACAGCTTAGGCGCATTTAGAAGATAAAGTAGGAATCATAGCAGTAAGCAACTAAGATATTCCACTCTCATGGTTAGATTAACGCGTCAAAATGACGACCTTAAACTTCTGAACAGACGTCACAGATGAACACATTACTGTTTCACTGGTGATTAAAGTTTCCTGTATAAGCGTTCTTTGTTTGTTTATCACTTAAAGCAGCTTAATCTAGATGAACGCTATTGAAAATGGTTGGCTTCAAGGGATGTATGTTTTTGACGCATAAATTACCACTTATCTTGTTTAAACAAAAAAAAAAACGAACTTTATCTTCGTTACGGAAGTAATTGGCATCGTGAACATGTACAAACTTCGTTTGTCCGGCATGGCCGGGTAGGTGGTTAAGGTACTTGACTTGTAACCCAAGGGTCGCGGATTCGAATCCCCGTGACACCAAATATGCTCGCCCTTTTAGCCGTGGTGGCGTTATAAAGTTACGGTCAATCCCACTATTCTTTGGTAAAAATTAGTCCGATAGTTGGCGGTGGTTGATAACTAGCTGCCTTCCCTCTAGTCTTACACTGTTAAATTAGGGACGGATAGCGCAGATAGCCCTCGAGTAGCTTTGCGCGAAATTCGAAACAATCTTTAGTTTAAGAGTTCGCGTTTAGAATTTTGTTATAAAGTATGTGCAAAAAAAGTACTTTATTATGAAACATAATTCTGTATCGCAGTTTGTTATTATTATGATTTAATATACAATATAGTATTGTTTCCGTACAAATTTACAAGTTCGCTTATTTTCCATCAGAGTTGAGTTTTTTTTGGTTTTTTTTAGCGAAGAATACAGTAAATATGCTCTCGTTCGTAAACCGTTAACGCGATAAATAAGTGTTGACATATTCTTTGTTTATCCCTGTGTGAATACGTTTACATTACTGTTGGGAACACATTACAGTGAAGTCTTTTGGGGTAGAAATATGTACAGATCATCTGTTTTTCACCAGCCTTGAGTAAAGACGGTTCTAGTGTTTACACAATGTCATCGTTCTACTTGATTTTTCGGAGTGGCTTCATAATTAAACCAACGAAAGGAATGAATGAAACTTGTGTTAAGTTGTTGGTGAGACTTTTTTTTTTAAGTGCTTGGCGTATTTATAACGTTGTTTATGTAAATATTTCAATTTTATAATGCTAAAACACTAGGATAAACATAATGTGTACACCTCGTGTTAACTAAAAAAATATGCTTGTATAAACGAAGATTCTAGTTTTATAGGTAGAGAAGTCTTGGTCGATTGAACTGTCAATATAGAGTAGCTGAAGTTATTAGTTCCCATATAATGCAAGATGTAGGTGTATGAAAAAACGGCCCCCTTCAAGTGAAGTGTGAGTCATCATGTTAAGGGTGGCGTAGGAGTTTGTCTTTTTTTTTTCTGAATCTTGTTGATGCTTTTCCAAGTATTTGTATTGTTTGATTGTATTCGGAAGTTTAAAAAACTGAAAGGTATTGGATCTATTATATTCATAGCTCGTGCAGTTAAAATATTTAACGAATATTTATAGGTTCTTAACGATAAATCCACTTGAAATAAATATGCATTTCGGAACGTTTGGTATGGGTATTAACACTTTTACCACTAAAGCAGAGAACAACGTGTCGACCTTGGTACGTCATCTCCGGGTTAACAAAGAGAGTTCTAAGTTTTTTATTAGATGTTCTGGATGAGAAGTAAATCGGGAAAAAATGAGTGCAGTAAACATGACACTTCTCTAGTTCCAGTTAGTGACTTCAGACAATTGTAAGTGTCAGTGTAAAGAAACCATTATAACATTTAGTCTGGTTTTTACACACACACACACACACACACACGAGGGCGGAGTTTTGCTATTTTTGTTTAGAAAAAATATCCCAAGGAACCTAAACTATAAAAAATTAATTTTCTGTTCTATTTTTCGTCTGTACAGGTAACTAAAATTTCAACGTGCAACACTACTTCGCTTGTTAAATGTGTTTTTACTGAATACTGGATGGGAAACATTGCTTAACTATTCTTTTAAGTAGTTTCTGTAAATAGTTTCATGTGTTTATTGAGAACTGCTTATTTAACGATAATATTCTGATAATAGTGGTTTAAAAAAAACCTGTTTGCTTACTAAGACTGACCAGTTATGCACGAGATTGATCCATGCTAATAAGATTAATTCCTAGTATATGTATTAACGTAATGTGATGATACTAGGTTTAAATAATGAAGATGGTTGATTAAAATATATATATATTTACAAATTTGAACGTGTCAGAATAACTTTTTCCATCAAGGAAATCTGAAAATTATGTTACAAAGATAAAAGAAGATAAACATTATTAGTTTTAAGATATACATATAAAAAGAAACAGAACAAACGATTTTTTTAGTGTTATGCAGTGTGACACTTTCGTTTCTTTTGAGTATGTTTGTCTGCAGTGCTTACACACTTTTGTGGATGAAAACTCAAATCTTTCACTAAACTGGTTCCCAAATTCCATGCAGAACATTCTCAAATTAATTTAGATATTAGTTGGTCTTAGAATTAATGAAGGACATTCATTTAGCTGAATGTCAAGTTTTATTGAAAAGGATGTATAGACTTAATGATTATTTTGCACGTGTCAAGATTAGTTCAAAGCTATTTGGAATACAGAGTTTGTAATAAATAAGTATATTAGTTTCTGCACATAAATTTTGCATATTTTTTTAAGCCTCTTAAGTTTTGTGAAAAAAAATGTTAGGATAAATCATTTGGAAATAGCTGATTTCAGTTTTCACTGACATTAGGTTTTATTTCACATATGAAATGCTAAACTTTATATTAATTGTTGTAACTGTTATTTGAAAGGCTGAAATTCTTTTGAACTTTACATGAAGGCAAATTTATATTTAGTTTTTGTATAAAATCATAAGCATGAAATTCTAGTTACAGAAAAACTTATCCAACACTAACATAAGTTTTATACTGAGTAAATTATTTTCCATGGTGTGCTAGTTGACTCACTGGAGGTTATATAGTTAACTTAGTCATTATGGGATAAAAGTAACTGCTATTCTAACTGTATATATGGGGGGGATGAACCATTTATCACAACAGATTTGGAAACTATATCTTTGTCTCTAACTTTCCTTGCATTCTATCATCACGTTTCTTTGAGATTAGTCACCTTTTTTTGTTCTGTTCATAAGTTTGTTTAGATGTTGAGCAAACTTTAGCAAGGTCACTTTTTAAATAGGCTACTAGTAGCATGATAGGTCATACACACAGACTGTGAATGTCTAGATGAAGCTTTTCATAGACTAAGATGTAACCTTGTGTAATTTACAGTATTAAATTTCATATATAATATTTAAATTCTTTAAATGACAGTAAGTACATTGGCTGAATGTGATGGATGGAGTACATGAACTATCACACGTGACATTTTCTGTTTTGGTGCTTAGTAATTCACTAGGCAGGCACAACTTTATCAGAATACCTAACTTGACGTATGACAGTGTTGTGAAAAAGGATTTATGTGGTTTGACTTTCACTTGCAATGAAGACTTATTAATTGCAATTTTTATTGATTTTTTTCAGTTTTCTTTTTAGAAGTAATTAAATAACTACATAAAATTTCTTAACTGTTTTATTAAAACTACATTTTGTAGACATCATACTTTGTACGGTATGCCATGTTTTTATTAACATAACTATGGTTATGTGTTCATTAACATGATAAGTAACAACTTGATGTGTCACTTAATTCGTTGTGTGATAATTAATAGGTTCATGTTCCTGTTGAACCTTGTATTGTGATATATAAGAACATTATGCTCCACTTGAGACATCCAGAAACTGGGTTTTCATACCTGTTGTGGGCGGAGCACAGGTAGCCCATACTGTAGCTTTGTGATTTAATTCCCAATAATCAGTTAGTGAATCATGCTTCTCAGATCTTGTGATGTGTTAACTGATAGCTCCATGATCCTGTTGAGTCTATATCTGATATCTTTGTCAGGCGAGCTTTGTTTTATGATAATTATAAATTTGAACTATCAGGTAAACCTTGTTGTATAATAACTAAAAAAAAAAATTAAAAGTCTGAAAAATAGGTCTTAACTTGGTTTCTCAAATAGGTTTCTAGAATAGGCAGTAGGTTGATATAAAATTATTTTACTAGGACTAATGTACAATAGCTTGCTATCATCCTTGGATTAATAGTAGTATTTGTTTAGAGTTATATCTAGTTTTAAAAAAGTTGTCACAGTGAATCTTTCTCTCTTTTTTTTAGATCTGAATATTTAGTTGAATTTACTGATGAATAGAGTTGTGACCTCACTGTTTAATAACAGTAACAAACAAAACTAATTGGGAACATCAATTCCAGTAGTTTATTTGAGGTTATAATATAAAATTATATATTCAAACATCTAACACTGCCCTCTACATTCCGACACTCAGTTACACAACCCCTTCCAAACAGGTGGTCAGCTTCTGGTCAGTTACCTCTTTCTTTCTTTGTGAACCTGACGATGACCAAAGAAGGTCAAAACGTTGTTCGCTCTTCTATGTAAAATATTTCCTCAACCCAAATGAGCTGTTTTTGCATATAAATTGTGATGGTTACTTTAATGCTAAACAACATCAAAAAAGAACCTCCATGTTGGTGTGAAAAACAAATTTTTCCAACCACAGAATGCTGAAACCTTGTATAGGTTCAGTATTACATTAAATTCTATAGATCAAAGTGCTTTTGTAAATTTGTTATTCCTCTAATCATAGGAACTAAAGAGCTGGCACATGAAATATAATTGTTATAAATTTCACACTCAAATAAGTAGCAGCTCTGATGCACAATGTTTTGTATAATCAGAATGTAAACACGAGATAATTGGATTAATGACAACTTTACAATGTTTAAAACTGTACAAAAACAAAAGCTGTTTTTATAATGCAAAGTGAAACTATGATTAAGCAAAACTTTGAAGAATATTAAATGGTCACATTTTAAGTGAGCTTTAAACTCTTTCCTGTAGGTGTCAGAAGTATTCAGTTTCAATCATCTGTGTATTTAATGTAAAACATTAAATGAAAACTTAATGTGATTGCATAGATGAATATCTCTAAGTATAGTTAATGAATGGAAAATTTGAGGGTTAATGGGAAGAAATAATTCAAAAAGAAAATACTAATTTTTTTAAACATTCAAATATCAATTAAAATATTTAATAACAAAAAAAATAAAGGAAAGGGTATAGACTCTGGTTGGCTAAGATGCAGTACTGTATTATAGAATTATGTCTGTCAAACTTAATTTGATTACACTCAAGTCTGAACAAATAGTTTAATATAATTACTGCTGTGTGAGACTGGGCAATTTAGCAGCAGCCATGGGTTGATGGGACATAAATGATACAGTTCATTCCTTGAAATAAAATAAGCACAGAAAGGTCTGCTAATTGGTGGTATTATCTCATTCAAAAAGTAAATTAAAGTTGTTGTTTTTTTTTAAAGTAAAAGCTACTCCTTGACTTCATGAGCACAAGTATTCTATTCATTGAGAAACTGCTTAATATTTGTAATTCTTGGTGACAATATTGTTATCGTGTTAGGTTAGAAAGATAATGTTGAATATAATTGTTTTGCACTATCTAAAATTAGTTTGTTTTTGTTATTTTAACTCCTGAATAACTTGTTTATAGGTTGTGCCATGTTATTTCACAAGTCCAGTTTTTAAGACCATTTTTGAAGTTAAGTGCTTTTTAGTTGTTTTTAAACACTCAACACAAGTTAGGTTAATACAGTTTCAACATATTTAACTAATAATCAAACTCTTTGCTTTACTGCTCTATTTTTTACCAGTAGCCAGTTAACTGGGACAAATGTCAAACTTGTCTGTGAACACAAGGCCTTATATATAATTATTAAATCTAGGACCTCACATATAGGGTTGTTGATTTAATAGTGGTTTAAGTACAACTTTTACCTGGATTGTAGATATTAAAAGTAAACTTGTCTGATTGTGACTAATACTATAGTAAACTATACATTTGCAACATTTCTTTAAGTTTTGCTGATGTAATGTTTTATAACAAACTTAAGGTACATTGCTGTTGGACTTGTTTTGTATTTTTGAGACATGTTTAAAAAATAAAATGAGTAAAAGTACTGTGATAATCACAGAACATATTCAAGGTTGGTAATTTTCAATTGAACCAATTTTAATAGCTCTAAAATATCTTTTTACATAAATTAATGTACCATATTTTTGGTTCCGAATTTAAAGTTTTGTTCAGGAAGAATTTTATGTTACAGAAGAAAATCAAAAAAGTAACTTGTGAATACTTTAATGTACCTGTTGTTAATTTTATTTTTCGTATCTGTGACTGATACTATAATAGACCTATTTTAGGTTTGAAAATTAGGATATTTCGCCAAAAAATAAATGCCTTAAAATTTTCTACTGTAGACTTGTAAAATATTTTTCAGACATTTTAATATTTTATGGCCTCCTTTATCATAAAATAAAAGGTTAAAATAAATTAGTATGGTTTTGTCTTTTAAAAGTCAGTTTACTAATTCTCAGAGTAATATATGCTTTTAGTTTTTCATTCTATATTTTTCAAACCAGTTGAAAAGCTTTCAGGTTTTTTTCTGCTTCAATGATGTTGACTCCACTGCCCTGCATCTGTCGATTGAGAGTGTTGAAGATATCGCCCATGTACGCCAAAATGAGAATGAACTCAAATTTTTCGAAGCAATCTGCATGACAATGTTGGTGCTCTTGCAAAAACATGGCAAAAATACGATTCAGCACCTTTCTCCGGGATAACCACTGGACATTAAAATGGTAAAGAAATACTTCGAATTCACAGCCCATTTCATTACACAGCTCTTTGAAGATGCAGTGCTTCAGGGCACTATTTTGCACAAAGTTCACACATTCCATTACAATTTTTAATACTTTTACCAGTTTTGAAGGCAAGATTTTTGTTATCAATGTATACCTGTGCAGAACAGTGCATTACAATGATTTGTGGTGCTTTGGTATTCACCAGCGCATCAAAACCAGAGTTTTGTCCCAGCATGACTGGAGCTCCAGTCATCCCAACAAACTGCAGAAACCATATCTCATTTAAAAAATAAAAATAAAAAAAAAAATCTTTTTCTCTGAAGAAGTCATCCACAAGTTTCTTCACGTCGGCTGTCTTAGTTGTTGTAAGAGGCTTAAAAAATAATTTTATCTCATCCTTCACATAGCACAAGAATACAAAAAGCTGGCTTAGATTGGAAACATTGGTGGTCTCATCAAGTTGAAGGCTGAATTTTGCTGTGCTTGAAATCAGATCTGCAACTACTTAAGCCAAGATGTCATTGCTCATGTCATCTATTCTGCTGCTGATGGTGTCATTTGGAAGAGAAATTTGGGATAACTTATTTTCAGCAGCTTTTCCCAGCATGATGTTTGCCATCTTCAATACAACTGGTTTTACGAGTGCTTCACCAATGGTGTGTGGTTTGCTCTGCTTTGCGATCAAGTATGTAACTTTGTACGATGCTGTGAGGATCAGTTTGTCGATGGATACAAAACCAAGAACAGATAAAGTAGCCTTTTCATTGAACTTGGCTCTACCTTGAATTCAGAAAGTGTTATGTTCTTGTATTTCTCACCTCCATGCAGCATTAGGGAGTGTTTCCTTAGTTTTGCCAGTGCTAGACTAGAATTGGTCCACTTGGCATTGCAAATCATGCATTGAGGATGCTGACTCCCATCATGTTCACATTATACATGTGAATCCATATTGTACGTATTCGTCTGATCACTTTGTTTTTGCTCAGCATAGTTAGTATGGAGGGGTTGAAAGATTAGGAAAAAAAATTGCAAATGATGCATGATTACTGCAGTCACAAGTCAATTGCTAAGCGCATGAAGTTCCCTGCAGCACAGATATAAAGGCCAAGTGTTGTGACGTGATCAACTGCAGCCAATGATGGTCAAGTAGAGTATGATGTTGCAAATCATACAAGTGGGGTGAATGGAATGGACACACACGCACAGTGTGTCTTGACCTGCCGAACCCTTGAGATTTATTGACTGACTGACTGAACCCAGGTTAAGAATCACTGGCATACATAAAGATATCTGATTAAAAAAAACCAAAACCAATTAATAATTATAAAAGTTGAATATCAAAAATGATTAGATTTCTATTCTTGCTATCTTTTTAATCAAGAAGTGCATGTCATGTTTACTACTTTATGATAACTTTCAGAAGTTATCCATTATTTATTCTTTTAATCTTAAAACTCCTTTTGTTTCATTTATTTATTCAACTAGACAGATCATTTTGGACACTTAATGGATGCCACAGAAATTTAAGGTTCTTAAATAAATAAATAAAAACTGTTACTGCAGATATCTTGGACACAAAGTACCCATTCCTTTAAAATTTCTTAGAGTATGACAGACGAGACACTAGGAGGATTATCTTCTTGATAAATACTCAACTGCTTCCATAGGCAGGAAGCTAATCACAACAGGAAGTGTACGATCTTGATGTCAAAACTGAGCACCTGTACATAAGTACAGCTACTATGAAAGAACATTTTACAAATGGAAGCTTTAAATGCAGTATTCATGCTTTCACACAAAAAATGTCTAGCATTGGAAAGAACTATTTGTGTTATTAGCTCAATTGTTGTAACTTGCACTAACAAGTGTTACAATTATTTAAATGTGATGTTTGTCACTTTGACTGAATTAGTGATGTTAAAACAGCTTACCATTCTATATTAAGCCAGCAAGAAGTGTTACAAAGGATCTGTTTCAACAGATGTTTGTTTTCTATATCAGTAGCTGCATGCTAATTTAAAAACAAACCCTGTCAGTGAACTCTTATATCTATCCAGTTGATGTGGAGTGTTTTAAATGACTCGTCACTTGATAATGCAGGCATAAAGTAAATTTCAAGTATTATTTAAATTGGTTGATAACAAACTGTTTTAACTTTATGATTGGACTTCACAGAAAATGTACCCATTCAAAGTATGTAAATTAAAAAATAAAAACTATTTTGTGAATTAAGAATGATCAATTTACAGTACTATGTTAACTTTTAGCAATTTAGAAATATTTTGACAGAAAGAAAGGAACTTATCACAATCATTTGAAGAAAATGGATAATTTTTACCAATTTTCATATTTTAAATTAAAGTACCAGATATTTTTGCAGAAGCTTACAAATATGAATCTTGATGGCTTGCACACAAATTCTTGAAGTAATTTGAATAAAACTTTGACAGGTACTGATCAATGGCTGAAATTTATTATCTAGTGCATTACTTAAGTATTTAATTGTCTGATCTGGTAACAAGTATCTTTCACTGACCCTAACCACTCTAATCTAGATATTGAAGTCAACAGTAATACCTGATGTTATGACATTTTCTCTTAAGTTATCTGTGGACAATACGTGTAAGAAATTTCAAACCATCTCAAATTTATTTTCTGTAAGTTCTTTTAATGGATGTGTAGAAATGAATATAGAGCTCATATGTTGGCTGCAATTAGTATACATTTCAGAAAACTGTTATTGGAGCTATTTCCTGCCAATGCAAAGGTAGCTATAGCGTACAGTCTGTCGCTTGTACATCCAGAAGCTGTTTGTTATGCAGCAAGAAACATTGTTTTTAAAGACTTTTAATGCAGGTAACTTAATACAAAGAATTATACATGGACTGTTCTCTATGAGAAAACTTATTTGTGAACTTTTGACCCTCTTCACTGGGCAGCAGTTGGCTGAGAGATACATGTTTGTTTGTAGAACACTGCTTTCAGATAAGTAGTTAGGCAACAATCTTACTGACTATATAGTTATTTGCTATATAGAAATTATGTTGAATATAGAAGATAAATCAGTTAATTCAGTATAATAAACATAAGGAAAATACAATCATAGGTACTATATGGAAAAATAAAATGTTTGAATAATTTAATTTAGAATTAAAGGTTGAATTTTGTCAATCTTTAATGATATTTAAGCCTTTTTATAAATGCTGTTCATGCATTGAATTGTTACCCTTTTATATTAAAACTCGCTGTTGGTCCACTGTCTTGTGTTTTGATCACAACAGCTCATTTGGTATTTTCATTGGTGTTTGTAGCATAGTTTTGAATATCTCTCTAGTTTTTTTTTAATCTTATCAGTAGTGTGTATTGTTTCTTACACTTAAAAAAATTAAAAAGATCTAAACCACATTCTTTGTAGCAGGAAACAGTTCTGAAATAAATATTGTTGTGGCTGACTTTTTATACTTAGGCTATATGTATTGTGGCATTACCATTAACAAGAACTTTTACATTAGAACTTGCTCTTATTACATGAATTTTTACTATGTCACTAAAGTGTAAACTTTGTGCTAGTGGTAGAATAACGTTATTCTACCACTAATACTTATGTTAAATGTGAAGTTCATTCACAATCATAGCTATTGAAATCTTTTTCACATTTGTTTCAATAGATGTTTTACCTCACTAAATTTCTCAATAGTACAAATGTTGTATAGTATAATAGCAAACAACTTTTATCTGAACTACTGTTTTCTGTTTTTAAACATTATCTGGTTGTATAATAATAATAATAATTATTATTATTATTATTATAAAGCTGTTAATAAGAATAAAAAGAATTTCTGCATTTAGTTCATTAATATGTTAATAGATGGCAGAACTTCCTTTTGATGGAGATGTAACAGAAAATTGTGTATGTATAATTTTTCCATTGTGAAAGATCTGATTTATCAAATGGCACACTGGTACATTTAATTTTACAGCTGTAAGTCTTTAGATATTTATTTTCTAATTCAAACTCAATGTGGAAGTGTGTTGAATAAATGGGAAATTTGAAATAATATTCAAAGAAAATTCAGTGTTTTGAATTACAAATGGAATTTTTATTGCTTTGAATCACTTCTGTTTTCTGGTAGTTGTTTTTTCCTTGATAAAGATTACTAAATGATTAAAATATAGTTCATTTAGACTTTGCTAATATTTCTTGATGGAGAGAGATCTTTTGTTTGTTCAAAGAGCACTTGAAATGAAAACTGGTTAATATATTTCTCTGTAATATCATTGTATTTAAAATTGTAAAGTAGATTCTTTGAATTACTTGGTGAAATTTTGCATTTCTTAATCAAATTTTGATTTTTACAATGCTTGCAGGCTTCAACAATTGATGGTCGTCGTAAAGGTGCCTGCCTTTTTTGTCAAGAGTACTTCATGGACCTTTACCTTCTAGCAGAATTGAAAACAATTTCTTTAAAAGTAAGTATACTGTACTCAATGTTTTCTTTTGTACAAAAATTTTACTTCAAAATTAACACTTGCTATGCACTACTTTTAAGTCATTGCTGCTGGTGAAACTTGTCAGTGGAAGTGGTGTTTGTTTGTTTATTTTTATATATATAAATAAATAAACAAAATAAAAGTATATGCAGGACCAAAAATGTCATTGGAGAGATGGTTACCATTACAGTTTGTACTGTCATAACATCAGTAAAACATGCACCTGCCGTAGGTCATGAGAATTGTACCCTCTATAGGTTACAAAACATCATGACATGTGAACTTCAAAAGCAACAAACTAAAAAAAAAAGTTACTCTCAATTTTCATTTTATTTCCTCTTGAAACAGAACCCTTTCAGGTAGCCTGTGAAGTGCATCTAGTAGCTATTTCTTTTTTAATATGCTGTTCAGTTAGTTGTCTGCAGGTTGTGGGTTTGAATCCCTGTCACACCAAACGTGCTTGTCCTTTCAGCCATGGGGTGTTATATGGGTCAATCCCCATTATTCCTTGTTATATTAAAAAAAGAGCCCAAGAGTTGGCAGTGGGTGGTGATGACTAGCTGCCTTCTCTCTTGTCTTACACTGCTAAATTAGGGATGGTTAGCACAAATAGTCCTCCTGTAGCATTGTGCAAAATTCAAAAAACAAACAATATGCTAAGATATGTTTTCCCCTGTGCCTAATGATAGTCACTGTTGTAAATGTTGAAACCTGCTTGAAAAATTTTACTCTTGAACTTGTTCTGTTTTAACAGTGTAATAGACCACGAATAATATGAGGATCAATGAAGTATTAATAACTTGTTTGTTTTTTACTATTACCAATGTTAACAAACTGAATATTTCAGGTTACAACAGTGGACATGTTGAAACCACCACCTGACTTTCGCTCCAACTTTGATTCTACTCCTCCACCCATTTTGATAGATAGAGGAAATCCTGTGTTAGAAAATGATAAAATAGAACGCTACATCATGAAAAGTGTACCTGGTGGCTACAATCTGTTTGTTCAGGATAAAGAGACCGAAACAGTTATTATGGATTTGTACAGTGTAAGTAATATTTTTCATGACTAAAAATAGTATTATGTTAATACACATTCATCCATTTTAAATCAAACACCAGTACTAAATATGACAAAATGTAGTTTTTGATGTGTTTTTTTTTTAAATAAAAGAAATAGAAAATAAATTATTTTCACATATTTTAATGCC
This sequence comes from Carcinoscorpius rotundicauda, assembly GCA_011833715.1. Classification (NCBI taxonomy): domain Eukaryota; kingdom Metazoa; phylum Arthropoda; class Merostomata; order Xiphosura; family Limulidae; genus Carcinoscorpius; species Carcinoscorpius rotundicauda. The sequence continues at coordinate 33,638,081 of CM022404.1, read as the reverse complement.
TGCCACACAAGCCATCCTGGTATCTTTTAATATGAGCCAATAATGGTTGAAATTTATTGCAGAAATGGCATTTAAATTTTAGAATTTCTAGGGAAATCTTTTTGTAATGCATTGTGCTGTCAATGTTTCAATTTTCAATTCATTTGGTGTCAAATTGGTTATAGTACTTGGACCCATTGATGGTTTAGCTTAATCACAACACAAACGCATCTAGAACATCTCAAGCATGTTTCATTGCTACGTTGTTTTACTTTTCACAATTTAACTTCTCCATGTTGGGTCTTATGGTCTGATATTAGGCCATGGGTTTAGTGTAGTGACTAAGACTGCCAGACACTCTCTTTATATAAATGTAATTGAAACAACCCAAACCTTTCTGGAATGACTTGTTTATCCACATTAAGATGTTGGGCTGTACACACTTACTGGTTGATTGTTTTATTTACTGTTACAATCTACCTATTATCTTCTTTCATAGAGAATTTTTCATTCCATTTGCTAGATGGTTTTAACAAAAAAATGATTTTAATAATTAAATGACGTTGAGATTCTTGTTTTATGACATTTTCGAATTTGCAAGTTGGGTATAAAGTTTTCTTTTTTTGAAGTGAAAATAATTTTTTTGAATAAAAAAAAATAATTGTGTGTCTAGTGTGTAGCAGCTTGTATGTAGTTATGGTATGATACTATTGATTTTAGTTCTGTTGTTTGTGTTGTGTATGTATTTCGTGTTATACCAGTTTGAGCAACTAAACTTGTGTTATAAATTTTGACATTATTGTAGTCTAGATAATATACAAAGCTGCTCACCACCAGGACATGTCTTTATTATAAATGTAAGTAAGGATGCACTGATATATTGGGAGCCTATCACTCTGGTAACAATATTTTTGTTGATGTAGGCAATATGTACATCAGTATTTTTGTTTTCACATAGAATGTTGTGATGTGTAAACAGATTTTTAAGTGTATGAAAACAAAAGCAGGACAACTGTTTGTAAACTGGGTACTGCAAAAAGTTTGAATGGTGGGGTGGTGTTAAAAGCAGTAAATATTTCAACACAAATTTAATACACCACCTCATGGTATGTCACTCAATGAATATGAATTCTGGTACATCGCTAAGGAAAAGAAAGAAGCAGGATTGCTAAATTACCTATTTATGTTACATTTATGTTTGTATGTAGAAGTTTAAGTTGGTGCTTAATAAAGGAGGAGACCAGCGAAAACGTGCCCTTCTGAACCAACTAAGAAATATCGACACCCATCTGAGCAAGACTGAAGGGCGCTTCTTGACTGGAGACACAATGTGTTGTTTTGATTGTGAACTCATGCCACGACTTCAGCACATCAGAGTTGCAGGTAAGGTAATGATGGATGATCATGGGTCACTCTGGCTTATTAACCTTCAACTACAATACTTTTTAAAACTTTAATTTAGACCTGTCATATAGTAACAACATGTTTGTATTGTTGAGACCTATAAATGCATTCTCTTGTTGAGTTCATCTGTGAAGAAATACCTTGTTAGGTCTGGCATGGCCAGGTAGTTTGGTGCAATTGATTTGATCATACGACCCTCAGATTGCAAGTTCCACAAACATGCTTGCCCTTTCAGTCATTGGGGCATTGTGATGTGATGGTCAATCCCACTATTCACTGGTAAAAGACCAGGCAGTAGGTGGTGATGACTGGCTACCTTCCTTCTAGTCTCACACTGCCAAATTAGGGATGGCTGGTGCAGATAGTCCTCATCTAGCTTTGTGTAGAAGCCAAGTTTGATTGGGTTGTGCATTTAATATTCATTAAGAAATTGCCTCTCACCATATGAAGTGCTTGAGTGTTGCTTCATACAATGTGTAGTTGTCTTGTAGCCAGATTTGTCAAGCAATTAAAATGACATACATTAAACAGAAAAGAGAAATAATAAAAAATGTCATGAGCAATAACTTGATCATTATTTAAGAAAGATTGTCATCATGTTCATAAGATAGTATAATTTTGAGAACCACAAATGCATTATCTATAGTTAAACTTATTTAGTGTATTATGAATACACTGCTTTATATCCTGGTATAAATTATTATAAATCCACATATAACCAGAGTAGCTTGTGTTTGCTTGAGCCACCACAATCACACATTTCATTGGTTTCTTCTAGGAAAATACTTTGTAGATTTTGAGATCCCAGAGGATATGTCTAACTTGTGGCAGTACATGTACCACATGTACCAGCTGGATGCCTTTACCCAGTCTTGTCCAGCAGACCAAGACATTATTAATCACTACAAGCTGCAGCAGGGTACCAAGATGAAGAAACACGAAGAGCTTGAAACTCCCACGTATACTACATCCATCCCACCCACTGTTGAAATCAATGGACATTAGGAGAAGTGATTCAGTTGTTGTGGATGTGAGAATACATTTAAACTGAGGCTTCTCATCCGAGCTTATTATTGGCTCGTGTTAGATCTTGTGTTACTTCATTTGTTTTGCTATCTGTAATGGCACATAGAACTTTATAAAATATCTTTGTAAAAACAGTCATTCATTGAGGTTGATTTAATAACTTTCCAGAGTTAACTCTTGCAAAAACAAAATGATAACTTGTTGTGTAAGTACTAAATTTTAACCATGGTCCTAATTGTAAAATTTGTAAAGTTTTTTTTTTTTTTTAATAATAAACCTTTAAGTTTACTGAAGTCTTTGAGGACTTTGCATTAAATCTTAGAAAATCAAAACAATTGCAGTCCTTTTTTAATTTGTATTAACCGTTTTTTCATCTTCACTGAGGACATTAGTTACAGTTAAATATTGTTTTTGTTTACCATTTTTTTCCTTTTCCTAATGTTTTTAATGAATTTTTCTAATATTTGAAATGTTGGAAGAATAGTTACTTTTTTATCTTATCAGCTTTAAATTTTTAAGTTAATTTTGGAAGATTAAAAAATTTGATATAAAACTTAAATTATTTTTTGTGCTCTTTCAATGAAATAGAGAAAGATGCTGTGTAATGACAGCTCTGGTGATTACCTGTGGTTAGTCTCTTTGTGTTGTAATTATGTTTGGTGTGAAGTTCAACAGCAGTGTTGTATCACAAAGGTTGTACTGAAACTAAGTACTATTAGATTGTATTAAAAATAAATGAAGATTTTATCATTTTGTGTCCAAAGTTAGGCTAAAGAGGAGATACCTTTTTTCAGTTTATATTGGATTAAAGAGGATAAGTGTTTATTCTTACATTGATTCACGTATATAAAGACTACAGTGTATTAGGTAATGCTATTTATTACAGTAGAATAATTTATCAGCATTCCCATTCATTAGTTTTTACTGAAAACTTCTAAAAACAAAAACAGTCTAGATGAGTAAACAAAATTGGCATCTTCTCTTGAATTTTGTCAGCTGACATGAACTGTGCAAGTGCTGTTTATAGGTATGATATAAATGTATGTAAAGATAATAAAATATCTCAAGTTTCTAATATTCTCATATGTAAACAGCTTTTTGTATGTGCAGTAGTATTGTACTAATAGACAGGAAACTGAATTATGCTTTGAAATGTCACATGTAGATGAATTTACAGTAATTCTTGTTGCATACATTCTGTTTATTCGTATAATTTAAGCTTAATGTTATTTTGGTTATAAGATGCACTACAATTCTCAAAAACACTCTTAATAATCTAAATTCAAGAATTAAAATCACTCGGGTAACCAGATATCACTGATAAACGTTTATTTTTACTTTCATATATTACACCAGAAATTAAATATTCATCTTTTCTCTCTGCCAGGTCTATCTGGTGATCGGCTGTTTTATTTCACCTACACCAGTTCTTATACCTACATAATTATCAATTTTATATATATATAAATAGATAACTAGAAATGTGTATTCATCCTAGCCATTTGTTTTAGGTATATATAGTTTGTATTTTATTGATATTAGTATATACATTCATGTATATCATAATTAGAGAAATTAAACTAAATTAGTGTACATTATGGCATTTGTTCCCACTTTATAACTGAATCACAAAGTGTATCAATGAAGGGAAGTAACTGTTGTTGAAGTTTTGTTTTTATGTGAAGAAAATTGAAATGTTTTCCAGTGAATAATGTTATGGTGACACTGTAGCTTTAAGTTCTCAGTGATAACATGGTACTGTGGGCATCATGACTAGCATACCAGCAGAGAGAGACTGGTATTGTGAACTGTCATCATTTGATATTAACGTTTAGATTTGATGCTTTCCCTAATTTGAATGTAGCATTATTACATCTAAAATTCTTCAAATAATATGCTACAGTTTCTGAATTGCAAATATTTTAATTCATTGAGTCCTTATATTTGAACAAAGTATGGTTTCACAACTGTTCACCTAACTTCAGAAACTCGCTGGTGGTCTTTATCCTAATTTTTCTATTCCCCTCTTTTTCTTTAATCAAATCAGTTAAGTTGTACCTGGGCCACTTCAATTATTCAAAGTAGTTTATCTTAATGCACATCAAGTTACTTTTGTTTCGTACAAAATTGTCAAAAATAAAGTATTTAATATAAAGTTCAGTATGTTAACAGGCTACCCTAAGATGATTTGATGAGAAGTTTTTCTGTTATGTTTTGTAGAATTTTTTTGTATTTTCTAAAAGTCAGCCAAAAAACCTTTTTTAAATAATTTTATGTAAGAAAGACTCCTTATATTTTTCTAATGTGTTGCATTTGACCACATATTTGCCAATATTTTATTGTATCTTTATGTAATAAAGAACCTTGTCTCCTGAATTATTATGAAACATTTGTTTTTTGTATTTAAAATGTTTTTTTGATTGAGTAAAATAAGATAGTAAAGTCACAGGTATAAAGTTTAACTCCTAAGTGTTATAAATAAAACAAGTAAAAATGTATAGCAATAGACTTTTTTGTTAAATTTTATGATTTTAATTTATAGTTAAACAGGACATAACCAACTCATTGTACTGTTTTGTCAATCTGAATTAATTATTTGGTAATGTTTCTAACTGCAACTTTGGGTCGCAGGCTCGAATCTGCGTCCCACCAAACGCGCTTGTCCTTTCAGCTGTGGGAGTGTCATAACATGAGGGCCAATCCCACTATTAGTTGATGACTAGCTGCTTTCCCTCTAGTCTTACACTGCTAAATTAGAGACGACTAGCACAGATAGCCCTCGAGTGGCTTTGTGCGAAATTCCAAAACAAACAGGTGTTATGATGTTTAAAAAATGCATTTTAGTCAGATATATGCTAGCTGTTTTTAAGTATACGTGGAAAGGAAGGCCCCCCGAAAGCTCCTGGATTTGAGGCTTATTATAATCTTTATCAAAACGTTTAGTGCTCATCAGTGTACATACGTTTCCTCTTCGCTTTTATTAATACATTTATCTTTTTCTGCATTGACTTAAACGTAAATACGTTTTTGCTTAATGAACAGGGCTTGTTTGTTTTTTTGAATTTCTCACAAAGCTACTCGAGGGCTATCTGTGCTAGCCGTTCCTAATTTAGCAGTGTAAGACCAGAGAGAAGGCAGCTAGTCATCACCACCCACCGCCAACTCTTGGGCTACTCTTTTATCAACGAAAAGTGGGATTGATCGTAAAATTATAACGCTCCACGGCTGAAAGGGCGAGCATGTTTGGCGCGAACCTACGACCCTCGGATTACGAGTCGCACGCTTTGCCTTCAGGGTACTCCAGAAGATAGCGTTAATTATGTAATTATATATAATTAAGTTTAAAATATAATTTAATTAATATTTTGCTTGGAGTAGCTGAAATTGCGAACAAAATTATGTTAAAGCAAACTGGTTAATTTAGATTTGTTGTTTTTAATTACAAGAGACATGCATTGTTTTTTATTATCATACACTACTTTTTTGCACGTTAGTGTCCCAAACTGCTATTCAGATGGTCTGATAAGTTACATTAAAACGATTTTAAGATGCGAATTAACAGTTGCAACCAATTCATAGTCGCGGTGTACAGAATGTATAAAAGTTATATTTAGATTTATTTGGTATTAGATTTGTAATGTATCGCTACTGAAAAGTGATTAATTTTAGGAACGGTATTTTTAAGACCCTGAAAGAGTTGTTTTTGAATTAAGTACAAAGCTACACAATGGGCTATCTGTGCTCTGCCCACCACAGGATATCGAAATCCGGTTTTTAGCGTTGTAAGTCCGCAGACATACCGCTGGGGGGCCCTTAAAAGAGTGAAACTAAAGAAGGTACAGCAACATATAACAAACCTTTCCGACGTAAAAATATTCATACTTAGATAATAATGTGTTCAAATCGAGGTATCTCTCATTTAAAAGGGTGACTGCGAGTGAAAAACAGGTCGCTGATAAAAAGTGGAAAGGATAAAATTAGAGAGATGATTGAAGATGTGAGAAAATTGAATTAAATACAAAGATATGAAATTTGGTCATACAGCAACTTAGGTAATCAATGCATGTATGTAAAAAAAATTAGGTTGCCTGAAAATATAAAATCTCATTGTAAGGATTTCTTTAAGTACATTAAAGGCTAACAGAATGTTAATGTTGGAGCAGAGCCTTTAATAGATATTTCAGAGATTTTAATATCTGACGATTATGGAATGACCACGTTATTCTACGTTTGTGTTTTCAGTTTTTACTAACATAGATTTAATCGATATTTGTCATACTGAACAGATATATATGCAAAAACGCCTCGTTTGGGTTGAGAAAATATTTACATAGAATATTTGTATTTTTTTTATAAGTGGGTTTCTCGACATCACTGAATACAGAACTGTTATTAGGTTTAAATAGAATTAAACAAGATGATCACATCAATTCTGAGTTTCCCTGGAAAAATTCGGAAGTTTAAATAATAGCAGTATTCTTGGGCCAAATGATATTTACCAAAGGGCTTTAAAGGAGGTTAAAGATTGGATTATGAGCCACTTTATATTATTCATTCTAATTTCTTAAATAATGGACAGGTACCAAAATATTGGAAGTTGGCTAATGCTAGTCCAGTTTTCAAGGGAAATGATAAAAATTATCCCGGTGAGTATATGCCTATTGGTTTTTTATCGGTGGTAGAATTATTTTTGAAAGTCTCATAAAAGATACTTTGGACAATTATTTCACATAATGTAAATAAAAGTTTATTGGATAGTAATCATGGTTTCTCTAGCGGAAGACTTGCTTTATTACTATTTAGACAGTGTGGATCTGGTATACCTAGAGTTTTATGAAGCATTTGACTTATTAAAAAGTAGATCCACAGAAGTGGGAGATAAGTTGGTTCAATAGATAGACAACTGACTGGATAAAAGAAAGCAAAAGACTTGTAAATGTAGTTCAATGTAGATGTTTGATTTTGGTTAAGCACAAAACTGCACAATGGGCTATCTGTGCTGTAACCATCAAGGATATCAAAATTGGATTTCTATCGTTATAAGGCCACGTACTTAATGCTGAAGCACCAGTGAATTCTCATTGTTAGGACCTTCGCTTTTTTCTTTAATTTACATCAATGACACAGATGAAGGAATAGTCAATAAATTATTTACATTTATCGATGATATTAAAATAATTGGTGTTGCTGGATGTGAGGAGGAGGAGGATTTGGTGTGCTGAACTGATAAATGGCAGATGGGTTTAAAGTATGATAAATACAGTGTGATGTACGAAGGATATCACAATTTCAATTATGAGTCAAATTGCGATGTTAACAAACTTAAAAGTGTTATGAAAGAAAAAAGATCTTTCTTGATATTCTGGTTGATCATTGTGTTAAGCTTAGTGATGACGAGAAAACCCACTTGTAGAGAAAAATGTATATGTAAAAACGGCTGGTTTGGGTTGCAAAAATTTTTTATGTAGAGGAGCAAACAACGTTTCGACCTTCTTCGGTCATTGTCAGGTTCACAAGCCTGAACACAGTACTCTAAATGTGGTCTAACCGATAACTTATTACAACTTTTTAAGACTTGTATTCAATATTTCTACAGATAAAAACCTATTGGCCCTACCACTAGCAACAGCACATTGGCTGAATAGCTTAAAAGAATAATATATATGTAAAAACAGCTGGTTTTGGTTGTGAAAAATTTTTCATGTAGAGGAACGAACAACGTTTCGACCTTCTTCGGTCATCATCAGGTTCACAAAGAAAGAAAGAGGTAACTGACCGGAAGCTGACTACATGTTTGAAGGGGTTGTGTAACTGAGTGTAGGAATGTAGAGGGCGTGCTTAAATGTTTGATTGTATTTAATCGTAAAGCCTTAATAACCAGTTTCGATATTATATTCCCTCTTTACAGAAGTCCCAACCGCTGAAGTCTGCAAGATAGCCTTGGAACTCTATATCCGAGACCCTAACCCATCAATAGACATTTCCAGCAACCAATTAGCAACCCTCATAGAATTTATCATGATGAAGACAAACTTCATGTTTAACAACCACAACTATATACAAATAAATGGCCTAAGCATGGGCAACCCAGTATCACCAGTTTTAGCCAATATTTTTATGATACAAGTTGAAACACAAGCAATTAACACAGCATTACATCTACCACTATACTGGTACGGATATGTAGACGACACGGTTGCGGGATTTCATATCACAGAACACACACTTAATTTTTTGAATCACATTAATTCTATACATCCTAACATTGACTTCACAAGTAAAGAGGAAGAAAGTAATCAAATATCATTTCTTAACCTCAAAATTATAAGAACCGATACACAATTTAAAACGGAAAATCACCCATATGGACTATACGTCGTACATTCCTTTGGACTCAACACATGAAACAAAACAAAAACTCAACATACTAAGAAACCTAATAAACACAGCCATAAAACTATGCTCGCCAGATAAAATTAACGATGAATTAGACAAAATAAAACAATATTTTATCAACATCAAAAAGTATCCTCCACAAACCGCAGAAAACATTATACGCACACACCTAGACAAAAAGCAAAATCAACTAACAAAAGTAAATGTATCCTACGAATTAAAAAATCACGAAACCATATACTGCTGCATACAATATATTCCTGACATCAGCAGAAAAATAACCAACATTTGGCAAAAACTAGTAACAAAATATGACATTCCAGTTGATACCAAATGTATTCAAAAACCGAGAACAAAACTAAGGTCTATACCGTGTAAAAACTACACTGAGAAACGCCACATCAACATTATTTATAAAATACAATGTGATACTGCTGCGACTTTTATATTGGAGAAACAAGTAGAAGAAGGGAGACCAGATTCAAAGAACATAAAAAGTCACCTTCACACGTTTTTGAACACTACACATCAAATAAACACAACATAGCCGTAGAAAACACCCAAATACTAAATAAACAAACGCAAAATTAATGAAGCCTTACTTATACAAGAACTTAAACCCAAAATAAACCAATATAAAAGAACACCTTTATACCTATATTAATAAATATAATAAAACTTCTAAGCATGTCCTCTAGATTCTTACACTCAGTTACACAACTCCCTTCAAACATGTAGTTAGCTTTCGGTCAGTTACCTTTTTCTTTCTTTGTGAACCTGATGATGACCGAAGAAGGTCGAAACGTTGTTCGTTCCTCTACATGAAAAAATTTTCACAACCAAAACCAGCTGTTTTTACATATATATTATTCTTTTAAGCTATTCAGCCAATGTGCTGTTGCTAGTGGTAGGGCCAATAGGTTTTTATCTGTAGAAATATTGAATACAAGTCTTAAAAAGTTGTAATAAGTTATCGGTTAGACCACATTTAGAGTACTGTGTTCAGGCTTGGAATCATTAACTTAAAAAGAACACAAAGTTATTGTAAATGGTTCAGGGGAGAATTAGTGATATGATATCTATAATTAAAATGTTGTCGTAGAAGGATAGGTGAAAATCTTTGATTTTTTTTTGAAAAAAGAAAGAGATGCAGGGAATCTGATTGAATTATTTGAGATAGTAAAATGAATTGATAGAGTTTATGCTTTTTTCAGCTAAGATAGCTATATTTTTCTTAAAAGGGTGATGAATCTTTGAAATGGGTTGTTTCCAAATATTGCAGATGCAATTAATTTAAGAGAGTTTAAGAAAATGCTTAATGAGTGTTTGAACGACAAGGGTTGACTCCAAGTGTTTTGCTTTTATTTTAGTTTGATATAGTGGATGGTACGGCTTAGATGGACCAACAAGTCCCTCCTCGTCCTTAAATTATATGCGTATATAAACAGCTGGAGAATGAAACATCTATGGATTCTTATAAGATCGTATTGTTGAAATAAACGCTAGGAAGTCTTATTTGTACATTAGGTGTGATTATAGAAAATCTTCATGAAAACAGGGTGTGCTGTGAACAAAACAGTCCTGCTACGGAACTTTTTGCAAAGGAAACTACTTTGTAGGACTATTCTCAACATGCACAGTGGTCAAATAAAGAAAGACTAGACTCGGCGACATGACCTACAACATGGTGAAGCTCTACATGTAAATATACTCAACTTTAATACAAAATATATGTTTTTCTTTTTGCTCTGCTACATACTTATTTAATATCCTATTTTTATAGTGAAATTTATCACTGCTTACAGTTTTTAAACAATAAGAAGACGTTTTTGTAGATATTTTAAAAACATTTCATAGTTACAGATTAATTAAGGTATAACAAAATCGGATGTGTTATTTTTGACTTCCTCCCCTACATAAAGCAAAAAATTTCGGAAAATTATATTTTCCCAAGTCAACATTATTTTTTTTATAACTGACTTTTCAAAAATTTAAATAAAAGATCTAGTTTTTAAAAGCATTACTTTCAAATATAGCTCCGAAATTTTTTTCTTCATCAACGATATCTAAAAAAGACAAATGGTTATAGGCTTCAACTTTCTACGCTAACAATAGAAAAGGCAATAATTCAGAATAAGCTGTCATTTGGTATACGATTGTTTAATATTTAATATTTTTGCAGTTCTGATTATTTTATCAAGTTTTTCTTTATTACATTGTTATATTTTTCCAAAATTGAGTTTTACGTCGAATGTAATTCAGTCTGAAATTGTTCTGAATCTTTCAGTTTTCTTGTTTTTCAGTGAATAAATAAATAGCTCAATTATAGTGACTAACTTACACCACAGCTTTGAAACGTCAAGAACTTAAAAGCATTTTTTAAAATAATTATGCTTTAGAATTTTGGTGTTATGTACGCTAGAAATTTTAAAACATTTACGTCACCCGTAAAGGTTATTTAAAAAAAAAATGTTTGAGAATCAACTGGCCAATAAGCTAGTCGGCGACTCTCAATTCGTCGACAGTATTAACACTTGCTGACAGACTCGTTGGTATACCAATATTTCGAATGTAACAGCAGTAGTGTCGAAAGTAGGCTAGGTGAGTGCTTATGACTATCAATTGTTACGTTTTTTTTATGTTTTATGTTTTTCGTAGACCAAACGCAACAGAAAGACACAGATAACAGCTTGTATAATTTATTACACTAAACTAAATATATATATGTAACAGATATAACATAAATTATATAATAACAATGACAGATATTAAGTTTAAACCTTCAAAATTAATTACAAAACAAAATAGTACTAGTTTCAACCTTCAAAATTAATCACAATACAAAATGGTACTGGCCTGTATCTAATATAATGATCTAAAATGAAAGTCTCAAATTCCAGTCTAGGGTGTGAATTTGGTCCCACGAAGAAATTCCGAAGCTTAAATGAAGAAGTTCAGAAACAATTCACAGTTCAATAAATTCGACGAAGTTCTTTTCACGATGCCTCCGATGAACGTCACAAACTTGTCGCCTATATTTTTCGATCTCCCCTGGCTAGTCCCGTACGTGTCGACCCTCAGCACAACCAGTAATTCGAATGAGTCGTAGAGATTGACGAAATAAAATCACAGCTTCCGTAGATCTAACTTCAATCACAAATCACAGCAAACTTAAACCTTCTCAAACGAATGACTGACTCTCTTCTTTTGAATAAAACTAATGTCTGGCTCTTCCTCTTCTCGCGTTACCGTCTTCTTATACCAGTAGGCCTACTTCTCGAAAAATCGCGCAACCTCCACAGAACTCCAGAGCAATCCGCGCATGTCCGTTCTTAAACGAGACTCATCGTCTAGACACGAGGTCGCCAACATTTCATTTACATACATATGATTGGTCTACTTAATTCTAGAAAATTCTAAATATTACCCTAAATGAATAACAACATATTTTATTAGTTTAAACTTCGAAACAATAATATAAATATGGAAATATAAATAATATAAATGAAAATTTAAACACAACACGACATGTTGTTTACAAAACATTTACACGACATTTACATAACACAATATTTCTATATTCTTTTCTGATTCAGTTAATTTTCAGAGTATACATTTAATACTTTACAAACTTGACTTACTTTCATTCTCCATCATTTTATTTCATTTCATAAGATTTAACTCAGCAAAAATTTATTTTCCAAATTTTCATCAAATTTCTCACATATATTGTAAACCTGATATATGTAAGTGTAGATATAATAACAAAGCCATCTCATGATACGATTTTATGAACATTGTAAACCTAATATAGGGCCCGGCATGGCCAGTTGGGATAAAGCGTTCGATTCGTAATCTGTGTGTCGCGGGTTCGAATCCTCATCTCACCTAACATGCTTGTTCTTTCAGCGATTGGGACTTATAATTACACTATTCGTTGGCAAAAAAGTAGCCCAAGAGTTGGCGGTGGGTGGTGATGAATAGATGCCTTTCCTCTAGTCTCACACTGATAAATTAGGGATGGCAAACGCGGATAGCCCTCGTGTTACTTTACGCGAAAGTCCAAAAAACTGATATATGTAAGTGTAAATATAATAACAAATCCATCTCATGAAACAATTGTCGACAATCTGCTATCGACAAGTTGATTTTTCGGCTAGTTGTATTTCGACAACTTATCTAGTCGACGACCTGTCTTTCAATAAAATTACTGTCGCCGATTGGCTATCGCGCAGTTGCCATTGACACCCCTCAACCCCCAAAAAATATATATATCAACTTAAGTGTGGTTTCATTTCAGTGTCGAGATTCTTTAATTCTATAATTTGATCTAATTTACAGTTAAACTTACCCCTACTTTGTATCCATCCGTTGGGAGCAATACGATGTATAGGTTAATTTTTATAATTCAATATCACACCAGATGGCGCTATTCCATATTCAACTGTGTCAATGGCAAACGCGGATAGCCCTCGTGTTACTTTACGCGAAAGTCCAAAAAACTGATATATGTAAGTGTAAATATAATAACAAATCCATCTCATGAAACAATTGTCGACAATCTGCTATCGACAAGTTGATTTTTCGGCTAGTTGTATTTCGACAACTTATCTAGTCGACGACCTGTCTTTCAATAAAATTACTGTCGCCGATTGGCTATCGCGCAGTTGCCATTGACACCCCTCAACCCCCAAAAAATATATATATCAACTTAAGTGTGGTTTCATTTCAGTGTCGAGATTCTTTAATTCTATAATTTGATCTAATTTACAGTTAAACTTACCCCTACTTTGTATCCATCCGTTGGGAGCAATACGATGTATAGGTTAATTTTTATAATTCAATATCACACCAGATGGCGCTATTCCATATTCAACTGTGTACAGTGCTTTGAAATTCTGACATGTTTTAGATGTTAAATCTATAAACAGCTTTAGAAAAGATTTTAAGAAATAGTTATTAATCTCTCTTTTCTAAGCTTCGAAATTATCCCAGTTCCACCTTCCAGTTCTTTTTTTTTGTTTTAGGAAATTATCATTATCGCTCATCATTGTCATTATTGTCTTTTCAACATACAGCCTCGTATTTTCTGTAAACATTACCGTATTACATTATACTTCAGTTTTTCCCTGAAAACCTTCTTTTGTCAAGTTATACCCCAGTTTTTTAGCACCCTTCCCTGGCTCGGCATGGCCAAGCGTGTTAAGACGTGCGACTCGTAATCTGAGGGTAGCGGGTTTGCATCCCCGTCGCACTAAACATGCTCGCCCTCTCAGCCGTGGGGGCGTTATAATATGACGGTCAATCCCACTATTCATTGGTGAAAGAGTAGCCCAAGAGTTGGCGGTGGGTGGTGATGACTAGCTGATTTCCCTCTAGTCTTATATTGCTAAATTAGGGACGGCTAGTACAGATAGCCCTCGAGTAGCTTTGTGCGAAATTCTATAACAAACAAACAAGCACCCTTCCCTTATCGAGTGAAAACTTCTTTGCTTGTCGAATTATATCTCAGTTTCTCTGTATTTCGTTATCAAGTTACACCATAGTTTATTCTGCCTGAAAACCTTCACTTATCACGTTTTTTAGCTGTCAAGTTTATGTTGTCAAGTTATTTCTCAAATTTTACCTGAAACTTTACCGTACCAAGCTATATCCCCATTTTTCATTGATAAGTGAATTAAATATACTTCATATATTAACATTTTTAATACATAAGTGTAAAATATCAGTGATTCGTGTGTTAACGAAAAAGTTAATTTGTTATATTTATAGAAATCGTGATTTGTTTCAGCAGGTATAAGTGTATGGTAATATTGATGCGTGTATGTCAGGATCTTATCGTTTGAGGTCGTTTGGTTTGAATATCGCGCAAAGCTACACGAGGGCTATTAGCGCTAGCCGTTCCTAATTTAGTAGCGTAAGACTAGAAGGAAGGCAGCTAGTCATCTCCACCTACCGCCAACTCTTGGGCTACTCTTTTACCAACGAATAGTGGGATTGACCGTCACATTATACGCCCCCAACGAAGAAAAAAGGAGCTTGTTTGATGTGACAGGGATTCTAACCCATTATCCTCAGATTACGAGTTGAGTGCCTTAACCACCTGGCCGTGCCGGGCCAAGTGAAGTCTTCTAAAACTAAACTTGATTCTACAGTAAAATTCGACATTTATAGTGTTCTGGATTAGAAAACTAGACTCGATACCCTGTTCATACTTACAGTGTACAACGACATGAACACGTCAATGTTTGAATGATATATAACAGAAACATCAATGTTCCAACAATATATAACAAACGACATGAATATTGTGCCCCATAAATGTTCTAACATTGTACGAAGACATAAACATATCGCAAGGTTTACTATCAGTAAGACTGAAGGTTTATAGCACTAAAGTTCATGGCTCCATATTCTTAGCAAACATGGCACAGGTAACCTATTAAGTTTCTCAACAACGATTTATTTTAAGCTATTGATTTAATTATTACACCACGTTTTACCTTCCATTCAGGAATTATAGTCTCTCAGGAAAATAAATCCAGATACGATTTGTATAAATTATAAATAAACGTAAGACACAAACCTAAAAATCAGGCGACCTTTCACCTTATTATCATCAGCGATGTTCATGTTGACAAATTCATGCTGGTAATAAAACGTAAAAAATATATTTTTTTGATGTTTAGCGCTGAATTCATATCTTGAATATGGCCCAGCATGGCCAGGCAGGTTAAGGCGTTCGACTCGTAATCTGAGAGTCGCGAGTTCGAATCCCCGTCACACCAAACATGCTCGCCCTTTCAGCCGTGAGGGCGTTATAATTTTACTATCAATCCCCCTATTCATTGGTAAAAGAGTAGCTCAAGAGTTGGCGGTGGATGGTGATGACTAGCTGCCTTCCCTCTAGTCTTACGCTGTTAAATTAGAGACGGCTAGCACAGATAGTCCTCGAGTAGCTTTGTGCGAAATTCAAAATAAACAAACAAACAATGGATATTGTAATCCATCAAACAAACAAACAATGGATGTTGTAATCCCATAAGATCAACAAATACTGCATGTTATAATTCCGTTAAACCAACAGACAACTGATTTTACAGTTATACCAAACCAAAAGTCAATCAATGTTATAACTCCATTAAACCAACAAAGGTATATTGTAACACGTGAAATCTGTGTCTGTGGGACGTGAGCTTATCAGAAGTTTCTTAACATACTTATACTCACGTGATCAGTAACTTCACTAGCACTTTGTTACTACAAGAATTCAGCGAAACCTCCTGAATGTTACACTTTACACATTAACAAGTATAGCGTACGAAACATGATTACCTTACAACGCATACCTAGCTATAAAAGTACAATAAACACTCTCAAGGGTTAATACTAAGATATTAATACGAAAGCACACTAAACGCTCTTAAGGGTTAATACTTAGATTATAATATGAAACAAAACCAAATACTCTCAAGGGTTAATACGTAGAAATTAATGTTTTCTTTTTTTTTACAGTTCAGCTCTGGGCATAGGACAGTTAGAATATTCGGTGCCTGTCCTGTGAAAGTGGGTTTTCTCGGGGTTCTCTCGTTTTCCCCCTTATCTAATTCACTGGCTCATTTGGATTTTACATCCCAGTCAAGATACTGGACCTCAGATCCAAGCCACCAGGTGGTCCCATGAAAGGAGCCTTTGGTTTGATGGTTCTTTTGGATGCTACCGACTTACTTCTTCTAATCATCCAACTATCCCATCCACTGTTCCGACCTCGATCCTCGTTTGGACGTTTGATAATTCTTCTGATACCTCCCACCAACAAACACTATAACCGTAGACATTAAATCCCTTAAAATCGCTATAACACATCCGGGTGCGTGGCGAATGAGGTAATCAAAAACTAAATACCTGCCGTGGTGATTGTTGTTTTCACGTACTCACAACTAGGAATGCTCGAGTAAAGGGATAATTTGTTATTAAATAAATACGATAAATCCTTAAATTCTTACCTTACTTGTGTGAAAGTATCGTTGATAGTACTTCACAGCCATGTCTTTACAGATACTGTCTTCAAAAATGTCGCCTTCGAACTTTAACCTCCTGCAGAACCAATAGACAAAGTTTGGCCCATGTCCGAAAAACTCACCATTCACCCACCCAGACAGCAGAGATTCCTTTTCCTAACCAACATTTGGCATGTCATGTGGTAAATACCATTAGAAATGTACGCTCTGGCACGTCGTACGAGAATACGTCAAATTTTAATAACTAAAATAACAAACAAATATAATTGAAAAAAAATCTTTCTCAGTGTATTTCATCATCAAGGTTGTTACTATTAGAAAAATTGTTGTTGTTGTTTTGAATTAAGCACAAAGCTACACAATGGGCTATCTGTGCTCTGCCCACCACGGGTATCGAAACCCGGATTTTAGCGTGTAAGTCCGCAGACATACCGCTGAGCCACTGGGGGGCATTAGAAAAATCAGGATGAACTTAACTCTGAAGGATGTCCACTCTCATGCACAACCGTACACTTTGATTTTATGTACAATCTGCATAGCTCTGTTATCTTTTTATATACGATTTCAGAATGACCAAATTTTAAACGTCATTAAATCTATTTTAAATCTATCGGAAACTATCTTCTAGGTGTTGGTGGATTGTTTAGCTTTGTGACTAACTACAAACAACAACAAAATATTTCAAAGTAACTTTAAAAATTCTTAAGGAAACTGCGTGATTTTTATTATAGGAACACTTAAACTACTCACAAACAAAAGTTTGGTTTGGGTGTTATAAAGCAAAGCTACAAAATGACCGATCTGTGCTTTGCCTACCCCGGGTTCTAGAAACCTGAATTTTTAGTGACGTAAGTTTACCAAGGCGCAAACAAAAAATCAGATTATTTAAATTTTTATTTACTGTTTCTGTACTTAACGTTAATAGAACAAAAACAAGATGCGTTGTCTTGTCGTGTCTGTAAGAAAGTCATTCACTCAGCTTGGCCTAATTCAGCACCTCTTCCCGATCCTTCTTATCTGTGTTAACGTAAAAATCGAACGAGTGTAAAAGTATCAATTCATGTGCGTTTTAGTTTCCTATTCTGAAGCATAAAGCAGGTTGTTTAGAAGTAAAGACGCGCTGTGCGTGACGATAAGATAAAATAGTTTGTTCGCTGCCAACCTGCCTCGCTTGTTTGTTTGTTTTTTATATGCAAAAACGGCTCGTTTGGGTTGAGAAAATATTTCAAGTAGAAGAGCGAACAACGTTTCGACCTTCTTCGGTCATCGTCAGGTTTGAAAGTCCACTTCCTGAGAACGGTTTTTAACTTAGTAGTACTCTTTCTTGAGAGGTATATTTTAGAGCTATACAGTTTTGTTATTGAGTTTTTCACTGAGATAAGTTATCTATATGATTCGATGAACTGATTTGAAAACCACGGTGCATTGTGATTAATAAGTTTGTCGACACATTGTGACGAACCTCTTGTGATTACGTTTTTTCTCAGTTAATCTTTCTTTTTTAAACGCAAAACTGGATGATTTAAACTGAATTCACGCGCCTTTTACATGTGCTTTTACATTAATTAATATGTTTCTTTACGCCATCTATATTATGTATGTTAAGATTTGTTTGTTTCACTGGATTTCGCGAAGATCCCTTCGAGGGCTGTCTGTCTCTCACTTGAAAGTGATAGACTGGAAAGAAGCAGTGGCGTAGCTAAGGGGAGGACAAGGGTGTACATCTGTCCCCGGACGTAGTATCGGGGTGGTTGGGGGACGCCACATTGATGTTACATAATCAGAAATTATGGCTTACATTTTGTCACGAGGGGGTGCGAAAACTGACTTTGTCCCCGGGCGCTGAAAACCGTAGCTACGCCTCTGGAAAGAAGGTAGTTAGTCAACACTATCCATTACTAACTCTTGGACTACTCTTATCAGATCAAGTAACGAAATTAAAACTCTAAAATGCGGACGCGAACCAGAGGACCTCAGCTCCACTGCCCGGAACGTTAACTACTGGGCTGTGCTCAGTCATACGTTAAAGATTTTATTTTGTTACAAGAGGATTTGGTTAAGCAATATAATCACGTTTCATCTTTAGGGTGTTTATCGTTTTAAGCAATTAAAATATGAAACGTTCTTGAACTTTTCGTGTGATGTATTTTCATTATATATGTACTATATAAACAGTTTCTGGAATATGTTTAATGTAGTTAATTGTATTGTATTTTACCATTTATATTTTATATAAACCGAACGACTCTCACCTGCCGCAGTTTTTCCAGGAAACTGAACCAATCTCATTCGGTCATTCCTCTGCACTCTGTTGTCACGTGCACATCCAGGGTCTTTTCTTGCAACAGCTGTTAATTAAAATGTGATGTGTCATTCAAACCATTATTTTGAAAGCTACTGGGATATATACATATACACACACAAACAACTAAAGGCTGTTCCAAACAATTGGTTCGGTTGGTAAAAATATGGTTTTTCATTTGCATATATGTCAGTGAATATGAATACTGGTCCGGCATGACCAGGTGGTTAAGGAACTCGACTCGTAATCCGAGGGTCGCGAGTCTGAATCCCCGTCTCATCAAACGTGCTCACCCTTTCATTTGTGGAGGTGTTATAATGGTACGGTCAATCCCACTATTCGTTGGTAAAAGAGTAGCCCAAGAGTTGGAGGTGCGTAGTGATGACTAGCTGTCTTCTCTCTAGTCTTACACTGCTAAATTAGGGACGGCTAGCGAAATTCAAAAAACAAAAACAATCCGTTTAGTCTATCTGTCATTAGTGATTTAGTGTATCTTTGAGCTAATTTTAAAATAAACTAAATTTGGCCTTCTTGTTTTTTCGTGTATGAATCATTACTGTGCTGCAATGTTATTAACAAAATACTTTGTTTTATCTTAGGCTTAGGTCTGGGGTTCTGTAAACCTCTTCCATTCTTCAGAATTGTACGTCGTGATAAAAAGGTTGTCCTACAGAACAATCAGTTACGAAGATTCGGAGAACATCAAACATCAGAGTATTTTTATCTCTATGACCTACTAAAAGGATCATCACGACACAGATAGTAACACAAGTACAGAAGTGCTCATCTACACAAATAACACAATGGAATAATAAAAATAAAAACAAAAGCAAGTGTTCAGTGTCAAAATGATAAGAGAAATTAAAAGCCTAAACAAGAACATTTATCAGTTTCGTGTACTCCAATGCTTGTAAGTTAAACTATCACTTTTAAACTATTGAAAGCTAAAATCCAAAGTATATTCAATGAGGACGAATAAAACCATCCCAAATTGCAAGTGCAGCAACATTTTTTCTCAGCCTAGCAAAGTTAAACACTCTTAAATAAAGCAAAAGTTTACCAAAACATAACAAAGGTCAAACAGTGTTAAGATCAACTATTACTTAAAATTTAAATCAGTAGAAAAATGCTGATAGTTGACCAAAAGTTAAATCAAATCCATGTTCACTTGAAAGACTGTAAAAAGAAAAGGTTTAATCTGACTTAAGTTTACAAAAACCTAAAGCAGTTAAATGTATTTCGTTTAATTGTGTTCAAACCCCTTTTTTACAAGAACAAATCCAGCTTTAAATATGAAAGCAAAGGCAAATGTACCTCACATTCAAGATGTGTAACTACTTGGAAACTGAGTTCTATGGTGTAGTCAGCCGCTATGACTCTTATCAGACTTTCTGACAAAAATATCTTTCTATTTCTGAATGCTTTATACCTTATTCTATGCAATAAACTCAGCTAATTCCTAATTATCAAACCCGCGACTTACATGCTCTCAAAACAGGAAAAACTAGTGTTACCTGAGTAAATCAGAACAATCAAACTTAGAATTCTGATTAATAAGATGTTGATTTTTAAGAAAATTACTTCTTAGCTAAGGGTTTGCGGGTACATAATACTAGTATAAGATAGCAGTGTTAAATCTAATATGGTTATCTTATTGGTATGATGTCCGGGATCAAGGCATTTACTGAATGGACATAAATACACCATGTAGAGAAATAATTCTTTGCAGGATCGATTGAAAAACCTTTTTTACCCATGATATGACCAAAACACTCTATTTGTGTGTACACGAGTGCACAATTCAAAGTTTTTAACTTATCTTGTTTCTTGTATCAGTTGCAAAACCATAGATAGGTTCATAGGAGCAAACTATCAAGATAACTTTTACAACTGACATTTCTCCAATTACAGCCCTTTGAGTATAAGCTGCATCAGTTTCTTGACAAGTGATTGGAGCAGACTGAGTAACATAATTATAAATACAGTTTGTCTTGTCATTATCTTGAGGCCAGATCGGCCATATTGAGCCGTTGGACTTTTTTCAGCACATTCAGATATTCATCTGTTTACAGTGATGAAAAATCATTGATGTGTCATATGCTGTTCCTTTTGCACAAATTAAACAGAATTGTACTACCAGCATTCTTTTAAGCAATCACAATTACAAAGGACTACACACTATATGAAAGCTAAATAATAACATCTGTGCACACACATATATATGAACATTATATGTTAATATTTTATTATATGATGTTAAATGTGATAACTGACGTGAAAGTTATTATTTGAAAATCATGTGCGCTTATTGTTTTCATCAACGCTCGTAAGAATGTTTGAATTTTAACATCGAAATGATCAGAAGGTACTGAATTTCCATTGAAGAAATAAGAGTAACAAACAATCATTAAGAAATAAGGGTTTACCAAGTGTTGTTCATGAAAATTTGTGCAATATATTCTGAATCGATCAAATTGAGATATTTATGAGTGGGTAAATTTATCAATGGTAAATGATATTCATACAGTAGTTTACACGTAAAACAAATGAAAATTAGTGTATCCACTGTTTTATCTGGTTGAGATATAACATTTTCAATAATGCAGATTGAAATGTTTTAAAACAAACAGTTTTAATGAATATTTTATCCATGTTTTAAACAATGTAAAGCGCAGTAATTACACATAAAAATGTACACTTTAACTGAATGTGCATCGGTGTGATCCATTATACTGGAGAAGTGTGTGGACCATAATTTCGAACTTAAAAAGCGTATCGTCACAAAATGTGGTAAACCTTTAGTCAAGAATGCAAGTCTATTGTACATAAAATATTAGATACGCTTCTTTCTTTGTTTTTATAAATATATCTTTATGAAATGCTGAAGTCAACCTGACTTAAACTTATACAAGTCAAGAGGCAAGGCGATGTTCACGTGAGGTATGAAATGTCTTTGTCCGTCATAAGTTTTGTAAATTTCCTCAGAATTATCTCTACAACCTCTTAAAGGGATATCTGACGCTCTTTTGTTCATATCTCTTTAAACTGCATCTGGCAGATTTTCAACTCCAACATGCACAAGCAGCAATATACAATATCATGAATGTTAATAACTCCAACAGAGAATGTTGAATAGCTCTATGTATAAGGTATGAGCGTACACACTAAGGTACTTAACTGTGGATATTAGTTTTATGTGTATTAGAAGGAAGTGATTGTTTGGAATTTCGCACAAAGCTACTCGAGGGCTATCTGTGCTAGCCGTCCCTAATTTAGCAGTGTAAGACTAGAGGGAAGGCAGCTAGTCATCACCACCCACCGCCAACTCTTGGGATACTCTTTTACCAACGAATAGTGGGATTGACCGTCACATTATACGCCCCCACGGCTGAGAGGGCGAGCATGTTCAGCGCGACTCGGGCGCAAACCCGCGACCCTCGGATTACGAGTCGCACGCCTTACGCGCTTGGCCATGCCAGGCCAAGAAGGAAGTGAGAAGTAACACTTGCATGATGAAAGTTTTGAAAATTACATCAAATTTTTAGCTTGAAAAAGGTTCTTAAGAAGAGAAAATGTAAGCGTTAATGCATTCTAAAGGTGAAAAGTTAGGATGAGCATCGCCATGCCAGAGTCAGCTTTGTGTTGAAACCAGTTTGAAGTCTCAGATCCTCAGCTGATGTGTTGAAACCAGTTTGAAGTCTCAGCTGATGTGTGTTGAAACCAGTTTGAAGGCTCAGATCCTCAGCTGATGTGTTGAAACCAGTTTGAAGTCTCAGATCCTCAGCTGATGTGTTGAAACCAGTTTGAAGTCTCAGCTGATGTGTGTTGAAACCAGTTTGAAGGCTCAGATCCTCAGCTGATGTGTTGAAACCAGTTTGAAGTCTCAGATCCTCAGCTGATGTGTTGAAACCAGTTTGAAGTCTCAGCTGATGTGTGTTGAAACCAGTTTGAAGGCTCAGATCCTCAGCTGATGTGTTGAAACCAGTTTGAAGTCTCAGATCCTCAGCTGATGTGTTGAAACCAGTTTGAAGTCTCAGATCCTCAGCTGATGTGTGTTGAAACCAGTTTGAAGTCTCAGATCCTCAGCTGATGTGTTGAAACCAGTTAGAAGTCTCAGATCCATTCCTTCCTGCTGGAACCGGGTCGTATCCAATCGATAACCAGATGGAAGGACGTGGAATAAGGCCGAGCTAAAGAGTGAGACGTGTTGTCCAGCACGGAAGACAGAGGGCAGCACGGTTACAGGTGTTGGTTAATCAAAGACCAACTATGGCCTGGGAATTGGTAAGTTAGAAATTAATATTATGTTCAGAGTTCAATGTTTGTTTTCGATAACAGGACACCATAGCCGCAACGAATCCACAACCACGATTAAAACACAGAGAACTTCTTTATCGATAAAGAATAAAAGTGAATGCTCCCAAAACATAAATAATACCTCGCATAACTACATCAGGTAAGTTGTTGACTTACCTTACGATTCTCAAATTAATTGGACAAAACATGTAAATAATGTTCGATCTAAAGTATGACAAAGTGACAGCTGTATACAGCATATGACTGACAAGAACAGAATCATAACAGCTGAAAATATACTTTAATTTTGTAAAACATGAGAACGCCTTGTATGCCTGCTTTGTATGTTTAAATTGTCGCAAAATCACAGATATAACTACAGACGATTCAAAATTCAATAATCATTAAAGCATACCGAGTTGCAAGAATAACTATACGATATTACGTATGATAAAGTTTTAATATTTCGTTTATGTTTAAAATTTTCATGAAATAGTATAGTGACCTATATAGTAGTCTATCTGATATCTCTCACTATTAATTCTTGTACGTTTCTCATATTTACTGCAACCTACTACTGAGGAGTTAGATATGTTGTAACTGTTTGTTTTTGAATTTCGAGAAAACCCATGCATTTGACCGCAAATGTTTTGCGGGTTTCTTCTCACATAGAGTATTTTGTATTTAGAAATTTTCAAATGTATCTACACTTTGTAAAACCTATAACGTACGAAAGAATACATTCAATAAATGTAGTAGAGAGTGCATGGTATTTATTCTAGTTTGACTTTTAAACGAGATACGCTTTCGACTAACGCACTAGTTTGAAGCTTGTTTACTCTGTCATAGAGTATGAACTATACGTATCCGTCTCAGTCATACGTAATTTTAAATAGACTTTGTACATCAATGAAATGGTCTTGTAACGCTGACTTATCTTTCACATCTACATCACTATTTTTGTATTTACTGTTCCATTTAACGAGAGAATTACCGTATAACAGTTATTGTTCATGACGCAAAATATATAAAAAAAAATCTTAAGGTCGCGGGTTCGAATCTTCGTCCTATCAAACGTGTTTGCTCTTTCAGTTGTGGGACCGTTAGTTTGTGAGGGTCAATCTCACTGTTTGTTAATTAAAAGAGTAACCTAAAAGCTAGAGTTGGGTGGCAATAATTAACTGTTTTTCCTCTAGTCTTTCAACTGCTTGATTAGGGACGGCCAGCGCATATAGCTCTCATGTAGCTTTGCGCAAAATCTAAAACAAATTAAACTACTTTTTTCGTTGGAAATAAAGTGAAAAATACGAGGAACAATTTTTTTTTTCTAAAACAGTTTGTTTTTGCATTAATATTGAAGCGAACATTAAGTTATCAGTTATTCCTTTATCATAGAATATTTTGTACAATATGTTTACATGGACCTTCAGAACTACTACAGTTTCGTTGTATGTTGTAAACACCATGTGCACAGAATATAAACACATACAGGAAGTGTTACTGAACTTACGATGGGGCTCCTGAAAAGGAGGTGGGAAGGATAGAGAGAGCGCGTTAGGACTGAACATGTGAGAACACGTCATGTAGTTTTTTGTTGTTTTTTTAAGTTGAAGCCAAGACAAAAAACAGGCTGGGGAGAAATTTTCTAATGCTAGTATTATTCATGTGCCGTGAAAATACCTTAAGCAAAACTTGCAGTAATCAACAGTGAAATAAATTATTCTTTGTATTAAAGGGACTGTTGATGAAGATTCTTAGAAGTGTTTGGAATTTTACAAAATCAAAAGCATTTGATGATGAACGACATAAGTCAGTACTGCTGTTTATCTTCTGGTCCAGTGATAAAACTCATGGAATAACCAATCATTCCTCAAGTTGACAGGCAGGCCAAACTGTTTTTGATGTTTTTTAACTTAAATATGGTATTCTTACATTTGAGATTTTACTTCGAACGCTGTTATTTAGTTTGCAGCGTTTGGCATTATGGTCTGGAAATTTGAAACACTTTGACCTCTGATGTTTTAAACTAGCATTATGAGTGACATGGAAAATTAGACTAAAAGTCAGACCAAGAAAATAGAAAATTACTTTATTATACAAATTACAAAAATAGGTGTTAGGTATCTTCAAATACAACGATATATTGTACCACACATGGGCTGAACGGCCAGACAAGAAAGCCTTGGTACAAACAAGCATTACTGTCCATACTTTGGTTTCATTCATCTGGTTAATAGTTATATTAAGTGCACCCGGCCTTACATGGTTACTCTTAATCAGCTTGCAGATTTGGCTTCTTATTTTTCATTGACTAAAATTTGAAGAGCGTATTTAAGCACTAAATCAAGATCAAGGCTTGAACCTTTGACCCTTCAGCACAGTCAAGCCACTTTAAGCATACAAAACATACGCTTCAGGAACGAACTTGTGTAGGCTTTTCAAAAAGATTTATTGAAAGGATATAATTTACTGTCAGTAGATAACTAGGGAAAATAACGGTAGTAACTTTGTCAAAGTTTGTGGATTTTAATCCCCATTTTTGTCTGCCGGTACCCTGTTTATAATAATTAATGTCCGATTAAAGAATATCAAAAACTTTAATATCACACACACGATCTCAGAGGAGGGCTTTGGATCGCAAAAAAAATGTGGATTTTTGTTCGCTCATGAAAATGCCGAAAATTGTGAAGAACCTTCTAACACAAATTACTTTAGTTTCCACACTAAAGTACATTGTTTGTTTGGCTGTGTTAGAGTTTCGCTCCAAGCTCCACGAGTGCTATCTGCGCTAGCTGTCCATAAATTTGCAATATAAGACTAGAGTCGGAAGGCAGATAGTCATTAACACCCACCGCAGACTCTTGAGCTACTTTTTTAACAACTAATAGTGAGATTCATCGTTAAATTATGGATGAAATGGCGAGCATGATTTGTGCGACAGGAATTCGAACTCGCGACTCTCAGATTACGATCGAGCGCCATAACCACCTGGCCACCAGTGAAGTACAACTTGGAAAACTTGTTGCTTTTTTATTATTCGTGGTAGCTTTTTTTTAAGTATTTCCAAAAGACCATGTAATTAGGTATCTTTGTATTTTAATGGCCGAACGCAATGTTTTTTATCATGCAGAACTTTAGGTACATATTACATAGGTAAATAATGTAAATTATTGTTTTATTAAGATAACGTCTGTTGCTGTGGAATATCCTATGCCTGGCATGACCAGGTGGTTAAGGCGCCCGACTCATAATCTGAGGGCTGCAGGTTCGAATCCCTGTCACACCAAGCATGCTCGCCCTTTTAACCGTGGGGTGACGTTACTGTCAATTCCACTATTCACAGGTAAAAGAGTAACCCAAGAGTTGGCGGTGGGTGGTGATGGCTAGCTGCCATCCTTCTAGGCTTACAGCAAAATTAGGGACGGCTAACGCAGATAGCCCTCTTGTAGCTTTAGGCGAAAATGCAAAACAAACCTCTTCTCTTACAGTTCATGCAAAAGTTGATCTTCCTTCCTTCTTTCTCGTTGGACACCATGTTCAGTAGTACACAAACAAAGAACATTGTTTTGATGGATAAACCATTGGTTTGCAAGTTGAATTTCATGTTTAAAAAGTTAGGCGTTATTAAAAGGATGAATATTTGTGGTAGCGTTAAACAATATTCTGTAAAAATTGTGACATTTGCTAAATTTGAAAGTTCTTTTCAGCTTCGATAAGGTTTATCAGTTGCTTTTTTTCATGTATAAAAGCGTTTTGTTTTAAATTAAGCACAAATCTACACGATGGGCTATATGTGCTCTGCCCACCACGGGTATCAAAACCCGGTTTTTAGCGTTGTAAGTCCGCTGTGCCTCTGGGAAGCTTCAAGCAGTAATGGGGTAAATAGCTTCATGTTGGCCCGGCATGGCTAGGTGGTTAAGCCACTTAGATTGTAGTTCGCGGGGTTGAAACCCCGTCACACCAAACATGCTCGCCTTTTCAGCCGTGGGTGCGTTATAATGTTACGGCCAATCCCACTATTCGTTGGTAAAAGAGTAGCCCAAAAGTTGGCGGTGGGTGGTGATGACTATCTGCCTTTTCTCTAGTCTTACATTGCTAAATTAGAGAGGGCTAGCCCAGATAGCCCTTGTATAGCTTTGCTCGAAATTCAAAACGAAACAAACCAAGTTTCATATATTAAATACACTTTATAGTGCAATGTTTAAAAACTTTGAGCCACATCAAAGAACTGGATTTTCGTATGGTATATTTTGTTCGAAAGAAAATGTTTTAAATCCATAATCTTGAAGGCAATGCCTTATAGTAAACAAATTCTCCTCCTTATTTTTGCGGGTTTTGTTAAGAAGACAAGACGTTTTAAAATTCGAACTTTAACTTTACAGTAGCCTGTTTAATACGTCATTAAAGAAAACCTTTAGAGAAAATAATTTCCGGAGAGTAGATCGGTTTAATTTATTTGAATTGTAAAGATCCAGTGAACATCAAAGAACAAAACAAGATATTCAAAAAAGACGGTATAGTACACTAGATAACAAAAGATATTAGAATAAAATTGTATAGAAAACTAGGTAACAAAAATATATTAGAAAAAATTGTATAGAAAACTAGGTAACAAAAATATTGCTATCAGATAATACTGAAGTGATTTGAGGTAACTTGATGATACTGCTTTCAGACATGTAGTCAGAATTTATCTTTCACATCTACGTTTTGAGTGATTATAACATCTTTATATCTTATAAATACTTTGTGGAATCAACTCATTACAATAAATTTATTCTATGAAATTAAGTTTACTTGAAGTGTAATGGGTAAAATACAAACATTTTTCTTAACTTCAAATACTGACTGTAATGTGTAGGCGTAAGATTCTAAACATATTGTTCATATACACTGCTTGTTAACATATTGTTCATATACACTGCTTGTTAACATATTGTTCATATACACTGCTTGTTAACATATTGTTCATATACACTGCTTGTTAACATATTGTTCATATACACTGCTTTGTTAACATATTGTTCATATACACTGCTTGTTAACATATTGTTCACATACACTGCTTGTTAACATATTGTTCAAATACATTGCTTGTTAACATATTGTTCACATACACTGCTTGTTAACATATTGTTCAAATACACTGCTTGTTAACATATTGTTCATGTACACTGCTTGTTAACATATTGTTCACATACACTGCTTGTTAACATATTGTTCAAATACACTGCTTGTTAACATATTGTTCATATACACTGCTTGTTAACATATTTTATATGCAAAAACGGCTGTTCTGGGCCCAGAAAACACTTCAAATAGAAGAGCGAACAACGTTTCGACCTTCTTCGGTCATCGTCAGGTTCACAAAGAAAGGGTTACTGGTCGGAAGCTGACCACATGTTTGGGAGGGGTTGTATAATTGAGTGTTGCAATGTAGAGGGCGCGGTTTGAATATATAATTTTGTCTATAATATTAATATAGGTATAATGGTGTTCCTTTATATTGGTTTATTTTGGGTTTGAGTTGTTGTATAAGTAAGGCTTCTTTAATTTTTCGTTTGTTTATGTTTGTTTCTTTATTTAGTATTTTAGTGTTTTCTATGGTTATGTTGTGTCCATTTGACTTGCAGTGTTCGAAAACGTGTGAAGGTGACTTTTTATGTTCTTTGAATCTGGTTTCCATTTTTCTACTTGTTTCTCCTATATAGAAGTCGTGGCAGTTATCACATTGTATTTTATAAATAATGTTGGTGTGGTGTTTGTCAGTGTAGTTCTTACATAGTATAGACCTTAGTTTTGTGCCTGGGTTTTGAATAAATTTAGTGTTAACTGGAATGTTATATTTTGTTACTAGTTTTTGCCAAATGTTGGTTATTTGTTTGCTGATGTCAGGAATATATGGTATACAGCAGTATATGGTTTCGTGATTTTTTGATTCGTGAGATATATTTACTTTTGTTGGTTGATTTTGCTTTCTGTCTAGGTGTGTGCGTATAATGTTTTCTACGGTTTGTGGAGGAAACTTATTAATGTTGATGAAGTGTTGTTTTGTTTTATCTGGTGAGCATAGTTTTATGGCTGTGTTTATCTGGTTTCTTAGTATGTTGAGTTTTTGTTTTGTTTCCTGTGCTGAGTCCCAAGGAATGTATAGTCCAGTATGGGTGATTTTTCGGTGGATTTCTGTTTTGAATTGTGTGTCGGTTCTTATAATTTTGAGGTTAAGAAATGATATTTGATTGCTTTCTTCCTGTTCACTCAATTATACAACCCCTCCCAAACATGTGGTCAGCTTCCGACCAGTAACCCTTTCTTTGTGAACCTGACGATGACCGAAGAAGGTCGAAACGTTGTTCGCTCTTCTATTTGAAGTGTTTTCTGGGCCCAGAACAGCCGTTTTTGCATATAAAAGTTCTCAACAAGTGGGTTTCTCGACATCACTGATTGTTATTTCACCACGGCAATTGTTCGAGAAGTGTAAGTTTTTTGTGTTTTTTCTCAGTGTATTTGTACTTACCTGTTTCCATTTTGTCTGAACAAGCATACAGTACACCACCATTAACAGTACACGCTCACACGATTGTTAAGAAACTAAGAAATTTAAACCTACGTATCATTAATAGAAGAAATGACATCAACTTTATTCAACAATGTAGAAAAGAACAACTAACCCCTAATTTTGTAAAGGTAAAACTTTCAAAAGATTTTAATAAATACACAAACATTATCCAAAATTTACAGAAAAAACTTCTTAAAGCCATGTTGAACACAAAATACAAAGAACTACATGACTTACAAAAACAAAAAATGAACTTAGACTATCAACTAGCATGCTGCATTAAACCAGAGATTTACGGACTAATACAACGAAACATAAACCAAATCAATACTAAAAACGATAGAGACAAAAAGATCCGCCACAACAAAAAACTTGAAAAACTAAGATGTAAGCAACAGAAAAGACATCAACATGACAAACCGTTGACCAACCTCATAATTAACAGATCTGACCGACAATTAAACACAGACGAGATACATCTACTTAACAAAGGACTCAACTTCGCAATAGCACCAAGGTACATTCCAACCATAGAAATCAAAACATGTTTAGAAGACCTAGCCAGGAGACTTGTGATACTTTCTACAGAAAACAAAAACAACAAACAGAAAGAAGACAACTTAGATAACTTTATTGACATCCAACTGCCAAACTTCCCAGGTAAAATTACAAATTTATATTTTCCAGAACCACCTAAAAACATTATCTTAAACGATTTTTTCAAAGAATTTTCTTACAAAACTATCAACATAATTTCACAAAACAGAAAACTAAAAAACAACCTTACAAAAAGAGACATTAATTCCATTAGAAACCTAAAACAAGACAGAAACATAAAAATTCTAAAAGCAGATAAAGGTAACGCTATAGTAATAATGAACACGAATGAATACATACAAAAAATGAATAACATCCTATCAGACACGAACAAATTTAAACCAATACACACAAATCCAACAAAGACACATGAGACGCAACTAAACAAATTACTACTACAAATAAAAAAAGCCAACACAATTTCACAAACACTTTATTCCTACCTACGTAAAACCGACTCACGCACACCGCAAATATACGGCATCCCCAAACCTCATAAACCAGATTGTCCATTACGACCAATAATGTCAACATATGAATCGTTTAACTACAATCTTGGTAAATACATAGCATGGGCATTCTCCAAATATGCAACATCAGCCAGCTCATTCATCAAAGACTCTTTTAATTTCAAGTCCAATCTAAATCAACTTAATCATAAAGCCTTAATGGCCAGTTTCGATGTTATATCCCTCTTCACAGAAGTTCCAACAACAGAAGCCTGCAAGATAGCCTTAGAACTCTATATTCGAGACCCTAACCCGATCATAGACATTCCCAGTAACCAGTTAGCAACCCTCATAGAATTCACCACAATAAAGACAAACTTCATGTTCAACAACCAAAACTATATACAAACAAATGGCCTAAGCATGGGCAACCCAGTATCGCCAGTTCTAGCCAATATTTTTATGACACAAATTGAAACACAAGCAATTAATACAGCATTACATCCACCACTATACTGGTACAGATATGTAGATGACACGATTGCGGGATTCGAATCTACAGAACACATACTTAACTTTTTCACTCACATTAACTCTATACATCCCAACATTAACTTCACATGTGAACAGGAAGAAAGCAATCAAATATCATTTCTTAACCTCAAAATTATAAGAACCGACACACAATTCAAAACAGAAATCCACCGAAAAATCACCCATACTGGACTATACATTCCTTGGGACTCAGCACAGGAAACAAAACAAAAACTCAACATACTAAGAAACCAGATAAACACAGCCATAAAACTATGCTCACCAGATAAAATTAACGATGAATTAGATAAAACAAAACAACACTTCATCAACATTAATAAGTTTCCTCCACAAACCGTAGAAAACATTATACGCACACACCTAGACAGAAAGCAAAATCAACCAACAAAAGTAAATATATCTCACGAATCAAAAAATCACGAAACCATATACTGCTGTATACCATATATTCCTGACATCAGCAAACAAATAACCAACATTTGGCAAAAACTAGTAAAAAATATAACATTCCAGTTAACACTAAATTTATTCAAAACCCAGGCACAAAACTAAGGTCTATACTATGTAAGAACTACACTGACAAACACCACACCAACATTATTTATAAAATACAATGTGATAACTGCCACGACTTCTATATAGGAGAAACAAGTAGAAAAATGGAAACCAGATTCAAAGAACATAAAAAGTCACCTTCACACGTTTTCGAACACTGCAAGTCAAATGGACACAACATAACCATAGAAAATACTAAAATACTAAATAAAGAAACAAACATAAACAAACGAAAAATTAAAGAAGCCTTATTTATACAACAACTCAAACCCAAAATAAACCAATATAAAGGAACACCATTATACCTATATTAATATTATAGACAAAATTATATATTCAAACCGCGCCCTCTACATTGCAACACTCAATTATACAACCCCTCCCAAACATGTGGTCAGCTTCCGACCAGTAACCCTTTCTTTGTGAACCTGACGATGACCGAAGAAGGTCGAAACGTTGTTCGCTCTTCTATTTGAAGTGTTTTCTGGGCCCAGAACAGCCGTTTTTGCATATAAAAGTTCTCAACAAGTGGGTTTCTCGACATCACTGATTGTTAACATATTGTTCACATACACTGCTTGTTAACATATTGTTCATATACACTGCTTGTTTCTGATGTCCACCTGGTGCTGCGTTCAATCTGAAACCCTCGTGTGCTCACTTTTCTAGAACATTCAAGAAGTCCCTTGACTGAGTAAAAAAAGGGTGGAGTCAAATGTTTCTTACTCATTCACTTAGTCACTTTTAACACATTTAACACAAAATCTTATCTATTTCTTCACGTCATACATGTGAAATAATCAAGTTCTGCAAAACTTTTTTTAATATTTTAAACTTTACTTCTGTTGACATATTTTTTTTAAATATTGTTTCGAAAATAATTTGAAATGCTTACTGCTTCCAGTTCAGTTAAAGTCTGAAAGTGAAAAGACTGCCAGTTTCTGCTACATCTGTGAAAAATGTATTAGTTTCACGAAGAAAAAATATCACGACATGTTAAAGGTAGCTTATTACCACTAGTTTGGATGTAAAATTGGTGACCAAGAAGAACATAATTTCGGTACAGTGAGAGATGAGCATGGCGAGTGCTTCCATCAAGGTATTTTTACACTGAAACACCGATATAAAGAGTGACGGAACCTTACGATGATGGGAGATTACTGTTGATTCATACAGCGTGAAACTGAGAACATACACAAAAGACGCAATAGATATTTTGTAACGAAAAATAAAAATACCAAGATGAGAGTTTTGAACATAGCCTAGATGGGTTTTTAGTATAGAATATTATTATACCTATTACATTTTTAAACTGTATTGCTATTGTGTTGTTTTTGAACAATCATAAATAGAATTTTCAATGAAATAAATAAAGTTATTAAAGAAAAGTTATTTTCACGATACATCAGAATATTTTGAATAACTTTATCGTAAGTCGAAAATTAGAGGCGACCAGTAAATTTTCAACATGATTTTTAGAATCAGCAACGTCAAATCGCCAAATAAAGTTGCATTTTATTTCGAGTAGGAAAGTTGTTACCAGGTGATAGCACAGGTACTAGATAACTAAATGGAACTTTATGTACTGTATATGCGTCATGCGTGCAACATTGTACATACCAAAATCACAAAAAAAAACAAACGAATTTGTCAACATTCACATCAAAATTTGTTTTTTTGCAGAAAGTTTCCAGTAAATATGAAGATATATCTGTGTTGAGATACGAAAGATGCAGGTGGAACATTTTTCTTGGTATTTTGAAGGAAAGAATTTTTTTATTATG
The DNA here is from genome assembly GCA_011833715.1 of Carcinoscorpius rotundicauda. Taxonomy (NCBI): domain Eukaryota; kingdom Metazoa; phylum Arthropoda; class Merostomata; order Xiphosura; family Limulidae; genus Carcinoscorpius; species Carcinoscorpius rotundicauda. Next base: position 33,604,158 of record CM022404.1, on the reverse strand, counting down.
CCTTTAGGCTTTTATTTTCTACTTTCTTCTGCCTTATTTGATATTCTTTGCCTTTGTATTCTGTCTTCATACTCCCCCCCCGTTGGATTGCAGCCTACACAAGATGCAGAAGTTTCATATTTTTCACTTAATATTGATAGGAATTTTAATAATGCTGCCAGTGTGTTGTGTACCCGCACCTGAAATTGTGCATGTGTGTGTTTATGAATGAGTGAATGTGGTGACGTATTTGGAAACAGCTCAGCGTTAAGTCATTTTATATTATAGATTGGTAACAGTAGAACAATAACAGTTTTGGTTTTTTTAGTAGTTTATTTCACACTGTATTTAACAGAATATTCTTGTAATCAACATGTTCCCGCACACATGCACGAAACTTTAGAATCTCTCTACTAAGTTATCCTCAAAAGACATCACAAACACTAACTCTGGAAAACAACAAATGCTTAGAATATGCATTTCAGTAAAAACCTATAAAATATTTCTATTCTAAAATAACAACATTTCGCTTTGTTGTGAATTATAATTATATAGATATGCTTGGGTATATTTAAATTATATTTACGGCATGTGATGTATAATTTTCTGATTTCATAAAATATTTTGAAAACGTTTTGAAATATTCCTTTTTATTTGTTACAGTTCTATAGTTGGGTGTAGTGCTTTTGACACGGTAATTGCTACTGAAAAGTATAAACGTGTGCGATTTTGATATGTAAAAAAGTAAGTTAGCGTCATGACGCCACGCGCGCGTGCAAAGAATAAAAAGAAAGAGGTTTCTGCTCAGCTTTATGGGAGGCTGGCTGACACCTACTTCTACAGGAACTAACTTAAGAGGTACAACAACCTAAAGAACCCCCTTTAATGTAAAGAAGCTCCATGCGGATCTAAAAGTGTGGCACGCTCCGACGACATATGCAGCATCTGGCTTCATTGAGACACGTCGAACCGTGGAAAGAGCAGACGATCACCTGGTGGCAAGCCAGCCAATCTCACATCTGGTGCTAGCGTCAAGATTAGAACAGATGGACAAACGCCGGCGTGCATCGCAGAAGGTTAAGAGAGGGGAGGGGGAAACATTTCCAAAGAGGAAAAAAAAGGCACAGGGGTGTATATTTGAATATCACCTCAGGCCAAACGCCATTGTTTATAGCACGTGCAGAAGTACAACCCAAGCCACAGAAAAGTTGCACGCGACACGCATCCCGCATAAGCGTTGGTTTGGTAGTAGACGAACGTTCGTGCAGTCCAAGTAAGAGACGTTCTTGGCAGATTTTTTACTCCGCCCTTCCGGTCAACGTGTGTGTGTCGCGTGAACTGCACGTTCCACAACTCTCAGAGCATGGTAAGTTGTGTACAGGAATGTTAGGATTGCTGACTCGAAGAACGAAAAGGAGTAGTAACCAACGCCATTCGTACAGGAGAATAGAGAAAGAAGGTAAGTCTTAGAATGTATGCCTTGAAGTATGTTTATTGATAACTATATCTGGTATATGCTTAGTTTCTGGCTCGTTACCCGTTACTAACTTTATGAAACCAAGCTGGGAGTTAATCATATTATTCACATCAATTTGATTTATAGTTTCGCACTGCTTGAGTAACCTTTAAACTCTCGTGATTGGTTATTAATATTTAATAAAAAGTATGATCTGGCGTATGGCAGATCCTCTTGAAAATCACAGATAATTACTTATTTAACCTAACTTTTTTTCTTATTTTGCTGATTGTTATGTATGCTGTTTAATAGCACAGATAATCCTCGTGCAGCTTTGCGCAAAATTCAGTAAACAAAGTTATATTTAGTAAATAAGCTACAATATGGTAACCAATACCAAGTATTATGCTTAAATGACAGGAAATAAAATAAATTATGTAAAATAAGGACACAATATTTATGTGGCACACATTGTATAAATTCAGCTTAGGAAAATACAAAAGTAATGTAAAAACTGTTCAAACGTCTGTCTGAACGTTTTCTTAAAATATATTAAAAGTTTTTACCACAACACGTTGTAAGAGCTCACCTGGCATGTAAAATAAATATGTATACATAAACTGTGCCAGGAAGATCGTTTAGTAATACATTTGATGACGCGCTGGCTAGCTTGTTTGTTTTTACCATTTTTACTTATCCGGGTGCTTTGTTCACGAGTAATACATTCTGTTTAGTTTTTCCGTATTTTATCCGGAAACCACCATTACCATTATTTTACAGTTAAACAAAATCATAACATAGTGATATCATATTTTTGTTACGAAATAGTAAACATACAAGTTTTTTTGTTTCTTTTGGAACAAAGCCACATTGTGCTACCTGCTACATTTTTTTGTTACGAAATAGTGAACATACAAGTTTGTTTGTTTCTTTTAGAGCAAAGTCACATTGGGCTATCTGCTCTGTCCACAGCGGGGAATTGATCTTTGGATTTTAGTGTTGTAAGTCCATAAACTGTATAAGAACTGCACTGACTTGTAAATATATTATGCTAATTATAATATCTCATATTTTCTGTCTAATCTGTATTGATTAACGTCGACATACAATCAGGTTATTAAAATCAGTGTTTTGAATATAAGTCCCAATAGACGTGTCTTAACCTACAAATAATATATTTTATCAAAACAACTTTCAATTAAAAACAGTTGGTCATTCTGAAAGAAAACCCACGAAACGAAGAAACTGAAACACCCTAAGCGGTGTTGGAAAATGGGAGGCGCTAACGAGAGGTGAAAAGCACGGAAGTAGCATCTGCACAGCGGCGGGAATATCTCGTCACGTGCCCTCAGCTTTGAGCCCCAAGCCTCTAGAGCCTGGGTGTTTAGGCACAGGAGTGTCTAGATAGTGATGTAAACATCTACACGAGGAGAAAATTTTAACATTCACTTAAACTTTAAAAAATACCAGATGTATTCTTTTACTGTGGATTTGCAATGTACTCGTAAATGTTCAAATAACACAATAATGACGAACTACCCTGTTCTTTATTTACTGCAAAACTTACATACCCTAAACATCCTTTGTCGTTTGCAACCGTTGGTTCACCATTTATACACCTTACTAATGATCGAGAGTACATAAATTGCTAGAGGCAAACATTTTTTGGCATTGTTTTAGTTACGGAAAGTACACAGTATTCACCATTTTATTAAATAAAAATAATATTAATTGTTCCAGGCGTTGTTCAAAGTCATTGAACAGTTTTGTGTGTAAAGAAATGGTAAAATAAAATAAAAACATTCGACTGATGCCCGCTTCTTCACAGAAATATATTACTGTTATGAGACTTCAAAAATAAACCAAAATATCACGTTTTCTGAAGAGTTGTATTTCATTCTGAAAAGGTTGTTGTGACATATTCCCATAGCTGTGGCGACGTTGCGCTGTCGAGTGATCGGGAATTTGCCATAAATCTAAACAACGCGATAAACGTGTCGACCATGGTTTTACGACACAACGCTGTTTGTTTGTTGTTAAGCTCCAAACTGTACAATGGGCTGCATATGCTCTGCTCATCTCGGGTATCGACACCCCGTTTTATTTTTAGTGTATAATGTTTGCTGGTGAGTCACCAGGGGGCGCACACCATTGATTTAGCATGCGCAGATCGTTCGTTTAAATAAAGTTAGCCTTCCGTTTATATACTGTTTCTTTAAATTAATTTACTTCAAAATGATTGGAATGAGCAAAACAGCGATGGTTCATTACGCATGCTTGTCCCAGTATATCGATAAATATATTCTTTTTGCTTAAATTTGTTCTTAGATAAATGAATTTCCGCTTTTAAAGTTCTTTCAGTAAAGTGGGTCTTATTCTTACAAGTAACCATTAGAATATAATATAATATTTTCAAAGTATGATAATGGTCAGTAAGCTACATTTTCAGTGAATTAAATTGTCTAATTTCTCGATCAAAATACAAGAACTGAGACACGCATTTGTGAATGCTTTCACATGTCAGTCGAAGTTCATTGAGTAAATACTTGGTACTTCGACCAATCATCTTATAGAGATGTCCGAGTAGGAAGGTGTAGAGATTTCCAGCTTCGATGGTGATGCCACAACAATTCTCGCATTTTCGCCGAGAGGCTAATCCATTAGAAGCCTTTTTATATAAGCATTACGCGTAACGAGACCAGTATCACAGTAGTTGCCTCCTGGTGGCCCAGCGGTAAGTCCAAGGCTTTTGACACTATAAAATCGAATTTCAATACCTGGTGTTAGTGGACCATAGATAGCTTGCTGTGTAGCTTTGTGCTTGACAAAAACATTAGAGAAAATAGCTTTTAGGTCCACGGTTGACTGTAATAGGAAACTTCAGGATTTTTCATCGAATTAGATTGTCTTTAAAGAACAGCATTCTTTTATGTTTGAGACTCTAAGACAACATTTTAATTTCAGTTCTAGGCGTTGTCCCAGATACGGTCACATCCAAACCGATTGCAACTGGTTCAGAAGTGGTTTGGCTTGTTCCGAAGCTCGAGCAAAGAGTTGAACGAGAAGTATCTGCACCAGCCATTCCTAATTTATCAGCGATACACTAGAGTTAAAGCAACTAGTCAATACCACCAACCGCCAACTTTTTCTGCTACTCTTTTACCAGTGAGTAGTAAAATTGACCGTAAATTTAATGTCCTCGCATCTAAAAAAGCGAGTGTATTCAGTGAGAGAGATTCGAATCCTCGACCCAAATATTGCAAGTCGAGTGCCTTAACCACCAAGCAATTCCAGGCTGTGTTTAGGAATGGGCAATATAGAATATAATTAAACTTTAACCAGAGCTTACCAAATACTTGAATGATCACATTTTATTTGTATATCATATCTGTATAGTGGATTTACAACACTCAAGGGGTTCGATTTCCCTCGGTGGACAAATCAGAGAGCCCTATATGGCTTTGCTATAAGAAAACACGCGCACTCGCACACATATCCTACCAAATTCATTTTTGTTTTTGTGCATTAGTATGCCTTTTTATGTAGGTCTTTAAAAGTTTTAGAAAAATCGTCAAATTGAAATGTTGATTTTCTATATCAGATTAAGTGACCAAAAGCACAGATATCTAAACAACATAGAATCTTCATCAGGGAATTTTGATAACTGGTTTCTCTGTCATAGCATTCAGGCGGTAAAAAATTGCATGTTGACTAAAGACCACGAGTTTTAAACTTTGAGAGCTAAGTGGTGATAGTTTAACACCAGATCGTACGGATGAAAACTGATTTAAAGACGCACCGAGAAAAATAGACCTGAAAGCATTTCTTCTGTAAGGCCAACTAGTTTTCAGAAATAAGACTTAAGTTAAAAAAAACCTTGCTTTTGTGATGACATTTACTTTGCTTTCAAGAAAGTTGCTTATGAACAAATATTGATGAGACGTGTAAAAAGACCACGTGGTTCACTGCAGGTTTTTTTATTATAGTTTTTAACAGCACGAATTTCACACACACAAAATATTTTGTGTAAAGAATGTAGCAATATCAGCTAGAAGAGTTTGTTATAAACTGGAACAGTAAAGGTCTCAGCCAAAACAACGCTCAAATAGTCGGGGGTTCAATATAGCGAACGCTATGAAAAAAGAATAGGGTGCAAAAACTGTGTGTAGTGTGTATCTTTCATGGAGAATATCGATTCTAGAATTTTGAAACAAATTGTCTAAATAAAGTTATATAAATCTAGATTATTATTGTTGTTAATGACACTAACTCATTTAATATGTTTGGTGAAAATATGTATAGTTTTATGACTGCAGTTACGAAATTTTCGGCAAACAAATATTTTAGTACAATTGTAAAAAATAAAATGATATATACATTAGCGAATTGTTTTGAATCTAACGACAATCTATTTCGGGCTATCTGCTGTGTCCACCGAGGGGAATCGAACCCTTAATTTTAGCGTTATAAATAGCCGTAGACTTATCGCCGTCCGAGCAGGAGACTTGAATAGTAACTTATGGAATCTTATTCTATTGTCATCAACGTTAAAGTATCAGGAAACACAAACTATAAAATACAAACTAATTCCATTCTAAGTGAAAATTTTATGTGTGTTTGTGATATCTTAATATATTAATTATTTTATAATGATTTAGTTTTTAGATAATCATGTTTTAAGAAGTTTAAAGTAACCATTATTATTACGTATTGTTTGTTTGTTTTTTGGAATTTTGCACAAAGCTACTCAAGGGCTATCTGTACTAGCCGTCCATAATTTAGTAGTGTAAGACTAGAGGGAAGGCAGCTAGTCATCACCACCCGCCGCCAACTCTTGGGCTACTCTTTTACCAATGAAAAGTGGGATTGACCGTCACATTATAACGCACCTAGAGCTGAGAGGGCGAGCATGTTTGGCGCGACGCGGGCGCGAACCCGCGACCCTCGGATTACGAGTCACACGCCTTACGCGCCTGCCCATGCCAGGCCTATTATTACGTAATTACGTCTTTCAATTATAGACAGTACTTCTGTCTAGATTGTAATGCTCTTTATAATCAACTGGTAGAGTACCTGGAATTGCTCAGATGAAAATAGCTTTCAAATATCCTGACTTTTTTTAATAAATCAACCACATTAATTGTGATTAAAAATCAAAATTATTTCTTTACCTAACTAAATTTTTGATTAAAATCAATAAAAATAACAATGTGCCAAAAAAAAATCTAAAGCTATTTTAATCAAAGAAAAATCAAATACATTTCTCCTTCTTGAATGTGTTTTCCATGGCATTTCAAGTTTCCAAAACAAAATTCTCTACCTTTTGGTATTCTGATTTCTAATGTGTAGTCAAGTATTGTATGCAGCGTATTCTGACTTTATAATCGTACCGTTTAATGAATAATTGATTTATTCTCTTCTTGGTGCAACACAACGAAAATGAAAATTTTGCGATACCAAACGTTTTTGTAAAGTCATCGTTTAGGTGATTCTTGCGAGTATACGCAAGCAAACCAAAAGATACGGCTGAAGTTAATCTGTTCCGTTGAGGGAATACTCGCGCATGTTTGAGGGAAAGCATCAGCCTTTTTCAGGTAGGGAGAGTTAAAGAGTAGGCATGTATGTGTAGAAGAAAGAGATGGGTAAGAGCAGAGAGAAAGAGGGAGAAAGCGAAGAGAAAATGAGCAGAGAAGCAAGCAAAGGCTTCACGAAATTTTTAAATCATTTTCTCATAATTGATTATGGATAGTATGATTGGTAGAATCCTCACATAGAGAAAAAACGGAAATAATATCCGTCTTGATCACACGTTACAAAATACGCACACCGAGAAACGGCTTTTTCTGTTTGAGAAAAACTGCTATAATGCTCATTTTTGCCTCATTTTGCGGCCTCAAAATGGCTTCTGAAGCCACGATCACATAGCCCAGGGGCAAGTGTTAAAGCACTCGATTTGTAATCTGAGGGTCGCGGGTTCGAATACACGTCGCACCAAATATGCTCGCCCTGTTATAATGTAACAGTCAATCCTCTATTCGTTGGTAAAAGAGGAGCCCAAAAGTTGGCGGTGGGTGGTCATGACTAACTGCCTTCCGTCTAGTCTTACACTGCTAAATTAAGGACGGATAGCGCAGATAGCACTCGTGTAGCTCTGCGCGAAATTAAAAAAAACAAACCCATCAAACTTCCTGCACAAAGTTGTATGTGAAGCCCGAGACTGGAGATGTAGCCATGCATAAGGAACAAACCCGTATTATAACATTTTTTCTTTAGTGTTAATGGCTGGCTATGAGTTTTTTATTCTCCTAATAGCTTTAGATCAGTTTAGAGGATAGAATAGTCTATATGGACCACGAGCTCCTTCGTTGTCTCTAAATATTATAAATATAATTTTGATTTGACTAACTTAGGTTTCGGATTTTTTTGTATTTTTTAATGTGATTTCACACACACTTTACTTAACCGCTAGATGGCCAACAGAGTTTTACTGATAATTATTTGTTTGACTGATTTGCATATTTTATTACAATTTTGAGTTCACAATCACGATTTGTCCTAACGTTTGATATAGTCTTTATCACACTTCCAAACATGTTTGCCATTTCAGCCTTGGGGGCGTTATAATGTTACGGTGAATCCCACTATTCGTTGGTAAAAGAGTATCCCAAGAGTTGGCGGTGGGTGTTGATGACTAGCTGCCTTCCCTCTAGTCTTACATTGCTAAATTATGGACGGTTAGCGCAGATAGCCCTTGTTTAGCTCTGCCCGAAATTCAAAAACAAACAAACACGCTTCCCCGCATGGTCAGAAATCAAATGCTTAAACTTTAACAATAAAAAAGAAAGAGATTAAATTTTCCTGTTCCTTAAATTTGTGAATATTTTCTTATTAATTAGCATAATTAATTACTGCATGACTATATAGTATCTCTGTAGTTTAATTGGCATAATTAATTACTACATGACTATATATGTAAAGTTGGTTTTTGAATATCACGCAAAGCTACCTCTGTAAAGACCATTAAATTATTTTCTTCATTTTAAAAATTATTTCCTTAATTCTAATTAAAATTATCGTTTATTCTTAAACTATCCCATAGATCGGTTGTGAAAGAACTGAGGAAGGAATTTTCATATTTCTTGGTTGTTTATTTTAATGAAAATTATATTAAAAGTATCCACTATAACACTATGTAACAACATTTTAACTTTTTCTTATTCCTGGGCAGAAAGTGTTATTTCCCAACTGCTTATGCCTAAAGTAAAAGGAAAAGACCTATTTTTCTCTTCAAACTTTGCTTTTGTGACCTGGGAACGTATAACGAAAACATGATGGAAGACTATATTTGGGGGCTAGTACGTGAAAATGATTTACATTGCAGTCCAAAATCTCGAAAAACTACTCACTTCTAAACATTTTTGTATAACATTAATATAAATACATGTAAATCTTGATTCATATGTTATTTTATTCAGACCTTATGCAAATGAAAATGTGCAAATTTGCCCGTTTTTACATAAAAAATAGGTTAATTTCTAAATTTCATTATCCAGATCACAAAAGCAAAGCTTGAAGGGAATAATGGCCATTTTCTGTACGTTTACAACACAAGTAATTAAGAAATAACACATACTATCCAGGAACAAAATTTGTGTTACACAGTGTTATTGTTGCTCTCGCTACTTTTTATCTTGTCGGTATACAACTGATGAACGTGATTAATAAAACGTGCACGATTCATCAATGTTGTTTCACATTAAATAGTTTCAGGCCTTAGGCAGGATACAAAGTATAGAACCCTTCACAGTACGCGGCAATAAAAAAAATAACAGGTTTGTTTATTTTTTACTTTCGCGCAAAGCTACACGAGGGCTACCTGCGCTAGTCGTCCCTAATTCAGCAGTTTAAGACTAGTGGGAAGGAAGCTATTCATCACCACTCGCCTCCAACTCTTGGGCTACTCTTTTACCAACGAATAATGGGATTGTCCGTCGCCTTATAACGCCCCCATAGCTGAAAGAACGAGCATGTTTGGTGTAACGGGAATTCGAACTCGCGACTCTCAGATTACGAGTCGAGTGCCTTAACCACCTGGCCATGCCGAGCTAAAAATAATAGTAAAAATACTTTTCCATACTAGCATACCTAACATTCCAATGAACACTGGGACATTTTTCCTCGTACAAATGGTTTATATTTATTGAAAACCAGAAATCTGCTATCTCACTCTATTACATAATTTTACAAAAACAAACGCATGGTTAATTAGATAGTATTAACTTATTCACACCGAATATAGTCATACAGCATTAAAAAATCAAAACATCATTACATAAAACTTTGAAACAAACATATCATTACATGGAATCACTGTTAATGATGGGAACTATAGAACAGAAGAATATGGTACGTTCATAAGTGGATTAACTGAATGATTTTTGAGTTCTCAGCTTCATGCGTTAGAATCACTCACAAAAGTATCCATGCATGTTCTTCAAAGTGAAGGGCCCTCCGCAGTTAGCTTAAGTTAAGTCCGGCTCTGCGTTGAAGGTTAAGATTTAGTTTAATCAGAGAATAAGTGCAGTACTGTACAGCACCACAAACATTAAATCGCATATTCTCGTAGTGTTATAATACACACAAAACATTTTTTGTAAAATATGTGTTTATGTGTTTTTAGATTTTGTGGTATTTATTACTTACTAACTGCATCATGGGATACATTATAAATTATTATAGTTTTTCATTGATCCTAGAATATTTTTCATCGAGTAGTAGGTGTTGTTTTTTTCTAGAAAAAGAACGATTATTTCATCAGTGGTTTTATATCTTTAGTTACATATGAATAGGAACCAAAATAGTAAAGAAAGAAAAAAAAGTATTCTGGACTACAGTTTTGTTATTTAAAATATCCCACACAAAAGCCAATTTAAACTATTTTTATTAATTACTTGTCATACAAACAAAAATATTATCAATACTAAATAAAGTCGTCTCTCTAATCTTTCTGACCACCTGCTGAATGAACCAATAATAAACTAAACTCCAAGTGTCTGCTATAAGATCGACTGCCTTTACCGCATGTGACATTTGCAGCTGTACTCTTGCAAACTAATAATTGTTTGTGTTCCACTCTTAGCTGCATCACCACGTTCGAGTTAAAGTGACAGAAAAACGTAAAAACAACAAGAAAACATTACTTCTGTTGATTAATTTTTAGGATGTTCTGATAAACCCAGTTTTTGCCACCACAAAGGATTTTTTTACATCCTTTGTAAATTCAGTGTCACTATTTTTATGGAAATACTGATAATTAATTATTTATTTATAAAACGTAAGTATTCGTATTTTATATCCACCACAGTGGGAAAAACGTAGCCAAAAGACTGGGCAATTAGGTTTTGTTTTTATTTAAAAAGTTGTTTATTTATTGGTATCAAAGACAACTTTTTGTCTTTTAGACGTACATTGTTGTTTTCATTTGCTGTGGTTATAATATCGTATTATAATATTATAACAATTGTGGAAAGCGTTAGTTTATTTTCTATTATTTAATTAGTAATACTGATCAATGACTTCAAGTACGAGGATATTGATCTTCGTACTTTTATAGAAAACTAAACTTTGTTAGCTATACGATTAATTTAATTATTAAACTTAAAACTGCAGTGCAAAAATATTAGTGTATTTTTATTATTTAATTCTACTCATCTTTGCTTTTATTGCTGTTTAGGAAACATCGTGATTACTCGGTTGATTCCAAGGTTTAAGTATAAGCTTATTATCAACACTGTGCAGCTGTGTTCTTATCTTTACTTCAGTTCAGCCGTCACCTGTACTTACAAAACCGCGATAACTTAACCAACAATCACGATCGTCTAGAGGTCGCTCTGAGTGTGTGACATCACAATGGTATTGCCTGAGGAAGTAACTTTTCTTGCGTAGAAACAAATTGTTCTGTGAAATTGCTTTTAATAATAATAATTTGTAAGTACATTATCTCCGATGTAATGAACGCGACAAAAACACTTGAAGAAGAGTTTTTAATGAAATAATTAAAAAATAAATCATATACCTACTAACTTTTTTTTTGGTTTGTGGAAGAATAAATAATTAAGTTTTTTATTCGATTGAACAGCGTTTATAACAGATATTAAAATTTAAAAATTGTGATTTTCATATGAATTTTACCATTTTATGTTTTTAGAATGTTATACTGGTAAAATATGAAATATGAATGACAATAATGCATAAGTAGTGCAGTCGGTTCAACGAATACAAAAGTATGTTGGGTGCAGGGGCGTAGATTTTTTACACTCGATGGGGGAGATGATTTTTGCAACCACTTATTTGGACTGTTCAATTTGCGAATTGGTAATCTCTAATTACGTGAACCTGAAAGCTGTAAACATGCAGTCACAGAGTAATCTTGTTGCCACAATACTTAAATGTATACTAAGGCCTACTGAATGATACTTACGAAGTTACGAACTATAACTTAGATCGAAAAGCTTAGAAGCACGCCTATATTAAAGATGTACATTTCGGCTACTGAAAAAGCCTACATCTAGGCCTAATTATTTAATTCGATTGGTAAGAACAAGAGAATCACAAGAACAAACACGCAATTTATGGGCCTGTGATGCAATAAAACAATTCAACAGACCAAACTGTAGGAGGGGATGACTGTATGCACCACACCCCCCACCTAAAATGGAGGGGGATGTATACCCTCCATCCCTCCCAGGATCTACGCCCCTGGTTGGGTATGTTATATAACGACATTTAAAGCTTAGTATAAAACAGGTTGTAGTAATTGTATTACATTGTTACTGATCGCCATTTGAAAACAATTTTAATAATGAATATCAATAGTATCTAACTTTGTTATAAATGTTTTACATTATAATTTTTAGAATCCAAATATTTTTTCTTTCAATTTCAGTACTTCATTAATTGATTAAAATATTTTACTTGCGTTTTAAATTTGAAAGTAAACTACTAGATGTCAGGGTAATTACGAGAAACTCCAACATTTCAGTTCTTACTGGAAGAATGATACAATTAGTATAGAAGTATTAAATAAGAGTGATATAACGTATTCTTCCATTCTGGTTTTAATGTGTTTTATACATGTTTGCTGCCTATTTGAACAATGTAAAAATCTTCTTAAAGGCATAACGTTTGGTAACGTCGAGCTTCAGAGGTTTAGGACAAGCACCAAAACGGCCCCTTTTCATTCTTTAAGCCATAATGTTAATAAAACATGGCTTCTCAACCTATATATTGCCTTCACTCTTGTCATCGTAACCCTTGAAGATGATGATGCATTAAAGATTCGTGAATTTTTTATTTAATTTGTAAATAAGCAGAAATAAAGTCCAAAAGGAATATGAACTTGATAAATAGTGGTATTTCCAGTGGTTCTCAACAGTAAAAGGCCTAGTCTCTTTGTTAATATTTATATATTTTTTGCCAGAATAGTTATCAATATAATTTCAAACCGTGTCAACGACCTTGATAATTTTGTTTCATTAACTTCAGTGAAGTAAAAATAGAAACAAAGTTCCACTTGGCAGAGGGTTGAAGCTCTTACGTTGTGGTTATGAGAAATGATAAAACCTGAACTCTTAACCTGGTTAGTTTGCGAAATAAAACGCGAGCTTTACTGTATAACACAGACTTCGGAATCAGTTTTCATCCGCTAATAAAGAATACACATGTCTGGAAAAAGTGTAATATTTAATTTACGTGTAAAAAATTACATAAACTGCAGATTTGTTTTCATTCCCCTTAATTTCTCAATTTTAAATTTGAAATTAGATCTGTGTAAAAACAGCATTTCGGATCTGTCTTTTACATTCCACAAGTCACTAACCAAGAGATCTTTCGTATATTGCCTGAATTCATCAGTTGAACCTAACGATGAAAAACAAAAAATTGTTTAAAACGCTGTTTAAGTTTATGGCATGAGGGATATCTATAGTCTGAGCGATTTTTATTAACAAGTGTTAGGTCTGTTGGTTCCGTTGCTTCTCTAGCTTTGGTTTTTAAACCATATCACAGTACACGTGATGAGTAAACTCGTGTTTCAATGAGTTGTTTTTTAGACGGCATTAAGTGTACCATTTTAAATATGATACATACATGTAGTGATACATTTTAAGTGCATTTGGAATAAGATAAATGCTCTTTTTTCCCTTTCTATTTCTCCCTCTCTCACAAATACGTGCACGAACCGTTTGGAGGAATTCTCTGAAATGCGCTATTACCCAACGCATTGTGAAATATTTCGAGTGCACCTAAATGTCACGTACAGTAACATAAATATGAAAAGTTGAAATCTGTCTATATTAACATATAATAACATACGAGATGATTGCACCTCTCTCTCGAACGACTAAAGCTCCCTGTACATTGCAGTATAACTAAGGAAATGAAAACAAAACTACCGGTAACATGTTTCATTTTTGCCTGCCTCCCTGTGAACACAACTTCTCACTTACGAGCGTATAGCTGTATGTTTTGTACTAATAATAGAATTCATTTAAGAGAGGGTACTGTTAAATTTAAAACAATGAATGTTTACGTAATTAAAATATGTACTTATGTACGTAAATATATGTGTTAATAGTTGTAAAGCACCCACACGTAAGCGATAATGCCCAGATTCCACTATATGAAAACAAGGACTGTAGGCCATTAAATACAGTGGACCGTTACCTTGAAACATAACTTCAGTATAAGTTTACAGAAAACCGTTAAACCCCAAACTCTGTCGTCGTTCCGCCACTTGTAATTTTAGTCTCGTTGTGATCACCAGATGTTTTTTTGAGCCCTGCAATACGTCTCGATGCCAGCTGTAAGGGCTAGGTCCTTTGTAGAAAAACTGTATTGTAGTCTCGCAACCATCTGCCAACATTGTTAATAAAACCTCGCACGTGCCCGCACGCGACATATATCCAAAACCAACATGTACGCTGCGCACGTGCTGCGTGCGTAGTAAACGAGCAGCGGTTGCATAGGGCGAGTTACTTCTACAAAGACTTGCGTGAATATCCAAAGTCGTACGCGTTGCGCACGTGCATTGGATCGATATTTCTGCAGCTTTTGCTGAGAAGATTAGTCGTAGCTCAATATCGTAAACGTCAGTAATTATTAAAAAAATAATACAAAAGGTAGGAATGAATTTACGATACTTATTAATATTATAAGACAAATACTATGATAAACTTAGGTTTTAATTTTCTCAGGTTTTATGTGTTTTTTTGAATAAGTCCGTTATGAGGTTTCTTCGAGGATGCGTAACAATTGTTCTACTATAAGGCTAGTACGTTCAATCAAGTATTTCCTACGCGTAAATTTTGTGTGTGAATGTAATGTTTTCTTCGTAGATATATTTCTTATTATATACTGTTGAGGTTATTAGAGAGGTTTTGCTTATTCCCTTTATACACTGCAGTAACTTACAATGTTTCTGCACCAATAGTATAAAGCACAACAAACAGTTTTACATCTTTTTCGACCAGGAGTGTAAACAAATCCTAAATAAAATATTTAAGAAGTCATGAGCTAGACATCATTTAGAATTTTCTATTTGCTTTAATATTTTACTTATGCCATTTTTGTATTTTTTTATCGTGCAAAAATTTCAGGAATTTGTCAGTCAGATTTTCTCACAGTTATCCGTTAAGTTAGCACGAAGTTCTAAAAAGGTTATTGTTTTCTATACTTTTAATATGCCCCCCAGTGGCTGAGCGGTATGTCTGCGGACTCACACGCTAAAATCCGGGTTTCGATACCCGTGGTGGGCAGAGCACAGATAGCCCATTGTGTAGCTTTGTGCTTAATTCAAAACAAACAAAACAACAACTTTTAATATTTTAATTTAGGTGTTACATATTGTTTGCTAGAGGAAGTTTAGAACATGACGTATTGATGATGCTTGACACCTAAAATGTCCTTAGTGTTTAGATTTGACGGAACTTCTGGAATTTTCTATAGAACTGAAAAACTTATCAAAACACTAAAATTAATTCGTCAGTGAGTTAACCTGTTACCATGTTATCGAACAATTACGAAATGTTGTAATTAGTCAAGATTTGAACTGTGTCGTGGTAGATACTGAAGAAAATTTAACAACTAGGTGTGTATTTAGATTTATTTGTGAGTTAGGCTTATCAACATTCGTAGCATGCAAAATGTGCAAGTTTGTTTGTAATTAAGCGCAAATCTACTCCATAAAGGGTTATGCATGTTTTGCCTACCATGGGTATCGAAACCCCGTTTCATGCGGTGTAAGTGCAAAGACATACCGCTGGATCACTGGGGTAGGGGTGTAAGTTACACTAATGAAGTAAACTGCTTTACTTTTGCTTATGTGGAATGGACTTCGTACAATTTTTACTGAGTAATCGAAATGAACCCGCCCAACAACAAGAACCGTTATAACAATACTCTGAACCACAGACGCTCCGCTGGCAGTAATCCAACGTGTTAGTGTCTACACTGTAGTGTGAGGGAAACTGTTTTATGTGGCGAATGATTGTTTCGAGAACTATTTTCTGTTAGAGAGTTGTAAACGATGGATTGAAAGTATACTGTCAAACAAAAAAACATACAGTAATCGTTATAAATTCCTGTAACTCTTTTTATCTAATGTAGTGTTTTACGTGAGTACGAACAGATTCCTGTTTTACTGCGCCAACTGGTCCTTTCTATGTCTTTGTAGTATTTGGGCAAATTAGTAGAAGTAAACCAATGAGATAACAGTTCAGCTTGATCTTTATATTACCAAATTAATGAAATCGGTGTTGTTGTTTTGAATTAAGCACAAAGCTACACAATGGGTTATCTGTGCTCTGCCCACCACGGGTATCGAAACCCGGATTTTAGCATTGCAAGTCCTCAGACATACCGCTGAACCACTTGGGGTCATCAATGAAATAATGTGTTAGTTAAAAAAAAGTATTTTTTTTGGTCGATAAACGTAGTGGGATAAAGCTGGCAGTTTAGTGTATCCTGGTCCTTATACAGTGTTTCTCCGAAAATAAGACAGGGCTTATATTAATTTTCACTCCAAAATATGACACTAGGGCTTATTTTCGGGGGATGTCTTATTTTGATATATTAAAAAAATGAAGTTACAAAGTAAAAATTATAAAAAACTATTAAACTAACCATTTAAAATAAACTATTATTAAACTAACTGATTAATACTTAAACAAACTAATTAATAAATTATTATTTTTTATTTCTTTCCTCTTCCTGCCATTCTTAACTAGGGCTTATATTAAAACTATCCCCAAAAATCACACTAGGTCTTATTATCGGAGAAACACGTTAATATTAAACTAATGACATGACGTGTTGATAGAAAGAAGTAATTTTTGCTATATATATACACTGGTCTCAGAGCTGTCCCACTAGACTCGCGAATTTTCAGTCGATGCTTGCCCTTCTGACATTCTGCGAGTAGTGTCGGAAGGTTCTAGAAACATTTTCCTACGAACATATAAAGAAATATGAAAAAAAGTCAAACTTCTAACTGATATCCATCTCGGTGTTTAAAATGTAAAACGTGCTTATGTGTTGATTTATAGGAATTTAAATTTTAATTATTTGTACATTGGAACTCTTGTATTCATTCGATCAATTTAAAACATGTAAGTGATATTGGTACATATATAAAAATGCAAATTTGGTTAAAATATTATGCATCAGAATGAAATATTAAAATATGGAGGATTTATTATCGTATATCATACACTAATAACAGATAAATAGTCGCTTCCATTTCGCTTCGTTAGAAATTAGCAACATATTTATTTTCGCTTAAAGTAACGCTGCTCAAAATGTTTGTTTGTTTTTGAATTTCGCACAAAGCTACTCGAGGGCTACCTGTGCTAGCCGTCCCTAATTTAACAGTGTAAGACTAGAGGGAAGGCAGCTAGTCATCACCACCCACCGCCAACTCTTGGGCTACTTTTTTACCAACGAAAAGTGGGAATGACCGTCACATTTATAACGCACCTACGGCTGAGAGGGCGAGCATGTTTGGCGCGACGCGGGCGCGAACCCACGACCCTCGGATTACGAATCGCACGTTTTACACGCTTGGCCATGCCGGGCCTACTCAAAGTGTTAACTATTGTTTCAGGTCGAAAAAACAACAACAGGTGTTTAGTTAAAGATATGCAATTAATATTCGTGAAATGTTTAGACTCGTATATAGTTAACGACAGTTTTTAAAAAGTCAAAATCATTATTTCTGTCCAAAGAAGAGTTTTGTTTCTTTTTGTTTTAACCACACAACAGGTTGTTTTCACTCTGTTTACCTTGGGGAATCGAACACAGAGTTTGAGCGCTCACCCACTGGGAAACGCACAAAAAAAGTAGTTATGACCGTTAGGACCCGGCATGGCCATGTGGTTAAGGCACTTGACTCGTAATCTTAGGGTCGCGAGTCCGCATCCCTGTCGCATTAAACATGCTCGCCCTTTCAACCGTGGGGGTGTTATAATGTTACGGTCAATTCCAGTAGTCGTTGGTAAAAGAGCAACCCAAGATTTGGCAGTGGGTATTGATGACTAGCTGCCTTCCCTCTAGTCTTACACTACTAAATTAGGGACGGCTAGCGTAGATAGATAGTCCTCGTGTAGCTTTGCGCGAAATTCAAAAACAAACAGTATGACCATTAGACACTGGTTTCAGGAACTGTTGTGCTAACTTGACCATTATGAAAATGTTGCGTTATTTATAGAAGGCCATAGTAATTAATAGTTACAACATTCCTTTGAAACAAAATCCCATTATAAAATGTTTACCTGGCAAAACATAACTGCGCAACGATTTCTTATTCTTTAAAAGCCTAGATAGAGGGCGCCCTATTCGAAACACTCTTGCTAATAAATATATTTTTGTAAACTTTAAAGAAATGATGCCATATCTTTTGATTAACATTACCTACTCTGCACTTGTCTACATGTTAGCTCATAATATATCTTTCTTATTTTCTTTTTTGTGTGCATGATTTCCATGAAATTTAGAAATTTCTATCTATCTGTATCAGTTTACTGTTCCTTGCATTAAACGAAGTGTCTGCATTTTGTGGCAAGCGTTTTCTTCTATCTTATTTACAGGCTGTATTTCTAAAGTACCTCCTAGGGAATGAGTGACAAATGTTAATTTATGGACTTATAACACCACAACTGAGGCTTAAATTGCCTGTGGTGAATAGAGTGCAAATAGCCCATTTCGTAGCTTTGCGCGAAAAAGAAAGAATAACAGTCACCCGCACATACATAGTTTTGTTTTATTCGAGTGTTGTTTCTATAGGTAACGAGTTGTTTCTCTGTCATATTTGAAATAATGCAAATACGAAGTATCTCAACTGACAGAAGAATGTTCTTTGTAAATTATTTTGGTCAATAGCTTTACTGTCTCACACATCAATGAGCGAATCTAATTTTCTATTATGCTCTATAAATTTGTTTACTGTTTCAGCATTGCGAAACTATACACACCTAGATTTACTTCATGATGATAAAAGCCTGAATCTGAAGGAAAATCTTGCCAAAACACATCAGATTTTCGAAACGTTATTTCTTTTTTGTTGTATAAAATTGTATTATTTTTAGAGGTCTTTTTTAATATTTATTGTATACTTTTTCC
This sequence comes from Carcinoscorpius rotundicauda, assembly GCA_011833715.1. Classification (NCBI taxonomy): domain Eukaryota; kingdom Metazoa; phylum Arthropoda; class Merostomata; order Xiphosura; family Limulidae; genus Carcinoscorpius; species Carcinoscorpius rotundicauda. The sequence goes on along the minus strand of CM022404.1, from coordinate 33,585,050 downwards.
ACATAAAATGCTAAATGTTTTTTCTTTATTTGTCTCTTTTCCACAGAGCTGGTAGTATGAACACATTTTAGAACAAAAGTTTAACAATACAGTATGCCACTGGCCTTTCAAGTTGGGGACTCTGACACAGATATACAGGACATGCACGAGCTCGTTGCCGGTTATCGCGCTTGTGCAGAAGAAGCCATCCGTTATTTAATAGAGGAAGAAAAGGTTGCCCCTGACGATCCTTTAGTGCTCGGACTTTGGCAACATCTCCTACTGCAGGAGGCAGAGCTCCTGGGTAACCATGACAATAATCCCGATTCGGATGATTCCGGTTTCGAGCTAAACGAAAGTGACCTAATGTCCCATGAAAGGTCAACTTCATGCTTCTCTGACCCCGACGAATTGAACAGCCCATTGTCATCACAGAGCGATTATCTCCACGCACTTTCTAGTCCCACCTCATCAGATGACCCTACTGATCACCACAGTCATTCGTCGGACATTAGCCGAACGACATCTCTCTTCCCTGAACCTCACGTGCATGTGCAGCAGAGAACTCAAGAGGGTGATCTCCAAGACCTTTCCTCGTGCTTGAAAATGACGACATCAAAACGCGAGCCTGAAATTAGGTACGAGCAAAAGTAACCATCTAGTCAAGAAGGATTTGTTTAAAAGTTCTCGCGTTAACGTCAAAAACTGTGTTGTGAATCATTATTCTGTATTTAAAAACTGAATGAAGTGTTTATACTTGTAGCTGTGCATATAGAGACGTAAGTTGAGCAGACTTCCAAAAGTTCGGATATATATAATATATATCTATTGAGAACATCCATGTAAAATGGCGCACTTTAAATATATTAATATTCATAACATTTTGAAGCTGTTCGTGCAGTAGAATATCAGTTTGTTGTTCTGAGTATCTCGTGGAAACATATAGTGATCAGTGGTGACACGAAATATACCCAAGAACATTACCAACTTCAGTGTTAATTATTATTATTATTACTTGTTTAATGTTGTACTTACAGGCACACAGGTTTACAAAGTTTCTTACCAAATTGACTATTAATATTCAACAATTAAAGAGTTTTATTATTGGAAATACACGGCAAGTATTTATATTAACGAATGTTTGTAGCAAAGTGACTCTTAGTAATTACTTATGTGTATGTGTGCGTGATAGATTTTACTAAAGTGTGAAAGACTTCTGTATTTCATGTGTAGTGTTGGATTACTACGAGTGAAGTTATTGGTGGATTGCTAGTTATTTGACCAATCAATGGGGAGTAGATATAATTAGTTCACCTAAATCAATGAAACAAACAAAAATTACGTCAAATATTCGGTGATAAATGTTCTATTTAATTGAAAAGACTGCAACTTATGGAATATCAAAGGTGACATGTTGAAATGCGGCAAGCAGTATTGTCCTCGTACAGCAAATAAACCAAAGCATGTATTTTACGTAACAAAACGTAATAGATAGACATTATAAGAATATGACGTACAAAATGAATGTTTTTCTCTTTAGTCTGTAAATATGTGTCTTCTGTGTGTAAACTTATAACTTCATTTGTGACCAAAGAAAATTTCTCTCAGTGAATTGTTTGTTATTTTTATTACTATAGGACATTAAAATGTAAATCTTTAAGGTCAAACGGTTGTAGTTGTTATTTTTTAATAATATTTATTTGTAAGCCCTTTGGTGCCTCAACAGTAGGCAAAGTGCAGATAGCCTAGTGTATAGCTTTCTGCCTATAACCATTCATTTGATTAATAAACAAAAATGACAAGCCCACCAGAAACTCGAATAGGAGGTTCTGTAATTAACATTCCATATTAATTTTTAATATGATATAAGTGGTAATATTGCTTAACATGGCTAAAATAACCCTTTTTAAATAAGCTTCCATCCTTCTGTTTTTCTTAGAAATGAAATCGCATTTAAAATGTTAACCCTTTTTGACGTTGTCTTCAACATAATTAAATAATAAATTGTTATACAAAGTACAAAAATAGAAGAATATCTTTTTGAAATAATGCTACTTGAAATTAGAATTTGACTGTTTTTTACATTAGATTGGCGTTTTTGTATCTTGAATGAGTGACGAATTGCGAGTGAAATATGACTTCTATCTCACGCCATCTGAAGTCAGTACCAAGAAAAAAATATAAAAGCATGAAAGTTTTTGCACACGGATACAACGTAACAATTCAACTTGCACGTGCAGTTACATGTATGTATATTTTAAAATGTTATAAAATTATAATAAAAGACGTTTGAAAACTATCTTTATAATAACAAAGCTTTTCTTTTTAGAGAGATGTACGATATTTCTTAAACTTTTGAAATGCGTATTAATTTATTTTTCGTGTATAATTCGGATATTTAATCATTTAATACAGTGAAGTCCTGCTGAATATCCAGTGGAATCGATCAGAAAATTTGAAAAGACATTTTCATCTGAATTAATAATAAATTTATTCGATAATATACAAGATATATTACAAGGAGTAGGTGGTAAACATGATTGACGTCCTCATAATTAAAATAATATCTCTCTTTGTTAAAGAGATAAAAAACTTACAGAGAAAAAAAAATTGATTTTAAAGGTGTTTTAAGTGTTGCAATAATTCTTAAAATCGTACTGTAAAGATGCTCAGAGGGGATATAATTATATAAATTATTTTCGTAATTGTATTACTTGCCACAAAGAGTAGGTCATTGGTTGTTGTTTATTTCGACTGTAATAAAACAAATGTGCAATATTTCTTTTCAATAACCCTAGTAAAATTCTAAGCATAAAACTATTAATATATATTTTAAACACAATATACAGTTTTTACATTTCTTTAAGAAAAAGAAGTAGAAGGGTTGAAAGAAAAAAACTGTTGATTAATTTGCTCGTGGCATTACAGCCTTTCTCTTTTGATCGGAATGTAATCCTGTCTTCAAGGCCTTGTGTCACTGGAGTAGTCTTCTGAATATATTTTACAATCAAGTCAGAGTCAAGGTCCCCTGGCGGAAATAATTGTAGGCATAAGAATAGAAATCGGAAAACCTTTCGTATATTGAAATATTCCTGCTAAACCTTCGATTAAATAACAGCGCATAAATAGTTTTAAAATATATCAAATAATCATGTTTAATATCACCTTTCATCCATAATGATAACATATGTAATTGGTATTTTAGTAAATATAAATCATTGTTTTGCCTCAAATATATATATATATATATTTTAAAATCTTATACCATTTTAAAATTTCAAAATACATATATACCACTTTAATTTTCACAGACGAAACCCTTACATTAATTTTTTTTAATGTTTTATGTCACTGAGTGTTTTCTGGTAGTAAAAACCATCAGTGATGTGAATTGTTATGTAAAATTTAAACTTCCAAGTAAAAAAAAAAGTCAATTAATTTGAGGAAATTTTTTTTCGAGGAACGAGACTTAAGCTGCTACAGAATTGAAAGTCGTAGTAATAACCTGTGTTGTAAAGTTTTACTGCTTTACGTGGAATAAAGGCATAGCCATCTCCTCCCTTTGTTAAGTAGGTTGGCATGACAACACTGTATATTTCACTCTCGTTCACAGGCAAATATCGGGGAATGCGGCAGCTTGTACACTTCACTTTTAAATCCACCACTCTGGTTCCGGGGGATCTGTGTATGTCATACGTCACTCTTAATCCTTATAAAGAAAATAAAATAGTAATTTCAGTAAATTAATAACAAGCAACACAATATTAAATGTTTGAAGACATTTAAAGGCAACTTATGAGTGCATGTTCATAAACTGTTCCACAGTTAGTTATTATGTTTATAGAATTTCGAATAAAGTTACCAGAAAATTATCTTTGCTAGCGATCCATTATTTTGAAATGATAGACTAGAAGGATGCCAATTATTCAATCTCAACAATCATCAACTCTTTGACTATTTTGTACCAACTAATAATAGAGAGATTGCCTGTCACTTTATAACACCGCACGACTGAAAAGCAAGCATATTCGGCGATGATTTAATTTTTTCATGTAAAAAGGAGTTTAGAAGCCTACTATGAAATTTAAGCATCACATTTTATTTAAAAATAATAAGTAAAACATTCAGTACAATATATATATATACATATATATAATAAAAAATGCAATTAACAACACAGGTAAATACGCAGATAAAAATAATAAAATTCTGTTCACAAACAATCAACACCTGAAATTTGTAAAAATCGACCTGGAGGATCCTCTGCTTTTACGTCATAATCAGAAACCGAATGTTCTAGCAAGGTAACTAAATCACGCCCGTACAAGTCCACGATATCGATGGTATTTCTATATGGTGATACGGAGAGTACGTCTTCCATAGTGACTTTACCTAACGAGTAAACGGAAATAAGACTATATAAAACATATTCAAGAGCTAACGGCAGATATGTCTGACATCCTAAAAATATAGAAGTAATATCTACACGTTTATTAGTGATATAAAGTGTAACAATTAGAAGTGGTCCGTATTGATGATTATCAGGTCATCCCATGAGTAATGTCCAAAAATTTAATACAGAAAGTTCATCACCATTTCTGTCTTGTAGAAGGCTTTCATGACTAAAATACGTAGTAAAACATGTATAAAAATGTTAAGACAGATAAAAGAAACTAACCCGGCTCCACCTATTCACATCAATAACCAAATAAATCCTCATGAAAATGGATGTGTCTGAGGAGCACATTAGGCATATAATACTTTATGGGTTTAAAAAAGGCAATAGTGCAGCGGAAACTACACGAAACATTCAAGCTGTTTATGGCGCGGAGTCTCTCAATGAAAGTAAATTTCGAAGATGGTTTCAGAATCGGATGATTACAGCTTAAGTGATGCGCCACGTTCAGGTCGTCCTGTTGGATTTAACCTGTTCAGTGCCGTAGACGAGATAACTCGTCCAAGCCGATCAGTAACACAATGCCACGGACGAATTAATTCGTCCACAATAATACCTAACTTCAATGCTAGACGTCAGCACCATACAAGCATTTGACCTACGTACAAATTGTTTCACTTTCGATCCAAAACGGCGTCACGAAAAAAGTCACAAAATAAAGAAGCATTATAGTTGTATTGTAGCAGTTGAAATACTTGGCAGTCAACAGGTTAATGATGATTTCTCCACAAGGGCCTATTTCACCTTGCCAGTAAAGGGAAAATGAAAAACATCGTTCGTAAACAGGTTCATTGTTCATTTCCAAAATCAAACCTAAGGTTCTTAGTTGTTGTTTTTTCATAAATTCACAAAATATTTTTATCTATTTAAATATGGAATTGGAATGGGAAAACAAAGAGGTTTTTTTCTCCTTGAAAACCCGGGCAACACTGTTAGTCAGCTTGTTTTGTTTGTTTGTTTGTTTTGGAAATTCGCACAAAGCTACTCGAGGGCTATCTGTGCTAGCCGTCCCTAATTTTGCAGTGTAAGACTAGAGGGAAGGCAGCTAGTCATCACCACCCACCGCCAACTCTTGGGCTACTCTTTTACCAACGAATAGTGGGATTGACCGTCACATTATACACCCCCACGGCTGGGAGGGCGAGCATGTTTAGCGCGACGCGGGCGCGAACCCGTGACCCTCAGATTACGAGTCGCATGCCTTCACACGCTTGGCCATGCCGGGCCTTTATTTTCTGAATCATGCTAACATTAATTTCATATAGCTTAATGATCTAATACTGCGTGTTTAGTTAAAAAAATAACGTTACTAAGTATTCACACGTCCACACATTAGCGAACCTCCAGGAAAGAGAACAATTAGATTAGTCGTACTTGTGACGCAGCGATAAATACAATAAAATATAATTTTAAAACTTTACCTTGATTGATTATTTCGTCGATGGATGCTCTAATTCCTCCAGAATTCCATATTCCAATGGCCACCTTGGTCCACTTATCTCCGCTAGGGGCATTGATATACTGGTGGACGGCAGCATCAGCTAGGAAGTTCCCTAGGTTACACTCCTTCATCCGACACACTTTTCTGTCTCCCTTCAGTAAAACTTTGGTGTGCCCCACTGTTTTTCTCCCTTTCTCTATTACTTCTTTTGTGTAGGGAGCAAGTGCTTTTAAAATTGATGGATCTAGTAAAAAATAATTAAAACAACTTTAAATTTAGTTCTCCTAATAACACCCAGTCTCTGCACATTGACTTAGAAAATATGAGGATATTGAGCTGCTGCTTTAATAATATTTAATAAAATACAAAATAAAAGCCGTTTAGTTAGAACTGAAGAGTACAGACATAATACATTGCAAAAGTTATTTATTTGTGTTTCATAATTTGTAGATAATAACAGAAAATACAACAAAAATTGTCTTCTTAAAACGACTAAATGAGATATATACACATATATGTACTAAAATATAATAAAACATGTTTAAATAGCTTAAATAATATTCATTTATACATGTATAATCACGAACTCAACAAACCTCTTTAACACAAAAGTACACAAAATACCCTGTATCATAAAACATACAAATACCCTTTAATGAAGAAAAGCAACATTGAAGTACAGAGTCACATAAATGTAAAAATATATCTAAATGAAAGAATTAGATTTCAAAAGGGAACTTTGACAAAGATTACCAACTCCTTTTATAATGGAGTAGTCCAACAAACTATGCCCATAAAAAATACTCGTTAACAAAAATTTCTTAGAAAGATAATTTATCCCCTTTAGTAGAGAGCAGTAAAACATACTATACTTAATAATGAAAATATTTAACAAAAAAAACAAGAGATATAAAAAATGTATTGTGGATCCTAAAATATATATTTATATAAACAGATGAAAAATAAATTCTGAGAAAATCACAATTTTAATAAGTTTAAAAATCATTTAGTATAAACATGACCTTTTTCAATAAATGATAAAATTGAGTTTTAAGTCATGAAAACTCCCATTCTCAATAAATACAAACAAACAAACTGATGACATATGAAAAATAAATACGCTGTAAAACACATATGTGGAATACTTCTTGTAAAAAATGAAAAGCTTTGATCTTTATTTCTTTTGCATACATGCAGATGCATAAAAAACATAGGTATGACAAAGAACAATCAGAGGAACTTTATTAAATAAAATAACGCTATATTATATATATATATATAACCTTTCAATTTATATTCTTTTATAGATTTGCACATGTGTGAGAGAGTTAAGGCACACTATCACAAAAATGCAAAACAAAATAAGTATTTACACACATAACACACCCATTAAATTCAAAATAACACAAACACATATAAAACTGATCAATCTTTGCCTTCTATTCATACTCACTTGTACAAAGGACAGTGGGCACTTTTCTTAAAATACAAAACCTATAAAATAGTTCAGTACACAAAATTCACAAGAAATTGTTCTTGTTGTTTAGAATTAAGCACAAAGCTGCACAATGGGCTATCTGTGCTCTGCCCACCACGGGTATCGAAACCCGGATTTTAGCGTTTAAGTCCGCAGACATACCGCTGAGCCACTGGGGGGCACAAGTGAAACTGTTAAAAGCTTTATCTCCGACATACACTAATGTATGTAAAAAATAAAACCTTATATAAAACAATAATACCAAAATACCACTTGGAGAATAATAAATTAAAAAATATATACATGTATATAAAGTCAGTTGAGGTTTTGTTTCCCATTACCTTAACCCTGCCAGCAGATTATTCAGGACCACCGTTGTTTCGTGGTTGTATGCTTCTAAAAACTTCAAACCATTTTGGGCCTTTAAGAGAGCTCTCTTTCTCTGTCAGCCTGGTCTACAGGAAACTTCAAATTTTTGACATAATGATTTGGAGATGTCGACCCCCTGTCTCAGTAAATCTTTTTTCTGGATTTACAGGGCTTAAGAATCTGTCCGTTTGGCAACCATCTTCTGAAATTCAGTTTCCAGCACTAGAATATTTTAACATGGGCTGGATCAAGATAACTTCTGATGGCTTAGCAGGAAGATTCAATCTTGAAATTCCCTGGGTTTACTTCCGGAGGTCTTTTGACTGGTGATGTTTTGTCTTAACCTACCATATATGTGTTCCCCAGTTTTCTTACTGTCAAAGCCCCATCGCTATAGTTGAAATTTTTTAATTCATCTGGAGCTCCCAGTGAAGGGGTGGCAGTGGGAAAGTCTGGTGAGTGAGCTGGTTCTTCTGGATAGCTGTGGTAGTATTGGTGACTGGTGTTTCTGAGATGAATTGCTCCACTTGAAGTATGATCACGTGTGATACTATCTCTGGATGTTGACAGTGTATCTTTTGATGGGATTTATCTCTTGGTCGGACGTTTCAAAACTCACCTGTTTCTTATTTAACACTAATTCCTAACATCAAATCCTTTGTTACTATGTCATTATTTTTTATTATTATGATCTTTGTGTAATTTTTCTTCTTTACTGATTGTCTGTGGCCTAGACAAGAGAAGAAACTGTGGTACTTCAGCTAAGTATAGCCTGGATGTTCAATGGAGACCACTCTAAGTGGTCTTAAACTCGCTGGGCACAGTCTACATCAACAACCCTTGGTCATCCTCACTTCCTTTGTGCTGAGATTTATCCTTGAAAGGAAGATTCAATCGACCATCATGGGTGCTTCACATAACATCAGATTTTCCTGAGTCAGCAGTGTTTGGCTGATCATTGTCATGAGCCTTGACAGCATGGGCAAAAGACCTATTTCTAGAAGAGGATTTCTTCTAGACCCAACACTTCTCCATATATTCTCCCACTTTCTTTATTTTTTTTTGTAGTTGTAAACTCTCCTTCATGGTCGTGAATATTTATACATCCATGATGTCATTTTTTTTCATTATAAGCATTTTTTACAACTGTTCCACTCAAAGTATCAAATGAGGAACAGAATGTACAAAAACAAAATAGAAAACTCTTCAATAAATTATGTGGTTAAGGCATCAAAATTTATTCTTCCTTCTTATTTATGTTATTCTCAGAAAAACCAAATCTCATGCAAATAACAGATAGGCCTGTTTAATATCAAGAGCATCAAACAGAATATTTTTATATTAATCTGAATTTGAAAACTCAACTGAGTTTTAAACGATATAAAAATAAATAGACTGGACACAGTTGAATAAAAGTTAAATCAATCTTTATTAAGGACCTAACACACACAAAGCATATACAATTCAAAATTAGCCTCAACTGAATTGATGAATGGATTGTCAGCATTCATCTAGAGAGGGATGAATGCTGACAATCCATTCACCAATTCAGTATAGGCTATTGTAACTTACAGATATCACTTACTTGACCAGAAATTGATATCACAGTCATTGACACTTTTAACAAAGACGTGCAATATTCACTCAAGTAAAGTAGATATTATTTGCTATGAAAAACAAGGCAACTAAAAAGAAACAATTCAATAGTTTTTAAGGAAATTAACTAAACAAAAAAAATACAATTAATTGTGGAGAAACCACAAGATATACAGAGGTATAATGGGATTAGAATCAATATTTCGGAGAATCCCACTTTATATGATCATACAGTAGATTTCGCGTTTCGGCACTTCTTTATATATAACTGTACCGATAATTACATGTAAGCATATCATATAGTGACTAAAACCATTGTATTGACACTTTAATATTTATATTGAGAAAAACAAGTGTAGATAGGAGAAAATAACATACATTAGATTATTTCATGTAAAGTGAAGACGACTGCTCATGGAAATATCCTAACTATATACGCACTGTTTTCTAGAAAAAAAAATGGATTTCTTAAGCTACTTCAAAGCATGCCAATTTGTATACATTTACATCATTATAATTTATTCTTAAAAACACAACACTTCTCTAGATATTACAGAAGTTACAGGATATATCTCGGGAGAAAATCTAATGTTTAGATATAAGAAATGTCAAATTTTAACAAATCTTGTATCTCAGAACGGCTGGTATGATAAGCAGAGAACAACGTTTTGACCCTCCTAGGTCATCTTCAGATTAACAAAGACAGAGTTTACAACTAACCGTCGCCACGTCTTAGGGACGAGAGTACAAAAAGTGCGGGACTGTAAGGGGCGTTACAGTTGGATGTTAGGTTATTAATTAGTATAGGTATAAAGGTGTTCTTTTATACTGATTTCATTTTAGTTTTAATTGTTGTATAAGTAGGTCTTAAAAACCTTGTCTTAACAACATTACACAATTTTATATCCAGTTCAAGGTGTTGTGAAACTGATATAAAAACAAGAATAAGTAACATGGGTTAATGATGAAAGTTTAAAAGTGTCGGTTAAAATAATGTACTGTGAAGTATGTTGCAGAACGTATGCACGAGGATATTTCCACTTCAATTTTGCTTAATCGAGAACAATTTCCAAGGTGATCTCTTTTCCAAAACACTATTCTAAAACTTGACGCTTTCCTTAAAATTCGATACATTTGATACTTATGTTATTAAAATTTTGTATCACGATTTTTATAGTATTGCATAGTTTACAATTTTAAATATAATTACATACAATCAATAGATGGCGCTGAAAACATTGAAAGGCTCAGTTTTTACTTTTTTTTGTGAAACACATTCAGTTTTAAAGTAAGAATGTATGATAAGAGACAGTTGCACCTAAAGTGCTTATCAGTAACCTCTTTCTCTATTAATTATGCTTAACCTACCTTCTTCTACTTCATTATCAAGAAGAATAGGGTTCCCATTCCATGACATCACACGACCTTTGTTATCGAAGCCCACCTCGAGATACCCGAGGTACTTTCCAAATGCATAATCTTGAACGACTAAAGCCTTATTACCACTCAGGTTTTCCACTACTACCGGGTACGTATCTTCCGCTTCTTCTGACGAGGGTGGATTACCTGTCATGTATTGAATATTCTATAACTATTCCAAAGTAAGAAGTTAAGGAATAACTTATCAACTGCGATATACACTGCACATATCATGTATAATTATATGTGTGGAATGTCATTACCAGCTTAACACCGTATGTGATATTAAGTATCCTTGTTTGATGTAACGATACAAAATGAGTCAAATTTTTCGATAAAGATGATTTCACCTAAATATTAGAAATTTTCAGAGATTCAATTTTTATTTGTTCTCTGAAATACTTCTATCTTATGCATAAAGTTAGTATATATTAAATTACAAATGAATTTATCGTATTAGTCTTTAACACTCAAATCTGAACTGTCACAAAGTAAAGTGAAAGTAACAATAAAAAAAACCCTTCTCACAGTCTCTAGTTGTGTTACAGCAAACCCACATTGGGTTATCTATTGTGTCCATCGAGGGAAATTGAAACCCTTATTTTGGCTCTGTAAATATGAAGATTTACCGCTGTCCCAGTTGCTGTTTCTAGTTACTGTAGTAATAAAACCTATTTTTATGGTCTCCAGTTACAATAGTAAATCCTGTTATTTCAGGCTTATCCTTGGAGGTAGTGTAACTTAATGTTTATACTCAAATATTTTTTCGGGATTTTAGCCGTGCCTATAGGCAACTTTATACGTTTCAGTATTGCAGCCATAACGAAAAGATGAGGTCCAGGGACTTCTGACACTAAAACTGGAAGTTCGATCCTTGTTTTGGCCACACAGCCCATAGCGTAGCTTTACGTTTGAAACAAACACGCATTGAATATTTTTTCACAGATTAATGCAAATGGGTTTTTGGGGTTTACGTATATTTAAAACACTATATGAAAGTTAATACACGATAAGACCTGGTCATTTTCATACAATCGTAATGTCAAAAAAAGAAAGGCGTTATTTTGAAAATAAATGCAGGCATTTTTAACGTAACGATACAGATTTTTATTGATGTTTATTGTTCTTGATTAGATATTAAATTGTTCAGATTGATGTAAATATTTGTTTCGAGTCGAACTAAAGGACTTTACTGTTCACAATGACTGTAACTTACAGCTCAGTTCAATGTAGTTGTTTATCATTATTTAATAATTAATCGGCATGGCTAGGTAGATAAGACACTCAACTCATAATCTGAGGGTCACGAGTCCGAATCTTCGTTACTCCAAATATACTCGATTTTTCAGCTACTCAATGGCTATTTGGACTAGCCGTCCTTAGCAGTGTACGTCTAGATGGGAGACAGCTAGTTATCGCCAACTCTTGGGCTACTCTTTTACCAACTCTTAGTGGGATTGACCGTCATATTATAACACTCCCACGGCTGAAATGGCGCGCATATTTGGTGTGACGGGGATTCGAAACCGCAACCCTTAGATTACGAGTCGAGAGCTTTAACCACCTGACCATGCCGGGCCTTCATGGACATTAACTTTCGAGGACAATACCCTCATGCCTATAGAGTATAACAGTACATTATCCCCATGCATAAAAAGTGATATATTTTTATTAAACAATTATATACAATAAATATTGTAAAGCTTTTTTAAGTAAAATTGAAGTATATAAAGGGTGATATGAAGGAAATCATTGAAAACTACGTTTTAAATAAAGCAACAGTGATTTCTGAAAACTGTTAATCTTTATCAAAATCTAGACTAGATAATGTTTATAAACCTTTTAATCATAGGGATAAAATTCTACTATAGTCTTCTGGTATGGGTTTATCGTCCTACAGGCCTTTTGATGTAATGCTCAATAATAATTCCTGCAGTCTTAGCTCTCCTTGTGAATTCTACCAGACAGAAGTCCATTTAATGACTTTTAACTCACATAATTAATTAACTGAGTGTTTGGGTTGTTGACATTACCTGAGCCTCATAGCTGACAAAAATGTAAATTAATTTAAAGGTTATTTTTTTTAATTATACAAAAGTCTGACATGACCTGTTTACAACACTGTGTTTTTAACTAGAAATGTTTAGTTTTGCATAAAACATTCATGAATAATGCATCTCATGTTCATAGGTTTTTCACCATAGTGATATTTGGTTTTTAACTCTTTAAAACTTCAGGTAACATATAATGATACCTAAAAACAAACTTCACTTGCTTGTTTTTCTCATTCTTTCGTTGTTAAAAATGAACAGTGAAACACTTGGAAATGAAACAAAAACACAAACAGAAATTAAAGAAACCAACGTGTCATTTTAACCATAAAATGTATGAAAATGTGTTAAAAACTACAGGTTTATACGTTTATAATGCACTACATTGTATTGTATTACATTATTCTATAATATAGTGTTTTACACTTGTGTATATATGGCCCCACAGCTGCCTACAATGAAGAATCCAATTCAGTGTTTCATTCACTTATTATCTACCATTGTTGTTGTTTGTAATTTCAGAATGATTATACAGTAGTTCTGTTTCCAGCTAAGAAAAATGATTCAGCTCTGGTTTTATTACTCTTATTTTGTTGGTAATCGAATATTCACTGAATACGTTTAGACTCAATAGGGAGAACGATTTGAATATTTGGGGCGATTTTGGACTAAGCTTCTAGCGATCTTACTCTCCAAGCTACACACTTTTGATATGTAAATTACAGTTTAATTTCACAACAAGAGGCTACAGCTTTATAAATATGATTAAAGAAAGTATTTTATTTCAAAAAATAAATAATGTTTAACAGTACCTAATGATCAGTGAAGCTGCTACTTCGTTTGATCGTCATATGATCGTATGATGTTTCCGTGTCGTAAGACTGTGCCCTGATTGGTATACCATAAAGTCAGATTAATTTAGTACCGTATATGTCGATTTACTTTTCTAGATGTGTGAGGGAGGGTGAAGTTTGTGGAGAGGATGGGGCAGATACCAATCATTTCAGGGTCCCATGATAACTCACAGTAGTACTTCAACCAACTATCACATCTGTTCATGACAGAGATTAGTATCTATACTTATCCAGAATAACGAAGCGTGTTCGTAGGCTCGCAGTCTGTCATACCCACTTCCACTCGACATTTCAACCTCCATTCATGAGATGATTAGAACCTTTAACTTACCAGAGTAGAGAAACGTGTTTGTATGGCCTCCAACTACTACATCCACACCTGCCACTTTTTGAGCGATTTCCTTGTCTTTGCCAAACCCAGCATGTCCCAAAGCAATTATCTTATTGATTCCTTGGTTTTGCAAGCTGTTGACTTCCTTCTGTAAACATTCAACTTCGTCTGTAAACACCAAATCTCCTAAAAATGCAAAAAAAAATAACTTCTTGGTCTTGCAAGCTGTTCACTTCCACCTGTACAAATTCCACTTCATCTACAAACATCAGATCTCCTGAATAATAAAACAAACACGTTAAATACTTGGTCTTGCAAGCTGTTCACTTCCACCTGTACAAACATCAGATCTCCTGAATAATAAAACAAACACGTTAAATACTTGGTTTTGCAAGCTGTTCACTTCCACCTGTACAAATTCCACTTCATCTACAAACATCAGATCTCCTGAATAATAAAACAAACACGTTAAGTACTTGGTTTTGCAAGCTGTTCACTTCCAACTGTAAAGCTTCCACTTCATCTGTAAACACCAAATTTTCTGAAAAATGCAACAAAATAATTAACTCCATGGTTTTGCAAGCTGTGGATTTCCATCTATAAACATTTCACTTCAACTGTAAACACCACATCTTCTAAAAAATACAACAAACAAAAGGGGAATAACGATCCACTAATACTTTATTCAGATCATAGAGGGAGTAAATTTAGAACTTTACTACGAAAATAACAACAGAAATTTTCTTCAGTGTATATATATATAATTCTTACGGAATACAAATTTTGTGTGAGTGAGCGCCATGTATTAATTACAAAGTTTTTTGACCTGTTATTGCCTTAGGGTTTTAACACGGAGGAAGTTTTAGACCTTTAGTACAATGTAATCTCAAGAGAGTAGTAATATTCGTCTGCTCATTGGAATAACGTGAACAAATAATTACATCATTTACCCCATTAAATTATTAGTAGATAAATGGAAAATAATGGATGTCAATAACAGTATTAATTCTGAGAATGAAAGATACAATGCATAAGAGATAATTTACTGAAAACGATAGCCGTTATGGTATGCCAATACAAGACCGACACAATAGAAACGTAATGATCTATGAAAGAAAGTTTGTATACAGTGTATTACATACGTGCTGACATCTATTGGTGAATATTCAAAATTAAATGGCGAAACTTACGTTGAAGTGTAAAGTTGTACAGTACTTTGTATCATAGATGGTAAGAAAACGAAAAACAACATTATTACCATTGTTACTTGTTAGTTATTCTAACATATAAAAATAATAAAGTGGCATAAAATGTTACACTTCAAGTAATTCAAACTTAGAGATAGCTTAGTATAATTAGGATAAAAGTAACAGTTTCTAATGAATTAATGTGTGTGGCATAATTTATTCAAAACCAGTCCAAACTGTAAATATTACTAGCTTGTCCACAATATTAAAAAATAATTCTTTTTTTAGTGTACTATAGTTAATCATCAGGTGTAAAACTGTGTTACAGACAATGAGCTACTGCAATCGAATAATGTAGTTTGAGGGTCACTTTTATAACGCACCCAAATTGTGAAGTACAGTTTCGCGATGATAGGACGCGAATTACGCACTCTTAGAACAATAATCCGATACCCTAACCACATTCCCAAAAACGGATGTGAAACTATTTTGTGTTTATTTCTTAGGTTTAAATTAGTATCGCGGAAACTGTATTAATATGTGAGTGTGTGTTGACATTTATAAAATATAGATAATTAGTATACTAGGTTAAGAAATTTTGATGTTATTTGTTAAGTGTGGTGCAAAATATATTCAGCAAACTGGGTGGTATGTTTTAATATAGTTATTGTTTATTTATGAGGCGAGGTCCAGCATGGCCAGGTGGTCAGGGCGGTCGTTCGTTCGTAATATAAGGATCGTGGGTTCGATTCCCTGTCTCACTAAACGTCCTTGGGTACGTTATTCTGTGATGGTTGATTAAAGAGTAGCCCAAGAGTTGGTGCTAGCTACGTTTCCTCTAGTCTTACACTGCTAAATTAATGACGGCTGATGCAGATAGCCCTTGTGGAGCTTTGTGCGAAATTCAAAATGCAAACAAACAATCTTTTGAGTGCGTCTCCTTGTGAGACAGAAGTAAGTTTACAGATTTGCAAAGTTAAAATATAAAGTTCTATTCCCTGTGGTGGACACAGCACATAATTCAATGTGACTTTACCATAAAACAAACACTGGTCTTCCAGTGACAAAGCAGTATTTCTGCAGATTTATAACGCCAGAAACCGGTTTTCGATACCAGTGAAGGATAGAGCACACACAGCCCTTTGTGCTTAATTTCAAACAAACAAACACTTTATCCGTGTCCCATGGTTCGATGCCTGGAAGTTTCGGGACGTGTAAAGCTAAACTCGTAGGTTCAATTCTTTGCGGTGTAGAGAGCAGACAACCCAATATTACTTTGTTTCGAAATAAACTTTTGGTCATAACGAAATGAATGATACGTTCAAAAACATAGGTAACAAAAGGTAAACATAAAATGCTGCCTTGACAAAATAACATTTTCCAACTATAATTGCTCCTGGTGACGAACTATAGGACTTGGATCCTTCTAAATGTTGCTTTCCATATTAACAGTTATATTCCAAATTTGAAAGCAACAAGAGTCAATCATATATATGTAAAAACAGCTCGTTTGGGTTGAGAAAATTTTTTACCTAAAGAAGTGAACAACGTTTTGACCTTCAATCAAGAGTCAATCAGTTTTATCATGTTCTTTGGTGTTCCGTGATTACACCAACATAGCCAATCAAAATTCCTTTATTTCTGTTAACAAACAGAATTAACATTTTGAGTTTTATTCGGCGTGCTTGGACTATAAATCTCAGGATTCCTTGTTCGCGACTCCTTGCTGCAAAAATGTACCACTACATTGTGAGGTTGTGGGTGCGTTATAAACGTCATGATGAGATCCCATTGTTCGGCCAGGAAACGACAGTAACCCAAGAGTTGGCGGCGGGTGCTACTGACTAGCTGTGTTCTCTATAATACATCAGTTCAAATTAGGAACTTTACACGAGATTTCTGAAAGAAACAAATGTAAGCTTTATGCTCATGCGCTATAAGAGTGACAGTCAAATTCTACTATTTAATCAGATAAGTTCAGCCAAAGCATTGGTGGTAAGTGATGTTGAAAAGTCGTCTTTCTTTCAAACTGTCAGTTTAAAATTATGAATGGCTATTTGCATATCCAGTTGAGGAGCTAGCACGAAAATTCTGAAATAGTGGTTGTAACTTAAGTCCAGTTGATACACATCTGAAATCCTGATTCAGCCTTAGCTCCAATTTATGTACATCCAAAATACTGATTACATCTTATCTATATTTTATTTACATCAAATGAATTGACTTCTTGGCTACATTTCACATATATTTAAAACACTGATAATCACTCCTTAGTTGATACACATCTAGAGTATCTCATAATTCTAATTAATATCCTGTCTCACGATTTCTCTTTTCGTTTCTTTTTTTCTACACTCCGTAAAGCCGAAACCACAAAGATTGTGAAGATAAAACAATATATATATTTTGTAATTAGTATAGCTTTGTAAATAATATTAAATCAGCACACGCTGGTCACTTAATAACGTTTCCTAATCTTAGGTCATGTGATATTTGATAGTGGGAAAGATATGTCAAAACAAACCTCCGCTGTTATTCCTCATCTTAATATTGGCTCCAGGCTGGTTATTGACAGACAAGACATGACAAATCATCGTTGTAAACCTGACACTCTTGCTATCGCTGTCTGTTGACCGCTAAAAAATGACTAAAAAAATGTGTTTAATTGACAGACTGTAGATAAAAATAAACAGTAATAAGTTCTTGAAGCATTTGTTGACCAAGGTTTATAAATGTGTAGGTGTCTCTTGTTGTAAATAAGAAAGTTGACAGTTTCACTTAACCAAGTTTCACTGTCACCATCTGTCTTGTTGGGTACAAAAAGAAAGAAATAAGTATTACTTTTGTATAGAATATAGTTAGGCGTGACTTGCTGGTTAGTTTAGCCTGATCGAGAATCCGAGATCTCTTCTACTCCCATTACACAAAACATGCTCTCCACATTTTGCTGCTATGAGTGCGCTATATAGGTGACATTCAAATTCCACCATTCAATCAGAAAAGGTTCATCCCAGTGCTGTTGAGTTGTTATCTTCCGTTTAATCCATCAGTTGAAGCCCGGAATGGCCAGGTGGGTAAAGGCGTTGGACTCATAATTTGAGGATCGTGGGTTCGAATCCCTGTCGCACCAAACATTCTCACCCTTTCAGCCGTGGGGTGTTATAATGTGATTATTCGTTGGTAAAAAGAGTAGCCCAAAAATTGGCGGTGGGTGGTGATGACTAGCTGCCTTCCCTCTAGTCCTACAATGCGAAATTAGGGACCTCTAGCGCAGATAGCTCTCGAGTAGCTTTGTACAAAATTCAAAGAAACAAACTATTAGTTGAAAACTGTGAATGACTATTTGCGTATCCACTCGAGTAGCATAACAAGAAAATTATGAATACAACATATTAACAAAAAATGCACATTACCGTGGCTAGGTAACTTATGTTAAATAAGATAAAAAGTAGTAATGTTGTTATTAGCATTACAGATGGTATCGTGAATTGGGTGAATCTGATAAAGTTCTGGAGTGGATTTATATATTACTTAATAGCTACATAACTTTTGACCTCGTTATAAAGAGGCATAATTTTGTTTGCTAATTTAATTTCGCTCAATGCTTGTCGAATGTAATTTGCACTAATTGTCCCTGATTTAGAAGTGATGAACTAGAAAAAGGGTATCTAGTTGATCCCCCAAGTGAAACATCGGTAAGTCTGCGGACTTACAACGCTAAAAATCGGGTTCCGATAGCCGTGGTGGATATAGCACATATTTTGTATACCCTTACGTAAGCTACGATATATATATAACAGTTTGTGATATTCAAAGTAATGTTCACATTTAGAAATGTGTTCATAATTCCTACTATTTTTCAAATAATTCTTTTCTGAGTTGATTGTTATTGTTTTAAATTAAGCACAAAGTTACACAATGGGCTATTTGTGCTCTGGCCACCCCGGGTTTCGAAACCCGGATTTTAGCGTTGTAAGTCCGCAGACACGCCGCTGAGCCACTAGGGGGCTTCTGAGTTGATGTCTTCGAAACTGAACAGATAATAGTTCCATAGGTTCCGTTGTAAGAAATAATTTCGAAGCAATACTTACTAACTCACTGTTTAATTTCTGCACATTTACAGATCACACATATATTTTGATACTAGAAATATACATCTTTTAAACACCAAAATTTGTTGTTGTTTTTTAACTAAATAGTCAATGTTTTTGCTTTACAGATTCCTCAGGAAGTTGTACTAAAACATAAACCGTATTGTTTTCTTTTTGCAAAGCCACATTGGGCAATATGCTGTGTCCACCGAGGGGAATCGAATTCCTGATTTTTGCGTTGAAAGTCCATAGACGTACCGCTCGCTGTGTGTGTGTGTTTTCATTTAGCAAAGCTACCTCGGGCTATCTGCTGAGTCCACCGAGGGGAATCGAACCCCTTACTTTAGCGTTGTAAATCTGTAGACTTATGTACCGCTGTACCAGAGAGGTACAACACTAACCGTAACTGACAGCAAAAGCTTGAAATTGTTCAAATAATTTATTTACTATTCAAACAGTTTGAAGCTTTTTGCTGTCAGTTACGGCTTTTGTTCCAACGAAACGTTCCTAAAGCAGCTGTAAAGCGAAACATCGAGTGTTTAGTTAAAGAAAAATAGCACATTTTAGTGTTTTAAAGTCGTATATTTCTAGTGTCAAAATACTTACAAACTGTATTTTGTTTTGTTACAATATTGTTCAATGTTTTAATTATTTTATAAATATAATTTTTTTATTGTAAGAAACTGTTTCCCTTCCACTCGTGTATTATTAGGTCCATAAACTTAACATTTTCTCTAACTTTAATCATAAACATAATCTTGAAAAGCTAATTTTGGAAAAGGCTTTATTTCTATCAATAAAAGCATGGCTAATGATAATAATAAAATATACACACACTACAACTAGGTGCTGGTCTGATCTCTGTGAGCTATTTTGAGTTCCATATGTGTAGGTTTTGGGCGTTGTCTGTATGGCACTAATAAACTTGTGAACAGTTTGTGTTATGTTTATAGATATCATAATTTTGGGATGTGTTTATATTGCTGTTTTCATGCTTACACATTCGATGGATATTTACAACACATCTCGGTTAGTTTTACGTCACGTGAGAGGGTATTGATTACGAACAGTATTTCGCTTTTTAACTTATTTGTTTCAATAAGTTATAAAAGTCTGGATAATTTTCAACGGACACCTTACCCACTTTACCGATATTGGCTGTATCTTTAGTGATGAAGCCCACCAGACCAATGATCTGGTCACTAATTTTTACCGTTTTGGACCGTTTGATCTTTCCGTAGACACTGGTGACGAGAGTTGAATTAATATTACAACTCAAAACAGGAAACGACACATTTTCTAAAAAAGGAACGAGGCCTTCGATACCGTCGTCGAATTCATGATTTCCCAAGGCCTAGGATAAGTAAAAAAAATTCAGTTACATAATCTGTGATATTTTCTGCTTATTCGTCCGTTCATTATCAATTATTATTTTAACAAACAAATCTACAAAATGTAAATGATGTAAAAAGAATGTTATTCCATAAATTAGATTATGATAACACTTATTATCATATGACGTACAAGTCTCGTCGCCGCCGCTCGGATTTTTGTAAAATGGTGAGCAAAAACAAGAGCGAACCCTCAGTAACTGTGGCTGCAATTAGATCTCAAACCGATTGATAGAGGGTGCTAAGTTTGTACTTCCATAACGAACCGTTATGTGGAGACCAGAAAACCGAGTCTCACGCAAACATAAAAAAACACACAAACAGTTCTGCTTATTTAATCACACAAACAGTTCTACTTATTTGTTTATCGAAACCCTGTTTTTAACGTTATAAACTTCCGAAACTACACACAGGAATCTTTCTTACAACACGAATAGCAGTAGAAAGGAACTATTTATGTCTGTAAAAACGGAACAACACAATAATGATGGATACGTCACGCATTTCTAGTAATAGTTAACTCGTGGTGCATAAAACACACTTCATGAAGGTGAGTTTATTTTGTATTTATAATCGTGAGCTTTACGTTACTAGGATTAGATACAGGCAGAAGCTGTGATAAATGATCGTCTTTTCTAACCAAAACCAATTGTAAGTTTTAAAATATATCAAATTATTAAGGAAGTAAACTGATTAGAGAAAAGAAAAAAGTCCACATTTCACTGATGCAGATGTTAAGTTTAATCTTGATGTTAGAAGTTACCTTTTTAGTTTTGCTTACACGACATTTTTTGTACACTTTACCACTTTGATTTTGTTATCTTCGCAGTGTTACTGCATCTCTTTCACGTTTTTACTTTTACTCTTTCTTATAACAGTTTCACCCCTATTCAGCTTTAGGTGTGAGAGGTCGCTATGTTTTCACCAGTTGTCGTCACTCTTTATCAAACAATTCTCCTTTCCTTTTCAACATTTTACTGCTCAAGCCTTGACATTTTAACCTTTCAAGTTACAGTACAAATGTCGTGGAACAACGAAGTTCCCTTCACGTGTTATCATATCTTTTTTTTTTTTTCATTCACCTTGTTAGAAAAAGTTTCCATCACGCACACATTCACAGCTTCCCTGCTGGGCAAACCTTCAGTTACTCGTATTTATGTCTTCTTTCATACCCCCTGTTGGAAATATCTTCGGTCACATGTATTCATATCTTCTATCCTACTCCCTCTTGGGAAACAAAGATACTCCATCATGATGTATTCGCGCGATCTCTTTCGTTTTTGCTAAAATATATGTTCACTTTTTTCTTGTATTCACCTATTTTTTAAAGTAGCTGAGAAGTACAAAACAGTTTTATCTCTTCTACCGAAATGACTCAACATGCGATCATCAGTTACAGTCCACCGATACCAAATTTTCCAGTTGCACACGTTCAGTTATGGCTGATATATATATGTTTATAGTCATGTGAAAAAGTTAGGACACCCTATGAAAGCCCGTGTATTTGTGTAACATTTTTTGATATGTAGATATTTAATCTAAATTTCAACAATACTGA
Source organism: Carcinoscorpius rotundicauda (assembly GCA_011833715.1). Taxonomy (NCBI): domain Eukaryota; kingdom Metazoa; phylum Arthropoda; class Merostomata; order Xiphosura; family Limulidae; genus Carcinoscorpius; species Carcinoscorpius rotundicauda. The sequence goes on along the minus strand of CM022404.1, from coordinate 33,562,850 downwards.
GATATTATAGGAATATAACTAAACAATTAAAGCTGAAGAAATGACTCTTCAAGATCTTCTGTAAATGTAATTCTACAAAAATGCATATTCTAACTGAGGAAAAAGTTAGGACACCCCCACATTTATTCCCAATTAAAATGGCTCAGCTCACACACAGGTGTATCACACCAGGTGCACATGATTAGAAGGTCGTTACTCAACATTTTGAAAGAGGCTTACCCTATTTAAACCTCAGACATTTAGTTTGGTGTGCTCCTGACTGTTGAAGTGAGAGTGAGCATCATGGTGATAGCAAAAGAGCTGTCTGAGGCCTTCAGAAAGAAAATTGTAGCAGTTTATGAGTCTGGTAAGGGATTTAAAAAGATCCCAAAAGATTTTGAAATCAGTCATTCCACTCTCCGGAAAATAGTTAACAAGTGGAGGGCTTTCAAAACAACTACCAACATGCCCAGGTCTGGTCGTCCAAGCAAGTTCACCCCGAGAGCAGACTGCAAGATGATAAAAGAGGTCTCCAAACACCTTAACATGTCATGACGGGACCTACAGCAAGCTCTGGTTACTGTTGATGTGAAAGTGCATGCCTCTGCAATCAGAAAGAGACTGCACAAGTTTAATTTGCATGGGAGGTGTACAAGGAGGAAACCTTTGCTCTCTAAGAGAAACATCAAGGCCAGACTGAAGTTTGCCAGAGAGAAGGTAGATAAAGACCAGGACTTCTGGAATAATGTTCTTTAGACAGATGAGTCCAAAATTGAATCATTTGGACACCAGAACAGAGGACATGTTTGTCGTAAACCAAATACAGCATACCAGGAAAAGAACCTCATACCAACTGTGAAGCATGGAGGTGGAAGTGTCATGGTTTGGGGCTGCTTTGCTGCAGCAAGACCTGGACAGCTCACAATCACAGAATCCACCATGAATTCTACTGTGTATCAGAGGGTGCTTGAGAATCACGTGAGACCATCTGTACGAAAATTAAAGCTGAAGCGGAACTGGACCCTACAACACGATAATGACCTAAAACATACCAGTAAATCCACCAAGGAGTGGCTGAAAACTAAGATATGGAGAGTCCTGGAATGGCTGAGTCAAAGCCCAGATCTTAATCCCATTGAAGTGCTGTGGGGTGACTTGAAACAGGCTGTACATGCAAGAAACCCCTCAAACATCTCATAGGTGAAAGAATTCTGCATTGCGGAGTGGGGCAAACTTTCTTCAGACCGATGTCAGAGACTGTTAAATGGCTACAGGAAGCGTCTTATTGCAGTTATTTCAGCCAAAGGGGCAACACTAGCTATTAGGGGGTAGGGTGTCCTAACTTTTTCCTCAGTTAGAATATACATTTTTGTAAAATTACATTTACAGAAGATCTTGAAAAGTCTTTTCTTCAGTTTTAATTGTTTAGTTATATTCCTATAATCTTTCAGTATTGTTAACATTGTGATTAAATATCTATATATCCAAAAATGTTAGAAAAATGCACAGGCTTTTATAGGGTGTCCTAACTTTTTCACATGACTGTATGTTTGTGCGTATTCGCTCAATAAGATTATCACGTTCTTGCTTACTGAACACTGCAAACTTGTATCAGACAAATTATAACTTCATTTATAATTATAATGCATCAGTTGCAAAAGTTTGTCAATTTATCGAACTATATGTGGTTGAAAGGACTTGACAAGAGAATAGGTTCACTGAACATCATCACTGTTTAGTGATGTGCTGCACCTATTCTGATCCCTTTGACACAGGATATCTTTCCGTTTGAAATTCACAGGCTAGAAATGGAAGGTGGCTAAACTCGTGACATCGAGTAACAAACAAATAAATAGCTGGACGGAAGTTGGAAAGACTCACGCTTAGCACTTATATATTTAATTTACGCCAAATTCAGAACCAGTTTAATTCGCTTTATGACAAGGGGGGATTAAATATGAACAAATAAAGAGATATAATCACACCATGAGACTGTCGTTGAATCTATGATCAGTTATTAACAAATATAGGATATAAATATGTCGATTGCTTCACTATGCTTCATTTACCTGTAGAGTTGAACAAAATAAGAAATAGAAATATATGACGTAAAATAACTTTGCTCATGTATTTTTCCCCTCTTTACTGGAGAAGCGATAACGCCACCCAGAACATTGAGGGGTTGTAAGATCAATCATGTTAGTGATAACACAACAAGGCCTGGCATGGCCAAGCGCGTGAGGCATGCGACTCGTAGTCCGAGGGTCGCGGGTTCATGCCCGCGTCGCGCCAAACGTGCTCGCCCTTCCAGCCGTGGGGGCGTTATAATATGAGCGTCAATCCCACTATTTGTTGGTAAAAGAGTAGCCCAAGAGTTAGTGGTGGGTGGTGATGACTAACTGCCTTCCCTCTGGTCTTGTACTGCTAAATTAGGGACGGCTAGCATAGATAGCCTTCGAGTAACTTTGTGCAAAATTCCAAAACAAACAATAACATAACATGACCATAATATCAGACTTGATTTCATTACATGAAAAGGAGATACAAAAAAGAAAACAATAAGACTTAACAACGTTTATCCCGTTACAAAATAATACTAGCATTAATAAATTCTTATCTTGGTCATAAGTCAACTGAATGAAGTTCAGTAATAAAGCCAAACTGTTGTGCGAAAGATCATTGTATTAGATGTTACACTTCATGTATATTAGTTTGATAGCTGATAAAAAGTCCTTTTAAGCTTAATGGGAGATTACTTTTGGCTATGCCTAATAATTTACTGTCACCTTTAAAATGTTCTATCAAAATATTAAATGATATTTCTTTTTTTTTATACGAAAATTGTACTTAGAGTGACAAAAATGTCCTTATAAAATAATATTGATTAAAAGTTTCAAAACAAAACGTTTAGTTTCTATATTCTGACTTACCATAGCATCATGTCCAAGCCTGTTCATAAAATCAGCCACTATTCGCCATTTGTGAATCGTGTAGTATAGCGTCCCCTGGTAGTAATCTCCTGCATTAAGAAAAAGTACGTTCGGGTTTTTCCGTCGGACTTCTCGGATCTGTGGAGAAATTTGAGATTAATTAAGCTACAGAAACATTAACTGTCACTTTTGGAACTGAAATCATTTTATGTTTTTTCGTAGTATTTTTATTTACATGTATTTATTTTACAATGAAACGTGCAGGCGCAGTATCTTACATGATCAAGAACAGCCTACTAGGTCATGGATTTACAATTGTAACGCCTAATCCTTTTGCAGCTTTATGAGTGGCCTTGGAGAAACGCCCTTCTGAGCACGCCTCTAAATGAGCTTTCTTCTAAAATCTGTTCAAAAAATATGTTTCTCGGGACTTTTAGATATCTGGTCAAACAAATTATACGAAACATCCATATTAACTGATAGGTTGGGTTTGTATCTCAGAACGGCTGGTATGGGTATTAACACTTATTGATAAAGAGAGAACAACATTTCGACCTTCTCATCTTCAGATTATTTTAAGTGGGTTTTTCGTCATCAAGAATAGGTTGGATTTGTTTTAGAGCAAAGCAACACAACAGACTGTTTACGCTCTGTGGGAATCGAACTTATGATTTTTGTGTTGTAAATCTACAAGCTCACTGTCGACTTACTGAGCAACATAAGAATGAGCAATACGCCGTTTTCAATGGGTTGAGGTATTTTTCAACCGTATGACTCGTATAATATGGTAGCGAAAGGATACAAGAATCTTAACACAGCAATGTGGTCATTTATCCACCATAATTTAAAGGTTTAACAATGATATATGAGTGTGGTAATTATTATTTTTTATCATCTTTACGTACACAAAGAACCTTTTACCACTGTTAGTATTTAACAGTAACTTAAATCTCCTAAGATGGCTAAATCTTGTGAGTTAACATTAGAATTACAGTTAGAAATAACGTTTATTTGTTTTATGTTGCGTGCAAAGTTACACAATGAGCCATGGATCTTGTACCCACCACAGGCATCGAAACCATGTTTTTAGCATTACAAACCTTCAAATTTACAACTGAGCTAGAAGGGTGTTTTGTTCGTATTTTTAATTGTGTACTGGGCTGCACGAGGGCCATTTTCGCCAGCAGTCCCTAATTTAGCAGTGTAAGACTAGAGAGAAGGCAGCCAGTTATCACCGCCAATTCTTGGGCTACTCTTTCATCAACGAGTAGTGGAAATGAACGCACATAATAACGCCCCCACAGCTGAAAGGGCGAGCATGTTCGATCTCGCCAACCACAGATTACGAGTTAAGCACCGTAACCCTACCTGGCCCTCTCGAGTACGGGAGCAAAAATACTGTTAATAGCACAGGTACCCAACTGATGAATCAATATATTCTACTCATTATAAATTTTAGTTTTTCTGTGTATTGATTTATAAAAGTAAACACGCTTACTCAGTTCGTTACACAGGTTATGCTTTATCAATGTAGAAGTTATTAATAATGAGAAATTTGTTGTCTTTTAAAAATTTAAAGCGTAAACATGCGTATTGTATACATATGTATATACACAACACGTAATTCACGTTTTTCGTACCAAACTTTATAAGATATTATTTGCCTATTCTCTGACCCTAATTTTGAGCTAAAACACCAAAAAAGAATCTATTTTTTTCACCGCCAGGTTTTCGGCTCACGAAGTACGTAACCGTGGATACACTGATTTCCAGAATATGGTCGGCTCATAACTAGACATCTTAAACCAAAATATTTCTACCAGTTTTCCACAGACAACTTTTTAATTTTCCATTGCAGTGATTTTGCAGTGATCCCATTTAACTTTTGTATTTTTTGCTCTCAGATGGCAGAGCGATATGTCTGCGGACTTACGACGCTAAAAACCGGGTTTCAATACTCATGGTGGGCAAATCACAGACAGCTGGTTATGTAGCTTTGCGCTTAGCAACAAACAAAAGCGTTTTGTAATACATTAACGGTTCACTGCGTGGTTTAAGTCCCGAAATTGGTAATTTTTTATGGGCCACTATAGTTAAACTATATATTTTAAGAATTTACTGTGGTTTCGTTTCGTTGGTCTTGTAAACGCACGTGCCACAGTATATTTCACCTTTTGGAACGAGACCAACGATATCGACCACGTGTTTTAGCTAAGCGCATTCCTTAGGGATTTGTAATGAATCTCGTAGCAAGTGTGTTGAAGAAAGGGGCATGTCATGGTAATATGATAATAGTAAACCTCCCACTATTCCCGCAAAAATAAAGTGAAAGTGTACTTCATTCAGGGACGCTTTCGTAAAATTGTAACAAGAGTCTTTTTTACTGCTTAAAAAGAGAATCGGATATTTGTATCATAATCAACAGCAATTAAAAGAAAACGTTTCTTTCTGAAGGTGTTAAGCTTTGCACCTCCTCCCCTACCCAGCGGCTTGTATGCTGACTTACAGCGTTAAAAAACCGGGTTTCGATACCAGTGGTGGGCAGAGTACAGATAGCCCACTGTGTAGCTTTGTGCTTAATTACAAACAAACAGTTAGGCTTAGGAAAATGTGATGATATTTAAACTGAAAGATTTGTTTAAATTATTAACGGGAGAGTGGAAGTTTTAATTCGTTTTGCGAATGTAGTTTTTCTTGCGATTTAGGACATTCCAAATTCACTATAAGTTTGTCTTCGTTTGAAGTAAAATGTATCAAGATAAAAATATTTTATGTATAAATTCTTTTCATGACCAGGATGGATTAAAAAAACAACACATTTTTTAGAAACAGTTTTCGAAACATTCTAATTTATGTTTTCGTGAGAGTTGAAACGGCGAGATTTTAGAAAATTAATGAACGTCAGATGTCGTATCACCTGTTCTTCTTTTCATCTCTAAAATTCGAGTCACGTGCATTTTTAGTCAGGTCGCTGACCTTTGGCACAGCTGTAAATTATCTTGAGTGTTAACTTGCATGTATGTCAATAGGACGTCAGTTTGCTTGCGTTTTTATAGGGCAAATGTTAACTTGAATGACATGTTTTCTCACGATTATATTACCTCGAGCGACAAAAAATGCACTACGAATAAAAATAGGCTTTAAAATGTTTAAAAAAGTGAATCACCTAACATTTTAAAATTTTTTCGAATCATGTTTTTGTCCACAAACAACTAAGCTACGTCTTTGGTTGATCAAATTTTAGTTTCTTTTACTGAAAATTAGATACACACACGTTTTATAAACATTATTTTGTTTCTAAAAAAGCCATCAATTCTACTTTATGTAATGTGCAACAAAATCAAAATGTGAACTTTTTAGGGCAAGTATAGATACTAATTCTATTCATATTGAAATGCTGTTGTTACCAGTTGCTAAAATAAAGTTGCATTAAGTAAACAGTTTCATATTAGTACAATTCAACAATGGAAATAGTTTTAAAATGTTTGTTCGTCAGTAAAATGGTTTGAGTGTTTTGAGTTTTGTCTCTAATTTTTTATCGACATATATTTCACTTTATGTTTTACAGAACTAAACACGACACAAGACGTGAAGACTGATACGGAGGTCAAATTAACATGAATGGTGACTAGAATGTTCTTTTAATACCGACAAAATATCAAATGAGAAAGATGAAATAATATAAAGGAATAGCTCTCGACTAAAGAATCCCTTATATGTAACTGTTTACTGTGCAAGATATTGGCTCAGTAAGTTTTTGTAGGAGTAAACTCAAATCGACCAGTAAATGTAAATAATAACATTTTGCTTGTTTGTTTTGTTGAACTTCACAAAAAGTTAATCCAGAATTACATGCGCTGTCCTCCCTAACTTTGTAGTTATATATACTGGAGTGAAGGTGCTTAGTCAATAACACCCACTGATGATTCTTGAGTTAATTTCCCAAACTGAATATCATATTACTGATGCTCCCAGCGTTGAAAGGATGAATATGTTTGACGACGAATCTTGAGCCTACGACCTTCAGATGGCGAGTCGAACGCAGTGAGCACGAGGCTATACCAGGCAGTAATAACATTAGTGAAAAGAGCAACTGAGTTTGGATACATTTCATTCGTATCATAATAACCAACTTTCAAACACAAAAAGTCTCGTACAATAAAGAAGAATGATCGTCTTTGGTTTTTACTTTATCTTGAATAAAACCCTGCACCAGAAGCAAATGTACTTTTCGACATTTGTCAACGGAAATATTCTGAATAACTTGGTGTATGCATGGTGAAATAAAACCTTCTTATAAACCTTTTTTACTTGTAGGCTTAAAGAACTCTTATCATAGATAATGTCTATTTATACACCGTATTAACGAAAGGTGGATTACCTTTTTCTACTTGTAAGGAAGTCACCTGAACCACTTCTCTCAAAGGTGTGGTGGGAAGTAACTACATGTATACATGTGTTTTATTTTGTTGACTTTATTCATACTAGATAAGTTTGTCTTAGTAATAACATATAGTAAATACAGAAACGTGTTTCTTCTTCTGGTTTTACTAGATGTAAAGCTTATCCAGTTGTCGAATAATTAAGTATTGTTGGGTTTTATGGCAGGAAATAACGTTATTATTGTTGGGCCATAGTTTGTTAGAAAATTAAAAACGCTGTAGGTTAGCTGCCTATTTTAATTTTATTTTTTACGGTTGTAAGTGTTATATTGCAAGAGCCTTCTGTTTTCCAGATGTAAATTTGCTGTGAACATCTGCTTATTCTAGACAAATGATGGGTTTGGGGGGTTCTAGCTCCCAGCCGAGAGGAGAGAAATAAAACTATAGAATAGTATACAGTGTGGAGTATAACAATATCCTGGCAAGATAAACAATGGATCTTTTTCAGGTGAACTAGATAACTTCAGAACATACGGGACCTCATGCCTCACTTCATTGTGGACACTTAAATCACTACAAATAAATTCTTTCTGTGTGTGACTTTCAGCTATAACGTAAAGTTAACTGAGTATCATCGAGAAACTTGAGTTTTTCCAAACATGAAGGCCCAAGTTTACAAGACAGTTTTTCACGTTTGTTGGGAGTGAATTTATATCTAATAAATTATTTTCTTTCAGGTATGGAGTGACGTCAGTTTTGAGAAACTGTCTCTTTCTATGAGTAAGGTGAATTCAGTATTTATCTAATTTATGTTAAGAAATTATTTTACTTTAGGTACGAAATCAGTTTTGAGATTTTCCCTGTGAGTGTGGTGAGTCATTATTTAGGAACTACAACATGTAAAGAGCAAAGCTACTGTTGCGACCTTAACTTTTTTTATCTGAAGAAATTTGAATTCTGAACCAAAACTTCAGGTCTTAGGTCTTAAGAAGTTTCCATGACATTGGTTAGATCGTACGTAGCTAAGGGTTCTGCTTTCTGATGTTTGCTTTTAAATATTTTGTTTTGATATCTTAAAGTTGGTGTTTTACGGATTTTTTGCTTTATAATCCTGTAATGAGTATATTCATATTCTATATATTCTACGCACAGCAATTTCTCTTATGGCTACAGTAACAAGTGCAAAACATAACTGTATTTATATTGAAGTTTCTTAGATAATGCAAAATAACAGTAAGTTTTTTATGAAAAGAGTAAATAGTTGTTGTCACAGTGAGAGATTTGTAATTTTGTTTTTCCATTTTTTGATTCTGTGTTTTTATTTATTTCTAAGTCGTCCTCCGTTGGTACAGAGGTAAGTCTACGAAATTACCGCACTAAATTCACGGGTTAAATTCCTCTCGGTGGACTCGGGAAATAGCTCGATGTGGCTTTTCTATACGAAAAAACGCACACAAACTCTTTAAGTGTTCGATCCATGAGGTAATTTTCCCTATCCTAGTACAGCCTTGGTATCAATACTCATTGTTCATTGACGAAGGACGTTTTAAAACACGTTAAAGTGTTGTCAGAATAAGATAGTTAAAAGCTGTGTCTTTTAATTAATGAACACAGTAACATTTTTATAATCCAATGTGAAAAATTTTGATGTGAGAAAAAAAAAGAGAAAGAAACTTGTTTACAGATTCACCTCCTCACCTCCCCTCAGGCAAACAAACTTTTCACACTTGTAACTAGGGTAGTACATCTAAATGTATGTTGTGATGTGTATTTGGTTCAGGAATGTTTGTTGATGTCGACGAACTCAGTGCTGTTTATGATTCGCGTATATTAATTATTAACCGTTTAGATGAAATTGCGCTTGAGGTCGCTGTGCAGTTTATTTGTTTATCGTTAAGAATAAATGTGCACAATAGATTATCTACTATCACCTGCCATGGGTGTCGAATCTTGGTGTTTAGTGTTGTACGTTTAGATACCGTTGAACCACTGAGAGGAAAAGGGGACGGTGTTTATTTGATAATTGGTTTATTTTATAATTTCGTATCAAAGCTCTACAAAGACCCACATCCGATTAGCCATTGAGCATTTATATTTTTGATATTCCAATTAAATTATCTGTTGGTAAGGTAATATGTAAAGTGACGTCATAATTATGAGACCCCTATTTTACATTTAAAAGTTACTTTTTTTATGTGACTTGGAACTGCTATTTAGAAGCACGTGGTTCTCAGCGAATTTCTGACTATTTGTTTGATAATGGATTACCGTCACGGATAGTTATGGTTGGAACGATATAAAAAAAACTATTCGAAGAAAAATGTTCACACAGCGAGAGTGCAAACATGTAAATATATATTTACAAACACGCGATTACGTGCAAGCAATCAGGCCCCCTGCTGGGACTATGGCGATGCTAGGGATTCGATTCCCCTCATGAACATAGCAGATAACCCACTGTGGTTTTGTCATAAGAAAAAAAACACACACAAACAATCAGTAAAATGTATTTTGTACGCACTGTTAGTTCAGTATTGAATACGACCCTGAAGTAAAACTATGAACGTTTGCAGTAAAACTATTTTTAAATGCTTTTGCACGCCTTACAACTTTCATATAAGTGTCGTGACAGCATTTTAATTACATTAATTGATGTTACGTTTTTTATGTATGTAGACTGAACGCAACAGAAAGACACAGATAACAGCTTGTATAATTTATTACAATAAACTATTATATATGTAACAGATATAACATAAATTATATAATAACAATGACAGATATTCAGTTTCAACCTTCAAAATTAATTACAATACAAAATGGTACTGGCCTGTGTGTAATGATATGATCCATAATGAAAGTCCAAAAGTCCAGATCAGAAATCCAAAATTCCAGTCTAGGGAGTGAATTTGGTCCCACGAAGAAATTCCAAAGTTTGAATGGAGAAGTCCAGAAACAATTCACAGTCCAATAAATTGGACGAAGTTCTTTTTACGATGTTTATGATGAATGTCTCAGATTTGTTGTTTTCCAACTTTTCCGGTCTCCCCTAAACAGTCCTCTACGTGTTGACCTTCAGTATAACCACTAATTCGTAAAGAATCGTAAAGATTGACGAAATAAAATCACAGCTTCTGTAGATCTAGCTCTGGTCACAAATCCAAGTTGAATAAACACACAGCAAACGTTGAAAATTTCTAAAACAAAGACAATATCTCCTGAATCGAAATACTAGTTTTTATACTAGTAGGCTTACTGTGTTCTCCATCAATCGCGTAACTTCCACAGAATTCCTGAGTACTCTGCGCATGTCTGTTTCTGCACGAGACTCGTCGTCTAGACACCAGGCCGACGTACATTCATTTTATAAACATATGATTGATCTACCTAGTTCTAGAAATTTCTAAATGTTATTTTAAATGAATAACAACATATTTTATTGTTTTGAACTTCGAAACAATAATATAAATATGGAAATATAAATAATAGATATGAAAATCCAAACACAACACGACATGGTTGTCGTTTACATATCATTTAAATGACATTTATATAACAATTGATTATTTAAGTATTTTCGTCCAAAGATGTATAAGCACTATTTGTAAATAGCTGTCCATAACTTCGAAGCGATAAGTTAGAGGGAATGCAGCTAGTTAGACAGAAGCACCCGATGTCTACCTTTAGGTTTTACTTAGCTAACGGAACAGTGGGATTCGACGGTCAACCTTCTGACGCAACTACATACTTGATAGGCGAAGCGATTTTCGAACACAAAGGGACGCGAAACAAATAACTCTTGGATTCTCAGTCCGGGTACAATAACCAGCCCCCATCATTAAACTAAATGATGAATTTTAAAGGATTATTTTGCTAGTTTTTCCATTTTTGATTCTAAGCCATTTTTGAATTATCAGTATATCGATTATAGCAGTGGTTTCCAACCTTTTTTATGCCCCACACCCCTACAAAATTTTAATGTTCTCGCACTTCTCACAGTTATTATTTATTTAAGAATAAAGGTGAAGGTGGCCGAAACAAATGCAATCTGGCACTCCCTGGAACACTATCTTGCATCCCTGGTTGGGAACCACTGGATTACAGTGAACTACAGGAAACTGAACTAATTAGCTGGTAACTATGTGCTGTAATCGTAATAATGATGCTGATATCCTTGAGGAAAAAAATAATAATAAATATATCCCGAGTACAGTGGTACGGATAATATTAAAAATAACGTATCGATAACAAACAACTTTAAAGACCCATTCAAACACATGCATATTCACACAACAGTTGTATGTAGTAAAGATTTTGTTTATTTTACTCTCCACATTTCACCAGGTTTACCTATAATAATCGTGTGGGATATGCGAATGTAGGATATAAGAATTTTCTTATATCCCACCTAATAATGTCAGGTAAGCCTGGTGAAACGTTGTGAATTTAAAAAAAGTTACCAGGTAAAACCGATAAAAATTATTGCAAATAGTTTCCAAAGTGTAGTGTACATGCCTCACGCTTACAGGGCTTGAAACGGTATTAGGCTTTCGTGAAGCTTTCTCTCAGTGTAAGATAATCGTGTATTGTTTTTTTTTAAGTTTCATAACATAAGTATATAACTGCGCATTGTTTTTAAAGACTCTTAGTGTAGGTAAATTGATATGTATAATTATACACGGACTTTTCTCTGTGTTAAAATACATTGTTGAGTCCTATGCAATGCAAGAGAAATTTGTTAAAGTTGTATATTTTAGGATTGTTTAGTAGCCTATTGCAATCTAGGCACAAGGGTTTGACTTCAGTGTAAGAGGAGATCAACACACCTTATATCTTTGAACCAAATATGCAATTTAACTTCCCTGTTACAGAGGTACCAAAAATACAGAATTTTGTTTAACTCGTTAGTAAAATGTGTGTAATATGTGGAGACTGGAGAGAATGGCCTAATGAGTTTGGATTGACAATCAAAGGGCATCAGACTAAACGGCACCGATATTAATAAAATTATGAGGAAACAACAAAAATAAAACAAAACTAGCCACTCCTGGTGGTGACTGAAGTTGAAGCCAACCTAAGAAGGTCGGAACATTATCATTTGTTTTATTTTGGAAAAGTGTTAATACCCATATCAGCCGTCCTGAGATACATTTTTTACATCAAGTGGTTTTTTTCATCTTCACGAATAAGTTGCTTTTCGAAAAAACAACAACGAACAGGATTACATGCAGGACTTTATATACTAAATACTAAGATATTTTACCAAGAGTTTTACCCTCCAGTAGCACGGCAGCTGACGTACAAATCTAGAAACCAGGTTTATATACTCCTGGTAAGCAGAACGCAGTTCATTGCGTAACTTAGTGCTTAACTGGAAGCAAATAAAATACTAATTTGTAATTATTTTGTTATTTGTGAAGAGTTAAAGGGGCAGAGGAAGAAGAAGGGGTGAAAAATATTAACAGTTTTTATTTTATATTTACACAATTAAAATGTCATTTAAATTTCACTCATCCTCAGATATTAACCTAACTTTTGAATCCTCGGTGTGAAGACATTAGTCTTAACAAGTTGTTAGTGAGAAAAATAACTTGTTTGTTTGTTTGTTTGTTTTGGAATTTCGCACAAAGCTACTCGAGGGCTATCTGTGCTAGCCGTCCCTAATTTAGCAGTGTAAGACTAGAGGGAAGGCAGCTAGTCATCACCACCCACCGCCAACTCTTGGGCTACTCTTTTAGTAACGAATAGTGGGATTGACCGTCACATTATACACCCCCACGGCTGGGAGGGCGAGCATGTTTAGCGCGACGCGGGCGAGAAAAATAACTCTGACTGACTAATAACTCAACATAAGTAAAGGAACGCAATATATCAACAACGAAAGAGCAATAAGAAAAACACATTTCTGAACATGCTCAATCAACAAGGTTGTGATCAACCAGACCAATGCAAGAACTCATTTTTCAAATGATATATTTGAAGGACTATAATAAGGTTAAGAACAATGCGTAATCTTCTGAAATAATCAGTAAAAAAAAAATAATAAAAAGATAAGGCTCTCCAATAACACGATAAAGCATAGGATTGGATGTCCTAGATCTACTCCACGTGCGGTTGGGTTGTCTAAATGGAAAATGGTAAAGAGGCCGAACCAGTCAAAGGTTACGATGCCAAACGCTTGATTTTCTCTCTGATTTATCCGTTTTAATGAGGCACGCACAGTCGTACACGCAGGTCTGACGCCTCAGATGAGACAAGAAGTCACTGACTGGCTGATCATTCTGTGCCAGTTTGTGTAACCTTTCCATAGGACCACTCTAAGAAATAGTAATCAAAACGCTCGGGTGAAACAATGAGCAATAGCTACTCAGCTGAGACATTTTCACCAGTATACTAGATTACTGTACAAAATAAAAACGAAAAGTGAATATATCGTGCATTGCTCAGGTATTTTAATTAAATAGAGCAGCTTACCTTATTTTTATGGTACGCTAACTACATCAATATATAATTATGAACGAGTGCTCTAAATATTCTGTATTACTTCTTTCAATTCAGCCAGTTTGGTTGCCATTTGACCTCGACAATTTCCGTTTCAGTCATTACAGTCTTAACAGTATTCAAATCAGGAATTTGTGTATTCCATCACCTTTCTTTTTTCTTACCAGGTATCATTTCGCATTTGATGCATGCTAAATCCCTATCCTACAAGCGTTATTCTCGAAGGAACGACACGATGAATAAGAACCGTCTTGTGCCTATCAGTAGTCAAGGTACCATTATTTTTTTTTTATAATTTCCAAAACAGTTGGCTGAGGTGCAGCTCATACCGGTATAAAATCTCCACCATGCTTCAGTGCAGTTGCTACACATTGTCTGTTCTTTCTGTCATCAAACAAATTGTCGGTAACTGTAACCTGACAATTTGCATGTTAATTTTTTCTGAAGCTCAATATCCCGCAGCTTCACTTATTCCAATATTTGAAGCTTGACACTCATTTCTAGTATTTTGGTTTGGTTGTTTCTACTGATATACAGAAACTTATTGAAACTTATATGGAACATGTCGGTACCAGAGCTACAAAAGTATAAAGTTTTACTGTAACAAGTAAGGGGATATAGATATCAGCGCTAAGATGAGATGGTATAGATGTGGTGAGGTATCAGAGTTGTATGGCTTGGCGCGGGCAGGTGGGTTAAGGCGTTCGACTCGTAATCCAAGAGTCGCGAGTTCGAATTCTCGTCGCACTAAACATGCTTACCCTTTCAGCCGTAGGGGCGTTATAATGTTACGGTCAATTTGTTGGTAAAAGAGTAGGCTAAGAGTTGGCGGTGGGTGGTGATGATTAGCTGCCTTTTCTCTAGTCTTACAATGCCAAATTAGGGACGGCTAGGAGAGATTGCTTTCGAGTAGCTTTGCGCGAAATTCCAAAAACAAAACAAACAAACAGAGTTGTACCAATGGAGTTACGGGACTTTTATGGTGATATAGAAAAAAATAGTTTGAGCAAAACTACTAGAATATGTTATAATGACGTCCCAGGTCACATTCCATCTGTGTAACCAAATTTTAAGTTTTGTTTGTTTTGATAATTTATTTTCAAATCAAGCGTAGAAGTATTTACAGCTATGTGTTTTATGTGTGTAGTTTTCTGTCGCAGAATACCCTTTATTTCCCACTAATGTGGAATAAACACACACACACAGGTATATATGTGTCTTTTACATTAGTGTGAAATAAATGGTATTTGTAAATGATTAAGCTTACTTTTACTGTACGTTTTTGTATAGAGAGCCATAAACGGTTGTTGTTCTTTAGCATAAATCTACATATGCATTTCTCTCACAGCAGGGAGTCGAATCGTGGATTTTAGCATTGTAAGTAAAAAAAAACAAAAAACTTATCATTGATACAGTAAGGGAAGGCTATAGACAAAAAATCGAACGTTTCGGTTATTTCATTTTAACAGCAGTAGATTTATGTAAAGATTTATTTCTGTATGCGTATTTATAAATAACGTTTCAAAAAGCATTACCCATTCGCTGTACGTAATATGTGTCTTTCATACAACTTCGTTTGTTTGTTTTAAATTTCGCACAAAGCTACTCGAGGGCTATCTGCTCTAGCCGTCCCTAATTTAGCAGTGTGGGACTAGAGAGAAAGGAACTGGTCATCACCACCCAACGCCAACTCTTGGACTACTCTTTTACCAACAAATAGTGGGAGTGATTGTCATACTATAACGCCCCCACGGATGAAAAGGCGAGGATGTTTAGTGTGACGAGAATTCGAACCCGCGACCCTCAGATTAAGAGGCTAGTGCCTTATCCACCTGGTCATGCGGTCTGTTTTGATTCTACACAAGTCATTTATCTTAATTAACTCTCCCTGTGTTGGCCTAACCCTAGCTATCAATAATTTTGCCAATGTTGATTGTGATCTTTCTGTGACATAAAACTTTTGCAATAACAGAAGCCAACGTCCGCATATAAAAATATTGCAAATTAAATGGATAAACTGCGTTATATCTTTTTTTATATAATAATAATAATAAACGGAAGAGGTAGAATCAATGATTCCCATTATTACTATATCCTTGGGCACTAATTTTTTTCGCATATTTGTTAGAGATGTAATTAAATGTCCATTAATCTATTTATATTACGTTTTATTTGTTTGTTGCTAGGAGGAGCATGATTGTAAAAACTATTAATTATATGAGCGTTTGCTGTAGAGATGAAGTTTTATAAAAAAAAAAAAGAATCAAACTCAATGTCATTTTATAGCTGCGAATCACAGCAATAATTTTTATTATTTTCGTGGCAATATTATTATTTGTTCTTATACAAAGAAAAATGGGGTTTTCGATTTTTCCACTTGGTGTTTTCCAATTCCACTTTTCATTTCACAAACAAAGATAAACCCGAACTTTATTGTACGTTCCAGGCTTGGATGTCATTTATCAAGAGTGTTTTTTGAATTTCGCACAAAGCTACTCGAGAGCTATCTGTGCTAGCCGTCCCTAATTTAACAGTGTAAGACTAGAGGGAATGCAGCTAATCTTCTCCAACCACTGCCAATTCTTGGGCTACTCTTTTACCAATGAAAAGTGGGATTGACCTTTACGTTATAACACCCTCACGGCTGAAAGGGCGAGAATGTTTGGCGTGACGGGGATTATCAAGAGAGAAAAGCTGTTTTATTATTCAGGCGTAGCGTGTAATTTAATACTTATTTCCTAATTAAGCGAACCTCATTTCACAAAATTACGTTTTGTTTATCGTCACTGAGAAAAATAAAACATATTGGATTATTGCTAACAATATTTTCTTTAAGGAGATAAACCAAATAACTATTTACAATTGATTTGAATAAACTATAATATTTTGAGAGCATGCTAATAATGGCTAAGTTGTTAGTGTGCTGGTCTGTGAATCTGATGTCTAGTTTCAGTAAAATCACACTTGGCACTTCGGAGCTATAGGTGTATTGTAAGAGTGTTGAACAATATCCATTATTCGATTACAATAGTCCAATAGTTGTTGGTGGATACTATCGACTAACTGCCCTCCATCGAGTCGGCCAGTTCAAAATTAGGGACATCTAATTCAGATGTCTTTGGTGTTCCTTTTTACAAGCTCGGCATGGCCAGGTGGGTTAAGGCGTGCGACTCGTAATGTGAGAGTCGTGGGTTCGCATCCCAGTCGCACCAAACAAGCTCGCCTTTTCAGCTGTGGGGGCGTTATAATGTGACGGTCAATCCCACTATTCGTTGGTAAAAGAGTAGACTAAGAGTTGGCGGTGGGTGGTGATGACTAGCTGCCTTCCCTTTAGCCTTACACTGCAAAATTAGGGACGGCTAGCGCAGATAGCCCTCGAGTAGCTTTGCGCGAAATTAAAAAAAACAAACAGCTTTTTGCGAATTCGCTAGAAAAAAATCTATCGTTTTAAGTCAGAATTTCCTTCACTTCGTAAGAAAGTAAATTTAACCTTTTACTATTACCAATATATCAAATAAAAAACGAATTATACACTGGTAATGTGTTGAGTAGACTACTTCTGGTTAAATGAGTGATTTTAATAACTTGGCCGTTCGTTACTATGTACGAAGCCATCTGTTCTCTGTCTTTTAGTTTTCGGCCTGGTATGGTCAAGTGGGTTAAAGCGTTCGGCTCGTAATCCGAGGGTAGCGGGTTCGAATCTTGGTCGCACCAAACATGCTCGCCCTCCCAGCAGTGGGGGCGTTATAATGTGAGGGTCAATCCCACTATTCGTTGGTAAAAGAGTAGCCCAAGCGTTGGCGGTGGGTGGTGATGACTAATTGCATTCTCTCTAGTCTTACAATGCTAAATTAGGGACGGCACATGCAGATAGCCCTCAAGTAGCTTTGCGCAAAATTCAAAACAAAGAAACAAGTGCGCACACATGCGTATTTAGATTATACTGCATTTAGATTTAATTTAGATTAGATAGCCCTCAAGTAGCTTTGCGCGAAATTTGAAAAGAAAACAAATAAATAAACCTTTTATTGTTATAAGGCTTCAGACTTACCGCTAAGCCACTTAAGGTACTGAAAATGTGATTTCCATTGTTTGTTTAATTTTGTAGAAACTTACTCCATGACTATCTGCGCTGACTGTCCCTAATTTAAAAGTAATAGACCAAAAGAAATTCAGTTGATCAACAGTAGACATTACCAACTTGTAGGCTTATCTTTACGAACAACTGAAAATGCGACTGACCGTTACATCATTACACTCCCACAGTTGAAAGGCTGAGAATGTTTCATGACGGACGGGATTTAAGTTTGCAATCCATGAATCGAGCACCCTGTACCACAAGTCATCATGAGTCATGCTAATGGTTCACAATAGGGATCACAAAAAAATTTGCTTACAACTCTAATAGAACATTCGTCAAAACCACTTTTAGAAACAACACATTTATTCTTTAAACGACACTAAAAGCTTTCCATTTCAAAGTTAAGACCCACAAGTATGAATAATAAGCAAAATAAGTGATTTCACAATTACAGACAAAATCAAAATTTGGTCATTTATTCACATTATTATCGATAATATTTCTGCTTCGCATAGGTTCAAGAAGCCTCGACACAAATGAATAAAAACCCTTTAACCCGAGCACTTTCGAAAGTTACATCTTTCTTATTTAGGGGAAAACTGGGAATTTCACAAACTTACACCAAAACAGGTGTGATGTATGAAACGCTGGGAATGTCCATGACCTGTTTAAAAGTCGATTAGTTGATTTATGTGGTTGTAACTAAAATAATAGCTGTGATGTTTTTCTGAACGACTGGCTGCCTTTGTGCTCTTCGCGTGTGTCCAAGAAACTTCAGACATTAATCCATCTGCTTCAATTGAAAAAATGCTTTAAAAGACACGTAGTTTTATTTAAAGCGATGCTTTAGACGTATTTATATTGTGATAAAATTATTCTTTTCTATTAGTAAAATTTCATAAGAGCCGAGTGGGGATTGTGTTTTAATTTACTCCATGCAGTGAGAAAGCCAACATGGAAAGTAATTAAAAACCGAGAATTTAAAATCTACAAATAGGAATCACAAAAAGAAGTAAACAAGGTTAGAGATCTACTACTGACATTTTGCTCAAGCTACAAATCTATATTAATTCCACTATAACATTATTTCATGTGATATATCCTATGATATCCCACACTCTTAATTTTGCTGTGGTGCGAAATTTTCTCTCTTTCCGTCATAAAGAAAAAATCAGTGTATCTCTAGTATGTGAAAGATTCCCGAGTCTGTTGTTGTATATCGTTACTCAAGTCACTGTTATTCATTGTTACTCGAGTTTGCTATATTTACGTGGATTCCCATAACTGTATTTCAGTAAATGTTTAACAGTAGACGATAACCGTAATAGATTACCCTAGTCAGTCCACAGTGGCGATTCCTTTTACTGTTTCTTATAACTAGCTGAAATCATGAGGACATATTCAGTATTTATTACCACTGTATATAGTGTTATTTCATATAGTTATTGCTATTTTTAAACACTTGATGTTAAGATAGCGCTTGTAAATGTTTTTTTTTACAAACGACGACTTACGCTGTGTTGCTGTTGTCTATCTTGCATGTATTGTATTGCTTTATTCTAGCATACACTAATGCACAATAGACTGTTGAAGAACATATATATATACATGTCATATAGACCAAACAAGGTAAACACATAAATGTTTACATTGCACAATCTGTGTTGCATTATCTTAGAAAAAACATTATTCCATTCTGATGAGATTGCTTTCTTATTGCTCGTCTTTTGTTACATTACATTGTAACTTTGATGGAAGCCGGTCATTAAATCTGTGATGATACAAAACTTTACATTTAAGAGGGTCCTTTGAGAACCACTTTACATTTTGTTTGCTGTAGTTGCATGGCAGTATATTATGTTGTTTTTTCATATTTATTTTGAATAAGTTAAGTGTAGTAGTTTAGTGGGGAGAAAACCGGTACAACAGTAACCTGTTGAAAAATAGTCAAATAACCGCATATGCAAGTCTGCAGCTTAAAATTTATTTTCCATAAATGGACATTAAAAAAAAACAAAACACGTAAGGAAAATATTAGAAGAGTTAATTTGGAAAGGGGAGTAGGGATCGTCAACAAGTGCAGAAAAAAGTTAAATCAAAATGGAAAAATTTATATTTTCAAGCCTACAACTGCGGACTATAAATAAACAAAGGAGGGATAATGTATACATTATTTTCTCAAGCTACAAATCTCTATTTTGATTCCATCTCAGAAATACGAATTTTTAATATAAACTTTAGAGCTCTTCATGACGTGATCCAATAAGTGAGAATTCGTGTTTAGAAACAAACGGCCAGTATACCTATAATTTAATCAAATGTTTTCTTTATATCATCAGTATTGTACAACCTTTAATAATAACAAACCCTTCTTCTACGCTGTCATGGAAAGTACGTTTCCAACTTCAACTTATTACATGGGATTTTTAATAGTCTAACTTTGGCACTTTAATACCTGAGATGTGCAGTATAACTAACTTTAACTGTATAAATTATTATTTTTAAACATTAGAAAACGTACAATATATCCATTGAATAAAAGGTTCGCTGATTGTAGCTGCGGGAAAAATAATCTTAATATAAATACTAGTATTTATTATTATTCTTTGGTAAAATTTAGTTAGAAGATTTTACGTAGATGGAAATAAAAACACTTAAAATTTATTTTTGTTTAACATACACAGTATTTGGTTCCCATGACAACTTTGCTTACAACACATGGTGCAGCGTATATTATTTTTCTGTAGCATTTCTTAGCACAAACTGTTGTTTTGTTTATATACATAAATAAATTCCTACGACGTGGAACAAGTACATTCACCACCACATTTTAAGAAAACCTTTAAACAGTTTCAATAAAAGCTTGACATTATAATATACTGCGAGCTGTTTCGGATCTTTTGTAGTTTGGTGATAAACGGCGATAACAGAGGCGCTGTCGCATAAACTTTATCAAAGCTGCCTGTTTGTTTGTTTGTTTGTTTGTTTTGAATTAAGCACAAAGCTACACAATGGGCTATCTGTGCTCTGCCCACCACGGGTATCGAAACCCGGATTTTAGCGTGCAAGTCCGCAGACATACCGCTGAGCCACTGGGGGGCATCAAAGCTGCCAAGAGCGAACAAAACATGATGTTCTGAGTCGTATAAAAAAAAGTTTTCATTAATTTTATGATGTATGTTTTATTATTCGCGCCGTTAATATGAACACGTGAATTTTTGTTATTTTGCTTAGAGCATACGATATTATTTGTACACATGCATTATCGAAAGGAAAGGTTTACAATTAATGCCACATTGATTAAGGTAAAATACCTTAAAACGTGCATCACGCTTTATAAATTCAAAACAACTCAACTTTTCTAGCTTTGTTGACAGTTGAGAAGTAGTTATTGAAGAGAGTTCGTTCTTTCATTAGGCCTCCCTCCCTTCCACAAATTTATTTTAAGCCTATGTTTTAACCAACCGTAAAATAATTATTTCGTTTGTTTCTTAACTGGAAACATTTTCGCACATTGTTGCTAATGGTAAAGTACATTTTATTTTCTTACTTAAAATATGTGAAACGTTGTTTCGTGAAAGGAAGAGTCGTCAGTTAAATAAAATAAGCAATACATTTTGTCGTGACTTTGGAAAGGACAATCTTGAAACGCTTTTCGTGTTAAAGAAAAGAATGGATATTAAACCCTTAAACTGCAGTTTGTGCTTAATTTTCAAAATTAGCAAAGACACAAAATATTTGCGCTTAAATTAGTAACTTCATTACAACAGTATTTATTCAAGTACATAATTTTTAGAATAAACAAAATAATTATAGTATGTGAAAGAGATCGAAATTCATTAATCCACCTGTCTTAGGCCTAACATGAATTAAGCCATTATTAAGTACGGCCTATATTTGATAAAAGAGATAAATTAACACTGTAATAAGTATACATTTTATGCTTTATTTTAATTACAATTACACTTTAAAAGTCGTTAATAATATCAGCAAATAATCTTATAATGTTATTCTATGATCTAATGTTATTCCCTTTCAAAATCTTGAAAAGCTTTTAATGTATTGTTGTACCAAATGTCCACTAAACTTAATTAACATCCACCTTGTGCATGGCCAGGTGGTTAAGGCACTCGACTTGTAATTCGAGGGTCGTGGGGTCGAATCCCCGTCACACCAAACATGCTCTCCCCTTCAGCCGTTGGGGAGTTATAAAGTGACGGTCAATCCAACTATTCGTTGGTAAAAGAGAAGTTCAAGAGTTGGCGGTGGGTGGTGATGGATAACTGCCTTCTTTCTAGTCTTACACTGTTAAATTAGGGACGACTAGTGCAGATGGCCCTCGTGTAACTTTTCGCGAAATTCAAAAAAAGAGACAAACAATCCACCTTTTGATTATGTCGTTGAAATAAAGTGCGCACACATGGGTATTTTAGATTATACTGTGCATGCGCATTTTCGTGACAGACAACACCTGAGTATTATTACAATAGATTATTTAAATTTTATAAATTAATTGATATTTTGAAATATACTTAAAATGAAAATAATTGAAGGAATCCCCCAGCGGCTCATCTGTAAGTTCTAAAGCTTGTAACGTTAAAAACCATATTTCAATTCCTATGGTGGGCACAACTTAAATAGGAACGTAATTTATATTTATTTATCCAGCTTTCTACATAAAACAAAGATAGCATTGTAATAACATTCTGTCTACACAACTGTCTACCTGACATTAGTTAAATAGTTTTATATATTGCCTTAGGGTAACTACACTGTTGAGACTCGTGTGTGCCAGTATTCATTTCAGTCAGTTTTAGCTCTTCACCTGGGTTAACTTTGAGATATGATTTGGACTTCATCGAAATCTACTCAGCAACTAGAGAAAAGAACTATATGAGTTAATGGCTTTACGTCTGAAACATAATCAGAAGGAATCCAGATGATATGTTATATATATATATTATGCACGTGTGTATGAGGTGGTGTTTAATCTATTGGTGTGTATATATATATGCATTGTGTAGAGGGAAGTGGGTGCGCGTATTGACATTTTTAGTTCAGAATTCTTCATATCTTGATTTGTCACATAGATAGGGTCAAAAAAAGTCTTGTGTATGCGAACTGCTGCTGTACTCTATAGCTGATTTTCAAATAAGATAATGGGTAGGGATCACGAAACTTGTCAGAACAATCATATTCAGCATGTTCGAAAAACAAGTAATTTGGGATTAAAAACTGTGGTTGCAATAAAGTTGGTTCAGAATCACGTTTTAGACCATATCTCGTCAGCTATAACACTTGCAATCACATCATTTAGGTCAAAATGTCAACGATCTTGACCAAAACTTTACGTAAAACTTCTCATGACACTCGGTATTAACAGGGTTTTATGGGAGTGGAAATATTAAAATAACGATCATATATTAATGTATTTAAAGTGTTATTTTAGATTTCCAAATGGTGATTTTATTTTTTATTGTATTTCGACCTTTCTTTTACTTTTCTCAACTATCATTTTCAATGTTTCCTTTTTGTAAATGGTGTAATACAGTTTGACCACTGTTGTGGCTCATTCGCAATTATGATGGCTTATACTTTAAAATTTGGGTTTTAATACCTGCGATTAGCAGAGCACGGATACCCAGCATGTATCTCTGTGTTTAACAAACAAACAAATTATTTATGCGGTTTTGCAATTTATTATAGTTCTTTAAATACCCAACGTTACGTGCTGATATACATATATATACTAAAACAAGTAACGTGTGTGGGTACACGGGAATCTTTTTTTTAAATTTGATTGAACTGTGTATAAATAAAATCAGAAGTAAAAAGTACGGATCACTTTATCATTTGCGTAGAGGGAAGGTATTTGGGGTAATCTACCAGTTATCCCTTAAATCCTTATTTCAGACACCGGTATTTATGTGTTAAGGCTTTTTGCGCTAATGTCCTCTTTAATTTATAGACACTTAGAGCACCGGTACCACCAGACTGTTCAGTAGGGACCTGTGTGCAATATCACCAATTTTTAATATTTACATCCGATACCCAGGTTTTGAAAGCCTCACTGGTATTGGTGTCCCATACAGATAATAAGTCTATCGGTTTGCTATTTTGAATAAAACCATTCAGTTCAAAGTGTCTTTTGTATTTGATCACATGTGGTAGAACAGGTTTAACCCACTTGGGCTTAACCTCTCAGTTACTGAGATGCCTCGCAAGGCTATCTATCAGCTTCGTTCAGAACACTACGTATCTTACCTCTTACGGGAGTAGTCTAGGCAGGTCCCTTAATTTTTGTAGTGACTTTAAACATACACAACTGCTTTTACACTTTGTAAACTTTGTCCATTCAAGAACAAAATATTAGAAACTAAAATGTTTTGTACGTGAGGTACGATCTACCCTTACTGTAATATATGTAACATATAATACTAACTAAATATATACTTTCATAAGATTTTAGTTATTTTATTAAACCTTGTTTGAAACCTTTTCGAAAAATGATTGATTAATTGAAAACTAGCGTAAGTTAGTATGTAATTAAACAATGTTATCAACAACTTTTAACAGTATTATACTTCTTAATGCCAATACAAACCCAAGGCAACCTACCATGGCCAAGGAGCTCGGCTCACGATCTGGGGGTCGTGCGTTCGCATCTCAGTTACCTCAAACATGCTCGCCTATTCAACCATGGGGCGTTAAAATAAAATTCAACTGATAATCATACGCATTTACTTAATACAAATTTTTGTCTCTTGCTTGTTAACATATTTCCCTAGACCCCCGGTGGCTCAGCGGTATAGCTGCGGACATATAACGCTAAATACCGAGTTTCGATAACTGTGTTGGGCAGAACACAGATTGCCCATTGTGTAGCTTTGTCCTTAATTCAAAACAACCACATATTTTATTAAATAATCTCTCTTTCAAACTATTAGTAATCGCTTTGTGCTACTTTAGGTTAACTTGCTTTTTAAATGTTAATAATATACTATCTTCAGCAGATTAAATGTTTTGATTTTATAATTCGAGAAATTAATTTGAATTACAAAATAAAAAATAAATAAACACTTGTTAAAGACATACAAAATACGTAAAATGTGTATCCTACATAAACAAATAGTGAACAAGAATTTTAAACTGATCACGTATGCAGTTCAACTGCCATGATACATTCAAGGATTACTCAATGAGAAAAAGAAATGCTGACTCAATATAAATATAACGCCAGTGAAACCCAGAAAATACAGCTTTTATTAACTGTATTTCCTTTATCGTGTTATTATTCAACAAATAAGGTAATATTTACGATATTAATTAGGAAGTACACTAGAGGTAGCTCCAAGTCAACAGGTGTCGCTGTTGTTGTGTCATAGTTCAGCAAGTCGGGAAACCTTTACGATATTAGTTACATAGCTCATTAAGGCCAGCTGCTTATCAACAGGTGTCGTGGATATTATGTCATAATTCAAGATATTAGATAATATTTACGTAATTAATTAGAAAGTCCATTAAGGGCTGCTTGATATCAATAGGTGTCGCTGTTGTGATGGCATAGTTTAATAAATACCACAACCTTTATGATATTTATAAGAGTTGTAGTTGTGATGTCATGGTTCCACTTTAAACACTTTTCGGGTAGAACTGTTAAGTAATATGACTAAACAGATACGAGCATAGAATAATTATTTTCTCTTTAGATTAATGTAAATATGTACTTGTCAAACTTTTTAACATAAATACATGTTACAGTGTAGATTGTGGATCAGGGGATAAAAGACCGTAAGTGAGTGTCTGTTCTGTTGATAATAATAAAATATTTGTTAGATTTCAGTTAAAACAGCAGCCACAGACGTATTGATCATTTTGGAGAAACACACATAAAGATAAGACTGTTTTAAGATTAACCTGCTGTATTATATGTATAGCAATTTAGCTAAAACATTTTGATTTATCATCTTGGTGAAACACACATAAAGATAAGGGTGTTTTAAGGTTAACCTGCTGTATTGTAAGTATAGCGATGTAGTTAAAACATTTCAATTGATCATCTTCGTGTAACACGTGTATGGATGAAGAGAATACTGTTTTTAAGCCAATAATATACACTTTTTTTTTTAGCTACAGCACAGCAGATGATAGAATGGTTCTTAGGTTTAATTCAAATACAAACTTTCAGCTCGTTGCTTCGTCATCTATTGACCGATCTGAAATCTAATTACAGTTTTCGATGTAGGGGATCAAAACCTTTCATTTGATGTGTTTGATTACGCCCTATATCTCATAGACTAATTTACTCTAATTCTGCCTAAAATAGTTTCAAATAGAGAGCAGTCTCGAAGAGATTTTGATGGATAATAAAATCGAATCGGGTACACGCGAGCCCCATGCTCGGTATTGTTGACAAACAAATATATATAGCTAATAAAAAAGGTGGGGGGCTATGTTACGTATTTTTGATGTTTTATGATCGTCGTAGACTAAACGCAACAGAAAAACACAGTTCAATAAATTCGCCGTCTCTCAGCACAAGCGGTAATTCGGATGTATCGTAGAGATTGACGAAATAAAATCACAGCTTCCGTAGATCTAACTTTTGTCACAAATCCAAGTTGAATAATCACAGCAAACACTTAATCTTTCTCAAATAACTAAAACTGATGCCTGAATCTCACTCTTATTCTTCGAATAAAACTAATGACTGAATCTCTCTCCTTTTCTTCGAATAAAAACTGATGACTGAATCTCTCTCTCTTTCTTCGAATAAAAACTGATGACTGAATCTCTCTCTCTTTCTTCGAATAAAAACTGATGACTGAATCTATCTCGCGTCACCGTCTTTTATACCGATAGGCCTACTTCTCGAACAATCTTGCAATTTCCATACAACTCTAGAGCAATCCGCGCGTGTTCGTTCTTGCACGAGACTACACGTCTAGACACGAAGTCACCAGCACTCATTTACAAACATATGATTGGTCTACTTAATTCAAGAAAGTTCTAAACGTTACCCTAAATAAATAACAAAATATTAGTTTAAACTTCGAAACAATAATATCAATATGGAAAAATGAATAATACAAATGAAAATTCAAACACAATACGACATGTTGTCGTTTACAAAATATTTACACATATACATAACAGGCTAATACATTAATTTACTCTAATCTCGTCTAAAAGAATTTCAAGTGCCACGGCTATTTAGAATTCCCTCTTGTTTTTAATTTGTAACTAAAATATGCTGCTGGTTAAACAACTTTTAAGCTTGCTGGAAGAACAGCTGTGTTAATCTCTCTAATTATCATGTTAATAGGTTGGTCAGTTGTTTCACGAGTACTCTGATTTGTCCCACTACTTAAAAGTCATTCTATTTTTCTCTAGCAACTTTGGCTTTGGGTGTGTAAACTCGTAGACTACCTGTAGAACTATTGCTTTTACACAATCTTTAGTTATGTAAAAATTAAGTCATTTTAACACAGCGGTCGATATTAAACAGGTTCTGACAAGTTGCTTTTACATTACCTTTGTCACACCATTGAAAATTCTTCCATTTTAAACCTTGGAATCCTATAGCGACTGGTTACCTGAATAGTGGATTATCTTATTATTTAACTCTGAAAAGATATAACTAATCACCTGGACAACGGATTGATTTAGTACTTAGTTTTGTTGAAAGTACAATTATATGTTCCACAAGGTACAGCAAGTTACCTATATAATGCCTTCTTTTACATTTTACAATTTTACATATTAAAGTTTTTAAAAATAAGACTACAGTTACCAACAGTTCAGTCAAGAACTTGTACTCGTCACAAGCTGTTCCTATTGGATCTTTTAATTAAAATTTAAGACTAATTTCCTGAGAAAATGGTTGTTTTAAAGCTAATTTTTCTGGATAGTCGATCAGATATGGTCTAAAAAAGTGCGACGGTTATCTGAAAAACTGATAGTGTCATATATATGCAAAAACGGCTCGTTTGGGTTGAGGAAATATTTTATGAGCCGTTTTTGTATATATATTTCTCTACAAATGGGTTTTCTCGACATCACTGATGACTGTATCATACTTTGCGTTCTTTGTGAATTTCGCACAAAGCTACTCGAGGGCTATCTATGATAGCCGTCCCTAATTTAGCAGTGTAAGACTAGAGGGAAAGCAGCTAGTCATCATCACCCACAGCCAACTCTTGGGCTACTCTTTAACCAACAAATAGTGGGATTGACTGTAACATTATAACGCCCCCACGGTTGAAAGGGCGAGCATGTTTGGCGTGACGGGAATGTAAACCCGCGACCCTGAGATTACGAGTCGCACGCCTTAACACGCTTGGTTGTGCCGGACCTTTTACGTTCTTACTTAGTCTAAAAGGTTCAAAACTTAACAACTAAAGTTTTTAATGCGAAAAACACGAGGCTACTTAACTAGTGGAACAACTGGTTAATCGATAACGTATCCAAGGGAATAAAAATAGTTACTCATGAAAAATCAATTTTCTTTTCATAACTTATAAGTGCCACAAAGATCATAATACAAATATTCAGTTTAAGGTATACCTTTTGCGTAACGGTTTCATTGGCAGCTTAAATATGTTATGTATAAAATTAAATTTTGAAGTTTAGGCCTTGAGTTTGCGAAATTTTGACAAACGATTTTTTTCAAAAGAAATGACTAAAGAACAAGTAGAGGTGTAGGGGAAATTAAGAATGGGTTTATGTGACTTAGCGAAGTGTGGGATTGTACGTCACATGGCTCGAGCTCGTCTTAAGGCCCTAAAACCTCTTGCATTCTGGATTGAATTTTATGCGTTCTCTCAGTTTTTTTATAGTAATTTAATTAATTCTTATGCATTTTTATTTGGATAGATTGAAAAGTGGAGACGAAGGTGTCCTTCATACTTCAACCCCTTCCCACTAGCAACCTCGATAGATCTAATTACAGTGTTGGAGTCAGGAGATCAAAGTTTTTCAATCTATATATTTGACCCCGCCCAAGATCTTACAGACTAGTTTACCTTAATCCTGCCTGAAAGAATTTCTGTTTGATTGTGGGCTGGTAAAGGTTTTGATGAATAATAACATTGTCTGGGTATACGCGAACCAGACGCATAATATTGCTGCTGCACAAAAATATAGCTAATAAAAAGGAAAACAGAGCTCTCATAGCTCAGTTTATTCTAATTCTGCCTGAAAGAATTTCAGTTGCCGCGGCTATTGAGAATTTCCTCTTGTTATATTACTTCGTGAAATATCATAGAAATAAAATAATTATATTTAAGTTTTTGTACTTGAAGCATTTGAGGATATTTTGTCTACAGTCAATCAAAATGTGTATAGATATTCTGTTTAATAAATTTATTTATTTGTGTCAACACATCATTTTTTAACAGAACATAACTCTGACATCTTCCACGGCTGGTGTATCGGGCTGCATATCAGAAAGACTAAGGTTTGTGCTTCAATTCTGCTGGATACAATCCGTCATTACCAGCTGTAGCTGCGTTATATGAGTGACAGTGATTCTGTTACTCAGTTCTAAGCTAGACAAAACCTTTGTAGCGGTGAGTTCGGCTATCTTTTCGCTGGTCTGGATGTGGCATAAGGCTACGCTTAAGTTAAAAATACCTAACACTTATAAAATAATTCGATTGGTAAGTCCAAGCTTCTTGGCCGATATTTGATTTATATTATAAACTGAGGAAAGTAAAGCCGCTAAATGAAAAGAAGTTCATTATTCACAATTAAAAAAATATCAGAAGTAAAGGATTCCTTGGATACCTCAGCAGGATAGGGCATGGTCCCTGTTAACCAAATTTCCGGAGCAATATGAACAATATTTCTTTAAAGACGATGCATTTCTTATCTCTCCTATTTCTATGGAACCATAAATATATATATCTCCTATTTCCATGGAACCATACATATACGGCTAACGTTAATTTTGAATTTAATTTTAATTTTTGATGTCAATGAGTTTATGGGGACTTATACTTATTGTCCATAGAACTTTATAGAATGTTCAAGAATTGAAATTATTTAAAAAATCTTTAAACTTGTTTAACGATGATAAGGTACATTCACACCATGAAACAAATCAAACGTGTGTACATAATATACCCATATTAGTACCTGAAACTTCAAAAGTTTAAAAATATATTTTTTCTGAGTGTTCTGTATATACATTACATATTTATAGACTTTTGTGAAACAAAATCTCGGAAGGTGGCACTATTATTTTTAATTTTCACATTTTCAGTTGTTCCTCCAAAACGAGGTTAGGAAAAAATATATAATTTCGGTACTTTTAAACAATATTTCAAAATCCAATGGTTTAATGAAACACGATACTAAACATGTATTGCAATACAATACACAGAATAATTCAGATTGATGAAATTCTGAGGAAGTTTAACAGATACGTCACTTTTTTCAGAAGCTGATCGTCGTTAGATTGTAATTAGGCACTAAATAATTGAACGTGCTACACATAATATATTTTAAACTCTATAGTATACCTTATGTTTATTGCTAAGTTGCGCTATTAAAATATATTAAAATATTCACTAGTTCAACTGAACTTAATATGCGTGTTTTATGTCACATTATGTGCTTGAAAACAAATATTATACATTTTATACAAATTAGCCAATATGTTAGAAATCGCACGTGTTTTAAAAAACGTCGCTTGCTCAACATTGTACAGATTTGTCTTTTTTTAGATTTTAAAGTGACACAATTTCACAAATTATGAGATTAAAACTCAAGATTAATCTAGAACATGCTCTGAGTGTCTCGTTGTTTGTTATTGTTAGTAGGTTTAAGAATTGTACGATAACCTCTTTAGATTGAAACTAATTAAGGATATTTTAACATCAAGTTTTTACTATTCTACTGAGGAGAAGAGGACGCAAAATTTATGATATTATTCATCAGTAAAAAAATATATATATAATTTAATCTGAATTACATGAGTATCGTTGATAGATGAAGATAAATTGTTTTAACAGGTAGCAAGTTGTACCAGAATATTCTAAATCTGTGTTACGCTATAACGCAAGAGGCTATGCGTAAATACTCTGGTTCACCCTAATAAAATATTTATGTGTGTCGTAAGATCGTCGAGTTATAGGAAGCTGTATTTTTATTTTTACAAATTAGCCTCTTTTATTTTTTAATCGCACAATTCGTAACATAATTTTCAAAATTTCACTCTTTCATAGAACTGTAAAATAAATTAGTACTGATAAGGTTTCAAAAATAACACGAACATAATATTCGACTATCATTTTCTACGGTTTAAGAACGACTTATAAGATGATTATCTTATTTCTTTATCTGACACATGACTGTTTAAACAAATAAGTCACTTGTTAGTTTTGTTTGGTTAAAAATAGTAAATCTCATTACAAGCAATTTACAAATAAATAAATTACATCTACAGTATTTTAGTTTTCTTTTAATCAGGGTACTTGAATACGGAACAACTATGAGTAAAACAACAAAAGAAATAATTTACATATTTTGAAGATGAGTACAGCCGTTCATGAGTTCATCACGTTAAAAACACACGCAGAAACTCGGTACATTTCCGGTCACAGGCTACTATAATATGTCTCGTGGAAAACGAAGTTGTTATTACGAAATCGTCCTGCTTCCCACAACTGTTTTAAGAACTATGTGCAAACGTAAAGCAGTCAACTTAAAAAAACAGAAAGAAAAAAGCAAAATATTCATAACCTAATGATATAGCAACCTCTATAAATTTAGATAAAATCAGTTGAGACATAACTAAATGTACTCGGGTACGTGTGTCAGATAAAATGGGTCGTACGTTAGGAACTACTTTACTCTTAGCGAGTACACATTGATTATACGATAAATTATCATGATATGTATCAAGTAAATGATAGGTTCTTTTGATGTGTACGCAACAGTTAGATAAGTAGCCATTTAGAGGTACATATCATATCATTTTGCTGCCCCCCCCCCAGAAACAAAAAGACAAACCACACACACACACAAAACATCAAGTTTATCTACAAGCCTACACTGTTCCCTTTCCTGCTGTGTTAAAGAAAGTGTCATTACATTCGGTTACTTTCAGGACGTTGTTACTTCGTTACAACAAGGGCTCGCGACTAACATAAAATGTTATTTTATTTCGTTTTGTACTTTACGGTGAATTAGGGGGGTAAATAAATTTGCTCCTGTAGAAAACTTTCTGGTACACCATCTTACACGTACAGAAATATTTCTGATCAACATAGCTTACGTATCAGTTACACGTATAAAAAAATCTTAGTTATCCAGATATCTTACATGTCAGTTACACGTACAGAAATATTTCTGATCTACGTATCTTACATGTCATTTATGTCCACAGAAATCTTTCTGAACAGCATATCTCGTAACCACATTCATAAATCAGACTTTTTCGTCATTTATTTTTGTACAAGTTTGTACAAAATTGTACCTATGTATACATTAGTCCTTCTCGTATACAGTGTCTTAGACATCAGTGAGATTTATACGTCAGTCTACAATTTTTACATGTTAGTTACGTTTATACATCTAAATTTCTATTTTTCCTTATAATACTTGAGCATATACATAGCAGATAGTTGTAAACCCACTTAAGTTCATAATTTTCATTAGAATCTGCCAAACTTCGCTTTATACAGTCCAGTTAAGGTGCTGTAGTGCTGAGTAAAACTGTTTATACTTTTGATACATATACACACACGTATAAAATAATCCCACACCGTTAAATGTGCTTACGAAAGACGATTATTTAATGGTCGCCTACAACATCAACCCAGTTTAATTAGTGACTGTCTTGGCTAATTGGATTCATTCATTACTTCTTTAGTACTTTAATTGCCCAGCTTGGATTGTCGTAATTATAATCAACACATCGAATAGATACATAAATATAACAAACTATTCAATGAGAAGTTCTGGTGTCTCAAGATCGCATTTTCTTTCTGCTGTATGTTCTATTACAGTGTGCTCTTCAACTAAAGTGATTTGGCACAGAGTTTTAATGGAGTTAAGCAGATCGTACATTATCGTGTTATTAATAGTCATATCACAAGAGGAATGTACAATTAATCAAAACATTCAGCTGTATGAAGTAATCAAAACATTCAGCTGTATGAAGTAAAGATTAAAAAAAAATGACTGAGAGAGCTGGATTTGCCCTTTTCTTACAGTTCCATTTCCTAGGCTTGCGTGGGCTTAGTTGCAAGTCTGAAGGCTTATAATATTTAAAATCGGGTTTCGATACTCGGGGTGGGCAGGTAGCATATTGTGTAAGGTAATTTTTAACACCAAACAACAAAATATATTTCTCCTGGCCCTCCCGTATGTTGTTAGAAGGAACTTTTTGAACCTAGAACGCTAAGATTTGGGGCTCGATTCCATGTGGTGGACAGATAGTTCATGATGTAGCTCCGCACAATCCCAGGATCCTCTCGAGACATCTTTGCGTGTAAAGTTTGAACGAAATCGTCATTTGTTGAATGTAGATTAAAAATGGATGAGATATTTTCAGCTATACGCTATGCGTTGATCTTAATTTTTTATTAAATTACAACTTCGTCAATGATGGGTGTTTACTAAGTTAATATGGAATTTGAAAACCAAATAGTGTTTACATAAAATAAGAAAATAGCAATAAAACATGACGCATAATGCGGTATATAATAATACGTAGGAAGCAACCGCTAATTCTGAATGATGACGTTATATTAATTAAGAATAGTGCCCGTTTACCAGTTCTCATTCCATTATACGTTATCATCTCCATAAACTCTAATATAGCGCAGTCTTTATGTCCCATGACTGGGTGTTGGGTTCGCGGGTGGTTTCTTTTAACAAACGTTTAAGATGCTCGCAGTAAAATAAATATTAAATTGTTGTCGAAATTGATTTCGGTGGGCCTGTATTTTTTTTTCAGAAAAAAATTAATAAATTGACTGCACTATAGAAGGTTTCTGTAGGCCTAACTTAAACTCCAACAGCTTGTGTACCAAGCAACGAAGAATATATCTTCCTTGGATTATTTTACAATGACCAGCGTTTTCAACTCTTAGTTATGAAAACTAATACTATTTTCGACTAAAACTGGGTGTGATGTGAAGCTCTAATGCTCAAGTATTCTCATTATCATTAAATGTACTTCTCTGTTATAATTAAATTTAAAGGGGCTTTACATTTTAATTAAATGTACTTATCTGTTATAATTAAGTTTACAAGGCTTTACATTTTAATTAAATGTACTTATTTGTTATAATTAATTTTACAGGGGCTTTACATTTTCATTAAATTTGTATGTCTTAATTCAGTACACGTATGTGCTAAATTTACTTGTATATTTTGATATAATTTCAGGAACGTGCGCGGGGAGAGGGTTCTAGAGGGTTTCAACCGAACCCTCTATTTTTGTGATGTAAAAGAAATGTTTACATTGCTATAGCGCAGCTGTTATTGGTATTTAATGTTTTGTACATTAAATATATTCTTCTGACGAAGTATTAGCATTTTTTTTGGGGGGGGGCTCGAAATAGTCACATGTCTCAAAGCCCTCAAAGTATTAGTTTGCTTTGCACAGTATGTGTTCGCTTTTGATTTCACAAATTAGAGCGGACCTGAATTTAATTTTGTATTTTCACTAATCTTGCACGTGCGTTTTTGCCAGATTCATCTGCCCAATATTTTCATTAAATTTTACGTCTTTTAATTTTTTTGTGTTAAATGTCCATGCATTTCTCAATATTTAACTTTAATTTTTATGATTGAAAATTGCTACAAAACATAAATTCTCAATCAGTTTGTTACCATCACCAAGTTATCATTTTAATGACATTCTTTTACTTTCAAATTTCTGTTTGTCACCTGAACAACATATTATGTAAGAGGCTAAATGATCATTTCAGAGACTTGTGGTACACGTGGACCGAAGGGAAGGCAACATTATATTGCCCCTCCGCCTGTAGTGGCTACTCGTAATCAAATAGCGAGATTGACAGAGTATTATAACGAACTCACAGTTGAAAGTACGTAATGTATGTGGCAACAGTTCCTCGATTTAATGTGCTAGTCACTAGGCCATTCTTCAGTCTAACGTTTTTGCACCCGAATATCTATTATGTTTCTACTCTCACGATATACGTCTATGAGCTGAACTTAATGTAATATACAGAGGCTGAGTGTTATATTATCCATGTTGCCATGTTCGGCCATTCTCTATCTGACGACCATGAATCAAGACAATAGCTCTGAAGCGTAATTTACTAAAATGCTCCGTCGTAAGGTTGTTATGTCTTAAGCACGCCAGCTGTTTCTGTTTGCTTTTCATAATCTATCTAGTGTACAAAGACGATAGTTTATCAGTATCAGTTTCAATGGTTCGATCACACAGAAATCCACTTGAGAGATATGTTGGTGTATCATGCAACGTGATTATCGATTTTATTCCTAATCTTCTTGAGATGTGTGATGTGTGAACGGGTGTATCTTGGATAAAAGTTGTGTTTATGTTGCATAGTGCTGCCTTGGATACGTGGATGGCTTCTATCATTGGTCATTTTATTTGAGAATTCTTATCTGTTATAAAATTCCATTCTTTATTTTCCACAGTTTGGGAACGACTTGTTTTATTCCTCTTTCGGGAAGGTCCTGGATTCTCAAGTTGATCCAAATTCGTATATTTTCTAATGTCATTAAGTACAAGATATATCACCGTCTTGGTTATTCTATATCATGATTTGAATGCATTTTTATGATGTAAGCGTATGAATATTTTACAACGAAAATAATTTAGCAGCGTAAAACTAGAGGGAAGACAGCTAGTCATCACCACCCACTGCCAACTCTTGGACTACTCTTTTACCAACAAATAGTGAGATTGATCGTTACCTTATAATGCCCCCACGGGGATTCGAACATTTTTCCTGTAGCGTGGACTATAATAATCCAAACTACCATATATTTTTCAATGGATGTGCAGTACTGAATTCTTACTTCATATACCAAATTTCAAGGTAAGCCATTAAGAAATGCACGAGACGTGGAATATACAATGTTGATCGAATTTCTTCCCTTTTTTTTCCGAACCGAAAGTATAAAAATTTATTTGATATAAAAACATACATAACTTTTATGGACTGTTTTTCAAATTTGATACACCTTGTAGATATTTAAAACCGTCAACAAATAATGGGGTTCGTTCGTGTGTTTTCTGTGCTAGTTAAATCCAATCCGGGATTAAGGCATGGGCTAATCGGGCTGAAGCCCAGGGCCTCACACTGATTAAGGTGTTTCTATAAGTTTAAAAGCCTTGGGGCAATAAAATCTGTAATCTGGTCTTGATTAACTCTTCCAGATACTGAAACGAAAATACATGGAGAATGTTTAATCGTTAATAAATTCGAACAAAATAATTGCATTGATTTTTAAGCCTGAAAGAATAATTTCAGGTGTAAATAAAGGAGAATACGCAATTAAGCCAATTATACAGACTTCTATTCCATCACATGTATACCACGAATAGCTTTGCATACATGTAAAAAGTAGTAAATGTTAGCAGGGCTACAATCATAAATGTGTGTGTGTGTGAATGTGGGGCTGTTGTTTTTCTTGGTGACGGTATTAATAAAATTAAATACATATACAGGGTGGTCGCTAGAAAAGCTGAATATTTGTCAAACAGCTATTTATTTTTACAAAGTTTTTTAAAGGCATATGTTATATTACACTCACAGATGCTCAAAACGCATTTTATGATATTAAAATTATGCATTTTATTCATGATGTAAAGAAATCAAAATAGAAATGAGTGAGCACGCATTTTATTCATGATCTCATCTGACCCTCAAATTTTCCGCTTTTCTAGCGACCACCCTGTATATATGCATAGAAAGCCCAGATTTTAGTAAGGTACTAGTTTCATGCTTGTATCTCATGGGCAGATTATAAATCTTTACTTATAGGTAACTAATCATTTCCTAGAGTCCACACTGTTAACAAGAATGCTCATAATATTATTTCGTATTCGTGTTTCAGGTGCAGATGCATAGTACCTAAAGAAAGCTTAGCTACTATAACACATGTTTTAAAAACCTTTTTTCAAACTTCTATCGCCTGTGCAACGTAAGCAGGTATCTAACAACACTCCCAGTATATATGCTAAATAAACTTGTTTTGTACTTGTCTCTCATGTGCAGGTATTTAATAACCTGGTGGAGGCCATACCATCAGCACAGTTGTTGCATGACTTTGTTTCGTAATTATTCCTCATGTGCAGGTATCTAATAACCTGGTGGTGGCTATATCACGAGCACATATCCTTTATAAACTTGTTTCGCTCTTGCATCTCACGTACAGGCATCCAATAACCTGGTGGAGGCCAGACCACCAGCAAGAATACGTTACGAACTTGTTTGGCAGAGTTTCAACATACGTACAAATTTTCTACCTGGATTACATGTAAACTTGGCACACACACCTGCTAATTTTTTTTGACTGTCTTATTTTAACAATTATGGTGATATCACGACTAAAAAAAGATTCCACTTTTTTATGGAAAATATTTTCTTCAGTATTCGGGAAGTATCAACCGCTAATCGTCAGACGTATGTATCCATTAAAAGATACTTGAAACAGGTTCATTAAAAATTCGTAGGATGATTAGTCTATATAGAAAAAAAATTGTTTGACCAGTTATAGATGTGTTAATTATATCGCCTTACACTTTGCCTGAAAAATAAACAAAGCATGTACTAAGCATGATGTCACGTTAAGAAAAGGTGACACGACCTTTCAAACATTGTGTAGCACCTTATGCTTGTTTTAGGAACTGTTATATTACTCAGAGCATTCGAGATCCCAGTGGCACAGCAGAATGCCTGTGGACTTACACTGCTAGAAACAGGGTATCGATATCCGTGGCGGGAAGAACAAATATATCCGTTTGTGTAGCTTTGCGCCTGATAACAAACAACAATAGAGTAGTCGATACTTGTTGTCGGAATGTTGTGTAGATATAATATCTTTAATTTGATAATCATTTTTTTTAACTCTCGGAATTTAAGTATTTTTTTTATCTTTACGAAAGTATATGCTAACTAATTAGAGGCTAAATAATTTATTTTAAAGATTTTTAACACACACTTACGTGACTGAATGTGCTTAGCGGTTTACCAGTTATTGAAAGTAACTTAACTACTCACAAAGTCACTTTTTAAAAGTCAGATCACTGTTAAATTTAGATATTAAGAGTGTGACAAGTATATATAAGTATGTAAACTGTACGGATTTTTGTGGGGTTTTTTTTTCGGGAAAAAGTGCAAAGTCCATTTTTCCTGTTGACGACGAGCTTGGTTTTAGAATTTAAGCGCTCAGGTTATAGAGTGTTTATTTCATTCCTATCAAGACTTCTTGAACCTTCGTGTTTTTCTAATGTCGTGGATATACATCATGTTGTGTAGCTCAGTTTCCTTCAACATTATGTTGTGTTGCTCTGGTTTTCTCTCGTTGTAACTTTATGTATGTTTTTTTCTTTTATGCTTAATTTCTGGAGGCAAACTTCAACTTTATTTACCAGAAAACTAGTATCTGTAGAACCAGTGTTACCATCAATGAATTCGTTGAATAATGGGATGGTTTTTTTAAATAATATATCATTATTTTAACTGTGGCATGTAGTGTTCATTGTGCCATTTCCTTTGGTTTATTATCAATGATTTGTTATTCACAATATTAGATGTACGTTTTGCATTATTATATCAGTTTTCTTAGTTTATTACCAACAGGTGGTAAATCACAATACCAGATGTAATATCTATGTTTTATATTCTTGGTTTATTCACAATGGTTAGTTAGTAAAAAAACCGGTTGTAATATCTGTTTTACACTCTTAGAGTATTTTCCTTGGTTTATTACCAATAGTTGGTTAATCAAATTATTTTATGTAAAATTTATTTTACACTATTACAGCAGTTTCCTTTGTTTATTATAAATAGTTGGTTAATCAAAATATTTTATGTAAAATTTATTTTACACTATTACAACAGTTTCCTTTGTTTCTTATAAATAGTTGGTTAATCAAAATAGTTTATGTAAAATATATTTTACACTATTATACCAGTTTCTTTGGTTTATTATCAGAGGGTGATGTAACATTTGTTTTACATTTTGTTAGAGCAGTTTAGCTTTTTGTTATCCTTTGGGAACAGTATCTATTCCCTAATGGCAGTTTCTTGCAGTACAGACTCTGCATAGCCAGGTGGTTATGGCAGTCGACTCGTAATCCGAGGGTTGTGGGTTCAAATCCTTGTCACACCAAACATCCTCGCTCTTTCAGCCGTGACGTCAATCCCACTATTCCTTGGTAAAAGAGTAGCCCAAGAGTTGGCGGTGGGTGGTGATGACTGGCTGCTTTCCCTCTAGTCCTATACTGCAAAATTAGAGACAGCTAGCGCAGATAGCCCTCGTGTACCTTTGCGCGAAATTCAAAAGAATCCAAACCAATTCTTGCATTTTGTCGTTTTAAGTTGCAGTTGAAATAGATTCCAACAGATCTGTGTTATTAGTTTATGAAGTTTTTCTAGACCTCCATTTAATAGAATTGTTGTTTATATATTATTTTATCTGATACGGCAAAATCTAGACCACACATTCTTCTGTTTTCCGACATGGCGTCCCAATGTCTTAAAGAGGAAAACGCCCTAATTATTATGTTTTTTATTTCAGCCGCTTGCAATAAGATCGTCAGTTGGTTATTGTTAATTATTTAAAGTCATTAGAGTCTCGTTAAGCACGTGTGAACTTTAAGAATGTTTATATTTTAACTGAAATATTACATTTTTATTTGATACTTTCTGGCCGCCGCTACACACAAATTTTTACAAACACTCAAATCATTGTGTTTATTCTGAAAAGGTTATGCGATTTTATTACTTTGAGCTGTATAAAGATGCGGAACATGGGGTAACAGTAATGAATTTTATATGCTATCAAATCACAAATCTTGATTAAACGTACAATAGTTCACTCTCTAACTTTGATTAAAAGTTAAATAATTTCCTAACTTTGATTAACGGCGAGTAAATCCAACGATACTTGTTTGCTTGTTTTTTGAATTTCGCACAAAGCTACTCGAGGGCTATTTGCGCTAGCCGTCCATAATATGGCAGCTAGTCATCACTACCCACCGCCAACTCTTGGGCTACTCTTTTACCAACGAATAGTGGGAATGTACGTCGCATTATAACACCCCCACGGCTGGGAAAGCGAGCATGCTTGGTGTGACCGTGATTGGAACCCGCGACCCTCGGATTATGAGTCGAACGCCTTAACACACTGGGCGATGCCGGGCCCTCAACGATACTTTACGATACCATTGATAACCTGACGATGTTCGGGGTGACGTCAATCGCTACTACTCAAACTACGTAAATTAGATAATTTTATAGGAAATGTAACTAGAAGTCTAGATTTTCATCTGTCTGATAAGCTCATAATTTTTGGATGATGCTTTTTTGTTGTTTATGTACGACTTTAATTGACTAAAGTTCCTTTATTAACTGGAAAACTTCCTTTAAACATATGCATCAACTTCGATTAGGTTTAATTCGTACATCCTTATTCACTACAGAATAGGTCATGTGTCAAAGAATTCATCGTTTTACACGAAACATCTACCAAGATAACTGGACAACCTATCTACGTCTTCGACAAGTTCTACTCTTAAAACTTTGACAAAGTTGTCGCGAATGTTTGGAAGTTTGACGGCTCTGTGTTGGAAAAATAGTTAACGTTTTTAAAAGTATTAAGCGTGCATCAAGAAGCTTTCTGTTCAATACCCCATCGATTCATTTTGGAAATGATTTCACACCGTGCCTGGTATTCTTTCTGTGGTAACCCCTCATTATAATCTTCTAGTTTCTGAATTTGTTGAGGCTACTGAACTGGTTTGTTATACACTTCTAACATGAAAGGGTAGTAGTGTAGTTGAAGTAGTGCAGATAAGTCCTGAAGTACTAAGCAGTACATCAGCGGTGTTAACAGGTGTAGGTCAGATAATAAGCAATACATCAGTGGTGTTAACAGGTGTAGGTCAGATAATAAGCAGTACATCAGTGGTGTTAACAGGTGTAGGTCAGATAATAAGCAGTACATCAGTGGTGTTAACAGGTGAAGGTCAGGTAATAAGCAGTACATCAGTGGTGTTAACAGGTGTAGGTCAGGTAATAAGCAGTACATCAGTGGTGTTAACAGGTGTAGATCAGGTAATAAGCAGTACATCAGTGGTGTTAACAGGTGTAGGTCAGGTAATAAGCAGTACATCAGTGGTGTTAACAGGTGTAGATCAGGTAAAAAGTAGTATATCAGTGGTGTTAACAGGTGTAGATCAGGTAATAAGCAGTACATCAGTGGTGTTAATGGTGTTTAAGATGGACATTCTTGAGCAGATGCAGAGAAATTGGCTTGGTTATTTTGATCTTTGTGTTTAAGAGTAGTTTTTCCTTATGTTTTATATTGCATATGATGCCATATGGCGCTTATTTGATCTCCTCTCCCCCATCGATGTTCTTTTTTTTTCAATTCGTCAATTTTTTTATTATGAGCCTTCTGTACCTCTGCTACGTTTTATTATAAACTAGTTTAGGTTCGTTAATATTTTATACATTGTATGTACCGTTCTTACAATTACTCTTTTAAATGCCTCGTGGTAAGTCTTCAGGCTTATAACGCTGAAAATCGGATTTAGATACCCATGGTGGCCATAGGACAGTAAGCTTCTTGTATAGCTTTGGCTTAACAACAGTTACACCAGGCCTTTCTTAAATTCTCATCCATTTACTTTAAATTTCTCTCTCTCTCTTATTTTTTCCTTTGATTTTTTTTTCATTCCAATTATTTAATTTTTGTTCTTGAAATTTTAATTTTACTTTCCTTCCAATCTTTTGTATATTTTACATTTTTTTTCGGCCTGGCATGACCAGGTGGTTAGGGTGCTCGACTCGTTGTAATCTGAGGGTCGCGGGTTCGAATCCTCGTTACACCAAACATGTTTGCCCTTTCAGACGTGGAGGCATTATAAAAATTCCGTCAATTCTACAACTCGTTGGTAAAAGAGTAGTCCAAGGGGTGACGGTGGGTGGTGATGACTAGCTGCTTTCCCTCTAGTCTTACACTGCCAAATTAGGAACGGCTTGTGCAGATAGCCCTAGTAGCTTTGCACAAAATTCAAACAAACGAACACTTACGTTAGTGAACATGAATAGCGAAATGCAATTAGAAGGATGGTAAAGTCTTTTTCTCTTTCATCAATCAAGAATATCTAGCCTGTGAACAAAGCGTTTTGTTTTATATTTATCGGCATGAATTATAACTGGGACTAGTACTTGAAATAATGAAACAAAGCGATAAGTATTTCTTCTTCCAAAGTCTTCTATAAATATTGTCCTATAGCTCTTGTGTAGCTTTGCGCTAAATTCAAAACCAAACAAACGATTTTTTTAAATACTATTTGAAGAACATGTCGTCATCTTGAAATTAAAACTTGATTCGATTACGTTTTTGCGGAAATAAACCTAATTCCTTAATGATATAACAGTTTTTATAAGCATGGACTTTTTATCATTCAATAAAAACAAACAAACAAACTGATGCAAATTCCAGTCCACTTAATGGTAACAATAGCTTTGACTTACAAATAACACGAAATATTCACTTGATAATTTATCCAATATCTGTAATACTTCGTATAAACAAAAACTATCAATTTAGAAATGTGAATAAACCGACCGAGTAGAAGACAAATGGAATAACACACTGGCAAACACGATTATGAAATGCCTAAATTCAACTGGTAAAGTCAAATAATTATTAAATATTAATTGTTAAAACAAAGCTGTAATTCTTTAGGGTTAAGATATTATGAAAAAAATTCTTAAAACAAAGCTATGAGTTCATCAGACAGTTTGGTTTGAATTTCGCGCAAAGCTACAAGACGGCTATCTGCGCTAGCCATCCCTAATTTCGCAGCGTAAGACTAGAGGTAAAGCAGCCAGTCATCACCACCCACCACCAATTCTTGGGCTACTCTTTTAACAACGAATAGTAGAACTAGTCGTCACATTATAGCGCCCCCACGGCTAAAAGAGCGAGGGTGTTTGATGTGACAGGGATTCAAACCCGCGATCCTCGAATTACGATTCGAGTGCCTTAACCACCTGGCCATGCCGAGTCTCGTCTGACAGAGAAGGCTGTGAATTAATCAGACAGGGTCAACACGTCTTTAAGTATTAGTTGTTTTAAATCACCTCTGCTACAGCGGTAAGTCAACGAACTCATAACACTAAAATTTATTGTTTTATCCCCATCGGTGGACATATCAGATAGCTTAGTGTGGTCTTGCTTCTGAACAAATAATAATTTTTATATACTTTTTTGGTATATTTTTGATACAGATACAAACATACTTTTTCTTATCCATATAAATAATATCATTTTAATTGTGTTGATATTTGAATAATACAATTTTTGTTTTATCGCGCTTGAAATATTTCACATACATTTAAGATATTTTCTTCTATTAAGATTATGGATGGATTTTTGTCGCACATACTTTCCTATTTATCCTTTAACTGTTAATTTAATAATACTGAAATTATTAGCAGTAAACTTAACTTACTGTCAAAGAATTGCAAAGTAAAATATACTTGACTTCAGCTACATACGAAAGTTCTCATCATAAGAAGAAATACTTGCTAAAGTATTATACAACTCTTCCCCACATGTTGATAACTGGGTAGAATAGGAAACAAAATAATAATTATAAAAACTAGTATGGTATACCATTCGTCGATGAGATTCGTAAAATAAAAGACGCAGTTGTTATCACTTTTATTTTGTTGTTACTAAACTTCTTACCTTTGTCATCTGTCGAGCGACACCGCCGAAACACTTGCCCTGTGTGGCCTCG
The DNA here is from genome assembly GCA_011833715.1 of Carcinoscorpius rotundicauda. Lineage (NCBI taxonomy): Eukaryota > Metazoa > Arthropoda > Merostomata > Xiphosura > Limulidae > Carcinoscorpius > Carcinoscorpius rotundicauda. The sequence continues at coordinate 33,518,975 of CM022404.1, read as the reverse complement.
TCAGAGGGACACCTGCCACCGTACTTGTTCAGCTGTCCGAACCTAGCGTGAACATCATTCGTATGTAAGATAGTAAGATTAAAAGTTGCCCTTGAGGATTCTATGAGAAAGGACACGAAACACAAAAATACGCCCACGTACTTCTCTTTCATTTTTCAAGGTTTGAAATCAAGTGTCTTAAAAAATACACACTCTAGTTTAACTTAGATAACCTCAGTCGTCCTATGCTGCTGCTCGTGTGCAACACATGTTTATCTCTCTGTCAGCGCGTGAAGTTGTGATTTCTTTCTGACCGCGTGCTTATGCTCGGGCGCTTTGGCGTGCGTGCTGCGAGTGTCAAGTCAGTCACACAGCAACGAAAAACTTAATGATGCAGTTCTCTTAGAAAGGTGTAACTTCGGTGTATAATGTGTTTGTAGGCGTCCGTAGCAACGAGGCTAGTGAAGGATAAATAGATCTGAACCCAACATAGTATCCATTCGCATTTATGATAGAAAGCAATTATTTACATTCTTTTAGTTTAGTAGAATACGAGTTATTATCACAAAAAATACTGTCTTCTCGCGTTAACATATCGAATCTGTCGTCATTTATGGAAATTAAATTATTATAGTTTCATTCCTTTGGTGAGAAACAAGCATCGTGAAGTAGCTTCTTTTATTTATTTACGTTAATATTGTATAAAATTACTTAATGTTTAATGTACCATGAAATCCATAACACCAACAACCAGTAAATCAGTTCTAAGAAAACGATTTAAGCATTTCCCATGACGACTTTTAGATATCCCGTGAAGTTGCAATTGTTATTTCATATTCATAAACACAAGTACCCGATAAATGTACTTTATTTGTGGCGTTACATTTCCCATAAACAATTCTAAAATTGACAATGATTTCGGAATTGTTTAACAATTAACAAATATAATTACTCGTAATGTTTCACACTAGAGAGTCCATTAGAAAACTACAAGCAGAGAAGAAATACGGGGTATTAAGAATTTGTAATTATTATGATACCCAGGCGTGACTCATCATTAGCATGCAGAGACATGAATAGGATACATCACAACACACTTTCAGCTGTGTCAGATTTATACTCGTTAAGTGTAGCCACTTAGTCGGCGGGAGCTGCTGATTTAGTACCCTCTTTCTGGTGGGCAGCTATAAAATGATGAATAATATCCCTAAATCTATGAGTTTCTGTCACTGCCGTTTAGTTCACTTGTTACACTATGTTCAGTAACATAAGGAGGGTTGGCCTTATTAGTAATTGCTAGCTGGTTCTTTTTAAATTAAAAAGGAAAAAAAAAACTATTAAAATGAAACTATTTTCCAGTAAACATAGGTTTATGATAATAAACTGAGCTAAAGGGTTAAGGCACAGTGTTAACTGAGTTAAAGGGTTAACCCACAGAATTAACTGATCTAATTGTTCAACTGAGTTAAAGGGTTAAGGTATTTATATTGAAACCTTCTCACTATCACGTGTGATTAATAGTATTATACTTTCTCGTTTACTTGCAGAGCTCATAGGAAAGCCAACAGCACGTGACTTTTCCCTGATCAAGCACTTCCGCGCTTGGTTTTCTGTCACAATTGTCTTATGATTGACGCGACGGATAAGCTTCGTTTGTTTGTTTTTTCTGAATTTCGCGCAAAGATACACAAGGGTTATCTGCGCTAGCTGTTCCTAATTTAGCAGTGTAAAACTAGAGGGAAGGCAGGTAGCTAGCTAGTCATTACCACTCACTGCCAACTCTTAGGACACTTTTTATCAATGAATAGTGGGATTGACCGTAACATATACATAACGCCCCCACGGCTGAAAAGGCGAGCATGTTTGATGTGACGAGGATTCGAACCCGCAATCCTCAGATTACGAGTCGAATGCCTTAACCACCTGGCCATACCGGGCCGAAAAGCTTCGTCCAGTTGAGCATATTTTATTTAGGAGGAAAGTATATAACGCATTCAATATGGAGCCTTTTTCTTGGTATTTGTTATTTCTATTCAGTGTTTCTACTACATCCTATACTTAGCAGATTTTCAAAGGAACGTAAACATTTATTTACTATTACAGAAAATTTCAAAAGTTTAATTTGTGTTTGTTTCCATACAAATAATTTTAGCTCAAAAAATGTGAACCACTATTTTAGTACTGATGAGTACAGTTGTTTGTGAATGGTCTCACAACATTTTAGTGAAGGATGTAAAAACAAGATTTTAACACGTTCTTGTCGGTTACAAATGGTCTCACAATATCGTAGTGACGGATATAAAACAAGATTTTAACACGTTTTAAACTTCTTGGTTACGGATGGTCTCATAACACTTTTGTGACGGATATAAAACAAGATTCTGACACACTAAACTAATTCAACAACTCAACAACGACGTTCTGTAATCTTCAATCACGCTGAATTCGAAGACTTAATTAATTCAAGAGCCCAAGAACCAATATAACATCACATTCAGAGGAACCTGAATTACAGCTTTGTGAAACAAAGGAGGGGAAAAATCATACACGAGGACTGCATTGAAATAACCTTGAAGCGTCGTGACTTGGGGAAAAATGTTTAGTTTAAAAATAATTGGGAATACTGACCCAAAGTAACAATGATTGCAGAATTTAGATAACCTTAAAAAATAAACGTAAACAATTCTAACGAAGATTAAAAACTGACAAGACCTTGGGTTCTAAAGTTGTTTTAAAATGAAGAAACTTATTTTAACTATCCCACTAAACTCAATAACTCAAATGGAGAATCAAATATATATATTTATGTTTGTAATCTTCTATCTCAAAGTTTTACGGTTTGTTTTGAATTTCACACAAAGCTACACGAGGGCTATCTGTGCCAGCCGTCCCTAATTTAGCAGCGTAAGACTAGAGAGAAGACAGCTAGTCATCACCACCCACCGTCAACTCTTGGGCTATTCTTTTAACAACGAATAGTGGAACTAGCCGTCACGTTATAACGCCCTCACGGCTGAAAGAGCGAGCATGTTTGGTGTGACGGAGATTTGAACCCGCAACCCTCAGATTACGAGTCAAGTGTTCTAACCACTTGGCCATGCCGGGCCCAAAGTTTTATGAGTCAAATAACTGATCGATTTAGATTTTCACGAAGAAAATCCTCAAGTTCGAGCCTATTTGCTAATTATTTTATCACATTATATCCTACAGGAGAATGTCGAGATCGAAATATACTTAGTGTTACATATTAGCATTTTAGTGTAAACAATGTGGTTAAGGCTATCTTATAGCTACTTCATATTATTCTACAAAAATTCTTTAGGCTTATCTCACAATAAATTAGTGCATTAAAACAGGAAGATACAAATTATCGTTGTTTCCCATGTATATTTATCGACTGAAGTATGTAACATCTTTCATGTTAACTACATACAGTATCAGTAGGCTGGACCTATGAATCACATATGCATAGATATAAATAAAACCTTTACCACGTCAAAGAAAGTAAACCGTGAAGAAGAATAAATGGAACGCTTCATATTCACTATAACTTATGTTTTCATACTTTAAGTTCAAACAGTGCTCTAGAAGCACGTTAAAGTCTCTGGATGGAATTGTTGCATGTATTTGATATTACCAGACTAAGGATTTTGTCCTTATTGTTTATATCTTCGTTTTGATCCACTGAACAAGATACCGATTATGTGACTGTAAGGCACAAGTGAATTATTTTAATTCTAGAGTTTTACTTTCATGTATATTTTAATTTTCCAAACATAGACGAGTGTTTTGCGTGCTGGGCTGCGGATTTGGTAGTTCAACGTTCGTGTTGCTGACGCTGAACAAGCTCTGGACCTTCGGCTGATGGTGCATGAAAACAGTGACAGTCATTTCTTGAATGGTTGTCTTCCCTCTGGTCGGTAGTTCGAAATTAAGGATGATTATATTGAACTTTAGGTGTTTCTCACCTCGCCGTTTAGCCTACACACCAGAAAAGATGCCACTCAGGTTGGAGACACTAAATACTGGCTTTACATTTACTCGACTGCAGATGTAGGGCGTTACAGAACTCCATGTTGTGTCTAATCTATTTATTTATAATCAGGTTAATGAGACCAGTATGCGGTACGGTTAACATCAGATATCATGAGAACAATGGCTGGGGCTGATCGTAACATTATAACGCCCCCACAGCTGAAGAGGCGAGCATGTTTGGTGTGACGGGGATTCGAACCCAACACTTAAATTACGAGTCGAGTGCTTTAACCACCTGGCCATGTTGAGCCTCGTTTCAAGGATACGTGCGTGTTTGTTTATGTATATTCCTGTGACGAGCCGTATATGCTTGTGGAATTGCACGTGTTCCTTCACTAATTATTCTTCGAAGGCAATCAACTAATCAGCTTTGACTACTAAACGATACTATCATGACAAAAATACAGAACAAACACAAACACCAGGTATATTCTGCAACAACTTCCTTCTCAGATACACATTTTTAAAAGCGTTTTATTTGCGTATTAATATTTCTGCCAATTTCTCAAATTGCTCAAATTCAAGTTTAATTCTCATGAATGGAAAACTAAAATATTTATTTGTGTTTTATTACAAGGCTGCACAACTGAACCATCTGTAATATGTCAGTCGCGAAAAAAAAAGTATTGAAAACTACTTAAGCAATGTATTTTTATTGCATTACAGTCGCATCTGAAAATTTCCAAAAAGTATTTGACAGCTAGGGTAAATTAGTAAAGATAAATATTTGTCATGACTACAATGTCAAAGCTTTGCGTAACTAGTTGAAAATAGCCACAGGATGTCAAATATTTCTGTTGCTTTGTTAGCATCGTCGACAGCAATTCTTGTTAAAGTGACAAAGTTTGATAAATAACACGTTAACAAATTTAAAAAAAAAAGGCCAAAAATAAAATACATCATATAAAGAGAAAAAAAGTAATTTATATGATGTCTTTTATTTTTGGTATTTTTTTGGGATTCTTATAAAGAATCCTCCGCTGGAACAGTGATAAATCTTCGGATTTACGACGCTAAAATCAGCTCGTTCGATTTCCCTCGGTAGACACAGCAGATAGCCTGATGTGGCTTTGCAATAAGAAAATACACAGAAACACACTTACAAAGCTGGCTTAGCAATAGTGGCAACTGTAAAGAGGATGAGATGTTTCAAATAATCATCGATGCACACGATAATAAAACCCAGTAACCTGGTATCTGATGTGTGAAAACATTTTACACTAATTCGTTTAATGTACATATATATTTTCAATGGGTAAAATTCAAGACAGTAATAAAACCCATAAAGCTGGTATTTGATGTTTTTTTTTAACAATTTAATGCAAGTTTCTATTCGTATAGTATAAAAAAAGAAAAACACAGCCGTTAATCTTTCACGTGAAGCTGCTTTTCTTCTCTTACTGATGACGTGTAATAGCGTGCTCGTAAAATGATTAATTGATCCGATTACAGTTTACGTTAATTCATCACTCTTAATGAGTGACATTTTAGTGACATTTGCAGACTGAAATAAAGCGATAGGTGTTGCACTGGAATAACAAACTTTCTATGAACATTTCAACGCAGGGGCGTAACCAGAAATGGCCATTTAGGGGGAGGGTAATTTGAGTGATTGATGCAAGTGCCGCAGGCGCGAAACCATACTGGGGTGGTCCGGGGGCACGACCCCCCGGAAAATTTTAAAATAAAAACATAAAAGAAAAGCTTAAATTATGCTTTCTGAGACCACCTTTTTGACAAATTTCAGAATGGCACACTAAGGTGTTTATCTTACTTTTTTAATTATAAATATAATTATAAGCCTGTATATATAATATATAACTTAAAGTTATCAAGCCCAGCAAAGTAAGCCTACACTTCTATCATCAACACATAAAATATAGAGTCACTCAGGAGAATGCAAAATATATGTATAGTGTCTATAATCTGTATTCAAATATCATGGACAGTGAATGTTCAGATTTCCTGGATTTCACGAACACGAATTAACTTCACAAATAAATAGTGGGTGGCACCGTGGCAGGTTGGTAGCACCATGACACTAACCTAGTACCATTGGCGTCATCTACAGTGAATAATTTTCAAACTTGATATTGTGAATGTGACGTTGACAAACAGAAGTTGCAATAAACAATTATTCACTATGTCAAGCCTGAAAAAGCAAAAGACACTGAATGGGTTCTTTAATCCCATTCAAGAGGCTGAACTTGATCAATGTGCTGCAGCCAATCAGGTTGAATCAGAATTGTCAACTGAATTGTCAGTGTCACGACCGTGGCCTTCTACTAGTGGTACTACTACCACCACCGGTCCAGTCTGGTACATTGGAAATTACATTTCTGATGATGTTAGCATTGGTAAACAAGTAAGTCGACTCCTCATTATATTAATTTTGAATTAAAAATCATACAAACACTCTGATGAGTTTTAGACTGAATATTCATTGCTGCTAGTGATTGTAGGCCTACAGTCACAGGATGTTAGGCCTGCTCTGTGTAGTACAGCTCTAAGCCTTTCTCTTCGAGGTTATTGCATTCTCATAACAAACTTTCCTATGTGCAAAATAACTTAATTAGAACTATGTCTTTCTGTCTCTTTTAGATAAACGCTGAAAACAAAAAATGTCTCCTTGAGAATGCCTGGAAGCCAGGGAGTCATTATGTTTTCCCCCAGTGTGGTCCAAGAAAGCTGCGTTTCAGCATCTTTGGCTTTCACAGAACAGTGAACATGCAAAGGGTGATTTCTGCAAGTACTGCTGTCTTTTTGCTCCTGATGGTGCTGGAAGCCATACATTGGGACAACTAGTGAAATTTCCATACACAAACTGAAAGAAGGCTGTTCAAGACTTCAAGGCACATGAACTTAAACAGTACCACCAAGACAGTAAAGATAAAGCTAACAATTTTCTACAGGTCGTAAACACAAGTTAATCTGTGCAGTTGCAGCTTCATGCAACTTACAAGCAAGAAATTAAACAGAACCGGCAATATTTAATGCCTATTATTGATATTGTATTGCTGCGTGGGAGACAGGGTTTAGCTTTGAGGAAAAATATGATTCTGGTCCAACGTTTGTTAGTGAAACTGATGAGGAGTTCATCAATAATGATGGGTATTTTCGGGAAATTTGTCGCTACAGGGCAAAAGGTGATGTCAAGCTTTCAGCAAGCCTTAAGAGTACAAAGAGGGATACTACGTATTTGAGTCCTCAAATTCAAAATGAAATCGTCAATGCCTGTAATACTGATGTTTTTGATGCTTTGGTCAACAGGGTTAATGCTGCAAAGTGTTTCTCAATATTAACTGATAAAACAACATATATTTCAGGAATTGAACAGTTTTCACTGTGTGTTAGATATTTGCCTGCTAATGACAACTCTGTTGCAATGCTGAGAATATTTTTTAACATGGCTTACCTGCGAGGACAAAGTTACGACGGTGCTGCCTCTATGAGTGGGAAATTCAATGGTGTCCAGAGACACATAACTTATAAATTCCCTTTTATACCGAATGTACTCTGCAGTGCCCATTCTCTAAACTTGGCAATTTCTGATGCTTGTAAAGAAGTTCCTTTGCAAAATTGCATGGGAGTGATTTCTAGCATTGAAAACTTTCTCAATACACCCAAACGAAAGCACGTTTTGACTCTTTCGGTTGAGAATAAAGCACCTGAATCGAAAAAAAAGGTTGAAGGTTTCTTCCCCACCCGGTTGGTTGAGAGGCATGACTCAGTCATTGTTTTTCTAGAATTAATCCATGCAGTTGCAGATGCCCTTGAGATAATATCAGGTTAGCAAGACAGATTCTGCCATGCAAATTAATCAATTGTTGTGTTCTATGACACAGTCCGAATTCATCATCACTCTACTTACAATTGCTAAATTGTTTTCCTTGTCGTTATTTAAATTAATAACGACAGCAAATTGATACCCTGGATGCACATAATATAGCCGGGACATTGAAACTGTGTCTGTTAAGAGTTAAAAGAAAGAGATTTCAAGCTTTGCATAGGTCGCAGCTGTATCCAGCAGCGTCACTGATATGTATATATATAACTCAGAAGTCTATGAGCCGTAGTTTTAAAATATTTCAAGAGTGAAAATGCTACATACGTCGTGACATTGAATTGTGCTGTACCTTTACAGCGCAGAGGGCAAATTCGTAAAACTGGTAATTCATTGAATAAATAAAATTGTTGCGGTTTGTAGTTAAGCACAAAGCTACACAAAGGGCTATCTGTGCTCTACCCACCACGGATATCGAAACCTGGTTTCTAGCGGCATAAATCCACAGATATACCACTGTGCCACAATAAATAAAATAAACTGATTTTATAAAGTTATCTAGTTCTTTATTATCAGGTTATTTTAGTTTTCATGGGAAGGAGGTAATGTTTCACTTATTACCCCCTTCCCCTAGACTGTTTTTAAGTGTATACAGAATCAAACTTTTGGGTAAGTGGGGGACAAAAGGATTAAACATTTGAAAACCTTGACATTTTTATCAGTTAATTAACTAAAGAAGTCCCAAAATTTTCATATAAGTCTGAAAAATGAACGTTGAAAAGTTAGTTTCTGAGCAAGAGATTTGCTCGCTCTGACGGTATTAAAGAGGTTGAAATGTTTGGTCGTATGTCCTTCGCTAACGTGTATTGACTGCCTATACAATGCAACAGTTTATCTAAGAAACTCATACGTTGTATTGAGTTTTGTGGCCCTCTGTTTGTTCTATACTATTACACTTGCAGAATAATATACAGCACAGTTCTTTTCTTCTGGAGTTGATATAAGAAATCAGAATTTCATTCGATGGCCCAGTGTTTCAAAGATTTGAAAATCTATTTTATTACTTTTTGTTACCTTTAATATTTAAAGAACTTATACAGTTTTTAACCAAATAGCTAAAGATCACCAATATTTTCACCATATAATATATACATACATAAACACACAACTAGTAACGATGATAATACCGAATTATCAGACTTAATCTTTCAAAAGCTTTTGCAAAAGAAGTGGTGTTTTGGTTACACGATGCTTTTCTAATAACTATTACACCTGGGTCAAGAAGTTAAGTTTGGAAGATTGGAAAATTTAACAATCAATATTCATACAATTTTTCTCAGCCTAATTATATCATAACATCAACCAGGCGTAGGTGTTTCTTTTTTTATGCTATCATGTATTTTCTTCCATTTTTGCTGAGTAATTTAAAAAGGGCTGCCGTATACTAGCTGGTGTCTCATTTCAATTTATCTTATGAAATTTACTTCGGATTAGTGTCATAACTTTGGGGGGGAGGGTACACTGTAATTTTTGTATCATCTCTTAATACAAGGCAGAATGTTTTAGATCATTTTGTTCTCTGGATATTGAGTAAAGATTCATGATATTTTCATATCGCTTCTATTTAATTATATGGAACAATTTCGACAGTATCGCCCACTCCTGAAGTATGAAGTTAGTTATTACTTGCAATAAAACGCGCGACTCGTAATCCGAGGGTCGCGGGTTCACGCCCGCGTCGCGCTAAACATGCTCGCCCTCCCAGCCGTGGGGGCGTTATAATGTGACTGTCAATCCCACTATTCGTTGGTAAAAGAGTAGCCCAAGAGTTGGCGGTAGGTGGTGATGACTAGCTGCCTTCCCTCTAGTCTTACACTGCTAAATTAGGGACGGCTAGCACAGATAGCTCTCGAGTAGCTTTGTGTGAAATTCAAAAACAAACAAACAAACAATTACTTGCAAAATTTCATGGTGGTTTTAATTATTATTGTTAACTATTGTGGGGTTTTTCAAAAGGCTATAAGAGGTTTGGAATGAAGTTTATTCAACCAGTAAGATAAGTACTTGTGCTAGTGGTTCCCACATCATAATATCCAAATACGTTTCATACACCTTTGCCTAAAATTCTCATGGCCATAAAATTTCCTTAAAGTCCAGTCTTTGTTTCATCTGCACATAATAGTTGTGTGTAGTTTGAACTTTGATTTCTTAATTACGTAAGTAAAGAAATGTTAAGTTGTTGACTGCAAAATTTCTTTGAAGAACTACTATCTTATAGATTTTGATTAGAACACAATACATATTCTATACTTGTATTTTTGAAGATGATTTGAATCTGTTTTAACGTGGTTCTTCGAATGACACCACATTTCGTTCTAGATACCGGACATCACTTCCTCTATATGTTTTTCTTAAACGTCACTTCCTGTTATTACATATTAGAGGCATATTTTCATTGCGTAAAGAAATAATATATATAAACTCGTTTTTCGCTGTTTATTCCTGAGTTATCTTTCTTATTATTCCTTTATTTTTAGTGATGTGGAAACTGGAAAAGTATTTTTATGATGTTGCCTCTTTACAGGTTGTTCACTTGTAATTAAATGATTCGGAAAAAAACAACTTTGGTGATTTAAAAACTGGTGTTAAAATAAACATTTTGTGATGATAGCATGTAACAGTATTTGTGTTGAAATTCACACAACCTAAATTTAATAGTGCCCATGAGTCGTGATAACAACTATAAAGTAGATAACTATTTTTGTTTGTTTTTTAATTTCGCGCAAAGCTACACGAAAGCTATTTGCGCTAGCCGTCCCTAATTTAGCAGTGTAAGACTAGAGGGAAGGCAGCTGGTCATCACCACTCACCGCCAACGCTTGGCTACTCTTTTACCAATGAATAGTGGGATTGACCGTACCATTATAACGCTTACACAGCTGAAGGGGCGAGCATGTTTGGGGTGATGAGGATTCAAACCCGTGACCTTCAGATTACGAGTCGAGCCCCTTAACCACCTGACAATGCCGGACCTGACAGGTATTTCTTACCAGTACAAGAAATAAATACACATCACCAACAAGTTGTGTCGTTTATGAACCTGAGGAAGTCTGAGCTTATTAAACACAACAAAGAAGCTAAAACGCTTTACGATGAAGGTCGATTCCACCCATAACTTCTGTCTAATTCCTCTTCTGTTTCCTCATTCCTGTCAGCTCAGCTATAAACTTGAAAGCCTATAACGCTAAAACTTGTGGTTCGATCCTCAAAGTGACCACAACACAGACTTCTTACTGCGCAGCATTGTGAACAACAACAAAAATAACTAATTTCTCTTTTATTTACTTTAAAACATCAATAGTCGTAGTTTTGAAATAATTACATAAGGGTTTGCGAACATGGTGTGTAGTTATTGACAACGGTAGAAACAGATTGGTACCCAATGGCACAGTGGTATGTCTGCAGACTTAACAACGCTAGAAACAGAGATTTGATATCTGTGGTGGGCAGAAAAATGATAGCCCATAATTTAGCTTTGTGCTTAACTTCAAAACAAAAAATAGGCATAATCTGATAGCGCTTCAAGCCAAGGAAAAGTTGATGTTAAACATGACACTTTCAGTCAAACAGCGACAGAGCACTTCTGTGACAAGGAGTTTGAACATTTTCACTAATCAGTAGTATTATGCATTTCTTATTTGTTCATCCAATGAAACTATTTCCATATATATCAACAATGTATGACTTATGATAAACTGCAGTTTACTGACTAACTAAGTTTTCTCTAAAACACCCGCGTCATTGTAATTTGAACTATTTCAGTTCAGAATGAAAACAGCTTTTGTTCTGTGCTTTTGGAAACACTTTAAATAAGGTGACACTTTCTCAGAAATAGCGACTTCTAGTTATTCGGATATTTTAGAATGTTCATTATTAGACTGCAAGATACGTATAAGTATAATAACAAAATTATTTTAGGAAAAGAACAAAAATGTGAAAAAAGTTGTTTGCCAGAAGTCTCTTAGATTCTTGGCTTCAACATGACGCCGCACATCCGCCGAACTTCGTATAACATTCTGTTTACATACTTAACGAATGAACTGGTTTTAAAAGACTTTGGAGAAATTGGAAATGGATACGAAATGTAATTCTTACTGTAAAACTTTGTAGTCACACATGCGTAATCCAAAATAAAGATAAATAAGGGGAAAAAATAGTACTTAGAAATGCCAAATTAAATAAATAGTGATGACAGGAGGCGTGCATACAATGGGCTAGATTTGTGTGATTTGAACTCATTTGTTACGTATCTATGTTTTCACACTTAACTCTGTCCATAAAATATAACTTAATGAAATAGTTTACTAATGTATCATAGTTTGGTTCCAAAACAGCTTGAAATTAAACAACACTTAATCTCATACACAGTGCTCATTCCTTGTGAATTAATAATAACTTTTGCAATACGTCCGTATGGTCATGAATATAAGAGCTAGAAACAAAAACATTCTATATTTACAAATTTTCTATGGTTTAAGATAAGTCCCTGTCAGGGGCGTGCACAAGAAGAGGAACAAACGTGTTTTAATGTTGCACTAAGCCGCTCGAGGGCTATTTGCGCTAGCCATCCCTAATTTAGAAATAATAACTGACATGGAAGGTAGCTAGTAAACACCACCTATCGTCAGCTCTTATACTTACGAAATGTAAGATTAATCGTCATCATATAATACCCCAACGGTTGAATCACAGGGTGGGAACCAAGAGTGTGAACAGTGACGTTTAGAGGAAATTAAAAGGGTAGGGACTCACTGGCCAAAAAAAGGGGACTTTTCACACAGTTGGGGCAAAAGAATAGAAATGAAGGGGTTTGAGCTCACCCAGTCACTCCAACATGTACGTCATTGAGCAAGCATCTCCCCAGTAATTCTATAATAAGGTTTCGGTCACTTTCGAGAGTCTAATCTCGTTCCTTTCTATGCACATGATGCATGTAAGTGTTTAATGTGCTTTTCCTTTAGATGTAAAATTTAAATTCCTATTTGATGTGCTTCAAGGAACGTGACTTGGTAGTTGATGCGATCGACTTATAATCTGAGGACCCCGGGTTCAAATCTCCATCACTGAACATGTTCGGTCTTTCAGCTGTGAGGGCGTTATAATGTGTTGGTAAGTTCAACCATTTATTGGTAAAGAAGTACCCCAAGAGTTAGTGGTCGATGGGATTGACTAGTTGCCTTCCCTCTAGTATGTCACTTTTAAATTATGAACGACCAGCGCAGATAGGAGCTGTATGGATTGGAACGATATTCAAAACAAAATCAAAATTATTCTCAAAGGAACAGTGTCATCTTTCAGCTGGCCATGCCGGGTGAATAGAGCGCTTGATTCATAATCTGAGGGTCAGGGGTTCGAATCTCCTTCACATCAAACACGCTCACCCTTTCAGCCGTGGGGGCGTTATATTGTTACCATCAATCTCACTATTCGTTGGTGAAAAAGTAACCCAAGAGTTGGCGGTGAGTGGTGCGACTAGCTGCCTTCTCTCTAGTCGTACTCTGCTAAATTAGGGAATGCTAGCGCAGATAGCCTTCGCGTAGCTTTGTGTGAAATTCAAAACAAACCATCTGTCTTGTTACGTACGGAATATTCAGAATATCATTTTTTAAAAGCAAGAATTTAACTTTTGATTTTCTCGTAACCATCATAAAAACAGCTCATAATACTTATTTATGGTAATCAGCAATTCACAAATTATATACCAGCGTGGCTCTTTAAAATACAACCTTGAACCAGACAATGAATTATGTTGAAAACGGTAACTATAAACAAAGTTAATGCTAACTTCTGACTCCAGGGGCAGATTGGCAGCCCTGGAAATATTACAAGATGTATACTGGCTAAACAATTTCTGAGATGAGTCAAATGAACGTGGTGCCCACCGAGTAATATAATTGCCTAATCCCCCAGTCAACCATATTTAGCTCTGCAGCTTCAGGTCAAAGATGAGCTTCGAATGACATATTGTAGAATGATCAATCTTCATCTATCACTGTTACAATAACAGATTGTAGAATGATCAATCTTCATCTATCACTGTTACAATAACAGATTGTAGAACGATCAATCTTCATCTATCACTGTTACAATAACAGATTGTAGAATGATCAGTCTTCATCTATCACTGTTACAATAACAGATTTTAGAATAATCAATCTTCATCTATCACTGTTACAATAAGAACTTACTTTCAATAACCGATTAAAAAAACTCTAGAATGAAATTGTTCCCTATTCCCCAATAATGAATATGTCTAGTCTGTAAGAGGATTCAATCATTAAATATTATGAAAAAATTGTGAATTTATCTGAAACTAAGTTTGTACAAATAGCAATAACTCCCGATCAGAGTAGTCCATGTGTTAGAGCCAAATTGAAAAGTATCCTGCCTAACAGTATATAGTTAAAAAATATGTTATTACATTTCTACTTATAAAGACTAGAATGTATTATTACTATTCTTAACTTTCTTTAATGCAAACTGGAGTTTTTTATAAGACATTTTTCACCAGTTCGATGCCCTGACTGTTAAATATATTTCTTTGGCCGTAAATCCAATAATATCTTACAAGGTTTGGCAAGGTTAGATCAAAGATTGGTTCCAAATACAGTTTTTAACGTTAACAACGAAATCATTTTTGATATTGCAAGTTTAATAAATAGCGACAACTTAATCGTAATCATATACAATGTATTAAGTATTATTATTAATGAAAGAAAGAATAAATAAAAAAAAACACTTTAGTTAGAAAATCTAACTTGAATTTCGCGCAAAGCGACACGAGGGCTATCTGCGCTAGTCGTCACTAATTTAGCAGTGCAAGACTAGAGGGAAGGCAGCTAGTCATCACGACCCATTGCCAACTCTTGGGCTACTCTTTTACCAACGAATAGTGGGAATAACCATAACATTGAAACGCCCCCACGACTGAAAGGGCGAACATGTTAGATGTGATGGGTATTCGAACCCCTGACTCTCAGATTACGATGTCAAGTGCCGGGCCCGGGAGAGAGCGTTAAAAGTTAAATAGTTGACACTGTGGTCACCAGCTGTGATTGTAAGACCGATAAAATTACGAAAACAGTATCTGATGAATTATAAGCCTAATGATAGAGTAAATCTTCATATTCTTAAAAAGTCAAAATTAATAAGTGTGCGTTTTCTTACAGCAAAGCCACATTGGGCTATCTGCTGAGTCCACTAACGGGAATCGAACCCTTAATTGTAGCATTGTAAATCCGTACCAGCGGGGGAATCTCGAAGTTAGTAATAATATAGTTTGGGTAACAAAACCTTCAAAGTAACAGAGGAAAGAATATAAGTAAACTTTTGATTACAGAGTTCAGTAACAAGCTCTCGGTATGTAGATATCTTTACAAAATTATTTTATGTCAGTGTCTGAGTGGTGTCATGTTCAGTATATTTAACAGTAACCTTTCTTGTTTACACTATATCTAACTGTACACAAATTTACAAAGGTCTGAATTCAATGTTGTTCTTATAAAATGGCCATTTTAAGTTTTTTGTTGTTGTCAGTTTTGTACTTTTCAATAGGCAGTGCAAAAATGCAGTTGTCCCTGTCGGTTAAAGTATGAGTGAACGTTTCTTCTTATTGTTAATTCTGAAACGTAGAAATGTAAGCAGACTCGTGTTTCTATGTTTCTTAATGTGAAACTTTACAGAAGCCTCAATTAGTCTTCCACTATTAAGGAAACCCTCTTAGCAAGTTTAGGAAATTTACAAGTGTCGTTAACTTTAAATAAAAGTTAGTAGATAATTTAACTAAGAACAATAAGAAATACACCTTTAAGGCTTAAAGAAAATAAAACAAATAAATAGAAATAAAACTCTTTAACTTGGATGTTGATACTGCGAGGAAAGGTCTTCAAACTTAAGAAACGAAATAGATGACAGCCAATAAGCGAACTTAACGTGTGGCGACAGCCAAAACCACGTACAAGATCAGACAATTCAAGACATAAAACTGGAATAAAATAAACATTGCCTTCCAAGCTTGTTTTCCGTAGTGATTTAAGTGTAAACAAGAAATGTGAGGGACGTGAAAGTAAATAATTGATCAGATGTAGGAAAAATTACACCTGATAATCACAAATGTGAGATTGGTGAATATATAATGCCTGTCAATATTACATATTAGTTGAAGCTTTAGCTGGTAATTATGTTCTATCTGAATAAGGTTACATGGTAATGGAATTGATTTAGGTATTTAAAAACCTATTCACGAATGAAAAAGTGATAAATTTGTGTATTTCTTTCAAGTTAACTTTGTAAAAGGAATATATTATATATATATATATATATGTACACACACAATAAATTAATGAACTATCTGCTACAGTTAGTACTGGAAAAAACCCATCTTGTTAAACAAATCAAAGAGTGTAACTTGAACCAATGGGAGAACTTACAACAGTTAAAAAGAGGCCTAGAAATTTATTCGTTTACTCTGTTCACGAGGTTTCCAGACAGCTGGACTGCACTCTTTTTGTATGTAAATGAATATCTTTCAGGGTTCTGTCATCACTTCTAGTTAGGAAACATCTTCGAATTCTACATACTTCCATCGTCTTGAGTACAAATTTTAAAATGTGATTATAAGAGTAAGTTATAAGTTATACTATATTTTTACACTGATGTACAAATGTTTCCTCTTACATTATTAAGATCTTCCGAGTTTATTTTCATACTTCCATCTTAGGTATAGTTTGAGACAATTTTAAAAGGTAGAAATTTGTTTGTTATTAATCACAAAGCTACACAGTGGGCTATCTGTGTTGTGAAACCCTGATTTTAATATTATAAGCCTTCAGTTTTACCGCTGAGTCAATGTAAAGGAGGTAGTGGTAAGATAATAAAAGATTTTATGTTCTTTAAAACCTCCAACTATCAGCAGTGATTATAAAGTTCAAACAGCTTTCAATACAACCACACCAGCATTTGTTGTTATATACAAAGCTACACAATAAGGTATCGAAACACGATTTTTAAAATGTTAAGTCCTCAGCCTTACTGCTGAGCCACCTGGGGGACTCATGACTTACTAAAAATTAATAATTACATAATTGTTATTGGAAATATTGATGTCGAAGTTTTGAGCGCAGCTTTCATTTTCAAATTACACGCTCTCCTTCCAACACATCTTTTGTTCACGGGTCATCTTATCAATTTGGTTTGTTTTAAATTTCGCGCAAAGCTACACGAGGATTATCTTCGTTAGCCATCCCTAAGATAGCAATAAAAAACTGGAAGGAAAGTAGCTAGTCATTACTATCCATTACCAAATCTTGGATTTCTGTTTTATCAACGAATAATGGGATTGACCGTCACATGATAACGCTCCAACGACTGAAAGGGCATTTTGGTAGGATGGGGGTTCGAACTCGCAATCTATGGGTCCCTTTTGGCTCCCTAACCAAGTGGCCATGCTGGGTCTTATAGGTAAGCACAAAGCTACACAATGGGTTATCTGTGCTGCGCCAATCATGGGTATCGAAACCCGCTTTCTGACGTCATAAGGCCCCATCTAATGAGACTTAACAGTAATGCTAAGCATTTTAGCTTTTTGTGCTTGAATATCTCGCGCAATGCTACCGGGTCTCGATACTCATGGTAGGAAGAACACAGACAGATAATTTTGTAAGTTTTGTGCTTACCAATAACAATAAACGTGAATGTAATTAGTCTCCTTAAATTCGCTCGTCAGAAAAATACTTTATTCCTTTTTTTAATTAATTCAGATTAAAATTAATATATTCTTATCTTTTTCTTCTAATGGTAAGTTTGACAAAATTTAACACGAATCACCAAACGAGACCTAATTCCCCTTTTTTTTTCGACACATCTTTTACGGTTTAAAAAACAATGCTCTATATAATTTCCGTGATGACGAGAAAACCCACTTGTGGAGAAAATATACATGTAAAAACGGCTGGTATGGGTAGAGAAAATACCGTGTATACTTTAATTGTAATCACATTTTCCTTTTATCAACTCGATTAAACATCCCAAAAAATTTTTTGTCACTGCCGTGTTATTCATTTAACAGGCGAAAACATTTATTTTGTCAGTTGGTGAAAATAATTTATAATTAACGATGGTAGTAAAAGACCGATGAATAGCTTCGGAAAATATACCAACAATTTTTGTTGAATTTACTACACGAGGACTCTTTGCGATAGTAATTCCTAATTTCGAAGTAAGAGAGAAGATGGAAGTTAGCTAGTCAACGCCACCGACGACCAATTCTTAGGCTGTTTTTTATCGAAGGCAAATTACATTGACTGTCACGATATAACGCCCTTATGGTTGAAAGGCTGAGGGATGAACCCGCGATAGGTAGCTGTGGATCGAAAACCAGGTATACAGGTTTTGTTAACCTGAAGATGACCTTGGAAGGTCGAAACGTTATTCACTGCTTTATTAACTAAAAGTGTTAATATCCATTTGTATTTCAAGTGGGTTTCTCGTCACCAAGGAAAACCAGGTATAGTTGTAACCTATTCAATGAAGGGGGGAGATCATGAAAGATAGTTTCATAATTGAATGCGGGCTTTCAAGCTCTGGTATCAGAGGCACAGCGGTATGCACGAGGAATCACACCGTTAGAAACCGGATTTCGATACCAATGGTGAGCAGGTCAAGCACAAATGGCTCGTTGTATTGCTTTGTTCTTAATTCTAAACGATCCATCTGTGCTTGATCTCTCCACCACGGGTGTCAAAACCCTGTTTCTAGCGGTATGGTTCCTCGTGCATACCGCTGTGCCATTGGGAGACAATAACAAAGGTAACGAGAATATATATTTAAAAACGACTGATATGGATAGAGAAAGCAGTAATAGAGGAGCGAACTTTCTCTACCCATACCAGTCGTTTTTAAATATATAATTTTCGTTACAAGTGGGTTTTCTCGTCATCACGTAAAGGTAAAGAAATATTTTATATGGACATATATGGCCCCTGATTATTGAACAGGCTAACACATGCACAATAAAGTCTTACTTTTGTCCTAACCATTGTTTGATTGTTGTTGACGTTATAATGATGCTACAAATCTAAAGATAGTCGTAATAAATTATTCATACAAAGTATAAACCCACCTTACACATAACCAAACTGAGGACTAAGAATGTTCTCTTGAATTTGTTTAATGTGGAAGCTACGTGTCAATCATCAATAAATTAAGCTCATGATGGAACCATCTGTATTATAATTAAATTCTGACATTGTTTAGTTGGACGGAGACAGTATGAAGCCAACGAAAACTGATCACTTTTGGGAAGGATAAAAATACGTAAGTCAAATCCGGCGCAAAATATTCATACATTTAAATCATTAAAGGTGTGCTTAAATCGTGGATTTAAAATTCCCAAAACGTAGATATGCCTTGCATTTAATGCATTGGAAAATAAAAGAGTGTTGAAGCAACTTGGGGTACCAGGACCATCCATACAAAGATCTGCAATAAGTCATACCCATGTATCAAAGTAAAGGATTTCCGTCTGGAAAAGCGGCACAGTTCATGCGTACAAGATACTTCCACAAAATATTCGGTCAACCTTTGCACACTCAAGCAGCTGGAGAATGAAACTGATACTCATGATATTCCACAAGAGACATATTAGCTAAGTCGCCTGACGCAACGCATATCCTCGGAGAGTAAATGGATTATAGAAAATAGGCGTTGGTGTGCTTTAGACGTGACAGGGTTATTATCTGTATCCACGGTCGTCAGACAAAGCATGATTAGACATATGTAGGATTCTAGTTATTTTTATAATATTGTTTTCAACTTCTATATACCGCGTGCTTGTGAAAGTAGAAACTTGTTAATGTTGAGAAATTAATTATAAATAACCTTTATACCATCATGAAAAAGCGGACTTAAACAGCACCCTCCTCTGCATGTATCAAATGTTGAAATTTTATGCAAGCCTTGAAGACAGAATGCTTATTAGATGTCATGCAGACCTTGGGTAAATTTCTGAAAGTACTATAAAATATCACACTTTCTTAACATATTTGAAACTATGAAATATCATTATTAATGCGATGTTACGTATATAGTTGGTGAATGTCAAACTATATCTGTTATGTACAATATTTATGTGTCGTGACACATTAAGCAAACTCTTATTACCATTTGAATTACTGTAGATGTAACCATTACCCTTAGTTTCTTTCTTTGTTTTGAATTTTGCGCAAAGCTACACGAGGGCTATCTCCGCTAGCCGCTCATGATTTTGCAGTGATAGACCTGATGGAAGGAAGCTAGTCAATACCGTTCACCACCAAGTCTTTTACCAACGAATAGTAGGATTGACCGTAACTTTTAACGCCTCCTTCGCTGAAAGAGCAGGCATGTTCATTGATGGAGATTCGAACCCGAGTCGAGAGCCCTAAATCAATGACTACACACAAACAGCTTCCGCCTTTTCGGTGCGGTAGTGAAAGTTTGTTGACATGTACGAAGTTTTACAATGTATTTATCTGTGATGTGCCAGCCGCATGCATCGAAAACAGATTGTTCGCAATTTGACTCGTCGCTGAAATTGTAATCAGTTGTTAATTCGGACAACAGATGGTGTTACTATCGTAGTTATAAAATTCCACTGTTAAACAGAGGTGTAAGACTATGACCAATAAAAACCACATTTATGCTCTATAAAATTTTCTTTCTTTCTTTATTGCTCTTGACAAAAATCGTCTACACGCTTTAGAAGCATTTGGACAAAAGCTTTCATAACACACATAAAAACCTTGCACGTGATATGTTCATGATATCATAGAAGAATGAGGATGACACACTAGCGTTAACATACGTACAACTCGAACCAGTCTTGCCTTACAAATACTAGATTTTAGCATAACAATGACTTATAAAAGTATCACGCGTAGCAACATTTCTTAAAATAGCCATATACATGAAAAACGAGCAATTGGCTTATTTATATCGTTATTTTTTATTTTCTTTTTGAACAACAATTGGTGCTTCTCAAAACCTAGTGCCAGAGACACAATGTATTTTATCGTAAAGAACTGATAGCCAATATTTTTTGACAATTCCAGAACAAAACAAAGTTTATATTATCACCATTAAAATTGATTTAGCTGCTAACTTTTACCACAAACAACAAAACATGATTTGGTAAAATATTCTTAACAATCAAGACCCCAATGTCAACAGACACTTTTATACAACGGAAAGACAAAAGTAAAATACTGATCACATACATGGGTAAACATTTTCTAAAAATCCAAATTTTCGTGACTGCATATATTTGATTTCTAGTGTTTTCTTTATTTTAAAAAAACAAACATCCGACAAAAACAAGTTATACACACGAAAATTCATCTTCGATTTCATCCATAGTTTGTAGAAAAAATATTTCTCACACAATCTTAGTTTCGCATTTACAAAATACTTTTAGTTGTACGTACAGAGAAATGATAACAATCCCTAGTTATCTCCAAAAAATAAATTCAGCCGTAAATGTTTTTTTCTTTCAAGACACTGTGGTAGGCATAACTGAATCTGGATTCCGATTTTCCAGAAATGTTTCATCAGAAAAAATACGGCTGTTGTTGAATTTCGGGCAAAAATACTTGAGAGCTAGCTGTTCCTAACTTCGAAGTGATAGACTAGAGAGAAGCCAGCTAGTCAACATCACCCACCGCCAGGAGATGAAAGCTCCCTCTAATCGAATAGAGAGATTTGACTATCATCACTCTTATTATGCACACATATGACCCCAAAGTGCAGAGTGCAATTTTATTTTGGTGGCAACGGGAATAATGAAACCTTAGATCTATGTGCCGGCATGCTAACAAGCCCCGAGAAAAAAAAATATTTAGTCTTAATGAAAGATATTACAAACCGGATATAAGTAACATGTTATTAGAACTTTGAATTTATACATAGTTTTGCTTAAGTTGAAGATTACATACTAAAAAGGCTTTAGATTATTTATGTTTAAATTTTACACAATAATTCTCCATACTGTTTTAAACAACAGATAATCAACCAAGTAAGTTTTGTTAAGTTTATTATTAATGATAGTTTTTACAATAAAACTATCAGTTTTTCATTAGCAGGTTTAAAGTTTTATTCACCATTAAAAATAAAAAAGCAAGCAAGCAGTTTCTGGTATAAGAATGAAGTTTCTCATAAAGTTATAGAAGTTACAAAATGAAAAATACTACAGCAATAATTCAACATTTTATTTAGCTTTGGGAGGTGTGTAACGTTCACTTATTTTTAATTATTCTCTTACTACTATAAAAATATCACTTTAAAACGAGTTTCAACAGCAACGAATCATCTTTCTTGAGTTTCAATATGCAAACCTTGTGACTGACTGGCACACAAAGAATAGTACATCACTTATAAAGAGAAAAAAAACCCAATGACACGAAGCACGCGCACACACACATTGCCATGCGTTTGCTTAAATGATTCCAAAATAATGGCTTTTTCAAACTTGTTTTTAGTGAGAATGACCAAAATATCCCTAACAGGTAAATAACAGGATGTCCCACTGTTTTTTAAAAAGGAAATCAACAGTCTTAGCTATTCAAGTTACTCGTTTTTACTAAAGGAAGTACTAATAATAATAATGGCCAAAACACGAAATAAATATTTTTTTGAATTCCTAACTTAACAAGGTCTACTTATCACGTGTATAAATACAAACTGAAAATGTACTTGAAACACAGCACCTGTTTTCTAAACATGGTTTTTTTTTGAAGCAAAAGTATTGTTTCATTATATTAAAAACAATAATTTGAAATGAATACTTTATTACAGTTGTCATTGCTGTTCTAACTTACATTGTGTGGCAACCTTATTTTTTCTTCTCTCTGCCACTTTATATTCAGAACGTATCTTCATTTCTGGGTATTATAAAGAAAAATGAATACCAATATACAATAATATTTGTTTCAAACACAGTTATTAAAGAAAGTTTTCAATGCAAAATTTTAGTCTTTCCAATCAAACACATTTTACTGGAGATTATTCAGAAGAAAAACGTTTTGTTTATGAAATTAATTGGTATCATTTACACAAGTTAGTGAGCCATAATTTTGTATTTTATAATCAATAGGTTAAAAGTTATGAAAAAGCCAAAACTTTGCACAGACCTGTTTTTCTTAAAGAATAGTTGTATTTCTCAACACTAGCTAATAATAAGACACGTGACGAAAACAGTATTTGAAATATTTATGACATCATAAATGTCACGAGCGTTGGTTCACAGTGTCAATACGGTAACATAAGACTGGCAAGTGTAACAAAATCATATTTTGTTCTTGTGTTCCACTGAATCATTCACAACACTTCAAACTCTTATCTTGTACAACAGCACTATAAAGCACTAGTCCTGGTTCCAAAATGATTTTTAAAAATTTTTTTCACAAGTGTGGAGTATTTTTTGCTGGACTCCATCAAGTAAATGCACTCAAAGAAAACGACAACAAAAACCTTTCTTGTCAATGTTTCTCATGATCGGAGCCACTGCCCTCTTCATCATCAGTCATTACATTTACCAGGGTTCCTACTGCCTTCCCCAGATTTCCTGCCATGTGGAACAGGTTGCCAACAGCTGCAGACTGAGCTGCTGTAATATTAACACAAAGGGATTTCAGTGCAACATTGATGCAGAACTAGAACTGGAAAAAAAGTTTGGCTGTTGGTTTGATTAATTATTGTAATTTGTAAATGACTAAAAAGAAATTAAAATAAGTACAAAGTATTTTTAAACTGGTTGTTATATTTTACACCAAAACTAGTAATAATAATATCAACAATATTTTTAAGCTACTTGTAGAAACATTATATAATTCTTTTGAAGGCTTTAGCAAGACTGATAAAGGTACTAACACAAAATCCAAAATGAGACAGAAGGCTGGAGCAGTGAAATCATTTGACATTTATTATTTGATATTTTCAATATGGTTATATGAGAATTTAGGACAACATTTAAAAAACAAAGTCCTGCTTTTGTAAAGTTTGATAAATATTTATATTTTTAATCATAAAAATATTTAAACTTTTTATTGTCAAAGGGCTAAACGTAATTATTATTTTATCATTCTATACAAATAAAATCAAACTTTGAGAGTTAATGTACGTTTTGTATTGTTTTGGATACTCATCACTTAGTAACTGGTTACTATTTCATTCTTGATAAATACCACCTACAGATAGTTTAGGTATGTCAATAATATCTGAATTGAGATATGATTATTAAGGGTAAATTATGTTGATAAAAATATTTAGTATTACAACGCTTTTAAATTGTGAAGCATTTTTGTGAAAGATGAACAGACCATTGTGTTCTGTTTTTTTTGGTTATCTGTTCCTAGACTAGAGGGTAGGCAGATAGTTGGTAATACTTGTCATCAACTATTGTCTGATTGAGCAGTTTGATTGAACTGTTATCTTCACATCCTTATGGTCCCAAAAAGTGAAGCAGAAATGTTACAGTTTCTTTGTGGTTATGGAAAATGAACATTGGATTCCCAGGTTTATTACCCAGCAAAATTTTAAATTCCAGAGCATGTTTACATTAAATACATGACAACACAGTTGTACAAACAACTTCAGGATGAAGAAATTAATGACTTGTATACAATGTGTATAGTGGTTGAAAAACAAAACTTCCTAACTTCAGTAAGAATTTGAACTGAATTAAATATACATAAAGAGCAAGTGTATTAATAACTAGAGTATAAAGAGCACAATAAAGACTCATGTTGAAAGAGCACTAGTTGCAGAATGACAGCTTTACATGTCAAACAAAATATGTGCAAAGCATAATGTAGGTATGAACAACTAGAGCCCGACAAGATTGTGCGACAGAAACTTTGCAACATTACTGCTTTGATGTTCCTTAAGGAATTTGAAGCAATTCACAAAGAGAAAACCATCAACCACTTTACTGTTCTACTGCCAAACCAAATTAGGACTGACATGTTGGTTTAAAATCATTCTTAAAAAAGCATTTCAATATTGTATCTGTACCCCACTTACAGACATATTTTTATGTGGGTGTGTTTTCTTTTAAAGATGTCTATTAGATTTAAATCACATTTACTACTTACACAATGCACTCCATGCAATAATAAGGATATCAGTAGTACTAACATTTTATTTACTATTAGGTAAATTGCTACACATCAACAGTACAAAATAAAAGAAGCAGTAATGTATCTTTTTCATGCACCTTATATGACAACTGTTGTGTTTAAAACAGTTTTTTTATTACTAATTATTTTTATGAGGATGCTTTTCAAAACACAGCAGTCTTTAGCAAGGAGAAAACTAAGAGAGTTAAACTTGAACTGTTGGTAAATGAAAAACCTTAAATGTGTTATAAAGTCAATAATTAAGACTCATTATTAATGCTAAGCCACCAAGTAACACTTGTCAGGTTTCATTTATATGAATATTCTAAATGTTTTTATGAGTGAGTTGTGTCCAACAGCACAGGATTCAGTAAAAAAAAGAAATCTTTCAATACGGTAAACTTTTCATAAGTAAAAATTCCTGAAGGCAGTAATTATTGAATATGAAATAAATAAAAGTTGGCAAGTAGATATTTTGAAATAAAGTAAACTCAAAGAAGTTACTAATGTTTGGAAGTTTTTCATTAAGTTAAACATATTTATTTCAGTTACAAAATAAACCTTCAAAATTTTTACAGTTTTTCTATTTCAAATATGAGTAAAAGCAATATTATTTTATGAATACTCAGGACCAATTTCAAAATCATCTGTAATTAATATTGGCTTCCCATATTGATCTTTCAAAAAATTTTTCCAAGCACATTTGTTTTTGTAGCTACTTAAATTAATTTTAGGCAAAAACGTTAAAGTTAGATAAGTAAAAGAAAAATTAACCAAAAAACCAAGTTAGTCGAATAAGTTCGGGTATAGTTCCATGAAATGATTTAATATTAATAAAATGTGTGTGTATATAAATATCATATTGATCATTGTGTACAAATAATCAATACAATATTAAGTTATAGAAATGTATCAATATATGAATGGTATCTACTGTAAGAGTTCACACACTGGATTAGTAACTGTTACAAACAAAATTAATCACAAACATAACTTTATAATATCTAATCCATAGTTGTAGTTCTTTTAAAAAAACATCAAAAACTGGTGAGGGAAAACAGCACATCTGTTCAATTACTCTTAAACTCAGCTGTTAAAACTTTTGAGGTTTATTTGGTATTCAGTTGCTTGTTCAAGCTAGAGTATGAAAACGAATATTTTTGAGATTTGTAAGAGAGGTAAGAACGAACGTTATTAATGAAACCATACTTAGATGCAGATAAAAATCTGTTTATTTCAAAATCCAAATAATGAAAAAAATGCATTATAGCTGAAATGTTACACAAAGTATAACATACATCATGAATATAATATGCTGAAGCCATTTTGTACACAATAAAGACCGTAAAAAGTCACTAAAAACTATGGCTTAAATACGAGATGGAATCATCAGTAATCTAATACCATCATAATTGATTTTCTCCATTCCAAAATGTATAATACAGATATTATTATCTACATTAACAAAATATTGGGTAGAAAGGACATGCTTTTAAAAAAAGATCTTACAAAAATATCAAAAAATTTATCAAAGGTCTCAGTTAAATTTACTATAAAAAATCATGCTCATAAATTGATTGAAGCAGCCATTATTATAAAATTAAATTAATATATTTTATGCTCTTTTCAAAAACAAAAATTCTACACTGAAATCAACTTAAAAGTCATTAATGTGATGTATACATGAATCGTAATTGTTTATAGTCAATGCTAACTTCAAAATCCATCATGCATCATCTGGGGAATTTTAACTATAATTCTGCTTTCATAATAAAAGTTTGATTTAAAACAGATTATCAACTATTCAACAACAAAAATGACAAATTCGACCAGTTTACACTTTTAATAGTTCGGAAAATTAGATTTGGAAAAACACACTGAAATTAGTAAACTTAAAAGTTTCATGCAATGTCTTTTGTAAGGTTTTCACCTGTTTCACAAATCTGTCCATTTTTTGGTGAACTTGGATCTGATGGTAGACATTTGTCACGAGTGAGAGAAGGCTGTGGTGTGGAATATGGAGTGGTCTGGCCAGAAGCCGACTTACAGCTCTTAGCAGTTCCAGGCTGAGGCTGACAAAAAAGAATAAAAAAAGCATTGTGAAATAGACTATATCTATATACGTGGGATATTTATACAAAGTTCAGCCAATTGCACCCATCATTAATTCTTGGGATACTCTAATTAAATAGTTTAATTTGAGGATTACTTTTATAAAGAAGCTTCCAAAAATTGTCAAGCAAGAATTTTTCAGCAGTGGGAAGCAAACCACACTTATCTGACACACTAACTACTAGGCTGTTATGTTAATCCACTTTAATATCTTTCATCGTTACTTGCTTTGCCCTAACTATATATATTCCTTCAAACACATTGAAAAATTATGTTTAAATCCATTGTTTTTAAATTTATTGATTGAAACATTTATAGAGAGTAACTTTTAAATGAAAGAACCAGTTTTTATTGGAGTTGGCCTTTTCTGGATAAGCAGCGAATGACCAGTAAACCCATTTTTTTTAGCGGTTAATATAAATTATATTACAGACAAGTAAAATGATAATACCTATCTTATAAATAAATTATTAGGAGCTTAATATATTTGTTTAATTAAATTAACAGCTAAAAAAACCAAAAACATGCCAAATTATTAATGTCTAACGAAGGGTTTATCGTTCTCACTTCATCTAACAGCTGTCTAAGTCGCTGAAGTTGAGCTTCTAATTGTCGATTGTGGTCCTCCAATATTTGCATCCTTGCTTCAAGCCTTCCTTCATGCTGTCGCAACAACTTGGCTTCAGCTATCAATTCATCATCTCTACTCAGAGCCTGACCATTCTGTTCCTCAGTAGCAGAGACTGAGAGTCCTGTTCTTGATTCCCTCAGCAGGTCGTATTCAGCCTGAAGATGTCTGAAAATATCAAAACTTCAGGTTCTAACCAATAGTTGTTAATTTGGTGTAAAAATACAATTCTGAGATACACAATACAATTATGAACTCTGATGTCAGGTCAAAAGCTGAAAATATTTTAAACATATCCAAGTTATTTTTTCTAAGTTTTCTTAAAAATATTATTCATTAGTCTTCAGAACAAATACTAAGAACATGAAATCATACTAGAGGAACATATTTCACAGAAAGACAATCAGTGAAGCAATAGACATCTGACATTTGCAACAAAATAGGGCAAAGTTTATACCGCCCAAGTTCATATAATAAAACAAGATCATTTTAATGAGTTCAAAAAAATTTTTGGTATGATAAAAAAGAGAGTCGGGTTCATCTCATATTACAACACTACATCCATATTTTACAGGTACTGTAACCTGTAAATCATAGTTGATGTATTTCAAGACCATACATACATACTTATTATATTGTACACACACACACACACACACACACACACACACATACTTATTTTCCTCTTCAAGTTCTTGTATCATAGCTTCTAGTTCTTCTT
Source organism: Carcinoscorpius rotundicauda (assembly GCA_011833715.1). Taxonomy (NCBI): domain Eukaryota; kingdom Metazoa; phylum Arthropoda; class Merostomata; order Xiphosura; family Limulidae; genus Carcinoscorpius; species Carcinoscorpius rotundicauda. The sequence goes on along the minus strand of CM022404.1, from coordinate 33,490,509 downwards.
TCTGATCAGAATCAATGACTGCCATTATCTGGGCTGGACTACAAGGCTTCAAAATAAAAGCTGAGAATTATTAACAAAAAAAGACTAACAAAGTGATATGGAAAAAAATCTTCCACCTAGTGGTAATATTTTTCAAATTAACTAACTTTTATGTTAATTATAAGTGAACATTTATTAAACTTAACAGATTTAAGTGAACTAAGACTTAAGACCAAAGTAAAATTTCAAAATAAGAAAGAATGTTGCCATTAAGAACCAAATTTATACAGATCAAATATTTGTAGTTCCACTGTTGGTAATAAAATTCATAATGAGTCAAATAAACACCAACATCTTAAACATTTTTAGCTTCTACTGCTAATAACTGAAATACACTAAAAGTTTTGTAGTATCGATGAATGAAAGTTGCTTACCACAGGTAAGGAGTTCTCTCCACTTAACGTTTGACAATACTGGACAATCAGCTGATGCTCGTCTTCACTCCTGTGATATATTACACATCAAAAACTGAATCAAGTTCTTGTTCTACAAGCTATTACTTTTTCAATATACATACAGTGTTCAATTATTTACTGTGTACTACACAAAAGGACTTATCTAAATAAACCATAACCCTTTAAGTGGTAGATATATAACTTTACGAGAAATACAGAAAATTCAACTTACGAATCAGGTGTTGAATTGTTTCTACCCCTAAGTTCAACTTCAGCTAATCTGTAAGAGAAAAGTATTCATAAAAATCCTAACCAATAAGAAAAGTGAAGTATTAAAATGTAACTTTCACACAAATCTAATTTCATATTAGGTTCTTGTTTCCTGTATCCTGGATTCATATTTATAAGTGTAAAATACTGTACTTATGTAAATCTTACTGTTTAGAATAACTTAGAGTGAGCTATTAATGACATTATTTATGCTAGTATTCACAATTCCACATTTTTACTCACCTGCTGGCATACAATTCCAGCCGGGAATGCATTTCTTGTGACGATAATGTGTGTTGAGGAGATGGAGCAGGACTTTCCAAGTCGTCTCCTTCCAAGACTGTCTGGACTGGCAAGTAACCCAATCTCGGGTGCTTCTTGAAGTAATGCTTAGACTTTAGTTTATTGCGTACAACTCTCGTAAAGTCTCGCACATCTTCTCCTGAGGTTGTCTATATGATAATTCATATAAATTCACAGGTTGTCACAATTATCTAAATTTGAAAAAATCTTAGGGTAATTTTCGGTTTCCCATGCCCAAATCTCATTTACAGAACTGACAATCAATGAAGATATCATTTATACAATATGCCTGAGTTTAATAATGAGGAATTTACTATGAGATAAAGTTTCAAGATGTTTATAGTGGGAAACTTTACTATAAAATACTGTTCATATGTTAATATATTATACTTGTAATAAGGTTTCTTTATTACCCATTCAAGCCATGTTCAAAGTCTATGCCCTACTTTACATAACCAGACATAACACACCTGATTTAAAAAAACAACCAGATATCTCTTTATGCTATGTTTGACTCCTTCAGTGAATAACAAAATATTTACCAATATACTTTACATGATGTCAAAAGCTAATAACAAGATATCAGTTTCATGCTGTGACTAACTACAAAATTAACCTATCACTATGTTTACCTTTTATAGATTTCTTACTTTACAAATTAATACAAAAATTATTTTTGCTGTATTTGTACACCTGACACATTGGAGATACAAATAAAGTCTTATGAATAAAAAGTGGATAACCTTTATATTTTTGTTAAAATACACCATATTCTGACTGTTTATCAATGATTTACCGTTGTGCAATATTCTTGAACTGGATGAGTTAACTTGTGAGTCTTTGATTTTCTTGCAGAGAAGAAACAACTCTGACAGATATCAAAGTTGAAACATTTCAAGCATCGATACCTAAAGCAGAAAGTCATATAACCTCAGGAGTCTATACTATACTCAACATTTAATAATATCATAAAATTGAAAATCTCAGCAAAGAAATGTTTTTATCAGATGAATGCCATAACGAACTTTAAATTTGAAGATAAAAAATAAAACTGTGAGACAAGAACCAAAGATGATGCTAGTTTTCTTTGTTTCACAGTGGGAAAGTAATGTTATTTTTAACATTTCCTGTATAACTTGTTTGATTTAAATCTTAGTCTCAAATTCGATTTTTCATTTCTGTTGGACATTATGTTTTTATTTTTATTTTCAAATATATTTATTCTATAGCTTTATCTTCTATATACTCTACACATTTAAAAAATGACCTATGACTATCAGTACCAAAACACGATAAAGAAAACACCACAAAATCTTCTTCAAAAGAAATTTCTGTTGCAAATAATAAGAAACAGTACGTTAGCATTGCAGCCACCTATTCTCTAAGATTGTAAAATCTGTAAGTAAGAAATAATAATATTAGCTGGACCACACAACAGGACAATTAGGCACAATGTGTTTAAAAGACTTCTCTTGTAGATGTTAAACTTAATTAGGAATCTCTTGTACTTTCTTTTTGACTCTGACTTGATCAATAACAAAAGTGTTTGTACTTGTCAAGCAAATGTTTCTTGTATTTTACAAAACACCAACTATTTTACTCATCTAGACCCAGGTAATGAGTTACATACAGTGAGAATAACGACACAGAAAATATCATGATAGAACAAAATGATAAAAATTTCACCTGAAGCCAACAATGGGATATTGTTTACAAATGTTACATTTAGCTTGGTGCTTTGCTGTCTCAGCTGCAGCAAGTCTGTGAAGAACAGGTAGCCATACTAAGGACTGAGGTTCCTGTTGTAGCCATGCCAAAAAATGAATTACTTGAATTTCTTTCTTTTTGCCACCCTGTGAAAACAAAAAATTCAAAACCTTGACTTAATCTACATTTAATTGTATTAGCCACATAAATATTATTAAGAAGTATTTTTGTTTTTATTTCATTCTTTGTAAATTTGACTAACATCAAAATGTGTTTAAATTTAAAACCAGTTAAATATGTTACATATATTCTACTACTTTCATAGCTAGTCAAGCATTTTTTTTATGTGATGAAGTATTTCTGATTTTATGAGCAAACCAGTCTTTATTTTCCCACACCTTCAGTCCAGCAAAATATTTCAATATTTATTTTTCTATAGATGTAGGTGAGCACATCAACTGCTCAATTAAATAATTTATTATTTTTTAATATACCAGTAAATATTTCTCTATTTTAGCTCCTGTTAGTACTTGTTTTCACAAAGTTTATCTGCTTCAGAATCAGTTTTGACTACATCACATAATAATAACAGAATGATGAGTACATACAAGCATTATAAAGATTTGTGAGCCACATAAGAGTTCATATGAAGTTTCAAAATGCTGCACTCCAGCTGTTGTTTCTTCTACTGTGTATTATCTACCATCTGGACTCAAGTAAAATGTGTTCTAAATTTTGTTTTAAAATAAATTTTAAACCTACTTAATTGCCTAACTTTTAAAGTCCATACAAATCATCTACCTTGTATTTTCAAGGTTGCATACATATCAAATTACTGATTTTACACAACAACACAACATTATATACAAGTTATAGAACACACACATACACTCACACAGATTTAGTTACCAGAGACATAACTCTGCGTAAAATTTCTAAAAATGATCAAACTATTAGTTACTGCAATATCTGTATACTTCCTAGAACATACAATGAGAGAGAAAATGGTAAAAGTTTAATTATGTGTTCTAGAGTTCTATATTAAGTTACTGATGGTTCACAGTTTCAGTTACTTTCAGACCCATGAAGAGCAAAACAACAAATTCTATTCTATAAAAATGTACTTTTTCAAAGCAGCTTCTGACACTTGGTTCAATGTTACTTCCTCCAAATGCCGCTATTTCACCTAATGCCCTTGGAATCTATAAAAAAAAAATGTAGCATGTTAATGCTAAAATCTATATACAGTATTTACATGTTACACACAAATTCCACACTGTTATGTATAAAGCGTTTAGAATGCCATGTTGTTGTTTATATTATTGTTTCAAATTTCAAACCAATAAAATATGTTGTTATTCATGTAGAAATTTCTAGAATTAGGTAGATTAATCATATGTTTATAAATAAAATGTATGTCGGCCTGGTGTCTAGACGACGAGTCCCGTGCAAAAAGACAGACATGCGCAGATTACTCTGGTATTCTGTGGAAGTTACACAATTGTTCGAGGACACAGTAAGCCTACTAGTATAAAAACAGACGGTGACACGAGAAAAAGAAGTCAGAGAAAATCAGTTAGTCATTAGTTTTTATTCGATTCAAGAGGTTGTCTTCGTTTGAGAAATTTTCAACGTTTGCTGTGTTTATTCAACTTGGATTTGTGACCAGAGCTAGATCTACAGAAGCTGTGATTTTATTTCATCAATCTTTACGATTCATTCGAATTAGTGGTTATACTGAAAGTCAACACATACAAGACTGTTTAAGGGAGACAGGAGCAAACTTTGGAATTTCTTCGTGGGACCAAATTCACACCCTAGACTGGAATTTTGGATTTCTGATCTGGACTTTTGAACTTTCATTCTAGATCGTTATATTGGACACAGGCCAGTACCATTTTTGTATTGTAATTAATTTTGAAGGTTGAAACTGAATATCTGTCATTGTTATTATATAATTTATGTTATATCTGTTACATATATATTAGTTTATTGTAATACATTATATAAGCTGTTATCTGTCTTTCTGTTGCATTCAGTCCACATAAAAAAACGTAACACACAGTAATTAATTACATGTTATACAACAAATATACATATAACATTTACCTTTTGCATACCAAATACACACACATTTTTATACGCATTTTAAGAAGATAATTTATTGAAATTTAACCAAGTTTTATGATTATCTTACTTGTATAATTATGAAAGCAAATCTTCAAATGTTGAATTCTAAGAGCTTATATAAAAAAAACCCAACAACAACAATTTCTTTTAGAGAAAAGCCACACTAGACAACCTGCTTTGACCACCACAGGAAACTGAATCCCAGATTTCAGCATTGTAAATTCATAAACTTATTGGTGTTCCAGTTGGAGACATATCAACATAAACTTAATTTCAAGAATATTCAACCTTTTTGGACTAAACAAATGTATGTAACATGAGAACTGTAAAAATGAAACTTAATAAATACCTGCATACAGTCATACAGCAAAAGACCAAGTTTTCTCTCATCCACAGATCCTTTGACATCAGCAATTAAACGAAAGAGATCTATGGTGATAAAAAAAGTACAATCACTCAACAGGAGAATTTCTTAAAACCTTATAAAACACATCAAAAAAATTTCAGAAGTGCAACAGAACTATTATTTTAGGAAATCTAAAGAAAATATGAATAGTTTTAGAACTATGTAAGATTTAATAATGGAATCCATAAACAGATTACGAGGCAGTATACCATTAACAACATATCAATGAACTAACTTTTTCAAAATTTTTTGAAATCAATGAACATAAAATTTCAATACCTACACAACAAAATCTGCTTACTTTTTGTGAATGTGATATGAATATATTCCAGTAATAATTTAATGAAAAATTTTAATACACCCCAGGAAGATTTCTAAATGTAATTGTTTTCTTTTGTAAAAAATGTATGAAATGAAATTTAAGGTTGTTTTATTTAAGCACTGATAGATGACGGAACATGATGGATGTTGTACTGCTGATCATATAGTTGTATTTCGAACAGGTGCTCATGCACAGTTAATTATTTTATAAGATTCAAACTCATTTAGTTTAACATGATTAAAGACATACAACCATTACAACACATGCTATTTCTGTAATGTTGTGGACATTTTTATAAAATCTCTCTATCTCTTTGATATTCAGTATGTTTATTAATTTAAAGTAATTCAAGAAGTAATTCAGTTTTAAATATTTTATCTCCAGCTGTTTAAATCATTAGAAATTTAATGAATGGTCAATCTCTAATATTAAGTTATTTAAATTTAAAATGTATACATAATAATTTCTCAATCTTTGATTTAAGAAATGTGTAAATAATGATTCATTCATGGTTGTAACTTTATCAATTAGCAAAAAAATTATTCACAGAAATCATATAATTATTAGGAATATTCTTTTGAGGTTTTGGAAGTGTATACAATTAATGTAGTACGAATTAGCTATTTAACACAACTCTTTTAGTGATCTTTCAGGCTCATCTACATTTTTATTTAACATTTGCAGTTTCTTACTTGAAAGATTTAGTCTTACTAGTATACGTTGCTACATTTTTTGAACATTTATACACACACAAACATTATTTTATGATGCAGTTTGAAAAACTAAAACTTTCATAATTATGAAAAACATTTATCTTTAAGGCTCTGAATATTATTCTAATAAGCATACTCTGGGAAAATTACAGAACTCTTATGATATTTATAAAAGTAATTAAGTTTGAGAGGATGTGATAAAATGATATAATGCAATTTGATAACCAAAAAATTCATTTCCAATCAGATCAAAATATCTAGCATTTTTGATGAAAGTAAATACTTACATCTAAACTTGTTTTCCAGTGTACCTCTACATAAAAGGACAATACCCACTTTGAAAGACAAGATACGAAGATGTCCTATTCTGGAGGTGCTAAAGATTTCAAGATATAATGAAAAACACAAAAAACTACAGTATTGTTTTATTAACAGGTAAAATTTTGCAGTAAAGTAAAATTTCTATAACAAAAACACAATGTACAATAAAGATTCAATAATGTTTGATAAATCTTACTTGTTCTTAAAGAAAGGACAATAACTACTCTCATTGCATTGTGACTTCAGAAACATTTCATATATTTTTTAATTAATTCTAACATCAATCATTAGTGATTGAATACTGCATTTTAGTTTCACAAGTCCTGAAACTTACAAAGTGTTACCAGAGAAATGAAAATAAAAGTATAACATGAGAAAAATCAATGTAATGTAATCATAATCTGAGTAATTGGATGTACTGTTAAATACTCTCAAAAATACTCAGATATATGGCATTTTTACCCCTTTTTAGGTTGTGAAATTACCAATAATTTGTTGTGAGATATTGTTTCAAAAAAAACATTATACAAATTTTTTCTCCTCTCAAACTTTCAATATTTGACCAGTGACTAGAACCTGACCTCTCGAAATGATGTTACCACAACCCATGTCAAGTAAGCCATTCTGATATTTGCAAAGTTTTAGTTGAAATAAATTTATATCTGATAAATACATTTTTCTTTTTAAAAATAATAAGTTGTTTTCTTTACTTGTGTTGTTTGAATACAATAAAGTTAATGATACTCAATAAATAAAGGATACGAGAAATTCCAATATTTTGTCATCAACTATTGTACATCAAATACACTTAACTAAGCATATCTAATTTATTGTCATAGGAGAAAATTTCTGTAGCTTTTAAACAGACAAAATTTAACATGAAAACTTTTTCAGGGATGAAAAGAATACCCAAAGAAACCCCAAAACAATCCCCAGATTTATAGAGTTTCTGATGTTTTCTAAACGTCCTAAAATATTCATCTCTACAAGATCACTGAACAGTCACTTTCCCACAAAACCATAAATTACTCCTCATGTCACTACCTCTGGACAGTCACTTTCCCACAAAACTATAAGTTGCTCCTTATATCACTTTCTTCATTTGATATTGACAATCATTGCATGTAGTTATTTGCAAAGGTAAAGCTTTATCAACAATATGACATCCTATACCATAATATGATGGAGACAAAATGTTGCAGCAATTAAATAGCAAACATAAAGGAAATTTATACATGAAACTCAGAAGAAATAGTTTCTAAACAAATATACACATAGTTTAGAATGGAAAACTATAATTGTGACATGCCAACTAACTTATATTAACATATGAGAAACTTATCTAGAACCAGAATGATAAATTTCTTGACAACAAATTAAACTGTAACATATCAACTCACTTCAAGTAAAGAAAGAGAAATCTGTTAACAGCAAGCTGAACTATGACAATGGAAACTGGAGAACACCCATATATAAGTGATCATTGGTGTATTAGGTTTGATATTTTACTGCATTTGAAAATTATGAATAATCAATCATATTTTGACTCCAAATTTCAAAAAAGCAAATTCAAAAAAGAATGCAACAAGAATTTTCTGTTGTGAAATGGGCAGCTGAGATATTTGGAAACACTGAGCAAATGTGGAAATTGTCTAAGAAAACTTTTTCAATATTCAAAACAAATATATATTCCTCAAACAAAAAAGAAATAGCTCCAATAACCTGAACTGTGACACATGAAGTCATTACTAGTAAAGAATGAGAAACATGTGAACAATAACCTGAACTGTGACACATGAAGTCATTACTAGTAAAGAATGAGAAACCTGTTAACAATAACCAGAACTGTGACATATGAAGTCATTACTAGTAAAGAATGAGAAACCTGTTAATAACTTGAACTGTGACATATGAAGTCATTACTAGCAAAGAATGAGAAACCTGTTAACAACAAACTGAACTGTGACATATGAAGTCATTACTAGTAAAGAATGAGAAACCTGTTAACAATAACCTGAACTGTGACATATGAAGTCATTACTAGTAAAGAATGAGAAACCTGTTAACAATAACCAGAAATGTGACATATGAAATCATTACTAGTAAAGAATGAGAAACCTGTTAATAACTTGAACTGTGACATATGAAGTCATTACTAGCAAAGAATGAGAAACCTGTTAACAATAACCTGAACTGTGACATATGAAGTCATTTCTAGTAATGAATGAGAAACCTGTTAACAACAAACTGAACTGTGACATATGAAGTCACTACTAGTAAAGAATGAGAAACCCGTTAACAACAAACTGAATTGTGACGTGAAGTCATTACTAGTAAAGAATGAGAAACTTGTTAACAATAACCTGAACTGTGACATATGAAGTCATTACTAGCAAAGAATGAGAAATCTGTTAACAACAAACTAAACTGTGACATATGAAGTCATTTCTAGTAAAGAATGAGAAACCTGTTAACAATAACCTGAACTGTGAGATATGAAGTCATTTCTAGTAAAGAATGAGAAACCTGTTAACAATAACCTGAACTGTGACATATGAAGTCATTTCTAGTAAAGAATGAGAAACCTGTTAACAATAACCTGAACTGTGACATATGAAGTCATTTCTAGTAAAGAATGAGAAACCTGTTAACAATAACCTGAACTGTGAGATATGAAGTCATTACTAGTAAAGAATGAGAAACCTGTTAACAACAAACTGAATTGTAACATATTAACTCATTACTCTTAAAGAATGAGAAAACTGTTAACAACAAACTGAACTGTGACATATTAACTCATTTCTAGTAAAGAATGAGAAACCTGTTAACAATAACCTGAACTGTGACATATGAAGTCATTTCTAGTAAAGAATGAGAAACTCGTTAACAACAAACTGAACTGTGACATATTAACTCATTTCTAGTAAAGAATGAGAAACCTGTTAACAATAAACTGAACCGTGACATAATTTTGATAATGAATATAAAATTATTAAAGAACAAAGATCTATTAAGAAGAAATAAATTATGCTGGAGCATCAGAACTTAATTTACGGAAATTAACACTGGAATTTGTCATTTGATTTGTCAAAACACTCAGCAAATACTATTTAAGATACATATAAAACACTTTTCCAGTGGCTGATAAACTTACTTGTCATAAAGATTGAGTAACAAGTTAAGACAGAGATCCATACAGAGTGGCTTTTGCATTAATGAAGAGTGTTCACTTGATACACTGTCATAAACAGTGGCTAGACATGTGAGGATTTCAGGAACAGTGATTAACTTGTCATTTTGTGCTCTCAGGCCATGGTGGTCAAATGCACTGATTATATTGTTGAGATGAACGAGATCCACTGAAAGATAAAACACACCAATTTCCAGTTATTTCAAGAGAAATAGTTAGGAATCACTCTCTGAAAACATATTTGATAATCAAATTGTTATAAACATAAAAAATTACATTATTATAGTTTCTTGTAATACTTTATAGATAAGAACTTTGGACAAAAGTGATATAATATTACAATATAAAACTTGTATGTAATTCATTCTACACACCAAATGATACAAGTATATTTATAAATGAGATTAACACAAATGAACTGTTATTTAGATGAGTAAAGCCTGTGGTGCATTGTTTCTACTTTTTATAATTAAGTGAAAAACTTAATAAAATTTGTAACTAGCCTGTAAAGTAAGATTCATTAGTTTATGGTGTTTTTGTTAAAACATACTTTAGCATTCAAGGAAATAACTATGTAGCTCAAATATATTCATACCGATATATATTGTGCACCAATGTAGAAACCTTATACAAGTTTACTAGATTAGTTGAGAGATACAGTTTGAAAAACAGATTTAATCAGAAAACCTGGTGCCATGTTTATTTTATACACTTACTATATTACTTGCACTGAATGCTGATTTTGATATACCAAGAAATGGTACAGTGAAAATTATTGTGGTTCTTTGTTTCAAGCAGTTCCCATTTAGCCTGCCAGCTGGTGAGGAATGTACAAGTTTCTAGTATATTATTTGTTTTAACTTGGCAAAATGTTCGAGAAATATCTCTACAGCTACAATGTTTCGATAAACGTTTTTATGATAATTTCTTAGTCTATGTAAAAAAATCTTTCAAAGGAACTGTTATTAAATTGCCAAGAAAGTAATAAAGATGGAAAAAACTATGTCCACTTACAGCATAATCTTCTCTGAACTGCACGTAACTTCATGGCTGTTCTATAAGCTGAAAACTTCACATCATTGAATTCAGCTAAAGAAGAAAAAAAATGTGTGGTTTAAAATGATACAAATAAGATATCTTAGGAATAAAATACATAACTTGTGCAACACTTTTTCTCTGAAATTTCTCCTTTAAGAAGTTGTTTGTTATTTATTTGACTCAAAAAGATAGTGACCACTTATTAATTCCAAAAAACATGACTCACTCATAAATTAGAATTTTTAGAAAAAAACCAAAAGGACTATAAAGTTAGTGTATAAAGCAAACTTCTTTTGGTGTCATTTTAATTTCAATAATTCTTCTAGGTTGCAAAACAAATGCAAGTATAACAAAATCATCCAAATTCTTACTAGTATTTAAGTAAAAATAGTTAATTAATTATGACCAAATAACAATAAATTTATGAAAGAAAATTTAAATATTCATTTATTTTTCATATTAATTTCATTATACACTAATTAAATTCTATTAGAATTTGATTTTTGTTAAATTATAAGATATGAAATTGTAAAAACAAAGCTGAAGAAACTCGACTATAAATGTGTTTGTTGAATTTTGTGTAAAGCTACTGAAAGGCTACATACATTAACATTCCATAATTTATGGAGTTTTAGATTTGAAGAAAGGCAGCTAGTTAACACCATCCACTGCCAACTCATGGGTTACCCCTAATCATATAGCAGGATTAACTGTCATACTAAACATCTTCATGTCTGAAAGGGGGAGCATGCTTCATGGTGGAATTTAAACCTACAACCCCCAGATTATGAGTCAAATACCATTGCTAAAAGGCCATTTCAGAACCAGTTATAAAAATACTTTTTTTTTTACTTTAAGACAAATAATGGTTCTTCAACATTAACTTACATAGTGAATCAAGAAGATCTGTCAGTTTTGGATGTTCCCAAGTTGTGGTTTCAGTGGCATGACTGTATAGAAAAAAAAATGCATTTAGGTTTAACAGACATGCAAAACAGAATAACAATTTTAAACTTATATGATCACAACACTCTTGATGACAAGAAACCCACTTGAAATAAAAATATATCTCAGAATGGCTGATTGTCCACTGTGACCGTTAATGTTGACCTAGGAATCATTTAACTACAACCTAGGCAAATATACAGCATGGGCATTTTCTAAATATGTAACTTCAGCCATTTCCTTTTTCAAACTCTTTTACCTTTAAATATATATTCTTAGTCATTTAAATAATAAAGCCTTAATGCTTTGATGTAATATCCCTCTTCACAGAAATACCAAAAACTGAAGCCTGCAAGGTAGCTTTAGTACTTTATATCCAAAACCCCAACTCATTGATACACATCTCCAACAACCAATTAGCAACCCTTACAGAATTCACTACCACCAAAACTAATTTTATGTTCAATAACTAAAACTACCTACAAATAAATGGCCTAAGTATGGGGAATCCCGTGTCACCAGTTCTAACCAACATTTTTATGACAGAGATTGAATCACAAACGGTTCATTTCAGCTTTACACTCACCACAACACTGGTACAGGTATGTTGATGATACAGTTGCTGGATTCATATCTACAGAACATACACTTAATTTTTTCAATGATGTTAACTCAATACACCCTAACATTAAGTTCATCTGTGAACCGTAAAAAACTAATCAAACAGCATTTCTTAACCTCAAAATCACTAGAACTGATACATATTCAAAACATAAATCCACAGAAGAATCACCCATACTAGACTATACATTCCCTGGGACTCAGCACATGTAACAAAACAAAAACCCAACATATTAAGAAACCACATTAACAGAGCCACAAAACTATTATCACCTAATAAAACTGATGATGAAATCATCAAAATGAAACAACACTTCATCAACATCAATAAATTTCCTCAAAAAAATGTGGAAAAATTATAAGCACACATCTAGACCAGCAACAATAAATCCCAAAATACCATAAACTACAAAACCTTACACTGCTACATAGCGTATGTTCCCAACATTTGGAAAAAACTTGTAACAAAATACAACATTCCAGTAAACACCAAATCTATTTAAAAACCAGGTACAAAACTGAAGTTCATACTATGTAAAAAACTACACTGACAAACACAACACCAACATAATTTATAAAATACAATGCACAACTTCTATATTGGAAAAACAAGCAGAAAAATGAAAACTAGATTCCAAGAATGCAAAAAACACCTTCACACGTTTTTGAACACTACAAATCAAATAAACACAAAATCAAAGAAGCCGTACTTATATAGCAACTAAAACCAAAATTAAACCAATATGAAGGATCACCTTTCTACCTATACTAATTAACAACCTAACACCCACCTGCAGTGCCCCCTACAATCCAGTAACCCGTTTATACTGTCGCTCCTAAGACACGTGTCTGTCAACAGTCACATTCAAACCTACTCTTTCTTAACCTAAAAATGATCTAGGAAGTTAGAAACATTGTTCTCTCCTTATCAATAAAAGTGTTAAAACCCATAACAGCTGTTCTGAGATGTGTGATCACAACACAAAAATATTTCAGAAATATTTTATTTCAATGTTTTCTGTCTTGTTAGATTATTTATATGATTCTTTATAGAGATCTTGTTCATACTGTGTGATTTGTGAGATTTGTTTCTCATGATAATATTTACATGTTATTCTTCCATGTTTACGCTAGGTTTAGTAGGTGCTGTCATATTTAACATTATAATATTTGATTATGAAAATTGTTAGTTCTTTTAATTATACTTGCATGACAGATTTTATTTATTATCCTAACAAGCAGTTAATGATGTTCTGTATGTGCTGCTCTATATGAATGACAGTTTATCTTTCTTCTTAACTAAACAGTTATCTAATATTATGCACTGTTTAACTACCATGTCACTGAAACACAAATTAAAGAAAAGAGTGCTTAGCATCTACAGCAATATTTACAAGAAGAGATGATATTAACAAGTGTTATGCCAATTCTAAGACTAACAACATGTAGCTTATATTATTGTTCAGATGTAATTTTGTTAAACTGCAACATTTACATGTAATGCCATGACATTACAGTGTTTACATGACATACAATTATACACTTAGTTGTAATATAACTGAAAATACAAACAGTTTGGTCATTATCTATTTATAACACTGATTAGGAGTGATATTTTTGGTAAGAAGTGTTTGTCACATCTGTCAAATACAACCAACAGCATACAACTGTCACGTCATATTGACTTGGCTGGAAACAAAGGTTTTAATAATTTATGTAACTTACTTGATATAATAAGGCACTTTATTTACTGCAACTCCACGTTCCCAGGGAGCATCCACAGATGCTGAAATAAAAAAATTCTCATAAAAATAAATTAAAAACTATCACACAGTCACTTTTCTATTTTAATTTTCCTTTGCTCATATCACATCATTTTAAAAATGAACAGAATTATTTCTAAGATATATTATTTTAAAGTTATTACATCATTAAAATACTAATAAATATCACCATGAATATATAAATAAATATATATATATTTTTTGATAGACTAGTTTATTCTATGCACTGGCGAATATAATTCTTCCAGAAAAATATAAAATTGTGTTTCAAATTTAAAAATGTTGACCAAGGGAAATGTGGAAGTAACTTATATTTAAGACGATGGTCTTAAAATAAAAAAAGAAATTATATAAATATTATTTATATATTTTTAAAACAGATTTCTAGTTTATTTCCATTTTTCTTTAATCATCAAAGTAATGAGCCAAAATAATTATTTGAAAGAATAATTAAGGGTGCAGATTTAAAAGTGGATGAATTTAAAACAAAATTAAATAAAGTAGGTTTTACATAAATATTGAATCTGTATAGTTTAAACTAAAGTTTACATTTACATCTGTAAAAAAAATAACAAAATTAAATTAAACCAAGCTCATTAAATGTGTTATTGATTCCTAATTTATAAAATTACCAATTTATCTTTCTATTAAAATACAAAAAAAGAAAGCACAGGTTAATTTATACAGTAATATATAAACTAATGTAAGGGTCATTATTACCATTAAGGTATTTCTGTTGAGCTGAACCCCTGTCTACATGAGCTTCTTCAAGCTGTTTCTGTCGATCATCAACGGCTGCCTGCAACTGTCGAAGTTTTGCGTTGAGGTCCTCGAGTCGACTGAGGTTGGCGCTAGAGAGTGGAAGGTTACTGTCTGTGAAACGAATTGAAGATTTGTTCATTGCACTAGCCACACTGTGAAGAGATTCCATCTTCTTCTTGAAATCCTGTACATATGAATCATTAATATTTTATTTTATTTAAATAGCTTACATTAGCATGAATACAAAGAAAGTATACCATTTCAAAAATCAATACTGTTAACAAATAAAACATTCAAACTAAGTAGGGTTCCTATCTATTAAAAACATTCAAACTAAGTAGCATTTCTGTCTATTAAAAACATTCAAACTAAGTAGCATTCCTATATATTATAAACATTCAAACTAAGTAGCATTTCTGTCTATTAAAAACATTCAAACTAAGTAGCATTCCTATATATTATAAACATTCAAACTAAGTAGGGTTCCTATCTATTAAAAACATTCAAACTAAGTAGCATTCCTATATATTATAAACATTCAAACTAAGTAGGGTTCCTATCTATTAAAAACATTCAAACTAAGAGGCATTCCTATATATTATAAACATTCAAACTAAGTAGGGTTCCTATCTATTAAAAACATTCAAAATAAGTAGCATTTCTGTCTATTAAAAACATTCAAACTAAGTAGGGTTCCTATCTATTAAAAACATTCAAACTAAGTAGCATTTCTGTCTATTAAAAACATTCAAACTAAGTAGCATTCCTATATATTATAAACATTCAAATTAAGTAGGGTTCCTATCTATTAAAAACATTCAAACTAAGTAGCATTTCTGTCTATTAAAAACATTCAAACTAAGTAGCATTCCTATATATTATAAACATTCAAACTAAGTAGCATTTCTATCTATTAAAAATATTCAAACTAAGTAACATTCCTATCTATTTAAAACATTCAAACTAAGTAGCATTCCTATCTATTGAAAACATTCCTATCTATTCAAAACATTCAAACTAAGTAACATTCCTATCTATTTAAAACATTCAAACTAAGTAGTGCTCCTACATGTTAAAAAAGAAGGTGAGGTGTTTCAAGTAAAGGTACAACATATTGTAGTTATTCAAGATAAGTTAGCTGAATGTACCAAACAAAGTGACTAACCTCACACTCAAAAAATATTTGTCATAACACATCTACAACCAATTAGGTAAGGATGTAAAACATCAAACATTTTCAACAGTAAAACATATTCTGAATATGTCTGTGATACTTAACTTCCAAAATCAATGCTACAATCTGGTAACATCTGAAAATGATATAAAAATTCTGGCATTTATACATGGTGAGTTACTTAGATACTGAAATAATATTAAAGGAAAAAAACTGCTTTGGCAGAATAAAAATATTTTGCATTTTTGATTATGAGAATAAAACATATCCTAGCTACAGAAGTAGCTTTTAAATTATACATTTAGTGTTTTGCTGCAAAAAGTGGATATGGGATAGATATATCAGTATTTGATTTAGCCTTATATTAAGTATGGTTACAGGACTCTGCCCTATAATACAAAGAAAAAAGTTTTTAGTATTAAGTTATTTTAAACAACAGACTAATTTAAGGTTTTTATACAGCATATTATTACCATTACAAAATTTTAATTTATGGAATAAGCCTTGAATACTTGATTATACCTAGTAAAATTAATATAAATTAAAACAAAAAATTAATTACTTATTAATTATAGAAGCTTTATACAGAATTAGATGATCGTAAGAACTTTCAATAGATGGGAAAAAACAACTATTTCTGTTAAATTTTCTGAATATGCTGCATGAAAGTTGAGATGTTGTCATGACAAGAGAGAATCAGATAGTTTCTCAAATAGAGCTGGACAATTTAATCAATTATCCATGAGCAGATTATGATTAAACTAATTTGTTAATTGCATCTGTGATCAAATCAATTAAGCAAAGTTAGTATTTTTTATTATTCCAACAAATGAATAATTGAAATTTTGAATACATTGACTGTCATGAAATAATAATCAATAAACTCAAATTAAGGTTTACAGTTATCTTAACTACTCCAGTAATCAAAATATTGCCACCAAACTCATTTGCCATGTGTTTGTTATGACAAAGGTATTGAAGCTATCTGCCATTGTCACTAATTAAGAACTGTCAACTACAGAGAAGGCAAATACATGGGAGCATTCTCTGCCAAACTTTAACCTTTGTTTGTACACACACCATGGTTTGAGGAACACAGAAATAATCTTTTATTTGAACATAACTGATTAATGATTCTCTTAGTTGATCAATGAGAAGGTACTATAAATTATTCAACTTTATTTTTAAGATGCCCCAAATATTACCTAAATCTATAGTTAAATAATTGGGTAATTATTTACTGAAATTAAAAATGTTATTTCTGTTGAAGGAAAGTAAGATGTAAATTTCAAAAAGTTAGATGTAATAAAAAAATTGAAAATATAATCAGGAACTATATGTTAATATATGTGTAATATTTTTAAATGTGAAGTTTGTTATAAAAAAAATTATGGTCTATGAATTCATGTTAACAATTACAATATTATACATTCATCTGTTGAGTTAAAACCTTATGTAAGGCGAGCCACAATGTTAAATTTTTATCCTTAAAATAAAGTTAGACTACTAATTATTATTAGTTGATGGCCAAACCGAGAAGTATTATTAATTAACAACTTATGGTCTGAAAGTTTCAAACCTTCAACTCATCCAACTGTTCAGTTATTTGGTCCCCTGCAAGATCTGCTACTGGTGTCCACTCTGATTTCTCTGCTTCTGCTGTTTGAAGTTGGCTATTCAGTTCATTCATTCCCTTCTGAAGAGACTGCATCTTCTGAAATTTTAGTTGCTTTTTGTAAGCATCCATGAGTTAACAGCTACAGCTTTCAGTAACCATCAAGACACACCCACACCACAAAGTACAAAAGGCATATGAATTAACCCTGATGACAACACCACCAGTTTCTCTCTTTACACATATTTATAAATAATCTCTACTGGTACTAAAATGCAGAAACTTCCTAAATTTCTGAACTAGGTAAAGCCATATAGAAATATAATTTAGTTATCAGAAATTAATGTTTTAAGATAGAGACAGTTTCTCCATTAATTCATACTATTAAATTGCAGTAACGATGAACTTTGACCCTTTCCAATACGTTGAAAATGGGAATTTCAACTTGTATCATGAAATTGAAAAACCCTATCCTCTGGTGCATTATCTCAAAAGTTAGATGTTTATAGTATAAAACATGTTTGGAAAGTTGAAGCCAGACAACTATATCACAAAGTACAATATTTTTATAAAACATGTCTAAAGGTGAAGTCATGTACTATACCATAAGGTAGAATGTTTTTCATTTCCAAAATATGGCTGAAAGATATATTGAAATGCTATATCACAGAGAGAGAGATACTTTTAACACTCATGAAATGTACAACCAAATAACATATCACAAAGGAAATATTTTTAGTTCTCTAGAGATGTTTGAAATTGATAATGAAGCTGTACACCTACAATCTAGAATACTCACCGAAAAAACTTCCTCAATTCGTTTTTGTCTTTGCTCTGAGCGAGTTACAAGAGAACTCCATTTTTCAGCCAGCTTTCTCACTTCTCTTCGAATACTCTGATTAATTTCCCTGGCCTGTTCTTCAGCATTTCGATATCCTCTACTGTCAATAAGGTCTGGATCCTTGGGCAAAGTGCCTAATATAAATTTAAATATACAACTTCAATATAAAGTTACATGCACACTGGCAAGTTTCCTCCCTAATTATAGTCAAATGAGACACCTTTTATAAGTTTTTCTTCATTAATCTCTCCAGTTTTCAGAACCTGCCAACAGTTAAAACTAGTCTTCAGTTATTTAAGTTATGACTCCCTTGTGCATACTGTGCAGTACTCATTGAAATGCCAAATAAAAACTGGGTGCTAGAATTTTGTATATGATAAATATATGTAAGAAGGAGTATATTAACAGTGAATGATGCATTCAGTCATTAATTGATTCATTTTTAAAATCAGAATTCCTCAAGAATAAATTATTTGTTATGAAACAGAAGGATAACAATGGGTTATCTGGACTGAGCCCAATGCAAGTACCAAAAACCAATTTTTAGCTTTAAAAGCCCTCAGATTTACAGGGCCACCTGCAGAGTAAGTAGATCCACTAATTTCTAAAAAAAGTAAATACTTTTTTAATGAAAAATTACTGAACAGTTGACAAAAAGTCTACATAACATGTAGATATAAAAATAATACTGCATTAAAAATGATATACCTTCAGAATCACTGGTGTCTGAAAACTGTGGCTCTTTTGCCAGATACTGTCTTCCAGCCAGAAGGTTGCTTTCAATTACAGGACGTTTGTCGTCCAACTGTCTGCAAAAGGCCTTGTGCTCGTCCTGTTGTTTAGTTACACTGGCAATATCACCACCCAGAGGTGGCTGAGCAGCAAGTTCGGTGTCTTTTTTGATCACCCATTCTGTGAGTTCCCTTAATGACAGTAGTAGTTGATTCCACTGCTCTGAATGACTCTCTAACTGATTTCTGGATGATACAAAACAAAGTCATATTAACATCAGAATAGTACAAATATCTAAAGGAAAAAATATTGAGAAAACAACCATTTATAAGAAAAACAAATGCAACAAACAGAATTCAAAAGATTATTTATTTTTACACAAGCATAGTTGTAAAAGAAAAAGATAATACAAAAATATGGAAAAATGTCCTATTGACAATAGATAATGAAAATATTTAATGATAAAATGTACAATAATCAGGGAAGAATGATTCAACATTCAGTACTAAGTTGTGACAACAGGTGTTTAGTTAGCACAGAAAACAAACAAGAGTATTTAAAACAATATTCAACTTTAAATATGGAACAATAGCTTTACAACTTACCTGACTGTATATGAAAAAAAGGTTCATCACTATAATATTAGCACTATAAATAAATAGATAATTCCAATTTTAAACAATTAATACAACAATAAGTGAGATCTCTGGAATCAACCAAAAAGATGCAGTGCATGACTAGTACCAATTAGAAACATGCAGTGCATGGATAACATCAACTAGAAACATGCAATACATGGATAAATATAAATTTAAGGATTATTTGAGCTAAACCTAAGTCAAAAGTTAATTTTGGTTTTGAAATTTAAAGCTTGTGTGTGCTAGTTATACTGCAGAAGATCTTGAAACAAGCACTACTAATACCTTCACAACCAACCTTTGAAAGTATTTTAACAATTGTAAGATGCATTTGCATTAAAACAGAACTAAAGACACATGTAAAAAGACAAATTATGCAAGATCGATACTTTTATGGTCTTTAGTTATTGAGCAACTAGATGAAACTATAAAAAGATGTTAAAAGTGTGTTTGTGTGTTCCAATCTGGTTGATTTTTCCTTTTATTTAAGGACGTTGTATGAAGCCTACATTAACAAAATCAAACCACTATACAGCTTGTTCTAAAGCAATAAAGGCCATATAATATGAAACAATGAAATTTACCTGATCGAGGCAGTCTTGAGGCGGAGTTGATTCCATCGCTGGTTCATCTCTTCAAGCTTTCTTTGCAGTAGCAGTGCATCATCTTGACACTTGAGGCTCTTAAGTAAGTGACTACTTCGTTCATTTAAAGTGACATGAAGATCTCGCTGGGACTCTATTTCTTGTTGGAGTTCCTAAGATTTAAAGTGAGAATCTACTCTCCTTATATACACTCATATCTGGTGACAAAGAACTGAAGAAACAAACCACTTATTTATTTTTCTTGATACAAACAACTCACAATTTTCTTGTTTCTTTTATTTCATGTTTGTTCATATGTGCATGTATCCAGGTTTACAATACTCTATTGTAAATTTTCAGTTAGACTGAAATCAACATTTTTTATCTGTGGATACCTTATGTTAATCTAATGTTCTACAAGCTGAAAACCTAGCCCCATGAATACCTTATGTTAATCTAATGTTGTATAAGCTAACCTAGCCTCATCATGATTCAGTAACTGCCTTATCACAGCTGAGTGACAAGCAAACTGAAAATAAATGACTGATTGATTGAAACATTAACATGTCTTGTTACAGTTAGAGAAGGGGGTTGATCTTTGACAAATGAGGAGAAATAAAATAACTTGTATGTTCATGTTTTGTCATATATATTTTAAAAAAACAATACAGTTGGTTTGTATTATTGATAATATGTACTTCTATATTACATCATCAATCATATGAAATAGTAGAACATTTATTCGTTTGCCAATACTTCTGAATAAAGAGCACGTTAGTTCGACAAAATAATAATAAATATGGTACTAAAACAAATAAATAAATAGTACAATGTTAAATAATCCTTGTCCTATTTCTGATTTGTCGTAATTTAAATAAAATGAAAAAAACTGTGATTCACTCACTAATTCCAGTTTACAAATAACGTTATATAGTAGTATGGTAAGAAAGTACACATCAACCATTACTCTGTTGTATCCCAGCTGAGTTACAGAGCCATGGATATATCAGATGTAGTTTGTATGACACATTTATTATACATTCTTCACTCGTATATTTTTTGTAATAACAACACACCTTTACTATTAAATGTACTGTTCTGTACAATAAAGCAAAAAAACAGCCCCTAGTCATAGTAATATCCAATTATGAACCAGTGGTTCGTTCGTCTTAACTATAGTATTATAAAAACCAATTTTTTCATACCATGCACAAAACAAAAATCACAACTATTTGCTTTGAAATAAAATGTTTTTATGAATAAAATAATGAAAAATGAACTTTTCATCTAACAATTAGCAAGCGAAAGTTTTTTTTCAGTTTACAAATAAGCAGCGTTTTTGGTATAGCTTCACAAACTAAGAGAAGACGGATAGATCTGTTAGGCACATGGCCGTCTCACACTCACATTAGACTTACCCAAAATGACTGCGATATTTCTTCTTTTAGAGTAGCAAGAACTCAGTTGTGATGTGAATTTTACAACAAAATGTTAGGTACTGCATATAAAGAAAATTATTACAGTAAATATTTTTCTGCAATATATTGTGTACTGACGACAGAATAATAATGTGTACGATATTAGAATAACGTAAACATTTATGTGACTACACATACCATGCAACGCAACAGTGGTCTTCTGTTCCGCCCACCGCTTGTAACCCGATCCCAGAAAAACACCAGATAATCAGACGATGCACGCCAGTCTCGCTGAAAGAGGGACCTATACCTAACCCTATTCACGTTGAAATGTTTCGTGTTTCACACACTAGAACGTGGCACTGCCAAGTTCCAAATGACGAGAAGATATTAGTTAACAAAACAAGAGAAATGTCTTACCCAAAATGTTGGAAGAAATATTGGATCCACTGAAAATGCAGCATAATGTGCTACTTATCGTGGTAACATGTTTAGCACATTCCTTCAGTAGTGCACAACAACTATTGGTAGTCATAGCCAACATTAAAATAAAACTACGCCAAGTCATGTTTGCGTTTCATTCATCCGTGAAGGTATATTTTACTAACGAAATGAACGAGTGGTCACACTTTTATTTTAGAGTGAATATTATTACATAATAACTCGATCGACATCTGTTGATTATATTTTACTTTTCCAAATTGAGAGAAAGAGAAACAGAGGAGGGATATAGGGGTATAAACACTTATTTAACAGATACGCCCGGGGCATATAATTTGAATTTTGGTCTTTGAAATAGCAATTATAAATATTCAAACACGCAGGAAAAAATGTTAGCAGTGAAACCAAAAACTGGAGTGCATTCAAAATACAAATATCTACACGAACAATCATATACACCAGTACTGTGTCGTATCTTCTTAAAATATAACCATTCTCACTCCATACACTCCAATATTGTGTCGTATCTTCACCATAAAATATAATCACTCCATATACACATGCACTGTTTCACATCTTCATAAAATGTAATCACTCCTCACTCCATATACACCAGTATTGTCGTATATTCATCATAGAATATAATTACTCCACACTTCTTATTCACCAGTACTGTGTCGTATGTTCATAAAATATCACTTCTCACTCCAAACACACCAGTACTTTGTCCTATCTTCGTCATAAAATATAACTTCTCACTCCATACACACCAGCATTTTGTCCTATCTTCATCATAAAATATAATCGCTTCTCACTCCATATACACCAGTATTTTGTCCTATCTTCTTCATAAAATATAATCACCTACTCCACATACTCCAGTATTTTGTTCTATCTTCATCATAAAATATAATCGCTTCTCACTCCATATACACTAGTATTTTGTCCTATCTTCTTCATAAAATATAATCACTTCTCACTCCAATGACATCAGTGTTTTGTCCTATCTTTGTCATAAAATATAATCACCTTCTACTTCACATACATCAGTATTTTGTCCTACCTTCATCATAAAATACAATCACTTCTCACTCCACATACACCAGATATAATTCTATAGAATGCGAAAATAGCAATAACGGTAGCATCTTCATTCTAAAGAAGTGTAATCGTATATAATGCAACGACATACTAAACTATTATTAACGAGATTATCTCCCTTTCACGGAAGTGTAATTCTTTATAATGCAAGAACTTATTAACTATTGTAAAAATATATTTTTATTCCTGGGTAGTAAAAACACAAAAGGTATCTAATCACAAAAAGCCCACCAATAGTTTGTTTGTCGTACTATAATCATTGCAACTGCAAAAAATACTCCTCACTACCAACTTCTGAAACATATCAGAGTGAGCTTTAAAATTAGAGAGCATATCGCCATGATTTTACAGTTACATTACTTTTTATCATCTTTAAACGAAGCTCCATAGTGTCATACGTGAATTCCGTTATTCAATTATTTACAACAAATTTGCATTTTGTTCTCGGATAGATATACAACTGATCAATTCGCAAACTTGCAAAGAAGGTTTTCCAGTGTTTTCTACATGAATTAAAATTAGAAGGGGAGTTTGGATTTTCTGCAAGATCAGACCTCAAAGACGAAGATGGACTACAGTAAAGAAAATAAATAAAAAAATTCACGACCATTTTATCAGCGGATTAACTTTCGTATCTAACTACCAATATTATCTCAATTTGTTCTTCCGAAACTACGGTCTGTATTGAAGATAGCAGCAAAGTTTCAAATTGCATTTCCAATCTAAAACTAAACAAAACTTGTTCCATCTAGGAAGTTTTTAAAACAACTAGATCTCGTCGGGAAAAGAAGACCATTGGAGATATTGCATACCCCCCTCTGCCACTCATTTTAAAAAATTGCATGTGTTTATTATAGATAACACCAAATTTCACCTCCAAAAACTCAGAAAATCCTCCATAGATCCAGAATGGCAAAATAACTGGTTTATTTTTTCGCAGTGTGATGACGAGTCTTGACCCTTGTGCATCCACGAAATTTTGGTACACATCTGATCACACCTCAGAGTGACTTATCCAAAACTAAAGATGTCCAACCTCTCCATCATAACAATTCACTCAAACTGATTTAGAATCTGAATTCAAACTTGGGGAGGGTTGTTACATACTAGCTCACCATCTTGTCTGATACTTACTAGTTTTCCTTGTAAGTCAGTAGATTGGTTGTTAAACTGGGTACAATATATCAGCATACTTACCAACTTATCAAATAAATAGAAAAAATAAGGAAAGAAAAAAGAAAACGTGATGTTATATACACACATACCACACAGGAAATCCGTTTCACGCAAATTGAACAACACCGAAAGGCAACACCCTAAAAACCATCCTAACATCCCACATTTACATACCTTCTCTATTCCGTGAAGAATATTTTCAAGGGCGAATTTTAAATGTATCATAGTGGCGATGTATATATGACCAGGCGTTATATATATACACATATATATGCCCGATTTAATTACATCGGACACAAGCTTCTATGGAACGGGTTTACTCTCATTGCTATCGGTCATTCCACGCCTCTTCTAGGTATTAAATTTTTCTCCGTTTTTTGTATGCATGTCCAGGTCATACACACAACTTTCTTTCACAGCGATATGCTGTTTCATTTTTCACACGTGCCCGCACTGTTATTAATAGAACTTCGCTGTTACAATACTTGCAGTTTCACAACATTACACACCACGAGAAACAGTGAAACCTCTTTATTTTCACATGTGGTCCACTTCGGTTTCCAGGAGTCCCAAACTTGACGCTCTGTAGTTACTTGTAAGTTTGAATATAGAAGAGGAAACTATGATATTTCTGTCCTTTCAGTTTTCTCAAAGGTTTACTTTTCCTCAACTTGTATGTTGTATTTTGCAAGTTTCACTGTATACACACATTTATTACCACAAGCTTTCCTCATCGGCTTCTGCACCTAAACATGTCTAGAGGGTCCGTGATAAGTTCTGGAACCCCATCCATCCTCAGTAACATGTTAAGTCTTAACTATAGTGTCTGCCTCAGTAACATCCTAGTTATACTATGTACTTCACAAACCTTTCCCCCATCGTCCACCTCTTCTGCTATATATATATATAAACTTCTGATAAGATCCTTCGAGCAGGACGGTCACGGGTCTAATAACGCACGATGCAGTTTTAAAATGCTTCAGCTAACTCTCATGAAGAGGGTCTGCCAATTGATGCTGTTACTGTTAACTCCCCCCTCTCCCTTCAAAAGTGGTCACTATAAATAACGTTTATTTTCTAAAGTGCAAATCGAGTCACAATGATTGAACAGCGGGAAAGAGGAACCGCGTGCGTTTATTTGAGACTACCACGTGTACACGTTCGCCCTTACGCAACAAGAAAATAAACCGTTTCTGACGGTCTAACGTTAAATGAATGCTTCAGAATACTCGATAAAAGTAGCTTTCCCCTGTTACTTACCACAAGGTATACAATAATATGATACAGTGAAAGTACCACAGATATCTGAGACTCATCAAATCGAATCTTTTATATTCTATACACTCTTAAAGACTGAACTTCATTGTGACTGTCAGGATGTCTTCTGGCCAGATGAAATCAATTAACTCACGTGTTTTATCACTGCACGTTTCCCAGTATATTCTCTTTACGTTATTATTCAATATACTTTAATTTAGCAGCTCGTCTGTCTACTTGTCTGTTGGTATAGCTATTTGTGTATCAGACCTTGTCACTATAAAAACAATCTCTACTTTCGTATATGATATTTACATACATATTATTTATCAGCCCATATTACGAATTTATCACTTACCGATTTCCCTATTTGTTATTTCAGTACTTACAATGACAATATATACGTATTTCTACTTACTTGTATGGCTGTATCTATCTATTATTCATTCTACTGGTTAACCTTCTTTCTCTGTTAACTTATTACACCTATCTGTAGGCATGCTTATATTTGTCAATACATATGTGCGCAAAAATATTTAATCTAATACATCGTGTACTGGTTCATAGGGATTACTCGGATAATACAAAGAAATATAAGGAGTGATTCTGCATGTTTAAAGTGTCCAATTAAAATATGAACTTTATTCAGAAAGTTGAAATTATAAACACGACACAGATCTGTGTAAGGCATACAGCTAGCCATGACCGAGTCAGTCAAAATAATTTTACTTGCAGGGTGAAATAACAGCTAGAGGGCCGTTAATGAATTAAATATTCACAAACGAGGAAATGTGTGGTATTAATATGCAACGTACACTTTAGAAATTGGAATAGCTCAAACTGATACTTATAAAATTCAATGATAACTTCAATGACAGCCAGTACCAAACGCACCAGATTCACCACTTATCAGAAGGAAGGTAGCGAGTTAGTAGTACCCACTGCCACAAGGGCGTTGAACTCAATAGAACAGACTATCACACTTATAACGCATCGACAAAATAGGGTGAAGCCGATATTCGAGGGTTTTACAGCGAGGACCTTGGATCCTCAACTCCATAGCCCAGCAACGCGAACTAGTATGACGCGTCGAGTTCTGATAGATATAGTGACTAGACACGGACTTATCATAGTTTTATATTCCATGTATATTGACGGTAATTTTTTTGTCTACCAAAAACTGTGCAGTCTTGGAAACAAGCTGAACAGTTGGCCTTAAAAGCAGAGTTAGACACGTCAAGTTAAGCGTGGTCGTACCATTCACTCAAACAAATCATAACTTGTATATATTTTGATACCGAACTTGATAAATAGCATGTGACAGGCAAGCAGCTGAAACTAGCCTTTTTTACGAGGTGAAAGTTAAGAACGTCAAGCTATTTGCGGTCTCACTGACTCGTTCAAATAAAACGTAACCGCTTACATCTTTTAATACTGGACTTGATAAACAGGATGATTTGTTTGTTTTTGAATTTCGCGCATAGCTACACAAGAACTATCTGCGCTAGCTGTCCCTAATTTAGCAGTGTAAGACTAGAGGGAAGGCAGCTAGTCATCGCCACCCACCGCTAACTATTGAGCTACTCTTTTACCATCGAATAGTGGGATTGACCGTAATATTATAACACTCTAATGGCATGTTTGGTGCGACATTCAGATTAAGAGTCAAGTACCTAAAACCACTTGGTCATGCAAACAGGACGCGACTCGGATGATGGGGTTGTGCGTTTCCTTTCTAGTTGCATAAGTTTTTCAGTAGACAAGAAAATTATATCCCAGTTATATCAATAATGTTCTGACACAAGGAAATGAAAATAAATCTTGTTTTACTGAAAGACGTTTAAAACGTTGTATAATTTGGACTTTATTTTGAAAACTTTACTGTTCAACTTAGTATAGTTAAATTATAAACATGCGTTCACAATAATATAGTAAAATACTAGATGTTCTCCTCAAGTGTTCTCTTTCAAGAGCAAGAAAAACAGCAGCAACAACTGAGAGTGATCAATGTTATTTTTTGCTTTTGAAGTTCACGTGTCATACAGTGTTGTAGCCCTGCAGAGTATATAATTCTCCTCGTGGTGTGCGCACGTTTTATTGGAGTCATGACAGCAAAAATTCCAACGTAAAGCGTCCTTTATGCCACGTCATAAAGTCATGGTGTCAACTGATTGACTGACAGCGTGCTACTGTATACTGGTGCAAGTGGTTATAAAACAGGAGACCACTACCCTTTGGTCCCCCCTTTTGGAAAAACTGGTAATAACTTCAAAATAATGAATAAATTTCAATAAGTGAAAATAATACATAGTTTATACGAATTTCATCGTCTTACTAGATGTTTATGGCCAACTCTGGCATTTCATAAATACCAAATTATTTTTCCAACATTTATTTATGAAAAATGAAACCTAGCTTGTGAATTTGAACAGGTAAGCTTAATCGCTGGAAAAAAACAATAGCTATGCCGTATTTTGTTTGTTTGTAATTAAGCACAAAGGTACACTATGGGCTATCTGTGCTCTCTCCTTCACTGGTATCGAAATTCGGATTCCGTCGTTATTACTGCAACCATACCGCTGTGTCAGTTGAGGGAATGCATTATTTCTACTTCATCTATACACGTTAGGCTGGTAACCTAAGTATCTGTCAAAATTATGAAAACCGTGGCTATGATAATGAGATTAGCAGCGTATAACATGGATATTCATTGTACTGGTTTTATCTGTTGTCAAGAGCACAGCTACACAATGGGCTACTTGTGTGGTGCCCGTCCAGAGTATCAAATCGATTTTTTTGCAATTTGTAAAGTTCAAAGACTATCTGCTGGCTTTGTCGCTTGGAGGCGTGCTGATTTTGTTTGTTGTCACGTACAAAAGATACACAATGGTGCCCACCACGCGTATTAACACCCGATTTTCTTTTGCGTCGTAAAGTTCAGACTTACCTATAAGCCATTAGAAAGAGCGCCGATTTTCATGAAATACACACAATACATTTGATTATATAGATGTGTTCTATAATTGCGGCTCAGAGCGTGATGTGAAGCTGTGACAACTTATTATTTTGTTTTTTAGCATAAAATGAACTTCTCTTACACTTTGAGAATCGAACTCTCGATTTTAGGGTTAGAAGTCAGGAAACTTGCTACTGATCCACGGGAAAGAACCAACATTCAAAGCTATAATTTTGGTAAAATACCATTAAATTTTTAAAACGTTTCTGACAAAATAAATTCACGTGCTCAGTGTGTTTATTGATTTGTTTTGAAGTACTAATAACAGTCGACAGTTTTTGTCATTTAGCCCTTAATATTTCTAGGGTAAAAACTGTTGTTGATAGCCAGCCAAAGCCTTGTCTAGAAAACCGTAGAGGTTCCTACGACATGGTCACACCTTAATAAAACTTGAACAAAATGTTTGTTTAGAATTAAGCACAAAGCTACACAATGGGCTATCTGTGCTCTGCCCACCACGAGTATCGAAACCCAGTTTTTAGTGTGTAACTCCGCGAATATGCCACTGTGCCAGTGGGGGGCTGAACAAGATGCACTCATAACAAATACAACGACCTCTAGTATTATTACACGTAAAAAAATGCAATTACAAACAAAGTAAATTCTGAAGAACGAAACGTTGGAGAACTAAGTTGTCTGTTTGTTTAGTTTTATTTTAACACATAACAGGCCAATTTGTCTACAGGGGAGGAATGGATCCCCTCTTTATCTACAGTTTTAACGCACAGGCTACTCGACTACCATCCACCTTTAATTGAGTTTGAAACTTTATAAAGTTTTCAAACAACTGAGACAGACTACTGTATATTACCCATAAGACCCTATTTAAAAACAACCAAAAATATTATTGTACTGGTCACTTTTTGCATCCGTTACTACCAAAAACCGAAACGCAGTCAATCTTTGGTTTGACCAGATAATTGTCAGTTTCACTAACCATTTCCATCGCTACGGACAACAACAGTTCGGAGTGTACAGAAGTTAGTGTTAACTTAAATCACTTACACTAATCATGGCTAAACGTCAACCTGATAATGAACGTAGCTAATTTAATATACTGTTCTTTTCGCAGCTGTACATAAATAGTGCGCTAGTATTCTCGAGCCTGAAGCAGGTCGTGTGTTCTCAGTGCCAACAGGAAATATAATTACCTTTAACTACTGATAAATCTTGACTTTTCTAAGTACAACTTGTGTAAAACACTTTAATAATTCTAACTTGTACGTGTCGACTGTTCTCTTTTTCTATACTCTCCTCCTTAACTATTAAGCCGTAATCGTGTTATAATAAAATTATTCAAAGTTTACCATAATAATAACTACTAAGCCGTAATCGTGTTATAATAAAATTGTTCAAAGTTTACCATACTAACGTCTGTTGAGGTGGATTTAAAAACTACTAATCAGACACCCCAAGTCAAGATGGCTGCACTCGCGTCAGAGAAGTACGTATCGCTTGAATTCCAGTTCTAATCAAACAGATGGCTGGAAGGCTCACGTACAGCACATCCACTGTTCTTAGAGAAACAAAAACATGCTGACAATATAGTTGATTCGAAAGTCTCTTACACCACAATAAATTCTAAAACTTCGTCACGTTACTAACAGGAAACTAAGAAACAGAACATAAGGTAATTGATGTCCTCAAGGGAGGTTATGATGAACAGGAGGAAGATGCTGATAATATAACTGATACCAAAGTTGTGGCTACTTTTAAGACCTGTCAGTGTAAACTAAACGTTGCCACAACTGTATGCCTTACACGTCAACTGAACAGTGCCCTTAGATACAATATTAACAACGTTGCAGTCACGATAATCGTGAACTTCCAAGTACATCTCAAGACGTTTCTTGCTACTAAGAAACAGGGAAAAATAAACAAACAAAAGAGAACACTTAGGGATTTTAAAACTATTTTTTATTCCGCTAAAAACGTGTGGGAATAAGAAAAAACGAACAGCAATAATGGGAAGTCTATGGAGTAGTCAAAGTTCGGTGAAGCATCGCAGACGACACAATTAAAATGTTTTCATGATTGGTGTGTAAATGAGTTCAATGTAGTGAAATAAAAACTAATCTTTACTTCACAGAAACTTCTTATTTCATCGCAGAATGAAACTGAACTGACCTTCACTTGTTCAAGCCAACTGGTTATGTTTTGGTCATCTTTCTGAGGCCCAACTCGGCTGATGTCGGACTCTAGCATCTCCAGTGTGGATTCTGCTTCAGAGAGCCATGCTAAAAATCCGTCCAAAGCTTTATCCAGCTGTTGTAGAGATATAAGGGCATTCTGGAGGGCTTTGCCACGACCCTGAATACTAGAAACAAATCATTAAAAACTTGTGTACGACTTTTACTTAAACCATTAACTTTCATAATGCAAGAGCGGAGCATACTGAACCCTAATTTTCTTTATAAAAGTGTTACTGATGTTCAGTGTCTAACGCTAATTATTCTGTAGATGTATAATTTGAAAAAGAAACAGATTATACTAAGTACTTGTATGAACTTTAATAACACTGAGGTATTAGACCATTTTATAATTCTATATAATGGACGCGGCTTCGCAACTTACCTGTGGCAAAGTTTTGTATACCGTTGGTAAGCCTGATCAGCTGCAAGCCGTGCTTTGCTCGAATCATCACGTGGATAATCTGTTGTCAGTTTCTGTGCATGTCTATTCAGACTTTCTATAGTCGACCTCCACTGGTGCACTTCACGCCGAAGAAGCTACAAATAATGAGAAGTTTGACTATGAAAACATTAATATCTGAACATCAAACACCGACACGGGCAAGAAATTTCAATTATTTCTATTTCTAGAGTTGACATATATCTTGAAACGTTCTACCACGTTTCGAAACACTTAGTTTCCAAATACCCAACAGTTAGCTAATTTCCATCTAAAAACTGCGGTGTAGTTACTTAATACAATTACTAAAGTAATTATTGTGATTATTCTCCGCCTCACCCAGTCGTAGAATTCAATGCTGACAACCGTTGCCTTTTAATACTAAACTATACATAGTGTTTTCCTATGACTTCTATTGCACTCTTTTATAAAACGTTGTACAGCGTTATAAATACTCTAAACATATGTACTCTGGTAATATTAAAACAGATATACAAATGATTAAAATGAGTGGATCAAAAATATTCCCTATAAATAATGCAGCTTGACGGTACTCAAACTGGCACACACAGGAGTTAAAGTCTTTGTAACATAAGCAACTCAAGAACAGTTTTGTTTCTTTGTTTTTGAATTTTGTGCAAAGATACACGAGGGCTATTTGCGCTAACTATCCCTAAATTAGGCCCGGCATGGTCAGATGATTAAGAGACTCAACTCGTAATCCAAGAGTCGCAGGTTCGAATACCTGTCACACTAAACATGCTCGCCCTTTCAACCGTAAGGTCGTTATAATGTGAGGTTCAATCCCACTATTCATTGGTAAAGGAGTAGCCCAATAGTTGGCGGCGGGTGATGATGATTAGTTGCCTTCCCTCTAGTCTTACACTGGTAAATTAGGGACAGCTAGCGTAGAAACAAAACAAAAAGAAACACTAATTCAGCAGTGTAAGACTAAAGGGAAGGCAGCTAGTCATCACCACCCATCGCCAACTCTTTTGATACTCTTTTACCAATGAATAATGGGATTGACCGTAACATTATAACGACCCCATGGTTGAAAGGGCGAGCATGTTTGGTGTGACGGGAATTCGAACCTCTGATTGTAAGTCGAGCGTCCTAACTACCTGTATATGCTGGACCACTCAAGAACTGGAACATATAGCAAAACACTGTTCCCTAATGGGTACAGAATGGAGTATATAATGTAATATCGTAAGATACTAACAGGGTACACTGTGATATACTCAAACGTTTCTTTCATATAACCTTATCTAAACAACTGGAAATTCTGGGTAGAAATGTGTTATATTATAACGATAACAAGCATCGAATACTTTTTCCAAATGTATAACAATATTAAAATGGCTCCTTTGTTTTTCTTTCATGTTAAACACTGAAGAAAAAAATCGTATGTAGAATTAACCAGCATGTCAAATACTCGAATTTGTAAAGTCTGCTTGTTGAGATATAATTAATTTTCAAAATCCACTACTTGTATTATGATTGTGTTTTAAATATAGTTATTCTGTTAGGCAATACCAAATTTTAAAGTACACGCTAATTTTAGTTTTTCATTAAAATTTTGAGGTATATTTTTCAGGATTCAATTCCGAAAATACAAATTTTTACACGCTTCATTTAATTCTTTATGATTTAGTTTTTTATATCAATTTTGTCATCATCACGTAATGAGAAGAAATACGTTTTCACAATGCTATTCTTTACCTGAAAACAATGTTTAAATTACATTTTTAATCTCACAATACTATTAATAACAGAAAATATAAGTATAACATTCTATGCGCTGAAAACCCGAGTTTCGTCTTTATATAAAATGTAAAAAAGAACAACACGATTATAGTTCAGTCATAACATGTCTCATTATCTACATTCCACCTACTCTCTGTTCCTTTAACTGAACTTCCAAAACGTCTAGAGTTTGTCCGACAGGTGGCAGCTTTTCTAGTCTACATTCAGCACGTCCAAGCCACGCTTCTACTTCGCGCCTTTTTTCCTCAAAACTTCGCCCATCAGCAGATATTCCTTCCAGCTTTTTCTTTCGTTGCATCGCTCTTTCTCTTGCGTCTTCCCAGTCTTGTCTTAGTTGTTCGACTAGATGGAAAAACAGTCCTAACATCAGTATCCAACGTTCACTCGAATGATTAGAAAACAATCACGCTGACGATGCACATGGAGGTTGAAAATTAGGCTACACATTCTTATCTTTAACAGCCAAGCCATTTCTTCTTCTCGTAGATTATTCGTTTACAAACGTGTAAACAGTGTTCCGAGACGGTCGATATTACAATCAACAACAGAAACCACTAAATAGGCAGCTGCCCCACTGTGGCTGAGCGGTACGTCTGCGGACTTACACGCTAAAATCCGGGTTTCGATACCCATGGTGAGCAGAGCACAGATAGCCCATTATGTAGCTTTGTGCTTAATTCAAAACAACACGCGCAGCTATAATACAATACCGAATGTTTATGTGTAAAAAGATAAGTACTGATAACAGTACATTATAAGTTGACATTAGTCAAATAGTTAGTACTGTGTCAAGAACTTCTTTTGTATGTAAGAATGACTCAAGTTTCAGAAAAAACAACAACGCCAAGAAAAAAGTTCAGCATTACGTCTTAGACAGAATGCTTTACAGTAATTACTAAAAACCTGGTGGTACTTTGAGTATACATATCTTTAATATTAAAACAGTCTCGAGACGATCACACACACACTAAAAATTACTGTAGGTGGATAAAGTCTAGGTGAAATTTCGGGATTTGGTGTAGTTTTAATGTCAGTTTGAAACCGAAGAGCACCTGTTGATTTTAAATGATTTACTACGAAGAAAGCTAAATAGAAATGTCGGGCAAATAAACAGTTCGTTCGGATCATGTTCGAAAGAAAGTTATACCTGATAGTCACACATGTTTTCGACGTGCTTTTGTTAGGACTCAATTTAACTCGACCACGTGTATAAACATGCACATTGCCAGTAAAATTTGTTTTAGTAGCTAACATAAAAATAGACGACAAATGACGTTAAGAAAACAGTTAAAGTTCTGACTGCCATGAAGACTTTGTACAAACCAACTACATTACCAATTATAGGTCAATGTAATTATTTTTTATTTGTTGTTTATCATTACAATTTCATGATAAAAACTGCTTTGCTAAGCTGGTTGAATATTGTGTTACATTACTGGATTTATGCTAAAAAAATATCGTTAATACTGAGGGTTTTGTTTGTTTTTGAATTTTGCGCAAAGTTACACAAGGAATATCTGCGCTTGCCGTCCCTAATTCAGCAGTGTAAAACTAGAGGGAATGCAGCTAATCATTACCACCCACCGCCAACTCTTTTGCTACTCTGTTACCAAGGAATAGTGAGATTGACCATACATAATAACGACCTCACGGTTGAAAGGGCGAGTATGTTTGGTGTGACGGGGATTCGAACTCGTGATCCACAGATTACGAGTTAAGCGTCCGAACCACCTGACCGCTAACGCAAGTATCCTAATCTCACAGAACTTCAGCAATGAGGTTCTGAACTGAAGGAAAAACACTTTCCAAATATTTTAGTGTGAACACCTTTTCTAAGCAAGATTATTATTAATTCTACTTGTTATAAAACATTAGTATCAGGCCTATTGTATTTTAAACACTATATTCTTTATTCGTCCATGCTGGACCAGCAGTGAGGGTAACCAAATGATGAATCAATAAAATCTAAATTAACGACACTTGTAATAATGCTTTAGCGTTACACATATTATTAAATTCTGCATTCTTGTTCTAGTACCTTAGTATCTTTCAAGAACTGGAAGCCGGCGATGGATACGGTGAATATAGTGAGGTTTAAATATTATTATTATACACCTTCTAATTCTTTAAAAAATCACTAAAAGATTATTTAAAGCGTGTACTGCTTAAAATATAATCAGCCTGATGTTGTTGTCTTATGAAAGATATAACGAATTATTACTATATTCCCAGCAAGCTTGTAAAATGCATTCACACCATACTAATGCATCAAAAACTTTACGGATAAAAAGGAAAGAGAAGTATTTTTAATTATTTATACAGAGATCCAGGTTAATTTTTGGTTTCATTCAAGTACATAACCTACTATGATCGATAGTTATTATTATTATGCTAAACTTTTTATAAACGATGGACTATCCTATAGCTTTGATCAAAATATGTATGTAAACAACTACGTTTAGAAAGTACTAAATCGAACGCTCATTCAGCAAAGTATTACATCTTGAAACATGTTTGGTTATGTTTGCCCACATGTAAACAACTTTTACATTTTGAATTATCATAAAAATACGACTATTCGCTTTACTCGCTTCTTCGGAGGATTCCAAAATTGGTGATTGGACGTAATGCTCCAACTAAGCATACAGCCACACAGTGTAACTTCATATGGTATTGTACGAGTAAAAACATTACGTCTTCCAAAAAACGTAAAGTTTTGCTACAATATTAAGGAGCAAGTTAAGTACTGTCTATGCGACATAAAGCGTTCATCCATGCTAACTGGAAACATCTAACTGAACAAAGTCGTGTTGCAGACAACTGTTCACACAAGGTCTTAATAATACAGCTCAACTGTAAACAGATCTTCTGGTTCAATGGGCTACATACAATACAGCAGTTAGTAAATACGTTAAAAAGGTTTGTTGTAAACTTCCATGGTATCCTTACGCTTATATTTATCATAGTCACACAATGTAGACCTATTTACTAGCGTAACAATCGGCCAAAGTTTGCTTAGATATTTCTGTACAGAAGGTGACGAAAGAACCAAATAACAAACCACAGGGGAATTGAATACTGGTTCTCTAATGAAGTTCGTTTCGAAATTATATAAAAAAAACTTATGGTGTACAGATAAAGAATGTTAAACACTTTTTTTTCTCTGAAAACTACAACCACTTACAAAACATAAATTACGTCACTAAATTACTATTTTTGTTTCATTTAGTTTATATCGAATTTAGTGAAAGGATAGAGAGTAATTTGCAGTGTATGATTTCTTACCTTTGAACCAGACGCGGCTTACAGATCACAAGAGCAGACTGCGTTTCGGTAGGGCCAAAGTTCGAGTTGCAATAAGCCACCGAACAAGTTTGGTACTTTCAACTATGGGGCATTATACCTGTAACACTCAATTGGCTATTGGGTTAGAATTAGTCAAATAATAAGAGGCGTGTCAGTGTTATATATATATATATATAACGTCAATAAGTTACCAAGTTGGAGTTAGCCAAATAATAAGAGGCGTGAGGATGTTATATATATGAGGTCAATAAGCTATTCTATTAGGGTTAGCCAAATAATGAGTCATGTGGGTGTTAGATATATGACGTTAATAAGTTATTCGGTTAGGGTTAGCCAAATAATAAGCTGCAAGTAACGCTGCCCAGTTACTTTCTTAAATTAGGCATAATTATATTTAATTCTCAGGGCCTCTGACTTAACCGTTTAAGCCCGTGCGTCGCATAAAATGCTGTTTATGCAGGTTGAAAACACTCAAACCTTGGTCAACAAATCCTGCTTGTTACCAATCAAAGAAGAGTAAAATAATATGTGATTATACAACAACAAAGAGAATGCTTAAAGTAATAGGTAAAAGCAAAAAGAGTAAAATGTTGCAAATTACATTTCTTGATTTAGGATAACTTTCAAAGAATGCATTCTGCTGTGAGGCTCCAAGACACCCATCACGATTCACAGATGCTAGAATGTACCAATCAAGCTTCTCTATTGTGCCTAATCACTTCTAGCTATCCCATAGAATCCATATCTGAAATAAAAAAGGTTGGGACACTCACCCGTTGTAACTGAGCAAATGTAACAAGTTTGGCCCAACTTACTTATAGTGAAGACTATGAACAGTTTCAGATGTGGAGTTCCCAATATCCAGCAGAGGCAAGACTGAGATTCAGTAGTCACGAAAAAAAAAAAGAAAAAAAGTCATACTCTAATGATCGAATGATCTTGGAAGGGGGCTACACCATATGGGTAAAGACATCTTCCGGGCTGCCCTGAGTCTGTCTGCTAAGTCTGATCGTTCTGGGAAATGTTAGCTGGCCACACACACACACACACACACACACACAGCTACTAGAGAATTACACAGAACATTTATATTTTACAAAAATTTTGCAAAGTACAATATGGCGTACGTTAACAATTGAATAAAAAATACACTTTCTTGTATTATGGATATTTCAGAATTAATACACATTAATAAAAAAAAAATCCTGTCCCACATTTCAATAAGTAAAAATTATTCTGTGAATTTCTGAAAAAAACTTTACGTTTGATTTTGAAAATAAACAACGAATTTCTTTTAAATCAGGGATTCCTTATAAAAGTGTTTTTTTTTTCCTTTACGGGCAAGGACAACACTGCACAACAATTTTTTTTGAAAATTTTGCTTCCTGAAAAGTTTTTGCTGATTGTAACAGGTACCTGGTGGGTATGCACAAATATAGTTTTAGTTTTGCTTCATCACGTTGGAACTCAAAGAAATATACAGTTACCTGTTTACCGGCAATAACGTATTTGATTGCGTTTTGTTTCTAAGACGCTATTAAGTTCAACATAATTAAAAGTGTTTTGCTTCTGATTTTCGTTTGTATTAAATGTCCGGTGCATCACGTTGCAGTATCCAACAGTAGTCACCAAGCATTGACGAATTCCAGTTGCCCTGATATCGTTTTTCCATTGTAGCAAAACTGAATATTTCGATGAAACGGTACGTGATGGACAAATTTGGATGTGATTTTCGTGATCAGCAGCCAAAAATCTATAATGAATATCCAATAGTGTTTAAGGAGCAAAAACTTTGTTGTGCAGTGTAATTAGATCCTTGTGGAGAACAGTATCTTGTTTGTTTGTTTGTTTTAAATTTCGCACAAAGCTACTCGAGGGCTATCTGCGCTAGTCGTCCCTCATTTAGCTGTGTAAGACTAGAGGGAAGGCAGCTAGTCATCACTACCCACCGCCAACTCTTGAGCTACTCTTTCACCAACGATTAGTGAGATTGACCGTCACATTATAACGCCCCCACGGCTAAAAGAGCTAGCATGTTTAGTGTCACGGGGATTCGAACCCGCGACCCTCGAATTACGAGTCAAACGCCTTAACACGCTTGGCCATGCCGAGCCATATTATCTTGTACATGTGCGAGTAATCGTTCTGAAGAATAGGATAAGCCTAGTTCTATTACCCCATCCTCTATCATCCCTTCTCAAATATTAAAATTTCAACGTAAATATTTATGTAATATCATGATGAATTTGCTTTAATGTAAATTTAATAGATTTTTATGAATGTGGTACCATATTCGCATTACGATGGAATGAAATATTGCACTATATAATGTATGAAAAGAAAACATCCAATCCCAGGTATCGAACCGTCAGGAGAAAACAAAAGTACAATAAAATATACTCGTGGACTTAACTTTAAACTCATTTTACATAGCAAGAATTACAATGTAAGCCTTACTCTTTTCACGCAATATACTTTAAGGTTTTATTTTATAGACTAAGCCTAGTGACTGTTTTTTTCACACAAAGCATTCTAACTGGCGTACATTTCTTTTATTTGTGAGGTTAGATATTTGATGCATTAGCAGACGTACAATTAATAATCTATAATTAAATAGGCCTATCTGTTATGATGCTAATAATAAAGATAAAATTTCCAGATTCAACTTATGCAAGCGCTCTACCAGTTACGCTGACTTGACTTCAATCATTGTACACAATAAGTATTATAATTTTAGCTTTATTCTTTTAATGTAGTCTATTGTATGACACAATTTTATTTTACAGACTAGGTCGAATGTTTGCTTTTTCACACGCGATATTATAATTCTGTGTAAATTTCTTTTGTGTGTGAGGTTAAATATATAATGCATTAAAAGATGTTTAGTTAATGATATATAACTATATAATTAAATGCTATATTCTAAGTCAAATGTTAACTCCAACTAAACAAAAAATGTTAAGTCTGCGTAAAGTCTGTAAAATGTAATTATAAATTTACTGGTTTGCCCGACAGACGGCACACATGTGTAACAATGAAAATTGTCGTTTGGCATACCTTCACGTGAGGGAAGTGTGACCTGTGAAGCGAATGCGGCAAACAAGCATATAAACACCGATATTTTGTTTCATGTATGTATGTATGTATGTATTCACTAAAGAGAACAATATTTCAGAGTTTGCAAATTCTACCTTGAGTTGTTTTTTTTTTTATCGACATGCGCGCAGTTCACTTAACTTCATAAATACTTAAATAATTACAAAAATATAGAAAAGCTACAACAACTACAGTTTTGTAAAAAAGAAAAGTTGGGGGGAGATAGCTAAAAGAGCGTTGTTTTAGAGTAAATCCATATAATGGGTTATCTGAACTTTGTTCACCGTCGTACATACATGCCGTGGGAATTTTCCACAAACGTAACAGCGGCAGACTTCAAAGATCTCTCTCGATCAGCCTTAATTAATAGCTTGCTTCGACTTAGTCTTCCCCAACGAAGTTCCAATCAGAAAAGCTTGCAAAATAAATTTATAACTTTACATTAAAGAACTCAACCTACTGATGCATAACCCTGAGAAACGACTAACGAACTTTTCTAGAATCTACAACCTCAAAAAATTTAACAACCCAAACTATATAGAAATAGTTTAAGCACGGGCAATTCGGTGTCACCAGTCCAAGCTAACAAGTTTATGTAACTCAAGCGTCGCGCTAAACATGCTCGCCCTCCCAGCCATGGGGGTGTATAATGTGACGGTCAATCCCACTATTCGTTGGTAAAAGAGTAGCCCAAGAGTTGGCGGTGAGTGGTGATGACTAGCTGCCTTCCCTCTAGTCTTACACTGCTAAATTAGGGACGGCTAGCACAGATAGCCCTCGAGTAGCTTTGTGCGAAATTCAAAAACAATGTAACTCAAGCTGTCAATTCAGCTTTACACCCACCACAATATTAGAACAAATATCTAGGTAATACCTTTCACGGATTCGTATCTCGAAAACACACGCTTAGCTTCATCAACTACATTAACTTCATAATCCAAATATTAAGTTATCATATTAATAAGACAAAGATAAACAACTAACATTTCTAAACCTCAATGTCACCATAACGTATGCAGAGTTTAAAACAAAAATCCACAGGAAACTAATTTATACTGGAATCTACATTCCACTCCATAGTATTGGTCAATTGAAAGAAAAAAACAAAAACAAAAATCAACACAATAAAAACCTAATATACACAGTACAATACTTTCTCACCGGACAACCTTAATGGCGAAGTCAACAAACAAAAACGATTCTTAATCAACGTAAATAAATTTCCGACAAAAACTGAGAGAAACCTTAACTTACAACACAATGTACAATTAACCAAAAACAAAACACGAAATTGTTCCACATCTTACATTCCAGACGTCAGTGACAAAAAAATTTGGAAAAAATTACAGTAAAAATATAACATTCCAGTAAACATTAAATTCATCCAAAACCCAGGTACCAAAATAATATTTACACAACGTAAAATATATCCTGATAAACACAAAAGTTATAAAATACAATGTAACAACTGCCATGAATTTTACATCAGAGTGACTAACCGAGAAATGGAAACCAGGTTCACTGAACACACACAGACAAAAAACACTTTCATATCTGCACCAATTATTCGCTTAAATGGAATATCGTGTGGTACTATACTGTTGTCTACCAATAGTATGCAATGCAATACATATTTCACACACACACACACAATCCCCTCTACAGCCATATACATATATTAGTGTCATCTCCAGAACACGTGCTAAATGACGGTCAACTTTTCAAAGTCGTTCATAACCTAATTATGACCTAAGCAGATTGAAACATTGTCACTTGCTTGTATCGAGTTTTTACATATTTTTAAATATCAAATACCATATATCAGCTGTCTCTGCTGTAAATATGAATTTCTGAGCGATCGGGCTATCCACATGAGTGACGGGGAACCTGCCAATAACAAATGTGGTCGTTATGCGTTTGAACCTTTTACTTTTTATGCCCCCGTTGCGAAACAGTGCGAGGCATACCGTTTGGCATTGTCCATCCATCCATTCGTCCCGGTTTTATGGACATCTCAAGACTGGATGGATGTTTCTCGACCAAGTGTATATAACAGACACTAAAACACATGGGTTATGGAATGATCAGACAGTTAATTCCAAAACTGAAAAATCTGTTAACTACTGTTAATAATCACAGTTTTACTTTTATCTTCAGGTCCAGAATGCCCTTCATACTGTCCAGTGATTTTATTTTTTACCAAACGTATGCTTAGAAAATTAATAATACCACAATCTATAATACATTGGTCAGAGCTTCCAAAACTACAAGAGAGAGAGAAAAGGAAAAAACAAAGACAAACAAGTTTTTAATTAATCAGTCATTCTCTCACCTAGACTTTAACTCATCGCCTTAAAACCTTAGTCCTGTCTAGAAGTGTAAACGTGTATACTCTCTCGTCCTTAAGACATGTCCCCGGCAACGGTCAGTTGTAAACTCTTTTTGTAAACCTGATGATGACTTAAGAAAGTCGAAACGTTGTTCTCTACTTTATTCTAATAAATGTTTTAATACCCACAGCAGCCGTCTTAAGATACAAGTTAGTGCACACTGGGTGAATCTTGAATTAAAAAGTATGTCTATTTACATGTGATAATTCCACTAGTATAAGGCAGAAAATGAACGAACATAAAAGCGAACTTGCGGTAGATCATAAACCAACATTGTGTAGTGGTGTAGGAAGCCGGGAGGGGACTTTTCCCCACTCTTTAACTTGTCTTCGTAAAAATACACACAATTTAATTCAGTTGTGATGGGTGCACATTTCACTTGGTCAAATAAACCTTTTCACCCCATTTTTAAATTTGCTTCCTACACTTCTCTTCTAGGTACTGTAAATGTTTCGAACTTTATGAGAAGCTTGATGATCCTAACATCACAGACTGCATTTTGTTAGATACAAAAGGAACTCTGGTTTTTCCAGACGAAAAACTCTATTAGCAATACAATGATGATCCTGGTACGTTGTGAACATACTTAAGTCACGTGATACATAAACATATGCATGCATGAAAATAACAAAATAGCAGCATTGATTTACAACAAAATATATTTAATGTTTTCCAATGCACTTCGGTTACAGCCTGAAAGATCTTGATGCCTTAACGTCGTATTTAATTTCGTGTAACAACTCTTAAAATCATTTAATGTGATTTTTCTCGCTTCATTAATTACAATTTTAACAAAAGGTTTTTTTTTATTTCGCTAATACTTGTTTAAAAATGTGAAATAATGCGGACGCACTCGCATATTAAACAGATTATTTAATTTATCATGGGTGTAATTGTTCGTAGCAGGTCGAGCGTGATCTGACTGTTCACTTGTTGGGTAGCAGAACGAAGAGTTCGACATACCACATTGCTGAGCATTTTCAACGGTAAATGTGTTACAACAGTGACAGTCAGTCTCGTTATTTACTTTAAACAGGCAAATCTCATCTGGCAGTGGGTGTAGTGAGTCTCTGCTTGGTCATTTAGCACACGTATTTACAAAAGTCACGTTTAAGTGAAATTACAGCCAATGATACATCACGTAATATTTCACAGATTATTACCGTTACTTTGACTAGAAAGGTGGGGGCGGATCTAACGATATTAATCTACTTAAACTCTTTTTATATCGTTCATCTGACAAATGATAATAAGTTTTCTTAAATCTAAATTCAAACCTTTTTATCCACAAGATATATAACACAGAAAAAATAGTAATTATGTTTGATAAAAACATAAGCTTCATGCTTTAAATGACTGTCTGCTTATTGTCAAAGGCTGTTTTAACATTTTCTTTCTATTTGATGTAACATTACTTAACAGTATCTCTATTCTATAAGTTTTTCATTACAGACACGCTCAAATGATGCGTGTTACCCCATCTATACAACCAATTACCAAACGGTTTTTAGAACGCGTAAGTTGTTCATAAAATTTGACAAGCTAAATATATTTAATGCTTTCTAAATGAGGTTTCGTTACTACAGATAAACAGCCTTCAAAATTCCAAATACCACTGGAACACTATAAAAACACGCACAGATATACAATTTTACTTGTTACTGCAACGGTATGTAGTTTGTTTACAATGTTTTGCAACGTTATAACGATATAAAAAATTAATGATTTAAACAGCTGTGTTAATAAAATACTGGATTCTAGAATCCTTCATTATTAAAAAATCACAAATTAGTTCACTTACATAAACAAACAAGTCAGTTTGTAGTAATCTTACGTTGGCTTTTAAATTTAAATTATGATTTTGTTTTCAATCTAACACTGACTAGTTTCAGCTACACGTTGTGTATTGTAATAAATTAATGACTCCGTTTGACGCTTTTGTAAAACTGATAATTGAATTCCTACCTCCTTAGCGTAAAGGTGAGAAAATAATCCAAGAAAACTTGTCAAAAAATACAAAGAAGAAACTTGCAAGAGAGAGAGAGAGAGAATAGTTTTTAAAAATTAATGTAATAAAAAACTAGCGAAAGATACGATCCAGGCTCCTGCACCGTTCGCATTTCACACGGCACGAGTCGCTTCTAACACTGGGCAAGGTGCTTATGGCCAGGATATTATATTCACACAACCAAACTACGGAAC
Source organism: Carcinoscorpius rotundicauda (assembly GCA_011833715.1). Classification (NCBI taxonomy): domain Eukaryota; kingdom Metazoa; phylum Arthropoda; class Merostomata; order Xiphosura; family Limulidae; genus Carcinoscorpius; species Carcinoscorpius rotundicauda. The sequence continues at coordinate 33,446,175 of CM022404.1, read as the reverse complement.
TCGCATTGGAAAATCGAACTCAAAAAAAGCTTGTTTTCCGAGACGGCACGAACTCAAGAAGGAAGTAATAATGTTTAAATAAGAAAAATATACAATTAAGTACAGTGAGCTGTAATTTTAATAATGAACCAAAAATCAAAACTGTTTCTCGTGAAAAGACGCTTAGTTGTTGTAATTCCAACAGTATAAAGTTGTTAGCGCTCAGATTCTTTTAAAAGGATCGCGTTATTGAACGTAAACGCAGTAACGCGTGCATTCGAAGGCTCTTGGTACTCGCGTAATTATGACATAACACAGTATCCTTAAACCAAATCTCTATACTTGCTATAAGACTAGCAGTGAGTGTACAAAAAGTTGATTATTTGATAATCTTCTAATTAATAATTAAAAAAATCCATTCTCAAGCATCTTCACCTAGATTGACTTCAAATGCGCCTGCGCACTAATTGAACCCTTAAAAACTTATTATTCAACGTGAACGAGTCAAGATTACATATGTAAAAGAGGTACAAATTCTATGTCCATAAAAGCTTGTATCAACAGAAATATGGATTTGCTTGCAGTTAACGAGCTATTTGTGCTCTGCCCCTTGCCGCTATCAAAAGTTATATTACTCGTGGTAAGCTACTAGAGGGCGTATGAATCTATCTTTGGGTGAACGGTCTAATATTTTGTTTTAGTGTACAAGAATTTTTAATTCAGAAGCGATCTACAGGGAACTAGTAGAACTATTTAGTATAGTAATCAAATATACGCCCTCAAGAAAACGGGCAAAAAATAGAAGGGTAAGTAAGATGTACGATGGAAAACAAACACAACATAATTGTTTTGGCTACATAATTTAAAAAAAATATATATTCTGTATTAGTGAATTAAGCAATGATAAAGGAAGAGCAATTTATCAACCTTGACAAAAACTATACAACTGACTATCTGTGCTGCATTTTTGTTTTTTTCTACAAAAACTTATACTGAATGTAACGTAAAAAAACATACAGTACAAACATTTATGGCTATTTTTCTCAATAAGCGTGGTAAACTGTTTGTTTCTTGTCAAAAAGTATGGTACACTAAACTGTTTCTTTGCAATAAGGATATAGACAAGTTTAACGTTACAATAGCATAAATTGTTGAGTTTATATACACTTGAGATTTTCATCCTTCAATTCAGTTTATAAGTTCTGTTTTTGGTAGCGTTCAGAATTCCAGTCTTTTGAGAAACAAAATTTCCGAAGAAATATTAAAAAAAAGATATTTTGAGTATACAAATTCTACAACAAATTAAAAAACAATTCACATATTTAGATTTTATTTTACGACTTTGATTAATCGCATTTCTAATAATGAGTTAGAACAGAGTAGATAAAATCAACTGCGACAACTACATTCATTCTGTTTCGTCAGCATATCCAGACATCGGATTATGTCATTAGTAAGCATCCCTAATACCATCTTAATGATAGCAAAAAGCTTTAGTTCAATACTTGTTTGTTCGTATCCGACTAGCTTGACTTTATTCCATAAGTTTAGATGTAAACCACTGATTATATGATGAAGGAAATCAATCTGCAACTAGTTTCATTAAACCTTTTGAAAAGTCAATATATTCACGAAACTGTGACCATTTTACATATTTTAATTACATCTTATGAAACACAACAGGTTCACAATGAACTGCGAGTGTTCCACAATCTTTAATTAAACCTTTCGAAAACCTCTAGATCTACTAAGAGCATAGGAACTACGACTATTTTAACTAATTTATTAATTAAATATTTTAATTAAATCTTTTCAAACACAACAGGTCCACAATGGACATTAAACTGTGACTATTTGAATATATTTTAACTAGTTTTTTTAAAAAACTGCTAAGGTCTAACTAAGGACACGAAACTGTGATTATTTCAAATTATTGGATTTAACTTAAGACAATCAGTGAGTCCATTTGAAACAAACACTCAAGAGCTCGGGCACTAACAGTGCTGGTGTTAAAAAGAAGAGTGAAAGAAGTTACATTTTTAGCTGATTTGACAGTTTGGAAAACTTTGTGGAAACACTGTGGTCGAGAATGTTACTAAAAAACAAACAAACACAGATTGATTTGTTTTTTTAACACGTGCAGCACAAGAGCAAACATCCACCATTAAAAACAGTTCCTGTGTGAGTTTTAAAAATCTACATTATTTTATCAGATGCCAGATAATAGCATTCATGGATCTTCCACGACTATATTTCACTTGTTTCGTAAAACACGCTAGCCAAAGTGTATGGCGCCGACCGTGGGAGCGTAAATGATCTCCTGAGGGAAAGGACTTGAACAACTAAAATCAATATTGCAATTACGCGAAATTAAACGTTTTAATACAAATGATTATTAATGAAAATAATAAGTAATTACTGCAACATATAGAATATTCTAATATGTACCCGTGTGTTATATTTAGTCATTTAATTCCCTCTTTCACTCATTTAAAAAGGGGGTTGGGCACAAGAAACCATATGTGCTAAAGAGATGGTGGATAACAAGTTTGGGGAATGCTCCAGTAAACAAAAACTCAACATTATTCTAGAGTCATAATTATCTAACATAAATCAATGATCAAGAGTTGATTTATAAATGCTCCCCCTCGCTAGTACAGCGGTAAGTCTACGTATTCATAACGCTAAAATCATGGGTTCGATTCGCCTCGGTGGGCTCAGCAGGCAGCCTGATGTGGCTTTGCTATAAAAATACGATTTATAAATTTGTTTATATATATGGTTTAACCAACTTTCAAAAAGTAAATTCTAATAGACGATACCACTGATCTAGAAAACCACGTGGAGCGAAGGTTTTAGCTTATGAACCTGATATTGAAGTATCAACTCTATAGAACGTAATTACAAGCTTTCTCAAAGGTAAAATTTTCAACAAATATATTACAAAGTTACCTGCCCGATGCTTCATCATTAACCCACATAAAACACAATCCCAATTAGATACGTTGTATTGACTTTAAAACTAAATCATAAAGATTCTAAGTAATTACGAGAAATCTGAGTATGGACGTTTTCTTTTTCTTTTCAGTAATTAATGTAATTTTAGACATTTCTGCTCACAGAAAGATCTGGGTTGTAGAGTAATGTTAATACTCGAGCAAACTGAGTAGATTATTAGTTTGTTCGCTTGTTTCGAATTTTCGCGCAAAGCCACACGAAGGCTATTTGCGCTATTGTTCCTAATTTAACAGTGTTAAGACTAGAGGGAAGGTAGCTAGTCATTACCATCCACTGCCAACTCTTTTACCAACGGATAGTGGAATTGACCGTCACATCATAACGCTCCCACGGCTGAAGAACCGAACATGTTTGGTGGAGTAAAGTATAATTCCGAGTCCTCGATATAAATGGAAAGATGAGGGGTATTTTTCCTCGTTTTAAAATTGCTCAGATTGCTAGTTTTATTTTTAAAATTAAGATGAAGAACACATCCAGGCTTAACAAAAATGATACAGATTATGAAAGCAAACTCTTGGGAAACTGTTGCTGTTTTGACATAATAAAATCAATAACATGACGATAAATAACAACAGGAAGTACAATTTATACTCATGTAAACGGCAAAAATTCCTGAAGTTTGATTGAGAACCACTGTTTTAAACAAAGACCAATCGTTTTCGAATATACATAACTTTACGGCGTAACGCCATAAATCCTGTTCGTATACCGAATGGCACTATGCCTCTAAAGCTGTTAAACACCAGCTTTACAGCGCCGCAATTGAAAAACACAAAATAAATATAAGACTAAATTTTGCGCTTACATAAAATATCAACTGATGTTAACTAATACACTAATACATATTGAAAAGTGTAGCGTCTGTTCAAGCGTTCATTTGTCTCCTGTTTGAAATACTGGCAAAGTTCAGCATTCAGTTTTGATTGTTTGTTTTTGAATTTCGCGCAAAGCTACACGAGAGCTATCTGCGACGGGAATTCGAACTCGCGACCCTCAGATTACGATTCGAGCGCCTTCACCACCTGTCATGCCCGGCCTTCCCTTCTGAAAGGGCGGAGAAACAGACATGAATAATGTTGATTCCAAATTTTATTTTACAAACAGGATATTATACACAAAACTGTTAGGAATTAATCACACTATACTTTCATTTTAAAATGTGACGTAACTTAAATAATAAAAATGTAGATTTACTGTATGTTATTTTTCAGCAGCTCTTAACATGATTGAAATTACTTGTTAAGGTAGGTGGTATAAAGTAGTTCAGAGCTTTGGCTCTCGGTAAAACTAAGAGCAACACAGTTAACCTTTTTAAAGTCCATGAATTCACTTAAATGAATATATTGACTTATTTTTACGTCACTGGGGACGAATACATTTGCTTTTTAGAAATATTTTGCATTCAACTTAGTTGACTTTGGCTATGTTGAGTTAAGTACCAATATTTTTAACCAAACAATAACACATTACGAAATAGCGTGCCTCGCATATTTTAAAACTAATACCTCACCGTGTTTCACCTATCTAAAGACTTGTTGTCGTTATTGTTTGTATATCTGCATTACAAACCGCACAAAGTAAGTTAACAAGGAAGTACTAAACTGTAGGGTTATTATCATTGACAATGTCATGTTCTCGGTCAAACTCAACACTTATTACCTTTCTACAAACGGAAGTCCACCCACTCCCTACGAGAGGTTTGTTCCCCAAATGGTGAAATTTAATGTTCAATAAAAGGAAGTTATCCAACACAACTTGAAATAATCATAACACTTCACGTGGCAGTATTAATAGAAACTCAACTTTCTTGTGCTTAAATCAATCTATATTTGGTTAGCATTATAGAATCACAATCAACTTTTCAAAAATACAAAAGGATTGTATTTCTGAAAGAAGAAACAACTGTAATCCTTTTGTATTTTCAAAAAGTTGAATGTGATGCTACAATACGTTAATGAAATATATTGATTAGCTGTAGTAAGATATCTAGAATTCTAGCTAGTATTTTCTTTTCATCAGCTCTTATCCAAATGTCCTACCTATCCCAACCACAACTATGAATACAATTGTTTCAGAAATGGTTCACACTTACGTCTCTTACATCTAGCTAACAGTTATGATTACAAAAAACACATTGCATTATTTGTAATATACTCACTTACACACATTATTTTTCTCAGTCATGTGAGAGTGGTTAAATCTAGATAGCACAGCAAACATCCAAAGCAGACTAAGGAATCAAACTTTCCATTTAAAGAAAAATTATTACGTGAATCAAACAATGGAGTGTGTAATTCACTGCTGCATTCAGTGATTCCTGCAGTAGGTTAGTAGCTGCACTGATCTCAGAAGAATTGGTTTCTTTTCATTAACTTGACTTTGATCTTCACAAACATGATTTGCTTTTTATCTACAATTCTCTTTCTTTTGAAACACAAAATCTTTTTTGGTTCAAGCACTTGAAACTACTTATTGTTATAAATCATTTATGAGAATTACAGACACTTCCTATGGTACTTCATAATTCTGTAAGAATTATGAACGTAGAAATAATAAATCAAAAACTAGTTCAATATAAAGTAAATCAATAAGTGCTCACCTCTATTTATCTATCAATATGTCACTATATTAGATCAAGTATGCCCACCAAAAGAGTTTGTTATTTTCCCTATGTCTGGATAAACAGGTATAATTCATATAATTATGTTATCATATTTATTACCCACCTAGTTCATAGAAAACATGGCAACAAAGAAAACTTTAAGTGATCTTGTGTCAAATTAAATGATTCTACTGTTTGTTTTGAATTTTGCACAAAGCTACATGAGGGCTATCTGCACTAGCCATCCCTAATTTAGCAGTGTAAGACTAGAGGGAGGGCAGCTAGTCATCACCACCCAGTGCCAATTATTGGGCTACTTTTTTACCAATGAATAGTGGCATTGACTGTAATATTATAACACCATTATGGCTGAAACAGCAAACATGTTTGGTGTGATGGGTATTTGAACCTGCGACCCTCAGATTATGATTCGAGTGTCTTAATCACCTAGCCATAGTGAAGTATGATTCTACAATCCATCTGATAGGACATTTGAAAATTAAACTTTAAACTGGCCTGAAGTCAGATTAATACATTCACAGTATTAATGTTCTTCCAAACATCTAGCTACCTTTGGTACGCCAGTCAAAGGAGTGACATCAGTTTTATGCTAAAACAAGCAAGCAATTAGATATTGCCAAACTGTACTGTTCAGATGAATATCCACATAAGTATCTTATATTTAATTATATATATTTCTATGGACTCCATAAAAGTAACTGTAGAGCTAGAAATAATAAAATTCTGCTATCAAACGTCTTCAGAATGTTGCATTTTCATTGTAGATGTCAAAAATCTTTGCAATAGGAACAGATATATGACATGTTAATAATTGCTATGAATGTTGAATATCACTCGAACTTCATGCTGTTAACTTCTAACCCAAAATGCTTTATATCTCACTCATCAATTTTTGAAATGAGCAGGGGCAACCCCCCACATTGAACACACTGAATGATATACAACATATCCAATGCAATTAATTTTGTTGGAAGCAACAGTTTTGCAATGTACAATATAAGTAACAAGGACAACAATACATTTTCATGAGATCGTTTCACAGCTTAAAAAAAAAAGGTATAACTAGCTACAGTACCCATCCCTTGGATGGAAGTTATGTAAATCCACGATTAATGAAAGGTTATCTCAGAACATGAAACGTTGTTTTCCTTATTATAATTGCAAAAAACACATGACAACAAACAAAAAAACACCCATAAAAGTGTAAAACAAAATGTATTTGGTGAAGATCCATCTGTTTGGATGGGGGGTGGAGGTAAAAACTGTAAAAAATGCCTATAAAACTAGCAAAACTGAAAATTTGTATCTAACTCCTAATGGATCTAAAACTGTCATACCAATTTTAGTGAGTGTTCATTACCACACTGTGAAGTATGTACACAGAATAGCCAGTGTTATTATATTAATAGAGCTTAACTGACTGCACAGAAACTTCAGTATGTATTTTTGAGAACTTGTTTTTTAAGCCTTAAACATTTATGTTCAATTACTACGATTCAGACCAAAAATTTCTACATGCACTTGAACTAACCTGTTTATTAAGTAGGTCTTAAAACAACAGAAACAGTGAAGTGCTTTACCTTTTCTTTCCAACTCTTCGTTTATTTCGTCGTTAGTTGACTGTTTCTGCTGGTCAACAGCTGTCTGTAGCTTCTTCAGATGAAAGTCCTTATGGCTGTAATCCAACAGAAACTTCTGAAAGCATAAGATGAAGCAATTCATTAGACATCGAGTGATCAGCTAATGAAAAAAACAACAACGAAAACAAACAAAGAAAAACACACAAACTTCACCACAGTATAGTACCTAGTCTTGGTTACTTATAAGGTCTCAGCAAAAGAGTGGACTGTAAACTTTAACCTATTATTAACAATAATCAAAAGACCACACTGCCAATTGTTTGTTTCTTTTTTTTAATTTTGCACAAAGCTACACAAGGGCTATCTGCACTAGCCATAATTAATTTGACAGTGTAAGGCTAGAGGAAAGGAAACTAGTAATCATCACCCACTGCCAACTCTTGGGCTACTCTTTTACCAACAAATAGTGGGATTGACTGTCATATTATATTGCCTTCACGACTAAAAGGATGAGCATGTTTGGTGTGATTTGGATAGCAGGATAACTTAAACTTTCACATAAAAAATGCAGTACTTGATACAACTGAAAAATACATTTGTAGGGTCTCAACCTTTTAACTAACAACTGACATTTTACTTTCTTTGTAACTGCCCACGGTTATTTCTTGGTCACAAAGAAAGAAATGTAAGGAAAATAATTATTTAATATTACTACTAGCCCGTGGGTTCACAGAAGTCTACTGATTAGGTCGTGATAAAAAGTAAAAAAATCAGATTAATTTCATTGCTACTGGGCGTCGTTTTAGACGTACGTACTTGTTAATATGGATGTTTTTGCTCAGAAGGAAGATATCGGATTAATCTTATCCCTACCAGATAGGCTTTTTCTTAGGCTTATTATTTAATAATCACCAGACGAAAATACTTCATTTGTGACAAAAAACAACTTAATAAAAACAAAACTGGTTCATCTTACCACTACAGATCGGACTTTTCGTTTCTTGGAGCCAATTATTTCTTAATCGCAAGCCCAAAATATTTAACTCATGATTAAAACACACATTAAAAACATGTTAATTTTATCAATACTGGATTAATTTTAATAAATACTTACTTGTATACCGTCAAACATTATCGCTCGTTAGAAAATAATTTGATTAGTTTTTATTACGACGTGGTGTGTTTTTTAAAACAAAATGTTATGCCTGAAAGATGTAACTTATGCAGATGGCGCCACCAATAGAGAAAATACGTGTAAACTTTATGTGGTCAGGAAAAAAGCGAATTGTTGTTTAACTTCATAAGTTCTATGTAACTCTAAGATCTCTTCAAAAACACTTCAGCTTCGAAATTAACAAACGAGACATCACGTTCCTTTATATTTAAATTACTTAAAAGCGTTATGCTACAATATTATGTGAGACGTTGGTTTTAAAACACTTTGTTTTTCCGAGCGATAAGAGAACAACAAAAACATATTAATATTTAACTAATATACATTATAGCTGACGTTACGTCTCTTTAATTATTTTGGTGTCGTTTTACTAACGCAGCTCTCATTCAAGGGTCATGTCAATTGCAGAGAATGTGGGGTTATCCATAATGTTCTAAATTTTAATTCGAGTACAGATCGATCAAAATCCTATCATGCGATTTATAAAGAGTGACAATACCAAACTTGTACCACAGAATCCCTAGTACTGATAACACAGACTCGTGAAAATTGTACTGTCCACTTGTGCTTCAAGAAGTGGCCTCGATTTCAGTACCACGAAGGACGACATGATTGGATAAAATATAATTCCTATTTCTTTCCTCTTTCCAATGGAACTAGACATCATATGTTGCTATGCTTTTCCGATTAGATTTATCATATAAATTACAGTATCACACGCGGATTATCCGAATGTCCAATTAATTATCTGGATCAAATTTTCAAAATTGAAAACGTAAATTTAGCTGGAAGGAAACAAACAGGTCTTTCACGAAAGAGCCGTTAATAACTTACAATTTGTGCCCTTAGTAGTGGTAACTGACCAGAAGTTTAGAGTTCAAATTACACAGCTAAATGGAAAAATTTCTTGTTGATGTCTTAAATTATTCTTATTTATATTAACAATTTTGTAAAAACATATGCTCAAAAAACGATTTTGTAAATATGACCACCCTTGGTCCAGATAAGTCTACTGTATCAATTTTACATATCATTCACCTTAACTCTTCGCGAGTTTAATATTAATACGGAATAATCTACCATCTATCAACAGCTCTATAAATATTAATAATTCTTTCCCCTTATATAAACATATACTGGGATTAAATTTGATGACTATTTCATTAGATATTACTAACTACATCCGGGGACTGCCTTTCTTTAACGTACTGTACTTATGAATGGTTTGTTATGCAGATTTAATGATTCTTTCTTCCCTGTCATCTACTAACTCAGAAAATCAGCGAGCCGCTGAAGTGTATGATAAAAAGTTCAGAGCACTTAGTAACCGATCGAGTTACACGTTTTCTACATTAACGGACTGGAGGGATTTTAATTTTACTAAAAAATACAATAAAAATAACGTGTTTTTTTCTAATTACACGTGAAATATACGAGATTTAAAAATATCATTCTGAAAGGTCACCTTGAACATACAACGGTTTTTTCTTCTATCTTTAAAATGTTCGTGGTTTGTTGCACACAAAGCTCATTGTACTCACTACACCCGTCATAATTATCCTCAACTCAAGATATTATTCAACATTTTGTTTCCACAAAATGGCACATATTGTGAACAACTTTCACATTGTTTACAGTGCTATTTGTAAGAACACGTGCCATGCCTAGTTAGCACTACCTTCTACTTTCTCCACAGCGTTGTTTCCAACTCAACATGATATATTAGACTTCCATACTGTTCACAGCATTATTCCTGGTTGACAGAGTGTCATGCATGCTTACTTTCAATATAATAAGTGATATTAAAACGATTTTGGAACTTCACTCCGTTTCCAGTTAGCTACGTCACATCCGGTAATGATTTACCTGACGACCATGTATCTTGTAAATAGCCCAGCAACGTAGTTTCGACTGAAAAGATTGTAATGTCCAAATCATACCAGAGACCCTTTCAACAGTCCGATCGCACAGAAATTCATAGACAATGCGTCCGGCGACTTCATCATCATGTCGTCTTACGAAATGATATGAATACCAATTTCAATCTCTAGCTGCTTGGTCATGTCTTGAAGCAAATCAATGCCCTGTTTGTGAAGTTTTCAAACGGATATCCTCCTTGATTATGTTTCAAACTGTTGTATGGGTACGTGAACTGAACTTTTTGTTCGTGGTTTCTTGCATCTTACAAGACGCCAGACTTCGCTTACTATATAAATTATATAATTATTGTAGGTATCTTTATTCATTGTCCTGATGTCAAATGATCCGTATTCCTTTGTTTTCCAATGTAATGAAGTAGAGGGTTTAACCGTTTAACCCCCGTATTCGAACTTCTAAATCCTCAATATGCACATATCTTTATTATCTGCATATACGAATACTTTGCATTAGGAAATAGTGCTGTTATATACCTGACAGTGATGAGTTCTTGATGGTATCACAACCTAAAAAACACCAAACAATGTTAAAACGTGTTTCTGATACATGAAGTTCCATCGCGACGTTAATTTCGACTGCGGTTGTTAAGTAACTTGCATATTCAAAATATAATACACTCATCTCTGGACGATATTGTTTCCCAGGGCACGTATCCAACACAACTAGTGGCGTTTGTATAATTTTTTTCATAATTTGTGAGAAGACGAGGGAATAAATGGGGCAAACAACAGAGGGGGAGGAGAAACTTAACATTTACATTTAAACAGGATTCATAATGTAGAAAATTTAATCTTGAAAGTCAGAGGCTACTGGGAGTGAGGGCAAAAGGAAGGATCTGCTGACACGCAGGTAGACATACCTCTCTACTCAACAGGGATGGATACAGAGGGGGTGGGGATTAGATGCATCCCCCACTGACAATACCAAAATTGTGTAGGTTAGTGGGAAATCAGAAATATGAAGTACTGATCATCTCAATTAGAATATTTTTGCTGTATGATTACTTGTAGCATGTTATTTGGGAATATATGAAAGTTCATTGTCACATGCACTACGTTGAGCAGCACTATACTAAATCACGCGATTACGTGCAACTTAATATTTCAGAATAAAATCAATAAATGAGAGTTCATATTCATATATATTTCTTTTCTTTGTTTCTAAACTAATTCCATGAAACTTACGTTGCAGTAACAAGGAAAAGTTTACTCGGGTTCGGGTTTAAGTCATTGTTACCAGTCGATCATCCCCCCCCACTACTCAACTTCAACTGATGCCAATTCTTGTGCAGAGATTTCACGAAAAGATAAAAAAAATGAACAAAAATGATGAACATTCAGTGTTTAAAAATTCATAATTTATTTTATAGCTAGCACTTTATAATTAGAAAATTTTACATGTGCACTTGATGGTATAAAAATAAAAAATGAAGTTTCTTCTGATATGAAGATGGTGTAATCTTTTCAACCGAAACATGTTGTTTTCAACTTTATATTTTAACTTAGAGAATAAATCATTGTACATTTTTAAACGCTGAATGCTCTTATTTTATTCAACTTATGTATTGCTCACGGCATTCTTTCCAAAAGCACGCTTCATGACTAAATTAAAATTAGCATCGTTCAAAATGCCGTTTCCTTTACGAAATTCCGAGCGAATCAGCTTACAACGCTGGCTCCTTCAGCGCGTAACATGTTCAACTTCGATCAAGTTAAATTACAACAACTTTTATTCTGAATACCTTGTAAGCACATGAGCTACTGTACCCACTATCAAATTTAATATATTTGGTAACTGCACTCAGAAATAAATTTGGTATCCGCCATCGAAGAACTCGTGTTACGTAGTTTTCTGTTTTATCCATGTACAGACTTTACAACAGCCGTCTGAATACGATAAAAGGTTTACACAAAAATACAGAATTTTAGGTATTTCCTACAATGAGATATCTGGAGAATATGGAAGAAAAAATTGTGATGTACAAATGTGCTCGTGTGAGGGGGGGAGATTCCAGAGAGCGTTTTTACGATAAAAATATTGTTATACATGTTTCATAAACACCATTATAAACAACTGACTATCTGTGCTATTCCCACTCCAGGGATAAAACCTCGATTTTAGCGTTACGAGTCCCCAAATTTTCCGCTGGGCCAACGCGGGGGGGGGAGAATACGAATTAATATCTTTAAAAATATCCTTTCAACACTAATATTCTGAAATAGGTCTAAAAGAATTTGATTTTAAAATGTTTGGAATGGTCAAATACGAAATCGTTACATATATCGTCAAAATAAAACTATTTTCACTACACTTTTGTGAAAAAAAACAACTTGGAAATTTTCAACCTGAACGTCACTTTGTGGACATGTGTTAAACAGTCAGAGTCAGATACCTCTAAATTTCAGGGAATAGCTGTTCCTAATTTGAACAATACCAGAATAAAGAGAAAGCAGACAGACAGCAGCACACTAACTGGCCCTGGAAAACTTGTACTTGTGGTAAAACTATCTATTGCCGTCTACGAATTTGAGTTATTGACCATAGAAAAGGAATCCAGTCCAAGGTACCTACCATCCATAAGACGGGATTGACTGTCATTCTTACAAAGCACGAAATATTTAGTAATATCATATTGATTCTAGCCTGCCTAGCCAGCTACGAAATTCAAAATCCCACAACAGAACCAACCCACGCCCAGATATAGGGCTTCATTTAATAGTTACCATTATTTAAGAAAACCAAACCAAGTTACGTTATTTGCCAACACGTTTCATACAATTTCGTTAATTATATCCTAATATAATTCTACAATAACTTGATAAAAATATTATGGTTAAAATCTCCAAAGGGCACCTTGCGGTTACCAATAATCAAAATTCTATATGATTGTTTTTGTTTTGTTCTTTTTAATTTCACGCAAAAATACACGAGAGATATCTGCGCTAGCCGTCCCTAATTTAGCAGTGTAAGACTATAAGAAAGGCAGCTAGTCATCACCACCTACTGCCAACTTTTGGGCTACTCTTTTATCAATGAATAGTGGAATTGACCGTACACTAAAACGCCCTCGCGGCTGAAAGGGTGAACATGTTTGGTGTGACGGGGATACGAACCCGCGAGCTTTGGATTACGAGTCGAATGCCTTAACCACCTGATCATGCCGGGCCTTTCTATGTGAAGAAGTGTTTATTACGATCTAACTAAACACATGCGCACATAACAGTATTAAATTTAGTTCCAGACCCAAAAAGATATGTTTAAAGAGGGTTTTAGTTCTGTAGAGGGGCACTTGCTATTGGATAAATTTGCTTCAACCGTTATGAATAACCTATCACATCACGTCAAAAAATCTTTTTTAAAAAAAGCAGCATTGCTACTTGTTTCGTCTGTCATGCGATTACATATGAAAACACCTTAAAACAATTTAGTTTCTACCGCTTGTTTATAACACGAACCAAATCGTGTGAATCTATTCACAGAAATAAATCTCAAACTAACCTTATTGGCGTTTTTAGTGGAAGACGAAATCTGATTTTTTAGAACTGAAGGTAACATAACAGCTACTGCACAATCCATTAACTCACGCAAACCAGAGATAGTTTAATTTAGAGATTTAATTTAAATCCATCTGAAACTTGTTTTGAGAGTTTTCCCGAATATTTTTGTTTCTACATTTTAGTGGTGATGGTAGATTCTATATATAGCAACAGAAATAATTTACTTTTTATTATGAAATATTTATCAACAGCAAGCAACAAGGCCAAGAAAAAACACAGCAATACACAGTGGAATTTGAGTGTTACGTAAATACATGTTCACTCCGAAACAAACTGGACGAAATGTTAAAATAAACCCCTTACTCAAAGATAAAAGGTAATTATGCACATCTCTATTCCGGTTCAACAAAGACGAGCAAGAGTTGTTATTTCGATGACGGTGCTGATCAATATATACTTACTTCTGCAAATGTATTGAAAGTTGTTCTGTGTGTGCTTTTCCACCTTTTGATACGTACTCGTACCTTTATCGAACACAAGTGTCGTCACGAAGATCAAGCGCGAAGAAACATACTTTAATTACAGAATGGTACTGGATAATAAAAATATTTTATCAGTTGACACTAATAAACATTACTGTTTCTACGCAATTTTTAAACATTTCTTTCATTTGTTTGTTTGTTTGTTTTTTAATTTCGCGCAAAGTTACACGAGGGCTATCTACAATAGCCGTCCCTAATTTAGCATTGTAAGACTAGGGGGAAGACAGCTAGTCATCGCCACCCACCGCCAACTCTTGGGCTACTCTCTTTACCAACGAATAGTGGGACTAACCGTTATATTATAACGCCCCACGCCTGAAAAAACGACCATGTTTGGTACGACAGAAATTCGAACCCGCGATCCACAATTACCAGTCAAGCGCTCTAGCCACCTAATAATACAAGGCCGTTTTTTGTTGTTTTTTTAAACCCTAATCGTAATTTAAAACGAGTGTTGTGGCAAGTTTTTGTTATTTCTGTCCGAATGTATTTATGTACACAGGAACACACACAAAGTGCAAAATGCGTTTAAAAAGAATTATCATATATTCATCTAAAATTCACATTTATGAATCCAAATCATAAACAGAAGTTCTTATTTGAACTATTCATTGATACCAGTGCTTTCTATGGAGAATATATAATTGAAAATAATAAAAAAAACTATTCGAATCAAATTCCTACCATGTTTTGCACGTTTACGGCTTATACTGTAGAATTTTGTGGTTTTAACAGTCAAAGCACGAGGCACGCGACTATCTTCAAGTATTTTATTAAAGTGAGATATTCCATAACGTCAGAAACGTACTAAAAACTATGCTGACATATTTTCTATTTTTAGCCGGTAACATACAGGGTAATTCATTACATTACACCTTTTCTTGCTTCTACAGGTAGCATATTTTGAAATTTCATTTTTTACGCGAGGTTTCCTGTACAACACCCACGAATCATACACTTGATCATTAATTTTACAGGTTCAATTCCAAAATGCAAAGTTTTGATTGCAGTGTTTATTGTAATATAATTTGATGCAAAAAACTTACACAAGATGTGTTAAGTTAGTAAAATATTTTAAATCTCAAATTACCTACCGATTCAGTCCATATGATCACATCGGTTTTTTACACTCGTTTTTCTAAACTATTTTTGCACAAAGTTACTCGTGGGCTATAGAGCCCTTGACAAAATACAAGTTACACAAAAAATGCAACAGGTACATCAAGTCTGCAATTAATAACACTAATTACCAATAGGACCCCCTGTGCAATTTCCATAAAACTGTGCAATTTTTCTCACATTTTTATAAACCAATTCGTAACATTGAGCGTTGTAACACGTGGACTAGATCGGTGTGAACACATCGGTAACTTGCGAGTTAATTAGAATACTTCGCCACTTCATATATCTTTATATTTCTGTTTATCTCTGTTCTTGTTTTGCATCTGTAAACTACACTTGTAAAATTTTACAAAATGCTGATCAATTGGTCAGAAGTTTCTCCTCTTGACATCACTTATTCCACTGCTTCAAGAGTACATTAAGTGAGAAAAGTCCTTCCCATCTAAAAATTCCACACTGCAGGTTTTACAAGCGGAGGAACTTTCTCTCACCTACTATGCAATTTTCCCATTTATAGTACGAGAATCTTTCCAAATGGACTTTGCCCTGTTCCCTCTCATTCCGATCCTGGTTGGCGTGCACGAACCAGTTTATAGTTTGTAAGAAAAGTCCGCTAAAGGAGAATCTTATTGTGTGTCATGTTTCGATTTTACGAACGCTGTTGGTATGTTAGATTTGTAACGTAACATATGTAACAGAAACGAAACTATAAATGACATTCTATGAACAACGGTGGACGATAATAGTCTAGTACAAGAGTTAATCAATCGAATTACATAATTAGGCCGAAATGTACATCTTTAATATAGGCGTGCTTCTAAGATTTTCGATCTAAGCGATAGTTCGTATAACTTTTTTACTGTCGTTATAGTTTTTGTTTGACAATATAATGAATTTTTCACACAACACGTCCCATAACATATCAGTAAAATGAGATTCGAACATTCAGTAATAACCAACACTGTCTTACCAAACCGCCAGAGTGCGCTGTAACCACCCGTAAACTGCCAAACAGTTCAAAGGATTGGGAGGTAACTGTACTTTACTCACATAACTTCAGTAACTTCATGTTTTATAAACATATACGAATGGTTACCATGTACAATTACCTTTTCCATGAGTTAATATATATCACCACCATAAAGTCCAATGTTTGGCAAATACGACAACTATTGCTGTCTAGTGCATTCTTACTCCTCGTTTTCAGGCACTGTTTATTATGAAGTTCGACCAACGCTACACGACGGCTATCTGCGCTAGTTGTCCCTAATTTAACAGTGTAAAACTAGAAGGAAGGCAAGTAGTCATTACACCCACTGCTAACTCTTTTACCGACGAAGAGTGGGATTTGCCCTAACATTATAACGGCCCCATGGCTAAAAAGGGAAAGCATGTTTGGTGTGACGGGATTCGAACCTGCAACCCTCGGATTACGAGTCAAGAGCCATTACCTCCTGGTGAGGCCGGGCTCCGTTTTAAGTAATATGTTAATAATTTAAAAGTGCATACCAAATAAACTTGCACTGTTTTAACGTGCTGGGTCGCCAATATTTTCAAATGTAACAAACATACTTACAATTATTAATTACTAATATTTATTTCCAGCCATAGCAAGTCGTCCACCAATAGCGAGACTACAAGTCAACTTGATAATGAGTGTAGTTAATTAAATTTACGTTTTTACTTACAAAGTTCGGAATGTATTAATTATACTTGTCGTAAGTTATTGGAATTTAGCCTCTTACTTTTGCAAACAAATCATTCCTTATTCGGTTTGTCGCTTAGGGTTAAGAATAGTGTATTATAGTGTTTCAACTACACTATGCCCCGTCATATTCGTTGTCGACTATGTGTTTGTTTTAGTACACACTCCATTAGGTCAGTTAGGACACAAGAGACACAGTAATGCTCTAAACGTTATTTAAATAAGCCACTTGTTACAACAGCTGATATGACGTGAATGTCTCTGAATAGAGAAAGTAGTGGTAGAAATACAATAGGCCTAATTGTAATGTTTTTAGACCTGTATAATTAATAATAACCATGCTCTGTCAGTTTAGTAAAGGCGTTAACAAAAATATTTGGAAGGCATTATTTCTTCAGTTAGAAACCTCACTGTTGATTTTCGATGAGCTTAGGAGGCTTACGTTAACCCTAAAATAATGTATTTTGCTAACAATGTAAAACAAAATGTCTGTGATAAAAGTAAATATAATAAATGTTAAAGATAATAAAATTAAATATATCAAACTTTATAACCACTAATGTTAAAGTAAAAATAAAGAAAAATAACCGACAATACCTTACTGAAAACTGAATCACTAGGTATTAACTGTCGTAGATTTGATGTTCGTAGAACAACGTAACAACATCAGTACAACCATTTGTAAGCAGAACATTTCATAAGTACTAAAATACCTCATTCCCACGGTTACTAGAAGGTAAATGTAATCTCAAACAAAAATTAATTTTTTATTTCTTTTTTTCATATGTGCGCTGATCGTTTGGAAGCTTTTAGTGCTATAAAATATGATATAAAAGTAAGATGAGATTGTTTATTTTTTGAGCTTAAACGATGATGCGCAATAGGTTATTTGCTCTGTGCTCAGCGCGGGGATAGAATTACAAATTTTAACACAAGTCCTTAAGACCATTATAATTATCATTATTACCTATGATCTTTTTACAAGCATTATATATTACAAAAATGATAATTTTGTTATTCCTAACAAAATTTTACAAGTGGAACCATCAGAATAATTTAGCATTAGTCTGTAATACCAAACCCCAGACAAATCTATAATTTAGGCTGTAATTATACATTTTACTTGAAATGAATAAAGAGTAGAGATTCTTTTTCTCTGAATACAAGATGGTCATAAATTACAGCCCACAGTTTTAATTTTGAGGCGATTGTAATTTATATCACGATTTCATTGTAGAAAACAAATTACACAAAGTTTCAGGAGTCTGGGATCTTCAGTGCTGACAGTAATTGCTTGTTTTATGGCTTAAAGTAAATTAACATTTTCGTGTAGACAGATTGCCGTGTTACGGGTTTATGAATGCGTTTACTGATTCTCTAAATGTCAACTGTGTTTGACAGCGGTGTAGAAAGGAGTTCCAAAGTGAAGTGGGGTGCTCGGTTAGAAGTGCAGATTTTACAACGAGAGATTGAAAGTATAAGGAAATGATCAATCTAGAAGGGTCTGGGGGCACGCCCCCCATAGAAAATTAATGTAATAATACAATTTACAATTGCTACACAAGTCAAATATGTAAAACTGGGAGGTGCTCCAACACCCCTGGTTCTAACGCCTCCGTTAAATACTACAGGGTGTTCGGAAAGTCACTGTGCACTTATATATGTATATGATTACAAAACTGCACAGTGGCTTTCCAAACACCCTGTAATTCGGACAATGTACAAAATAAATTGAATAATTGTATCAATATATATTCTACAACCATAGTTATATTCTTCGAAGATTTTACCTTCCATAGTTTTTCATAATATCTGGTAGTATTTTGGCTCGTTTAAATGTTTTTCTTCTTGATAAACAATTTGATTCCTATCCATCTAAAACTAAGTAATTTGAAGTATTTTGACAAGTAGTTTAGCCCACAGGTCAAGTGTTTCTTCAATTTAATTATAATTTATAAAACTTATAATACTGGAAATAAAAACTTACGATAAATACACCACACACACGTCTAAACTTTTAGCCCACGAATTTCGCGAAGTTTGAACTATGAAGATAACATGCAGATACAATGTGTTCACGTTCATCTAATATTACTTGAAACGGACTTCCACTATGAAAACTGACTCCCGATATTTATCTCCAGAAAACATATATTTACGGGGCCAGTGAGAGACACACGTGCACTATTTCTCACCACCCCCGAGGCTTACAGAGAAACCGCACTTCGTATGTTGTTTTTTTTGGGCAATTACATAGCTCTATGGAACGTTACAGTTATTTTACAATCAATTTCCCATCTCTGTACTACTGTACTCTGTCAGTTTCAGACGTGCTTCAATAAGATTTTTTTTTTATTATTTAAAAATTCCGATATCCTATCTCATTTGAACTAAAAAAACTAGAATGTTATCTAATGGCACAATACACTGAATGGTGAATTAGCGAGTTCTTTGATAATTAATTTCATAAGTTTTCTGCGTCATACAGTCACAACCACTTCCAGTCTCTACTTAAACATTTCTAAAGTATTTTTTGTTTTTGTCAATGAAAGCATCTCGTCATATATTCATTTTTATTGCTTATTCTTGGTCTGTTTTCTGTTACCAGATAATTAACAGGCAGGCTAGGTACAGTTAAACTACAGTATTTCTACTTCTGTCTGGCATGCTAACACCATTAAAACTTCTCTCGTCAGCCAAAAACTAAAATATTATCTTTCTTCCATTAACAAAAACATTAACTCACGTAAACGAAACTGCGAAAATTAAACTCTTCGAAACGTTCTGTTTATTTAACTTGCACTTCCTCTCGAGCGGGTTGCAACTAAAGTTTACACGTTGAATGTTAGCAAAGAACTTTCTCTCTGGATTTATATTTGTCAAAACACACGAAGTACTTCAAGATTCTCAAACTTTAACAAATCGAGAACGTCATCTGATCTGGAGTTGTATCGATTCTCCGAGGTTTATTATGAAATTAAACTTTTATCCAGATGTAACTGATTTAAGATTACTAGAATAATTACAAAGAAAAACTTTGTGTGTGTGCAGTGGCGCCGCCACTGTGTGTGTGTGTGTGACAAAGGCTTTTGAAAAAGTTCTTAATTTGTATGTAAACTTATAATAAGAAAAAAAAATCATTCTTAATAAACAAAGGTTTATCTATTCTCGTCATAGAGGTTTATAACTGACAGAGAATAACACATAAATAAAACAACAATAATAGTCCAGCATTAACATAGTAGTTGCTTACTTGGTCCTGTTGCCGACGACGACCGGTCGCCCAGTGATGGGCGGGTTACTGCCTAGAAACTTCGTTAAACCGTAAATTGCCTCCGAAGATTAAATAGCAAGAGACATTGTAGGTGTAGAAGCACGGATGAACTTCATGTGAAGTTTTAATAAAGTTTAATAAAGCATCATCAAACTTGTGCAATGAGCTAATAAAGCAGAGCCGAACAGCCTACTTTAAAACAGTGACTACCGACCAGGCTGTACGGCGGTTACCAACTGTCTGTATTAACGGCAAGAAACAATTTGAACTCGTAAGTTCAGAAACTTCAATTGCGGTATTAAAAACCAACAGAAATAATGAAACTAACAGAAATCAATGATGAGCAGGCAGCCCCTCACACGAGGGCGTCACGACCTAGAAGAAGTTTTGAGCTTGCGTTGCTCGGGCCTCCTACATCCTCGATGGCCGTAAGCCGAGCTAGTGGTTGCCATAGAGACCCACTTATTCTCCGCTACGTGAGAGTTCAACACTACTAGATTACGTTTGTTTATTTTTACAAAATACATAATGTAATGGTATTCCTTATGCAACCAGTGCTTTAAATCTACATAAAGGACCATATTGCAAGAAGGCATAGATAAATGCATAGTATGTTTGTTATGCATTTATTCACAAGCCACTATATTTTCACAGCGATAATTAAAACTTTGAATGATTTTGGTCAATTCTGAGGTTTCGAAAAAATCTACGATTTAACAGAATTTTTTAAATTTAACACGAACACATCCAGATATTTTCAATGAGATCAGTGAAGCTATAGAATATTTGTAGAGTGACTTATAAGGGCCCCTCACTATCAGAACGTACTTGGTAAGGCAATAATCCTCTCAAGAGATTAGCGGGAACATTTCTTCCAGCTACCAGTCAACAGATAGAAGCGCTACATTTCACATCCTATTTCTTATTTATGAAAGAAACTCAACGAATGTCACAAACTATGTCTGACCTCCCACGCAAATATCATCTCTGAAACCGATGCTGACATCATTATAACAACATAAGCAGCGACATTAGACTTAATCTGAGTGGCTCTATTTCTATGGATTCTGTGGGTGGAAGTTCTCAGTCCGGAAGTTTGGAAACCACACACACTACAGTCCTCCTTCCAAATTTTGTTATCCAAGCTTTTCGCACATATTAATATTTCTCTACTTTTTACAAAACTGAAACGCAAGTTTACAAACTCAGAGAAATTATGTATAATTTTTACTTTTTAAGATATTAAATTCTTGTATAGTCTTTAAAAATTCATTTAACAAATAACAATTTCTCAATCTAAGAGCAGTTTTAAGCCGTTTCCTATTTCAGAAAGAAACCATAACGTTCATTTAGTTTTCACACGTACAGTGAATCCCAATGTTGTTAACTATTGATGTAATAACAGTAAACCAGACTTAATAATTAAAGGTCCACATAACACATTAATATCTCTTGATGTATCTTAAGTGGCACCAAATCCAGATAAATATATTCTGACTGCATTTTAGTAAGGAGTTCAATTCTATCTCTATGAAAGATCCAGAAATTCTTAACTTTTGGATAGTTCACCGTTACCAACCACATTGTGGTAACACACCCATTCTTTGTTTTAATCTTTTTAAGAACATGCTTTGTGTTATTTTTATAGAGTTTGATAATAAACTTTGTTAATACATTCTTGCAGTTGGTTAAGTCTTTCACAGTGTCTTTTGTAACAACTGACTCAGTCCTCTTTATTATAACTTGCAAGAGATCCAATTTTAACAATGCCAGTTTTAGCTTCCAGTTTTACTGTAAATATATATTCCATTAACTGTATATTGTGCTCCTTTTTTTTTTCTTCTAAAGATTAATACTGGTTTTGTATTACGTCCTGTTCGTTGCTACAAAGACAGAGTCCAGATATTTGTCGGGAGAAGAAAAGCAATTGCACATCTTTTAAAATTTGAATAATATGAGCAGCTGAACAAAGTATAATTCCTTTGTGGAATTTAAAGGGTTAGTTTAATAAAAAACAAGAGTACTGCTCATGAATGTTCTACACTATCAGTATAGTAAGAAAAATGAGATAAAATCCATTGGTGGCCTAAAGTTTCTATTCTTAGTGATTAAGATTTTAAAGACAATAATCTGAAAATTCAGGTGACAGTTATACTTAGCCAAAATAAAAATGAATTTACCTCAACTCTTTCAATAGCTGTTTCAACTCCTTGTTCATCAATAACATTCACCACTTGAGCTCTTAAGCTCAAATCCTGTGTAGTTAACCAGTCTTGAAGATGTCTCGCTAAACTATCCAAGTCTCGTTGAAATCCTATTCAGAAACATTCTCATTGACACTCTTCAAAACAAAAAGATATTACACTGGCCATAAACATCAATGTTACTATTGCTGTATGCCTACATACTTAAGTTGGAAGTGATATTCATTCATGTGGTAAAAAAACAAACAAAAAACTTTACAAATAACAAAAATGTGAGAATAAAAGAAAAAAATACAGTTGATTTCTGGACTTGAACAGAAAGTGAAGGGATGTTCTTAAAGAGAAGAAGAACAATTCTAAAATGGACTGAAAAATGCAAGCAAACATAGTGAAGTTGATATTTAGATATGACATGCATGATAGAATGAAAATGTTAGAGAAAAATGGGCTTTTAATTACATAAAAACAAAAACCAAAACAACAACAACTGAATGTGGGAAAACAAACATTAAGTAAACAATCAGGGATAAAAATAATCTTACGTATTTCTTGACAAAAAAATTAGAAAGTAAAAAAATGTAAGTCACAAGTGCCCTTACTTGGGTAAAATCAAATTTCTTTCTTAGTTTTTGGGAGCTTTGTGACTGGTATGAGTAAAAACATATGGATTACTATTTTTCTGGTTGTGAAAAACAAAATTAAAACTAGAATCCACATGTTAATACTAAATACAGCACAAATTTACTCAGATTAATCTAAAAGGTAGATATAAACATTTCTAGGAATGTAACTTTAATGGATTGCAGTTTCACATGTTTAAGGCTCATAAAGAAACCTTGATCCATTACACCAAGAAAATACAAACCTTTTATAAAGAAGATTTATAAATAATATCTGAGATTTGAATCTTGTAAGTTATTGTATAGTAACCTAAGTTGATTTGAATGTGTGAATAACATAATATCATTTCTAATTTCTTAGTGTTTTACATAGAAGGTCAACTGATTAGCAATTGTTACAAATTTCTTTTCTTTTCAGCAAAGCTGAAACGTAAAATATAATCTCTGACCTTCAAGCTTGTTCCATTTTTTAAAAATTTGCTATATCTTCTGCTGCAGACTGCAGTTTTACATATCCACAGTTTATGTCAGCAAACCAAAGAGAGAGAGTCATGCCCTCAATAATGGTAACATTTATCTAATATTTACAGGTTTTTAAAAGTCCTTTTCAGTTCACCATATCTTTAACCAAACTAATGTATGTGTGTTTTATTGTTTATACACTGAGAAAAACAGAGTAAAAAACCCCACAAATACTATATACTCATCTGCTTCAGAAGAGACCTTTAGTTGGATGACACAATCTGTATAGGTCTAAAACATTACTTCAATGGCTGAACATCAGCAGTGGACTGTAGTTTCACATATTCAACACATCAATGGACACATGAAACATTATGTAAAATTATTAGGTGTAATAAACTTTCACACAAATATGTGAAAAAGAGGACAAAAAGAGCACTTGATCACACACACAACCATTAGGAAGGATTACTGTGAACACTATTACTTAATGTAGTCCATAAAACATCAGGGAGGATAATAACAAGCACAAACATCTCTCAGATGCTAAAAGCATCAGGAAGAATAACCATGGATACATCAACATCTCAGAGACAAATGAAACCTGTGTGAATGTGTGTTTAATAGCAAAGCTACATTAAGCTATCTGCTATGTCAACCATCAAGGGGAATCAAACCCTTGATTCTGACATTGTAAAACCATAGACTTACATCTTTCTTACTAGGGAACCACTCAAGAAACATTAGAAAGGAAAATCATGAGTACCATTATCTCACAGAGACACAAGAAACACTAGACAGGACAATCAAGAGTACCATCAGCCAGAACACACACAAAATGAGTACCATCAACTAACACAGATACAAGAAAACATTAGGCAAAACAATCATGAATACCATCATCTCACACAGACACATAATGAGTACAAAAAGCAATACTGACTTTTTGTGTCAAACTAAAGCAAAATGCAGACTAAGGATCTATTTTATTGAAAAATTACTTGATGGTAAATAGTATTAAAATTACAATATGGGGGGTAATTTTAGTAAGTTTTTCCAATTTTCTCCATCCCTTATGCTAAATTACTTGTATGTATGAGTAGAAAGTGTCATGATACAAACATTGCACATATGTACATAAAGCACTGAGAAGGATTATTATACATACTTTCATACTGTACACAGGTGTGTGGAAAACTAGGAGGGATAACTGATAAAAAAAAATATCACACCAATATCAAAACTATTGGACCTTGACTGTAGCATTGTTGTTTCTTAAACTATAACACTCACCAATTTTAATAAATTACATTTATATCTTTATTCTTGTTGTTCTCAACATGTGATCTCATTCATTTTAAATTAAGTAAAAGCAACATTAATAAATTATATCAGTTGGTACCATACGGAAATGATTTAGTCACTATGTACACATGGCAAATCCAGCAGTTTATTTTTAGTATAAAATAAATGTATTTTGTAAACACCAAACTTAAAAAAATTACAAAGAAAAACAATATATATCATTCCAATTATCTCTTAAATGGATGTATTAGCTTCATTTACATAAATATTTTGTCGGCATGCTAATAAATTTAACTTGTGATTGACTGCCATGACAAAGTTTTCAAAATGTTAACAATATTAACTTGCAATATCAAACAGTATCTATTAATCTAATATAACTGATGTGTCATAATACACATCGAAAAATGTAGTTGTAGTTGGTTTGATGTTACTGATATTATAAAATGTAAATGTTGGTTCCAACTGATACCATTGAAGCCTCTGAGTACTCCAGCATTTTAAGGTTTACAAAAAATCTTATGTTCCCCAAAAATATCTGAATCATGATTCCATTTTTTAAAAACTTTAAAAACTTGTAAATAAGTAATGAAATTAGAACTATATAGAGTTTAGTTTTATATACTACTAAGTAAAAACCACTGTGTGACCAATATCTGCTACAAGTATATAAGTAGTAGTGGAAGAGTGCATATTTGCAATATTGCCTTTAACAGTTACAAGTTTTACCTTAAGTACTCTCTCTTAATTAACTGTTATAAGTGTGTACCTATTGTAGTGTTCTGTGTCATCATTTTAAGTTTTTACCTTACTGGATGAAGTTGATATATTTTTGCACTAAAATAAAACATCCTTGTGTAGTTATTATGACAAATTTTGAAAGTATGTTTATTGAAAACACGTGGTACTAAAATATGTAAAAAAAAATCAGACATATGCATTTTGATAATGTTTCTTGGATGGTAAGAGATGCACAGTCAGATGAGACAGAATGTTGTCTTGTGACAAAATACACAGAATGTACCTCAGAAATAATAAATGCACAAAATGGCAGCACAAACATTTACCTTCTGCTGAAACAAGTGGTTTTCCGGTGGCACTGAATGTAGATGAAGTTGATGCCTTTCTACTAGGAGTTAAATTCTGATCTAGATTCACATCAACCAAAGGTCTTGTCATTTCTTGTACAGCAGCCCAGTCCTCTCTGACAGTTTGCAGGTCATCACGTACAGCTGCAGGCAAAGCCTGACTGTTTTTTTCCAATTGTCTGTAGCTCTCTTCTAACTGGGTGAATGCTACAGCATGAGTCTGAATGATATCAGGATCAACCTGGATCAAAAGTAAAACTTGTAGTATTTAAGTCAAATAAAGAGGTAGGATAGTTTTTAAAAAAGTAAATTTTGCAATGTTATCAAGGTGAATTGTGAACTTAAAATACTTCATTGTGTTAAGTATATTCAGAAAAACCTGGAGATGGCCTAGGAAGGTTGAAATGTTCTCTGCTTTATTAGTAAAAGTGTTAATACCCATATCAGCCATTCCAAGATTTTTATTTCAAGTGGGTTTCTCATCATCAAGAATTAATAACTGAATGTTTCACTTTATAAAATAAATATATAGCTTAACAAAACATCATAAGATTAATTCATATGTATAATGCATCTTAAGGGAAAGCTTTTTTTTTAGTGTTATGATTTTTAATACTGTATACAGTATCTCAGGCAATTTATCCAATTCTCTTTGATGTATTTACTTAAATAAAACACTGATGAAAACTCCCTGGTTTACCCTTGAGAGAAATTCTATTTATTAGAGTAAACAACTAGAAAATGTACTTTTGACTTGCATGCTATTTTTGTAATGCTAGATTCACAAGTTTGTGGTTATGCAAGTGTATCACTCCCTGTGCAAATCCATTGAACATGAATAATTAAGAAAGGTATTATAACCACTTTAATTTGGCATCAGAACTGCAAAGAAATATTCATATAGCTGTTGAACTTGAAAAGTTTGTTAATGTCTTATTCATTTAAATTGAACCTCAATGGTATTCCACTGGAGCTTCTTAAAACTAGTTCAGCTGTTACCTTAAATCAATTTGGATAACTTATGTATATTAGTTGATGTGCAAAACATCAGTCACAACACAAGAAAAAGTACAAATTACAACATTAATATATTAAAAATGTCATGTTATTTCAGTATCTTGCTTTAATGACATTAAATAGCTCTTCCAAACATTTTCATTAGGATAAACTGGAGCTCCAAACATAGAAATGGATGATTAATTAAACTGTAAACCAGCCATTATGAACTGCTAAGAACAACATGGTAGCACATTTTTGGAACTTTCTAAATATAATTCAGTAAAATGTGTTTCTATGAAGTGAAAGGACTTTTTGACATGCTTACACTTTAAAATACAGACATACATCAAACCATTACTTAAAATTATTTCCATAAATATAACGAATTAAACAGAGTTAGAATTAACCACTTGCTTGAAGTGGTAAGCTGAGAGACTATGCTAAAGCCTTCTTTTAAAGATATCAGTTGAATGGGTAAAGTACACTGAAAAATCAGCAGTACAGATAGATTCTCTTTAAGAGCTTCCACAGATCTGATTTAAAAACTGGGAATATTGGTCTTGATATGTTTAAAAGATAAAATAAAACACACTTTGTTTTAAGTGAACCACAAAAAAGTTCCAATGCTGTATGACACAGCTGACAACAATTAAACTACACACTCCTTTAAAATTATAGATTTAAGTACCATTATATATCTACAGATGGCTTGTTTGTTTGTTCTTTGGATTTTGCATAAAACTACACAAGGGCTATTTGTGCTGCCTGTCCTTAATTTAGCAGTGTAAGACTAGAGGTAAAGCAACTAGTCATCACCACCAACTCTTGGGCTACTCTTCTACCAATGAATAGTGGGATTAACTGTAACATTATTATGCTATCAAGGCTGAAATAGAAAGCATGTTTATGTGCAATGGGGACTCAAACACACGATTTGCAGATTGCAAGTCAAGCACCCTAACCACCAGACCATGTTAGGTCCTAAATATGGCAGTTCACTGAATAGTGACAACCATTCTTTATAATTCATAAATTTTTGCTGAATTATATGTGATTAAGTATGTTACATATGAGACATTAAACTGAAAATATAAAAAAGTGTTCTGACTAAATGATATGGATGCAAAGTATTGTCACAATAATTGAATGTAGAGAAAACTGACAAACTAATACGTCCACTTAGAACTGGTAAACATTAGCTACTCATTTAATGTTATGCTTTGCTAGTGATGATGGATTAAACAAATGGAAAAAAAATTAACACAAGGATGAAAAAAAAGATGAGATCTGTAGGGTCAGCAAGAAATACTTTGATGATAGATTTTGAAACATTTAGTTACTTTAAAAAAAAAGAATGCTAAAGAGACTTCCCCTTTTCTTTTTTTAACTCTGGGCAAACCACTATATTCTTTGTCTTCAGTCTTTTAAAACTGTACCTGCATATGTATGTGTATATACAACTGCCAAGTTTATATAATTAAACCAAGCTTATCAGATGCAAAAATATTTTTTCTTCCTCAAAAAATGTTTCTTGGTTTCATAATTAAATGTTTAATTTGTTTTGCATCTAAAAGTGAATTCAATGAAATTAAAAGACATATTTTACAATTTTGATACACAAAGCATTGTCTCTTATGGAATTTTTGGAAGTTAATAAGGATTTTTTTGTTTTTCTTATTTTCTTTAAGCCCCAATTAATTAACTAATACACACATTATAACAGTATTTATTAAAACATAAATGTTAGGACCACAATTTTTGTTTTTTCCAGTTATAGAGAAACCTTTGTTTAAGTGAAGAAATTTCAAGTAATTATTTTGTAGTATACACCTTTTTTGTGTAGCTTGTACAATCAAAATTACTTACATCTAACTGCTTGGGCAAAATAAAGCAAAACTGTATTGGGTACAAGCATTTTACATATCAAACTGCATAAGAAAAATTATTAAAAGGACAAAAATCAAACAGACTGGCAAACAGTCTCAAAAAACAACAACACATACTCAGCAATCAATACACTGTAAAAAATAGAAAACTATGGCTTCTAGTTCAACTTATTAGTACTGAAATAATTCTGCCCTGTAGGAACTACAATGATGTGATATTATTAATTATTTAGGAAAACTGCAATCAAACATACTATCGTTTCCAATGGAGGAGGTGCGATCTCTTTCTCATACTTCTCCAGTGTATTTTTAGTTTCTAAGACCCACAACCTTTCTGCTTCAAGTTGTTCTAAGAACAGTGTCAAATTACTCAAATGAGTCTCAAGTTTATGTCTCAGTTCTGGCACTTCTGTTGACACCTAAACAAATGATAAAATCAACAAGAACTGCAACTGATAGGAAAATTTTTTCAGTAATTATCTAGCTTGAAAAATGTGTTGACAAGAGAATTCTTCAAATTACTTTAAAAATTATAACTAAACTGTAAAAATAAAAACTTAGAAATCTGCTAAAATTGTGAAGTAACCTGGTTTGAAATTAAATTTACATAATCACATAACAATAGTGTAATACACAATTCATATAAATCCTTTTCTCTATGAAAACAAACTTCAAATCACATTTATGAAGTAAGCTATTTATCACAAGTAAAAGTTCAATGACATGGAGTTGTTAAAAGTTATTTTTATATACAGTTCATTTAATATTGTATGGTTGTAGAAGTGCTGTTAAAATCTTATTATGCAAACAAAGCACATTACAATTCTACTTATGATTTTATCAAATTCTACAATATCATACAACAAACGTTATTCCCCCGGTTAATTTTTATTTAAACTCAAAGGTATTAAGCATTCTTTAACCTATTGATCGTGATATATGTGATACACCAAGTGTCTGAAAGGGTTCATTTTTCCTAAAATATATTTTATGTACACTGAATGATAGGGACATCATTGCTTTCCTTACAAACACTTTAATTATTCTGGTCATTTTAAGCTGATTTTAGTTTTGTCATTATATATACATCATTGTATTGTAAAAGATGTTGATATAATTGGTCTTGTTACTTACACAATAATGAGAATTTATAAAAAAAATAAGGATAAATACCTACAAATATGTTGTTACACTGAATACACTGTTGTTTACAGCATAATTACACAATAATTAATATAAATGTAACATTCATATGGACAAACAAAAGATTTAGTTACAATTTCAAAATTCAATGCGAGAAACCTAATGATAATATAGTCTATAAAATATTGATCAGTAGTTGTACTTATTTTAATTGTTATTAAAGAGAACTGACATCTGCAATAACAGTGATATAAAGCTCAATTTTCTTATTTCTGCTATCAAAGGTAGACAGCAGTTATTTTTATCCATGTTTGTTTGTGCATTTGACAGCAAGATTTTTCAAAAATGACTAAATGGATTTGAACAAACATTGGTATACATTTAGACTATGACCAACATAGAAAGGATTAAATTTTCGACAGTCAGGTATTCGAGGTCACAGCAAGGGCAATAAAATAACAAAATCCCTATTTGTTAACATGGGGACAACTTTTTCACAATTTCTGCTCCTTAACTCAGTCAAAAATGATCAAATTTTGATAAAACTTGATGGACTTACGTAGAATAGTATTACTCATTGTCCTACCAAAAATAGTATGTCTGTTGTTAATGATAAACATAGAGACCCACTTTCTGTTTTTTTTCTTTCTACAAAGCTGAATGTAATTGATGCTATGTGGAAAACGAATGTGATCTATTGACTGCTCTTCAAGCTGGAGATGTTAAAGAGGGAGGCAGATACAAAGTGGAAAACTTGAGTATCACAGTAATATATTCATATCTAAGAGTCTTTAAGCTAATGGCTTTATGTGATTAACAGTGCATATTTTACAGAAAGAAATTAAAATGACTGGATATTCTTAATGTGGCCAACTTTTCTAATGAAACTGTATTTTGAGATCTAATGAAGGTGCACGAAAGTGGATTTATATGTCATCTAATTAACTCTTTATGACAAATTATTCTTTCCTTTGATAAGTTTCAACTGTCTCCTATCTGCTGGGAAAGTCTATTATTATTATTATCATGTTTCCTAGCAATTCTAAGGATTTTTTGTACCTTTTAAGTTGACAAAAAACAAACAAACTTGGGCACAATTTAGAAGCATTTCTACAAAAAAACCAAACAAGATTAGTGGCTGCATTTAGCTTTCAATAAATACAGTTCATTTTTATGTACAATGCTTATTAGATAAGCAAAGCTATTAAATTTGAGGCTATCAAATGGTAAACGAAAAAAAACAACTTATTATGCCTTTTCACCTCGTATTTAATTATTTATCCGTTACAAATAATTTTTCTTTCTATATTAGATTAAAGAGGCTAAAATTTTAATTAAAAGAGAAATTGAAACATATGCAAATGTAACTTTACATTTGGTAAATATTGTTTATAATTTTCACACAAGTTACACATGCAACAAAAAAACTAATGCTGACTCAATGGAAGAGTACCAGTACTATGTACCTTATGAAACCTCTCTTCTGCTTTATCAACATCATCAGGTCGAAGTAATGTACGAGCCAACAGAACTGACATCATGCTTGTTCTTCTTGGTCCTATTTCTTCTTCTATTCTCTGTAATATTAATTTGAAATTATTCTTACTTCTCTAGGTTATGATATATATCTTACATTCCTGACCTCAAACTTCACAATGTTAAACTATTAACCTGTTATTAAATACTTATAAATAAAAAAAACTGAATCCCACTTTTCATTTTGATGGGGCAGCTAACTGTGGCAGGGATTTAGATTGAAGGAAGAGAAAACAATGTGATAATCATCTGCTCTTCTATCCAACAGGGGAGCTTGAGAACGACTGTTCATCTTTAACCCCACATGAGAAAAATTAGCTACAGTGACTATAATAATGTTTAGAAATATTAATGGAAAGTTTTTGAGAGAAAGCCATGATGAAGATCAGAGAGAACATGATGATCTTCTTTACCAGCAGCTGTTGGTGGTAAGCAGGGACTGGTTAGACAGATCCAAACATGCACTCATATTGCATATTGATGAGATGGTGGAATTATTCTAATATTAGTTTCAAACTTATTTAGTTGAAGAATCAATTCAGTTTTTAAATAAACTTTACTGAATTGGATTTTATAGAAAAGAACTGGACTTCAGGCCATTTCTGGAGGGGGACTATATGGTCTTATGTTCAGGTTAAGTTTTTTTTGGGAGGAGGGGAACCAGATTACCCAGAGAAGAGCCACTTTTACAGAACAGATGCCAAATAGTTTGTCCTGTGCCACTGCTGTAAAAGAAAACATGATTGTTAATAATAACAATATTAAATAGTGTTCAACCTGTTGTTTCTGTGTTTTATTCTTTGTTAACCTGTCCACAAAACAGGTTATGTGGTGAAGTATGTTTGGTAGGAGACTTGTAAGTTTGGGGCTGTCAATTTATTTAGTTTTTTCAACTTTTTTTTTAATATTTGAAAGTTAATTAAGTTAGTGTTGTTTTTTTTAAAGTGGGTAGGTTTCTGATTTTATGGGTGTAATTTACTGGGGCAATTTCTGGAAGCATTAGGGCTAATCTTACTGCTTTGTTTCATTGTACTTTAGTTTTTTAAGGTTATTTTCTGACACATTATAGGTTATTTGACAGCTAGATTGCATTAAGTTGGTGTACAAATATTTTGTGTATTTTAAGGGATGTTGTGCTTGACTGGAATGAGCCCTATGTAGTTGATACATTTACTAATTGTGTTGTACATGCTATGAATATGTTAGATGGGTGTCAGTGGTGATACCAAGAAATTTGATGTTGTTACTCATTTTTATTTAGGTATGATATCTCCTAATTTAAGTTTGATTTATGTGAGAGTTTTCAAATATTTCTTTAGCATTTTTAAGAAGGCTATTGCTTGTGGGGTTTTTTTTGTTTTTTTTTAATTTAGTACCACTCACCACTCATAACATACTCAAGAATTAAATTCAGTAACTTTTGGATGCAGATCATTGCTATGAGTGGGATTCTTGATAGATATGCTCCAGACTGCTGTGTTATTGGCATATTAAGATCGATATGTATATGCTAAAGTGAGGAATGGGGTATAATTAACAAATATGATATACAACGTGGCCTACAAACAGATCCTTGCATCACCAGTCCAGTAATGCAAAATCTTTTTGTTAATTTTAATTGTTCTATTGACTAGAAAGTTTGTAACCAATGAGATAGTGTCAGCTGTAGCTTTGCTAGCAGCTTTAAGTTTTCTGCAGATGTTTCTAGTTTGTGTTTGTTATTTATACACAAAATTACTGGCAATAAGTGAACGTTTCATTAAATTACTGCCACTTGCTTGACGTTTAGTTGTAAACTGGTGGGAGTCCCAGCAGTATTAGGGATCTCAGTACATAAAGCATGTATGATATGGGAATGACAGCTTGAAAGTTCTTGATGAACCGTGAAATTTGTTGCTTTTATTAATAAAGTGGATGGGATTATTGTTAAGCCAAATACATCATACATGTTTGTTGGCAAGTGAAAGTGAGTTGATGTGTCATTTACAAAAAAATTTGTCACATTTAAAATTTTCTTCTATTGATAGCATATTACAGTACCATCTCTTTGTTTGTTTAAATATTCATGTAAAATTACATTAGAACTACCTGTGCTAACCATTTATAATTTTGAACTTTTAAGAACCCATATTAAAATATGTCAAACACATGCATCCACCTTATTCAGAGCTGACAAAGCCTTTCACCCAATACCATGATTCATCGTTTCAGGGTGAGAATTAACATTATTTATTTTTTAAATAAAAGAAGGAAGACAGAAAGTAAAGAGCATCAACCATCAACTTTTGGAGTAATCTAATTGAAGAGTTAGGTTTGACTCTCACTCTTATACTCCTCCACTGTCCAAAAGCACAGAATGAGGTTTTCCAGCAATGGATCATAAATTCACAGTCCATCATACTATTCACTTGGCCATGTCCAGCACATACCTTCTCGTTAATAGTTATTTTTATGTTGTAATATTTCATATGAGCATAACATATTTGTAGTGACTTTAAACATTAAGCACAAACCTAGATTTATACTGCTTTATTTCTGAATTTCAGCAAATTCTAAAGCTACTAGAACTAGAAATTGATTGAAACTGAAAACAAATCTTACACAAAATTTGTGAGTTAACTGATGTAAAGGGGTTTTAGTACAATTGAAACACAAACCTGTTATACTAGAGTCAGTAGTAGAAGACAAGTTACATTTTTGTATAACGTTTCTAATAAAAACTTGTGTACACTAATTTAGGATTGAATAGAAGAAGTTTAAATTCTGACAGAGTAGCAGCTGAAAAAGTTATTTACAATTTACTCAGAGAACAACACGTTTTTACCTTTGAAAAATTTATTATTTTTGCATTACTAAGTTTCGTATTGTATTGCTTTTGTGGCAGTAATACTGTAGAGTGAGCAGGTATCATTACATTCATAATACTGAAAGAAAATAGTTCAATGAAACATAAAATCATCATTTTACTAGAAGTTAATAGTGATTCTTTAGCCATCACATTTACTTTTGTACAAACCTTGAGATTTTCTATAGTTTCTTTAATGCCAGGTATGTCAGTTGGATATGGTGTACCACACATGAGTGTTTCTGTCTCATCCAACCAAAAAATTAAATCCAACATTTCTTCTTTCACTTCAGCAAGCTGACTACTGTCTTTTTCTAATCTGTAATAAAGAACAAATTTAATATATTACATTTTATTAGCTGAAACTGGCTTACAATACTAAAGATTGTGATGATATATTAATATTAAAATTATACAGTATTTGTTTGACTTTCTGTTCATACCCAGAACCCCCCCCAAAAAAAAGAAATTGAAAAGTTTTTTTTGACTTTCACAAATCTTAATTACCAACAGCTTTCCTAAAATATTAATATGATGTTTCAAATCCATTGATTCTAAAACCTGCTGACAACAACAAATTACAGTGGTTAAGTACTTATATAAAGATGGTTTTATAACTTCATTATAGCCTATTTTAACATGTATGGTCATGTTCCATATGAAAGCCAAAAAGTTTTCATTGCAAAAGGCCTTACTATAAAGCTATTGTGTTTTAAGCACATCTCTTCTCCATTCAGGTTTTCCATAATTTATCTAATATATGAAGATAATAGTTTCCAGGTCAATTCAATAAACTGATAACACAGAAATCCACCAGGGTTGCTTCCTGTGCTTTTAATATGTCTTCTTATGAAATAGAATGAATACCTATTTTATTTTACAGCTGTTTGAAGTATGCAACAGTTGAATAAATATGCTGTAGAAGCAACATGTGTACATTTAATTTGTCACATTTTCCAGATGGAGGTCCTTCTAAGCTACATTGTGGATAGCTTTTTTCATTGACCTTTGTTTTGATGAGTCTTCACCTGTTATGAAATACTATACACACTGCGTACCCCAACCAGAATATGACTTGTAGTATATCTCTTTTTGAATTCTTCTGATACTCCAAGTTAATCCATCTTCCTTTGCTTTCCAATGCTATTAAGTACAAATGATATCAACGTCTTGAATATTCTAAATTCCCAATGTGAACACATCTTTATATTAATGTTTTGGACTGGAAAGGACTGTTACACACTTTCTCCAACAACAACAACAACCACAATTTATGGTGGTATTTTACCATCTATGAAACACCAAACACTGTTAAAATGTACTGATAAATGCCACTTCACAACATACTTTATACAGGTCTCGGTTGTCACATGATTTTCTGATTTGCATATTCAAAATGTTTTTAATATAGCATACTCTAGTGTCCTGTGTACATGGACATTACCAAAAATTTTTTATAGTTCACTTCTGTTCATATTGCATCTTTCTCAGATACATGTAAGTGTACATAAATGAAGATTGTATGAATAAACTTGTTATGCTCAGACTTTTATAAGTGTTACCTACAAAAGCAGATGAATCATCTTCATGTATCTCTTCTCATTATGATTTAAAATTAATGCAGAGTTTTTAACCATTTTTTTCACATTAAATATTCCTTAGCACTTTTTAGAATAGAGTAAGGGTGAAAACTGTATTAGTTGTGTCCTGGAAGTGACACTAACTTTTCTCTGCGTGAAGCAAGATCAGTTACTAAACTCTTCCAGCGTCGGTTGATTGAGTCTAACTGCTCTTGCAACAAGACAGCATCTGGTGGAGAACACTGTTCAGCCACTCGACGACCAGTAGTTGTAACCAATTCCAGAAGGGCCATCTTTTCTGTGACTTGTTGTTGCAAACTCTGAAAAAGAAAAAACAAACTTAACATAATATTTAGCTCTGGGAAGAAAATATTCCTTTCAGATAACATGCAGCTCAAAATACATTTCATCTCCAATATAAGACTGAATTCGACATCACATTCAACTCTAGGAAGAAAGAACTGCCATTATATCAAAATTAGTTCTAGGAAGAAAGAACTGCTTTCATATCACATTTAGCTATAGGAAGAAAGAACTGCTTTCATATCACATTTAGTTCTAGGAAGAAAGCATTGCTTTCATATCACATTTAGTTCTAGGAAGAAAGCATTGCTTTCATATCACATTTAGCTATAGGAAGAAAGAACTGCTTTCATATCACATTTAGTTCTAAATTTTTTTCTCCACAATGTGTAAAAACCTTTTACATGTTTGAAGAAAATGAATATCATTTTTAAAATTTTCACAGCTGCATTATGGAAAATCTGTTACTAGTACCAAAACAACTTTTATGAAGTATCAAATTGTAGGACTGTGTAATTATATATATAATAACATCCACACAAATCTGAAAGTGCATTTCAATCCACAGAAAGAAAGTATGTGAGAAAAGTTTAAATATACAGAATTAAATACTGTAAAGAAACCAGAGAATGCACTTAGGTTTTAAAAATTACATAGTGCAAATACTTAACATACTGAAACACAAAAAGGATGCAACTGTGTAAGATGCTGTATGTGGTAATATTTAACTTTTGGATTTTTGGACAATATTTCTGTCCATCCCAAACACATGCTTACATTTTGATGCTAAACAACCTGTCTGAAGACAACAGAAATTTTATTCTATAAAACATTAAGTAAGTGACTACAGTTTAGTGACTACAGGGCATATGCAATTAACTAAAAAAAGTGTATAATATACACAAAGATATTTCAAATTTTATTCTATAAAACATTAGGTAAGTGACTACAGTTTAGTGACTAGAGGACATATGCAATTAACTAAAAAAAGTGTATGATATACACACAGATATTTCACATATACGCATGTGCATCATTTTGTGTATGTGAAATATGCAGATTTTCTTTTAATAAGTGCTACCCCCTTATAAGAAATGCTACAATTATAAACAGTCTACAGTGGTGATTAGCTACCTCTTGGTGCCTCCGAGCATTTTCAAAGTCAAGATCACCACTAGGGAGTCTTGTACGCACAAGGATAGCTTCAGTCTCTGACAGCCAATTACTCAGAGTACGCAAGTTGGCATCAAATTTCTGCCACACGTCTCTCGCTTTGAGCCAACGACTAAAATAGAAAAAAATTGTATCAGATAATGTAAACTACCAAAAAGTACTTAAGAAACCAAAATAACTCAGCAAAATTTTATGAGATGTGTTTAACATCAGTTGGCAATGTCAATAATAGCGTAGTACAACTATATTACCTGAAATTAATTTAATGTTTTATCAAACCTTATGAAAAATCTCCTTTTAAGATTAGAGATTACAATGTAATGTATAGTCGTAAATAAAATAACATAATATAGTGAAAACAATCCAAATCTGATAAAAGTTTTTGAAATCTAAGTGTAGTGAAATGTAATTTGCATTATCCACATGGATATTGTGTTGTGATAGTTTGGCTATTTTTTAAAAATTACAAAAGTTATTATTCAACTTCTTTCACTTTTAAGGTTTTGTTATTTAAGTTGAAATCTATGATGAAGTTGTAAATCTATTGGTGTTACAAGAAGCATGACACCCATTAGTTTCATTGTTCAGGTAATAATTTGCAGAAAAGGGAAAGTGGACTTTATGAGAAAGTATTTCGACATATTTATAAAGGTTTGTAAACACAATAAAACATATTTTAAAAAATGTAGTAATAAATATTTTTTGAAATAAAAGGATGAATTTATTCCCTCACTATATTTATTTATAATGATTCATGTACCAATTAATTTTTTTTTCAACTGTAACAAACAACTAATATAAAACTATAAAATCCATATAATCTGAGTGTTTTCAAAAGGTGGACCTTGTGAAAAACACAAGTTACAGAGTTACAAAGTTCATCACTTTATACTAAGACTTCTCGAACCTACTTGTTATTTTCTGACTAATAACTGATAGATGTATTTTTAACATATTCCTTTAGATTTGAATTGTTCTAGAAGTTAAAATGAATGTGAAAAATAAACTTTGTTTTATTAACAAATAAACTCAAGTTGTGTTTTATTAAAATATAGAAATCCAATCTCACTTATGTCTTTCACTATATGCTTGCTTCACTTTTGTCCATTCCTCAGAAAGTTTGTCCAGCACCCTGGAAAGTTGTTGGCTTTCTGTTCCAGACTTCTTTTTAACCAGTGCTTGACCTTCTGTTTTCACTGATTCCAGGTTGGGTTTCAGTGACTCTAAAGCACCTTTCACAACCTGCAATATTTAAAGGCAAACAAATACAAGTGAATATTCCACTTTTAACTTAAGTTGACTGTGCAGGCAGAATTACGTCTAGATGTTTTACAAATAACCAAGAGCATTAAAAGTCAGACTAACATACCACTTATGAGTATCCATCTCAATCTCTAACTTTTGACTTCTTTCAATTACAATAATATTTAAGTATTTATTATATTTTCTTACAAATTACTTGAACACAGAGGTGATGAGCTTTAGTACATGATGAAAGGTCTAATTAAAATACAACTATGCTAACGTCTTTTAGTGTAGACCTATTCTAAATTATACAATATCTTAACTTTTAAAAGCATGTAATAAAGTTGCTAATATTTAATTTCCCTCAACTATAATATATCATATAGTTTAAAATCTGATAATATTAAGTGATAAAAACTGTCTCCAAAACTCATGATGACAAGAAACCAACTTGAAGTAAAAATGCATTCTCAAGACACCAGGTAAGTGTATTAAAAACTTTAATTAAAATAAAGTAAAAAACAACATTTCAACCTTCTTAGGTCATCTTCACATTAACCAGTGGTCTTGGAAACTAATATTTATTTACTTGAAAAGGTTTCTATTTAGATAAAGGTATATAATTTTGTCAAAAACTGCTACAATAAAGAAGCTCAGTTTCTGAAATATAAATGAACTGTACACTAAAATTGTTATTTTGGCATTAGAAACATCATTATTTGCCCAATAATGAGATTCAAATGACAATAAACCATTTGCAATCAATACAATTATTATTTTGAAGGGTAATAAAAAAATCACAGAACATTGTATTGCACCTTTAATTCACTCTCCTGCTTGATAAACTCTTCAAAATCTTTACCAACAAGTTCTGGCTGGTGAAGTTGTCGGTTAACAGAGGCAATGGCTTCTCTTAACTTTTCAACCTTTCCTATGAAATTTGAAGAAACATTTTCAGTTCTAGAGTTATTAATTTCAGTGCTTGGACTCTTTTCTGTCTGAGTAACCACAGTTTTGGTGTGTGGAAACTCTGGTTTCTGTAGAGTACTAAGCTGGGCTTCAGCCTGAAGCCACAGCTGAACTAGTCGTTGGAGCAGAAACTGTAGAGCACTGTGTGGTACTCCTTGTTCCTGTAGTACTTTGGCTCGTTGTTGTAGTGCTGCCACCTCTTGGCCTACTTTACCAGCTTGTTCTTGTACAGCCTGAAGGTAGGACAAGGCATGTAAAACATGTTGCAGTATTATCTAAGATATAATACTTTGAAAATCAGCAACTTAATAACATTTACTACAAACAAGTTCAGAAAATCTGGAAAGTCTACTTTAATAATTTTATGCCATTTAATATTTGAATAACACCACATTCAACTTGGTAATAAACATAAGACTACTATATTAACCTACTAATAGCTGTATATCAAATGAAAGGATTAATGACACTTATACAAAACTATAATTACTGGAACCTCAGCTGAAAAATCTTATTTTTAATTACAGGTTATGGCCCACTAAAAATATAATATTTAAAATGCAGGAGAGCAAAAACTTCTTTATAATTTTTCCTGTGTTAACATAACTTAGATGTTTACTTTGAATTTTTTAATCTGATATGTCATGTACAACTGAATAAATCATTGGATGTCACAATTAGTAAAATATAATTTAAGAAAAATACATTAGAAGTTTTATATATTACAGGACTTGCCTGTTACTTTTGTGGTTCTGTAATTTTATTTAGAAAATAATTAACAATAGGAATAATTATAATAATTTTTAAAAATTACTTCATAATATTAATTATAAAACAACATTAGGTTGATTAGCACAGCCACTGCTGTCGTGTTCCGAGAGGAAAACTATGTTGATCCCCATCTACTAATACACGTATTAAGTTTACCTAGATTGTGCACTGCAACTTATTTGTCACACATTGTTTCAATTAATGCTGAAAAATTAAGTTTCCTTAATAATAAGCTAAATTCTGATAATAGTTTGTACAAAATACTTAGATTTATAAGTAGATAAAAATTTGGTAATCATATTTCAGAAAAATGATATCGGTATAGAATTATTTAGTTCATACTGTTGGAAACATCCAAGATAATCCAAAACAGGTAAAACTGACTGCATTTCACTTATTGTTGATGTGTACAAACACTTTAGCTAAGTGCTATGTTTTGACAGAAAATTGTTTCAGGAAATCAGAGTCTTTTTACAAAGTTTGAATTTTAAATTTCCTTCATAGAATTTTAAATATTTCTTCTCTGATAGCTTATATTTCTGAAACACTCAA
Source organism: Carcinoscorpius rotundicauda (assembly GCA_011833715.1). Classification (NCBI taxonomy): domain Eukaryota; kingdom Metazoa; phylum Arthropoda; class Merostomata; order Xiphosura; family Limulidae; genus Carcinoscorpius; species Carcinoscorpius rotundicauda. The sequence continues at coordinate 33,405,042 of CM022404.1, read as the reverse complement.
GTCTTTTAATGTTACTTATTGGAGTGTTTATTGAAATAGTCTAAAACAAAACAAAGAAAGAGCTTGAATTACATGCAACACTTTTTAGTGACAAGAAATGAGTTGTAAGCATGGTCTGAAAAAGAGTTATTTTAGCCAAAACAATACAAAATATTTATTATACATAAAAAAAATTCTGTTTTAGATATCTGGTTTTGTCTTTAAATTTTGTCATGATACCACATTCTCTTAGAAAAAAATTCAAAACTAATACTTTAATTCTCATCATCATGATTGTAATTACTTACAAATAATTTTTTAAGCTATAGTAACTGATTCTCACTTTCTGACTGTTTCTAGCTTGTTCTAAGTTTTGAAGAAGACTAACAAGTTGGGCAAGTACTCTATCACGCTCTTCTTCCAACTTCTGCCAGTTTGACCTCAACTCTCTTAGCTTTTGTTGCTGAGCATTTCCTTCTCTCTTAACCATCCTCCAATTTTTAGAAATTCCTTCCAATTTCTTCTTTATCTGGAGGACTTGAGAAGATTCTGATGGACCAATCCGATGAAGCATCTTATCCCCTTCTGTGCTAACTTGTACTACTCGAGAGTCCATATTTCCAATACCTTCTCTGTTTTGCTGAAATGATTACCAAGAGTTTTGAGTACATTTAAAAATATTTTGTTGAAAAAACAAAACAACAATAACTTATTAGTATTAAAATTACAATAAATTAACGTGTTTGCATTATTTATTGAATGTCAGGGAAAATCCAAAAACTCTTACTTAAGATGCTTCGAATACAAACTTACAATGGATATTTATAATTTTATGTACACATACACAAAAAATGTTATGTTACCATAGGACTGTACACTCTGAGACATGATGAAATATCCTATAAAGTTACTGAAGTCTTTTCTAAAAGGCAACACATTAAATAATATTCTTATTAAGCTTATTTAGTGGAACTCAACAGAATATTTCTGTTCAGTTTAATGTTGTTTTTTATGCATCATCATATTAAACAAAATACCTACCAAGTTCAGTTAGTGTATTTGTACACACATAAACATATTTGACAACACTTCTTTCAAGATTTGTAAACGTCTACTGTACAAATCTATTATGTTTAGTGATGGTCTTTTTGTACATATCAACATATGATATTCCTACTGAGTTCATTGATACATCTACCACGTATAAATGTATCTATTATCTCAAACAAGATAACATTAAAATAATAAAGGAAATACCACTGTAATCATGAATCCCAATTGATTTCTTGGCAAAACAAATAGCAACTTATAAGACACTAACAAATTCAGACCAGTATATGCCACTGTAACCATGAGTATCAATGAATATACATATAAAATAAGTGGCATCTTATCAGATATAAACCACTTTCAACACTCTTTATCATTGCTTTCTTTCTGTGTGCTGGACTGGACCACAGTAGATCTTCCCCCACCATTAAATTTACCACAGAAAAAAGATGAACAACTGGCAACTATTAACTTCAGTATCACAAGACATGACACTCATTTCAAAATAATATTCACAGAAAAAAACAACAACTCACATTTAACTGTATATCTTCTGAGTTTTTGAACATGAAACAAAACAAAAACCTAAAACACTAGAAAAATATTTAATACACCTACAAAGCTCTGTTCACCTAACAACCTTAACAAATTACTTTAACTTGAAAAATTCCCCCCCCAAAAAACTGTAAAAAATATTATACAAATAAATGTTTATCAGAAACACAATACAAACCTAACCACTAATGCAAAATCCAATGAAACAACCAATAACAAAACAATACACTGCTGCATACCTCACGTGAGAGAAATCACTAAAAAAAACATTTGGAAAAAATAAACTTCCCATCCAACACAACATTATAGTAACCATATAGGTGTTATAAATACTGACCACTTTTTAAGCACAAATTAAGTAAGATAAACAACACAAACCTAAGAAATATACAGCTAATTACCCACCTAATTTTTCAACATGTGGTGCATCTAAACTAGTTGGGTAATTAACTTTATATTTTTGTAAATTTATTTTGTTTTTCTTACTTAATATATGTTTAAAATACTGTTAATCTTTACTACATCCATAAAATGCAATTCTGTAATGAGTTTCACATAAGTAAAAGCAGCTACAGAAACAGAAACTAGGTCCAAATGAACATTGTTACTCATAAATATATTTATAAAAAACACTACAATACAAGACAAGCCAACATAAATGAATCAAAAATTAAAAAGGCTCTCACAAGTAAAGAAACCCACATTAAACTAAATCCAAAGGACATGTTAAAAAACTACACTAACTTTCACCAAATATGGATATGTATAGTGCACTTTCTGCTTTTTTGTATCTTGATGATCATACTATAGTTTTATTTGAATCCAACATTAAACTACAATGTCCCTTAAAACTTTGTATTTTAATATCTTTTTATTGTTTCAAAATATGTTCATACTTACTTTAATAATTAGTTTTTAAATCACCTTCTTAATCTGATGATGAATCTGAACAGGTTACCTCTTTGCGACACCTGTTTTTGTGGTCTTTAATAAAACAATTTATACCATCTATAGCAGTAATCTACAGTTTATTAATTTTAAGTGCATTCCTCAGTATTACAGTGGTGAAAATATGTTCCACATATCAATATTAGTCAATAGTTTTATTTGGATTTTAAGATCATATAAAAATAATTTACAGAACATTTTTTTACCTAACAATATCTAAGTAAAATAGAATATTACCTAAAATACTGTGTCAATTTAACTATTATAGAAAAAGTGCAATATTTTTACCAATTTTATATCATCATGTCAAAGGAATATTTTAACATACCTTTTCTATTTCATCTATTTCTCGTGTCACATCAGGAGACTGAAGATGATAGCCATCTTTAAATTTTTTGTCCATATAATCAATAGATTTCAAAGTGTCATCAAGTTTCACTATAAAATCTTCCAGTCGAGGGGATCCTGGTTCAGAAGACGATAGCTGTACAGGAGAAGCCCGAAGTTCTGTTACCACACTTCTCTGAACTTCAATGACCACCTCTGTTCGACCCTGCTGTTTTTGCTTGTAATAATTATTCAGAAGTCCATAAATATAGTAATATTTAAAATTGACTTTCTGTGCATAGTATTAAAATTAAAATAGCATAGGATCAATACACATACATGACTTGATTCAATACCATGCTTCTTTACATAAAAAGAAATCACTTATTGCATTTATAATAGTTCTAAATTAAAATTTTTACATAAAAAAACAAACAAATTCCTCAATTCAATAAAATTGAATGAAATTGCCTTCAAGTAAAATAGTAACTCTGTCATCAATTATACAATTATAAACAGAATAGACTCTGGATATTATGAATATGCAATAGTAACAATGTTATTATCTACAAAAATTGACCCTTCATAGCTTTTCTTCAGGTATTTTTAAAAGGTAATCCCTGAAAGAAAGTTACAAGTTGGACAAGCTTCTTTTACATAATTATGTTGTACACTTTATAATAACATTTACTTGCAATAAAATAACAATATTCTCAAGTGTAGGACATAACAACTTGAAACTCTTCTCTATGAGGAAAGCTCTAACAGAATTTCTAACCCGATGTGGAATAATCAGCACAAGAATGATCAATATTTTTGTCATTGCATCATTCTCACACCATTTTTAATAAAAATAGTTTTAACAGTAATTTTATACGTGAATCTGGAAATGGTAATACATCTCCATTGTCAGCAAAGCATATACTGTGGCAAAATGACATGGTTCAAATGTATCCATTTTCACTTGTGTTACTAATCCATAGTTTTAAAATGTCCAACTTTCTTTAAAGTAATGTGAAATATTTTATCAAGTTATATATGCTATAATATCTGATTATTTGGACAAAAAGAAATTTACATTTCTATTGTAATTAAAATGTGTAGAGCACTTCAAGTATAAAAATAACTAAACATTCTGAATGAGTATTTGACATTTTAAAAAGTAAAAGTACCTTAATTCTGTCTGAAACAGTGTCCCAACGTTGATTCAAGTGTGTCAGCTCAGGTTCCACAGTTTGTTGGTACCTGTCTCCCACTCGAATGAGCTCAAGAGCATCATCTCGTAGGTCATCAACCTTGCTACTCATGTCAACTAATTCTGAATGCAAAGTCTACCCATGATTAGAGAAGAAACAAACATTAATTGGATCTTGTATTTTTAAAATCCAAGCATGATTTCTTACATAAAGTTGAAGTTCTACAGTAATGAATGTGGCATGTTTATAAACTTTGTGTAAGTACATATAGCATTTTACAGAAAACATTTTAAAAATGAAACCATGAGGAACAATAAGAGCACAGTTTTACAAACATTAAATCCAGTTGGCACAGAGATTCAGTAAAAGCAATAACTGTTAACATGTAACAATTCTTTTTACTTTTTCACATTTTTTAATGGTTTAAAATAAAATATTTTCTGAAACAGTAAAAATATACCTTTCACTTTGGAAAGGTAAATAAATAATGCTTCCTGCATCACATGTACTTCCGAGATGACATTTAAAAAAAAATATTTATCTATAATAACAAAAAATAACACCTCACAGAAAACATTTCAGACAACCGTGAAGCAACGCATTTCTTATTAAATATTCATCTACATTACTATTAAGTCACAGTGAAAGGTTTGTTTTTGTTTGAATTTTGCACAAAGCTACTCAAGGGCTATCTGTGCTAGCCGTCCCTAATTTAACAGTGTAAGACTAGAGGGAAGGCAGCTAGTCATCACCACCCACTGCCAATTCTTGGGCTACTCTTTTACCAATGAAAAGTGGGATTGACCGTCACATTATAATGCCCCCATGGTTGAAAGGGCGAGCACATTAGGTGTGACGGGGATGCAAACCTGTGGCCCTCAGATTACAAGTCGCACGCCTTAACACGCTTGGCCATGCCGGGCCCAAACACACAGTGAAAGGAAGCATTTCACACTAGATTTTTTTTTTATCAGTAGTTCACCATTATGTGATACATTTCACACTAGGGATATAACAGTCACTTCATAAACTAGGTGTAGATTAAAAAATTAGTTATATTCAAGATTGGAAGAAACAAGTGAGGGTAAAATAACTACTTACAGGATGTTAGGTTTCAAAATGCTCTTAACTAAACTACAAGGTTCTCCTTGGGAGACAGATACTTAAAATGTCATCAAATGAAACTAATATTTTTACTCCAGAGTGCTTCTAGACAATTCAACATAAAACCAAAACATTAGATAAGAACAAACCAATCTGTCAAAAATTAATATATACTTGTTTCACTTCTTTATCTCCCAAACATGAACTACTGATTTAGACCTGTAAATGAAATGCAACATCAAGTGTATTGACATGAACATCGAATTTCTGAAAATCATACCTGATAAAACTTTACTTTTTGACAACACATTAAATGATTTATAAAAACTAAATATGTCTACCTTGTAATGTGTGACAATTGTTTACAAATTCATTAATTTAGTGCCTGTTCTAATTGGCAAACCTCAGATTCAACAAGTATAGCTTACCAAAAGAGTCACAATTTGCACTGTAAGATTTAACCAAAAAAATACAAGACTTTGGAGTCACATGATTAATTTATTATGTATTCTTTGTAAAATATACAATATGTCTGATGTTATGACACTTTTGAAACATTTTATTTGGTCTGTTTTAAATTATTAGGATACATATTCTTTCTTATACTAATTACTAATACAAATTTCATTGATTCATATGAAAATAGTAGTTAATCATTTAATGCAAATAAGGCTAAAACATATCTGGTGTCTCTGTAATGTGCAGAGAATCAATAAGGCACCAACTAACCCTTTTGAAATCAGTCAGAGATCAAAAGCCTTGTCATTGCATTTGTTGCCTTGCATTCAAAGTGTCATTCAACTATTATTTTATCAATTTATGTAATTAAGTTTGGTATCAAATTGTAGATTATAATTCAAATTTACATATTATACATTGTTTAATTTTTCAGGTTAAAAGTCAATATTAAAAGCACACCTAAACAATTTTTTGTGTTATATAGTATGATAAATGCAGCACCTGTACATATTAGATGTTTGTGTTGTCAAAATACGGAGCCTATTATTTAGTATGAATTACAAAATCAAATTATCAACATTGACAAACTAGGATATAAATTAAGAAATTCATATTATTTTAATTTCCTAAGATATGTCTTATGTACCAAATTAAACACATTGGCCCCCATTCTCTTCTATCCATTTTTCAAAATGATCCCTTATGTACACTTACTTCAATATATGACATACAAATAACCAATTAATAACTTAGAATGTCCTACTAATGGTTTTCTCAGCCATTTTAATCTGTTAAAAGGCTACCATATTTTCTTGAATCAAGATTTCAACCTAGACTTAGGTTGCTAAGCTTGATAAATTATAGTGGAATTCAGTGGTATTGATATAGTAATTCATGATTTTTTGGTTATTCAACTGTATATATGGAACCTAAAAAAATATTTTGTTTCATATCCTCCAAATGCAAAAATCTTAAAAAGCTTAGCAACTTAGATCTAGCAGCAACTGAGTTTGAAAGTTGTAGCTAGAAAAGATAATAATTTGCTTCATTTATTGTTCTATATTTTAAGAAAAATAAGTTTAACTTATTTCTAAATAGTAATAATCTACATACATTGTATAACAATTGAAATGTGACTATATACATAACAAATTACTAGTCCACTAAAACACACCCAAGACCGGGTAAATTTGCAAAGACTAAAAAGGTCAGTTTTAGATTACTGAATATGGTAACTAACATGAGTGCACTTGTGCTGCATCAATGCAAGTTGTGTAATGTTAGTCATGAATGACTGGAAGGTCAATATATTAAAAAAGAAATAAAAATATACAATGTTATGAGAGTTAAGCTACTTAGACAAATCATTTTTAATTTTTCATTAATTCGTAGTCGTTTGAGCATGAAAAAAGCATAATTTATATTTATATCTTAATTTTTCTATGATGGTTATGAGGTCAGTCAAATTGACAGACCCCACATAGTTAGATAGAAAAAATTACAAACAAAATATGAAGTCTTACTGAAAACAAATGTTTGAAGTGAATTTATGAGATTCTAGAGATAAAAGAAATAATATTTGAAATTTCTGGGACAAAGAATATTTTGCACTACTAAAATAAATTTTTAGTGAAAATACTTAATTAAAAACCTGATTTATTGTGTACCAAAAATGTGTAATCTTTACTGAATCTACCAAGACTTGTGACGATACACATGCTACATCAAAAGTTATACTATGTATATACACAAGTGCAAAAGTGAATATGAACTCATGTATATTATATTGAGCCCATTGTGAAAGGATTAAACACATTTAGTGCTGTAAGAAGAAAAGGGTTAGCAGGAATATGAAACTTCTCTATTAATCAAAATCAAAAACAGCACACTATTTAATTTATTCCCAGTTTTTCCTGATGATCAAAGGTTTACCTTATGAAAGTGCTTGGGTTTTTCTAATTGTCTTATATTACACACTACATAGTCCTCTGGTCCATCAAAAATGATACACTTGCAGATCACTGAGAAGTGACAAAGCTCACTCTAAACACTTCATGAAAGACACACTTTGCACTAACACTTCCTCTACTTAAAAATGAGTAAATACACTTCTCATTATTCTCCTAGGCCAACATTTTATGTACGTTAAATAAAAGTTACAGCTTAACTCTCTCATTGTGGGCTTGGTCAATTTGAATGACCATGTGACCTCTTTGTACTCATTTATAGTCTTTATAGATTTAACTTTTCTAACTTTCAATATAGCATGTACATCTTCACAAAATTTGACAGTGTTTCAGTTAACATCACGTCTTTCATGTATAAAATATAATATTTTCTGAAGTATTTTTAATAAACTCATATAAGGATAGGTCCATGAATATAGAGTATTTGTTTTGAATACACAGTGCAAAAAGTAATTTTCTTAAGATTAAAAATACTTTTCATCTCAAAAATCTCAAATTTGCATTGTGTAATCTCCTAAATATACATTTCAAAAGTTTTTTTTCAGTAAAACTACATTTTATGTGTTATTTTTTTACCTTATCTCAAAACAGGGATTGGTCAATTTGACCAACCTTGTAACTGCTAAAAACACACACGCACACACATACAAATAAATCTAAATTATCCCTATTTTTTTTTTTCTAGAATGACTTCAAATTGTAACTTGAAAATACATTTGTTTATCATAAGTAACTTTATGCTTGTAACAATACACATCTGTTTTATTGTTCTTTGAACCATATCTAATTACTATTCATGGTATTATGAGTTGTAAATCACTTGCAGCTCATGTTACACTACTGAATTACATTACTTACATGCTGCTCACAAGCATGGCTTGTGAAACATTTTCATTATATCATTATTATTTATTATACCTAATCAAATATTAACTTATCTAAAAATATCCCTAATTTAACATTTTAGTTACTTTTATAATAATAAATAAAGAATAAAATGAAAATCAAGAAAAAAATTACGTTTTTTTTATTGTTGATTGTCAAGGACATGTAAGCTTACTATTTTATACTAAAGGTAGTAATGCACTAGATAATTTGTATTTCATTAAATAATGCACTAAAGAACATAGACTAATAACATGCAAAAAGCAAACAATTTCCCTAACTTATTTTGACTTCCTAACTATGGGACAAAAACTGTTACAAATTCATCAAAGCTAGTCAAATGAATGTTGCTTGTACTATGAGTGAAACTGACTATTCTCTGTTCAGAACATAATGTAAAAAAACACATCATTTCACTAACAAAAATCTTGACTTTTCTCCATGATAAGTAATACATAATTAAACATAAAATAAAACCATAAATAAATCCTGAAAGAGAGGATGTAAGAGGTAGATGTGCTAGAAGAGGTCTGATTTACTATTCAATAGCTCTATAACAAAACAAAATTGAATATAAAAATTATGTTTTTTCTGAGCAACACCAATTCTATAGCGAGTAATTTAATTTTGTACTTTTTCAAGAGACTGTGGATAAATAAGAGACAACAAAGTGTCCAGAGAAAATATGTCACATACCACACTAAAGGAAATTTAGGATTTATTTACATATTGCTTTGTACAGTTACAAATTTAAAACTCATATTCTGTTAAAATATGGATTATTAGCTTTTGTGCTATACTAATTGGTATGACAAAAACTGTTTAATAAAATTTAGAATGTAAGACAAACTTTCTGTCATGTGTAATAAAGGATACTTGAGGTGAAAGGAAGGGTTAATTCAGAATTTACATTTATATTCTGTATATCACTCTAGAAATAATAAAATTTTACTGTGTCACTCCTTATATCAAAATTGTTAATTTTTCTTTAAAATTTCATACAAACAAAAATTAAAAACTCACTTTTAGCCTTTGTGTATGTGAATGACCAAACTTAGTTTCAGGTGAGAGTTTCTCTAAGGAATCAAGTTCAGTTTCTGCACTAACAAGCCAAGACTTCACTCTTTCTAGTGAACTCATAAATTCTTGTAGTCTTACAGATCCTTCTTGATCAGTCTCCTGAGTTACAAAATCAAATACGAGTTTTAAGCAATAATATTATGAACTATTTGCATGAATATTTATAAAACACATGTATAAAAATCCAGAAACAGTGTTGGATTTGTCACAAAACCATTTTCTTAATTTATTCAAAAGTAAGCTTACAACAAACATTAACCTATAATCTTCTTGCAAGATCCTTCATAATAATTGTAATTAAATTTCTGACAAACATCAAAAGAGATTTACAAGTTTGTTTTTATGCTTACTACCTTGTTCGTAAACTTCACATTTAAATTAGTACAAAGGAATTTTTTTCTCTATTAATAAAATTTAATCCTCCAATTTTCTAACTAAAACATATTAACACTTCAGATTTGAGTGAATAGTGCCAGTACCTGCCCACAAATCCCAATTTATTTATCAGATGTTGAATACATCCAACAATGTTTATGTGTATTTGTCTTAAAACTAATGCAAACCATGTTATTATCTAGCTTTTATTAATAGCCTAGAAGTTCTGTGAAGCACTGTCATTTGATTTAAAAAAAATTTTAGATCAACATTAGAATGCACAAAAAATCAGAATTAGCATGTGTGTGTGCATACATACCCTTATAAAATCTAAAGAAAATGAGTCCTCCAAGGTACAAGAACAAGCAACGAAGTGGAAGGTTCTGATAACTGTAGAAAATAAATTGCCATTCTATATACTAGAAAGCATATTCTGAGTTATACAAGTAAGAATTAGTCAGCATAAGGACCAGGAAAGCAGTCTGATGGGCATTTGTAAAACCACTTTCAGTGTCAAGACAAGTAACAGATTCTGATATGTTTAATAATACAGTCTGTATAAGGACTGGGAAAATAAAACAAGAAGGATAAAAGAATCAATAATCAGTATAAGCAAAAATAAAATAGATTCTGAAGAATACAAGTAACAATACCTTGTATAAGCACCAAGAAAGTTGTTCATGAAGAATACAAGCGACAATATTTTATATAAGCACCAAGAAAGTTGCTTCTGAATAATACAAGTGACAATACGTAGTATAAGCACCAAGAAAGTTGTTTCCGAAGAATACAAGAGACAATACCTGGTACAAACACCAAGAAAGTTGTTTCTGAAAATTACAAGCGACAATACCTAGTATAAGCACAAAAAAAGTTGTTTCTGAAGAATACAAGTAACAAAAGATTTTATACATGTCAAGAAAACATGTTTTGAAAATACATGCAAGTCAACGTATGAATTGAGAAGGGAAATTGTTATGGGTATAAATTTGCAAGAACAAACAGCATGTGACAGTGATTATTTAGAAATCAATGTTTAATAAATACGTCTTAAAAATTTAAATGGTTTAAAAATTGAAGAATCAGATCCTGTTGCAAAAACAAAAAACACCGAGGAAGTGTGTCTTGACACGATACAGAATGACCACTGACGGAATTGTGTCTTGACACGATACAGAATGACCACTGACGGAAGTGTGTCTTGACACGATACAGAATGACCACTGACGGAAGCGTGTCTTGACACGATACAGAATGACCACTGACGGAAGAGTGTCTTGACACGATACAGAATGACCACTGACGGAAGTGTGTCTTGACACTATATAGAATGACCACTGACAAGGCATGTTCATGTGTTTAAAATAAATATGGTTTTTGACTCTTCATTCTTACACATGAAAATGCAGTGCACATTTTTCTTGACATACACGTAAAAATCATATAAAAATCTAAAGATACCTGTATAATTATAAAGGAAGTCTTTAAACAAAGCAAATTTCAGCAAAATGTCAAATAAAAATTCAACTAAATATTAAATACCACCATGGCTTTGCAAGAAAAACAAGAATTAGTTATAACTGTAGTGCCCCATTTTGTGTAATTTTACAGCAAATGTCAAAATTCAAAGATCAAGAACACAAGATATTCTTGTAGATAAAATATACAAATACTTGAAATTTAGTAAGAATTAAGTTAGAATGTCTGCTATAACAGCCACATCACTGGCCAGCTAATGAAATATGTGAAAGAAGCCAAAGAAATGACTCCATTCCTTAAATAACACTCAAGAGGTACGTATTTCATGTTTATTGGCACAAAGCTACTAGGCTATCTGTGCCAAACAAGATGTAGTATACTACAGGGTGGTCACTAGAAAAGTGGAAAATTTGTCAAACAGCTATTTATTTTTACAAAGAATAACTTTTACAAAGTATTTTAAAGGCATATGTTATATTACACTCATAGATGCTCAAAATGTTGTCCATGCACTTCAGAGCAGCGTCTTAACCTAGAAATCCGAGCTCGTGTAGAGTTTCGAAGGGTAACTTGTGAGATATCGTTCCATCAAATTTTCCGCTTTTGTAGCAACCACCCTGTATAATGATATTTGGAAATTAAGGTTAAAATCTGTAAAATTAACACCTACCAGGAAGACTGAGACATTAAGTTCAAACTTGCTGTCAGTCACCTGAAGTTGGCCTTTCCAATCCTGGGTTCAGGTCAAAATAAAATTTAAATATGTAAAAGAAATCATGCTAAAACAGTGTATGGTCCAATAAAAACCTTAAATTAAGTTAAAAAGTTCAATGGCTCTTAAAAATGTAAAAACATGAGAGAGGTGGGTAGCATCACCTATGACATTGGCTGATGTCAAGGGTAAACCTACCGTATAAATATGTTTAAAATGGTATTGTCGTTCTTGGTTGTAACGACGGCATGACAATTAAATATGTACAATTGTGACTTGAGTGCCACACAGTCCACACATTGGTGCATCAGTACCAGATAAAAGGATATGGTGAGTTAAAAAAACTGTGACCAATGTGTAGCCTAACACTGAAGAGAAATGGAAATATTATATGACTTAACAGGATAAGCACCAGCAAATATTTGTGATGGAAATTATTATGTCTCAATTTTACTGTCCAATGTATTTATTTCTACTTTCCCTTTTGAACTCTTATAAGTCTAGGCTTTCAGAAACAATCCAGCTTACAGTCAGAAATGGAAATATTGTACAACTTAACAGAAGAAAGAAAAAGTAGAGTGGCCAGAACAGGCAAATATGACAGTGCTTTGTTTGTGGCCCAATAACTTAGAAAAAATATGCACCAATTTAAGGAATACGAAGTACAGATGTTGGTGATTGGCCTGGAATGCGATTTTTTTCTGTTCTCAGAGTACTAAGAAGCCAGGTAAGATCTCCTGGTAGTCTACACTTGGTCACAGATTAAATACTGCCTACCCATGATTTATATGAATGCACAAGGTGTAGTTTGTTTTAGACATTCACTCAAACCTACAAAAAGACTAACTGCACTAACCATCCCCAAATCTGAGATGATGGACTAGAAAGCAGCTAATCAACAGCCAACTGCTGTAGGCTACTCTAGTTGAGTACTGAGACTTGATCATCACAGACCCAAAAATGAAAAGTGCAATATTGTGGCAACAGGGTAAAAGCTATGGGTCCCTGCCTTTACAGTCCAGCATACAATTCAATAGGTCATCCTCAGGTAAAAGATAGATACAGAAGCCACATTCATGCACACATTAGTACTCTTTTCTGCAACAATACCTTTTAAACACACATAAATACTAAAGTTTGAAAAAAAGCAACATCAAAAAAATAATTGAGATACCAAAAAACTTAAATCAGCAAATTATGTTTAGTTGACATAAGAAGAATTCCTTAAAGTCATGATACATTTAAACCTGAGGAAATATTTATGTGTACATAAAATTCAAAGCATTAACCTCCACTTCTTTCTGACGGTCTCTTAACTTTCTCTTGAGAGTGGTCCACTGCTTTTTAACCTCAGCTATGCTATCTGTAAGCTCAGGCAGACCAGGAGGTTGAGCTATTCCCACGAGAGTGTCAGTCAAGTCACAAACAGATGATAACATTGCATGCCGCTTGTCCATTTCCTGCAACGTTTGCTAACGAACATACAATTGTCTTGGTTTAGATACTGGGAATAAGATATATGCTTTTAAGTTTCACAATTCAAGTTAGTCTGTTTTTTGAAAACAACACTGGTTTTATTTTCTCTCTATTCTCGATTATATACCACCTTTTTATTGTGATAAAAATTATAACCTGACAAATTGAAACCACCAAAACAAATTTATTATTATTAATACAGTTTTTTCTATGATGAAAGTTACTATGTTTCCAATTTACCATCCAATGTATTTATTGCTACTTTCCATTTTGAACTCTTACATGACTAGGCTGTCAGAAACAATCCAACATACAGTCTCTTAAAAATAAAGAGCAAAATTATTGAGCTTGATTTTCGTAACAGAAACAATCTGAAATACAGCAAAAACAATCAATCTTTATTTTACTGTTCACACAATTTACTTCTACTTCATATTTTAATTCCTACATGACCAGACTGTTAAAATCATCTGAATTATAGCAATTTAAAAATTATAGTAAAAGCAATCAGTCTTCGTTTTACTGTCCAAGTAATTTACTTCTACTTCACACTTCACATCTTAACTCCTACATAACTAGATTGTCAAAAAGAATCCAAATTATAGCAACCTAAATATTCCAGCAAAAACAATTAATCTTCATTTTACTGTTCAACTAATTTACTTCTAACTTCTCATTTTAACTCCTATAAGACCAGATTGTTAGAAACCACCCAACTTACAGTCTCTTAAAAAATTACAGCAAACTAGTGAGATTGATTTTTATATCTTTTTATATTTATGCTCCAGATTTACTATTTAGCATATAAGCAAATGAATACTGTCATAATTCTCTATGAATGTTACACATTTTTGGATATCTACAGATACTGTTATTAAAAAAAGAGTTGATCAATGCCATTAAGCACAGAAAATTTGTATTTAGTTAACTACAGCTCCTTAAAATAAAGTAAGGACTAATGTAAAAGACCTTCTTGTTTTTTAATAACAGTGTTATTGTTACGTTTTTTTCGTTGTTTTTTTTAACATAATCCAAGGTGATAATTCTGTTTGGTTACTTCTTAAGTATTCATCAATTTATATTTAAATATAGTTAATTTTTTGTTTTCTTTTGTATGAATATTAATTTCAAGTTTTTTAAATGTATAACAATTTTTAATGAGTTTTGAGATCTTGCAGATTATGTCAGTATGAAAATTTATGAAATGTAGAAACAGATTAAACTTCATATTTTTCTGGCTACAGATTTTTCCTTCAGAGTATTTTTTTCATGTTTTTCATAAGTGATTTTTTAGTGTATTTAAAAATCTATACTTTATTTTTTCAAACCATAAAAATATTGAATAAAGAACATCTTGATGAAATTTTGTAGAATGAACAGCAACTGCCTGTTGTGGAGACACAAGTGTAGAGGACGATGTTTCAAAAGTCTTCCTCCTGTCAAAATGTCCTCTACACTTGTGTCTCCATAACAGGCAGTTGCTGTCCATTTTACAAAGTTTCATCATGAATACTATGCCTGAACAATCTATCAAAGAAAAAATATCTTACTTTTACAAATAATGATTCCTTATTGAGATCCAAAGAACTTTTACTTCTTCTCTGCTCCAGTTCAGTGCCAGTTTTGTCTAGCCATTCCTGAAGAATGCTAATTTCTTTCTTTAGTTTTTGGCTTATTTTCAGGGCTTTTTCTAACACGGACTTGCTTTCTGTAACCTTCAGAAAAGTATCAAACTTACAATACATTTAAATTTAACATAAAGTTAAACACAATTAAGTTAGAATGAAAACATTTTTTTCTAGCCAATTTATATATTCCCTTTGTTACAGTTAATTATCCTCAATATGAAAAAAATATTAATCAAAAAGTATATGAAAGTTAAACATGGTCTGAAATGCTAATTAATATTTTTTTGTTTCTCCTGCACATTGTATACCTGTTTATTCTATAAATATGTTAGTAAATGGTTGCTGACAAAATACTTACCTTAGCACCTAGTTGGTTGTATCGACTTTTCAAGCTATCCAAACGTTGACTGAGTTCCCTAGGGCTCTCAGTTTGCTGGTTTTCCACTATCTGTCTACCTAGTCTTATGACCAATTCTACTTCTGTCTTGATGTCACTTAATAGTTTGTAAAAGTGCTGACAACAAAAACAGAAAACATGGCTGAAATTTTGGTAAGAGAATCAATGTTATACTGATCTTTTCATATTTGGAAATAGTGTTGTACACAATACTTTTCTTTACAAGTAGAAACAGCACAAGTTTTTAGATGCAAATGTGCATCAACAAGACAATTAATTTTAAATGTGTAAAAAACAAAATGTCAATGACAAAAATGAATCTTTCAAATGCAGTTTTAACACTTGAAAACAGCACCAGTTGGAGAATAGTTGATAACAACACAGGTCTGCAATGGTTTTATTGCATTGACCTTTTTATATGTTCTACAGTAATAGCTGTATGCCAAATGGAAAATATCCATTTTTCTCCAGTGAGTAAAGATTTGTCTCAAAACATCATAATGCAACATATAAAAGAAAAACCACAACACATAGTTTTGAGACTTAAAAAACAATTTCACAAAAACACTTATTTCTTTGACATTAGTTTTCTTCCATTTTTATCAATTTGTTTCTATTTCCATTAAGAAATATAAAAAGTAAAAACGTTTTCTTCCCAGTCTGAAAAAATCCTCACATGATAGAAAAAAATGAATATTATTTTCAAAATCTGCATAGCTGAATAATGGAATAATTAAAAACCAAAACAAATTTCATGAAATGTAAAACTCACAGGCCTGCGTTATCTGAAATCAAAACTAAATGCATTTTTGGTTTGTTTCTTCAGTTGTTTGGATGATAATACCAGGACTTGCAAGTTAAATGAAATAACATAATAAGTACCGTGTGTTTAAATTTCAATAATTACCTAAAAAAGTTTATCATCACAAAAATACAAAAGCTTCTTCTGTTCTAGATATCTACTTGAGTTAATGCATAATTATGATTTGAAATTTATAACCAGATAAAGTTTGATTTGCTTTTTGAATTTAACATAAAGCTACTCAAGTACCTATGCTAGATGCCCTTAATTATGAACTGATAAGCTAGAAGGTTGGTAAGTAGTTAACATCAGCCATTGCCAATTCTTGGGTTACTCTTTACTATCAAATAACTGGATTACCCATTACTTTATAATGCCCCTATGGCTGAAAGGGAAATAATGTGTGGCAGTGGGGTTTGATCCTCAAACCCACAGGTTATGATTCGAGCATCACAGCTAACAGACTATGCCTTATATGAAAATAATGAGACAGATTTAACCTTTACAATTGATCATTAACTCTTTATATACAGGAAGGGATCAGAGAGCATGTCATCATATTCGTAAACTCACATTCAATATTCTATTAAATTACTATTTTAATAATTTATGTCAACAAAGTTGGCATCAAATTGCACTTTAGAATTGAAATTTTAGCATTATACATTAATTTCTTAATTTAAAAGTAAATCTTAAAAAGAAAATTTTAAATATTAATTTTTGTTTGTGTCACATGGTATGCCTTCTGCCTTTGGTCAGATTACATTTTATATATACAAAACCCACAGTGAAAAGTATTTTGGTTTGTTTACTGAATTCTAAAGTAATTGAACTGGTTTACATGGAATTCTGACAAAAACAAGAGAACTGTATAGTGTTTAAGATACAATTATGATCTTTATTGTGTAAAGAATTTTTGTGCATACATTTAACTTGTGTCAAATATATACATATAAAAATTATTTCACAAACAAGGAGTTTGTGCTGCTCATTTACTGTAAAATGTATCACCAACAAGTTACAGAGACCTATTTTAGAAGAATTCTTAGCCTAACACATATTATGTGCACAAAACTTGACACATTCATCTTATTCTTTATTACTATTTCATTTACCTTCATAACACTTTTAATTACTTACCATACAATTGTCCATTTTGTCTTGTAAAGTTTCAGGGTCATCAGTTGTTACTTCTAACAGATGAAGGCCTTGCTCCACTTCATCCAGCATCCGAACAACTCGCCCTAGCTTTGGCTCAAAATCTGAAGGTTTCTGGAACTTGCAAAATTTGGTACTCAGCTCTGCAAATCGTTTCTTGTAAATAGAAAAAAAAGAAGAAAAAGAAACTTCTGTAAGTGGTGCATGATTTTGTAATTAAGGAGTTACTTACAGAGCAGTTATGACACCATGTCAAAAATGAATCCACACTGATTATAGTAAAGCATACTGATTTTCATCAGAAAAATCTAATGATTAACTAACTACTATTTATATATATCTGTAAAAAAAGGACTATTCATAAAAACATCAAATACATAACACCTTTTATTTCTAAGGCAGCTTCTGCCTTGTTCTGGGTGTTTTTGAGCTCTATGTTGAGAACTTTAGGTTTGAAGACTTATTTTCTCATTATACCCCAAGTTAAATTTTAGTTGAAAGCTTCTTGGTGTTGCTGTTTTTTTACATTTGTTGATATGGAGGTGTGTTAGTCCTGCTTTTTATTATTATATTTTTTTGTAAATAGTTCCAAATTCCACTACTTTTTAATTCATTATCTCATCTGAGATTTGGTTATTCCATTTTTATTCTTGAAGCATCTTTTAATTTTCCTGAAATTCTATTCTTGTTCCTTATCTACAGTTTTATATTTTTCACATTTAAACTCATGAAAACAAGAGAAACTCTAGGTCTCAAAGAAAATCAGAAATCAAATGGCAGAAGAATTTAGAAACATTTACTGAAACCAGGAAAAACAAACAAACAAAAAACAAGGATAACACACCAACAAAATAAAGATCTCTGCACCTCAAACCTACTTCACAGTTGCCATGAAAAACCAAGGAACTCTCTACCAGTAGTATGTTCCAAGCACCAGAAAATACATAATGAGAAAACAACTCTTTACACCTGAAAGAAGACTTAACATTGAGCTGAAAACATTGTCACCAATAGAAACAAAACAGGAGTTGTCCACAAAAAGCATCCTCTAAGTAACAAACATACAGTGTGAGGTTAACTACAAAGTATATAACTATTTTTTAATTAGGATAAGAAGAGAAATCTTATATAAAAAGAGCTACACTGAACTGATATAAGAGGTATGGTGTGATGTTTATATTTTACGATTTTGTTCTGCATATTCCAATTAAACCCATGCCCTGTATTCATAAAAGCACTAGAAAAAGAAAAAAACCCTGACATTTTCATAATTTTTTGAATTATTCAATAAGTTACTTTTAAAATACATGAAAATATGAAGTTGTTCTTTAATGAATCTGAGAAATTCAATGTTTTTACTGATTAAGAAATAAAAGCTCTTTTTTATTGTTATCATTATGAGATTAATTTCTTTGTACTGCTTACATTTGAGAAAGCTAGCCACAGTGAATAAAACTCCAAGATGTTTTTGGTTGATTATGAAATACTAGACAAACAACAATTGTATGTAAAATATTGTAATTTCTTTCATCTTTCTCAATTAAAATTACTTTCAAAAGTGGTGTGCATAAGTGAATTATTTATTTATTTAATTTTTATTCATTACCTCAGTCTGTACAAAGAGGAACAGATGATGCTATTACATTACACTTTAAATTAGTAATTTTTTAAAAACTGTTATTTAAAAATAAATATTTTTGCAGATATTTGTTTTATACATAATTGTAACTATTTCATAGATAATAGTTCATGGAAAATTTACTTCTGTTCAAACATGATACAAACCTTTTTGCTAATCTTTGTAATTTTGTAATCTATGTAATTTCTGATGTCTATTTTGGGAAAAGATATCAGTATGTATATGAAATAAATTTGATTTCCTTTGTAGTCAGTACTTTACCAGTGTTTAATTAGTAATTTAATTGGCCTGGCAAATTAATACAATACATAGATATCTCAGTCTATTTTATGTTTTGTTGAATGATAACACACCAGGTAAATTGATACAATGACAGCTTGTCACGTTTTACACTATTCAATGATTAATAGGTTTAGTAAGTTGAAACAAACATATCTTACTCTATTTTAAATTATTTATATATAAATAGGTCATGTAGGTTGATACAAATACATTAATTATGCTGACTTTTCCTGTAAGAAAACACAAAATAAATAACATTACTATGTTTATACATCATAATTTACTTTAATTACTTCATTCAGAGAAATATAAAAGTTTCAAAACTTTTAATAACGTGTTTAATTTATAAATTATTATGCATTGTGTAACTCTAAGTTTTAGAAAACTGAAACTAAAATCTGTATCTCATAGAAAGTACAGAGAATCAAAATACAACTCAAAGCATTCAATTGTAGAAGTGATAAAGACATTGCCACAAACTTTCACTAATCGTAACTGTTCTTCTAAGCGATTGGAAGCTTCGTGACGTCCTTGGTGTCTGTACTGTTCTACTTCTTTTTCTAACCTTTTGATGGTTGCCTCATGCTCAGTAAATTCAGCTTGTAGTTGCTGCAAAAAACATTTGATGCTAACAGTCAAATGGCAGGTTATGAAATACTTCAAGACTTCCTTTTCAATCTACTTGTACTGTACCAGAACTATTAATTATCATCATTAATCTTTCCATTTTCAACAAACAGCCTTTATTATTTAGGTATATTTGAATACTTACAAAGTATACTTTAAACAGTATAAAAAGAAAATACAAATTGGTTCTAGATATCTGTGCAAAGCTACAAAAATGGCTACCTATACTAGTCACCCCTAGTTTTGAAACAAGAGAGTTGATATACAACATTTAATTAACAGCATCCACTGCCACCTTTGATTACTCTAATAAAATAGTAGTATTTGACCACCATGAAATGCATCCACAGCTCTAAAGTGCAGTGTATGAGTTTACAGTAATGGGATGAAAAACATTATTGGTTGTGATTTACAGTTTGTCAAGCTAAACCACTTGGACACACTCAGCCAATACAAGAGTATGTTTCTTTGGTGATATTTCAGGCAACTTTCTTTTATGTGTAAATTTTAATTTTTCATTCAGTTCATTATGAATCAGTTCGTCTTCAGATAGACCTGTTGCCTGAAGTGACCTACTGTGAAGATTGACAACTTTATGGAAAACATTTTACATAATATTTTTAGGTAACTTAATAGTTTTAGTGATATCAGAATAACTAGTCCATTCTGTAATACAAGTGGGATTTCAACTTCTGTCTGAGACTTACATTGGTTTGTCTTTTTAAAAACACTTGATTTTAGATTGTTAGTAACCTCATAAGAAAAATTTGGTGCCTATTTATTTTATGATAATTTTCACTTCTGTCAAATACTTATTTTATTCACTACATAATTTCCTCATGTAATGTTTCTTGAATTTGTTTTTACACCTTATCATAATGTTAGACACAAGTATATCCATTTACATAGGTAGATTACCTATCATCTCAAAACTAGTGAATTGTTCATTCAACTTAATGATATTGTTAACCTTTATTAATCTTCTCATCTGTCAATATCCAGCTGTTCTTTTTTAACTAAAGGTTAAAATACTTAAGAGTATAAATGCACATTAAAAGTAAGCTTTTACTGGATTCTTGAACTAAGCCATGCCGTATTTGACAAGTAGTTTGGTTTTTACCTACCAAATTTTAAATCCTTTTGTATTTTGAAAAGTAATTATGAAAAGTTTCACTTTACAAAACGTTTGTGAAATAAGAAATAAATCAATAAATGAAACAGAAATTCAACATCACATTGGTATCCCCCTATACATCTTACACCATCAAACTGAAGGAAAAGCAAATCACACGCCATTACTTGCTTAATGTAACAAATCACCATGTTAGAGAAAGATTAAGTAAACAATGTTTATATAAAGTAGGTTTATGATAAATGTAAGATGTTCAGTATGGAATCTGCCTTTTCCCAATAATATCTTTTACCTTAAAAAAAATAACAGAAAATATAATGTTTATATTCTTGCTAAACTATTCATTATTTCACAAGAAATTCAATAAAAATAGAAGCAAAATTAAGCAAATTTAAACATTTAGTAATATGTAAAGTTTACTTCATCTTATTTCACATACAAGTTATACTTTCTAAACCATTTACAATGAGTTAATGCAGCTTCATGCATAATTCCATATACATACAAGATTTAAATCAAATATTTTACCAATGAATAGTGAGACTGACCATCAGATTTTAATGCCCCATGGCTGAAAGGGTGAGTATGTTCAGTGTGACAGGGATTTGAATCCATGAGTCACAGATTGCAAATCATGTACCTTTACCACAAGGCCAGGTATAAGACTTTTTCACAAGCTCTATGATCACAATGAGGGAGAGAAAGCTACATGCTACTATCTTTGAATTTATAAAACTCAAAAACTATTCACTCCTAATAAATTTAAGACTTTTACCTCATCACATGTCAATTTAGTTATGAGAAAAAGCTGTTCTTGATATAAAAAATCAAAGAGAAAACAATTTTTTACACATTAAATCTCTATACAACTGCTTAATTAAAGAAAAATATTTTTCCCAATGATCTCATTAAGTCTCAAACTACTAATATGTTACTTTAAAGCACAAAAAATATTCAAAGTTCTACTCACAGCATTTTCCTCTGGCACATCCTGGGCTAAAATGTCACTGTCTAGCCTATTTTGCAACACAGTGTCCATGTGTGTGATCCAACCTTGAACTGCTAAAACCTGACATTCACACTGCTGAGCCTGAGCAATTCTACTTTCCAGAACTTGCTGACGCTCTCTTCCCTGAAAAAAACAATGAAATGTGTTATTCTTCTACTCTTTTTCAATATTAACAATGAAATAAAACATTCTGAAAACTTTTCAGCAAGTATGAATATAAAAAATTATTTTACATTGAAAAAAACATCTAATTATATACAATCAGTAGATCTTTTTCTGTGTGTCAAAACATCAAGTAATATATCATTTTCTTAACAAGAATTTTAAAATTACCACTTCCAACACAAATGAGCTTCCCTCACCACCCTGATAATATTAGATTCCATATAATATATTAACCACCAATTCATACATCACAAAATCGATAGAGAGTATTATAACAAATTGCTTTATTTTAATTCTAACACTTTAACACATGTAATGTAGTTCATTTTGCTTATGAATGCACTCAAGAACAGCCAGTTAATATGAGTTATCCTACCAACAATATTCTTGAATTTTCTGTATACATTTTTAAATCAAAGTTCCTTATGATAATTAGATAATTATATACAAATAAATGTGTAAAGAATTTAGGATACACAAATACACTAATGAATCTTTTTTATATGCTTCTCCTTGTCCTCACAATCACAGTTATAAGTAACTAAATTAAATATTACTTATGGAACAGCTTCAAATAATAAATTTTTTATAAGCTTGGATAACATCTAGAAAGAGGAAGTTTATCAGTTACAAGTTGCTAACCTTCTAACATTATATTCACTACTTAAATATCATTATAATTTTTTTGAATTTAGTTTTAACTCTCACAACATGGGCTTGGTCAAACTGACCAATGTCATGACCTCTTTGTACTCCTTTAAAGTCTCTATAGATTTAATACTTCTAACTTTCAATATAATGTGTACATCTTTTAATTAACAAATTTTTAGTAAAATATCTTTAATAAATTAAAAGATTTGTCCATGAATACATTAAGCATTTGTTTTGAGTAGATCACGTGCAAAGTAAATTTCATGTTAAGATTAAAAATACTTTTTCTCATTTCAAAAATCTCAGATTTCCTTTGTGTGATTCTTTTCCCCTCCTAAATACATTTAAAATATTTTTTCCAGTAAAACTTTATACTTAACCTGTTATTTTCTCTACCCTAATGCAAAATGGAATTGTTTAATTTAATCAACTGACCACAGGACCATAAAAAAAGTTCTAAATAGATAAAAAATCCTTCATTTTTCTTTCCAAAATGATTTCAGATTGTAATATGAAACTACATTAATTTATCCAAAGTAGTTTTATGCTCATAACAGTAGTCATCTAATGATAATTAACATTTGTTGTTTTTTTGTCCTTTGAACTATGCCACAAGAAGTTGTAAATCACTTGGGAGAAATGCAGCTCACATGTGGTATGTGAACAATTTTTATTATTATTTATTTTACTTAATCTAAACTTTCCTAAAAAGATCCTTACTTCTACATTTTAGTTACTTTTATAATAAAAAAAATAAACGTGAAAAACAAATATATTACTTACCAACTTTTTTTCTTGCCATCAATTGTTGAGGACTTAAATTTTAAGCCTACATATTGTATACTAATGGTAGTAGTTCTTTAAAACATTTTTATTTAATTTAACATTGCATCAAAGAACATAAAATGATAACATGCAAAAAGAAGACAATTTTCCCTAACTCTCAAAAATTATCAGTGTTTCCAACTATGCAACAAGAGCCATTAAAAATTCATCCATGCTATCTGTTGTGATTCTCTTGGGAACAAAAGTTGTATTATAAGTGAAACTGATGATTATTTAATAGAACCACAATGTTACATAATACATCATTTAACAGATAGAAATCCTGATTTCTACTGGTTATAGGTATTATATAACTAAATGTAAAAGATAATTTTTAACAAAACCTCAAAGAAAGGATGTAACAGGTTGGTGTGGCAGGAGGCTTATTTTTTATTTATAGCTCTATAACCAAACAAAATTGAAGGCTATAAAAGTTATGGTTTGTATAATTAATAATAATTCTATATGAAGCAATTTACATTTAATTTCGTACATTTTGAATGGGTAGTGGATAAAACAAAGAAGGTGTGTAGCGAAAATGTGTTAATGTGCAACATTAGAAGAGGTTCAACATTTCCTTAGACTATTAAGAACTTAAAACTTGTATACTATTAAAATAAGTATTATTAGTTCAGTTTTACGTTATGTTAATTGGTATAACATAAACAAAAAGTAGTTTAACTTCTTTGAATGTAAGACACTAAAACTTTATGTCATGCTCAGTGAAGAATACCTGGGTCAAGAGTTAAATCAATCCTGAACTCGAGACATTTTTTCTTGTTAGATATGTTAAGCCCTGCAACAATCTAATTTATAAATTAATGCTTTGTTCATATTTTCAGGAAATCAGAAGAAACAACTAATAAAAATTACTGAGGAGTAACAAAAATATTGAACCTGAGAAAAATGATTCACTATTCATCACCTGACGAGTTAAGGTGTTCCAACGCTTTGTAATTAGATCAATTTCCTCCTGCAGCAGAGTAGCCATGATATTCTGATCTATAAGAGTCTGAGCAATATTCTGAATAGTTTGTATACGATCAGGAGGGTGATGACGAAGGAAGTTTTCCAAATCCTACCAAATAAATTTCTTTTTAATATTAAAATATAAAGGTGTAAAAAGTGCACATGACAGCAAAATCCATCGAGTATTTAATAATTATAACAAACAAAATAAAATGTAAAAAACCCAGAAAACTGAATACTTCATACATTGATACACAGTTTGTGAAAAACACGAAACTCACAGCATATGTGATTCTCAATTTTAAAGAAATAAAAATTTCTAATCAATGAGCAAGAGTTTTGATTAATATAATTTCACAATTCTTGCTGGAAAAAAATTCCTATTACAAAAAACATACATTGCCACACATTATTAAAAAATTGGTGGTACACTTTCATGAAAGAAAATTATTTAGTTCTCTTTTATTTCAACAGTAATGCTTTCACTTCTAAATAACAAAAAATGTACCCTCTTTTCATACAATCCTATTATTTGATTATTTTTAATATAAGAATAATATATGCAAAAAAAGGTATAAACCTGTATTATTATTCTTACTAAAATAAAAATATTTCATACATCTAGATTTTCAGAGATTTCCTCAGCATCAGCTGCTGACTCTGGTGAACGTTTCAACTTTCTTTCCAGACGATCCAACCAATCTTTCTCAGTCATCATCAGACCTGTTAGAATTTAGCATCAATGCAGAAACAATACATCATTCTTTAATAAACTGAATTAATATTTAAATAGAACATTACAGGATTATTAATATTTTAATTTTTGTTAATCTTTAGACTCATTGGAAGTGCATTTTTTTAAACACTACTAAACTTTCCTACACCTCTAAGCTGACATAAAATCTACTAAAATGAAAAAGCAATTCTGTTATAATATTGTGTGTTTATCAAACACACTTTAATACGAGTAAACTAACTTTTAAATCTCAAAATATGTATAAATTTTTCACTTACTTCTGAATTCTGCATATTTTCCTGTTGCTTTTTTCAAAGCTGAAAAAGAATCCTGGGCTTTCTTCGTCATCTCAGTCAGACGCGTGTTAAGCATCGATAACCGTGATAAGAGTTCTTCCAATCTTGTTGTCCTGCCTCTAGCAAGCATATCATTAATGACAGTTTTCAGACGACGATGGTCTGAAGCTTTTGCATCTAATTTGTCCTTTATCAACTGGAAAAGGAGCATTAACAAATAAAATTCATTTTCATAAGCCTCTGTTCCACAAAAAGAAGATTAACTAATAAATTAAGTCATGACTAAAAATATATTACAATCATAATCACACTATAAAAATGAAGAAAAAAAATATTTTTTTAAAGCTTTCAAGAATCTTGGAAACCAAAACCTTTTAGTCTATCAATTACATTATGAATAAAATAATTATTAAACATTATTTTTATATATACAAGATTAACTAATAATCTTTTCAAAGCAGCTAAAACCATTGTTACAAAAATATTTACAATTCATAAAATTTCTCCTTCATTTCTTCTAATATACACATTAACAAATTTATCTTTCAACAAAAGTTAGTTGATTCAACATCTTTTATGATCAAATATATAAATGTAACAAATTTCTTCCTAACAAAATAATTTCATGATATTTGGTGGAAAACCTTTGACATTATCAGTTTATAATACCTTAAATACAAACATGGTCATGTAATCTAAAGAGATTTCCTTAACTGTTATTTTCAGCTATTCTGATTTCTCTAGATTTTTTTTATATTGTGATTAAAAAAAACTCACTTAAAAATACAATTACGTCTACAATAAATTTTAATAGTTTTTCATTAAACTATAATTTGGAGTGGTTTGAATAATGTTTTAAAAGACAAACTAATTAAGTAACAAGTTTTTGATCACATTTAGTACAAATGTGATTAAAAATAAAGAAATTTAGGATATTATTACTCAAAAAAATATAAACTGTACAAGTGGTAGTAAAAAACCTACTCTATTTGTGTATTTTTTGATTATTGAACATATTTCAAGTAATATTACACTCTTATCTTGCTTATGTCTTTATCATTGCTACTTATAATAAAACAAAAGTCAATGCAAAAAGTTCTTTTAAACAACTCAACAACTGCTGTTGTGTTTGTACAACTAAAATCATAATACATAAACACACTCCTACATACATAATGAATAAAGAACTTATATTTCACAAGTTAGTTTGCTTCAAAAACAATAAAACAAGTATAGAAAACAACTTCCACATCACATTCTTCACGCAATACTTCACTACAACATGTAAAACAGTTTAAACACTTTGTGAGACATTCATCAGCTATGACTCCTTAAGCATTAAGGGAGAGGAAAAAAATCAGTAATTAAACATTTATTATACTACACATTATTTAGATAATACATATTTATATAATATTAATTAACTGTAACATTCATTATATTATATACTATTTAAACACCTTATAAGACACTCACCAATTACAATTCCTCAAGCATTAAGGGGAAGAAAACAATCAGTAATTAAATATACATTTGTCTATATATATATTTATTTAAAATTTTACAATAAGTAATAAGAAGTTCAATTTAAAAAAAAAGTGTTTCTGAAGCTCTGAATCAGCATTTAAAACTGTTTTCTCGTAAATCAATAAAAATGTCTTCAATGTTTTAAAATATGATTTAAAGTATCTGGGAATTCAACTTACATCCTATTATTCAAATGATAACTTTAACTGGTTTGAAAGTTCTAAAATTTATTCTTCATCGTTTTTTATTTGTTTTGAAAGCTAGGTTATGACTGACCATATTTCATAGTGTGTCATGTACACATAAAAGAATCAAATTAAAACAGATTTAACAAATAAACTTAGAATAATAAAATAAACCTAATATAGTGGCCTGGATGCTCAAAAACAGTCCATGCAGTTTGATGTTACAGTAAAAACTATTAAGATCTCAGATTAATGCATTTTCTAGGATTTCATATCGATCTGTAATATGATGTTTATTAAAAACATGGAAATTACTTTTTACCTGTTTTCAAGCTTAATTTAAGTAATATTTAATTTCACAGAACATCACTAAAAACTTATAAAATGCATTAATTTACATATTTTCTATAACCACAGTAAAGCATTCTCACAATTAATTGCAGAACAATTTAAAACTATGTGCTTTAACATAAAATTCAAAATAATATACCACAGACTTTGTTGCCAGAAGTGGTTATGAGACTTGTGAGGTAGCTTTCCAGTTGTTTTCTTTACAGCCAAGTACTTAACCTCTCTTTAACTGGCTGTCTTACATAAGTGTGTTTATGGGAATCAGGATATCAACTCCTAACAGTGTGCTTTAAAATATCACTAAACATGTTCATATATACACTACCACCAAATGGCAATGGATCTCAGTATTTATAAACAACCAGAGTGCATATAGTTACATCATAAATTCAGCAATAGTATATTAAATAAGGGATGAATATATGGTTTTTGGTTTAGATGTAAATAGCAGTCTTAAAATGATCCTAAATAATTTTCCAATACTTTTGTAGAAGTTTAAAAAACATCCAGTAAAACACCTAATTTATCCAGATATCAAGGTACTTGAACTACACCTAATTTATCCAGATATCGAGGTACTTGAACTACACCTAATTTATCCAGATATCGAAATACTTGAACTACACCTAATTTATCCAGATATTGAGGTACTTGAACATCTTTGGTATCTATATCATTTATAACATGTCAGGTACAATCATACATATTTCACAAAAATGCTTTTATAAACACATGTAACAGGAGTAAAATTTTTAAAAACAGTTGATTCATCCATATTGAACAACATTTACAAAATATTAAATCAAGGATCAAATACACTACTAATAATCCTATTTCTAAAGGCTTTACACCACTCAAAATATTTTAGATTATGAAAGAAACATAAAATTATTCATTACATAAAATAATGTATACATGTTTACTCTCAAAAGTTGTGAATTAACCAACACGAGTTAGATAGATAATATACAAAGTTTGTAAAAAGTAATCATACACATATACATAAAAAATTACCTGAAACTTTTTTGTCCTAGTTTGTAACTCAACTGAGGTAGTGACTGATTCATCACTTGGCATCTCAGATTCAACAGAGACAAGCCATTTCTCAAACTCTGAAATACCAGAAACTGCAGTTTGGCTTTTTTTCAGAGCTTCTTCTAAACTGGTGTTTTTTGACTGTGCAAGTCGTAGTACCTTATAAAAAATGAAAAAAAGAAGTTTTTAGATGAAACTTAAGTATTCAAAACTATTGTAAAACTGTTGCCATGCAGTAAGTATATATTTAAAATGGTTTAAAGCAAATTAAAGATAACGATATGCTGAGTCTATCATGCTGTAATTCTACATCATGCCAAAACATAGTACAGATGCTTTGTTTTCTATCTTCTTGTACAAGCTTGTTTGATGTTCCTAATAGTGTTGGCATACTGGTAAATGTAGAAAAATTAATTTTTCTTTAGAATTTTCTCTCTGGGTTCAACTATTGTACTATTTTCTTTGTTTTGTTCCTATTTGTTTAATTATGTTTGTAAAAGATTTTTCTGGCTTTAGGACTGAATTTTAAATGAAAATAACAGTAAACACAGTACCAACTTTTCTAAAACATATTTTCCTTTATACATAAACAACTTTAACAGCCTTAAGCTGGTTAAAAAGCTGCTGTGTACAGTACTACAGACAAAATGGTTATGAATACACAATTCTACACTTATTAAATCACAATTATTATCTTACAGTGTTCCACTTTTCATTCAACTGAGAGAGTCTGTCTTTGAGTCTGTTGCTGAAAGAAACTTCTGCATTCTGTAAAAGCTCTCTGCCTGTTGAATTGATGTTGTCCACATTAGGTTGAATAGTCTTAATATCATCTTGTAAAGCCTACATATGGTGAAAAAGTAATTTTATCTTTTAAGTTTTCTATGAAGTATAAAATGAGCACATAAAATCACAAAAAAAGCTCCAAAGATATTTAAATGATTTTAACATTTTGCACGTGTCAGGTGATTTAATATACTTTTTAAACATCCACAAATCAACATCTTCAATAAAACTTTGCTAAGTCGTTTCAGTTGAACCATTATGCAACAAAACTTACTAATGCATGTAATTCTTCAAACTTAATACTGAAATAACTTAGACTTTCCAATAGCCTGAGCAAAATACTTTTCATAAAATTTGAGCTTATTTCTTTACCATGATTTAATTCAAAATGAATTTCATACTAGTTATCCTTTTCAGTACAGACTTGATTCCTGGAACTGACCTAGTAACTAGTTTGTGCTTGTTATATTTTTCATGCTATAACTTTTAAATTAGTAAGAATATGTTCATGAAAATTGGGAGATTATAAGTAAACATTACAGGGCTATCATAGATAAAATACAAAATTAATTTACTAAATTTTAATAGTTTTAAAGCAATCTTTTTCTTGTGCTTTTTTGTTTTGCATGTTAACTATTAAACAAGCAGTGATTTTAGTTTTAAGATTAAAAATACTTCTATACATCACATTAGAACATTTTCAAATTTCACAGACAAATATCATTGTAAACTTCAGATAATTATCAATCATTTCTTAGAAAAACACTATTTTATCTAATATTTTTCCTACTGAATCTCTGTACAGGCTTGGTAGATATGAACTATATTGTAACTATCATTCAAAATTTGGAAATGAATGTAAGTTACATTTTCTTCATTCTGTAATCGACTACAAATTAGAGCATAAAAATACTAATGTTTAGTCTAAATAGCTTAAATCTTATAACATTAAATATTTATTATTTTCATTACATTAACCTTTCAGTTATGTCTGGCTAGCAATAGAGAAGTTAAAATGATATGGTACATCTGCATCCATGTTACTGTATCCTAGAATATAAAACTGATGTTTGCAAAGTGACCAGTCTTGGGCATGTTTTAGCAGACTAGTATATATTGTACAATACAGTCGCATTTCAGTTTAAATACATTGTGTATATACATTATTGTTATTATTTGAAATAACCTTGCCTTGTAAATTTCAATTATTTTTCTTAAAATAGAACAGTAAATAAAAATTGTTGCAGAAAATAATTACTTTTTTCTATTTACAAACTTTGAACTAGTTTGCTGTTTACTATAGGTTGCTAATACTTTTCAAATTCTGCAGATTAGTACGATCATATGTACTAGAATAAAATACCCCTGTCCTGCTGCAGAATTATAAAGCTCTCTCTCATAA
This sequence comes from Carcinoscorpius rotundicauda, assembly GCA_011833715.1. Taxonomy (NCBI): domain Eukaryota; kingdom Metazoa; phylum Arthropoda; class Merostomata; order Xiphosura; family Limulidae; genus Carcinoscorpius; species Carcinoscorpius rotundicauda. The sequence continues at coordinate 33,373,848 of CM022404.1, read as the reverse complement.
GTTAAAAATAAACCAAATGTACCAATCAAGCTCCTCCAATATTCTAATTACCACAGTAGCTGCTTCAAGGGATAAAAAGCATCTCATTAGGACACTTGCTCATGTGCCTGGGCACACATGTTAAATTTGGTCCTGTAAACTTGAGAAAAGTGTGTGAATACAGTTTCAACAATGGTTCCCCTGAGATCCATACAGAAAAAGAATACCAATAAGTTACACCAAGCTTGCCTATCAAGTATGGTCTTGCTAGTTCCAAAAATGTCGGTGGAGTTCATGACCAACTAAACAAGTTCACAAACAACAAAGTAAACTAGTACTTTCTGTGTTTTTATTTGCATGTTTATAGACTGATACAACTAGATATTTTTCAGGCATAAAATACAACAAATTCTTTCAAGTATAGGTATTGCTTAACACAAAAACTTTCTGGCATACTTAGAAAGTTAACTATTTATACAATAATAAAATAAAGTCTCTGTGTCTGTAACTACATGATTAAATATATTTTACAAATATAACGTACAGTTTTTATTTACAAATCGATACTAATTAGGAAAAAAGAAAACAGGTATTTTGATCGAAGAATGGTGTAGTTATTAAAGATGGCTTATTACAAAATATTTTATTAACCAGAAATAAAATTAAATTTCAATAAGACCAATAACACTGCACAACAATTTTTTTGAAAAGTTTTTGCTGATTGTGCCGGGTACCTGGTAGATATGCACAAATATAGTTTTACTTTTGCTTCATCATGTAGGAACTCTGAGCTCAACATGATTAAAAGTGTTTTGCTCCTGATTTTCGTTTGTATTCAATGTCCGGTGCATCACGTTGCAGCGCCCAACAGTAGTCAGCAAACATTGATAGATTCCGGTTGCCCTGATATCGTTTTTCCATTGTATCAAAACTGAAGATTTCGATGAAATGGTACGTGAAGGGCAAATTTGGATGTGATTTTCATGATCAGCAGCTAAAAATCTATAAAGAACACCTAACTGTGTTCAAGAAGCAAAAATTTTGTTGTGCAGTGTAATCAAATCTATATGGCAAAACACAAATTCTGTCTTTAAAAAAACATAAACAACCAGTAAAACAAAGAAAAAAAACACCTTACATTACTCTGTTCCAACTGAGCTTGAAGAGTCTCAACATCTCCAATGGCTGCTTCTTCTGCATGAAGAAACAGATCAACATCAAGCATCCAGCTGGTTAAACCCTCCGTTTCTTCCTGAATTAAGGAATGAAATTCCAAAACTTGTAATGTTATTTTTTATTTGATTCTTCAATAGCTATAAGCTGCTCTAATTGGCTTCACTGTTCCTACACAATTTTATTTTTAACCAAAATTATTTTTTCTTGATTTAAAATAAGATCAATGAAGATAAATATGACAAAAACTGAACTTTCCAATACAGGAGGAAATGCTACAATAATAGTAGTTTTTTTAAAAAAAGTGTTTCATATACTAACTGAATTTTTCATAAAAAAGTAATAACTATCAACACTATACTCAACGTAAATATCTTTAGATTCCAGGACAAAAACTAACTGAAAACGTTTCAGTAAAGTTGCACATTATAGTTTCTGTGACAGGAACGAAATTGATGAAATAAATCTTATTTATATAGTACAATATGGTTATGTTTACATGCTATAAGTTTTTTAACACAACGTTCTCTTCTCCCTCCAATTCTGTAGTCCTTCTCATGGTATGCATGTCAGTGTATAATCCAAGTAGTGTGGCAACTTCCAAAGTTTTTAAATCATAAATTACAGGGAGACATCTATTCAGCAGTCTAATGGTTTGTTGTTGTTTTATTTATTTATTAGTAAATTTATTTTTCCTCTATTCATCATTATTACTCTGTATCATTTTCTAACACCAAGTTCCTAATATAAATAAGAGAATTACATTTTGTAACTAAAGAAGTGGATATCAAGATTTCTTAATCATTGTTTGACACTGTAACAACAGGGCAAAGAAATGCAAGCCCAGTCTAGCATCAACAACATGGACTGTAATTACAAAAATTAATTGGAATATTTATAAGAAATTAAGAAGAACATTAACTGTTTCTTAAATAAATAAAAAAATTCTAAGAGGTTAGTTCACAAGTTTTTTTTTTAAATTAATAATTTTAAAACGGTTTGGTTCCTCCTTTATCAATTCAGAACAATATATACAAAGTTACATGTCATAATCAAAAATCTGTTGAGGAAATAACAGCATAACTGTGGTTTCGAAAGTAAAATCTAGAAACTAAAACACTTTCTTTAAAATATACTTTCTGAAGGCCTACTTCCTAGAGGTGTTTTAGCTATCAGCTTACATATTCTTAATCCTGCACAATTACTTTATATCACATACGAGAATAAATATCCTGGTTTTGACTAATCTGAAAAAAATCTTGGAATTAATACTACAACACAATTTGTGTTTCACGATGAAATTATGAAACTAGTTCTTATAAAAGAGAAAAGCAATATTTGTAGATTTTCTTTTTATATGCGTTTTTTTGAAAAAACAAAAAACCTGAAAATATATCAACTTACAGTATAAAACTTTGTATTATTTTATTACAATTTTCAGTTCACTGAACATATTTCTTTTAGATTTATAGCAAATATTTATTGTCCTTTTCTACTGTATTGCAATGACTATCAGTATAAGAAATGATATATGGTTCGATAAATGTCTAGGTTACTTTCTATTTTCTCATATTCATGGGGAAAATAAACTCTCCAGTGAATTATGAACTATTTAAACTATTTCAGAAATTAGTATTTTACAACCTTGTGCAAGTTTTTATGAAAAAACAACAACAACACACAAACAAACAAGCAAAAACAATGCAAATATGTCTAACTGTATATTGTATTTATTATATCTTTTATCAAATGGTTTCACTTAAATTAATGAAATAAGTTTTTATGCACTTTGAATAAGAATTGTCCACTGTAACCCAAAAGTAATTTATGTTACAATAATTCCTTTAAAAATTAAAATAAACTAGTGAAAATCACAACAATGTATAAGAGTGAACTTTTATTAGTTTTAAAAAAATCTCAAATATTTAAAAGCATTTTTAGAAGCCATGGAAATAAAAATTTATAAACCTGAAACTGTTTCAGTTGGGCTATTGTTCTTTCTATTCGATCTTGTCGTTCATCCAGTAGCGTACAGACATCATTCCAGTATGCATTCAAATCTCTTAGCTGGCGCTCTAGGTCAGCAAGCCAAGGGGCTTCAGGTTGTCCAGATAACAGTTCTTCAGCTGTATTGTTCACATACTGAAGATTTGACTCTTCTTCTTCAACAGTGGTTTGCAATTCCTTCAAAACCACACAAAAACATTTCATGACAAGAATAATTCAGAATATAGCAACAGCATAAAATATTCTTTTTAGTTTTCTATCTGGCTCTATGATTTACTTTTGCAAAACTATCGAACTACACCACATGTACAATCTAAATGAACCAATAAACATTTGTATTGGTATTCTCATTCTTGTTGATGTAAATGATGGTTATTTTACAATACTGTGCAAATGTTGCTGATGTAAAAAAAAAACCAAGCTTCCAGTATATGTATGATTCAGAGAATGATGACCAGATTAACAAAATGTTATATGACACTAAATTGTTAAACATTATGAGAACTTGATAGCTCTACATTCTGATACATCATGTCGTGATTAAAAATGTTCTTGCAACTAATCGTACTAGCTTTTTGAAGTATAATAATACTAATAAAATATTATCATTTCAGACTGACTGAGCTAGTTCCAATATTCAAAATTATAGTAAATATAGTTGTCATCTCACGAACATATGATAAGTGTCAGGTCAAGAGATACACCATTAAAGTGAAACACCGTAGTTTTAATATGTTAACATAGTACAAAACTTTAGTAACATCTCACATCGATTTAACAGTTTTGATATATGTTACTTTACTTTATGCTGAATTTAAAACCTATAGTTCTGATGATCAAGACAAAGTGGATGTTTCTACACATGCTACTGTTGTATTTCAATTATAATGGAAGCTCAAACATTCAATAATTTTCACTAACAATTTGAGCATTTATGACTTTTACACTTTTTAAAAAAATTATTATAAATGTAACTATAGTTTCAGGAACAGTCAAAGAACTTTTTCTCAATTACTGATCACTGATTTTCTTAGTTTTACTGTAATGGTTTCAAGAGTATGTAAATCTCTCTTATTCTGTGTTTTCAGAAGGATCTTGAAGAATTGTTTGTTTGATGGATTGTCAATACAGTTTGGTTTGCATTTTTCTTCTTGTATGGGGTTTACACTTCAATTATAGAGAATCACTTACATGTCCTAAAATCTGCATATAATATATCTATTTTTATAAATTTAAATGAACAAAATGCATATTATAAAACTGTAATTAAAATTAAGTATCTTTAATTTGCTGTTTCTTTTATGATAATGTTGTTCTTTGCTTAGCTATGCACATTAACAAAGATTTGTTTTTGAAGATATCAAGTCAGTTTGGTTACTAGTCCAAGTCCAAAGTGATTTCATGTCATAATTAAAAATCTATTCTTCATCCCAAAAGGTTCAAATATTATCTGCATAGTTTCTATAACCTCCTACTTACATATCAAACATTTTTTTGTAAGACTTTATATCTTATGTTATTTTCTATAACCTATGTTGGGTCTGTCACTTAACCTTTTAACCCCTATAAAAAGTTACGAAATAAATATAAATTATGGTTTTTCTTTGCTAGAATGACTATATATTATAACATGAAAATACAAATGTTCAGTCTAAGTAGCTTAAGTTTCATAATGTTATAAATTTTTTTTTTTTTTTATTATACTGACTTACTAGTCATGCCTAGTTAGCATAACATAACATGCATTGAGAAGGTGCACAATAATATAAAACTGACATGGTCTTGGCTGTATTTTAGTGAACTAGTATTTTGTATCATACATTAACATTTAAACTATTTGACATTATATACATGTATATAGATTATTAATATTAAAAATTAGTTATGAAAATGATTTTTTTAAATAAAGTAAAATAAGGGACCATTTCGAAAAATGAAAAGAGCTGAACAAGTCTACTGTGTTTCAGTACATAAGTCATATCTCAGCAAAATAAAAAGATATGAGGTTCTTGTTCTATATTCTAGTTGTCAATATTAGTAATTTAAGTCCTTAATTTGTATTTTGATATCACAAACACCTAACTCTAAAAAGTGTTGCATTCAACATACCATGTGACATACCAAAATAAATGTTCAGGCATTTTTTTAAATATTTACTTTTAAATTAAGAAATTAATGCATAATATTAAAATTTGAACTATCTACAATTTGATTTCAAACTTATTGACATAAATACAGATAATAGTTTAATAAAAATTGAATGCAAGTTAACAAACACGACATGACCTTTGACCCATCATGAGAGAGTTAACTGATTTTTATAGCACTTCAGCCACTTCTTTAGTTATTTACAAAACTGTTTTTATAATATACGGCACATCAAAACACTTAATTGGGTTGTAAAATGTTAACATGTTGTGTGAAACATCAGTGGAGTAATGACATTCACTGCATAATTAGTCAGTCATCTGCTGTTTATTCAATAGATAACGACTCTCCTCATTAAATCTATGTATTAAACCCTCTGAATTTCATTTAATTTAGAAACAATTTTTATGTATTCTTTACATACAAATTGTAAAATTGCTCAAACAATGGCCTATTTGTTTCAAAACACATTTCATCTACTAACAAAAATTGAAAAACTTTCAGTTGTAAACTGTTATTAACACAAAATGTGTAAACCTTTTAAAGTCACTTACTAAATTGTAACTAAAAGTAGAAATAAATTTGTAAATAAAGATTTTTTTACCCTGTACTTTTGAAGTTGATCCTCTAACTTTTCTATGTCAGTCACATGAAACTGTTCTGATGTCAGAGCTTGCTGTACACTCATCAGCCAACTTTCTAAGGCTTCCACTGCCTCTAGAAACTTGGGTGGTGGTGAGTGATTTACACTGTTACTTACTCTCCGTTCCAGTTCTCCTGTGAGATTTATGCATATGTAAATACTCAAATTTAATGAGCAATTTTACATTGAAAAATAATGAATATAAAGCCAAATTGCCATTGAGAATTCCCCATACATGTAAGAAAGAAAGAATAAGCCTTCTTTCTGAGATGTGGGTTCATACTTGTGACTTAGCACTATAAAATTCAAATCACAAAAAAAACAAGAAATTTTTAAATAATTAGCTGTATGTGTAGCTGTTTAATAAAACTGAGTCTTCAAATATACCATTTCCATTTACTTCAAAATTGTCTTTACAGAAATACTACTAAATGATACATGCATAATTTGATTTAAATTATTTATATCATAGCTTATCTGTAAGAATAAATTTACATTTGCATCAGAATTGTTACAAACTTATACATATATTCTAATTGCATCAAAAACTCTACAAATTTTTCTTACCATTTATTTTATATCAGTAACAAAAAAAACTTTATAAACAATGACAGAAAAGAACCAGCTCCACAAATGTTGTTTTCAAGTTACAACCCTAAACTTACCCATTCGATAACTGATATCATCCCATCGATGAACGAGCCGATCAAGCTGTTGTGTAACAGGTAATGTGGCAGGCATGAAAGGCTGGTTCTGTAACCCTCTGGCCTGCTTTCTAAGTTGTGAAGCCTTTTCTTCCTGGCCTTGCAATGACTTGATTCTTATCTATAGATAAAATACAACAGGTACAACACACTATTGAGAAATTAATACCACATGACAGACACTTAAATAGATTTGGCTGTTTGTTGAATTCATAGAGTTAATTAGCTTTCATCATCTTGTTGACAACAGATAATAATTTGGAAAATTTTACAGGAAATTTTTACAGAAAATTCCCATTTTATAATAACAACCTAAAACAATTCATTAAATTTATGTACAAGCATGAGCATACATTATTAAAATTACAAGTTTTATTTGTAAAGAAAATGAGCTTTAAGATATTCAAATTTGTATTAAAATATCTGATATACATAAAACTGTGCAATGATATTTGGTATGTGTGTTCCCTCACATATGGTTGTTTGTGTAGCTATGCAATTTCCAAACAACTATCATGATCTGTTTTAAAATGGAAACATCAGCACTCAAATTTAAACAAAATTCATTCTCTAAGATTTTGGTATCTACAAAAGAAAATATTTCAGGTACTCACTTTACACTGATCTGCTATCCTACGCAATTCCTCCACTTGGCCGTGACGGAGAGTGATCTCAGCCTTTTCCAACCACTTCCTGTGTGACTCCAACATCTCTTCCAGCACATCTAATTCAGACTGTATCTGAGCTGCTTCAGCTAATCCTTCAATCCTCCTCCTTTGCATTTCCATCTTTTCCTGGACATCTTCCCATCTTCGTTGCACTTCTTGCAGTAAACTCTGCATCTTTTCCGTGTTTTCTCCACCTAAATAAAAGCAACGACACTGAGTATCAAGTTAAAACTTATAATTTTGACAGAAGTTTTATTATTAATATCAGACTTTATTTTAAAATACTGGAGTTCACACGATCAGAAAAAAGCTGCCACACTTTACTCTCAATAACTAAACAACTGATGTGCAAAAAGTTAAAACCTTGAAATTATTGGCAGGTACATTGTGTTGTGATATCAAACTGACAAATAAGGATTCAAAATCATAATCATGTAGTTTGTTTTTGGAAGAGTATATAATGCATTTCTTTAAAATAGTGGTCTGTCTTTTTCTGTTAACTCTGGAATGGATCAAATGTGGAAATGAAAAAAACAAACAAACAACAACAATAAAAAACCCTCTTCAGCTAACTCTTGCAACTGTGTGGAAGAAAAACAAGAAAATTTTATCTTGCCTAATCTGGCCAAAATGGAAGTGTAGGAAAAAGAAATGAGTAAAATCTCTTCAGCAAACTCTGCACGTGATTTGATTGTAAGAACAAGAAAAATCTCATCACCTAATGATGGAATTGATGAGACTACAGGCACAAAAAACAAGTTTTGCAGTACGTGCACCTGTAATTCATTAAAATCCAATAGCCCGAAACACTGGTCAGAATTAGGAAAGTAAATGGAATTACACAGTTTCAACAAAGTAAAAAGTGCATAGTTTGATATTAAGCTAATAATAGCAGATAAAATAAAAAAGTCAGTGACAACAGAAATCATCATTCAACATTTGTATGGACATCAGGTTGAAAAATATGTTCAAACCATGCCACAAAATTTTACCCTAAAACTCGCGCTATAACGCTGCCAAATTTAAAATTTAGAATCACAGAAAACTTATTTAATTTCAAATTAGAATATTAAAAAATTGCCAGTGGACAAGACAGCAATATGGAAAATCTGTGAAGCACTTGCATGAACACCCACAAATGGCCCATATCCTTCTTGAAATTCATTAAGGCTGTCAGTCGTGATTCTGTCAAATTATGGTCCTGTAGAAAATACTTTAACAAATCAGCTATTTAGAGACTTTCTTGCTAAAATAATGGATGCCATCAATTACCTTGTGACAGAAGTTGATAACCAACAACACTACAAATAGCCATATGACTTCAGTAGTTAACTAAATTGTTACAATCTAGCTCAGACTGAAACATATACCAAAGAACAACTTTGTCTTTCATTTTAAATCAAAATGGTATAAAATAGTTAGGTAAAATATAGCTGGAAAACTTTTCAAATTCAAGAGCAGTTGCAATATTGTATTGCAGTCATACAAAATGAAAAGATAAACAAGGATGATGAATTCTGAAATAAAAATATATTTGTTTCACTTGAGAAGTTTTACAGGTTTTGCATTCTTTCCAAGGGTTCTTGCATATACAAGAGATTATAGAACCAGGTTAACAAGCAATGTGATATAGGAAACACAGCCTAGATAATACACTTTCCAGTAATAAAATAAAGTGTGTTGCTAATAGTTTATAAGAAAGTAAATGAAATAAAATGAGGATATTTGTTGTCATTCTTTATTTTCAGGTAACAGAAAGTAGAATTCAGTTAGTATTTGTTGTAATTTTTATTTGTATATGTTTCTTTTTATTCTTTTTTAGACTGAAGTAAAATCATAAAAAATATATATCCACATTTGTTGTTTATTAACCGAAATTTCTTTAGGGTTTCCGAGATATTCTTGTTTGACTCCATTTTTTTAAAATTCATACCACAATTAACTCACGGTTCAAAATGAAATTAAAAGTGTTCATTTACCATAATTACTTCAATGAATGATGATGATATTCCAAACAGATAAAATACCAGTAATTTTTCACTTTATCATTGCCTTATAAGAATTAACACATTAGCTTTAAATTTTAATACAAGACTATTCATATAATTACTTGATTTTAAGTCGTCCATAACTTGATGCCCCTGAGATAAAACCTGTCTAACTTCCTCCTTATGAGTTCCTACATCAGCTTCAACCTCCTATAACAGTACAATAAATATAAACTTTAAAAAGTCTTAATGACTGAGTTATTGTGAATCTGAAATTGAACAACAAATATTTTTAATAATGTATTAACTTTTATCTACAAGCATTAAGTTTGATGCACTAAATCAGCACTTCCTAAAGAAGTGGGCACACTCCCTGTTGGGGGAGTGGGGTGAAATTATCTCTTAAAGGGAAGCAAGTGATGAGAATAGAATTAGTAATGTGTTAATAAATGTTTTAATATATTTTTCATCAATGAAAATAATAAATATTTGCTACAACACACATTTTAATGTGTATTCAGCATTACATGTATTCACTTGACTCATTCTTTCACTTGTTTAAAAAAAAAAGGATGTATCCAAAAAATCAATATTTATTAAAGGGGGGAGGAGATATGAATGATAGAATGATTTCCTTTACAACATGACAAGGTACTACTAGATAAAAAAAATATTTAATAAAACTAATGTCACTTTAAAAACTTAAAAATTATCTAAAAATAATCTTATGTTTAAAATATTGCCGTCGTTGAGAATTGTAACGATGGCAAAAAAGTAAAACGTGGCTGATAGTGATTTGAGTGTTACACAAACTACACATTGGTGCATCAGTTCCAGATAAAAGAAAACAATGAGTTAAAAAACTGTCACCAATGAGTAGCCTGATGAGAACAACATCTTTCTTCTGAACTTTACAGAAGCTAGATGGCCAAAGTCCAATATAGGGTTTGATTTGAAAATATTTGTTTTCACGTTGCTCACTCCAAGTGTACTGCCAGCTGGCATGGAGCCGAGCCTTGAAGACAAGACCATAGTCGATATACGGAATAGGCACAGGAGTGATGGTGCTGGAGCAGACAGATTTAGCTGCCATGTCTGCAAGCTCATTCCCGCAAATACCAACATGGCCTGGTATCCAGAAAAACTGGATTGAAGTAGCTGTTAATAAGAAATGGGCCAGTCAGTTTTGAATATCAGCGAGAATAGGATGTGAGCTAACGTATAGCGATTCCAAGGCAAATATAGAACTAAGCGAATCAGTATAAATAGTGCAGTTGGAGTACTGCTCAGCTGCAATATGATCCAGGGCAAGAGATTTGGCATACAGTTCAGCAGTGAGCACAGAAGCTGTAGAAGGGATTCTGCACGCAACTACTGAACCACAGCAAACCATAGCAGAGCCCAATGAATTACCTGATTTGGAACCATCTGTATAAATGAGACCTGAATGATTGTTTGAAAGATATTCATTGAATAAAAGACGGTACTTCCAATCTGGTGTATCTGCCTATTTTAGGTGACTGAAAGAAAAGTCACATTTGGGGGCTGTAATAAGCCATGGTGGGATGAGCCAACCTGTGCCCGGATGCAAAGGCCAAATGGAGCAATGACAGATCGTCTCTTCTGAAAAAGTACTGCCCACCGAGGAAGGAAAACACATTCCCAGGTGGGATGTTTTGTTGAGGAACGAAGTTTCGAAGTATATTGTATCCATTAAAAAACTTTTTAATAAACATTGGTAGATGGACACGTAACCCATATGTATGGAGGTCTCGCAAAACGCCATACCTCCATGTTGTGTTGTAAGCCTTCTCTATGTCAAAGAATATTGATACAAGATGTTGGCGGTTGAGAAAGGCTTCTTTGATAGAAGTTTCAAGGCAAATTAGGTGGTCTGTGGTAGAGTGCTGTCGACAGAACCCACACTGGGTGGGAGCGAGAGGAGGTTGTTTGAATCTAGGAACCAAACAAGATGAGCATTTAACATCCTTTCTAAGGTCTTACAGGGACAGCTCGTCAAAGCAATTGGACGGTAGTTTGAAGGAATCTTGGGATTTTTCCCTGGCTTAGAAAAAGGTAAAATAATAGCCTGGTACCAGGCATCAGGAAAAAAATTCTCCTGCCAGATCTGGTTGAAGACAATCAGAAGGACATCAAAAGAAGCAGGAGATAGATGGTGCAGCATGTTATAATGAATATCATCAGGTCTAACAGACCGATAAAGGGCCATTTTTAGTTCCACCAGGGTAAAGGGACAATTATAGTCACAGAAACAGTCAGTTTGAATGGAAAGAGGTGATTGCTCTATCTGAGTCTTGATGGCCAAGAAAAAGCAGAAGTGCTAGATACCCTGCAAAAGCTTTCACCTAGAGTATCAGCGATGCTCCGGACATCAGTCACCTCCTGACCATCAGAGAGTAAGATCGAGAGGGGAATAGAATTGTAATGCCCATTAACCTTTCGAATCCTGTCTCATACGATCTTTAAACTGGTGGTAGAAGATATGCTAGTTGTGAACATAATCCAAGATTTCTTCTGGCTTTGACGTCTTACCCACCTAGCATGTGCACAGGCCCGTTGGAAAGCAACACTGTTTAAAAGTGTCGGATATCTACAAAAAGTATCCCAGGCCTGTTTTTGAGCCTTCCATGCTAAGTGGCAAGCAGGATTCCACCACGGACGAGGATATCAAGGAAAACATGTCGAGCTTTCACAAATACACTGAGCAGCTGCACGGTTGTCTATTGATGGCTGATTTATGAAAGCAGGATCAAGTTCTGCAAGAGCAGTGAAAGTGGACTAGTCTGCCTGATTTAGCTTCCAACGGGGCACGTGGGTAGGGTGGCATCAACAACGGCCAGTCTCTCTCAAAAGGATCGGAAAATGATCACTGCCTAGTGGATTACTGTCAACCCTCCATGAAAAATGGGAGAATAATAAAGGAGAGCAAACCAAGAGATCAAAAGAGAGAATAACCAGTATTGAAATGAGAAAAATTGTGATCAGAGAACATCTGCTCTACAGATCGACCCCTCCCATCAATAACAGCACTTCCCCAGAGGGGATGATGTCCATTAAAATCCCTCATGATTAGAAATGGAGATGGCAACTGTTCAACGAGAGCATCAAGGTCTGATTGATCATATGTCTCTCCAGGGGACAGGTACAGAGAACAAACAGTGATGGTATGACCCAAGGAAACACGGATGGCTACTACCTCCAAGGGTGTGTTGAGTGACAAAGACAGGGTGGGCACATACTGATCAACCAACAGTGCCACCCCTCCATGTACTTAACCATCACACAACCTGTCATTTCTGTACAGAGAAAACTGCCGAATAAAGACTGTATCAGCAGATTTGAGAAATGTTTCTTGTAAAGAAAGACAAACAGGATGGTAGGAAGCAATCAGCGTTTTGATATCATTCTGAATAGAACGTAAACCTCGACAGTTCCATTGTATCAAGGTGGCCATTTTTAAGAACGGGAAGGTGAAGTGGCTGGAGAACCCTTTGGTTTACGACCTCGTCATTTTTCTTTACTGTCTTTAGTTGGAGGAGGTCTATCAACCTCCATGGATCCTGCCCTGGGTCGAGTGGGCAGGGTTTTTGTTATTGGAAGGGGAATCCAGTGACTGAGGACGTGAACAAATAATTGTTTTGTCTCTTGGGGTGGGAGTAAAAGATGTATCAGAAAAAATGCCTGTATTTGAAACTGAAGGACTTAGATCTTGAGATATGGGAGGAACAGAGATGGATGTGGAAGTCGATTCATCAACCTTTTTAACCACGAGGGTCAAAAGGCTTTTCATTTGTTTTGAAAACGAATCTCTTGGAGGCAAAGAGAGATCTGTCTGCACTCCCACTGTAGTTGTGGAATGAAGTGCAGCAGCATATGTCCGAGATGGAGTGGTGGACAGCAATTTTTGAGCCTCAGGATAACTAATGTTACGTGTCATTTTCAAACGCTGTACCTCTTTTTCCTCCAACCATTTTGGGCAAAAATGAAAGTAAGAGGGGTGAGAACCATTGCAGTTGACGAAATGTGGGTTCATTTCACAGTCATAGGCATCGTGGTCCTTGCCTCTACAACGAGCACATGTCAGGGAACCACGACAAGATGTCTTTGAGTTGCCGAATCTCTGACATTAGAAACATCGAAGAGGGTTTGGAATGTATGGCCGAACCCTGCAAATGACATAACCTGCCTTGATGGTGGCAGGTGCACATGGTAAAGTAAATGTTAAAACGAGGGTATTTGTTGGCATAGTAACTCCATCTTTGTGAGAATCTGACTCGGGAACGTTCTTCAAATCCCTTTCAACAATAATTCCTCATGAAGAATTCAGAGTAGCATGAGGTGTAACCTCAATAGGTATCCCCAACTGCCTTTGAATTCAAGAGGAGTTCACTGTGTTGGGATGTGGATGTTTCAACCAATATGTCACCAGATCGAAGCTTCTTTACTGACTTTGGAGAGCCAGCAAGTCCCTCTAGTCCCTTCTGAATAAAAAAAGGGGACATTTGCCCTGAAGGTTTTTCTGAAAGAGAATGTAATATAAGAAAATGAGGTACGTGTGTTACTGATGTTGAAGATTGCTGTTCAAAGCCTTCAAGACGTGGTTGCTTACCCATTGACTGTTTTTTCACAATTTTATTTAAATTTTTTGGAGGATCCATAGGAAAAAGGAAAAATTTCAGTACCCACTGACCCCACCCACCATGGAGGGGACGCACTACAAAGTCATGCAAGGACAAAGCAGCAACGCCAGGGTTTTGTGAGCACTCTACCCAAACACCAACATCAGGCACAATGTCCACAACACCTGTTGAGAACTTCCAACACTGGTACTTGGTTGACTCTAGCCCAAGTGGACCAGCTGATTGACCCAAGGAGGCCACCCAAAGGCTGCCCGTCTACAGGAATTTGAAGCCAAAGTGGTGTGTTAGGGTTGGACCCCTCAACCACCAAGATCCTCTCCTCCCCTTCATGGGTCGCCACACATGGCAAACACGTGGGTGGATGTTTAAATCCCAGAGAAGCTAATCAGACAGAACAGAACCTTCCCTGGGAGGTCCCTTCACCACGTAAAGGAATCCACACCGAGGAAAGCTTTAATTTATAGAAGGGTTTTATTAAAGAATGTGCTATTAAAAAGTTATCTAACAAGCTAATTTTTAAGAATGTTTTAGCTCAAGGATTAGTAAACAGATAAAGACCTTAAAAGTGAGTTTCTTTATTCATATTTATCACTTATACAACCCACAATACTGTTCAGTGGTTTAGAAATTCTACATTCAGTAAATATTTTTAAGCATTCAACAATGCCAACTGGAACCAATAAATAATATACGAGTATTTTCTTTTCTTAAAACATTTAACAATTTTTGTTGTTTGAATTTCCAACAACTCCTTGGAAATGTCTTGTAAATTTAAAATTAAATATAAGCCTGACAGTACATTTAGGGTAAGAATTATATGGAAATTATCTATTGAAACAAAATAGTTTTCTGAAGTTTTTTTTTATTTTCTGAATGTATATAACCTAGCATGAAAACTAACTTATTCAAAGATCAGTATAGTATACTTTCAACACTTAAGAGTAGTTGATAATGAATTCCATTATAATCAACATAAAAAAAACTTAATGTGCACACTTAAACTGATATAATTGCTATGTGACAATTTAAATTCAACATGAAGAAACTAATAGTGTTTTGCAGTATTAAAGAAATACCATAAAATCAGAGAAAGTTTCTTACTGTTAAAGATGTTATTCCATTAATTTAATGTAAAAATGTATAATAAAATAAATATTTATAAGATTTATAAATACAAAAGTTTTGTTTGTGTGCAACAGAAACAAACCTCAAGCAAAATTTGTTGATCTGCTAAAGATGAGTTATCCCACCTTTTCCCACCTTGTCCACTAGACAATGTACATTCAATTCTTTCTAACCAACTATTTATTGCATCCAAACTACGATACCATTCCTGTACCTGCCAACTATCTAATCGCCTCTTTTTGATACCTCCTGCAGTGGACTGAGTTACCTAGGGATTAATAGTAATAAATGTGATGTGAAACTATATACTACTGCATGGCTAAAAGATACTGTCAATGTGAAACAGTTAGAACATAACTTCTATTTAACTACATATAAATGGATTTATATATTATATGACACTATTCCAATTTACCAAAATTAATATTTAAAAAGTTTACATTTTTTTCTATTAAATAAGGTGATAATATGATGCTATAAAATAAGCTAATACATTTTAAAAACATACAAAACAAAAGGCAAAAATACTGTACAAATTGACATTTGTGTAACAGTGCAGAAGATAAACAACACAATATTACTTTTAATAGACTTTAATGCTTAAAATTAATTTTCATCTAATGAATCAATTAAAAAAAATAGCAAGAAATGTTCACATTACATTTATTTTTAAAGCTCCCACTTATGAAAACTAAAAAATAGTCAGAAAGACTCCCAAGCATAGCAAATATCTTTAGCTTGAATTAAAAAAAAAGTTTTTGGTTTTCAGAAGAATTCATTCGTCAGGCTTGTAAAATATATTTTCTAATATTTCTAAGTTAAAAAATGTTAATAAAATATAGACTTCTTTATAACCTACCAAAGAACTTGTCAAATTTGTTTGTATAGTTCTTGTTTCTCGTCTGTATTGTCCAACTGACTTTGCTTGTTTTTCTGCTTGTTGTCTTACTTTCTGTTCTACACCTGAATGTGAAAGCTAAAAACACCAAAGTTTAACTCAGAATTTCATGTTTCTTCCAAGTTTAAAAACATTTTTTTCTTCATACAGAATACAACATAACAACATATATGACACATGGTGCTTTACATAACTTATCATCTTACATCACTATTTAGCTTTCTATACAATGTTGGTTTTATTTTTCAGTGATGTCAATGTTAATGACCTCAGAATTGCATCTAGAATATTGTACAAGTTTACCACTTCATATTGCTTTTATAGGTTTCTTTAGAAAACTGGATTTATTGGATTATTCATGAAGATAAGGAATCCACTTGAAGTGCGTGCGTGTGCGTGTTTTGTCTATAATGGTAAAATATGTAGATGATGCATTTAGCAGATTCATATCTATAGCACATGCATAAATTTTCTGCTACATTACCTTTACACACTCAAAAATTAAGTTCTGTAGTGAATACCAAAAACGTAACATTTCTGAAAATCTATCACAAGAATAGATACACAGTTTAAGACATAAATCCTCAGAAAAATCACTTGTATTGGACTGCACATTTCCTGCAACTTGGAACACAATATAAAATAAAAATTTAATACACTAAAAAACTTAATAAACACAGCAATATTATTACTGCTTGTCTGATAACTTAAATGATGAAGTTTCCTACAAAATGCACACACACAAACACAACCAACAACACAATGGATAGCCAATCAACAATCTGAAAATCAATGAAACAACTAACAACAAAACACTACACTGCTGTATATCTTTACCTCCAAGATATCAGCAACAAAACAACTAAAATTTGGAAAAATTTACAACCACAAGTACAATTTCAGTAAACATTTAATTCATCCAAACATCAAAAAGCAAACTAAAATATATGTAATGTAAAAACTACTCTAGCAAACATACTACTAACATTATTTATAATACACAATGCAACAACTGCCATGACTTCTGTATTGAAAAAACAACATGAAAAACAGATACTAGAAGTAATGAACCATAAAAACACCCTCCAATGTTTTTGAATACTATCTCAAAAAAGATACAAACATAGAAAACATTAAAATATTAAGTACAGAAATAAATGTGGAAAAATTAAAGATCCTCCAATACAAAAACTTAAATCAACAATTCAGAACACTTCTAAATTTGTGTTCATTATTTCCTCAAGTGTTCACATATGATATTAGACCAAGGATGAGAAAATACACTTATTTTATTTGTAAACAGTGTAACTGAACAGTAATTGCCAATAAATGTTTAGTTGCCTGAATAATTGCTTGAGCACGACTGACATCAAGCTAGTACCAGTTTTTCCTTTATTACATTCAAACTCAATATAAAGAAAAATTGTAACACTACCTAAACACTAATAATAATTGTAGACCCTGTAGTTTTACAAGAAACTTCAAATAATTTACTATGTTTTTAAGTATAATCTGATTCCCTTATAACAATTCAGAAACCCCAAATTTAAATGTAAGGAGTGTCTTATGAAAGCTTGATATCTGAAGCACACTGTCATTGGCCCTAACCTTTCTGCTAAGGTTCTCAATGCGTTGAATCAGATTATCCCACCGGTCTGTCAGCTGGCTGATCTTCAGGTTTAATTCTCTGGCTGCAAAAGATCCCCGCTCTATCTTGCCAACAATTCTCTGTGTCTGTTCTGTTAGGTAACTCAAGTTCTTGTTTTGCGTCTCCATTTCTGGTTCAAACTCCTGAAAAAAGTAACATGTATTTACAATAATTATTAATATATTTACTTCATCATTAACCAAGTTTTCTATTTTATAGAGCAACTGACAAATACTTAAGTTTTAGGTTGTTTAAAAAATGATGGCAGATTTTAAATTTTAACTTTAATAAGAAATAAAAAAATTAAAAAGCAAATTTATTAATCAAAATAGGAACTTAATGAATCTTCACACTTTTGCCAATGAGAAACAAGATTATTTTTGTCATGACAATAAAACTCTGAAGTCCTAAAACTAAAAAATTCTTTAAAGGCATTCTCTGCTGCTGCTCTGTTGTTGAATCTTTTGTCCTGTAATAAGTTGTCCAAATGCTTAAACAAGTGGTAGTTGGAGGGTGACAGGTCTGGGGAGTAAGGAGGATGAAAGAATGGTTTGAAGTCAAATTCACTGAGCTTCTGGAGCATCATTTGAGCAATGTGTGGCCAAGCATGATCATGAAGTAAGGTGGGTCCTCTTTGATTGACTAATGCTGGCATTTTTTCATGAAACTTTCTATACATTAAATCTCTGCAGTTATATTCTGACCCAGGCTGAGCAAGCTGTAATGGATAATACTTGCCACAACCCACTAAACAGTGACCATAATCTTCTGCTGGTGCAACTTTGGTTTTGGAAAGCGTTTTTGAGCCTTTTCACAGTTGAACCAATGTGTAGATTGTTTTCCATTGTCATAAAGTACTTTTCATCGCTTGTGACAATTTGATCTAGAAATAGGCAATTTCTATTACCAACTGTTGTAAAGGTATGTTATAAAGGCCCAGAGTTATTGTACGTATTCATAAACTGTGTATCATTCTCCACATAAGAACTAGCCAAATGGGTTCAACCCATAGCTTTAGAGTTAAAATATTAAGTGTCAGAAGAGTATATATGTTTTATTTATATGAACATTGGTTTCTTATGTGATTCTGACAATAAAACTGAAGATTTTTATCACTACTGGGTAAGTCCAGTACAATTTTATTTGCTAGTTATATAAAACTGAAGAAAAAGAGCAGAGTTAAATGAAATGAGAAAATATGCACTTGAGAAGTGGTACTCTAGACAGTTGGGAAAAAAATTGAAATTATGGTTCTTAAAGTACATATTTTTTGCAGTATATTAAAATGTAGTTTATAAAGTTAATATTGTACAAAGTAGTCCATTAAATTTTGGGACTGCAAAAAGCCATTACTTGGGGATGGAGGAAAACAACAACAACATAAATCACTACATTAAAACAACGTAAACAACAAGTTATGGCACAAATGCAAATATTTTCTGGGATATTAAAATACCTCACCACTTATTCACGACTTTACACCAGTCTTCAAATTTATAAGTAACAATTCAATCTTAAAATTTATAAGGACAAAAATGTCCTATCTCTTAAATGTTTTGGAAACATTTTTTTTAAAGTACATTGTCATTTCACTAATATCAAATAAAATAATCAATAAGTGAAGTAAGAATAAAATCAATAACAGCATGGGCCACATTGGTTATAATATGACAGTAAACTCATATTTTATTGACTGAAAGGAGTTACCTTTTCTATTTATCTCTGAACAGTTTGTTTTTGTTACCTGAAGTTGCTTTACTGATTCTAATATCCCATAGCTATCTGTAAAATTAGATTTTTCCATTTCTGAAAGTTGAAGTTCTTTAAGATGAAGCCATTGTTTAAAGCAAGCTTCTTCCTCTTCCAGCTGTCTCCATGCAGGAGCAACTACTTGTAGCAGTGAGCCTCGGTCCTCCACCCACTGACACACATGTGCCCAACGTTCACCCAATGCAGCAAGTTGGTCTTCTAAATCTAAATATGCTACAAGATAAAAACTAAATAAATTTGTGTGTCTTTAAGATGTTTCCTGTGAAACAATTTTGAGAATATTTTAAATTTAGATTTAAGATTAAAAAAAAATAAAAGTGTGACATGGTTGTGTCCTCTCAATTACAAACTATCTTTTTGAAACTGTAAATGTTAGTACCAAATTGTAATATCTAATACACTACCAATAACATAAATCATAGAATTTCATAAAACCATTAGAAAAGTTACATCTAAGCATAACTTCAATGCAACATTAGGCTAACAATTACTGGCTATTAAAGCTTAAATTGAACTGTGATGTTCTTGTATCAAACTTCTGCTTTAACTGGAAAAACTTTATGTCAACTCTCTTAATTAATATATTGACTGAAAATTGGGACTGGATGCACTTAAAATAAATAACATTATGGCCAAATAGAATTAACAATTTCACTACAATGTTTTGTTGCTTAAAAGAATTAAGATATTGAGATTTCATTATTCTCATAAGTACATTTAAAACAGATTTCTTACATCCTATTACATTTAGTATCTTTTTTTTAACACCAGAATATGAAATATATATAACAACAAAGGATATATGCTTTTACACTTTAAAATATATCTGAACCACTTACCACTGTCAGCATTATTTTCATCTACAACAACTACCATGTTTGAGAGTGAGTTGACCATTTCTTGTTGCTGTTCAGTGTCATTTTGTAGCTTCTACATCACAGAAGAAAATATTAAAATTCAAAATGTTCCTAAAGGTTTTGTAAAAGACAAACATACAAACAACTTACTCATTAATTCTTCTCAATTTGTGGTATTAGATGAGATTACCACACACTGCCAAGACCATCTTCAGCAACATTAATTGTGTAAAAAACATTAGTTCCTTTTCTGGTTCATACTTAACTACTAGAAACCAATGGAAAGGTCATTGTTAAGATAACATAATGACCTACAGTCTTTTGTTACAAAACACAGTACAGGATCCATAGAAAAGAGAAAGGTGTTGAAAGTAAGGATAAAAAAGATGTACTTTCTTTTAAAGTCTTTTATTGTATTTAAAAGAATTTCCATCTTAGAACAAATGTTTACATTGAGTATTTTTAGTTGTTCCCTTAATGTTACCTTTTTATTACATTAACAATTTGTTTATTTTTATACATTTTGCATAACCAAATTTTATACATGTGTAATTTGCACCTACAAATATTTTAATATTTTTATAAAAACAACAAGCATGGCGAAGCATTAAAATTCCCAGCAGTTTATCCTTTGCTTGTTACACAATCCCATATGTTGCTAGTCATAGAAATATGACTACAAAGAACTACAAGTTTAGATTAACTTTACCACTTAAAAATAAAATCAGATATGACCAGAAATGTTAGAAGTTTTCACAGAACTTTCTAATTGTAAGGTAATGTCACTCTTACTTGTTGGTGCAGTTACTGTTGTAGATGCAATATGCCTTTAGCTAACAGGTATGAAAGTTATAAAATGAGCAAGATGAAACTGTGAATAATCTAATTTATATCAGCAGTGTAAGCCTACTGAAAATATTGAACTTTTCTATGTGCTGCTAGTTAAATAATAATAAAAAATCTATAATATTTAGAAACTATATTTTCCCTTTTTATTACACTAATATTGCATCCAATGTAGCCAATGAGTACAACATTCAATATGCTAGCAAATCAATAACAACAATAACCGAAAAACTATACAGGAGCATTTTAATAACCATAAATCAACAATAAACAAAGAACTTTCAGTCAAAAAACATTTTAACATGCCTGGACACTCCACCTAAGGCATTAAACTTATGGGTATAGAGACAAATGGTACATCTAACAGAAACAGGGAAATTAAAGAAGCTTATTGGATAGTGCTGTTAGATACTCTAACACAAAATAGTATCAATCAGTGATGTCAAGAAACCCACTTCTTGAGAATTTTATATGCAAAAACGGCTCGTTTGGGTTGAGAAAATATTTTATGTAGAAGAGCGAACAACGTTTCGACTTTCTTTGTGAACCTGACGATGACCGAAGAAGGTCGAAACGTTGTTCGCTCTTCTATGTAAAATATTTTCTCAACCCAAACGAGCCATTTTTGCATACAAAATAGTATCAATCTCTATGCCAGCATTGTTGATTTTTACAAGTCTCTGAAAATATGTTCAAAACTAAATTCCTGATTAAACTTACTTTATATTAGTAATATTATTTTTCCTTTAAAACCTTTCTCTACATATTTATTGGTTTGATTTCCCGTATATTGAGCAACATTATTATTTCCTCTATTTCCCACCACCGCTTGTTCTTGTTTAACTTTTATTTAATTTCTATCGTTTATTTTGATTTTATCTTTATATAAATTAGTTAACAATTCTTAAAATTATTATTTAACTTCCATGCCCCTTTGATACAAAACTAAATCTGACACAAACAACTCTAGATGATGATATGGCTTAATTAATATTAAACATCTGTTTTATGTGACATCGACATCTGAACCTATATATATCACTCATTAAACATAACCCTTTACATCTGAACCTATATATATCACTCATTAAACATAACCCTTTACATCTGAACCTATATATATCATCACTCATTAAACATAACCCTTTACATCTGAACCTATATATATCACTCATTAAACATAACCCTTTACATCTGAACCTATATATATATCATCACGCTCATTAAACATAACCCTTTACATCTGAACCTATATATATCACACTCATTAAACATAACCCTTTACATCTGAACCTATATATATCGTCACACTCATTAAACATAACCCTTTACATCTGAACCTATATATATCATCACACTCATTAAACATAACCCTTTACTCTCCTGAAGAATAATAATCAACTAATTGAAAGCGCTTGAGTTTTGGGTCTCATTCTGAAAATTTTAAAACTTTTGTAGGTGATCTTGCGTGTTAATCACATATCTTGAAGTATCATTGGAGGTTTTAAGTAGTTCTAAATACAATAGCATTTAAATTTTTTTATAATATTTGCATTATAATATTTATAATAAGTGTATTAATGGTAATATCATTAGGGTGAAAGGACATTTATTACTTGGTTCTACATATTTTAACCTCTTGTGCATGGGTGGACATCAAAGTGTCACTCAACATGGTATTAAGTATTTGATGTCACAGTTACCAGCTATCTGTTTTACCCAAAATTTTTGTTTTAGTCATAGTTTATAGTAGAGGAGAGTATACAACAGACACAAAGGGATACTAAACTCAAATGTATATATGGATTTCAGAGATTTTAATAAAAGTTTAGACAAATATAGCGTGCAAACTTTATGACTGTCAAAAGAATTTCTGTTCTTCACATGAACACCCAATTTGTCAGAGTCTCGGTCAGACTTACTTCATCAACTCACAGACATATTACAGGTACTTTTGTAACATACTTGACTTTTTTTGTAAATAGATTTGAACATTTTAGTGAAAGCTTACCACATTTCATGTAAATATACAGTAATTATGAAATGATAATCAGCATTCCAAATTTTAAAAACAGTTATAATATAAGATGTTACCTAAGGATGTCCTGACAACATAAACATGAGACTAGGTCCCTCAAAAACAAATCTCTAACGTTTTGTTACAAGATAAAACACAACCCTTTCTGTAAAGCATTCTAAGCCTACATTGAGCTCTAAGGCTTATAAAAATACCATTCAAGTTTGTGTGTGTTTATACCTTTATTTTTGATATAAACTGATTATTCTACAAGTAAAATATGTGCCACCTATTGTGTTTAATTTTTCTTACACACATTCATGCATAGATTTGTATATATTAGTGCACACATACATACATTTAAATTATTAACTAATGTTTAAAGTTGTTAAAAGCTCATATATACTACCTGTTAATAAGCTAAGGCCTCTGATTCTTTTTTCTACCATACACTAACCAATTAAGCTTAATGTTCATAAACAGTCTTTCACTGTAATGTAACTGTTATTTAGACTGAGCACTCTAGCAACTGACCTTTTCCACAGTACAATGGCATTATGTTGGAAAACTCATCTCCATTATAATAAGCATAAACATTCTTGATTGGCTGAAGTAGGTCACATAAAAGTTACATTATTACACAAATATCTGATTGACATATATTATATGCATGCTTAACCATAATATAACTGAAAGGCATTAATATTTATAAACCAGTAAGGCAGACCCTTGAATGTTTTTTTTTCACTAAAACAGCCTCTTTCTTCTTTTTAGAACAAGATTCCACTGAAAAACGTCTTTAGCAAACTAAAATTCACAAATTCAAAGAAAAAACTGATATCTGGCAACAGTGCATTTCATAGGCATAAAACAAGTCTCTCTGAATAAAACATTTGATCACTTAACTCTGTAAATAAAAAATGACAGAACTTTTCAATTTTTACCAACAAAATAAAATTGTCATTTCATATAGGAAAATTTTAGTCTCTTCTTAATTAACATTTGTAAATTTATAAAGCAAGTTACTGCAATGATAAATGAAATAATATTGGACAATACCTGGTGTTGTTCAATCTGTCTATATACAGCAGGTAGATCTGGACCCACTGGACCAAGCCGGCTAATTTTGTCTTCCATTTCAGTTAGCCATCGGCGTAAGCTATTGAGTTGTTGCTGTTGTAGTTCCATAAGTGTTTCATGAAGCCTACACAGTAAAGTTAAATTAATATACAACTATTTGAGTAAATAATTTTTATTTATGTTTGGATGAAATTTCCACATAACAGTTAATCCACCTTGCACTAAGTTACTTGAGCCTTCTGAAAAAACCCCCCCACAAAAAACCTATAGTAAGATCAAGATAATTTCTACATTTAATCATGGTTCTCCACTTCCATCATGACCTTTGACCTCATTTCTTGTTGTCTGCTATGTGGCTTTCTGAAAATGTGGATGTATAGTAATAAATGAGCAACTAATCTTCAAGTGTAGGATATCATTACAATTATATAAGTTCTGATACTTCCCGGAGAAATGTTACGTCTTACAATATTCATTATCAATATTAATATGGACACACTGGTAAAAAATGATGACAGCAAGAAAAGGCTTTAAAAGTAACATTTTCAGACACTAGTGAAATGTACTTTCCCTTTTCCACATTATGTGGTTTACCTCAACTGTTTCAAATAGTCTTACTGACTTTTAGACATCTTACATATACATAAACAATAAGGTAGTAAAAGCTAAGTTAACAAACAGCACACGGTCCAAATGGTTATACTCATAACAAAGATTATATTTAATTTCAGCACATTATCACTTTCAAAAAACAATTATTTTAAACAATTTAACTCTTTCACAACAGGGCATGGTTAAATGGTCATGTTATCACATTTGTTGACTTGCATTCAGTGTTATTGTACTACTAAGTTTGGAATCAAATTGTATGATATAATCAAAACTTTTACATTATATGTAAGTTACTTTCTTAATTTAGATTTTAGTGTGTCACATGGTATTGTTAAATGCAGTGCTGTTTAAAATAAGGTGTTTGTGATGTCAGAATACTAAGTATACAATTTTGTACAAATTGAGAACTCAAATCAATAATATTGACAAGCTTGAAGATAAAATAATAACCTCATATCTTTCTACAGATATGGCTTATGTACTGAATCAAATATGGTAGACCCCATTAAACTCTTTCCATTTTTTTTATATTGTCCCTTATATACTCTTACTAGAGTATATGACACGTGAATAACCAATCAACAGCTTAGAATGTCCACAGAATCGTTTTTGTTCCCACCATTTTAATCTTTGAAAAGGTTCCCATGTTCTTCTGATCCAAGTTTTCAAGGAGGTATGTTGTGTCTTTAGTATGCTCAAAATTTCATATTTGACAAACTATAAAGAAATTAGTTACTAAGCTTACTAAACTATAGTGAAATTCTATGGTGTCAGTGTAGTTATTTATGAATTTTTGGTTATTCAACTGTATGTATAAAACCTAAAAAAATTTCGTTTCATATCTTCCATGTGTGAAATTTTAAAAGGCTTGATGACCTATTTGGAGCACCATGTTCAGTCAAGGCCTCCTCATTTTAGGAAAAACATTGAATTGTTGGATATGTGGTCAGAAGAAGGTTACTAAAATGATACTTAGGAGCTGTCATATGAGGAGACATTAAGGTCCTTAAAATTGTTTTCTCTTAAAAAACGAAGATTTAGAGGGGATCTAATTGAATGTTTAAGATTGTAAAAGAAAAGAAAAATGTTATTGTATCAACATTTATTATACTTAACAGTGAGAATTATAGAACTATGGGATACAAATATAAATTTAGGCAAGGTGTATCTTCAACCAAGACAATTTTATTTTTATTTTTGGGTGGTTGCCTTTGATATTGTGGAGGTAGTATATTGACTAAGTTTATAAAAAGCTTGTTAAATTTGTGAATGATAAGGTCTAGGTTTAATTTGTTTCTAATAGGTTTAGTTTGACTCAGAGGATGGGACAGATGATATGGACCAACAGGTCCCTTGTCTCTAAACATTATGTTATATTAAAATTACACATAGGTTGTAGTGTTTAATGCAAATTTGAATTTTGTTGGCTTTTTTGTTGATTTGATTTTATTATCCAAATAAATACTCACTTGCTTTGTCGATCCATGGCCTTTATTCGAAGGTCTTCCCAACGACTGTTCAAAAGTTCCATCTGGGTTTGAATTTCCTCTCGTTCTTCAGTTGTGACTCTTCCTTTACTAATAATTCGTTGACCTTCTTGTAATACCTCCCCAATATTTATTTGATGCTGAGTTAGTTCAAGCATGAATTCCTGGAATGTAAAGTAAATGAAGAGCAATATTGTTTATTGGAAATTTCAATTCAAACAAATTATTATTTTCAGCCTGACTTAAAGATATTCTAATTCTGAAATTTTATTCTCGAGATATTCTAGATTAATAAGTTAGTGATTTGGGAATGGCTCTATTTGGAGCATTATGTTCAGAAATGGGATAGTATTCGGAGATAAGACTGATCATTAGAAAAAAAATATAACTGAGTTAGCCACTTCAAGATACACTAAATCTAACAAAAGACAGTGGACTAGTTGATGTTAACAAGTGTTAACTCGCCAATGGTAACAAAAAACTTATTGATTACAAACTTAAATTTAGGCAATATGATGCAGCCAAGAGACTCAGATTAGCTAGTGGAGACAAAAGACCAGTTACTTGATGACAAACTAGCTTACGTAACTAAAAGACAAACAAATCAGCTGGTCTAATATATAATCTACTGATATTTCTTGGGTATGGGTATAATAAAATCAACTGACAACTTCAAGATTTTTAAAAATGCACAATAATGTATTGGTAAAGTTAAAAGCAAATGTAAAAATAATACATACTAGCTGATGTAAACAAGCGGTTAATAGCTAGTTAACGCAAAAGATTATAACAGACTAGTCACCTAATAATTATTGGAGCAAACGTTTAAATTATCTTTCTGTTTAAATGAAATTTTACTGATACATATTCATTCTCTGTAAGAGAACGTTTCTGGGAAGTTCAATGATTTTTTTAAGAAAGTAGAAGAGTTTCAACAATTAATTTGTTGAAGTGCAAAATTTAACACCTCTTTCACTTACTTCATGAGAGTGGAATAAAGATTTAACCTCCTCAACGGATCCTTCAACTGGGCGTTCTTGACTAAGACGTTCTTCAGCCTCTAGCAGCCAAGTTAAAACATCCTCTAGACTTGACTGATAGGTTGATACATCACTCTCACAGAAGCTTGGACGTCCACGAAGTGATGACTCCTCCAATGAAATATAAAAGTTTTGGGAGAGACTTACTGACATAGCCTGATAACATCTATAGCATGAAACGACCAAGTTATCCAGCTTACTCTTTTAAAAAACTTACCCAACTGAACATTTGATTTTGTTCAAGAATGTTTGTTTTAGAAATGGAAAAAGTGGGGGGACTAAAGTAGAAAGTGTTATAAATGAGTATTTAACTAAATACTGTCATTTAGAGATTTAATAAACTAAGCCTTATAACCACCACTACTCTCAACTCTTTTGATATCACAAAACCACTTACACTTTAATTTTACAGTTATTTTTTTCTCAGTTCTGTAATAAGAATGCCAAGAATTAATTCATATGTTTCTATCTTTCTTTTTTTATTTTAGACATGTAACATAAGTTGTCATAAGTGGGCAATGGGGTTGTGGTGGTCAGACCCAGGACAACCCTCACTGACCAGGAGGTAAGTCAGGAAGGCAAATAGAGATTATTTGTTGGCACTTTCTAGAGCTCCTCTCTTATCTCCCACACCAACACAGTTTTGGTTATGGATAACATGACTGTATTGTACAAATATTACACTTAGCACACTGATATCAA
Source organism: Carcinoscorpius rotundicauda (assembly GCA_011833715.1). Classification (NCBI taxonomy): domain Eukaryota; kingdom Metazoa; phylum Arthropoda; class Merostomata; order Xiphosura; family Limulidae; genus Carcinoscorpius; species Carcinoscorpius rotundicauda. The sequence continues at coordinate 33,345,795 of CM022404.1, read as the reverse complement.
TCACTAAAACTTGTGTAAAAATGTCTAATGTTCAAATTATATACATCTCTCTCACTATGTATCAATGTCATCTAAGGTCACTGGTTTAAACAACTATCAGTTGGAATTTAATATCAGTGAAAAATAAATTCTAATAACTAATTCTAGATTTAAAAAATCCAGTTTTATAAAATTAAAATTATCATAATACAATTATAGTTTTTAAAACTTACTATTTAACCCATACCTTTATATTTATCATGAAATAATATCAGTGAATTATTGTGTTAACGTAATTTCTTTCAACAATTTTATTACAGAAAAGTATTTTGATCCCTCAAAAAATAACATTCAACTTAAATTCAGAATTGCAAAACTTAGTTTCATAAAACTGTTTACAAATAAGTTAGCTAATTTAATAAACCAAGACAAAGAAAATTAAAATATGCAATCAAAAATGGATGCAAAATGCTTGTATTTTGTTGAAAGGCTTTTAGAATATAAAATTTGTAAAATCATCCCTCAAGAAAAGAAAGAATCAAGAATTAGAATTAAATGATAAATATATTATTGACTTTTGATATGATCAAATTAGAAATCTGCTTGCATCACTGGATGCAGAACTTTAATTTGTATTATAAGAATTGTGCTGTGCAACTGCTGGTACATTTGTAAGAAGTTTACATGTCACAAGATAACTGTTAATAAGTACTAAATATTTGTTTGATCACATTTACACTGATAAATTCTTCAACTTTTTAAATATATTAAAATACCAATTAAAATCTTTACTTAAAGCTTCAACATCTTTTAAATTTCCAATAGCAATGATCTAATAACATGAAATCATAATTTATTTTAATTATTAGCATCTAACCAGACTACATAAACAATATGATACTTACAGAATCAGACAAATCCACTGATTCAAGTCTCCTAAATGGAATGTTTTCATGGGGTAATGCTTGAAAAAAGCACATTACATACATCATCACAGATTTTTTGTCTGGCCGTGTAGTATTCACATCTGTGAAAAAAATTATAAATATTAATTGAAACATCAAATCTGCTACATAATTTATATCCTGATTCTGAAATAACTAAGGGAAAAAACTGTAATGCAAACTGAATATTCTATGAATATAAATCAAACAAAAAATGGTAAGTGAGAACAAAATGTATTAGAAATGGACCACTTTGAAGAACAAATAATTCACATGAACTACAACTGTATCTGAGTAAAGTTTGTATTTAAGAAACTACACCAATAATATTTGAGAAATTAATAAATATAACATTACACATTTATAAACTTCTGATGATGGTCCTCAAGAATTCCTTGGTTTAAATATAAAAGCTTATTCAAACAGTTCAATCACAAAATAAAACAACATAAGGTGAAAGTCAATGTGCTACATAGAAATCTCAATTTAAAAAAAAAAAAGGTAGGAAATTCATATGATAGAGTATAATAGTATGACTTGGTAAATTCTGTATTTAAAGCATGTCTAAGGAAAGGTTGAAACTTTTTAAAATAAAATTTTTACCAAATACGTTTACAAATTGATGGATTAAAACAACATTCCATTACAATCTAACCAGGTCATGAAACAATGAATTTCAAAAAAGAAGACGTAATAATTTTTTTTCAAAATTTTATTTAGTCTACCTAAACTTGCATTACATGAATTAACTTTTCAGAAAATCCTAGATATAACGCTCTTAAAATACAGTATCAAGTAACTGTACCCCAATAAAACAAAAAAGTATTTTATATATTTGAAAGACCTAGTAGTACAGCTAGTAAATAAATTTTGTTATTATATCTTATTAACCTTTGTGCCAGTTACCATGGTACCTTATCATACTGATAACTTAGATTCAAACTAACCTTGAATTTTTTTTTGTATATAATAAAGCATCACAAGAATATAACCTTGAACAAAAAACCAAATAAAGTTTAATAAAAATATTTTCAGGTTTTCACATATTTTTTCTCATTAAACCTACCTTCAGGGTCTAAAAGTTTATCAATTCCCAAATACTGATGTGCTATGTGAAAGGCATGTTCTAATCTGGTGATGACATCTTTTCTCATCAAACCTCCATAGTCAAAAAGGTTTGGTCTATAAAATATTAACAATACATACACATATATACATGAGCTATATAATCTGATACAAATATTTACTTAACCAATTTAAAAACATTACTCCCATCTATGTGTTACAAAATGACTCTTCAAAATTGAGTTAAATTTGACATGTTGACAGGAGTGAATGATGTACACATCATTATGTTCTGTTGATATGAAAAATCTACACTATATAGATTGAAATGTTATTACTTTAGAATCCTTAGACTTAAAAGGTTTTTTGTTCACTCGGATAAATTATCTTGATATAATTTTTCATGGACAAAAACCCAAACACACAAATATGTGCACTCAAGTATTTTACTTGTCTTACTGTAACACAGATGTTCAAACAGATTTTCATTACCAGATCAATTTCAAATGTTTTTTTTAAAAAAAAATCCAAATATTATTTATAAACTTTTAACTCATCACCTTGTCAACACTCGTATGCTGATCGTACATCACATTTACTAAATCTTACATTATTTCATAAGAAAAGACTACATACGGCATATTTATGAAGTATTATACTTTTCAATATTTACTAACTTTAATTACTTTACCTAAATTTGTGAATTAAAGCATTGAATGCTAATCCATCACTCCAACTTGTTGTGAAGTTTCTGATGTCTACACCACTGTAACTGTTAAATAAATAGTAAAATAAAAGTGAAAACACAATGATGTAGCTAATATCTTAAAAGACACTGATAAACCTTCATTAGATTCCAAGAAATATTATAATTTAATATATTCCTTGAATTTCAAAGACTGAACACAAAATATTGTATTACACTATAACTGAGCCATATTTAAATACTGAAAAAGTACTATAGTTTTAAACGTTTTAAAATACTTAACTTTATTTTTAACAAAACATGTATTTACTACAGTTTTTTATAACTTCCATAACAAAAAACAATTAAGATTTCAAATGCGAACAACAATAATAAATATCCTTTCATTCCTTAAAACTCTCTCCTAATACCCATGTAATTATATCACACAACTTTTACATGCTCAAGAATATTTACAATAAATTTAATTTAAAAAATAAAATATTTTCATTTATTACCTTTTAGCTAGTAGGTAAATTGACTGAGTTTGACAGTATGCAGGCACACTATACTAACTTCTCACATTAATGGATAATTTTTCAAAAAAATTCATTCATTTTAAGTATGTGCAGTTTTTACACAATACATGGTTTAGAAAGTAATTAAGTTCATTTCAGTCTCACTGTATTTGTTCCTTGATATCACACCTGTTCTGCCCGTGGAGGAATGGTTGTAATACTGCACATTGTGCAATGCCAACAGTTACTGTCCTTCAGTGATAAGTCAGGTAATACCTAGAGATTATGGCAACCCCCAGATGACAATGAAAATTACCAATGAAAGTAACAACAGTTGCTATGGGTAAATCTGATATTTTCCATTAACCTGACCACTACTGGCTATATTCCTTCTAGATAGCCAATGCAAGTTTTGCTGTATTTTGTTCCAAAATTAAAACTAGTGGATGAACTTGTTTGAAACTTCAAAAGAACTTTCAAAAATGCACATATTTTAAGCAAGACAAGGCATGTTACTTTTGATAAATTTATTTTTTTTTGTATTACAATCATTAATATCTTTAAAAATTACATTTGGAAATGGTATTTTTAAGATATTATTACAATATTTATATTTGTAACAGATTTGAAATTTTCTTAGTATGTTATTTTAAAATCTGTAAAAACTTTTTACCATCCATGCAACGTAAATCTTGTCTGTTTTTAATTTTTTTAATAATCACATACTTTCCTCGTGGTTTCAAGGAACATACAAGACAGAAAATAATATTTCTAAGTAAACCTAAACAATAAACAAGTTGTTTTTTTCAAACTAGGATTTTATGCTTATATATGTACATAAAACAAGTGTAATTTTGTTTAATAACTCCATTTTTATTTCAAGTTCATGCTTCCCTGCAACCAAACTTTTGCTTATCGTGTCAAAAAAAAACCCATGTGGTTAGAAATGTGAATATCGTAGATTTGCTGTAAACTATAACGCACTTTAGGGGTCACTCTATTTCGGTCCAGCACAGGTGCATTTGAACACTACTATTGATTTCATTGTAAGAAAGTTTTTTAGTGCTTAAATACCATGTTTTTGAATTTCAAACAAGTTTATTTAAGCACATGTTCTTATAAGTTGTTTCACTACACAGACAAAACTAATTATTAGTACTAGTGAATATATGTAATAACTTTCCATACAGGTGGTTTAAAAAAACATTGCCTGACTCTTCTTAAATAATAAATCATATTGCAAGAGGTTATCAACAGTTACAGACACCATAAATTACAAACAAAATCACTTTACAGCACTTAAAAAATTAGTCATTCTCACATTATTGTCATTATAAGCAAGATTTACTTGGAATTCAAAACTCAAAGTCTTTGTTATATCCACCTGAACTATGAAAATATCACAACTTTTCCTTTATTATTGAGATGAATGTGTTTAATCTGCTTCACAAGCAATGTGTGGATTTTATTGTTGTCATTTGTACACCGAGTTTTAAACAAAATGGCTCGTATCTCATGACTTGGTTAGCATAGCTTGATTTACACTGAAGTATGACAGTCCTTAATAATTAAATTCATCCAACTTATATGAAAAGATGATAGAGTTACAAGAAAATTACACACACTTATCTCTTATATACATTGAATGTTTTATTAAAACATTTCATGATGTTGCATATGAAATATCGGATTTTCATGTCTAAATTTGAAACTCACTTTTTTGTAACTGAAAGAAAAGCATTATTGTAAATTTATAAAATAATATAGCATATTGCATGGTTCATTTCAAGTTTATTTTTCTTACTTCAAAAACTAAATCAAATTTATATTGATTTTTGCCATGGGTAAAATCGATATTTGTGTAATTTTCTTGTATGAGTTCAAGCTTAGTCACAATGAGGCGACAGCAGCTCGTAATATTAATAATGCATTTGGTGATAGCACAGTTAATGAGTGCACAGCATTAGTTTAGGAGATTTCTGTCTTGTGACACAAGCCTTGAAAATAAACCCCGAGGCCACCTTCAAATTGTCATTAATGAGGAAGAATTGAAGGCCATAACTACAATAGATAGCTGCCAAATCATGAAAGAACTTGCCAACAAACTTAAATGTTCATTATTCAATAGTTTCTCAACATCTTGAATCAACTTGGAAAGTGAAAAGACACGATAAATGGGCACCTCACGAATTGATTAAAAACCATTAACCAAGAGACAAAATTTGTCCCTCACTCACAAAAAGAATGACCCTTTCTCCACAGAATTGTCATCTGCAATGAAAAATTAATTCTTTACAAAAATAGATGATGATTTGGGATTGGCTTCATTATGAAAAAACACCAAAACACTTGTCAAAATTAGCTCTTCACTCTTAAGAAGCTGATGGTTAGCATTTGGTGTTTGTCAGTAGAAATAATCCATTATTCATTCTTAATTTTAAATGATGTTGTGAACTTGAAATTAAGCATTAAAAGTTGTCACAAACATCCAGCAATAATCAATAGCAGTGAACCCACACTGCTTCATGACAATGCTCAACATCATGTCTCAGATGTTACTGTTCAAAAAGTAATCAAACTTTATTATGAAACTTTACTCCATCCACCATATTCACCAGGTCTTGCCCTGGAGATTATCACTTTTTTTAAACATTTGGACATTTTTTATAGGAAGAAAAATAGTTTGCAAACCAAAGGTCAATTAAAAGTGCCTTTCAAGATTTCATTGTCTCAAAGGATATCCAATTCTTTTGGAAAAGTATTTAATAAACTTACAACTTGTTTGCAGATGTGTATTGAGTGTAAAGGAGCTAATTGTAGTTACATAAATTAAACAACAAAAAGATGTACTTGTTTCACATTTTCCTTTAAATATCTGAAATTTCACATGTAACAGCCTGATACTAAGTTCCTATTTGTTCATAATTAAGTTTTATCTTTCTTTGGATATAATAAAAATCAGAAATGTGTTTAAAAAAAAAAGTATAAATGCATGGAAGCATTTTTTTTCCAGTGCAAAACTACACAAAGGGCTACATGTATTCAGTATATTGCAGGGAACTAAACTTTTGATTTCAGTGTTATAGATCCTCAAACTTATTACTGTCCACTACAGGGTGAATACAACTAGCTTCAGTTAATTCTCACTTGTGAATGTATGTTCTCCTTCTATTTACTTTCTAGCCAAGATGCTACGTATGACTTGAAATCTGTTACATGGTATCAAACTTATATCCTGCATGTTTATCTTCTTCCTGAAAGGAATGGAAGATACACAAGCAATGCATATAAAATTACTTTGATGTATATGAAGTATTCCTGATCTACAGGTACAAAAACTGGACTTACCCCTTGGTAGCATCTCTGCACCATGCTAATAATGTCTTTTCTAGGTTTGTTTGGTGAATTTCATGACTGGCATTTTTCAAAACTCCATGGACCTATCACAAAAATATATTTCTAAGTGGGCTTAATTTTTTTCCTTTCTGTATAGAAAAGAAGAGTATTTATTATTAGTACAAATAGTCCTCTAAATGATAAAAAATAAAAATGTTTAATAAGTACATTTATTTATTAAACTTTAAATTTCAAATCTACAATGATCTTAAAAATGTAGAGAGAAGAGCCTGTTCATACCCAAAAAATTATTATCATATCACAAAAAACTGGAAATTATCTTTCAATTCAATTTTATTAAAATTATTATATTAATTTAACATGTAAAGTTGAATAAGAAGTCTAACTAGTTGCTATGTCATGTATTCTACACAACATTTAACCACCAGAAAAACTTTGGAATTCACTTGGATGTATTACGTGCAGAATGAGCAAATACACCAGAGTGAAGGTATGAGGCAAGGAGATTAGTCTATTCCATTGATTCTATGGAACAATTCATAAAAACACGTGTGAAATAAGAACTACAGCATAATGCAGCAGCAACAAGAGACGTTAACAACGTACACAGATTTTCTCCTCAATTTATGTGAGGGTGACTTTTTTAAGCTTCAACAATTAAATAGCTGGAATGTTTCAGGTAACAGCATCAATTGATGATGGCTGCCATTTGAAAGTTACAAATAGTAGTTGCTTTCTGGTACATTTCAGCACATGATTTTTAAGCTTTTTACTTAGAATACTTTGTTATGGTAGAAGGTCACAATCATGGTTTGGTAGAATTAATTGAGAAAATCACGTGTATCAGGCGAGTATGTCACATTCATACTGGTGGAGGGTTGTTACACGAGACACATTTAAACCAGTTGATTATAAAGTATGTGTGAGCTCAAGGAATGCAGCATATGAAAAAAAAAGAAAAAAAGAAAGAGAGTGGCACTGAATGAGAATAGGTATTTATGTGAGAGGAGGCAATAAACCTTATTAAACAGTATTAGTCACTAGAGCAAAATGTACCCAAACTATAACAATTTATGACTTTATAACTGAGCTATAAACAAGTTAAAAGAATCAAAATACTGTTAAAAGCAACAACTTTACTCAACACAAATCAAGCTAAAATAAATTCACAGCTAAAATAATTTGCAAAGTAATCATGAGCTGTACGTATATATCTATTATTTAAACAGCTTATAAACAAATAAATGAAAAGAAAGAGAAACATTATTTGTAGTAGTTGAAACTGTTAAAAAAGAAAGTGATTCAAGAACAAATGCAAGAGAGTTAACCAGCAACCAAAGTTCTTACAGCTCTTCACTCGTATATAAAAGGTCAGAGTTGAAATACCACTCAATAAAATGTTGGTATGCAACTAGTGGGCATTTTATAACCTACAGATAAAACATGAGGATATGCCTTGGCTGAGAGGGGAAGAATGTGGTGGTTTAAAAAAAGTTGTCAAAAACACCTTACTAACAATAACTGGTGTGATAACCCTATAAATTAGTTGGCAGAACATTCACCTTGGATCAAATCCAGCATGTGGAAATACCTTCTGGCCTTCAATTAAAAAGCACCAAATTTGCTTTCTTAAACATTAATGTCATGAAGTATTTTATTTAAAATTAGTAATGCAATATTTTTATCATGTTTATTATAATCAATAATTAGAAAAACAACTCTTCTTCTTGCATATATTACAGTTCAATATTCATATTAGCTTATAGCTTATATACTGAGTATTTCATTAAACCAATTATACAGAGAATACAGTTGTAACATGCTTGATCACTGAGAAAGTATAATGATGACCTAGAAATAAAGAAATACTGGTCAGTTTTCACTCACTGTCTTCTAAAAACCCACCTGCCAATGTAATATAATGCTCCACACAAGTCCTAGTGTCAGTTTTGGGTTGCCATCTACAATATCATTGGTACTAATATTTACAAGTTTTATCTGAAAAATAAAAAAATCCTGATATATTATTAAGTTACTATAAGAAATTTTAATTAGATAGTTGAAGACAGTTAAGAGACTCTGAATGCAGTATTTCATTATCACTTAACTAGCTTGAAAATATTATTTTCTCAGTCTTATAAGGCAAACAAACTGATACAAGTATACTGTGCATAACTTGTCATACTTACAAATTATATTCAGAGTTCTTCACAAATGCAACTTTATTTTCTAATACTTTAAAATTACAGAATTAAGTACTAGCATTTTAATTTATTTTATACAGAATTACATTACACATTTTATATAGTAGGATCATCTCTAGTATTACATTACACATTTTTATTAATGAAACAATAATCACACGAGCAAAGTCTTGTGATTCATTATTGTAATAAAATGAATACATGGACAAGAGTAAAACCCATAAGCTTAAAACCTTACTTGCTAAATGTCAGGAGGAATCTAGATGGACTTACATGGTAAATTTTAATACCAGGTATGTAGGTATTTCGTGTTTATTGGGACAAAGCAACTAAACTATCTGTGTTAAGCAAGATGTAGTCTACTACAATGGTATATGGAAATTAAGGTAAAAATACATAAAATATGTAAAATTAAGACCAGCCAGGAAGACAGCATTAACTTCAAACTTGCTATCAGTCACCTGAAGTTGGCCTTTCCAGTCCTGGGTTCAAGCCAAAATAAAATTAAAACGTGTAAAAGAAATCATGTTACAACAGTATATAGTCCAATAAAATCCTTAAATTAAGTTTAAAAGTTCAATGGCTCTTAAAAATGTAAAAACATGAGTGAGGCAGCCAGTATCACTTACGGCATTGGTTAATGTCAAGGGCAAATCTACCGTAAAAATATGTTTAAAATGGTCTTGTTGTTCTTGGTTGTAACAATGGTGTGATAATAAAATATGTACGATTGTGACCTGAGTGCCACACAGACCATACACTGGTGCATCAGCACCAGATAAAAGGAAGTGGTAAAAAACTGTGACCAAAGCATTGCCAAACCAAAACAACTTCCTCCCTTCAATCTTTACAGAAACAAGATGGTCAAAGAGCTAAAGAATTCCCTGTTAATACTTAAATAGTTTATAAGAAATTTAAGTCAAGATGTCTCAAAATACATTAAATTTTATAATGTGTAAAAAGAAAGGTACATCAGAATAAATAATAAAATGTTAACTATCTGAGCACATTAAATATAATAAAGCCAGTGATTGTTTTTATTATAGTATAAAAACAATTTAATGTCTGGAAATGTAAATATTTCTGCAGGGAAAAGCTTTACGTTATTAAAAACACAACAAAACACAACACATTACCATAGTTCCAAAACCAAACTTATAAAAAAATTATTTACATGAATTTAACTAAACAGGATCAAAACTTAATTCCATGGGGGAGGAAAAAGTACATTGAAATACATTTGGACAAAAACAGAACACATACACACACCATATTTTCCAGAACCATACACATTAATTCAGTAGATAAATGTTATTTCTTTTACCCTTTTTTTTATGTAAACTGAAAGAGCATTGCTACTTTTTATTCCTTAAGACTAAAAATTGAAATAATTTTCGAATAGCAGACCATATGCAGTTATTCAACTGTTTTGAAATTTGAAAAAAACTCCTACTCAAACAAGAAGTATCATATGAGTTTAGAATTATGTGCAAAAGTTCAAACAGAATAATACAGGCTTCATTCAGAAAGCATTAAACTATATAAAAAACGTTTTCTACATTCCCAAGCACGATGAGTACAGATAGATGTTTACATTCCCAGTTATACACTCTCATATATGTTAAGATGATATAGTTTTCTACTTTTCCAGATTCTGCATTATTACTTTCAGACCTTAATGTTTTAAATCATGAGACAAACCTATCATTAACTTATTACGATAAACAAACTTTTCAGGTCTGAATATTAATTACAGAAATTTTGCATCAGTTATCACAAGATATTTTGGTTCATACAGTTGTTAAAATAAGAAAAATCTGTCATTCCATCCAGGTCTTGAGTATGTGAAGAATTATCCAAAGACATTTTTCTGAAAACGTTATTGGTAAGATTATGGAAACAAATACCTATGAAGTACTGATTCTACTTACTGACACCACTAGTGCTTGATGTAAATTAATTACCTCTAAGAATAATCTTACAATGATTTTTAAATTGTAAAGACAAATACACTGAATATTTCAAAATCTTTATGTTTACAAATTTTGTTGAAATCTATCTTAAAACCTCAATTATGCATAAAAGGATTTTTAAATTAAAAATTTGATTTCAACACAACATTGGGTAAATGTTGCTCAGAAATTTAAATTAGTTATTGTAAAGAGGTTTATACTGTTCTGTGGCATGCTATTTAACATCTCAAACCAAATGAAGGATTTTAAGGTACCTTCAGACACTGAACCTCGACAGACTCTAGAAAGTTAACACATGGTTACCAATATTTCTATAAAAAAACAAGGGAAATAAGAGTTTACATACACCATTTTCTTCTAGCACTTGTAAGGCACGGCCAACATTGTTCAAGTGATGTACACGTAATCTACCTCTCTCTCTTCTCTGTAAAATTTTAAATGAATTATAAAACTGCACAAAAAGTAATTAATATCAAATAATCAAATACAGAAAGAATAAAATGTACTATTTTTAAGATATACAAATTATAATGTGAAACTTATTTAATTACTTCCATATGAAAATCCACATGTCTAAGATTGAATTCAAAAAAGCAATACTTCATTGACAACCAAATAGTTATATAAAATTTTCATTATTCAAGGATGACGCTTACAACAGAATTTTACTATTAACTTTGTGGATTAGAAGTTATTGAGCTTTTAATGTTATAGGTTGATATATAAATCTGAAAATCACAAGTCCAACAGTTAATTAATGAAAAGAAATAAAAATTTCAATTTTAGTACATACTTTTTTTATGTGATTTAAAATACTCCATTAATTTTAATGAAACATATAATTTAATTTAATGTCTTATTAAAAGAAAGAGTGTATGTGATAAAAATTGAACTCAAGAATAACCCACAGTCTAAAAATAGGAGAATTTTTATGTGATAGGAAATAAACAAGTTTACAAAAATAACAAGAAAATTTTTGTTTAAATTATTTCTAGACAAACAATATGTACAAGTAATGATTTTTGCTGTTTTAGAGAATTAAAACTTCTCTTCAAACATCATAATACCTTAAATTTTTAATTCTGCATTTAGCCCTAAAACTGTTCTTCTCATCCTTCACAACTAATGTTATCTGTACTTTTTGTGTGAACATGAATTTATAAGAAACAATTACAATCTACAACTGCATAATATTCGTTAACATTCTTTATTTCTTCATAACTCACCCTTGTTGTGTTTATAAGAAAAAAAAAGTTTGATTAAAATTGCATGAGTATTAACACCCTAATACAGTTCTCTTAGTCACAATACTTATAAACCAACACAAAGAAACTATAGCATACTAAAGTAACACACTAATACAGTTCTATTAGTCACAATACTTATAGAACAATGATATACTACATTTATTAATTATATACTATTTTGTATTAATCACCTATAACTATTTAAACTACAATAAATGTTTCATTCCAGTGACAATACACTAACCAATGAATGGTAAGTCAAATTAAGGTTGGAAACTTTATTTCAATGTAAAAATATATAAACATAAGGCATTTGATAGTAACAAAATTATTACTACTATTAGTAGTACTATCCAGTTTTCATTACTGTAAGGAATAACTCTATATAAAATATACCCATAGAGCTTAATTTACATTAATACGAATAAATCAGACACATAAGCTGCCACTAATTCAAACTACCAAACTCTTTATGTATTATTACTTACCAATTCTCTATGACAAAGTACTTCCAAGAGAGCTAAAAGTCGTGTCCCGTCTCTCAGATCCACAAACAAATCTCTGATTATAGGTTGGTTAGCCTGTATATATTTAAACATCAGATATGTATGACTATGTATAACAGTGGTTTTTGAAACCGTAAGATGCAATTGTAATTTGTGAAAAAAGGACAGAAGCATCATAAGATAATCCTTTTTTTTTCCTTGCTAAGTATATCATTGTCAGTATTGGCTGTATATTTGTATCATGGTTTAAATGAGTTGAATATTTCTTGGGAAGAAGGTGAGGTAAAGTGTGTTACAAAGGAGAAAAGATTTGAGAAACACTAGTTTTACAAAGAAATAAATTTTTAGTAAACAGTGTTGTACTAAAATCTGTACTGTACTTTAGAGCTTAGCATACTAAGTAAATTTAAAATAGAAGCTCACAAACTGAAAGGATGAAGATAAGCAAAATAACTTTCAAATGCATCTCATCTTTTTGAATTTAGTATAGTAATTACCATTCTGAAGTTAAAGTAAAACCTTATTTATCTTCTTTAACTCAGACTTTATTCTTGTGATTTACCACTGCTTCCTAGCTTACTTTTTAGTCACTTGAAACATCACAAACTCAAAAATTTATTTTAAAATTTGTTTTATAATCACAAGTACAATAAATTTCCATTCAGTATACTTGGTCAGAAGTAAAGCAAGCATGGCTAAAGTTATGGAAGTAAAAATACTGAAAAAATGTCATCAATGTAAAAAATGCCACCCTCATTAAAATTTGTTACTTTTGAAACGCCCATTTTGCCCTTAATCATAAAATGCATACATTAAGAACAAGCCAGTATAGTAACTTGGCAAAGAGCCAAAGATTAATTTTCAACAAGCAAACACTATTAACAGAGAGAGAGAAAAATTTTTCAATATTTTCAACATTAAATTGATTAAATTTCAACTTCTGCATAAATAAAATATTCTATTTATATAAATAGCCACTAAATTTGCTAAATTTTCAAAACAAAAACAGAAGACAATTTTCACACAAAACTTGAAATTTAAGGATAATGCTTAAAGGATAAGTACTCCCACAAGTATTTAAGCAAATAGTTTTTCATATGTTTATTATTTTGTAACTTCTTATTAAAAGGTAACTAAACTCCTGTTTTGAAATTATTTTCTCAAAAAGAAAATAAAACAAATAGAGGATCAATGGCAATGGAAACTAACAATTTATACACAACTTCTGTACCATGCACTGTACTTCAACATCAAAAACTAAATACAGGGTGGTCGCTAGAAAAGCAGAAAATTTGTCAAACAGCTATTTATTTTTACAAAGAATAACTTTTACAAAGTTTTTTAAAGGCATATGTTATATTACACTCATAGATGCTCAAAATGTATTTTATGATATTAAAATCATGCATTTTATTCATGATGTAAAGAAGTCAAAATAGAAATGAGTAAGCACGCATTTTATTCATTATCTCATCTGACCCTCAAATTTTCCGCTTTTCTAGCAACCACCCTGTATATGATAACCAATTATGACATGAATTTTTATGAAGAAATTTCACATGAGCAATTATCAATTTTTCAACTTCTATGAAAACAATCAAAATGTGTGTGCAAGGATGAGGTTGTGTTGGTTAGAAAAACTCTTTAAAGCACAACAGTGCTGATTTAAAAAAAAAACAATTCATTAGTGGCAGGAAACTAGTGTTGTTTAACTACTTTATCTTTACGAATACAAAATGCAGCTGTTTACTCACTTTTGATAACTGGGAATTAAGCCATTTGGTGAAGGTTTTCTTTTGTACATCCTCTCGTTCATCTGAAAGATGAGATACAATTACAGGCTTTTACATGCTGTTAAACAAGTTAAAAGTCTTCAGACATGTATACTTAGAAGAGAAGATAAATGCATAACCCACAGGAAAAAACAGCTAAAATTGTTATATAGCACAAAACAATGTGCAGAATGTAAGTTATTTGTAAATTTTTTGCAAAGCAACAGCAACCTTTACTTTTATCTGTCAAAATAAATTAGATTTTCTCAAAACTTCACATGATAAATACATGTTGTATCATTCCTCACTTGATTTTATCTGTATGTTTTATTTAAAATGCATTAAACATGTACATCTAAAATATCCTAAGTAGTTGGTCCTATCACACAATACACAATATTTGTGTTTTAAAAATACAGTTACCTCACACCTGGATTATGACGATAAAACAGTCTCACTAACAATACTGATAGTGAGAACAAATACATAAATGATAATCATTTTACAGGTTTTACACTGTTCTTTGATTTTTTTTAAACCACAGCTTCCAAGTTTTCCATGAGCAAGTGAACTTATGATTCTAGATTTAAAAAAGAGTGCTGTGTATTTCATTGTCTCAACTAACTAGGTAAAGTGCAATATGTATACATATATGAAAAGCTGATGAGTTTTTTAAAGAAAAGCCCCTTTCATCCAACATTAGGGGACAGTATGGCATTCAGCCAACTAGCTCACAGTAGATGTAAGTATGTCTTGCTCTCTACATTAGGGTTTTCAAACATACTTAGTTTGAATACAATGTGTTTAGTACTGAAAGTATACTGATGTGCAAGATATTCAAGGCTGATTGCCCAGCCAATGAAGATAACATTAGTTTGATTACATTAAATAGAATCAAGTATCCTTCAAGAATAAAACAATATTCTGTAATGTATGCAGTTAAAATAGTAGAAAATAGTTAAAATAATAGCAAAATATAATGCAGAATATGTAGATCACTGAGTGGTGAAGTGAAGAATAGATGACAGCCTGAAAATAACATCACTCTCAGACCTTTTATAAGGCAGACATAAACCAGTAAGAAAAAAGCCTTGAACATATTACCAACCAGTATTTTAAATAGACTAATAAATACCCACAATATCCTCCAATGTTACCAAAGTAAAAATTTTTCTGACTGTTTTTATCTAGAATGCCAGAATAAATTTTCACACCATTAAATTACTTGACCAGTTTTGAGCTGCTTATTATCATTAGATATTTAGAGAATGTTTTTAAAACTTGTTAATAACAATTTCATCACAAGACACTGTAGATAAAGTCACAAACATTTATTAATCAGTTATATGGCAGACTGTGTATATTATGTGAAGGAAATTAAACCTATTACTGACATATTCTTCAAAAATGAAATCTTATTGGGATATTTCATTTGATATTTTCAACCATAATGACACCACACACAAGAGGCTAAACAAGCTACGATTTACACAAAGCCATCACTAATTTAGAATTACTAACAATAAAAAGGGCAATATGTTAGCATTACCAACTGGCTATGCTGTTACTTTCAACCAAAGACTAGAACATACTGTCACAACTATTACACTCCTGCAGAAGAAATCATGGTGTGTTAAATTATATCACATGGCTCAGACCTTCTCAACTATAGCTGTTCATACCAACAAATAACCAACACCAGGTTTGATGTGTTTTATATTTTTGTTATCTTGTTTGTTTGTTTGTTTTGAATTTCATACAAAGCTACTTGAGGACTATCTGAAATAGCCATCCCTAATTTAGCAGTGTAAGACTAGAGAGAAGGCAACAAGTCACCACCACCCACCTCCAACTCTTGGGCTACTCTTTTACCAATGAATAGTGGGATTGACCATCACAGTATAACACCCCACAACAGAAAGGGCAAGCATACTTGGTGTGACTGGGATTCGAACCTGTGACCCTCAGATTATGAGTCGAATGCCTTAACACACTTGGCCATGCCAGGCTGATTTTGTTATTTACAATGGAATATGCTTTATTTAGATGATACATGAATTACAATCTATAAAAAAATGCCATTATTTTACATAAAATTATTGAAAAATATCAGTCATGATTTCGTAACCCTGTCAGAATTGTTATATTAAGGTACATTTTGTGATATCATGTGGTTACATCATAGGAAACTTACAATAAAAATATACAGTATAACTGTTAAGTTCTCTGAGAAGAGAGCTAATCAGTGTACAATATTACAGTTCACAGGCAGTAGTTACAGTTGTACAGATTAGTCTTATAAAACAAAAAATTCAGAATTTTTTAGGTGATAATAGATATTTCTGTTCAGGCTTAAGAATAACAATGCTGGCAATAGGCAACTGTTATTTACATTTAGTATAGTGTATTTATTTCTAATTACAAACACAATGGTTAAGACTAGTGTTGGACATAAAGCATTCACAGTTTGTGAAGTACAATAGGTAAAATAAGTGGGTTGTATTTGGGAACTATAGACTGGTATGAACTATGAAGGAGGCTAGCAGTGCAGATACCCAATTTGTATATACAGTGTGGGTTGAAGAAGTTGAAGACTGTCCTAATTAAAGTAAAGGCAATAAATAAAGAGAATGGTGAACTGTGGGAAATGGCAACAGCATTTCAACAAGAGCTTAAGCTTTCACATGCAAAGAATGCATCAGTTAATGGTGACCTTCAGAGAGTTAGAAAGAATACTAACAGGGCTACAAGTAGTGGATTTAATTGTAATAGGCCTATTCTAGTCAGCAATAGATTTTAGCCCTTGGCTCCTTTAGCTGAAAAACTACTGGAGGGAGAAAAAAGAAAATGGCCAAAGACAGATGTATATGATAAGGAGATTATAATTATAGGCAATTCCTTGACAAGGCAATAAGATAGGATAGTCCGTGGAGTACACAAGGAGAAAAGAATTAGATTACGTTATTCAGGGAAACAGGTGGCAGATATAAGAAAGAGAGCTTGAAGAGATATATTTTGGTTGAGCACGCAGAAGCTAATAATGTAGAGAAATGAAGGTCAGAAGAACAAGTTAATAAGTACAAAAGACTGATAAACAAATTTTAAGAAAAAAGTCATAACTTAATTTTGTCAAAGATACTGCCCAGAATTAATTGTAGTGATGAAGTTATAAGGGCTAAATGTTATGCCTAGGTTAACATGTAAGGATGAGCAGATTGGCTGGTTGGAATTGTGAGACCAATTGAATGGAAGAAAGGAATTTTTGCACTTAAATAGGATAGAGGCTGGCTTGTTTGCTAGAGCTAGTAACTCAGTTGTAATGGAAGTTTCAAAACATGACTAGACACTGATGAGGACCAAGATGATCTACATGCAAAAGGAATAAGAAGCAAAGAAAAGAGTAGCAAAAGAAATTAGTGTAAAAGCAGTTCTAAATGTAGGCATAATTGTTACTATTGTAACGCTAGAAGTGAAACAGATGACTTTAGAACACTGGTGGTAATGGAGAATTTTGATATAATGGGAATAACAAAAACACAGCTAAATGTAGATGATTTTGATGATTTCTTTAAAATACAGAGATACAGATTATTTAATGACAATAGAGTAATAAACAGAAGGGAATGAATGACTTTATATGTGAATTACATCCTGTTAAAGTGAGGATATCAAAGATACTAAAATAGATATTGAATCCATTTGGGTTTTTATTAGTATATAAAATAAAAATAAAAGGGTTGGAATTTGTTAAAGACAATGAAATGAAACTTTTAATAAGGCCATAGTTTAAAATTCATGCATACAAACTGGGAAATACTAGAGTCAAACTGTGACAAAGAAAGGTTCTGGAAACTGTTCAAGAAGGTCTTCCTTACCAATTAGTCAAAGCATCTTCTGGAAATAATGCTATTTTAGATTAATTGTTAAAATAAAATACAGCAATGATCAAGAAGGTTATAAACTGGGGAATATCTGAGTGCAAATGATCATTGCTCTATAAGGTTCAATGTTTTTCTGCATATGGAGATAAGGAGTAATGATATTTTGATTATAAATTTCAAAAAAGCAAATTTTGAAGGAATCAAACAAGAATTCTCTATTATCATTTTGGTAGCTGAGTTATTTGGAGACATCAATTGCATGTGAAAAAATTTTAAAGCTAAATTGACTGGTAAGACAGGAGCCTTAGAAGATCCAAGAAGATAAGAAAGTTGGCAAAACAGTAAATTAGAACATGAAAAAGGATGTATAAGAAAAGGTTGGGTGAAAATGTAAAAATTAACAGTGATGATTTATTTACATATAATAAAGGTAAAATAATTGCTAAAATGGTGTAGGAACCTTATGGGATGATAAAGGAAGGCTAGTATCTTATTATTATAAGATGGCTGAGTTACTTGTTTGTTTTGAACTTTGCCCAAAGGTACATTTAGCACTGAAAGAAATAGGAAGAAGGTAACTAGTCATCACCACCCACCACTAATACTTGGGCTACTCTTTTACCAGAGAATAGCAAGACTGACCATTACTTTATAAAGTCCCCACAGCTTAAAGGGTGAGCATATCTGATGAGATAGGGATTTTAACCCATGACCCTCAAACTTCAAGTGTCCTAATCACCTGGCCATGTCAAGCTGGCTGGGTAATTAAATTTTGCTTTTTCTTTAATTGTTGTTGTTTTGAGTTAAGCACAAAACTACACAATGGGCTATCTGCACTCTATCCACCATGGGCATTGAAACTCAGTTTTTAGCTCTGAAAGTCTGCAGACATTTGAGTGTGTCATTGGGAGGCTTTTCTTCAGTTTTTACTGATGAGGATTTAAGCAGTATTCCACAGCTGACTGGTGGAAACAAGATGACTGCATTATTTCAGAGCTTATTAAGATAAAAACTAGAAAGTTAAAAGAGAGACACTGAGGCTCCTGGGCCAGAATATTTTCCCAAGGGTTTAGAAGGAGGTTAAGAATTAAATATGTCAGTCACTTAATATATTATGTGTATGTCATGACTTATCATAATTTGAATTATAAGAATAATTTGGATGGGAATGACCTTAATAGTGTCATAAAAGAAAATGATTTTGGTGTAATGGTTGACCAGTCACTTAAGCCATCCAAAGCACTGTGCTGTTTTAGGTAATATCTACAGAAATATTAAATACAAGGTTAAAGGTATTATAATTTCATTGTATAGATCACTGGTTAGGACACATTTGGAATACTATGTTCCATCTTGTGCACCTTACCTTGGGAAAGACTGAATTATTGAAAAAGATAAAGATCACTAGAATGGTGTCTGGAATGGTGGGGTTTTCATACAAGTAGAGGCTGAAATCTCTCAAACTTTTTTCTCTTAAAGAATTAGAAATGGTATGACAGATATATAAATGATTATAAAGGGAATTAATGGTATTGTATCATCTCTTTTCATACTTAGCAGTTACAATAGGAGTAGGGGACAAATTTTCATACTTAACAGTAAGAATAGTAGGACTGCAGTACACAAATATAAATTTTAGAAGAAAAGAAGTCATCTTCAGCTAAGACACTGTTATTTTTCTAACAAATGGTTTGGCTTTTGGAAGGCAATAAGTCGAAGTAAGCTTAAGAGAAAGCTTGATAAGTATATGAATGATAAGAGCTGGATTTCAGATTTTTTTTAAATAATAGTTTTTGTTTATGGAATAGGACAGCTGATATGGATCAGCAAGTCCCATATTGTCCCAATTATATTATATTATTTGATGTTAAAATCCAATGCTGGAAGGACAACTGTAGGCACTCTGACAGTCACTGGTGTTACTATAAATGTGTACAATTCATTCTGGTACTGTTATTAGTAACACCAATATCATAACCACATTTATGAACAGGAACTGTAAAGTTACAAAATACACTTAAATAAAGAGTAAATACAGTCAAACAGTTATAAAATAATCACACAAGTTTGTAGGATGATGAATAATTATGTTTTATTCTTTCTAGTAAACTTAAGGATATTTTTCTTAAGTTTGTAATTATAAAGAAACCTCAAAATAAAAAAAAATATTTAAAAAATAAGTTTCAAAAGGAATGTTATCACTAAGAATATTGCCTGCATGATGTTCAAGCTTATATTTCAATGTTCAAAGATAAAGGGTAATAACAGGTTGCAAAATCAGTTTTTTTATAGTTTTATTTAAAGAAGGATTATGTTTCAAGCTAGTGCTCTTTGTAAAATCATACAGCTCACATGCTGGTTGGATGTTGTACAATCTGACAAAAAGTGCTAGTCTGAAATGTCATCCTACTTTAAGTAAAAATATAAAAAAACTTGGCAATTGTTCAAACTGTTATTAAATTTTGATATTTTCATTGCATATGCAATTTTAACTATATTTCTCCAAAGACAAAGGGTTACCAACATCCCTTGAAAATTTACTAATCTTTACAATATTTATGCACATTAAAGAAGACTTCTTTAAAAATTTACAAAATGAGTTAATAAGAACTCTCTTGATCTGAACAAGCATGAAAAGAGCCAAAATATTACAGATCTTATGTTTTAAGAAATGAAATCAGTTACCTAAACATTCTTATGTTCACAGATTCTACAAGAGTAAATAAACCTTAAAAATTTTGTGAGATTTATGGAAATTCTGGTGTCAAAGATAAAATAATCACAGATCAAACAAATACTGATTAGAAATATGCAATATTTAAACAGTATTCAGACAAACTGAACATTGCAGCATAACAGCAACTATAATGTCACACAATTTACAAGAAACAGTTATGTTAAAAGTAAATCAATACATAATATGTATAAAAACCTTCTACTGAATGGATGCCATATGATTTTGTTCTTTTGGCAAGTGAATCATTCGAGTTATTCATGGTAGGTGTACAATACACACGATACAAGTTTCATTCTTGTTTTGTTTGGCTTCTATTCAGTTTACTGTGACAAGTTGCAGCATCTCAAACTAACTTTGAGGCATTGAAAATCATAGTAAGAGCAATAGCAACTTCTCTTTTTTCACAGTTACTGTAGCTTTATCATACAACATAACTATCGCTATCTAGATGTGTACTTTTCAACAATTAATTCAATTTATAATAATAACTTGTTTTTCTTGGGCATCAAAAATTGATTTCATTTTCATTATTTTCGTATGGCTACATTAGGAATTTTTAACACTTTCTCAATTTATTCGATAAAGAAATACTGTTGAATCTTGTCAATTTTGATAAGGTTTACAGAAGGTTATCTTTAAATCTGTTCCAAAAGAACTTAATATTACTTTGTTCGTTCTGGAAATTTCTCTCACACCTAAATAACCTTGCTAAGTTCATACACCCAGCTAACAAAATAATTCACTAAGACATCATACAGCTCCTAGCTAATCTTAATTTCAATACACATACAAAAAAAAAAATTAAAAAAAAAATTGAGGCAACAGGCATTGAAATTTATTGATGTGGGTTCTTGCAATTAATCAACACAGCACCATTTATGGTGTACATATGTTTTATTTGAATAGCAACATGCTTGAAAAGTTCACAGTAAAAATGGCTTCTTTGTAGCAAGCATATGAAATGCTTTCATCAGAATGTTTACAGAAAACTTGTATTTAATTTTGCTTGAGCTTATTGCTAGTTTTAAGATTATCTTGCTTCTAAGTGTCAGTCAACTAAAATACTTTCTATTAGTGAAAAGTAAAGGAACTAAAATTCCAAACAAATAGAATGACATCAAAATAAATTGCACATTTATAACAATCATTTGCAAAGATGGCAAATTATTATAATATCAAGGACATAAAACAAATTCTCTGTTAGACCATGAAATATATGAAAGTTTCCTAAATTAAAAACATCAAATTTGACTTGAAGGGATTTTATATTTTTATTTGCTTAAAAAGAAAAAAGTGTCCAGAACATTGTTTTCTCTCATTTGTTTAATCCACGTTCGGAATGAATATTTCATATGCACCAGTATAAATGTAGCATGAGTATATGTGCTATCAGGTTTTTTTTTGGTGGTGGTAAGGGGGTACATGTTTAGACCATCAATTCTCTTGAATCATTAGATCACTTTAAAATGTTACCAACTGGTTATTTGGCCTTTAGGCCTATTGCATTCTCTGATCATTAAGATTAACATATTAAAACTCCTCATTATTCATGAGGATGTTCGTGGCTAGAATAATTAATATTGCACTATTTAATTGGTTGTTGTGTGGAAGCATAATCTAACTGCCTAACCAATTTTATATGCTGCTTGTGCTGAAGAAGGTGACAGATTTCCAAGTTTACCAATTTTTTTAAGGATGGGAATATTATACTTGTGTTAAAGAGCTAATTCTTTTGGGAGAAAACTTGAGAAATTTCTGAAATATTGAGTTCCTAAACCTGATAAAATTATAATTCTGAAATTCTGAGGTGCTTAGTAGAGATAATGTTGGCTACAAATATTTTTTCTAAAGTTTTGTTATACCTAGAAATTTCTTGATGACTGACATAATAAAACATAATTCAATAATTTTAAGAAAGAGGAAGGGTATAGGGAAGAGTTTTGTTTTGAATTTTATGCATAGCTACGAGAGCTATCTGTGATAGCTATCCCTAATTTAGCAGTGTAAGACTAGAGGGAAAGCAGCTAGTCATTACCACCCACAGCCAACTCTTAGGATTTTCTTTTACCGACAAATAGTGGAGTTGGCAATCAAATTATAATGCCCCATAGCTGAAAGGGTGAACATATTTGGTGTGACAGGGATTTGAACACCGTGACCCTCAGATTACGAGTCTAGTGCCTTAACTACAAGGCCATGCTGAGTATATAAAGGAAGAACTAGGAATTATATGTTGTTAGTTTGCACATATATTGTACACAACATTTTGGAATCAGAAAAACATTTAGAAAGATAGCATTTAAATAATGATTCTTAGCCAGCTAGAAGAGTTCCTAGCTTAGCAAACATGTTACTTTATTTCATATGGCTTCCACCCTTTTCGTTCAGGGCATCCTGGTTAGTGTGTTATATACCTCCATCTTCACAAAGTTTTCAATAAAGTGTCTTATATGAAATACATGCTTATGGGACTAGTGGGTAAGTGAAGAAATCAAATGAAAATCAGTTTACTGAAAGAAAGGAAATATTTATGTCCAATGAGCATTTTTATGACTGGGCAAATGGCACTGGTGATGTCTCTCAGGATTCTATTTTATATCTTTTTCCATTATTTATGTTACATGTTAAGAAAATTCAATTATCTGGAGAATGCTATCTCATCCTAAAAAATGACAGTATTTGTGAATGGACCAGTGAGCCAGGCTTTCTTTTTCATATCCATTCTTCAACAGAAAATTGTTTAAAAAATGTTCTCCTATGAAAGTGACTTGTGAATTTTCTGAAAATATAACTACTGAAAAACTTTGTGCCAAAAATCTAACATTTAGGCTACATTCTGTCATATTTTTAGACCATGATGAAGATGACTACTGTTTTTGTGTTTTTTATAAGATTATATTGTACCTTGAATAAAAAGCAAAACAAATTGTAAGAAGATTTTCTCTTCTGCTGTCTTTTTCTGTGAAAATATTTAAGCTCCTTACTTTGTTTATCATTCATTCTAAGTATACAAATATGAAACCAATCACTGAAATACATACCACTTCTGTGCATTAGCACATTAGCAAAGACAGGAGTAAAAACTAACGTGATCTACTTTACATTTCTATAGTAAATCCAGCTATAGCAGGCTAATAACAATAGTTCCACAGAATCATAAATGTAAGCTTTTATTATACTAAGTGCAAAGCATATATAAGGAGCTACATTAAAATGACAATCTCCTTTACTCATTCTGCAAATTATTTTAAATGCATCTACCATTCTCTCAAATATTTGCTTTTATAATGAGACTCCTAATTAACATAACAGATTCAACTTTATATTTTATCAGTCATCTAAACCTGAAACTACCACCGCTCACAATTTGGATACAAATTACACAGTTAAAAAAATATGCACCTGTTATGTAAGCCTACCTTCAAGGACTTTTCTTACAGAAAAACGAGTTGATCTGTGACTAAAACATTTCAAATTCACCCTACCCTAATCACTTGCACATGGTAGAACTAATTATGGTGAGAAAAACATTATGCACTCTACATATTCCCCTCTGAAGGAAAACTAAAGTAAAGGAGAACATATAAAGGAGTTCATGCAATTTCATATCACATGATTTTTTAACTGAAAATGCAATTAACTCTTATCCTTTCAGTTATTGATAACAAGTATCTTGACTGTTGTATTTAACAATAAAATGACAATTTGGGTATATACGCTAGATATATGCATAAAGGAAACCAACTGCTACTAAAAAAAAGAAAATTTTATAACAAGCTCCAAAAGTGTATCTCAGAACAGCTGGTTTGGGTGTTAACACTTTTATCGATAATCAGAGAATAATGTTTCAACCTTCCTCGTTCATCTTCAGGTTAATATTGTTCTCTGCTTATCAATAAAAGTGTTAATACCCATACCAGCTGTTCTAAGATACATTTATATGTCAACTGTTCTCATCAAGAAGAAGCTCCAAAAGTAAATACCAAAATATCTTTTAATATCCTGTGTTTTGGATATGATATCCAAAAAAATATTTTTTTTATTTACTAAACATTTTCAATTATTATCTCAAAAATAAACAATCATAAAGAAGAACACATGATTACACCACCATTACTTTGGATAATTTTATGTGTGAAAAAGTAATGAGACAATCAGCTAACAAATTTTCAAAACACAAATATTTACTAATTAATCACAATAGAGACTTGAGTGACACTTAAAATTTGTATTTGTGTTATTGCTTTGAAATTAAATTTTTCTGCTTGGACACTTAGAGAGAGAGCCTAGACCTAATGTGTGAAAGATTAAAAATTTTAACATTGACAAGTTAAAGTGGTGCACTTTAAGGAACAGAAAGCTGAAACTTTTTGGGTGAAAGGAACAGTGATACAATAGTGAAGGGATAAACCTTAACATTCTCTTTTATTGATTGATTGATTTAGTGTTTTATGGCACAAAGCAATGAGGCTATCTGCGCCAAACAACCGGTAAAAATGTAGTAAAAGACATAAATGGAAATGAACGTAAAACAAAACAAAAAATATAAAACCAGTGTTGACACCTAGTCTACAAGGTTAAGATAGAAGGCAAAGTGTAAAAAGTTGTAAAGTAGGTATTCTATCAAAAAGGTATAATCATAACCCGCCAGGAAGACTAACAGGCAGGTACAAGACCCACCGTCAGTCACCTGAAGTTGGTCTTTCCAGTCCTGGTTCTGGGTTATGTGTCATAGCAACTAGTATCAAAATGTAAAAGAATAGAAGTATTAAAAAACACACAGCAAAAACGCAACAATGAGTAACCAAATGTTCAGTAAAAAGAGAAAAGTCACGTAAATGGAGTAAAATTTGTAAAGGAAAATGAAGGTAAAAACAAAACAGCAATTAAAACAGAAAATGGTGTAAAAACCAATGGTGACACCCAGTCTTCAAAGTTATAAACTATTTACTCTAGCATAATAATAATGATCATAACCCGCCAGGAAGACTAACGAACAAGTTCAAAAACCACCGTCAGTCACCTGAAGTTGGCCTTTCCAGTCCTGGTTCTGGATTATGTGTCATAGTAGCTAATATCAAAATGTAATGGAATAAAAGTTTAAAAAGACACTCAGCAAAATCATAATAAAGAGTAGCCAAATGTCCAGTAAAAAGATAAAAGTCAAGTAAATGGAGTAAAATGTGTAAAGGTAATTGAAGATAAAAACAAAATGGCAATTAAAACAGGAAATGGTGCAAAAACCAATGACGACATCCCGTCAACAAAGTAGTAAAGGCCAACCTGTAGCAGAATGGGAATGATCATAACCTGCCAGGAAGACTAACAGGTAGTATATAAACCACTGTCAGCTACCTGAAGTTGGTCTTTCCGTCCTGGTTCCAGGTTATGAGTCAATATGGCCAGTACAAAAAGGTTGTAAAAGCACGAAATGATATGCAGCGAAAGTATAACAGTAACTCGCCAGGAAGACTAACGAGTAGTTCAAACAGACAGTTCAAACAGAAGCGTTAGTCACCTGAAGTTGGCCTTTCCAGTCCTGGTGTCGAGTTATTTAATGTTCTGGCTATTGTTTAATGTCGCATTGAATGAGAGAGAATAAAACTTTAAAAAGGAGCCACAATTAAAAAGGTGTAATGAATAAATATACCACACTTAAAGAAGATTAAAAAGATTAATGGCCATTAAAAAATTAAAAACGTTATTAAGGTGGACATAGTCACCATCACCAATAACTCTGTCCAATGTTACAGATTGACGCTGGGAAAAAATATGTTGAGGATTGTAACGATGGCAAGAAAGTAAAACATGGCTGATAGTGATTTGAGTGTTACACAAACTACACATTGGTGCATCAGTTCCAGATAAAAGAAAATGATGAGTTAAAAAACTGTGACCAATGCGTAGCCTAGTCAGAACAACTTCTTCCCTCTGAACTTTACGGAAGCTAGATGGCCAAACTCCAATTTTGGGTTTAATTTGAAAAAGTTTATTGTCGCGTTGTTCACTCCAAGTGGACTGCCAACTGGCACGGAGCCGAGCTTTGAAAACAACACCATAGTCCATGTATGGAATAGGCATAGGGGTGATGGAGCTGAGGCATACATATTTAGCTGCCATGTCTGCAAGCTCGTTCCCATGAATACCAACATGGCCTGGTATCCAGAAAAACTGAATTGAAGTAGCTGCTAATGAGAAATGGGCCAGTCGGTTTCGAATATCTGCTAGAATAGGATGTGAGCTAATGTGAAGTGATTCCAAGGCAAGAATAGAACTAAGCGAGTCAGTATAAATAGTGCAGTTGGAGTACTGCTCAGCTGCAATATGATCAAGGGCAAGAGATATTGCATACAGTTCAGCAGTGAACACAGAAGCTGTAGAGGGGATTCTGTGTGCAACTACTGACCCACAGCAAACCATAGCAGAGCCCACTGAATTTCCTAATTTGGAACCATCTGTATAAATGGGAACTGAATAATTGTTTGAAAGATATTCATTGAATAAAAGATGGTACTTCCAGTCTGGAGTATCCGCCTTTTTTAGGTGAATGAAAGAAAGGTCACACTTGGGGGCTGTAATAAGCCATGGTGGGATGCATCGATATGTGGAATCTGCAATGTTATCCAAGGACAGACCCAATTCATCCAATTGCACCCGGATGCGAAGGCCAAACGGAGCAATGACAGATCGTCTGTTCTGAAAAAGTACTGCCCACCGAGGAAGGAAAACACATTCCCAGGTGGGATGCTTTGGTAAAGAACGAAGTTTCGAAGTATATTGTAAAGACAGTTGCAAACGACGAAGGTGTAGAGGAGGTTCATGAGATTCAATGTATATGCTTTGAACTGGAGAGGTACGGAAAGCTCCGGTGCAGAGTCGAAGACCTTGGTGATGAATGGGGTCCAGTATCTTTAAGGCCGAGGGTCTGGCAGAGCCATAGACCATTGATCCATAGTCAAGTTTCGATCTAATAAGAGCACGATACATCTTTAACAATGAACAGCGATCTGCCCCCCAACTGGTAGAAGAGAGGACATGAAGGATGTTCAGTGTTCTGGTGCATTTGACCCGAAGCTGCTTTAAGTGTGGTATAAAGGTCAATTTACGATCAAAGATAAGCCCCAAGAACTTTGTCTCTGGGACCACTGGCAGCAAAACTTCACCGATATGAAGTTCAGGATCAGGGTGAATACCTCGTCGGCGGCAAAAGTGCATGCATACAGTTTTGGAAAGAGAGAAATTAAAGCCATTCGCAAGAGTCCACTTCTGTACACGATTGAGGGCAGTTTGTAGTTGTCGCTCAATATATCTCATGTTTGATGACTGACATGAGATGTGAAAGTCGTCAACATATAGCCCATTCATAACGGTGAGAGGGAGTTGTTCAGTGATGGCATTTATCTTTATACTGAAAAGTGTGACACTCAATATACAGCCTTGAGGGACTCCAAGTTCCTGTACAAAAGAACGTGAAAGTGCCGAACCTACACGAACTTGGAATCTCCTGTCCATTAAAAATTTTTTAATAAACATGGGTAGATGGCCACGTAACCCATATGTATGGAGGTCTCGCAAAACGCCATACCTCCATGTTGTGTCGTAAGCCTTCTCTATGTCAAAGAATATCGATACAAGGTGTTGGCGGTTGAGAAAGGCCTCTCTGATAGATGTTTCAAGACGAATTAGGTGGTCTATGGTGGAGTGCTGTCGACGGAACCCACACTGGGTGGGTGAGAGGAGGTTGTTTGATTCAAGGAACCAAACAAGACGAGCATTAACCATCCTTTCTAAGGTCTTACAGAGACAGCTCGTCAGAGCAATTGGACGATAGTTTGAAGGAGTCTTTGGATCTTTCCCTGGCTTAGAGAAAGGTAAAATAATAGCCTGGCGCCAGGCATCAGGAAAAACATTCTCCTGCCAAATCCGGTTGAATATAGTCAGTAGGACATCAAGAGAATCAGGAGAGAGATGGTGTAGCATGTCATAATGAATATCATCAGGTCCAACAGATGTACTGGCAGACCGATGAAGGGACATTTTTAGTTCCACCAGGGTAAAGGGACTATTATAGTCAAAGAAACAGTCAGTTTGAAAGGAAAGAGGTGATTGTTCTGCCCGAGTCTTGATGGCCAGGAAGGTGGAGGAACAAGCAGAAGTGCTAGATACCCGGCAAAAGGTTTCACCTAGAGTGTTAGCGATGTTTCGGACATCAGTCACCTCCTGACCATCAGAGAGTAAGATCGAGAGGGGAACAGAAGTGTAGTGCCCATTAACCTTTCGAATCTTGTCCCATACGATCTTGGAACTGGTGGTAGAAGATATGCTGGTTGTGAACTTAATCCAAGATTCCTTCTGGCTTTGACGTCTTACCCACCTAGCATGTGCTCGGGCCCGCTGGAAAGCAACCCGATTTGAAAGTGTGGGATATCTGCGTAAAGTGTCCCAGGCCCATTTTTGAGCCTTCCGTGCTAAGTTGCAAACAGAATTCCACCATGGACGAGGATATCGTGGGAAACGTGTCGAGGTTTTAGGAATACACTGAGCAGCTGCATGTATAATACAATCAGTTACCGCTGCAACACAGTTGTCTATTGATGGCTGATTTACGATGACAGGATCAAGTTCTGCGAGAGCAGTGAAAATGGACCAGTCTGCCTGATCCAGCTTCCACCTGGGCACGCGGGTAGGGTGGCATCGACCACGGCCAGTCTCTCTCAAAATGATCGGAAAATGATCACTGCCTAGTGGATTACTGTCAACCCTCCATGAAAAATGGGAAAATAATGAAGGGGAGCAAACTGAGAGATCAATGGCAGTGAATGACTGACTTGGTGCATGAAAGTAAGTGGAAGAACCAGTATTGAAAAGAGAAAGATCGTGATCAGAGAGCATCTGCTCTACAGATCGACCCCTCCCATCAATAACAGCACTTCCCCAGAGGGGATGGTGTCCATTAAAATCCCCCAGGATTAGAAATGGAGATGGTAACTGTGCAACGAGAGCATCCAGGTCTGATTGATCATATGTTTCTCCAGGGGACAGGTACAGAGAACAAACAGTGATGGTACGACCCAAGGAAATACGGATGGCTACGGCCTCCAAGGGTGTATTGAGTGACAAAGACAGGGTAGGCACATGTTGATCAACCAAAAGTGCCACCCCTCCATGTACTCGACCATCACACAACTTGTCATTTCTGTACAGAGAAAACTGCCGAATGGAGACTGTATCAGCAGATTTGAGAAATGTTTCTTGTAGAGAAAGACAAACAGGATGATAGGAAGCAATCAGCGTTTTGATATCATCCAGATTAGAACGTAAACCTCGACAGTTCCATTGTATCAAGGTGGCCATTTTTAAGGATGGGCAGGTGAAGTGGTTGGAGAACCCTTTGGTTTACGACCTCGTCTTTTGTCTTTACTGTCTTTCTTCGGAGGAGGTCTATCAACCTCCATGGATCCTGCTCTGGGTCGAGTGGGCAGGTTTTTGTTATTGGAAGAGGAGTCAAGCGACTGAGGACGCGGACGAGTAATTGTTTTGTTTATTGTGGTGGGAGAAAATGATGTATCAGAAGAAATGCCTGTATTTGAAACTGAAGGACATGGATCTTGAGGTTTGTTGGAAGTTAAGGGAGGAACAGAGATGGGTGTGGAAGTCGATTCATCTACTGTTTTAACCACGGAGGGCAAAAGGCTTTTCATTTGGTTTGAAAACGATTCTTTTGGAGGCACAGAGAGATCTGTCTGCACTTCCACTGTAGTTGTGGAACGGAGTGCAGCAGCATATGTCCGAGATGGGATTGTGGACATCAATTTCCGAGCCTCAGGATAACTAATGTTATGTGTCATTTTCAAATGCTGCACCTCTTTTTCCTCCAACCATTTTGGACAAGAATGAAAGTAAGAGGGGTGAGAACCATTGCAGTTGACGCAATGTGGGTTTATGTCACAATCATAGGCATCGTGGTCTTTGCCTCCACAACGAGCACATGTCAGGGAACCACGACAAGATGTCTTTGAGTGGCCGAATCTCTGACATTGAAAACATCGAAGAGGGTTTGGAATGTATGGCCGAACCCTGCAAATGAGATAACCTGCTTTGATGGTGGCGGGTGCTCGTGGTGAAGTGAATGTTAATACAAGGGTATTTGTTGGCAGTGTAACTCCATCTTTGCGAGTGGAGATGCGCCTCACTGCAGAAACTCCTTGAGTGGAAAGACCGGCGAGAATCTCAGATTCAGGAACATTCTTCAAATCCCTTTCAACAATAACTCCTCGTGAAGTATTCAAAGTAGCATGGGGTGTAACCTCGATAGGTATATCGCCAATTACCTTTGATTTCAAGAGGAGTTCACTGTGTTGGGATGTGGATGTTTCAACCAGTATGTCACCAGATCGAAGCTTCTTTACTGACTTTGGAGAGCCAGCAAGTCCCTCGAGCCCCTTTTGAATAAAAAAAGGGGACATTTGCCCTAAAGATTTTTCTGAAAGAGAATGCAATATCAGAAAATGAGGTACGTGTGTTACTGAAGTTGGAGATTGCTGTTCTGAGTATTCGAGACGTGGTCGCTTACCCATTGACTGTTTTTTTACAATTTTAATTAAATTTTTTGAAGGATCCATAGGAAAGTGAAAAGTTTCGGTATTCACTGACCCCACCCACCATGGAGCCCTACAAGGGGACGCACTACAAAGTCACGCAAGGACAATGCAGCAACGCCAGGGTTTCGTGAGCACTATACCCAAACACCAGCATCAGGCACAATGTCCACAACACCCATTGAAAACTTCCAACACTGGTACTTGGTTGGCTCTAGCCCAGGTGGACCAGCCGATTGACCCAAGGGGGGCCACCCAAGGGCTGCCCGTCTACAGGAATTCGAGGCCAAAGTGGTGTGTTAGGGTTGGACCCCTCAACCACCAGGATCCTCTCCTCCCCTTCACGGGTCGCCACGCACGGCAAACACGTGGGTGGATGTTTAGATCCCAGAGAAGGTAACCAGACAGAACAGAACCTTCCCTGGGAGGTCCCCTCACCACGTACAGGAATCCACTCCGAGGGGCATTCTCTTTTAAGCATTTGGCACAAAGAAAGTGGTAGTATTCAGTTTTGGTTCCCTTACTGTAGAAAAAATATCAACAAATTAAGAAGAGTTAAATGATGAAATACTGGAATCAAACTATAAGAAAAGGCTTAGAGTTTTGTACTTATTTCATCTGGAGCACAGGAGGATTACTGGTATGGAGTTAGATGGTCTTCTTTCACTTCATCTACTTGACAAAGCTTTGGGCTTGACACAAAAAAAATTATTGAAAATAATAATCAAGCTTAAAATACTATATTCAGACTTCCTTTTTAAAATCTTACCATTTGATATAAATTTATGGAGATGTTTGCTTGTTTGTTGAATTTCAAACAAAACTACTTTGGGGTTATATGAATTAGTCCTACCTCTTTGGTCAATATAATCTTCCATCAACTTGTGGAATAATATTGTTAGACTAAACAATATGATACAACCATCACTTTCACTAGGCTTCCACTATTCTAAAGCATAGATCTTGCTTTTGTTTCTTTTCTTAGGTAACAGGGCTGAAACCTCAAATCCACAGTCTGGTAAGCTAACAACTGAGCCATGCTTGGCTCAGAATTGTTTGTTTTGTGATACACTAATTTTGCTATTTCAAAATAATTTTAACACTTGTTAGATAGGTACAACCTATGGATATGTGAGATACGGCTAACGTAAACTAATCTGCTAATTCTGCTTTAGCCTCAAACTGTAATCACTTCATCTTCCATGATATCCTTCCTCATCTCTCTCTCTCTCTCTAGATTACACTCTACTTTTAGCTAACATTATTTCTTTTGATCAGATAAACACAAATCTTGCTGTTAAATCCAAACCTTACATTGCTTCTCCCATGATTTATACATCCAGTAACTTCCATTCTCCTCCATTTCTAATTCAGAGCAATCTAAGTCCTCCACTACTTCTAGGTTCCTAAATCCTCTGCTTCCACTGTTGTCTGACTCTCCAATAAATACTTCACTCATCAATTATTCTAAGTTCTCAGTTCTTAACACTTCCTCTAGTAACACTATTCAACTGTAATATATTCCTACTGCTTTCCTACTTCCATGACTATACTTTCATTATTAAGTTATGCTCCAAAACTTTTACACTTATTAAACCATTGCAATTAGAGGAACCTATACCTTAAATCCATCAAAACTGGAGCTTGGTAATTAGTAGAATTTGTGTGTTTTCTTATAGAAAAGCCACATTGGGCTATCTTCTGAGTCCACCAAGGGGAATCGAACCCTTGATTTTAGCATTGTAAATCTGTAGACTTACTGCTACACTAGTGGGGAGGCTAGAGGAATTTGATAATCAATTAATTATTGGGCTCATCACTCAATTACATTCAACTAATTAATTATTCTCATATGAGACTCAGATAATTGGAATAATCAAAAACAGTAAGAACTGGAAACCCATACAAATTTTGATTACAAGATAATTTGTGACACCAATTGATTTATCTTAATTTTTAGTAATCAGTTATTTTACATGGCATTAATGGATGCACAAATCAATAAATTATATGATAAACTGTCAAACTCTAGTCATCACTCAAAAATAGCACAAATGCCTTTAAACTCCGAACTTACTAGTACAAGTGTACCTATCTTTCTAATAAACTTAACTTCACAAATGGATGTATCATAACTCATCCACAACACTGTACTTCAAAGCATTCTACAATTATTAAACTTTTCGAAATTTTTCTCAAATGCTATTAATTATGAAGAATTTATTTCTTGCCCAATGATTTCCCTGAGAATTTTGACTACAACAATTCTTTTGGAAAAAAAAATTGTCCTCTTTACATCAGAAACAATCATCCAGTTTTAAAGAAAAATTATGTGGACACCTTCTACACATATAAAATCACACCAACAAATCTACATTAAAATATGGAGAAAGACAAGATATAGTTATTGAAATCACCCAAGTGTACGCATAGTCTCAACCATAAAAAACAAATAGATCTTTAGGCCTTAAAAAGTGACAGGAACATTATTACAATGCCTGCTGGTAACAATGGGGTATTGTTACACTTGATAAAAAACTAAAACAAACTAAGCTTTCAAACAACCAGATAACACAACTTTTTACAAAAATCTTTTATATGACCCAAATAATGAATTTAAAAAGACCATCATTGACAAACTAAAACAGATACCTCAAATCAACTAAACAGAGGAGAATACTTCAAATATTTAATAACCAACCAAGTCTGCACAGGGAGATTTCACTCACTTTCCAAAACCAATAAACCTTGTTCTTTCTATTATTTCAAATACTAATGTCAACCCACAAGTTATCTGCTGATATTTATCACAAAATAAAAGGTATTCTCTACACATTTGCTTCACATATCATAAACACTACTCATTTAACACCTGTACACTAACATTCCAACACTCAATACATAAAATTTCTACGGTCTTAAATGCTATCCACAAACCTGAATTAAACAAAGTTGTTAGTCACATTTGTTTTTTTCTTTCCACCAATAAATAATTCTCAATAAATGTTGTTCATACAAATAAAATTTATATGATGCCTTCTGACATACTGACTTGTACTAAAAACTAACATACAGATCACAATATCTCCACTAACAAAACTGTCATCCAGTCCACATCAAACAAAATTTAACTTAAATTCAAACCTTTAGCATGAAAATGATCTGTAATGATTAAAAAAAAACACAATTAGGACATGAAAAAAACAAGTCCTAAAGTTCCCAAAATAAAAGAATAAACCAAAAAAGCTGAAAATTTTCACAAATTTACATTCTTGAACCCAAAAAATCAACAAAGTTTTTCTAGATATCACAAAATATCCAAAACTGATAAATGCTTCATGAATTGTTAAAAAATTATTGTCTAAAGAAAATACTTCCTGCAATTACTGTTATTTCCTTTATAAAAAACAAAAGCCTCAAATGTATTCATGTTCATGGAAGAGTTAAGTTTACCATGCTACAGAATGAATATTGTCCCTGTAATAAACTTTGATGCAAGACTTGTAGGTTTATAAAACCATAAGTACTATCCCTGATTAACACTAAAAAAATAACAGTTAAGCAAACAAAATCTTTTGTCAAACTCAAAACATATCCTAAACACTACAAAAAAAATTACCTTTAGATGAAGGTTTAATAATCACAAATTCTTTGATAACATTTATAACAGACCTTCCTATTACCCTACAATTTTAACCAGTCTGATACCTCAGATCGGTGGCATTGTTTTCATTGACGCTGAAACTGTGGTTAAGTTAAAATACCACAGAGAAAACCTTAGGAAATTTTGTTTTGAAATTAAGCTATCATTATATACATAGAGGAAACCATAATGTTGCAAATATTATAAAACTGATTAATTAAACTATTGTACTGTTTTAAATAACACTGCTGAAAAAATTGTTTAAAATTTTTTTGCTTTTCATACTAATTCTTATTCTTTTCAATAATGGCTCTTGTTTTTCTTCCATGTATTTCAAGGACAGCAAAAACAACCAAAAAAAATTATATACAATAGGAGTTTCTTTTATTTATGCTCAAGCAAGTGTAATAGTTCATAACTCATTACACTTGGTTCAGAAACACTTATTTATAACATAGAATTTATTCACAAAAGTTTAAGAACCAGGAACAATTTCATCATTAATAATAATAAAAAGCTCAAAAGGCAGCTGTTATCATTCAAATATCAAGTTGTTTTGAAAATAATGGCAGATTTTTATATTAAAAGTTTAGTCATTTATAGGGGTAACAAACCTGTCTTTTTTTATGACTTCGTATATACCATTTAAAAACTAAAGCTTTTTTCTATTCTTTAGTGCTTTTGTTTTCTGAAACTTTGTTTACAATATTTCAAACCCTTACAGTTAATGATGTAAAATATCACTGCGAAGGTTGTTATCAATAATTGGAAGACATGCATTGAAAGGTGTATAAATAAATGCCAACACAAGTCAATTACAGAGGGCCAATCTTGCTTTATGATAATACTTGGCCACATGTTGCTCAAAGGATGCTTCAGAAGCTTAACAGATTACTCCCTATTTACTCTACAGACCTGCCTTCTGACTACCACATTTTCAAGCATTTGAAAATGTTACAACAACAGAGCAGCAGCTTTATTAATCAAAACAGGAACCTAATGAATCTACACACTTTTGTCAATGAGAAACAAAATTATTAATACTATAACAATAAAACTCTGAAGTCCTAGGACCTAATATCTATCAAGCTTTTCCTTAAACTCTCTTACATTTCCTGCATTCATCACATCTGAAGGTGGCCCATTCTAAAATCCAACCACAAAGTTAGAAAAAATATAATTGTCTTAGCTGAAGATGGCTTTTACTCTGTCAAAAGTTATATTTATAACTCCTCTGACAGTCCATTAATGACAGGGGCTACTACCCTGAAGGCTTGTTAGTCTGAAAATGCAAGTCGTTTTTCTTAACAGTTGAAATGTTATATTGATTGTTTGGTTAAATTTGTAAAATTTAATAACAAAAAGTACCAAAGAATGTTGCTTAAAAGATTGGAATTTCTCATGAATGGACGGTTAATGTTTATCATCATCTCCTGTGTTGTTTCTTGTATGCAAGTATAGTGTTATTTGCAGAGCCAGTATATTTATATATCAGTACTGGATTTAAGAATGGAGTTTTTTTGATAGAATAGTCATTCAGTTTTCTTATTATATAGTATTGTATTATATTCCTCACTCATTAAACACATTAAAAGCTTCAAGTTAGTAAAAATTATCTTCACATCCAGCTAATGCAATACGCTGTACACTAAAATATTGATTTTAAGTATTTCTGTTATTTGTATTTAAAATGAGAGCAAGACATCAGGGGTAGTTAGTCCATCAAACCATCCCCAAGATGTACCCTTTAAACTCTTCATTTGAGATTACATCCATCTATTATAAGTCTATGAACTTGTTTATTCATTCAATTTTGACTACACAGTCATCATGCCTCCTGGTCTTGTTAGTCTCACCATTAAGTATGAAAAAAGATGATACTTCAATGCTATCAGTTTCCTTAAAAATCTTAAACACTGCAATCAGGTCCCTACTTTAAAAAAAAAAAAAAATCAAAGGTCTTAATCTGCCTTTGTTGGATTTTTTACATCCTAGGTATAATTCTAGTAGCCCTTCCCTGAACCCCTTCCAATAATGATATCATTTATGAAATAAGAAGCCAAAGGCTGAAAACATTACTCCAAATGTTATGTAACCAATGATCTGTGTAATGAAATTTAACATTTTCCTCAACTGAAAATGTATTTTCAATAATATTTACCTTCACTGACACTATAACTACTTCTAAATCACCTGGGTTTATACTCTCTTCCCATTTAAGCATTGAGAATACTTGCTTCAACTTTTTATACACCACTTGAATGCCTTAGGCAAATTCTAGTTTGCAAGTTTCTCCAATAATTCCAATGCACCCTCTATTTAGGTACTGTACATAAGCACCTCATTCAGTTAATGTAATCACTTCTGAGACATAAACCAGCTTTGAGTGGGAAGGTAGGGCAAGAGAGTGCCAACCAAGGTGTGTATTATTAAAAAAAATATACAAAATACTCGAGAATGCATCTCTAAGACCTGTGCCCAGCAACAGTCAGTTGTAAACTCTCTCTTTGTTAACCTGAAAAGGACCTAGGAAGGTCAAAACATTGTTCTCTGCTTTATTAATAAAAGTGTTAATACACATACCAGCTGTTCTGAGATACATTTTTACTTCCCAGTGGGTTTTTCATCATCAAGAATGAGGGGAACATCAATAAGCTTCAGAAAAAGTTGAAAATAAATACCCAAAAAAGTCGTGAGAGTAAAACAAATTCAGAAAAAACAGTGATCTGCCTAATCTAGACCCTCACAGGTCCAAAAGTGGATCCATCTATTAAGAATCTAAAGAAGCCTCCTTCTCACAGTAATAAACCAGAAACATGCATAGCTGTTCCATCGCACAACTAAGAGGCAAATCTCCCAGCATAAACAGATATATCATGAAGAACAGGAATAACAAAACAGTCACTTGCCATCCTTTCAGCTAACAAGGAAGGAATATAGGCAAATACAATAGGAAAGACTCCTGAAAACTTCATAAACCTAGGTAACCAACTGGCTGATCAAAATGATCTTCTGATGAGGCTAACCTGGTAAAACAAGAAGTTTGGAAGAGCAAGTCTAAATTCTTAACTGTTGTTACCTGGTATTTTGCTTCTCTTCTGGATGTTGACAAACACTATATAGCAGAGGTGAAAGAAAATACATCTGTTGTACTTGGGAATTCATACCCATCAGCAAATAAGTTTTGTTTTTGTTGCTTAAGTAACTTTAAATATAAACAAAAAGATATCTGTATAAAAGTCAATTGTGTTCAATTCACAACATAAATAGTAAATAATCACAACACTCCTCTTGATAGAAACCTACACTGAATACTTTGTTGAGAAAATGTAGTTACATTATCTGAATGAGGGGATCATATACAGTATCCAGATAGAGAATTTATTGAAGATGGTGGAGAAATTTGCTAATTAGAATTTACCTAAGGCATTTAAATGGAGTATACTGGAGTAAGCATTCTCAATGCTTAGATAAGCAAACAGTGGAAAAACTGGTAATTGAGAAATAAATAGTGTCAGCATACGATAAATGTGTTTTGGAATTATAACCTTTTTAGACTTGTATTCAATACTTCTGCAGATGCAACCTAAAATCCTATTTGCCCTACCACTAGCAACAGAATACTGAATGACTTAAGAGACTTAAAAACTAGAACATTAAGATCATTTTTTTCATCAAACCTTATACAAATTTAATTTACTCATTTACCATTTTACATACATGTCACTAATGTATACGAAAAGATCTCAGATCCTTACACTGAATCTCAAGGTACCAAACTTTAAACATTAATACAGTTTAAATAAAATTCATCTATATTTTCATCCAGTCAGTTTTCTATTCAATGTAGCACCTTATCCAATGCTTTCTAAAAACTCAGGTATACTAAATCAACACAATTACTCCTCATTTACTTGAAAGTTAACCTCTTCAAAGAATGTTACAGGATTAGCAAGGAATAAATTACTGATAGTGAAATAATGTTGACTGTCCAATAACATTTCCACTTTTCCTTCCACTGAAAGCTAAAGAAAAGTTGAAAATTAGTCTAACAATTATACAGAGAACTCACCATTATCACTTCAACATTTTACAATCTTTTATCCTTTTAGTCTACTGAAGCCCTTGTAAATAATATTGTCACTTACGTTCAACTTCTCTTACAATATAAATTGCATTCTCACAGTATTGATCAGTTAAGGTTTCATAAATTTGGATACTGAAATTTCCAAATTTTTTGATGAAACTAAAATGTAGAGAGCTTGTGTATTTTTCTTAGAGCAAAGCCACATACAGCTATCTGCTGTGTACACCAATGCAAATCAAACCCTTGAATTTAGTGTTGTAAATCCATAGAATTACTGCTGTCCCAGTAGGGAACAAAATGTAAAGAATGGAAATTAAGTGGTGAACTTTTATCTGGGATGGATGTGGACAGCTCCAAGTTAATAATTTTGAAAAACATAAAAAGATTTAAGAATAGAAAGT
This sequence comes from Carcinoscorpius rotundicauda, assembly GCA_011833715.1. Taxonomy (NCBI): domain Eukaryota; kingdom Metazoa; phylum Arthropoda; class Merostomata; order Xiphosura; family Limulidae; genus Carcinoscorpius; species Carcinoscorpius rotundicauda. The sequence continues at coordinate 33,306,198 of CM022404.1, read as the reverse complement.
AAAGTGATGCACTTGAATTATGGAAATTTTGAAAGAGCTAACAGCATAGATTTTGGATAAGAGAGACAACAGTGTTGTATAGAGAAAAAAAAAAGGGGGGTTACATGTAACAACTAGCAACTGTCCATGATCATTGACAGTATTGTATGGTGAAATTATAAACTGAAGAGTAAAAACAAACATTATTTTAATATTATGTAAGACTGGTAAAGCTTCATTTACAGCATCTGGGAAGCTTTGATCTTTTTTATTAGAAATATATATACACACACACCAGTGATATCATGCAACTTCTTAATTAAACAGGCAAATAAAACAATTATACAAATTAAAATTAACTTATGCATCTATATACTTAATCAAAAAAATTGATCTAAACTACAAACATATATCACTTCATTAGACAAACCATTCTTCAAGTTTATAACTTAAACAACTTTGTATAAAAGGAAGTTTAAATCTGTTCTTTCAAAATATACATGTATTGCCCCTAATGGTCATACAAATATGAATATTAGAGGAATATGTTTAAACTCTCTGCACTAAAATTTCAACTTGGCCTTTAAAAAATAACAGTTTGCCCGATGATGTGCTGTGTTCCATTACTTATTCCAAGATGACTTTTGTAAAGGTGTGCACAAGGTATCTGTATAACCAAGTACCACACTTGTCCATAAAAGTTTTTTAAGTGTTATAAAGCTTTGAATGTTGCATTCTGTTTTAATCTTTATATGTTTACTGCAATAACAAACATTATCAAACAAACTTGTTTATAAAGTTGAGAGGGAACATAATACTATTTATAACATTATAAGACTTTCTGAACTAAATGCAGACACACACTGGTAAAAAAATAGCACTTGAGAAAACTTTATTCAGATGCATACAGAATGGTAAAGCTACGCCTTACAAAAGACATTTCAGTTTTATTAAATATAAACATTCGTGCTGAACTCAAAATTTTATAATAAATTTGCGAAGTTTATCCAACTCTACTGTTTATATGAATATTATGAATTATAGATTTATTTTGCATGATAAAAGAAGTATACTTAAGATTATAACATACAAACAACAAATATTCAACTCTTCAAAACTGTTACACACCCAACCTTGAGAAAAGTAATCACCTCTCTTTCAGTAAACCATCACTACCTTTTTTAAACTACACAAGTAACAACTTTGCATTTTTTTAACTTACTATAATTGTTATTTGCTAAAGCCTAATCTGATGATTCAAGTCGTTATGTTGTTCCTGAAAATCGTAAACAGAGCTAGAAATACCCAAGAGTTTGTCAACCACAGACTTTACTAATTCATTAGTAGTTCCCTATTAATATCATTACTGTTATTAAGTATTAGTAAATGTCTATACACTGACCCATGAGAAATTCCATTAGCAGTAACAGTCCAGTTTAATTGGATTCCATTTAATAATAATTTTTTGCTTTCTTTCACCCAACCAATACTGTATAAAGCTTCTATCTCTACAAACTACAAAAGAAAAGGAGGAAAATCCTCCCAATTTCATGTCTAACACTATAAAACAATAGTTTTATGTAACATGCATGCTTTAGAGGTAATGACTAATGCTATCACATGCACACTGGCCACTACAGATGTAATTCTTTAATAAATATCAAAACACTTTTCAAACAAAATTGAAAAATATTTTATTGCAAATGGAAGATCTTGCTGCATAACTACTTTCATCAGCAAAATGAAATAAAAACATAAAACATACCAGCAAAATAGGAGATATCTTGCCACTTCTATGCCTAATGCAAGTGGCTAAACTGCTGGTGTGCTTAAAATATGGTGAACTCCTTTCTAATGAATAAAAATAAAGGTTAAAGCACATTTTAACCAAATATTTACACAGCTTCTTTCTCTTAATTCAATATTCATTTATACAATTCCAATGAATATCCTGTTAAGCATGTTTTATCAGGATTGAGGTCTGAACTTGAGATCCTCAGCTTACACCAGTGCTCTGAAACTCAGAAACTTGTGTCCTGAGCAGAAATCTCCCTCCTGATCATTATGTAATTACCTCATTAAAATAAACTTGTTCTTTAGCCAACATATATGATGTATTAAAATATATTATGACAGTAACAATTGCAAAATATTCCAGCATATCAATACCACAAATACATACATCACAACCTGATATCTTAAGTAACTGAAATACTTATCAGAACATTAAATCTCAAACCAATAACAACATACCAGCATATCTCTTCCACATAACATTTTTAAGCAGACAACACATCAGGTAAACTGCCAAGCCAAGCACGTACACAGCCATTATTTGGTTCAGATAGCCCTCATGAGAAGTAAGACCATTAACTGATGCAAGTATGATGAATCAAATTGTTATGAATCTGCCCTAACTGCTGGCTGAAGTTTAACCCAAGACTCTCAGCCCAACCTAGTGTTCAGAGATAAATGCTTTTTTTTTTAACTATGCTACCAGTGCTCAGATTCCAAACAGATTTCTACCCCTCCTTTAGCCTGAAATTCAAGAACCCTTTTTTAAAAAGTGAAATTCATGTTTTATTGCAAATGTTCAAATGTATCTGTACAATTTCTTTCTATATGACTTCCAACACTAAAAAGAAATACAAGTTTTATTACCAGATGATAAAATCTTGCCAAACCCATGCTTAACACAGTGAAAGCAATAGCTAGGTTTTTTAATAATTATAGAGGTGACTGCTGATACTGATTGTCACATCCATTAAACTGAAAGATGAAAGTATCTTAAGAAATGAGTAAGAAATAATACAGTATTATTAATTATGGCATTTTGATGTTGATATTGTGATAATGCTTTCACTAGTAACAACAAAAAGCATACATAATAGTCATATCATTACTGTTAGTCATTATCAAACAGTAAAAAAAAAAAAGAAAAAAGTTCAAACGAAGAGTAATACTAGTGAGTACTACAACTAATACTATTAATAATACAGGGTGTTTGAAATGTCACTGTGCAGTTTTGTAATCATATTTTATTCAGTCTATTTCAAACCAACAACTGAGAGTGGTGTTTAGAAACAAAATAAGGATCCAGGCCTCTATTGATGCCAACGGGATTCACTTTCAACATTGTTTATAATTGTCATTCATTATTACCTCTTGTATTCTATATTGAAACATGTCTGTTAATAAATATATAAGTGCTCAGTGACTTTCCAAACACCCTGTAGTAATACTAACCAACTAGTCGTTCAGAAAAAAACAATTTAGGTGTTTGAACTTTGCTTCTCCTGTCATAGAAAGGGAACTTATGAAAACTGTTCTAAAAATTAACACTTAAAATTAACTTTACTTTAGGAATAATTTTTATGTAACTAAAAAGAGTATCACTACCAAATTTGTACCCTCTGACTGCTACTGTTAACCTCAATTTAAGCCAATGTCCACGCCGATCGGAATAGACTGTAAAGGAAGACGTGTTTCCGCACACCTTCCGTTTACCGAAGTGAAGAATGCACAAGCCAGAAACTTCTCTCAGCATTATTTACAACATTAATTTAAAAATAAGTATGAGTAGTTTTCTTAATTTTTTGGACTCACCAAGGAATACGACATCCATTTTATTCAAAGTTCACTGGGTGTAGTACATCCATTCACATTATTCAGCGTACCAGAGATCTCAAATGCACTCATACTACTACTATACTACAAGTCAAACTTGGGAGCGAGGTGGGAAATGAAGCTATCCCACAATTCCACAAGATGAAACTTCTGTTTACAAGTTTCTTATTTGTAAAAATCATCGTCATAAAAATTCTTATCTGACTCACATGTCACATGCCGTTATAGGAGTATTTTGAGTACACTTAAAAATTACATCACACAAGTGCTACACTTTTTATTAGACTCAATGTGAGACATCCGGTGAAAAAATAAATGAATGAACATATGTTCAGTATTTATGCGTTCTGTAATATGTGGTTTCATAGTGTCCCTTATGCCTGAGAAGTACACGATGTAGTTGATTCTATGGGTGAGAAACAAATGTGTCTGTAATGATCTAAATAAATACAAAATCACGAATACAGTATAATCACCATTTTGAATTATAATAATTGTATGATCATCAGATTTCTCCAAGGATATTAGGCATAAAAAAATTATATGCAAAACGAGATACCAGTAGCACGAAATTTTTATCTTATTGAATACTGTTATAACCAGTCACATTGTTATGATTCTATACAACAGAGGTCCATAGCGAATGTTAAGTGCTCATACCCAAATAATTTACTCAACCTAAATGCAAAACGGATTACAGATAAACGAAAAGTTTTTACAAAACTTGTATTTGACGACCCCTAACGCAAACCTACATCCTAAATCTAACATTTATTAGTGGAGGCTTACAAGCTGTTGGATTAAGATTGATAATTTCTAAAACGTACGACCTCATTATACTGCAAGTTTTACATTGATATAAAATCTTTAACAAATAAAGTCATTCTTTAGAATTGGGACGGACCTAAAGAGAAATTCACTGTATTGACGTTAAAATTAAATTTTATGATAAGACATTTAATTTTCTTGGTGTAAAATACCCTCCAAAATAATAATTTTTTTACACATTATTATATCTTTATTTTCAGATTTTAAATTGTTGTTGTTTCAAATCATTTATATGACTCGTCCGCTTGAGTGAGAAAAGTCGTGTTTGCAATATAATACTACTTGATGGCGCCACGCCTGCACAACAAGCTGAAATCACGTGATATGATTGATTTAGGAGCTATTACATCAAAGTACACAAAAACATCTGTTAATAAATTTACAGTTTTAAAAAAATTGCATATTGTTTGAAGTACTAAAGCCGGCTTATAAGCCTATCGACAATAATAATCTGACAATTATTACAATCAAAATTATGTTTCCTGTCAATAATCATAAAAATAAAACAAATAAATTCTCCCAGTTTAACGAGAGGAAATACGTCAAAGCTTAAAATAAAGAGAAAGATCACCAGATTCATAAATACTGTTTGTTTGTTTTTTAAGTAAGCACTGAAGAAAGAGGTCTTTTTGCACATTACCCTCCTGGGTGCCAAATTTTAAACATACTCATAAAGGAAAATCGAAACGAATGATAATCAAGTAAGCACATGGCTACATAAAGGGCTAAAGTGCTGCGCCCAAAACGACTAAAAAAAAGTTTTAAGAGGTAAGCATCAAACTTATAGCTGAGCTTGTGGGAGGAGGAGGTTTTTTTTTTTTAAAACAAAATTATATTTAAATAAGTAATATACGTTGTGTTATATGGTGAAGGTCAAATTATGCAATGGCCTAAAATTTCTAGTCAAAATTTATGAAATTATTAAACTCAAAATTAGAAAATATGCTATGCATGATTATAATTAATTTATTTTTTATAATGAATAATACCACTTAGTTTTCATAATATACAGTTTTAAATGAAGGTATAATTTCCAACACTATTGCTCTATAAACACAAGGTAAAGTTAGTTATTAATATGAAAAGCAATAAACGTTATTTCAAAACCCAGTACTACAATTCACATAAGCATTTGTCTCTCTAATAATAATCCTCGTTTTATTTGTTAACTTCTTGCCTCTAGCTGAATATTCCCACTGAGGATCGCGGGCTCGAATTCCCATCGGACCAAACATGCTCGTCCTTTCCGCCGTGACGGTGTTATAATGGTACAGTCAATCCCACTATTCGTTGGTAAAAGAGTAGCCCAAGAGTTGGCGGTGGGTGGTGAGGACTAGTGGCCTTCCCTCTATTCTTACATTGCTAAATTAGGAACGGCTAGCGCAGATAGCCTTCGTGTAGCTTTGCGCGAAATAAAAAAACAAACAAACAAAACTAAGTTGCCTTCAGTGGTTCAGCGCTAATTTTGAATTGTATAATGCTAAAACTTGTATACATACTATAGAAAGGCTATTGTATACCTTTATGTTTAACAATAAACAAAGTCTAACAAGAAAAACATAATGGAAGGAACTGTAGAAAAACACTGGCTTTCGTTCAGTCGCGTAATTATGCCTCCGTGCCCTCCGCAATTACGAGGATACCCGAGCCAAAAATGGGTCCGCGAATCGTAATTAAAAGTATAGGGAAATAAATGTAGGAGCCCAATTACTTTTTATGGCATCCTTTTTTTTTTAGTCACGATAGTGCTTCATCCCACATATGAAGTGGATGAGGAGTCAAATATACTTCCTGTGGCTCATGGGTCGGGCGTGATTCTTAGCAGTTAGCATGCAAGACTGTTAATTCCTAGGCTTATGGTTTGCGTCCTGTTGTCGCAAAATCGCGCTCTATACTTTCGGGCCGTCGGCGAGTTATATATGTGACAGTTGCATCCCACTATTCGATTATAATAGCTAAAGCGTTGATTAACTGCTTTCCCTCTAGAATATCAGTTCAAAATTAAGGTCTGCAAACGTAGCTAATCTCTTGTGTGATTTTGAACGAATACCCGAAACACACTAATAATCTGTGGTCCGCGCTTTAAGAAATCATATTTCCGAGAAAGCATCAGAAATGATCTTACTTGAGTTTGTGACAAAATGTTGAACTGTTATTTGTTATTCAAAAAAAATGTTTTCATCTTAACTAACAATTATTTCTAAAAATGCAGTTTCGTGCTTGGACACATTTTGGTAACTGTTTTATGCGCTGTCACTTGGTGGAATTTTGATTTATTTCCTTTTTTAAAAGTTTTTCAATATGTTTACTTTATGATTAAAGTTTCCTCAGTATTTTGGACTCTTTTATGACTGAGAGAAAGTTCAGCATGTTATTCATGTTCGTTTGAGTATAAAGTTCAGAAATTAGGTTATTTTACTTTCTATTCTGATGGTAAGCATTTCCGGTAACTGAGATGGCATCTCAAAACGGAAATACTAGCAACTAACTGTAATGTATTGTAGGTCATTAAATAATAACTGGAATTGAGCTGGTAACCTTGATTAAACATTGGATTAGTTTTCACTTTACCTAAATCATAAAAGATCACATTATAAAAAATATTCCAAATGTTGCAAACATTTGTTTGTCAACTTTGTAGTCTCCGAAATAAATACATGAATTTTGGTTTGCTTTGAATTTCGAGCAAAGCTACTTGATGGCTATCTGCGCTAGCCGTCCCTAATTTTGCAGTGTAAGACTAGAGGAAAGGCAGTTAGGAAAGACATCACCACTCACCGCTAACCCTTGGGCTACTCTTTTACCAACGAATAGTAGGATTGACCGAACATTATAATGCTCCCACGGCTGAAAGGGCGAGCAGGTGTGGTGTGATGGACATGAATTAAAAAAATGGATTGATATCGTAACTATTATTATTTCAGAATGTCTTAGTAACACTGAAAGTTCTATCATTTGTACTAATTTATTTTAATGTTAGCACACCGGGTGGAGTAACTATCATTAAGAGTCTCCTAGTGGGACAGAGGTAAAATTATGGACTTACAACGTTAAAATTATGAATTAATTTATTTTCGGTGGATATAGTAAATAGGTTGATGTGGCTTTGCTATAAAAAAACCACATACACACTATCATTAGTTACCCTATATTCGGTTATGTGAACATTATTTACCCTGTTATCGATTGGCATATGTGCTTATAAGCAAAACATATATATACATATAAAATGCGTGATGCAGTAAGACTGAGTTTGAAACCAAACTTGAAACAAATGTTCATACTATAGAAAATCCATTCTTATTCATATAAATAAACACTTGTGTTGTCGATACGATGACATTTGGTTTGGTGTTATGTTGCGTTCCTTTAGACTAACCTCTCCTTTTTTCACAATGGATTTCATGAAACTGCCTGTCAGAACGTTAACTATAATCCTTGTAGGGTAATAGTAAAATAGAGCTGAAAAAGAAAGTGTTAGGTGTACAAGCAACTTGTCATGGGGATTCCACTTGTTTCCTTTTGGGGCTGAAAACAAATCAATATTTCAAGTTTGAAAAAATGTGATGCTATGAACTTTCTTTTTTGTTTATTTGGGGGAGGGGGTCTTGAAGAATAAGGGTAGTGACCCGAGGTAACACATGCTTGCGCAGTAAGTGTAGATACTAAAATCAAACGAGTGTGCAAACTAAATAAGATGTGAGAAGAGTGTTTTGCAGCGGAATGTATACAACGTCACTGGTATTTCACAAAGCCCTTTTTTTTCTTCTTGCTTGTGCGTATACAGCGCACGTTGTTCCAGTTTAACCACTGGCAACAAATGATACATCAATTTATTGTGAATTTAAAATTCGTTGGATTTTCGCACAAAGCTACACGAGGGCTGTTTGCATTAGTCATTTCCAATTCAGCAACGAAAGAAGGAAACTAGTCATCACCACATAGCCCCAACTCTTGGGCTCCTCTTTTAATAACAAATGGAAGGATTGACTGTAACATTATAATGGCCTCGCTGATATAAAGATGAGCATGTTGTGTGGGATAGATATTCAAACCCACGACTCTCAACATATCCACGTGGTGAAGGTTTATTAAAACATTTTAAGCTTACTTATAAAGTCTTCGTTAAGATTGATATAATGATTTCGGGGAAGATTCACCCATTCCTGTGAATTAAAAACTATATTATCTACTTTAAAATCACAAACCTTTGGCAGTTAATTATAAAAGTAACATAAATACAGCGAGTAAATTCCGTATTACCGAACTTACAATCATCTAAGTAATGTTATAAGGTTAATATTTATGAAAAAGTCAGAAATCGAAGATAATTTGACAAACGTTATTTTCATTATCAGGCCAGTTGTTTCCCAGCCTTTGGAGATCGAAATGCGTATCATAAATTATTTATTATCAAAAACACACACGATTTTCCCTAAACCATTTTAGCTTTTTAGCTACGCATATTTAGACAAAGCCACGACCATAACTAGTTGTTAGGATACCTAGACCATGTTTTCGTTTTCTGTTTTTTTTTGGGGGGGGGGAGATTTCATCACTCACACACAGACACACTTGTTTTGGCTTCCGACATTTACTCAGACAAATACGCTTTTTTTTGGCTTACGTCACTCATTAGCAAATAAATACATATATTTTTCTAGCTTTCTTCACTCACTCATAGACAAACAAACAAACACACATAGATATATAATTGGAAGTTATAACTTGAAACCAAGTTTCACTTCGGTAAAATATTGATTCTGATGACGTAGCTTGACAAAGCTGATATTATTTCGTGCCGTCACATTCAGAGACAACAACAGTTCCTCAGTCATTCAACTTTTACCATATTCTTTAACAAACTTGGCTCGTTATGGCTAGGCAGTTAAGGCGCTTGACTCGTAATGTGAGGGTTGCGGATTCGAATCCCCGCCACACCAAACATGTTCACCCTTTCAGCCGTGGGGTGTTATAACGTTACAATCAATCACACTATTCGTTGGTAAAGGAGTAACCCAAGAGTTGGCGGTGGGTGGTGATGACTAGCTGCTTTCTTTCTAGTCTTACACTGCCAAATTAGGGACGGCTAGCGCAGATAGCTCTCGAGTAGCTTTGCGCAAAATTAAAAATAAACAAATAATCTTTAACAGCTTATCTCATTCGAAAGTTGTATGATCTCAAATCACAATAATAATTTACTTTCTTCAGTTTGTATGTTGGTTGAAATGCACAGAAAAGCTAAACGACAGATATTTGTGGGATTTTACTGCTACTCTCTCAATGTATAGACCGCTCCAAAATTCGCAGTCCGATATTTTTTCTCACGGTAATAGAACGCAAGTCATCGAACTTCAGATTCAAAGTCAAGCACGGTTGGCCCACTTTCATTACTTTAAAATTTATTTATACAGTTTACCAGTGTATCATTATTATCATTATTCCAAGAAGTGGCATTATACAAGCTCTATCTATTCAGGATTTATACCTCTAAGTTTCTGTTGTATTCAAACATTTGGGTCTGCTCTCTATCATACGTATTTTTTTTTTCGGTTGTCTTTTACTCAAGATAAGGTATCGTATTATCAGTCAAATAAAAACTGTTTTTACGTTCTTTGTTTGAAAGATCTTTAAGTGATTTGGTAACTTCTGAAGATAACTAATATACACTTCTCTCAGCGTGGTATCTCTCTAACAATATACAATCATCAGCTCGGCACGGCATCCTTTGAATGCGATATACCCACATTATTTATTTTACGTTTAACTACATATGGGAAAATCCGTTGCTGAATCAGTTTGAAGATATACAATATTGAAAATAATTATGGAGATGCACAGATACTACACAAAATGCACACACTACACATAAATAATGCAACTACGTGATTATTTTGGCATTAATACAGTATATTATAACAGAAAATACAAAAGAAAAGATAATAACTTGTACAATACACTAATACTTTGTATTTGCTTTAATAACTGTAAACCTCTCTCTTTTTTTTCTACTATGTGAAAAATTGTCCTTTACCTTTTGTTTTACTACCCATAGTTGAGGCAAGTTGTTTATTTGCTCGTCGACTTTCTCAGTTTCCAAAAAAGCCCATAAAGCCTTAATGATATTTAAATCAGGAGTCTGTGTAGGTTAAGTTGTATTTTTTGATGTTAGATAAGCCTCTTTTTCTCCTGCAGATATCGTTTCCCCACATTTACCACCTGCATGAAATAGCTATCTTGCTGAAAAAAATAAATCCATGCAACACAAGTCTTGTTTCTAAGTAAATAAAATAATGTGTAAGAATCAAATTGTACCTATCAACAGTCAAGGTGCCATCAATTTTATGCAGATTTTTAACACCACTGTTTGAATTGAACTCTGTATTTGTACTGCTTTCCCTAGCATTATTCACTTTAGATATTATATGGAGACTGTAAAGTTGTTCTCTCCTCTAACATTTAAGAGATTGTCCATTGTTACCAAACAATTTGAATTTGGATTTATCTGTAAAAAGCACCCTCCACCAGCTTTGCTCATTCCACAGTTTAAATGAGATCAGAAACCCTAATCCTGTTTTATAGTATACTTATTTTTCTCTTAAGCAGTGATATTTCTAGTGGTTGCACAACCTCTTAATGCTAATATGTATCTTACTGTACTAGAGAGAACATTCATACCTATACTTACAGTTGTATTATTGGCAGTATTTGTTCTGAATTGTCGTGTATAACATAAAGAGTGCACCTTCTATTACTTAACATTTATATTAGCAACTATTATTAATATCTCTAATTTCATGTACTCTATTCAGAGTCTTTTTAAAGCTCCTATCGAAACATGAAATTTCGCTTAAATCTGTCACATGCCAAAATTTTGTCACGTGTAATTTCTATCTTGGGCGACAAGAGAGGATCACTATACTTCTGCTGGAAATGGCATGAATGTCTGAGGTTTCTCAGTCATTATTCTGGTGCGGCATTTTCTGATTGGTTAGATTATAGTCAATCACAAGATAAACTATTAACACATTACTGCATTCTAGTGCAATTAATTTTCATACAATAGAGGAAGAAAAATCCCATATTCGGGTTTTATTCTCATCTTATTCTTGGTTTTCATTATTACTTACAATATTATTTATATATGTGTGTGCGTGCGTGTGTGTGTGATTATTTTTTATACCTACATCTTTTGACCACATCAGCTCTAACATCATACATTTTGGTTACTGGTTGGTTTCTGTTTCTTATGGCTCGCTGGAAGATGCCCATTAGATGAATTCAGTGCTTTCTAAAGTGTATGCAAAGGAATTTTAGTAATTATTAAGTAATTTCTATTTACTAACGTAAATTAAATTTATTACGAATTTAACAGCTTTTTAATTTAAAATTTGATTTATTTTATCCCTGGTACAGTGTATTGCAGTAATTTCTGAAAACAGGAGGCATTAGGCCAGCCATAAGGTCTTATTTACATGTACCGCAAAATGTTTTGGACATTAGAAGAGTGCTCTGAGCTGAAACGTTCGAGAAGCATTAGCATAACCTGTTCATGAATAAAGCTTTAGAGCATCTCACATGGCGAGACAAACTTAGTAATTAAAGGCTTGTCATCGTTTTAAGTTATCGTCTTGTATATCAAATGAACAATAAAAACAATGTAAAAAAGTCTTTCCCTGTCAAAATGTACTAATTTCCACTGCTCGCTTCTGGTACAGGATCAAATACATTTTTTGCCTGAAGAAAAAAGGTCCACCTTTCGAAAGTGCTCTTGTTACAGATTTTTATTAATTTCTATCAAGACTCTTGAAACTACGTGTTGTTCTAACATGATAGATCAAATACATCAAGAATGTTCATATTAAGATTTTACTAACGCCTTGCATAGCTGAGTTTTATCAGATGTTTTGCCATAAGTATATTCTTTCATTAGATTTGCTTTATGCTTAGGATCATTGTCTTGCCTAGTAATCCGTGTTCTTGAGAGACTGGTATGATGAATAAGTATGTAACTGTACTTAGCTGCAGTCAAGCTGCCATCCCTTTCTTGTACACTGTTGACGTTGGTTGAGATGCAATTCCAAACTTGTACTGATTCTCCATAATACATTTACTCATGGATATTCCTTTAAAAATAGAGCTATCTATTTTATTATTTTGATTGTTTGTTTTTGAATTTCATGCAAAGCTACACGAGAGCTATCTGAGCTAGCCGTCTATAATTTAGTAGTGTAAGACAAGAGAAAAGGCAGCTAGTCATCACCACCCACCGCCAACTATTGAGCTACTTTTTTTTACTAACAAATAGTGGGATTGGCCCTCATTTTATAACTTACACATGCTTAGTATTATGGGGATTTGAACCCGCGGCCGTCAGATTACGAGTCCAGCACCTCAACTACACGGTCATACCAGGCCTTATTGTTTTGATATCAGTCTGTTTTCTCTCAGCAAATGATGAATACATTTGTAACAGTGATAAGTAAAAGCTTGAACAGAAAAGCGCGAAGATTTAAAAGCCAGAAGCTATATTTTACGTTTGATAACGTTGGTGGTAAGATAACAGAAGTAATTTGTCTTCCTTAATCCGGATGCTGTTGAAGAAATAAACGAAACATCTCCTACGCTAAATTCTCTCTCCAACACATACCATAATAAGAGCGCAAGCCAATGTATCACACATCTCAAACGTCTGTTATTTTTACCTCCTACGTTACACACTAAAAATTAATATGATAGTTTAAAATCGCTTTCTATTATGATACTACATAAACATCATAAATCACTCTCACAAACTTCATAGTAAATTACAAATGGCCGTCACACTTTAGTATTTTAAACAACCATTACTTCGATTCCTTATTGCTCCTTTCTCAGAATACATGCAAAATAAATTATCTAAATACCAGACAGTTAATAACAGTGAAAAACATATTGCCTGCAAAATAAATAAAACAAATTAGAGGGAGTAGCACAGTATTATGAAAATAAATTATCTTTTAATCAGTAATGTCGAAAAAACCCACTTGTAGAGTTTTTTGTTTTTGAATTTCGCACAAAGCTACTCGAGAGCTATCTGCGCTAGTTGTCCCTAATTTAGCAGTGTAAAATTAGAGGGTAGGAAGCTAGTCATCACCACCCACCGCCAACTCTTGGGCTATTCTTTTAGCAACGAATAATAGGATTGACCGTCACATTATAACGCTCCCACGGCTGAAAGGGCGAGCATACTTGGTTTGTTTGTTTTTTTGGAATTTCGCACAAAGCTACTCGAGAGCTATCTGTGCTAGCCGTCCCTAATTTAGCAGTGTAAGACTAGAGGGAAGGCAGCTAGTCATCACCACCCACCGCCAACTCTTGGGCTACTCTTTTACCAACGAATAGTGGGATTGACCGTCACATTATAACGCCCCCGCGGCTGGGAGGGCGAGCATGTTTGACGCGATGCGGGCGCGAACCCGCGACCCTCGGATTACGAGTCGCACGCCTTGCGCTAGACCATGTCAAGCCTCGAGCATACTTGGTGCGACAGGGATTCGAACCCTCGAACCTCGGATTACGAGTCTAGACTACGTTCTTAATTTGCTTCATAGGAATTTTGAAAAAAAAATGTCACCGTTTCTTTGTCTAAAAGATGCATGTTAATGATTTTTAAATAGGCCTAACAAAATTTTAGCTCACTTTGCGCTTTATTATTGTTGCCATCGTTTTGTCAGTATCGGTGACGTATTTAGCGTGTAGTTATTTTCTCCCTTTGTATTATTACTGGTACTATTCATGGCTGTGCCATTATTATTGATAACCATTTGTACAAGGAGACTTACAAAACTCCTTTCAGAATATATCCACCTAACCCCAATACTTACTTCCTTTGAGCGAGCTGTGGGGTGACGAATAATTACTTTCGTTTTCTGACCCTGCGACTATAAGTAATTTGATTTTGGCTAAGCAAAATCACCCCAGAAAGTGTCGAGATTATGATGAATCGAAACTAGTCTTTGTCTCTTAAAGAAATCGTGGCGCGGAATAACAACTTGATGTTATTCGATGCGGCGTCCATTGCTGAATGAATAAGGTTACACATAAGCTTTGGTCGTCAAAAGCAATTTTAAATATACACGAGTTTGAGAGAAGGAACTACGATCCCTGAAAAATAGAGGCCGGGCTTAAATGTTCACTTTTTCTCAAGTGTTTGGTTTCAATTTTGACATTTCTCAAAAATGGATGTACGAGGATATTATTTTAAATTATGTTATTCTACAGCCAGCTCATTGGTGGGAGTGAAAGGTATTTTATTTGGTTATGTTGAAATGGAGTAGAGAATACTGCCAAAGACTGTTGAACAATTTTTAAGCTACACGTTGCAGGATCAACTGCATACATCATTTTCGACAGTTATACTGTTGATAATCACTGTTGTATTAATAATGGTGGGAGTGTTATTGCATCAAATACACCTCAAAATTATACAGGGACGATTATTTTATTTATTTAAAAAAAAACACTTTCGCTATTATTTTGGTAATACCAGCAGAGATGTTTTTAACAAGAAAATAGTAAAATATTTTAATTGTTCAAGTAAAGTTTATGATACACTGCTCTTTAGTTTGTGTTTATTTGTACAGAAACACTAACTAACATTGTAAGAATATATTCAATTTTACGAAACTGCGATAGATGTTATATGTTTTTGTTTTCGTGTAATATTGTCCGTCTTCGGGTATTTATTTCACAACCTTAAAATGTATTTTTGTTTCTTTTACGTTAACACAACAGACTTTCAAGGTTCTTCAAATGATGTAAGAAAGACTGGTTGCATTCATAAAAACGTATTATTTTTTTCATTAATTAGGCTTATTACAATGCAAAAAAATAAAGGTTCGAGTCCTGCAGCGAGTAAAATACAGATAGAAAATAACGGATGACAAGAACAAAAATATAAGTTTCCACATCTTCACTGTTATTATCAGTTATATGTTAACAATATGTAAGCTTATTCAGCTGTGATGACAGCAAATGCTGTATTATGATTTTACATCCAGTTATTAGCCAGCTAATTAATTTGTAAGTCGTTGTAAAAAACCTCATGGGTTAGCTATATCTCCAAAATAAAATATTTTTCAGTTGACAATTTGCATATATGTATGCGTATACTTGTGATTCTACAAAATAAATACTATTAAATATATAAAATAGTTATAGTATTAAGCAGTAGATGGCGCACCTTCTATCATTGTTATTTTTTTGAATGCTATATTTTATTGCTTGGAATTAATCTCTTTATTTTTATTAAACACTCCAGTAATAAATCTAGAAATAAGACATTTAGAATGAGTTACATTAAATATACTATATTTTACGTCACATGTGTCTGTAGTTGTATATCTTATTAACTATATTACTAATAAAATTATGAACTTCTTCGCTGATTTTTGTTTTATATACTATGATTGAAGAGCTTACTGTGTTTTCAGCTAATTAACGACCTTAACTAATATAAAAGTATTATAATATGACTTTGGTTTTTAAATTGCAGCTTTGTTTAATTAGAGCACTAATAAAGCAGATAGAGGGGTTTTGATGAGCTAAAGCTAAAATCCTGAAAATAAATCTTGAATTATTTTTCCTAGTGACTCTGACCACTGAATGGATGTAATTGTACATTTGTTTATTCACCTGAACGATTTGTACATGCAATACGTCATGTGGTACAGGCTTAGTCGTCCCTAGCTTGAATTGCAGATCAGATGGAAAGCAACTAGTCGGCAACACTCGTCGCCTGTAGTGACTACTTTTAACTGAACAGTGGAATTGTTATTAATTAATTGTTATTTCATAAGTTAACTTATAGGCCACACTATGGTCGATGCTATTAGGTATTTCCGTGATTGCAGTTCTGTCATTAAAAATATATATATTTGTGTCTGTTATTAAACATAAAGAAGTTTGTATTAAGCAATGATAAAAAACATTAAATGTGGAGGGGGTATTTGATTAATCTTTTATGTATGTGCTAGGAGTTGTGTACTTTATTAACCCAGTATGAAGTGACTATCCATTTTATTACTCCAGTACGCAATGAAAAATATTAGATTAATCTTTTCAATGAGTAGGATTCTGTACGATTGACCCTGTGAGGCAAATGATCTATTTGATTACTCTTGTAAGTAAAAGAGATTTATTTAATAAGTCCTTATAGTAAGTAGGGTCAATTTGATTAATCCTATAAGTAAGGAGAGTATATCTGATGAGTCCTTAGAGTAAGGAGGTTATGTTTGATAAAATAGTATAGTAAGGAGGGTATATTTGATTAATCCTACAAGTAAGAAGGATGTATTTGATGAGTCCTTATGGTAAAGAGGGTCTATCTGATGACCCCTTATTCTAAGGAGGATCTATCTGATTAAGTAAGGAGGGCATATCTTATGAGTCCTTAGAGTAAGGAGGTTATACTTGATAAATCATTATAATAAGGAGGGTCTATTTGATGAGTTCTTATTGTAAGGACTCGTCTATCTGATTAATCCTATAAGTAAGAAGGGTATATTTAATTAATTCTGTGAGTAAGGAAGGGTATACTTGATTAGTCTTTACAGTAAGGAGGATCTATTTTATGAGTCCTTATAGTAAAGAGAGTATAGTAGATGAGTTCTTATTGTAAGGAGGGTATATTTAACGAGTTATTTCAGTAAAGGAGGTATATTTGGTTAATCTTGTAAGTAAGAAGTACCTGTGTGATTAGTTCTTACAGTCAGGAGGGTAAATTTGATTCATTATCTGTATCTTGAGATATACTTGATTAATCCTCTTTATAGATAGCAGGGGGCTGAGACAAAAACCAACACAAGGGAGATGGAATGAAACCTTTGTAGTTCGCGTCCTAGCGTGATAAAAAGTTTTACTTAGATACATTACATTGTCTCTATATACATTGGTACAATTTAAAAGCGCTATTACATTATTTTCACCTGCATGAGTAGGATCTGTTTGATTAATCTTAAGTGCTGTGAAAGAATCAATAAGTACAACGTGCACGTAAGAAAGAATGGTTTTGTACTTCTGTAGTATAAACTGTAAAATGTGCTGTCTTGTGTTTTAATCCAGAGTGAGCATAACTAGTTACACGTTAACATTTCCTAAAGATTACTCAACGAGCTGTACGTTGACACTTTCAAGGATTAACATAAATTTGATTATAAATAAACTGGACGGTAGCTACTTAATGATACAGAATTATTTCTTTTCTTTCCAGCAAAACTTGACGTGGGGTTTGCAGAGTTTCGTTTCACCATTTTTTAGTTCATCTGGTTATACATCACAAAGATAAAATAAATTAAAATACTGAAGTAACATTTAATAACAGCTTCATTGTATATGATCCAGAAGATAAAAACGAGATATTAGTGCATGAAGACATTAAAAGGTTAAAAAAAATATATTTAGTAATTTCAGAAAATGATAATTTCAAAGTGAAATAATGAAGTGATGTCACAAACATGTCATGTTTTACATGCCAGCTGTTTTACTGAAAAGGGTAGAATTTATTCACAACTATCGATTTGTTTCTTAGATTAATTACGTTAGATTATGACTTGCAAATCCTGTCTTTTGGATTGATGATGTCCAGTTATAACCTGGAAACTAGTTCTATTACATTAGTTATATTCAGTTATAAGTTGCTGACTGTTTTTCATAGATTGGTGATATTTATATTATAGTGAATACAATATCCCTCACACTGTTACTATATTTTTGTACAGCATTTTTATTTTTTGAATTGGGTAAAAAACTAATTTAGTTTTAAATTTTTACTTTTGATATCTTTTACTTATTTCAACTAATTAATTCAACTTATTTCAACATTCTTTAATATATTCACGAATAAAAATGTTGAGACATTGCTTAACATTACATAATAGTAGTTAAATTTTGTGCATCTACAATTTGGAGTTCAAATAATGATTTTGATAGCAATGTTTTAAAGCAACAGATATATTAATTATATCTCACACAAATGTTTCAGAGTAAGTCAATAGTAATAATAGTCGATGATTGACCACCAACGTCACTGTATGGCTTAAAATTTCAGTATTAATTTTATAACTTTATTAAACACAGTTAATCATACTTTTTGGTATCAGTCGTTATTTTAACAGGCTTAGCTACTAGAGAAGAAGTACCACTATAACGTAGTCCCCTAGACATGGATTAGTCTAAAGATATTTGAAAATATTAATGAATATCTCCACATATAAATATAGCTAAAAGGAGCTGAGCAGATGTTTATTGTATTAAGGAAACATGTAACAATTAATCACTTGTACCAACGAATAGTGAGAGTGACCGCAACTTTATAAAGCTCTTACTGCTAAAAGGGGCGAGAATGTTTAATGGGACGGGAATTCGAACACTCGACCCTCACGTTGCAAGTTAAACTTCGTAACCACGTGGCCATGGCGGGCTCTACAGCTGTGAGAAGATATAATATCATTACAAAACGCAGAGGAATGAATTTCAAACATCCGAGTGAAATTTTTGAAGTGTCTATCGACTGCACACATTGAGCTTAACAGCTCACATGTTCGAAAATATAAGGCAAAAGTCCGGTCTCTGATTGACATCGCGGAGAAGAGAAAGAAAAACCAATTTGTCTCGACAAATCTTATGAATTTATCAGCAAATCCTGTTGCTGAAAAGGGATAAAATGTTTATAACGATTTCAAGAAAAACTGGTTCGAGGTTGTAACTCTCCTTCTGACGACTTTATCTAAAGACGTTTTCCAATATTAAAAAGTATAAAAATACAAATCTAATTAACAAGGAAATAATGTGTTTTGTGTATTTTTCTTGCAGCAAAGCCACATGAAGCTATCTGCTGAGCCCACCGAGGAGAATCGAACTCCTAATTTTAGCGTTGTAAATCTGTAGACTTAACGCTGTACAAGCGGGAGACAAAAGGAAACAGTACTAAGAGCAAATCATAAATTGTTTGGGCATATGGTTCTCATTATTACAGGAAGAATCAGCACATGAGGAACGTCCTAAAACGTCCTTTTGGCCTTGTGCCATTGACTTCAGCTAACTGTGGTGCTACCACGAGAAGCCGAAAAAAAGTTACACTTGAAAGCAAGAGAACTTAAAAATACTACACAAATGTACAGAGAACAATTAGGAGATCAGCAACAAGTGTTATTTTTAATAATATTGTACTTGGTTAGAAAGTCTTATAGTGGCAAAACTAGGTTGATAAAGTTTATTGTAAAAAAGCTGAAAAACATAGACTTGAAGACAAGGTTCTTTACACCACATATAAAGAAAGTTGCACTAGAATAACCAGACATGAGTAGGAAGAGGCAAACACGTTCATCCTTCTTCATGTGTCATGCAACACTGACTTTAATTATAGTCATTATCACAACAGATATTGATCTTTTGATACCTTCTCATGCTTTCCAGAAAGATGTAGATGCAAGGATATTAATCAGGTCTGGTACAAAAATAAGGATCAGGTTTTTGGACATCAAAAGTTCCAAGCAGAAATAGGAGTAAATACAGCTTGGTGGGGTTTACACATTATAGTAAATGACATTCTTAGTACTATTGGTAGACAAGAAATAATTGGGTGCTCGGAAGCTTTTCATTGATTCTAAAAACGGGGCGGTAATTTTTTATTGTTGAGCCATCAATAAAGGTTCATGGAGATACAGCTATTCACGTGTTGAATGTGTGTACTGAAGTCATCAATCGAGAAGGTCAAACAGCTTCGCTTCTAGCTATTCAGTATCAAGAAAAGCAATGTGAAATCTGTGCGGTTACTACTTTCTGAAGTCCGCCTTCAATAGCATGTTCAAATGGGAAGTTATCAATATGCATTATAACATCATAGTTTGAGGCATCACCTTCAAATACAGGGTCTGTAGAGACTGGCTGATTGCTTGATAATGATAATGGTGTAGGCATCAGATAGATAACCGATTCTCCTTTTCCAAATGTCATTCTGGAAATCGTGCCCTGCAAATGTTCCATAGTACACATGTTACACGATCGCATCTATCCTAGTAGTGAAATTAGATATACAAGCAGATGTATGACAAATATAAATGACAACATGCGAAATTAAGATGAGCAGGATGTATTCTCGTACAATATTTAAGACGACTGATTATAGAAATTAAGAGAAGAGTAAATTACATTATTTATTCCTCGGGAGAGATATTTATTGACAAAAAAGCTGAGAAGATCTGCGATCATAATTGTGTTCATTTCTCAATCGATTTTCATGTTTTCCAACTTTTCACTTTTAGAATGAATATTTCATTTCTACTTTGTAAGAAAATAACTAACACTACAAAGTGCACTAGAACAAAATATTTCTAACAGATTTGACACTTTTGCAGTGAATGCTCCAATTCTGCATAATAACAATCAACACGAAGACAGTAAACTAGAAATAAATATTTTATTAAACCATTTATATAAGTAAGAAATAAAAATGGTTAACATGTTTTGTGTGACAGGATTAGAAGCCGAGACCCTCAGCTGGGGAGTTGAGAGCTCCAAGCGCCTTGTCATGCTGGGCCACCATAATGCATTCTCTTGATGTTAATGTACAAAGAACACACCGTTCGTGAAAAACAAAGAAGACTCACTTGTACCCTGCAGGGTACATAATATATGGTTAGCTGAATCAGTTTTTGTTTGTTTCGGATATTCGTGCAAAGCTACAAAAGGGTTGCCTGTGCTAGTAGTCCCTAAACTTTAAATGATAGACAAGAGGAAAGGCAACTAGTCAATGATATCCACCTCCATTTCTCGAAATACAGTATTCTAACAGAATAGCGGGATTTGAGCTCACCCTTATAATACACTCGCGACATCAATCTACGGAGCGCGATTTTGCAGCAATGAAACTCAAACCATGAACCTTTGAATTCGGCATTAGACCAAGCCATGCGTGGACAGAATATCATGGTTTGTATGGTTGTAAGATGAGAGTTTAAAACACAAAAGACAAAATAGATGCATGTGGCCAATTATACGTAACTTTTGTAAAAACAAATGTATATAGGTATGCATGTATATAAAATGGTTAATGAACCTATGAACCTATAAAACGTAGTTAACCTCTTAACCTTTCATAAATGATATTAAAAATAATGCAGGAAAGAAAACTTTTTATTAGGTTATGTATTATTTACGAATTTTCTTTTGTTAATTTTAGGATATTGATTGAATAGTTAATCTTCAAAGTATATTTATAAATTTAGACTCAGTTGTGCGTAAGGTGTTCCCCTAAGTGACACAACGGTAAGTCTACGGACTTATAACACTAAAAACCGGGTTTGGATACCCGTGGTGAGCACAGCAAAGATAGACTATTTTGTAGCTTTATGTTTAACTGCAAACAAATAAATCATTAGTGTGACACTTAAATAAGACAGCCAATGACTTACGGACTCGGTTTAATATCACCGAAACGAACAATCCAAACGTACCAATAAAATCTAAGAACAAATGGTTCAAGTCTACCAAATTTTATAGACACTTTTTATTTGAAATTAAAGTTCTGTGTCTACAAAAGTTTCTACGGTGATTGTCAGGTGATATTTAGTGTTTCATATATATTTATTTGGTTCCTGGTTTGAGGAGTAATTGAGTTTTTCTTATAGCAAAGCCACATTAGGCTATCTGCTGAGCCCACCGAGGGGGATCGAACCCCTGATTTTAGCGTTGTAAGTCTGTAGACTTACCGCTGTACTAGCAGGGGGCTCTTGGTTTGAGGAAGTCAGTTACCAGTTATACAAACATCACAGTGTAATGGAATTCTTGGTTATATGATACTGGAAAAACGCTTTGATTACGCGATGTCCAACCCTAAGTCTGCAAAATTTTTATCCTATGTGCATGAAAATTTGCAATAGGAGTCACGATTTTTCTGTTTCGTCTCCGTTTCCCATGATGGAGAACTTTATTTTGATAGTATCAATAAATATTCCTTAGTGTTGGGCTTATATTTGTAAGTAAAGATAATAGTAACACCAAAACATGATGATAATGATGGTAAAACATGTAAACGAAATAGTGACCCAAGCAGATAGGGAAAATATTGCTTCGAAAGAGCATGTAATTATATTAGCAGTAAGAACATACAATGTAAATTATGGTAAAATATGTCAGTGTAATAAAGATAGAACCATATCGAGTTAACAGAAACATAATGATAACGACAATTCAAATACATAAGGAGAAAAATGGTAAAAATATGCAAGTATAATTATGGTATAGATATGTAAAGTCAACTATGAAAGAAACACAATATATAATATACAAATAAAGGTAAGCTTCCTACAAAGCTTGCGAGCGACCACAAAATTTGATTTCAATAACAAAACAAGGTAGTGTCTTTGGAAACCTTGACTTCCAGTTATCGATCCAAGAAAATATTCATTTTAAGAGGACGTTAAAGTAAAACTAAAGATGATTCTTCAATGACACTGGTTTCTTACAATAATCTATATATATTTATATAATAACCAGGTGTCAGTTAACTGTTAACTGTAGGAATAAATGCCAAAGTGATATTTTTTTCAAAAATGTATTACAATAAAACCATAATTTTTTGCAATTCTAAAAAGTTCATAGACATATCAACACCGATCTATCTGTCTTTGTGTGCACTGAGCAATCAGTTTAAAAAAAAACTTATTAGATACAAACTGTTTGTTTTTATGAGGGAATTTCACATACAAAAAAACAGAAGTTCCTCCCTCGACTGATTGAAGGAAATATTTCGAAAACAGAAAAACGCATAAAGAGAGGAACGTGCACGAATATATAAATATATTCATCGTTGTTCTATTTATATTTTTCTTGTCAGTATTATACGCATGAGTAATTTTATTATACAATGTCGAATAACTTGCATTGAATTGAATATCTTTTTTCAAACACTTATAGAAATGGCAACTGTCAAAAAGCACTCATTTCGATAATTGACTTTTCTTGCGTTCGGGAAATGACAAGTAATGGTGGCATCCAGCGAGAAAAATCACCGCAACGTTCTGTTGTACTGGATGTATCAACTGCATCGAAACTCGAACACTTTCACCAACAGTGCATTACAGTCAGTCTGGTTTACTTAAAAACAAATACAGTGCAATTTTTCTTACTGAAATAACACATGGAATGGCACATTACGATTGTAAACGTGCCGGTTAATCCCATTATTCGTTGGTTAAAGAGTAACCCAAGAATTAACGGTGGGTGGTGACGACTAGCTGCCTTCTTCCTAGTCTTTCATGGCTAAATAAGATGTACCTAACGCAGACAGCCGTCATATAGTTTTGCGCGAAATTCAAACCGAAATATGTGTCACCGCAGAGAAGGTCAAGGGAAGGAAGAGGTCAAGATTGTACCTGATCCTCCCAACCTCACAAAAAGGAAGTAAATACCGATAATAAGAAGACCTGAGACTTTCAAGTTCTTAATGACCAAATCGTGAGAACGAACCTCAAAGAATATGGAGTGGAGAAAGAGGTCAAGATTGTACCTGATCCTCACAGGTCCATGAAAAGGACCTAAATACCGATAAACAGACACAGAGCACAAAGTGCTTCCAGCTTGAACTTTTGACCTCAAACTTATTAACTCTCACTAACTGTCCACACGCTTTCTTTTTAAGATATAAGTTTGTTTGTTTGTTTTGGAATTTCGCTCAAAGCTACTCAAGAGCTATCTGTGCTAGCCGTCCCTAATTTAGCAGTGTAAGACTAGAGGGAAGGCAGCTAGTCATCACCACCCACCGCCAACTCTTGGGCTACTCTTTTAACAACGAATAATGGGATTGACCATAACATTATAACGCCCCCACGGCTGGGAGGGCGAGCATGTTTGGCACGACTCGGGCGCGAACCCGCGACCCTCAGATTACGAAGCGCACGCCTTAACGCGCTAGGCCATGCCGGGCCCCTTAAGATATAAGAGTTTGGATATGCAAGTTCAGCTATTTATTTATTTTAGAGTTATTGAGAAATTTAATTAAAATCAATGATTCACAAATGAAAATAAAAACTAATCACAAAGTCGGGGGGGAGGTATAAAATACTGCAGAGTTTATTAACCAACTTTGATAATTTTTTATTGCTAACAAAAGCGGTTCTTTGAATCACGTTATTTTTAAAAATGCTTTGAAAACAAAAGTTTGATGTTTAAATGACGATTCACACTTTTGAATCACAAAATTATAAGAAATGCCAACAAAGTCGTTATAAACAATAAAATTATAAAATTATCACCTATTGCAGTTGAATAGTTGTCTTCTATATTTTTCTTAAGAGTAGAACTCGCACGTCTTTCAGAATGTTGACATGCCAACGTAAGTATTTAAAAACAGGAAACGGTTAGGCATCAAGAGGCTCATTAAATCTGTACAAGAGAAGGTTGAAGTGACACTTTAGGCACGTTTTTATTATTACTTTTTAAACATATTCAAATTTCTAACTTTAATTTCTTGCCCGATTTGGTAATATATGTTTCTCAGTATATGAACTCTCTTAGGTTTGATAAGCTTCTAGATGTACTCTTATTAACAAGGATATTTACTGATCCAGTTCTTTTCAAGGTGATATGAAGAAAGATATTTACTGATCCAGTTTTTTTCAAGGTGATATGAAGAAAGATTTTTACTGATCCAGTTTTTTTCAAGGTGATATGAAGAAAGATTTTTACTGATCCAGTTTTTATTTCAAGGTGATATGAAGAAAGATTTTTAGTGATCCAGTTTTATTAATCTGTCTATACCCTTTCCATGTGTTTTGTTTAATTAATATATTATATTTTGTGCTGCTATCTACCGGAAATATTTAGTACCAATACTAAATTAGTTTCTGTTCTTACAGTATAGATCTAAAATAACCGTATTATATGAATAGCAGTTACGAGATAGCTGTAACAATACTCATATATGAAGAAGTATATGATTTTAGTGAAACTTAAGTTTTCAACTTATGTCTTTAAAAATTATAATATTAACATATTAGTATATCCCCATGAGATCATTTCATATTTTGTTGTGGCTGACGAAGTTTGTTTCACTTGTTATACTGAGGTTAGTGAGCGGCATGGCCAGGTGGTTAGGGCGCTAGACTCGTAATCTGAAGGTCGTGGATTCGAATCATCGTCACACCAAACATGCTCGGCCTTTCAGCCGTATGGGCGTTATAAATGGACGAACAATCCCACTATTCCTTGGTCAAAGAGTAGTCCAAGAGTTGGCGGTGGGTGGTGATGACTAGCTGCCTTCTCTTTAGTATCACCCTACTAACTTAGGAACGGCTCTTGTGTAGCTTTGAGCGAAACTTAGAAACAAAAACAAGCAAACAAACAGTGAGGTCAAAAGTGGGCTCCAATAAACTCAAGTACAACACTATCGTATTACTGTTCTAGGAAAGGATTTAATCAAACGCATGTGCACATGTGAGTTTATAAATCATTTCAGATTTAATTTCCATGGTATAAAATATTAAAAGACAACAAAATCGTCTTTAGTAGACAAAGACGTACTGTTTAAACTAAAATAAAAATAAATGAAACTGGTGTAACCTACTCTTGTCTATAATTTTCTTGGATAATAATAAGTGGCGATTTATAAATTTTAGAACAACTTTGGTGAATATTGTAGTTAGAGTACATGATGCGAGTGTATTTTAATAAACAAGGTGTCATAGTGAGCTGGCGTATTTCTAAAACAACTAGGTAATTGAAACCTAAATAATATATTTTGCATAATATATCTCATTTAGAAGGTACCCAGGGATAACGTCTAAAACACGTTTCTACGTTTTATTAGTGCTTTGTTTATGCAAAAAAGTAAAATTTCAATACCAAACATTTACCCATTAATATTTTCAAATATATTATAACTAAGAAATTAAGATAAAACTCTTATTGTTGTTTCTTAACTCCTGCTTTCTGCGAATTTATAACGCTATAAACCGCATTTTGAGACCTGTGACGGGCAGAGCACAGATAGCCCATTGTGTAGCTTTGTGCTTAATTCCAAACAAACGTTTTTTTTAAGTTAATGAGTTAAACGTATAAACAGTGTTTATTGATATTTTGTATTTTAACATGCGTTTTGTTTTATGAATGGTAACTGAACCCGCCAAACTTACACAACACGAAATAAATCTTAATATTGTTTCTCACACAATATTAGATGCTGCATGTTATCGTTTCATTCTGTTTCTATATTACTTTTTACTTCCATGGATAATGTATCTGAAAGGAATTAACCGAATGATGTTTATACAAAAACTCAGTGGAAAAGTATTAGGCTCTTAGCTGGGGGAAAGGACTCGCCTGGACTCCTATCAGCTATTAAAGGTTACCCAGTTTGGTCAAATAAATGTATAAGCAGAATAAGTCTAAGTATTCAATTTTGACTGTCATACTTATAACACTCTGATTACGATCCTAGTTAACTTTGGGAAAACACGTCTAAAAGTACATACTGGTTTTAAGGTATTGAAGAGAAACTATTTATATAAATTCAAATCCAATGAGCCATATGCAAAGTGCTATTATCTTAGGCACACTGTTTTATGAGAGCTTCCTTTTCACAAATAAACGTTTACTTTCCTTTTAAAATATTAAAATTCATCTTTTATCACAAAGAAATTATGATTTTTTAAAAGGATTTTTTTTGTAAAAAATGTTCTCGGTTTCAAAATAAGGAACACGTCTCACGTCTTTCACGTCAAAGGATAGAGGGATTACTTCAAAAATTATTTTGATAAAAGTAAAGTAAACTTTAGAAATCATAGCTGCGTAAGTTGTGTAGTAAGGTGTTTTATGTAGGGTAGCTTACCATCATTGTTGCAACTAGCTACAGAGCACGCGCAATTTATATTTTTTTTATTATTTCTTATTATTAAAAATAATGATTGAAGTAGAGGTCGCGGCGCAGTGTGTATTACAGCAAGACGTTTCGTGTTATCCTTCAAACGTGTATAATAAACGTACAGGTTGTTGGGAAATAATCATCAAGTATTGTGTTTTACATGTCTAATCATAATTTACAAGTTCATTACGATTTATTTTATTCACAGTTAAAAGGAATGCGTGCAGGTGCATTTTCTGTTCAACAAAATCAGAAACACCATGAATAGCACCTCATACAATGGTATCACGAATGATGAACAATTAAGAAGAACCAGTAAAGAACGAACTAGGAACACCTGCAGCATGCGAAGATAATTTAGTTACAAAATCAAGTTTGTACATGTGTGTCTTAAGTGGGTCAAATGATCTGACTGATGATTCACAATTAGACAAAAATATTCCTCAAGAGGTGCATGTTTTTTATTTGAAAAACCTGAAATATTAGAGTACTGTTAACACACCAAAAGGTTTTAATAAGTACAAAACGTACTGTTTTCGCAGATAAAGTCTACGCCTACTATAATGTTCTACACAAATAATGTTTTAAAGATACACGCTGAAGTTAACATATACGTACACGATAAAGTTCACAATAAAGTATTACATGAAAGAACGGTACTTAAATTGTATACTTCGTTACTGAACGTTACACTTTAAGAAGCGACAAGCAAATATAAAAGGTACTTGTACATCATATTTTGTTTTTTGCTTGTTTTTTTTTAATATTGCGCAAAGCTACACGAGGGCTATCTGTGCAAGCTGTTCCTAATTTAGCGCAAGACTAGAGGGAAGGCAGCTAGTCATCACCACCCACCGCCAACTCTTGGGCTATTCTTTTACCAACGAATAGTGGGATTGACAGTAAAATTATAACGCCCCCACAGCTGAAAGGGCGAGCATGCTTGGTGTGACGGGGATTTGAACCCGCAACCCTCTGATTACGAGTCGAGCGCCCTAACCACCAGGCCATGCCAGACCTGTACATAATACTATACAAATTATTAGTTAAGTTAAAACAGATAAGCAAAGTACTGTAGCAATAGTGATTATAACGATGAAGTAACTTACCGTATTTCCCGGCATCGAATACGCCATTTATTCCCCAGAATAAGTCTTAAAAATTTACCTTGCGTCTTCCAGGCCGAAGGTTACGTCGCTCATAGGCCTAAACCTAAGCCTAGAGGATACGTTTCGATACTAGATAGTAAGTTATCCAAGTCCCTCTACGTGACCCAGAATGAAATGTGTAAGTTACTTAGTATTAAATAACAAATAAATAAACAAGAACAGATCACTGTACATATGGCACTGTAATACCAGCACTCTCTTTAACTCCTCAGGCTTAGAGTAACTTTGTTACTGGTAATAATACAGATATTCAAATGGTAATGAACACTTTAAAAGGTAGATAGGATAAGCATATAGATTAAAAAACGAGAAGTTGGCAAGAAGATTTATGTACCGTTACGTCACTAAACAATCCACCAAATATGCTGTGACCTTATTCTGATGTTTATCTTTATTTTATTCAAAATTTAGCTAATCAAAATGAGGGTGCGTCTTCGACGCCAGGAAATAAGGTAACTTTACTTGCAGTAGTTAGATATGTTTTTGATAAGCGCAGAAACATTTTTTTTTATATATTACAAACTACAGTTGTCGTAGTTGGGATTCTTAAAAAGTGCCTTTCTGACAAATTAACGATTTAACCCTTTAGCTCAGTTAATAGTGCCTATATACACGTGTGAAAAGAGGGAAGTTCGTGTTCTGCTCAAAGGATAAGGATAAAAATAGGCTTAGTAAAAACTCGTTTGAGGACATGAGTGTCTTGAGTAAAATGTTCAATAAATTTAATAACCATCCCTCGAATGTTCAATTTGTTTATACGCTGCTAAGTTAATTCTGGATAAAATATAAATAGTGCAACAATGCGCAATAAACTTTGTTTAAATATGTAGACAAAACACAACGTTTACATTACATACAAAAATTAAACAAGAAATGTGAAGTCAGTTTTATTTTTTTAATTTTATTGTGTGGTGTAAACGTTGTTTTTTGCCCATAGTTTAAAATGAAGTCATTCTATATATATTTTGCCTATGACAACACTCAATGTAAAGAACTGACCCCACAGAAATCAAGTTAACTCGTTTATTTTCTACGTAAATTATGCAAATAACTAACAATAGCTGTTAAACGATATTAATGTTATTTTTATTTATACATTTTTTTTAATAACCCGCATGTCATTAGAAAACATTCAAACCAACAAAAGTCATGGACCCACAAACAGTTTGTACACAAGTAGTTGAGATAAGTGCATTTTATAAAGTCAAAGCTATCCACTAGAATCTCAGCGATAATTTTAGGATTAACCAAGCACTAAAACGGGCCATGACCGTTCCTCATCGACAAGAAACAAACATAAACCTAATAAACTGACCTGTCATATAAGTGTTTGTTTTATACACTCCAAGAATAACTAACCTATTCAGAGCGTACGTATCACGTAATACTCGGCCAATCACCTGGGAGCATTCAACGTAGATGCTAAAAGTGCAAAAGCCGCGGATTTCATGCATAGAATAATAACGAGACCGTTACAAGGTGGCTCTCGTTTCCTCAACAGAATGATATTTCGAAAAAAACAAACAAACGGAGCAAACTGAGTTAACTCCCCTTTTACGGAAAAACGTCACTGACCCTAATTTCGTGAATGAGAATTGCATTTAATTTTCAAATTCGTCAAACAACTAGACTGAAACACTGAGATCTTTTCAGCAAGCTCTTAACTTCTGAATACGCTGTTTTGTTGATATCGTGGTAATTTAATTCTGAGGATGTATATATAGTAATGAGGCACATATACTATTACAATGTTTCAATAATAATAATCATCTGGTATTGACAGTATAATACAGCAGTATATTTACATTTCACAACATTGAAATGGCACGGAAGAATTCAAATTCATTAACAAAAATTAAGAAAAATATTCATCGGTTATCCCTGATTCTGAGCAATATATGCAGAAAATTCATCTCTCCCTATGGATTTACAGCGCTAAAATTAGGGGTTCGATTACCCTCGGTGGACACAGCAGATAGCTCGACTTGACTTCCCTATGAGAAAACACGCACACACTTTCTCATGTATTGAATTTTATTAATGAACATTGCCCTGTTTCGTGCTTCATACATTGGTCTATCCTCTCTTAGTCGTGTAAACAACAGCCGCTATTTCTCTTGATTTGTAAATATGACTTTTATCTTTGTCGTTTTCAAATTAAAAAACCAACCATGCTCACCCTTTCAGCCGTGGGGGCGTTACAAGCTACAGTCAATCCCACTATTCATTGGTTAAAGAGTACCCCAAGAGTTGACGGTGGGTGGCGACGACTAGTTACATTTCCTCTAGTCTTACACTGCAAAATTATGGACGGCTAGTGCAAGTAGCCCTCGTGTATCTTTGAGCGAAATTCATAAACAAAAACAAACCTTCTGACCAAAAACTGGAAACCGAAACTTTTTTCCCCTGCTGCCTTTCTTGCAATTATGTCAATTAATTAGTTAGTAATATTTGACAAAAAAACACACACGACATTAACAGCAGCATAAACATAGAAAATAAAATGTGTGATTTGGAAATAATTTAGACATAACACATGAGGGGGTACTTCGTGTCGAAAATGATAAAACAAATCGTTTAATTTCCACTTCATATTACATTGTTAAGACCAACATATCGCCAAATGTGACTACATTTTTCTAAAAGTGTTAATTAACAGCCAAAGTTAACAACATATTTACTTTAGAGCATGCGTCGCATATCTGGTGGGCCTAACATGGCCTGACGATTAGGGCACTCGAGTTGCAACTTGAATACGACGGGTTCGAATCCCCCTGACACCGAATATGCTCGCCCTTTGAGCTGTGGTGTATTTTAGCGTGACGTTAAATCTCACTATTCGTTGGTGAAGGTATACCCCAAGAGTTGGCGGTGAGTACTACTGACTAGCTTCCTTCCCTCTAGTCTTTCATTGCTAATTTAGGGACGACTAGCTCAGATGGCTTTCATGTAGTATATGGTATCAGAAATTTTGGGCCGTAACCCAGTGTTACAACCGTCAACGATATTATCACGTTACTGCAGTGTGTAAATCTCTCACACAATTTGCGATGGAGATCATCATAATTCTACATTGTAAAGACCACCAGCAACACAAAACTAATAATGAATATCCTAAATATAAGGTCATCAAACTATAACCTACAATGTATAAAGTAATTAAAATCAAACAAAATTAGTACCTACAATATTTATAGTAATCCAGAGCATACTAAACTTCAACCTGCAATGGTCACAGTAACTCCAAGTATGCTAAACTAGAACCTAGAATTTACACAGTAACTCAAAGCATACTAAACTAGTACCTGCAATTTACACAATAACTCAAAGCATACTGAGAAAAATACACACAATCCTGAATTAGCACCAACAAAACAACATCACTATACAATTACTTGTAACACACAATATGCCTGCATAAACAACAACGTAGATTTACACATACATAGGCAGCGCGATTACAACTACTAGAACAAGAAACGCCAACACCAACAAACAATCTAAAGTTTCAAATGTAAAACAAAAACCAGTTCACAGAACCAACAAACTAAGTTGAATCCGAAGGAAATACGAAGCAGTTAAAATACATTCTTAGATTTTATATAACAGTACAAAAACTCCAGAACAACACAGCTGGTTTCATACTTTTAATATAAATAGTTAAACATGTCTGTTATCCACACATCATACAGATATTCGTGAGCCCAAACTACACACAATGAATTAACAAAACAGCAAAACCATGTTAAACAAATAAAAGTCGCCCCATTCCAGAAAATATTATCCATGGAATTACATGAGGATTAGTTTGGCCGACCGGTAACTGGAAAACTTTTGTTGGCATGCCTCACCCAGAATAAAGGATGAAAAGGCAAAAATTATAAGTACTACAGTCATGATGGTCATGACTTGAGGTGTTTGAACTGAATAAGCTTTTCAGACTTAAAAGAATGAAAAAAAGATTTAATAAGCTAATTATTGTTGTTTTTTTTCGCAACTTTGAGATGAATAACAGAATATACAGTGCAGTTAATGATAATCAAATAGGGGTTGGGATGGTAGTGACGGGTGAGGGTGGAACACCAAACGTTCATAGTTTTTAGGTACAAATAAGCTGAAATATCGTTGATAAGAGTTGGCTCAGCCTAGCTCTACCTTTCACTAGTTTTCTGCATCAACCTTGTATTTGACCTCAACCGATAATATGTTTTATTATCAAATATCAAAAATGGAGGAACACCTTTGTAATGAAAATGATTTATACACTAACGTTTATTCTGGCCGCTCGAAAGCACAAAAATAAACCATCCCAACGTTTCTCGATCACAGATTTTAGTTTGAATAATTTCCGCAACACTTTGTACCTTTTCTGGCGGCTAATCAACAACACCTCACACTTTAGGGCTACTGTAATCGAACAGTAGGATTTATCTATTACTCTTATAACGCACATATGGCTTCAAGTACAGAGAGCGATTTTGAGGCAACCGGCCGCGAACCCTCGGATTTATAGCCCAGTACATTGACCACTAAGGCACGCCCTACAATGAAAATCGAGTAGTTATATTTCGGAAATATAGAACAAGCTGATGTTGAGAGATATCATTGAAGAAATAAATAAATATATGTAACTATGTCTTTTGTATAATGGGTGTATATTATCTCTAAACCAAACTGCCCCCCAGTGGCTCAGCGGTATGTCTGCGGACTTCCATGCTAGGATTTATCTATTACTCTTATAACGCACATATGGCTTCAAGTACAGAGAGCGATTTTGAGGCAACCGGCCGCGAACCCTCGGATTTATATCCCAGTACATTGACCACTAAGGCACGCCCTACAATGAAAATCGAGTAGTTATATTTCGGAAGTATAGAACAAGCTGATGTTGAGAGATATCATTGAAGAAATAAATAAATATATGTAACCATGTCTTTTGTATAATGGGTGTATATTATCTCTAAACCAAACTGCCCCCCAGTGGCTCAGCGGTATGTCTGCGGACTTCCATGCTAAAATCCGGGTTTCGATACCCGTGGTGGGCAGAGCACAGATAGCCCATTGTGCAGGTTTGTGCTTAATTCTAAACAACAACTGAACCAAACTAATCACTGCGTTTCCACAATTTAAAGAAGTGTCAAATTTTTACACCGATTGAGAATCGCTAATTTGTCAAGTTTAATTAAAAACTAATAAATTAGTTTTCGAACTAAAAAGATACGAACAAAAAACGCAACTGCGGAAGGAACTTATGATTTCCGACGCATTTAGTTACTTACGGGGATCAGAAAAATAGCATAATATTTTAACAAACTTTTAAACTCTGAAGGTAAAACTTAGTAGAAGACGTTGATGTAAACAAGGGATACGTAAGCATGCTGCGAAACGTAACACTTACCTTTTCGTCGCCGATATTTTAGAGTTGCTGCTAGTGACATAACTGAAACTGGAAGTGACACGTCACTTTAAACAACAGGAATATCCAATGAATTTCCTCAGTACTAAACAGAACGCTAATAAAAGCTCTATGAGTAATTTCTAGGTCGGTCTTCGTTCTTCAAACCATGCAAACAGAGTTTGGAATTAATAACCGAATGACATAACTTAGATAAAGATGATATTGATTTCATTAAATTCACCGAGAAAACTGAGCTGTTACGGTAATATTTTATTTTGTATTTTGAAAAAGTAAAAATATTTACGAAAGTGCAGTCTACGTATTTACAACGCTAAATTCAGGGGTTCGATTCCCCTCGGTGGACACAGCAGGTAAACCGATGTGGCTTTACTATAAGAAAACACAACACACATACCAAAGTGCAAGGAAATCTAAGGACACACGTGTACCTGCTAAACTCGGTCCATTAATACACGTGTAGAAGAAACTGGACAGAAAATGAGAGATTGGGCAAAATACAAACAACTATCGTTAGCTACTAATATCCAGTGTACTATCGAACAGAGATACAAAGAAATAGTTCGGAAAAATCCTCAGTTTGTTTACTTCCGGTGTCAAGATGAAAACCTAACCAATCAAATGCTATCCCGCTGTTGTTTCCCACCTGTTTTAGACCTCAGTGTTTTATTAATGTGAATCAACTGGACCTGAAACGTTGTATATAAATGTGCATATAGGTAGCCAAGCGTAACGCTTAACACCCCTCTCCCCTCTTTGACGCGAAGTCTGGTAGACTAAAGAATAAACCCATTTTTGTGCTTCTTAAACTCTTCCGTACTGTTATTTTTAAGCCTACTTGTTTGTTAATTTGCTTTTAATTTATTTGGTAAAATTTTAACTACTGAAACTTATATGCTTGAAAAAGCAGTAATGAAAACAAACAAACAAACAAACAGTCTATTATTCACGCAACGAATCTAGTTGGAGACTAATGTGTTCTAAAAGGAAATAACGTTGTTCACGTGGCACGTGAAAATACTGCACCTGCAGCAGGTCGACATGCTACATCTGCGTTTGTGTCTATCGTTGCTTGAAAAGAAATGACGTCATTTTTGAAGGATTTCTATTCCTAGCTATTCGACCAGGTGAGAGTCTCAGAGTATCCAATGAGAAACAATAGTTTTACACGTAGCCTGAAACAAGTATTACTCATACCACGAGGAATTTAAACGTTAAAAATAAATGACGCAGCTACGACATTTTTGAAATTAATATTAATATTGTTTGAATGTGAGACTATATGCTTCAGAACATAGCGTAACAATTACACTTTTAAATAAGAAATACATTAAAAACATGTTGATCAAATAATAATAACAAAACGCTCATGTTTTATTGCGTTTTTTTTTCAGTTGTATGTGGACATAAGAGAACACTCATTAAAACAGCAGTCAAGGGTCACGAGGCAAAAATTGCTTTCTCACGAAGTTGGTTATTACTGAATATTTAGCGGCTGTGGTTTTCTTAATGCATATACAGTTTACCCCTAGTAAAGATCATTTTGGAAGCTGCTACAGAGATGGCCAGGTGGTTAAGGCACTCGACTCTCCATCCGAGGGTCACGGGTTCGAATCCCCGCCCTACCAAACATGCCTATCCTTTCAGCCGTTGGTGCATTGTAATGTTACGGTCAATCCCACTATTCGTTGATAAGAGAGTAACTCAAAAGTTGGCAGTTGGTGGTGATGACTAGCTGCCTTCCCTCTAGCTGCTAAATTAGGGATGGCTAGCGCAGATAGCCCTCGTGTAGCTTTGCGCGAAATTCTAAATAAGCAAACAGAGATTTATCAGAAGGAAGAGGTCAAAGAGCACCTGACTCGAGGGTAAATATGATACCTCAATCCCCAGAGATAGAGATTTATCACATCAAGACTCATACTGATCTCCGTCATCTAGTGTCTCAAATTATTTCAGCTTCGAGGAACAAATAAAATGTTAAAATGAAATTTTATAACATGGCAAATCATTGGTATCTGCAGAAACTTTTTTTCAGGGGGGAAATGGTGATAATAATAATACATTTGTAAGTTCATATACATATAGTGAATCAATAAATAAAGATTTAAATTTCTTATTTTTTCAGGGGGATTGTGCCACTCCTCTCTTTGCGGATGTCCATTTGGCAACTACAGTTTTAAAAGAGTGATTTCTTAAACGCAAAGATTTATCCATAGGGAAAACAATGGTTTTATTTACATAAAATTTATTGTATTGATATTATGGATTTTTTCAGCTCTGAAATAGTTTTATTTGTTTGGAATATTCGTGCAAGCTTACACAACGGCTATATGTGTTAATTGTTCCTGATTCTGAACTGATAAATTTAATGGTAAACAGCTAGTCAACACCACTCACCACCAACTGTAAGGCTACCTTAATAGAATTATGAAATTTGACCTTCACTCGTTTAATACATTTATGGCTCCGAAGTGCATACCGATACTTTATGGCATGGGAACGCGAACAGTGGACCCTCATATTCATAGTATACCTCGTTAACAATTAAGCCCACTCTAAGATATGGACATAGTGCGTATATGTAGTTTTTTGTAGATCTGAAATAACATACACATTATTTGAGCTAATTATTTACTAAACTACTTATCATACAACTCCCTCCATGACTCAATGGTATGTTTACAAAGTCATATCGCTAAAATTGGAGGTTTCAATACCTGTGATAGGCAGAGCACAGATAGCCCATTTGGGAGCTTTGTGCTTAATTTCGAACAAAGAAACAAACCCTAAAAGAACATAAAAGCAACATTCAGATTTTATTTTTACTTATAAACTTTAGTATTTTGTGTATATAGGTTATCAAATGTTCAGTTGGAGAAATGTGGCCTTTGAATATTTCTTAACATGAAATGCAACCTAATGGCTAAAACAAGGCTTTGGTGCAAGGGAGTTCTGATTTAGGTTTGCGACATTGTCCAACTGAAACCAATATGCCCATTTGAAGGTTTTTTTCGTGTTTTTTTTCTTCAATTAAATATTTCAATTTTTGTGTGCATGAAGCCGGTCTAATTTTATGAACTAGGTATTTCAATATTTTCGTTTTGTGGCGCCACCTTATGAGGAAAACCAAACATTTCTGCTCCACCATTTTTGTACGACCTGAAGTTTACATTTTAAAAACCAAACATGACTGATCTGAAGCTATGAAATCACGTTCTTTAAGAATTGTTTCAATGTGGTATTAAAAAAGAGTTCAAGATAATATTAATTTTTGTTGTTGTTGTTGTTGTTTAGAATTAAGCACAAAGCTGCACAATGGGCTATCTGTGCTCTGCCCACCACGGGTATCGAAACCTGGATTTTAGCGTGTAAGTCCGCAGACATACCGCTGAGCCACTGGGGGGCAATATTAATTTTTAGCAACCGACTACTCTGATAGATGTATTGTTTTCCAAAAGTTTTCTTCTTTATATATGAATGTCGTGCTACCGTTTAACGGTCCAGGTTGTTAAGTTACTGTCATAGGATAATATGTATTACTTTGTATACAAATTATTCAGTTTTACGTTGTATAGGTTAGATTTGTTAATAGCTTTTAATATCTTGCACTTACTATTGATATGTATTCAATATATAGTGTTGCAGGATAATTCTTCAGCACTTTCCAAATAAGCGTCTCCTGAACCAAACTA
Organism: Carcinoscorpius rotundicauda; assembly: GCA_011833715.1. NCBI lineage: Eukaryota > Metazoa > Arthropoda > Merostomata > Xiphosura > Limulidae > Carcinoscorpius > Carcinoscorpius rotundicauda. The sequence continues at coordinate 33,268,587 of CM022404.1, read as the reverse complement.
CATATTTTTGTATTATTTCAATATGAGACGAGAAACTCCACCATCACTCTGATAATGTTATATATTTTAAACTTTTGAGAGATTTTTCAATTTACGAAATAGCTCGTATTTCATCAAGCTAGGTCACTGGTTCCCAAACTGGTTTATGCTTTTTAAAATTATTATTTATCTCGTCAGAAACGTATAAATTATACTGCTAGTCCCTTTCCATAAATATGGAACTTTTTCAGGGGTCATCTGAAAGGACTACCATCGAACCACAGATTGAGAACCATCAAGTTATGCCATGAGACTCGTGAATTATTAAGCCTAAATATCTTCGTCACTCGTCGGTTCGTAAACACCGTTGAAGACTAGTCTGTATTTCTGTTTGCTGTAGGTTTAGTACGCCATCAGACTCAAGGTTATCAAGTTGTTGTTGACTGTGACGTCGGACAACACCACCATCACAATGTTTTCACGTAATTCGATTCTCTGCATGAGAGCACTTATGTTCGGATGGCAAGTGTCTTGCTTAAGTTTCTCATCTGCAGGCTACAGATGGTATTTTTAGATGTTTTATGTTAGTACAAGTGGAACTTCAACTGCCCATAGATGGAACTGGTGCTTAACAGTAAATGCAAGACGAGATCTGTAAAGTAAAATCATGTACTTTTGTGTTTACATCATATCAAGCCAAGTAAAAATCACTGACTGAAATAATCCCCCCAAATGATAAATTAACGACTAATTACTAGTTTGTGAACGTTTACAAAAAATACTTTTAAATGGAAAAATTCATGATAAACTCTTGTCATGCTAGGCTGTTTAGAGGTTTTTGTTGTATTATCTCACGTATTAGGTGTGAGTTTTGGTTAAAACTTCATTGAGCTTTAACCACTTTAACGGCTATGATCCCACGAGTGGCTGAATGGACTGAATATTCTCAAAACGTACTGAAAGTTGTACCCAGAAACTACGTAAAACTTTATCAGAAGGGAAAGAAGCGTACCCAGGTGATACGAAAAGATTGTTGTTATTTTTAAATTTCGCGCAAAGCTATGCGAGGACTATTTGCGCTAGCTGTCCATAATTTAGCAGTGTAAGACTAGAGGGAAGGCAGCTAGTCATCACCACCCACCGCTAATTCTTGGGCTACTCTTTTACCAAAGAATAGTGGGATTGATAGTCAAATTATAACGCCCCCACAGCTGAAAGGGCGAGCATATTTGGTGTGACGGGGATTCGAATCCGAGACCCTCGAATTACGGACACGAAATGAATTAATTGAGTTATTTATCACTTAAAACAGAAGTTGAAAGATAGGACGAGAGATTCTTAAAGTGTAATTCCTGAAATGTGATGCTTGTTTCTCGTTTTAGCAATTACGTTTTCGTATGGCTCAGAAAGTTTCCGATGATATAAAACACACCAGGATTTTGTCTCTTAAAATATCTCATGCACAAACACTCTGCCAAGGTATCTTTAAGCTGGTTTCAAAGAATCCAGATCTTTAATTTACTTCCTCATGAGGAAGATTCTTGTAGAAAGAGAGAAGATGTAAGGGGCACCCATTATACCCTGGGTCCAAGGCTCGTCTTAGGATCCTAGAAGCTTTTGGATTCTGGATTAGATTGTATTCATTTTCCAGTTTTCCTGAGAGTTATTTTTTTAATTTTGATGCATATTTATATTTGGACAGATATAAAAGTGTTCACCCCTCTCCGCTTTTTACACCATTTGAAACGTAAAATTTGTTGGAACAATAGACGCGATTGAAAGTTATTTCCTGCTCAGGGTGAACTAAGATTTAGTTAAAAATTGATGTTTACATATTTCAGGATATTGTAGTACTTTCAGATTGAACTGAGGTAATTTAGTTCTTTTCAATAAATATTGCAACAATAATTTCAGTTGTAACGTGTAACTTATCAGGCGCGGGTATAGTTTCCACCTAAATCTGATTCGATAGAACGAATAATTATATAATTGAAATGTTTTTATTAACAATGCCTTCCAAAACATTTCTAAAACTATAACATCCAGTAATGGTACACCTAAGAGAAACTGTCCTCCATCCATACCATCCACCATTGGTACACTTAATAGAGACTTTTCTATAACTATATTATATAGTAATGGATACTCATGAAAGAAACTATCCTACAATTATACAATTCAATAATGTTATGGTTGGAAAACCAATTACAATTCAAAACTGGATTGTAAACGGTATGATCCATATATATTTTCACCGTAGGCAGTAGAGGAAAAATTTTGTTTCATTGTCTAATAATATTCTAGTTTAACAATTTGTTTTAAAAGTGAGACAACGTTACTCTGCAAACCTGAACTGAGCATCCGATATACATATAGATATACAAACACGTGAATTATATGAAACAAATTTATCGAATTGCATAATCTTAAAATAATGTCGATGTATTGACAAATTTAAATGATTTGCGTCTGATTGATGCGTCTGATTGATGTCTTTTTACATACGATACTTTCATTACCTGTATATCTTGTTGTACATTTCCTCAACTTACCTTTGAAATTGTGGAATAATAAATAGAGCAGTTAATTTTCAATTTTGGTTCCATGTAATTAGTATTGCTTTAACAATTACTATTTTAAATTAAATAGATTAGCTCTATAATAGTGGACAGTGCTTTTTGCTTAATCCAGAGCTCATCAGGTTGGCTGGAATACATAAAACATAACAGTGGTTTGAATACTATTTATATATATTTACAAATAGTGTACACCTTCCACTCCACTAGCATTTTATTTTATTATGACTTAGTCTAAACTTTCATATGACAAATTGAAACTAATCTTTCATCGGGTGTTGGTAACTTCCGATCAAAGCAATCAAACTGCACGGTTCTGAACTAATCGTATATATATATATATAGACACCTAGTAATGAACATACCTAATTAACTGTAATGCTCAAACTGTGCTATTTATGATGATTAGAATACACTGTTTACTCACTTGGATAGCACCACTGCCACTGATATTGTTAGGCAAACGACAGTTTTATTATACTGACGAGTGAATACTTTGTTCATTACAGAGATTCCATTGATTCAGATCAAACAGTACACGTAAGTGTAGGGTTACTGAACTCTGTAACAGTAGGATTAAGTAATTGTATCGATGTATCAGACAACGAGTAACAACTAGAACTCTGATTTAAGAACAATTTTTTACACTGAAATAACAAAAAACCCTTTTTTTAGGGATGATAACAGTGAATAGAAAGTTGTAATGAAATACATTTAAAACGAATACGGCTACCGTGTTCTGTAATAAATAACTTTTCTATACGTACGTAAATAAAATTTGTATAAAATTATCCATTTTTTGTCATCAAAATAAAACATTTATATATTTGTTTCCCTGCACTTTGCACGTGCTTTTGTCTTCCTCAACATGGTAGCAGATAGATATCTTATGTGAACTTCACGTAGACACACAGCAAATCTTGATAAAACGTTTTGTCCATTACTTTTACAGAATTGATTATAGACGATTCCGTCAAACATAACTGATATCTATTTATAGCATCGTTCCTTTGATTATCTGGTTTTACATTCACTGTAATAAATCCGTTTTATTTCAGTGGTAACACTATGTAACAAAAATGTTAACGTGTTCTTGTTCTTGGGCAGAAAGTCTTATTTCCCTATTGCTTATACTTAAAGTAAATGGAAATACCTATTTTTCTCTTCAAACTTTGCTTTTGTGACCTGGGTAATCAAATTTTTAAATTTACCAATTTTCCATAACATTCCAGGTATATTCAGTGCTGAGTAGCTGATAGAGAATTTTTTCGAAGTTACAAGAATTTTCAAGAACTTTCTAGAATGTTGCAGAACATACGAGAATTTTCAAGAGCCATTTGAAATTTTCTAGAACTTTTCATAGTAATATATATATATATATACAGGGGATCACTACTCATCACTTCAGTTTAGTTTTAGATGCCTAAGTGAACAAACACACAGATCTGATTTTATCAAAGATGGCATCAAAAAGCTGCAAGCATTCTCCAAGACGCATTCTACTATGTATGTGTCCAAATTATCAAGACAAGAGTGAAAATGTATCCTGTGACAACATCTGCTAAAATGTGTGAAGCCTAAAAGGCATATTTCGGCATGCCTGTCGGGGATTAAGACGAATCCTGGGCACCTCATTTTACGTGCGAGCGCTGCAAAAAAAACTCTAGAAGGTAAGACAGACAATTTTTTCTTGCTTGAATAGTAAGATTTTATATTATACAACTTTTAGACCTTTTAAAATTTAAACATCTTTTAATTTATTTTTCAATTTCCAATAGTATAGAAAAAATATCACCTATAAAATATTTTGCATGAACGTCTTACACATTAGTTGTGAATGAAATGAATTTATTCTTCATAATAATAATTTTATTTTACGCTTTTTGCAGGAGGTTCAAAGGGAAAAGAGTGTCAGAAAGTTCGCTATTCTAACAATTTGTGGTGAACCCACTGACCACTCAAGCAATTGCTACTTCTGCATGGTGAGTCCTTCCAAACGTCGGGCTGGCAAGAATGCATCTGCTATCATGTATCTGGACCTTCCATCGTCCATCACCCCAGTGTCACACTGCTCTGAGCTCTCTGTACCCACTCTGTCAGAGAGAAAGCAGCCATCTTCAGAAGAGAGCAGCAAATCAGAAGAGGAGATAGACGATGAAGATCCAGATTACAACTTCAGAGGTATAGCTAGTGATAGAAACCCATACTACACCAACCAAAGAGACTTCAATGACTTGATTAGAGTTCTTGTTCTAACAAAGTCGAATGCCAAGCTTTTGACATCCAGGCTCAAGGAGTGGGATTTATTAGATGAAAGTGTGCAAGTCACAAGTCAGAGGAAGCGTCACCTACATTTTTCAAGCTTCTTCACTCGTCAAGACGGGCTCTACTTCTGCCATATTGTATCCGGTTTGTGCGAGGCAATTGGAATTGTCTGCAACCCTAACGAGTGGCGCCTCTTTATTCACAGCCTCAAAGCTGTGCTGCTCCATAACGGGAATATGTATCCGTCTCTTCCCCTGGAACAGCTCTAGGCGACAGTTGGAGTTAAACACACATCTTAGCTGTATCTACGGATACACCCTTCGAATGATATTTTTCAACTGATTTTTGACGATTGAAAATTATTTATTCGAGTAGGGTAGACTGACGGCGAAACGACATTATGGTATTTTAATTGTACATAGTATACCAACACTTCGCTTCTTTAAATTCTTAAAGAATAGAAAATCGGAAAATCATTTTTACGTATGAATTCTTTGATGTTATTAAATTATTCATGTAAAAACTCATTCGCCAGATGTTTCATACGAAAAATGAATTATGATTTTTGACTAAATTTTCTTTAAATATATTTGAAACGAAGCCTGTAATGTTGAAATACAAACCTATAAATGTTTTCTTTAAACTGTCCATCATTATAAGTAATTAAAGCGTCCAATAATAAATGTCTATGATTCTAGTAACGTTCCAAAGTGACTTTCAGGAAACTTAGTGAGTGTTGTTGAAGATGGTAATGTGTTATCAATGTATTTCCGACAACAGAGACGTTTAAACTCTTGTGGGTGTCAGTCTCGAGCCTACAGCTTTCCATTGAAAAATATGCGATTTTTAGGAATCACGAATACACACGCAATTACTCGGTTAATCAGTCTAATACTATTCGTTTGTTATAACAGTAAGTTTGTGCATTGCCTAATAGTAAGTATACCTCGAATATGAATCAGAGATCTCATGGTTTGAGGCTCGCTATCTCAAAAACACTTTTTGCACTTTGAGGTGGTACTCTGTAAGATTGACAGTCGAATTCCATTATTCCCCTAAAGCAGGGGAACCCAAAATATGAAGGAAAGTGTTACTGACTACTTACCTACCTTTTACCTAGTCGATCACTTAGACGTTTCTTACCTATTTAGTGGGAGATAAACAACTAAACCACATTAAAAATATATTACTCTCGTACCTTTAAGTTTGCGATAGTTACCTATAAAGATATTTAATTATCATTAGGCCTAAAGCGTCATGTATAAGACATACAGCTTTCTTAAACATTAAATGATTTGTTTTAATAATCAGCCTGATAGCATTTATTATATTAATTATTTGTATTTTACTTTTATTCTATTACATTAAGAGCAACTGACTTTCCAAATTCGGTTACCCACAATAAATGAAACTTTGTGCGTTTGAACATCTATAAACACTCTCAATTTGAAAATTTTAATTGCTTGTTTATTTAATTAACACATTGACTTAGCTTTTGCATCCACTGGGCGGAATCAAACCTAGGACTTTAACGTTACGAGTCCATCAACTTTCCGCTGTCCTACCGACAGACTGCAAATTTTAAATTTCTATTTCTGTACATCACATCAGGCTCGTGAGTAAAGGTTTAACTTTCATAGACGGCGCTGTGTGTGCATAAGCTTTCTCATATACATTTCACAATAAGATAAATTCTGCTATTCTCACTTCCTATAGCTTTTTCTTAGTTGTATTTGCTCGTACTATATATATTATACCACTAATTTTCTTAGGTTGTTTCTTTAAAATTAAATTGGTTGGTTGTTTGGAATTAAGCACAAAGCTACACAATGGGCTATCTGTACTCTGCCCACCACGGGTATCGAAACCCGAATTTTAGCGTGTGAGTCCGCAGACATACCGCTGAGCCACTGGGAGGTTTTAAAATAATAAAAAAATATATATAAAAAAACCACCAAAAGATGGTATAAAGTGTTCTAGATATACACACTTTTTATGTTTGTTTTAACACTATAGAATATTATATATATATATATAACATTTCTGTGTGCTTGACGTGAATGACTGTTTGAATGTTTGACATGTCAGAGCTGTCCTGATCTCAAAGAACAGAGTACGTGCATTTAGCCCTGCGTGTCACGTGATAATTCCTTTCTAAAAGCGACGATTTATATTTGCTGTTAAATAGAGTTAGTTCTTGTGTGAAGTTCAAAGGACAAAGTGCTTCTTTTCTTCGATTTCGTCTCAAAACGTTTCTAATTTCTTTCTCATTCCTCGTTGCATCTTAAAACTGTTTTTCAATCTAATCTCTTCAACATTAAATATTGAAAATGTGTGTTAAAGTCAATTTTTAAACATTTTCTGAAATAAAAGTTTTAATAGCTAATTTTCATTCCAATTTATCCATTTTTTGTAAACAAGCATAAATAGAAAACGAACTGTTTTCCACTGGCAGGAACAAAATATAAAACACGTGTGCAAAAATACAGCGTTTCTCGATGACTTCACTCATGGCATTCGCTAAATGACCTTGTTACAAAATGTTGCACAATTTACGTGTGGCATCAGACATTATAAATACTATTTTACTGAAGGAAGGTCCTTATTTTACAGTTACAAAATGTTACACAATTTACGTATGGCATCAAACACTGTAAATACCATTTTATTAAAGGACGGCCCTTATTTTACAGACGATCTCCACACACACGAAATGTTCAATTTTGACGTCTTTTGACGCATGAAAAGACCATTACAGAATAAGTTTCTTTTGACAGTTGTCTTTTGCATAAGGATTGTTAAAGAAGAGATATTCAATTCAGCGCAAATCCATTTATTCGACACCGTACAATAAAATTACGCAGGTATATAATAGTTATATAAAGCAATAAATATAAACTGAACAACAACAAATATATATTCATGTAGATCCTACCTTTATGCGTTGTCCATTAACACTCCTATCTTAGGCCATGTCGGGCTCACAAGAACTAGTATTTCTCCCATATGCCTTATACATAAATCTTATCTTGCTCTGTTGTGTTCGTTTCAGATTTTTATGCCACTAGGGCTTTTCCTAATTTCAAATTGATAAACTGAGTGAAAGAAATACAGTCAACATTACCCATCGCCATCTCTTAAGCCATTCTTTATCAACGAAAAGTGGAATTGACTGTTACAAAATGACGTCCTCACAACTGAAAATACGAGAATATTTGATGAGGAGTCCAGCACCACATCCACATGTTCACTAGAACACGCTCTTTTCGGACCTATTAACACTTTAAAAATGAGTCATGAAAAACTTCGTCTAATCATGTTATTTGCTTTCAGAGTCATTAATTATTAGCACAGCAGTACGCCTGCAGACTTACAACGCTAGAAATCAGGTTTTGATACTTGTTGTGAGCGGAGCACAGATAGCCCTTTGTGTGTTTTTTTTCTTATAGCAAAGCCACATCGGGCTATCTGCTTCGCCAACCGAGGGGTTCGAGCCCCTGATTTTAGCGTTGTAAATCCCTAGACTTACCACTGTACTAGCAGAGGCCACCCATTGTGTAAACAGTAAACACAACTGAAAACTCCAAAATCTTAATCACAAAATTATTATTGTGGAATAATGCTTCTTAACATTTTTGTTTGTTTAGGAATTATTGCAAAAACACTTTCAAGTATTTGACAAACAATGAGTTCGCATTCTCTAAGTTATCTTTGTTAAAGTCCTGTTATGAAACCGGAAATTTCATTTTGTAATTAATGGTAATGTGTAAAATGTTTGCGTTCATTTATAAAATGGTATATATATTTTTTGCATTACTAATTTGAAATACTGTAAAGAATTAGTTAAACTGCCATATTTAAGCCTTATAATATGTAGCTAAACTTTTTAAAACTCACCTCGTATTTAACCTCAAACTGTGTAACAGTAATCTGTTATTGATTTACAAGTGAAGGATTTTCTAAATTGTAATAGTCTTTTGGAAAACAACAACAAAGTAGACAAATATTATTAAAATAAAATAATAGAGCATTTCGGGAGATATAGATGGTTGAGTACGTTATATTAAAACAATTCTTAATTTGCAAGTTAGCAAGTCACGTGACTACCACAATCATGGAATGGGATATATTATAACTGATTGACTTGTTGGTGGTGTGATACCACTAAAAATAAATCATTTTTGAGGCAAAATATTCACAGGCTCAGACAATAAAGAAGTGTTCAGATAAAATATCCATAATTAAGTAGAAGAGAACATTTCTTGCATTTAATGGTTTTAAAAACAAATAAATACGGATCAACGTGGGTTATCAAGACCACTCATAAAGATACTTGCAATGAGTCGTATTTTAACTATGTCAAGTAAAGTATGGCTTGTAACAAATGAAAATCCGCGAACACAAAGGTCAGTGGCAAATGTTACAACATAATCAAAACAGATCTTCCTCTTGGAAAGTGACACAAACCACGAGTCCACAATTTTATTAAACAACATATCTGCGCAAGTGTTGCGTAACTCAAGCAGCTATAGAGTGAAATGGGTATTTATGCTATTTTCATTCAAAGACTTACCAGTCAAGTTGGATTTTGTGAGAAAGGACTTTTAAAACAGGCTCTGGGAATCTGTCATCCTTATACACTATGTGGATTGTGAAAAGCAACAGAGAAGAGGGTATGTTTCAGGCCTGGTAAACTACAGTGGAACCTTTTATAATGAAAACTACGCTGCAACGTTAAGCCCAAGACGCGTGGTCATCAGACAGAGCGTGACCGGATGAAGCAACATAAAAGTGATGATGCTTCAACACTAATATAGCACATCAACCTTCGTACATTTAAAAATAATGAAAATAAAATAAACCAGTAGTAAACCTAAGTAAGGGTTTTTCTTAGTTAGAAAAACTGCAAAGCACGTCCTTTTCAGAGGAAGTAAAAGTGTATATTAACATTAAACACGAAGTTAAAGCACCTCCAAACATGTGCTAACAAAAGAAACCAGTACTTTGAACTTTTCATGCACAGAAATAAACTAGAATTAAATACATGAAAACAGAGTAGACAGGAAATAGGCTATAATATGTCTATTCAAAATATACTATGAAGTATATTTCAATCATACGTGATTAAGAAAACCTGATACAAACATATTTCTCTTGCTCCGTTTATCTAGTGCTTTCTACCGATTGTGTTCGTCCGTCAACAAATGAACGCAACGTTTATTTTCTCAGATCATGTTCACATAGAAGAAAACAGCAGCATAAGACAGTAGATCTCTTTAGGCTTAACAGTGAACTTTTGTACTCAAGGACGTAATTATTCTTGGAAGCGGTAACAGCTGCTGTGTTATGTGGAGTTAAGATTAGCGCCGAGCTAGGGATGCCGCACAGATAAACCCGCTTTTATGATGAATTACGGAGGGAAAACGAGAGTCCTTGTTTCCGTAGATGAGCAGATAAGTGCCTAAACTTTCTTTATCGAAGTACTGAGCGTGGCCCAGTAGTTAGTTGAGTATCCCTGGTTCGTGTCCCTTTATTGCAAAACAACAATAACAAAAATTAATGGCGAGTGCAGTTGCATTCCGCATTTTACAGTCGTGGTTGCGTTATAAGGGTGACAGTCAAATCTCACTATTATGCCAAACAGCAGTAGAAAATGTTACAGGTGGTCGATGTTGACTAGTTGTCTTTCCACAGTTCAAAATTATGGACGGGTAAGCGAAGCTTCACGGGCAAATCCCGGAACAAATAGATAAAGTCAATCAGATTTTAATTCAATTTTTAAAATACTTCATTTTATATTTGATGCTCGCAGGTGTCTCTTGTGAGTGAATGAAACATAGATAAAAAATATAATCTTAGCCAATATTAAGAACTTCAGTTTCAGTGGAACTTTAAGTAACTCAAACACAGAAAGTTCGAAAATGTTAATTTACCGCAACATAATGCGCACAAGAAAGCGTAGCTTCAATGGCAGGCGTGAAAACGACAGAATAATGAAAATTTCAAGCTAAGTGTGTGAGAATTACCACAAATATTTTGCGGGTCGTGGGTAGGTTAATAATAACAAGTTTGTGGTCTGACATCTAGCGGGCAAACACAGTCCTATAGTGACAAGATTATAGTTTGTATTTTGTTATTTGTATAGCAAAACCACATTGGGCTATCTGCTATGTTCACCGAGGGTAATTAAATCCCCCATTTTAGTGTTGTAAATCTGTAAACTTACCATGGAAAACAGGCTGCAGTTCGAGATCTGCTTAGCTGCTTTCTGATTATCTCTAATATCTAACGTTATAAACTTTATACAATAATCAGTTTGTTTCTGAAATGGAGATTGTGATATAATAGTACACTGAGTGTGGTCTGGCATAGCCACGGGGTTAGGGCGCTCTATTCACAATTTTAGGATCACAGGTTCGAATCTCCGTCACACCAAACACATTCCATCTTTCAGCCGGGGGAGCGTTATAATTTACGATTATTCATACTAATAGTTGGTAAAAGAGTAACCCAAGCGTTGGCGATGGATTGTGATGATTAGCGACCTTCCCTCTCGCCATCTCTAATTTAGCAGTGCTAAACAAAATTTATAAAGAAACAAAGCACTGAATGAAAAAAAAAGCTTGTAACGCTCAGTTCAATTTGTTTGTTTGTCTTGGAATTTCGCACAAAGCTACTCGAGGGCTATTTGTACTAGCCGCCCCTAATTTAGCAGTGTAAAACTAGAAGGCAGCTAGTCATCTCCACCCACCGCCAACTCTTGGGCTACTCTTTTACCAACGAATAGTGGGATTGACCGTCACATTATACGTCTGGGAGGGCGAGCATGTTTAGCGCGACGCGGGCGCGAACCCGCGAATTACGAGTCGCACGCTTTACGCGCTTGGCCATGCCAGGCCTGCTCAGTTCAAGCGACAGTTAAGGATATCAAAGGAAAACGTGTCAACCTCTAAAAAGATCAACCTCCGTCTTCTATGAAAATAAGTTCTACAAAGAAGTTACTACTACCGTTGTAGAAAGGACGCTATGTAGAATAAGCTATAACAGCCATGAAAACACATTAACTTTGAAAACTACAGTCACAGACTTTCCCTTTTTCTCTAAACTCTGTAAAATAAAATCGAGCTTTTCTTTTATAATCAGAGCAACCATTTTATTCCACTCCTAATCACAAAGAATGTTGTTCTGAACGAAAGTTGGAATGGTGGAGATTTCGAATATTAAAAATAAATCGACACTCAGTCTGTTTTTTTTTTTTTAATCTCCTATTCTATTCACTAGAAACATAGCGTGTCTTATTTCTTGGGCAAACTATACATTTATCTGGGGCCTCATACAAGGAAGAGCCAGATGCTATGCTTTTTAGTCTATTTCTGAGTTTTCTTATCGTTATGGGCCCCATTTACTGAATTCTGCCCAGGGCTCCAGAAGACTAAGACCGTCCCTGACCAGAGACAAACATAAATCACATTTAATATGACAGTATTAACACTCATAAAACAAACAAAAACATTTATCACATATTCTCAATTATGATGAAAGAAAAAAATTGCACACAGGACTGTCTTAGCCTATCGTGTGTTTCTCAAGCAGTATAATATTATGACAGTAAATATTTATATGTAATTAAATCAATATATTGATCTATTTAGCTATGATAGTGTTTCATCAGCAGTTTGTTCTTCTTCAAAATCACCAACAAATCATTAATGAACCCTGTTTTCCCAATTCCTCAAATCACTCATCTCTAAAGCACGAGCTCAATCTCTTGAATAGTAACGTTGTTTGTTATTTCTCTTTTCGACTGATGGCTACAATCTCTCTCACTTCTGTTAATCTGGGCTAGCATGGCCAGGTGGGCTAAGGCGTTCGACTTGTAATCTGAGGGTGGCGGGTTCGAATCCCTGTCGCACCAAACATCCTCGCCCTTTCAGCCGTGGGGGTGTTATAATGGAACGGTCAATCCCACTGTTAGTTGGTAAAAGAGTAACCCAAGAATTGGCGATGGGTGGTAATGACTAGCTGCCTTCCCTCTGGTCTTACACTGCTAAATTAGAGATGGCTAGAGCAGATAGCCTTCGTGTAGCTTTGCGCGAAATGAAAAAACAAACAAACAAACAAATCTATCAACCTGCACGTTTTCAAAGATGAGTGTTTTATGTAGTCACTGCATCACCAAAGTTAGGCCAATACTTTCTTAAAATGATTCTTCATTTTCTAGATCAGTAAGTAGGTTGTATTTTTTATAAACATTTTAGAACATAATTTGAATTTTTTACTGTTCATCTGAAAATTTGCCCAAACAGATATTTACTCATTATAGTTTGAAGTTTTAGGCTTTGACATTTCCTCTTGCTGACAGAACCGTCGGAAAGCAGTAGCCACACCTTTAGTTTCCTTTGCTTACACGCACAAATATGTGAAACTGAAATTTATGAACTTTGCTAAATCTTAAAATGTTTAATATATGAAAAAAGAGTTTAAAATAAGTTATCGGTAAAAATCATATTTTATTACCAGCATTGATTACAACAAAGCATCAGTTTTCGCAAATTTTGAATTTTCCAAAGTGAATCATTCGCCTTTTTCTAAGTTTAGGCTTAAAAGTGATAAACTATCATTCTAACCTTTATTAATATAAAATAACAGCTTAAACAAATCATACATAAAAATAAATATGGACTCTTAAGAGTCAGTTACCTCATGTAGTAACAGTTGATAAGGTAGTAAGTGTTTAAGTAGGGCTAGCTAGCTGGGTGAGAACATATATATATATTTATACACTAAGTATAGACGGCTGATATAAATAATTAAATTTTTAATTATAAATATAAAACGAGTAGCAACGTTTCGACTTCCTTCGGCCACCATCGGTTTAAGGAGGCCGAAACGTAGTTACTTGTTTTGTGTTTTTGATACAAATTGTAAATACCCATACCAGTCGTCTCTGTTATACATGTATATGTACTTCAAGTGGGTTCCTCGGCATTATCGATGTTTATATTTAACTCATAAAAGTCTTTAAACTGGCTGAGAGTCACGTACCAAATGTCAGTGTTATAAGACTAGAAATTATGTTTTTTTTTCTCTTTACATAAGAACACTGTTATCATAACCAGCAGATTATTACATTTTTAAATCATTCTACATCGGATCAGATTAGCTCAATGAGATCAAATAAACCAGCAACTCGTGAGTTTTTTATGGGTATAGATGTTGTTTAATGAATTCTCTTTTACATTCAACTTTTGTGAGTAAAAGATGGAAGCGTTGTCGGTTTTTAAATAGTTTGAAACTCATAACAATAACAGTTATTTTGTCCGTTGCAACAAAAATCATATCACTCTCCAGTTTCTAATTGTGTTTTGTCGAGGACCGCTTCATTATTATGAATAGGTAGCCATTGATTGAGAAGGGGGGATATTGGAGGTATAAATACCACTACACCCCTGGGAGTCGAATATGATTTAATAACGTCGTTCAATAACAAGAATGCTACCGGAGGGAAATGCATCCTTACCAGTAGGCAGCTTATTGTATATATTCATTCAATGAATTCAAAAATAAACACAAAAACTCCCGTTGCTAAACTGTTCTCGTATATTAACTAGTGTTAAACCAGAGTACAAGGGACAGTTGTGGTTCTCGGGAACTCAGGATATAGCATTGCTAAAATATACTGTAATAAAATTAGAGCTTCGATGGTTCGTTCGAAATCAAGATGACAGTGAGAAGCAGGTTATCCCTGTTGGTCCAACATTTCCAAATATGGATGGCATATCGTCCGTTAGTTTCGAAATTTGATATTAATCGTACTATTAAAAGAAGAGCATAATAATAAAATGTACGATGGTGTTCATTAATCTTGTTTGGTATTAAGTTACAAACTAGTATATGATCCATCAGTTTATTATTTTCCCGAGTTTTCCGAAACATTCTATTTGTTCATGAAAAACAAATTAGCAAATATGTCAAATAATAAGGGCTATATGTTTACTTCCAACTATTAGACATAACTACTATATTTGTTTGAGCGAAACGTGATGTAAACGAAAAGCAAAACAACAAGAGAGCGCTCAATACAGTGCATACTTCCAACACGTACGTAACTTTGATCACATTCTATCCTAAAAAAAAAAAAAGAGAAAAATGTGTTCCTACATCTATTGTCTAGGCACGCACAATTTTTGTTAGGACAATAGGAAATAATAATGTACATATGTTCACCATGGCTCATCAAAATCCAATCATTTCCGGTTGTGCTATGAAGAAAAAATATTGTGTAAAATCGACCTCCCATATTTTTCGTTTTTCGTGACCTTGTTATGACCCTGATCTTTGATCCCTGATCATCCATAAACTAATCACTTCTTAACTGAATCATAGTGCAAACGTATACCAATTAATTCCCTTTCAAATCCATTCAGCCGTTTCTGAGAAGTCTTGCTGATGAATGAACATACACACAAACAAACATACAGACACACAGGGGGAGAAATATAGCCACTGTCCACCTTCGGTGGTGGACATAACAAGATATTATCTCACCAAAAGTGGACGAGAATTTACACTACATATGTTAGGCTCAGGCGTGACAATGAAAGTTATGTTTTATCTTAGACTAAAACGTAACGTTAAGAAGTGTTCTATTATATCCTATGCTAAGAGTTGGTGATAATAACTGTACCGTTATATCGTTGGCTAAGAGGTGACGATAAGAAGTGTTAACCGTTATTATTTTAAGATAGGCAATCTTGAGAGGAGCTATAGGATTTAATGAACCTTCTAACTACAGTCTGAGAGTGAGAAGTTCTATTATATCTTCTAACTACAGTCTGAGAGTGAGAAGTTCTATTATATCTTCCACACTTGAGAAAAGACAAATAAACAGGATAGAAACACAGACTTGATTCGTAATAATTAAGCTTGCTGTGAATCCAACAATAAACAAGCACCAATGCAGTCCATTTGTTTTAAAATCATATTTTAAAGCAAGTCAAACGTACGTATAAATATTTGTTAACTTTTCACTGGATGTTGTTTATGAATTTTAAGTGAACAATCATGCAATTATATTATATTTCAAGTAAAATTGCTTCGACATTTAATGTCACAGTACCCATTTTTTGTTTTACAAATTTTCAGGGTGTGTGTCCCCCAGATCCCTATATCATGCTGGCTGTACTTCGAACAAACGTATTGCCTTTTGATTTCACAAATGATAATTTCTCTTTAAAACATTCTGCCTACGGGCTTGAGAGTCATGAGTCATGGGGATAGTGTTTATGTCATGGATTCATCAGTTAAGATGTTTATTTAGCTCATAAAGACGGAGTTTAAATCACAGGATTAGGAATTAGTGTTTAAAATGCCGTCATAATTCCTAAGAGGAATTATTAATCGTTATATTTAGACAACATGGTAAGATTTAAATCACGAGGAAGGGTTTAATTCGAAAGGTCTGGATTAAAAATGTATGATTTTAGGAAACGCGTTTACGTCAGAGGGTTTATTTTTGTTTTTTGGATTTCGCTCAAAGCAACATGAAGGCTATCTGTGCTAGCCGTCCCTAATTTAGCAGTGTAAGACTAGAGGAAAGGCAGCTAGTCATCACCACCCACCGCCAAGTCTTGTGCTACTCTTTTACCAACGAATAGTGGAATTGACCGTAACATTATAACACCCCCACAGCTGAAAGCGCGAAAGTGTTTGGTGTGACGGGAATTCGAATCCATGACTCGAGTGCCTTAACCACATGGCCATGCCAAACCATTTAAAAGAATGTTTGGTTTGTTTTTAATTTTGCGCAAAGCTATTCGAGGGCTATCTAGCCATCCCTAATTTAGCAGTGTAAAATTAGAGGAAAGGCAGCTAGTCATCATTATCCAACGCCAAGTCTTGGGCTACTCTCTTACCAACGAATAGTGAGATTGACCGTGACATTATATGGCCCCCACGGCTGAGAAGGCGAACATTTTTGGTGTGACAGGGATTCGAACCCGCAAATTACGAGTTGAGTGCCTTAACCACCTAGCCAAGCCGGGACATTTTAAGTTAGAGAAAAATATTTAAATTACAAAAATATAGGGGTGAAGTTATAAGGTGTTTAGGTATGACATATAGTGTTGATATGTTAATGTGTTTAGACTATAACATATTAAGGTCGAAGTTTTAAGATGTTTAAAAACATTAAAACTTAATCAGGTTTATTTATAGTTAATAAAAAATACTTTTACATTTAAGTAACGTTATGACGAAATTGCTATCTCGTCCCAATAAAAGACGTAACCAACACAAGATTTAAAGCTTTGACCTCTTACATTAACATTGGGGGGGGGGGTCGGTGTTTCTTTACACTGTGTGCTGTAACAGACAAAACATAATAACACTCGATATAATAACAGTGTTTAACCCAAAGTGAACGATAAAGAATTAAATCGATAGTTTTACAGTTCAACAACAACAACAACAAAAATGTGTTTACGGCGAGACTTTCTTACATAGGCCCAGTATGGCCAGGTGATTTGGGAGCTCGATTCTCAATATTAGCGTCGCGGGTTCGAATCGTCCTCACACCGATCATGCTCGCCCTCTCAGCCGTGAGGGTGTTATGATGTTACGGCCAATCTCACTATTCGTTGGTAAAAGAATAGTCCAAGAGTTGGCATGGGGTAGTGATAACTAGCGGCCTTCCCTCTACTCTTACACCACTGCTAAATTAGGCTAGTCGTCGCCTAAATAGCCCTCGTGTAGCTTTGGGTGAAATTAAAAACCAACGAAACAAAAACAAACTTTCCTTACACGGAGTTATCACAGCGACATAATTATATCGTCTGAAATATTCGGTCATCATTTAACTCCGAGAATGGTTTTGTTTTTGTTCGCCTCGTTTATGCGCGTGGAATGATTCTACTGGTGAAAACAACGAGACACAAACTCCCAGACAGATACACTTTCTGTTCTAAATGAACGCAGTAAGAGAATTACCTTGCGCTTGCGCAGAACGCAGTCAGTATTTTCAATTAAAGTTCACTGTTGTTTTCAGTTAAGAGTTTTTTTTAACCCGAGAGAAACTATCAAGTTTTTTTTCCTAACATTATTGAAGGGTTTTTTATTACATACCCAGAGAACCTTGATATGAACGTCCATAAAATGAACTTTATGGTCGCGTGAATTAATGCCGCAGAATTGAAAAGAAAGAGCAGATAAAAGATGTGTAATTGACGTACTTGTTAGCTCCGTCCAACACTTTCTGGTATTTAAAAGCTTAATAAAGTTTATACGTGATTTATAGAACACACTAAAGGGATTTAAGCATTTTGGCGCTAAAATGAGAAGAAAAAGATAAAAAGATCCTTATTCTCCAGATAATAAATAACTATGTTTGGAATTAAACACAACGTTACACAATGGGGTATCTGTGTTCTGGCCACCAGGGTATAGAAACTCGGTTTCTTGCTGTGCAAGTTCCCAGACATACCGCAGTGCCACTGGGGAGCCATATACAATTATATTATACTTTATACCTTACACAATTATACTTTATAACTTATATCTTGTACTATTATACTTTATATCTTATACTATTATATTTTATATCTTATGGCCAGGTGGTTAAAACACTCGACTAGTCATCCGAAGGTCGTGAGTTCGAATCCCTGTTACATCAAACATGCTCGCCCTTTCAGCTGTGGGGGCGTTATAGTGTGACGGTCAACCCCACTATCAGTTGGTAAAAGAGTAGCCCAAGAGTTGGCGATGGGTGGTGATGACTAGCTGCCTTCCCTCTAGTCTTACACTGCTAAATTTGGAACAGCTAGCGCAGAAAGCCCTTGTGTAGCTTTGTACGGAATTCTAAAACAAGCAAACAAATATTTTATACTATTACACTTTCTTTTAGTCAACGTTTCCTTATTGCTGTGTCATCAGAGTTAACAGTACAAGAACAGTTCCTATACAACTAGTTCTGATGGAGACGCAATTTCGAAACGTCGTCTGAATTGAAAGTTTGTTTGTTTTATAGTCATTTTCAGGAGGTCGTTTGATTTTCTTCTAAATTTAAAGCTAATACATCGTTTTATTTGTATGTGGGACTTTCGAACCTTCTGCAAATGATGTGACGTAGAGGTTAAACAGCCTGATGAAAAGCTGCAAGGCCCAGTTATAATCATACCTAATTTTGAACCAAATGAAAAGTTGCAAGGTCTAGATATAATCATATTTAGCTTTGATCCAGATAAAAAGTTGCAAGATACAGGTATAACCATATTTAGTTTTGATCCAGATAAAAAGTTGCATGGTCCAGATATAATCATATCTAGTTTTGAGCTAGATGAAAGGCTGCAAGGTACAGGTATAACCATATTTAGTTTTGAGCTGTCGATCAGAAAGCAATGAGTCAGCAGTATTCTCTGTCCAAGCAACTTCTCATAAATGAATGGTGAAATTTGATTGGCTTTCACTATACATCAATCTTCAACGATATGTCACTAATTTGAATCTTGGACCTTCCAATCCGTAAACCAGGCAAGTTTGTTCCAGGATCGTATTGAAAACAAAAAACAACAAATAATGAAAACTTTGTCATCATTTATAACTCAATTAATAAACACATATACCATGGTTTTATCGATACCAGAAGGTCACTACCATAGTTACACATTCTTGTTTACCAGTATACATATAACTGTTCCCCTGTGTAGTAAGAGCTGTACATAACACCTTCCTTGGTGTTAAAACTTGACTACTTGAGAATGATTGCACAAGTGAACGAAACGTCGTACCTGTTTTTACAAATACTCTTCCATATTGTAAAAATCTGTAAATTGTAATAAAATAAAAACGACGATTGTCTTATTTTAGTTTATTTTTAAATGCTTTATGAGTTGGGTGCAGGAAAAAAAAAGGAGTGGAACACATGAAGCTCAAAAAAGGGGAGGGGAACACATGAAGCTCGAAAAGGGGAGGGGAACACATGAAGCTCGAAAAGGGGAGGGGAATACTTGAAGTTCAAAAAGGAGGAACACATGAAGCTCAAAAAGGGGAGGGGAATATTTGAAGTTATAAAAGGGGGAATACATGAGGCTTAAAAAAGGAGAGGAAGAATACTTAAAGCTCAAAAAGGGGAGGAGAACACATGAAGCTCAAAAAAGGAGAAGGGAATACTTGAAGCTCTGCTACAATATGTTGTCGACAAAAGTCAAGAATAAGAACGACTGACATTCACCAAGTGCAGAAACGCGGTGAAAAACACATTATATAGGTTACTTAGACTGAGTACTGGAACTTTCTCAGAATATTCATGAACGTTCATTCAACGTTTATCGTAATTTGAGGTTAGTCATTTTAAAAACTCATCACCATGTAGAACCTATTACATTTATGTATTCTGCATGTCTTCCTGGTGTTTCAGAGGTAAGTTCGCAAAATTGCAACACTAACGTGTGGGGTTCGATTTCCCGCATTGGACAGAGCGCACAATCCCATTGTGTAGCTTTGGTACGCTAAAAGAAAGCAAGTAAAACTTATACATGTATTACATAACCTTAGCATAAATCTTGCTAACAAATCGTACATTAATTTTAAAACGATTGTTTGTAACAATTTTGAATGTATTTAATATTACTTTCATTTATATAGCTAAATGATAGCTCCATGAGTATTAACTAATAAAAAATGTTCGTGATGTTTCTTAAAATTCCATATTCTTCTCTTTTTAAAATTGGGTTTCGTCATTGCGTTCACACTAGTGCTTGTACAACAGAGAGAAATTATTAGATTTGTAATTAAAAAGTGGAATATAATTTTGCTATTAGAACTCAGGAGACCTCATACATGTTTACATGAAGTGTATTATTTACTGGTATCGAACAGTTTTATGTCTCATAACGAGAGATTTTTTTTCCCCTTGATGGTAGGCTTATCTCACGTAAGTCTAGTTTTTAATTTTATACGACTAACCGTACACCGTTTGCGACGACTCACGAACAAGCTTTAAAAACACAAATACTGTGAGAAAGCTGAGAACAACAAAGAAAATGACTTGAGTCATGCTTATAGCAAGCAGAACACAGTCTGACAGACGTAAGCCCTAAAATAGAACTCTCTTTCGGGAGAAAGAACGAAGGAAATGAAAAGAGCCAGTAATGAGGAGCCACAAAAATAAGCCAGAAGGAAAATTTCTGTTTTAGTTTGTTTGAAACGCACTGTAGCTGTTTCGACTAATATTCCAAATACTCCCTATACAAGCTGAAGAACTAAAGTACTTTGTATTCGACCTGCAAATATTTAACAATACTTTCTTCCATCATACAAAGACTTACATTCATCCTCCTTCTGATTCATTTTCTCTCGTTACAGTGTAACCCGGTTGTCCGGTTTCGGAAGCTCGAAACGTTGATCGCCAGAATAAATCCTCTGAAACTTGCTCCAGCCAGTTCGGTTGTGCATCTCTCACATCCTTCGCGCAGTTATGCCGTCAGGAATGGACAGTGAAAACACTTAATTCGAGACTGTGGGCGAACGTGTGCGGCTCCCCCGCGGGATGTTTTTAGCATTTCGAGGGTCGTGCATGCCTGATACCGCGTTTACTGCTGGAAGTAAACACGAATATAGATGGCGCTAGAAACAAATTAGCACTCGTAAGTGTGATGAAAGCTGATTTCGAAGAGTCACTGTCGTTCTATAGAAATAACTAGAGGCAGTTCTGGGGTCTCATTGTAAGGTGCAAGTGGTTATTTTAGGGTTTCTTGAAACGATGGTGTTTAAAAATTGTATAGTTTGTCAATTAATATAATCATTTGATAAATGTAGAGAGAGAATAAACAGTCGTATTTTCCACTGTTTAACACAACGTCTTAAACTTCTTGTGATTTTAGCTACAATTTAGGGATTCCTTAACAAGGGATATAAATAACTCCTTGTCTCTTTCTTATGCTTGAATCGACCCTAGAAACAACCAGTTTTATACAGACAATAAGTCTAAAGGTAATAATTCCAAGATGAATAAATAAGTGTCTCATACATATGGTTTGGTATTCTTACTGTAATCACCTTTTTCACAAATAACCAAAATTTCCTTTGTTTTTACTCGATGTGTTAGAAAGTCTATGTTTTAAGTTTATCAAAATCCACACTTTTGACTTTTTTCACAATGTGTCTATCATATTTCACACTAGATTATACATGTCTATTACCTAATTCTTGTTTAATATACTATACATGTCTTTATTAACTAATTCTTGTTTAATATACTATACATGTCTTTATTAACTAGTTTTTGTTTAATATATTATACATGTCTTTATTAACTAGTTTTTGTTTAATATATTATACATGTCTTTATTAACTAGTTCTTGTTCAAAATATTATACATGTCTTTATTAACTAGTTCTTGTTCAATATATTATACATGTCTTTATTAACTAGTTCTTGTTCAATATATTATACATGTCTTTATTAACTAGTTCTTGTTCAATATATTATACATGTCTTTATTAACTAGTTCTTGTTCAATATATTATACATGTCTTTATTAACTAGTTCTTGTTCAATATATTATACATGTCTTTATTAACTAGTTCTTGTTTTTAATGTAAATACTTATTATTATGTTCGGTATCTTTTTGAACAAATATGTTTTTATATTTTTTGAACAAAGGAATTAACAATTAAACTCAATATATATCTATGAATGCATAGTTAAAGTTTTTATACGCTTAGTTACATTGTATCTCCAACAAGACATACACACGGTGACAGTGCATATGGTTTAGTAAAACCTTATCTGTGGGAAGTCAAGAAAGAAGGATCGGAATGTAAATACACCACGTGCCTCACACGTGTGTGACGTAAAGGCTTATATACCATTTTGTTTATCAAGCCGAATTTTTGAAATAATAAAAAATACATCATCTGTTCTTAGTTTTAAACCTTCATAGGATTGTTATATATGACATTTTTGTTTTTAATTTATATTCACGATGCCTCATGACACACACAAAATTTTAAACTTTCCAAACGTATTTATTCACCGTAAATTCTATAGCGGGATTATGTTACTATAATATACAAATGACGTCATGCGCCTACGGGAAACAGTCCACACCACCACCAACAACGGTCGATTGAACTCTTATGAACTAAGGTTAGTGTCAACATACGTATATATATACACACACATACAAAGTTTACACAATCATATCTAATATATGACAAGTTTTATGTGAGAAAGGTTAGATTGTTTGTTGAGTAAGATACAAAATTCATAGATACACGATTAATTTAACTAAAAAGTGATGCTCGAATAAATAAAGTCTAGTTATTTTTCATTTCCCCGATGGACGTATTAAACGTTTAAAATCTTGACAAAACTATATCTTCCTTTGATTTAGCGGCTTGATTTTTTCCCGAGTTTATAACTCTAAGATTCGAGGTCCGATCCTTGGATTTCACAGCCCAAGTAGCATACTGTATATTTGTATGTTTAACAGCAAAATATCCAGGAATCGATATACCGTAGGCACTGTATAAAATAATGTAACCCGTGCAATGTTAAACAACGCCAGTGTGGTTAAATTGTCGTTGGAATCATTTTTACACGTAACCCTAAAACAAAATAAGAGCAAGAAACATGGTTTCATCTTTAAACATCGGTAACTATACGAAAGTCATTGACAATACCCTGAATCATAGCCACAGAGTTACATAAAGTTACACGTTTACCTTAACCTGTGCTGAAAAATGAATCACCATCACAGTTGGATTTGCCTTCCGCCCTCAATGTTTGATAACATCGAAATTAACTGTTACCATTGTATTTATGTTGCCATAGTATCGTCAAAGCCATAGCACAATGATGTCTGAAATAAAAAAATATTAAAGGCCTAGTGTGTAACTGAAAATAGTGGTATTCTTTGTTTAACACTGATTTTTATTTACAACATGTATGTCGACTTGAAAATCGAAAAAAGAGCTATTATTACTGCTTATTAAAATAAGAAGAAACACTAATTTTTAAAGTAGTATGCTGCATATACAAATTGTATTTCAAAGAATCCTTTACATTTCATTCGATAATTATAACCCAAAGCACAAGAGTTCTGGTATTATACGAAAGCTCCATTGGGCAGTAACTTGTGAGAAGCAAAAATACAGGTCTGAAACGCTATTTCTACACGCTTCTTATTTTTCATCCAAAAAAAATAAATTAAAACGAATGCTTTAAGAAAGATATTTTCAGCTAATGTGATTTTTATCATAAACATAAAATTGTATTAAGTGTTAAATTACAGTATATTGAAACGTTAAGATACAATTTAACATCTTATTAAGTATATGTTAATTTTTTGTTGTCCAAAACAACAAAATCTATGTAATCATTTTTACATCGGTAGTGAAAGCCAATATCATATTTATATTACTTTGAATGTTATAAATTCAAAATTTATTGTGATGTATTTGTTTGTTTGTTTACTCGGATTACGAGTGCACGCCTTAACGCGCTCGGCCATGCCAGGCCCTATTGTGATGTAAAACATGTTAAATATAGTTTAGATGAGTTAACAAACCCAATACAACGACAAACGGATATATTCAACAGCAACGTTATATACTTCAGATCAGTTAACACAGTAGGACGACAGGCTGAGAACTTGACAGGAACGTTATATATTTCAGATCAGTTAACAATAAGACGACAGGCTGAGAACTTCACAATAGCAACGTTATATACTTCAGATCAGTTAACACAGTAAGACGACAGGCTGAGAACTTCACAACAGCAACGTTATATACTTCAGATCAGTTAACACAGTAGGACGACAGGCTGAGAACTTGACAGGAACGTTATATATTTCAGATTAGTTAACATAGTAAGACAACAGGCTGAGCACTTCAACAGCAATATGATAGGGGTAAAATTATTTAAAGCAAAAATCGGATTTCGACACATGTGATGGGCAGAGCACAGATAGCCTATTGTGTCGCTTCGAGCTTAACATGAAACAACACGAAATCAAACTACTACACCTTTATTATTGTGAATATTGGTCCTTAAGCTACTTAGCAAGTTCTCTGACCACGAGGGTGAAAACAGATCTTGTGGTATAAAGAAATGTTTTGTTCACAGTGACGACACAGTTGTTTGACATTGCACGAGACCTACATGTTTTTGTTCTTTTTAATTATTTTTTTCTTTGCTTTATTTCAAGGAGCTTGAGAACACGGTGACGAACTTTTCGCAAGTGTGGGTGAGGCAAGACGACGTTTTGAAAACATATGTGAGACCCAGCAGGCCAGACTTGATGAATCATCTCATATTTAGAGAATATTAATACTGATATAGTTAAGTAAAATCAAACGAAATGAGGTGGAAGGAATTCGTTAAAAACAATGAATCCAAACCTCTGACTGCTTGTAATAGTTTGTTATGACCAAAAAACAAGCCAAAACAAAAATTAAAAAACACTGCTTTAATTAAAAGGATCTCAGAATGCAGAATACAAAATGTATCCTTGGGGTTTTATGGCTTGTACCCTGGGATCCTTTTAATGAAGGCAGCGTTTTCTATTTTTGTTTCGGCTTGTTCATTAGTTATAACAAACTAATATATATACGTATATATGTTTAACTTGCATCTATACAGTTAAAAATGAATATCTTTAGCTTTCACTATACGTTAAAAAGGAATATTTTTAATGTACACCTGTATAGTACAAATGAGAAAGTAAAACGTTCTGCACAAACACTGTGTTGTTCCACACTTTTCTGAATTATAACAAAGTTATAGGCGATGTAAACTCTAGTTAGAGTGTCTTATAACAGCACAGACGATTTGCACTTTTCAACTTAAACTTTCGTTTATATAAATATTCGTTGTGTTTTCAAGTTATATAATATAATTTTATATGTATAAATTTCAACAAAAAGTTTGTGCGTGAACCGTAGCCCACAGTAATCGTGTTGTTTGTAGACCAGTTTAGTTTTACAGCGTTCTTAAAAAAGAATAATACCAGTAACGTTTCCCCGAAAAAAGGGCTTATTCTGACGTTTCATTATATTTAACTTTCTGTTACATTACTAATAGCGTGGAATGAGGGCATAGTTTCCACGAGTAGACATATATATATTTTTTAAGTTTCACGTTTCGGAAATTATCGAATAATTGCTTAATAACTGTGGTAAGTGATTTTCATATCTTTTTCTTATATAAAATTATACTAAAAGTGAATCATAATATATTATTTTTATGTTATTATAACTTAAAAGAAATGATTAAATACCAAAATATATATACTCTTCAAAAAAAGAAACGCAAAAGGCAAAATTTGACACACATTGTTAACAAGTTTATTCCGGGTAGTTCTGTATGACATGTGTGAAACTTTGCACATCCAAAGTCTGAAAAGGCGAAGTCCACATTTACTAGTTGAAGTTTAACGTCACTCAACGTCAATAACGAGTATGCCCCCCGTGAGCATCAATATCTGCTCGGCATCTCTTGCCCATGGAAGCAATGAGATGACAAATCACATCCCGTGGAATGGCTGTCCATTCAGCCTGCAAAGCTGCTGCAAGCTGAGGTAGAGTCTGCGGTTGAGGTTGTCGCCGTCGCAGACGTCGGTCCAACTCGTCCCAAAGATGTTCGATGGGGTTTAAATCTGATGATCTGGAGGGCCAGGGAAGAACGTTGATGTTGTGGTGTCTCAAGAAGACAGTGGTGAGTCGGGCTATGTGAGGACGGGCGTTGTCATGTTGAAAAACGTCGTTGACGTTCACCATGATGGGTTGGACATGGGGCCTAAGAATCTCGTCGACGGTTGCGTACGGTCTAATCGGAAACCCTACGCAGCCCTGGTATGGTTGAGGCAGTAGACGTCGCAGTGGTGGTCCTATCCCGAAGGTGACGTAACCGGATGTAGCGATCTTGTGCGGGCGTGGTCATACGAGGTCTGCCAGATCGTGGACGGTCACGAGTTGATCCATGTTGTTGGTGACGATTCCATAGCCTTGTGATGGTGCTTGGGTGGATATTCACAGCTCTGGCAACATCTGATCGAGATTCGCCTGCTTCCAACGACCAATTGCGTTGTTGCGTTGTGCTTCAGTCAGTCTTGGCGTAACTGTATTGCGTGTCGGTGGCTTAACACTCAGCTATGGAAACCGAAAACCCGTCACTTTTATAGGGATTTTGCACATGTTGCACTTGCAGAGCATGCAGATCTTTCAAACAAATTTATTAGACACGAATGCGTTTTAGCGAAATATCCGATGTTTACCTCCGTTTTCAATGTGCACAACTTTTATTGTCATTTTGGTCTGACAATCAGTGCCTAAACACGTGTGACATCACATACTCTGAGCTTGTAACGTTATTACACATATTACTCTTTAAAATAACAAAAATATCCTTTTTGCGTTTCTCTTTTTTTGAAGAGTATATGAAAGTTTGTCAAATATTTCATATTTTATTTATATGTTGCTACAACTCTAACTAACACTTGCATTACAAGTTTAACTCCTAAAAAAATAATAAGGGGTTCTTTTTTGGATATATTTGGTAAGCCATAAGAACAAAACTCCAGAAGGTAACCTTCATCATGTTCATTTATTTGGTAAATACAAAAATAACAACTGAAAATCACTTTTCTTGAATTTATTTAGTTAACATCTCCAAAGAAGGCAACATAAACTTGTTTTCTCATATCTCATAGTAAAACCCAAATATGATAGGAAGTCGTTTTCAAAATCCTGAATTTATTTCAGTTGACACATAAAGACATTCTAAAGTATGTTTGAATCTTTTCAACCTCTTAGAGTAAATCCTCAGTGTTAAAAAGTAGACAAAATGTCTTTTCGGTGAAGAGAGCTTTACGTCTAGGTGAGGCCCGGCAAGGCCAGGTGGGTTAAGGCGTGCAACTCGTAATCTGAGGGTCGCGGGTTCGAATCCCCATCGCACCAAACATGCTCGCCCTTTCAGCCGTGGGGGTGTTATAATTTTACGGTCAATCCCACTCTTTGTTGGTAAAAGAGTAGCCCAATAGTTGGCGGTGGGTGGTGATGACCAGCTGCCTTCCCTGTAGTCTTACACTGCTAAATTTGGGACGGCTAGTACAGATAGCCCTCTTGTAGTTTTGCCCGAAATTCAAAAAAACAAACAAAACATGTAGGTGATTCAATTTAAAATCCTCTGATTTTAGACCTATGAGATAAAGTATAGCAAATCTACCGACAGAATCCTTGATTGAATATATTCCATCTATAAAGCAGTAACACTGAAAATAATAAATGAAATGATAGAGCAGGAGAGATAACATGTAATTAGTTTTTTTTTTGGAATTTCGCACAAAGCTACTCGAGGGCTATCTGTGCTAGCCGTCCCTAATTTAGCAGTGTAAGACTAGAGGGAAGGCAGCTAGTCATCACCACCCACCGCCAACTATTGGGCTGCTCTTTTACCAACGAATAGTGGGATTGACCGTCACATTATACACCCCCACGGCTGGGAGGGTGAGCATGTTTAGCGCGACGCGGGCGCGAACCCGCGACCCTCGGATTACGAGTGCACGCCTTAACGCGCTCGGCCATGCCAGGCCCCATGTAATTAGTTAATACGAGTTTATAAAATCGAGATTATCAAAGGCACAGTAGCCAATTATCCTGTTCGATTGTCAAACACATAAACACCTTATCATAGTTATTTTCGAGAATTCAAAGATTTTTATTTTTAAAAACAAACAGTATCAAATAATATACAAGTGGAGAACCGAAAAGCTAAAGAAATTCACCGAACATTCTGGGCTTTACTCGAAGAGTTGCAATTTATTACTTGTGATACTTTCGCTACGCGTGTTAAAAAAAGTCTATAGTGCTGCCACATAGTGTTTGATTTATTTTTATTACATACTATAGCTTTCACACAGTATTAAAATGTAAATAGAAGTTATTGTTAGAAGCATGTAGCGTGATTTTGATCAAAACAAGACACGTTTATGAGAGTATCATCTTCACGAGCTTTGTGGATTTACTTAGAAAGTTTTTTAACTGCGAAAAGGTTGAAAACTAGTGAAGTTTTTATCTAGGGTGCGTGTGTATTTTCTTATAGCAAAGCTACATTGGGCTATCTGCTGAGCCCACTGAGGGGAATCGAACCCCAGATTTTAGCGTTATAAATCCGTAGACATACCGCTGTACTAGCTAAGAGCTTTTATCTAGGGACAAGGAATAGAGAAGTGCATGAATCACACACCTTGTTTTTATGCGTTTTATCAGTAAATTATATTTTATTATTTTAATGTTGGTTAAACTATATACAGTACTGTGCAAATGTGCTAGGACAAAGCCAAAAATTAGATTTCAGGTTACTTTTAAAGAACAATTGAAAGTAAATCATAAGTAAAACATTAACATTATGTTAATCTTCGTATTTAGTATAACAGAAACTCGGTGACAGCAAACAGTTAATATTTTATGTGTATCTTTCCTTTGTTTTAATAACTTCCAACAGTCTTTCTGGCATTGTTGCAACACTTAATCAAAGTGTCCTTTAAGATTTTACTCCAGATATCTCTAATACAATCCTATAAAGTTTCTTTGGAAGTAACTTTTGATTTATTTATCAAAGTCTGCTCTATTGGGTTAAGATTGGGGATCTGTGGGGATCACTGATCATTTGAACGGCTCCAGCAGCTTCTTTCTTAGTTAAGTAATTTCTACATAGGTTGGATGAGTGTTAGGGGTCGTTATCTTCTTGGTAGTAGAATCCTTTACCAATAATACATAAACAACTGGATATACCATGACACATCACTGTCTTATGGTACTTGCACTTGACCATTATTCCATCCATTTTACAAATATCTAATATATCCTGTCGCCTCAACCGAAGAGACCCCCAAACCATCACGCTACACCCCCACATACTTAATAGTAAGTGATATGCATTGAGTTAAGTGTCTTTTACCTTTCTTCCACCTGATATATAAACCTACGCTTTGAACCATATATTTCAAAATTGGATTTTTCTGTCCATAACATCCTTTTTAAATCAACAGCAGTCAAGATTTTGTACATTTTACCGAATTTCAGACTCTTGACAACATTTCAATATTGAAGTAAAGATTTTTTAAACTGCTGCATGTCCAAATATTTTACTTTCATTGATTCTTCTTGATACTGTAGATCTTTTTACTTTCATTGATTCTTCTTGATACTGTAGATTTTTTTACTCTCATTGATTCTTCTTGATACTGTAAATCTTTTCACTCTCATTGATTCTTCTTGATACTGTAAATCTTTTTATTTTCATTGATTCTTCTTGATACTGTAGATCTTTTTACTCTCATTGATTCTTCTTGATACTGTAGATTTTTTTTCATTGATTCTTCTTGATACTGTAGATCTTTTCACTCTCATTGATTCTTCTTGATACTGTAAATCTTTTTTTTTCATTGATTCTTCTTGATACTGTAGATTTTTTTTCATTGATTCTTCTTGATACTGTAGATTTTTTACTCTCATTGATTCTTCTTGATACTGTAGATTTTTTTTCATTGATTCTTCTTGATACTGTAGATCTTTTTACTCTCATTGATTCTTCTTGATACTGTAGATTTTTTTTCATTGATTCTTCTTGATACTGCAGATTTTTTACTCTCATTGATTCTTCTTGATACTGTAGATTTTTTTTCATTGATTCTTCTTGATACTGCAGATTTTTTACTCTCATTGATTCTTCTTGATACTGTAGATTTTTTTTCATTGATTCTTCTTGATACTGTAGATCTTTTTACTCTCATTGATTCTTCTTGATACTGTAGATCTTTTTACTCTCATTGATTCTTCTTGATACTGTAAATCTTTTTACTCTCATTGATTCTTCCTATAGATCTGGACACTTTTCTGTCGTTTGATACATAGTGGTTTATCACATGTTTGAGATCAGGAGCAGTTCCGAAGGCTGCATAAACAAAGTTAATTAACATCAGTATAATTTAGTTTAAGTGTTCTGTCTCTTTTTGTCTCATTTAAAATTTATTTGTCTTGATTTCATGATCTAGGGTGTACTTGATAGTGTTTGAAGATAATTTCAAGTCTACAGCAATTTATCTGAGGGTCCAAACAGTCACATAAGACTTCTATACGAACTTTCTGCTCCACTGTCAATTCTTCACGGTTTTTGGGCCATAGCATGACAAGAAAACTCGATATATTGTGTTACACACTGCTTTTCTCAAAGCTGATTTGTGGAGTTCTTTAAAATGATTTCTTCTGGCATGTACCAGTACCATGTGCTGGCTTCTTTCTGTATAATTAAGACACTGCACAGGGTACCACGACAGTTCCGACCATAACTTTGATCAGTATGTTCATTCAAGCAGAACCTTTATGACATACCCTTGGTATAAGGTTATGGGAATTCCAATGAATTATAAGTATTTTCACTCTGGTTCATTCATTTGTCAACGAGGATCAGTGAAGCATTACTATAGTGTTGAAATTTATATTCTGTAATGGCACGAGAGGACTAGTTCTATAAAACGGGAAGAATGACTAAATATTCTCTTGTCCTAACACTTTGCACAGTACTGTATATATCTGTTTCTTTTTTATATTTTATATTATATATAATGAGGATTATTTAATATTTGAAATTAGTATGTGGATTTTACAATGTTTTTGTTTCTGTAGTGCTAACTAGTGAAGTTTTATCTTGAAATAGTTTGTGGAGATCCAATATTGTACATAATTCCTTACATCATGTATTTTTGTGTTTAGAAGACTGCACTCTGCTTAATTTATTTTTACCACTACATTTTGCGGTGTATGTCTGTTTTGATTATTGTTTATGTCAGCAATTTTTCACAACGCTTTGTTATATTTAATTTCCAGCCCCAGCTCACCTTGGCTAAGAGTGACAAAATTATACTAAATACATAGTTTCTAGTTCTTTATTATACATGTATATCTTTGTACACATTTATTGAAACTATTTAGAAAAACCCTTAAATAAGATTCGAACCACTTTAAGAAAATAAAGTAATTTATTCAAGCATAATTTAAATATAATTTTGTTTCGTCAGCTATGTTTTTCAGATGATGTTACGCCGTGATGTTTCATTTTTTTTTTACACCGATTGCTCGTATAATGTTCTTTGTTACTTAAAACTACTATGCTTTAGAATATGACTTCCGCGTTACAGAGGCAGAAAATATGTTCGTTTATTTATATAAATTACTAATTGGACAGCCACATATTCGTTTAGAACGTCCCTGAAAACGACTGCTAACTCTTTTGACCTAACACTATCCAGTAAAGACACGTGCGCGATACACATAAACAAACATTCACAACTAATATTATGTTAACTTGTTTACTAAATACATGGAAAAACTTTAAACCAATAAATATGTAGCAGGTTATCCTTGTTTTAATTCTTCAATTTGTTTTAAGAAAGCAACGCGTAATAAACAGACTAAAAGCATTATATTAATTCAAAGCTAAGGTCACGCCCCTGAATTCTTCATAAATGATTGGCATATAAAATACGACCTTCGGTTTACGTGTAAAAACACACAAGAACGTTTCATCTGTATACTCGTCTGTTCGAAAAATATAAAAGAACTTCGTTAAAAACTATGCTTTAAAAAAAAAATTCAGTTCTTTTTACGATAAACTTCTATGCGTATTTCTCCAAGAAATGTTTCAATACAAACAAAACTTCACCAGAAATATTGCTCTCCAGTGACACAGTAGCATGTTTACGGATTTACAACGATATAAACCTAATTTTGATACTCGTGATGGATAGAAACAGATAGTCCATTGTGTAACTTAATTTCAAATAAACTCAAAGTACATGAAAATTGAGAAACTAAAATAATCCTACAAAATGAGCACTTTTAAACGATTTTCTAACGTTTACCATGTTGGTGTTGAACATAGAAATGAAAGACGCTTCTGTACAAGTAATAAAAAGTTAAACAGTGTACGGCTTTATTTACCATTTCACATAACTGGTATCACAGAAAGTTGGAAGATGTGAAAAAAAACAAATTGCACTGCCATCTGTTGATTAGTATTAGTACTAATACTATTACATAATGGAAAAACAGTTTCATTAATTAAATGTAAAATAATCGCAAATATTTTCGTAAAACATTTGTCAATTATATAAATAAAATCACAATTTTAAAAGCAGTTTTTCTCTGAACTTACAGAACTAATTTTAAACCAGTTTAAATTTATATTTTAAATGTGCGTTAACGCAGTCCAAAACAATAAAAGTGAAAGTTTTATATTATCTGGTGCTTTAGTAATATGCGTAATATGATACTTTTATCTTTAAATCAATGTGTTTTGTTCTTTTTTTTCATGTATTTACAGAACACAGCCATTTTCAGAGAAAGTGAATCGACAATGTTGTAGTTTTGTATTTCTGAGAAGTATTAGACAGAAGGATGATATATTCGAGTGACTTATGATACGAGAGTTATGTTTCCATTTTTTGTGACACAAGAAACGTGCTGTCCTGATATGACTTCCAATATGAAAGCTATACAGCTGTTTTCTATAAAACATGAATATAACTATGTCTGTATGACGTCAGATATAGAAGTTCTGTCGTAATTTCCTGTTTGGAGATACAATGGAATATGTTTTTTTAAAACTTCTCTTGTAAAGAAGCTACACAAATCTTTGCGTTTGTTGAATTTTGCGCAAAGCTGAACAAGGATTAACTATATTAGCAATCCCTAATTTTGAAATGATAGACCAGAGGGAAGGCAGTCCGTCAACATCACCCACCACCAACTCTGAGGCTGCTGTTGTCAGGCCAAAATAGTGGGATTTTACTGTCACTTTTATAACACACACACACTGTCCCAAAGTGCAAAGCGTGATTTTATTTGTTGTTGTTTGGTGGTAACAAAATATGGAACCCTGAAATTTATAGTTCAGTACGCAAACCAGTGGATCAAAAAAAGTTTTTTTTTGTCATAACTGTCTCTAATGTTGAACTGATATATAAACGGAAGGTATCTAACCAACAGCACCAATCACTTGCTTGTAAGTTATTCTTTTCTACTCGAATAGTGAGATATGACAGTTATCATTGTAATGTACACATGCCCCAAAAATCCACATTCACTATTCGCTTACACTAAGAATTTGGTGATGCCTGACACAATGGTGTATGAAAATTGTAATGATAGATCCACGTCGCCGTGCCTAGTTTCAGGATCATTACAAAATCCACAAGTTGATTTTGTTTAAAACACATATAAAAGAAGTTAGATAATAAACGAAAACCACAGTTAACAGGGTAAGTAATTTACAAGTATTTATATCTGTGAGGAAACGTCACTATGTACATTTGCCAAATACATAAAAGTGTTAATGTTGATAATTATCATTCGTTAATTTATGTGGTCTTTCCACTTATAAACATAATAAGATGGTTTCTAATTAATTCAGAACATTCACTCCTCTCTATACACCTTGTCAGAAAACAAATGTATTTCTAAAAAAACAAAACAA
Source organism: Carcinoscorpius rotundicauda (assembly GCA_011833715.1). Classification (NCBI taxonomy): domain Eukaryota; kingdom Metazoa; phylum Arthropoda; class Merostomata; order Xiphosura; family Limulidae; genus Carcinoscorpius; species Carcinoscorpius rotundicauda. The sequence continues at coordinate 33,234,231 of CM022404.1, read as the reverse complement.
CTACAACAAATGAATTCGTAATATTCTTCTGACAGCTGAGCGGTGAGATGTGTAATTTATAAGGAATGCATGGTTCAGTCTTCGTAATAGACACACATGGAATACTCCACATATAGGATTGCGCTTGAACAAATCAAACAAGTGCGAATTTTAACATTATTATTGGAAACCGGGAATAAATATTAATAAAAAGGAAACAAATAAAATATTTATATATCGCAGAAAAGAGGGTTGGAGATAACATATAATAAAGTATGCTAAAGTAGTAAACATGCAATGATGCTTTTTCCATCACGAGAGTATGAAATATAAATAAAGGTAGATTTTATCCGAGAGTTGCATATTTTTATTGAAAAATTTAAATCTCATATTTTTCTTTTTTTTGTTCGTTAAATTTTGAGTGATAAGACGTTTCCTCTGTATTTTTAGCGGATTTCTAGTTTAATACTTTTCAGATAGTACGTTTATTAGAAAGTTTGAGAGGGCGCTGCAAATATTTATAAAAATTCACTTTGTCAAAACTAAATTTTCCAATACTATCAAAGCTTATAAGCTTTTTGAATTTGGCACGTGAAAGACAAATGTTTAGTAAGTAAATTATTTACCTTTCTTTTCTCGAATCCTCAAAAGAAATCGATCCTCTTCGAAAACACATTCGGAATGTTGTTTATTTGTGTCACACGCGACACTTGTGGAATACATCGTTCATGGTCAGGGAGTTGCAAACTTTTCACACGCTTAAAGTAAAAAATAACAATATTTTTATTAGTAATAAATATAACTACTAATATTAATATATTTAATTCTTTAGAAACTTGACTGAGTATGTCAATGTTGTAGTATCTTACTTCGGTTTATTACGACAATAATAATAATTTAATTTCTCTTAGATCATTTTAGGACTAATATATTGCAATTTAACCTTATGAGCATATCAGTAAATACGTATATATGTGTAGAGGATATAGATTTAATTTAGTTACAAAGGGGCCTGGCATGGCCGAGCGCGTTAAGGCGTGCGGTCGTAATCCGAGGGTCGCGGGTTCGCGCCCGCGTCGCGCTAAACATGCTCGCCCTCCCAACCGTGGGGGTGTATAATGTGACGGTCAATCCCATTATTCGTTGGTAAAAGAGTAGCCCAAGAGTTGGCGGTGGGTGGTGATGACTAGCTGCCTTCCCTCTAGTCTTACACTGCTAAATTAGGGACGGCTAGCACAGATAGCCCTCGAGTAGCTTTGTGCGAAATTCCAAAACAAACAAACAAAACAAAATAGTTACGAAGGTAGCTCTGTAATATAAGTTCAAGGTCGTTCAACAAACTTCTAAAACAATTAGTACCAGACTTGACATAGCGATACAGGGTGACACGAGGTGCTCCCATCAAACTTCATACCTGGAAAAGTGTCACATCTGTACAGCTTGACATGAGGAAAATCATGAGGGTTGGACACCATCTATCTATGCAAATAAACGTCAGCATGAGTGTGTATCTGTTCCTTATACGTTTTCAAATTTCATGATTAATCAGCACCATACTTGACACAGCGATACAAGATAACATGAGGGGGTTGGTTCCCCATCAACTTTCATATATAATTTCGGAAAAATATCAAATCCTTACAACTTAACACAGGATGACGAGAGAAAAGTCAGTGGAATTAAAGTGAATACCTTCTAATTTCATATCTAATTTCGGAAAATCGATCAATGTTGTATGTCCCTCAACATTAGAAAGGACTATATAACCACTATTATTACAATTCTTGAAAACGGTATGTATTTATTTTTATTATTGGTGCCTTTATTCATTTTTAATTGTAATTATGTTAAAACAAATTGAAACACAACTTGATATCCCTTGTTACAAACGAACTTATATTTCACCCGTCTCAAGCTAGCAGTAAATAGGAGCTGACATTATAAATGGCAAGCATTGTAAACACAACGAAACACGAGGCTGTATGCCTCATGTTATGAAACACAATATTGTAGCACCCAACATATATCGACTGTCAGTCTAATATTTCAGAACAAACTATCGAAATTTACTGACATGTTACATTGTACGCAGACACTTACGTCGAAAATGCAAAAACTCAAAGGAATATTTTGAAGATGTTGCCTTACACGTTGAAAATCTCTCAAGACGCTACGTGACAAACATCTAACAAACAGTATTAGGAATATTCTGCTGTCAGCCGTTTGTCTCAATGACAGAATACCCCAGCGGCATTGACATCAGTTGTCATTCAAAGAGAACAATGCCGAAAGTTAACGTTGGGAAAAGAAATGTCCACCACATCTACTTTGAAGTAATGAAGGTTAGAAGCGAAAGAATATTTATAGTCTTTTCCTCAGCTTATTTCTCATCGAGATTTTCATTCTCATATTCCCTAGTGGTCTTCACAGAAAGCAAAGAATACAAAAAGGAAAAACCAACAAAAGCAAAAAAAATAAAATAAAACACACAAAGCACTGAATAAATCAGCTTTTTATTATCTGCTACAAAGCGTCTTGGTAATATACATATACCAGGGGTTGAACAAAAAGTGGCCCCTTGAAAGTGTTGTTACTTTTGTTATTTCTTTTTTTTTAGAAAACAGAAAAGAGGTTTTCTACATCATGTTTTTAGAACGCACTTAACGAGATATATTCAAATATGGTCTCAAATTCTCATTTTAACACTGGTCAGTGATCAAACCAGTATCTATGGAATAATTTAATGTAAAATTGAAACTCAAAATAACACAAACCAGTTTCACAAGTCAGTATTTAGTCGACACTCCCTTGGATTTCTGTATTTCTTCACATCATGCTTTCATTGCTCTTGTGTAGACGTTCCTGAGTGTTTAACTGACATCCTTCATTGTGTACTCCAGAAAGTTTATTTTACCATGTTCGTTTGTTATCTTTCGTAAATAGGTTTAACTTAGCCAGTAAATTTTCAGTCGCATTGATATTAGATGATTGATCTTGCAACTCAATCACATCAGTTCTCTTATTTCTAAGGTATCTTTTAATGACTCAACAATTGCAAAAAAGAAACAAACTTGTTTGATCGTTTTGTACATTAATTAGAACAAGAAGGTCAACAAACTACAGCAGATGTACAACAAACTACAACAGATGTACAACAAACTACAGCAGGTGTACAACAAACTACAACAGATGTACAACAAACTACAGCAGGTGTACAACAAATTACAGCAGGTGTACAACAAACTACAACAGATGTACGACAAACTACAGCAGGTGTACAACAAACTACAACAGATGTACAACAAACTACAGCAAATGTACAACAAACTACAGCAGGTGTACAACAAACTACAGCAGGTGTACAACAAACTACAACAGATGTACGACAAATTACAGCAGGTGTACAACAAACTACAACAGATGTACAACAAACTACAGCAGGTGTACAACAAACTACAACAGATGTACAACAAACTACAGCAGGTGTACAACAAACTACAACAGATGTACAACAAACTACAGCAGGTGTACAACAAATTACAGCAGGTGTACAACAAACTACAACAGATGTACGACAAACTACAGCAGGTGTACAACAAACTACGACAGATGTACAACTAAGATGTGTAACTAAGATCATGAAAAGTTCAGATATTTACAAAAGCAAGCCTTAAAATTAGAATTTGAGATCATATCTGAATAGATACCTCGAGTACGTTTCAAAAACATATAGTTTTATATATATTTCTGGTATCTAATAAAAGACATAATAAATTAGCATCATTTGGAAGGTGGGCCAGTTGTTTGTGTATATACATATGTATAACTTTGCGTTATACACAATATAAATCCCCTTGTGGAAAAAGTTCAAACTTCATAAATTCAGCCTTTCCTTCTGTTTTTGTTAGAAACAACGGTCGTATGTTCTGTTTGATATGGGTGGAGATGTGACGAGATAGTTTGTATTGAATTTCTCGCAAAACTACACGAGGGCTATCTGCGCTAGCCGTCCATAATTTAGCAGTGTAAGACTAGAGGAAAAGCAGCCAGTGATCACCACCAATCGGCAACTTTTTGGCTACTCTTTTCACTAACGACTTGTTTGCATTTTTCTCAACATTATAACTCCCTCACGGCTGAAAGGGCGAGCATGTTAATTGGGAAGGGGGATTCGAACCCGTGATATGGCGGGAACAAAATATGTCATCAATCTATAACGAGGAAATTACAAATTCTGATTTCTTTTCAAGTGATGTGTTGAATATATTTTAGTAGTTTTTGCGAACACAAAAACTGAAAAAAATACATATTTTAATAAAACATGGATCTTAATAGGAGAATAGCCCGCAATATCAAGGAAATGTCAAACGAGCTTGCAATTCATTCTAATTAATTTTATTATTCATATAAAGGTTGGGCCTAATTAAACACAAACCTATACAATAGACTGTCTGTGTTCTGCTCACCAAGCGTATCAAAAATTGGTTTCTAGCGTTGGAGGTTAGCAGACAAAACACTGTGTTGCGACGAAAGGTAGAAAAGATACGAAATAATATAATAATGAAAATTTCATCACAAGAAATGGGTCTAGTCTGAAAGCAAACTTTATCGTAGAGCTATTTCTAATGTTACAGAAAAGTAACGGAAGCTATTAGTCACATGTGTTGACACAGAATATGATAAGCCTAAACAATGACAGTAAACTTTGCCAATATGATAAGCCTAAACAATGATAATATACATTGTAATAGTTTATCATATTAGTGGTATTTTGAAAGATTTAAAAAATGTTGGAGTTAGAGTGTTAAGCTCCCAGTATCAGAGTTTTCTCCTGTCTGGGGTTTTATATCTATATGTAACAAAACGTTAGACCCTATTCAGTAAAATGTTCACAAAAAACAAATTATTATTAACCCTATAATTACCTATAGGTTCCTTAGTATCAACCTTGTGATTATATTTTCATCAATTATGTTTTTCTCCAAATAGTTTATCGCTTATAAGATTTGTTACAACACCGCTAAAAGCACACAACTCACACAAACAATGTGAACAAACAAAGAATGTCATTAGTTATCATGTACTGTTAGTCTGATACAAGGATTAATATAAACTTGCGAATACTTGCGTCCTATTATAATAACCTTAACTAAATATGGAACAACTCAATAAAAATATTCGAAAATCTTCGCCTGAGTAAAGATATACCTTTTTTTTTAGTTATAAATCGCTAAATGTTCCTATATATTTAATACTGTTGAAATTATCTATGTGTTTTACACACTAAGGGTATGACTTCGCTTCATTTGTTTCGCCATTTCTAAGCAGGCAAAAGCGTAAAATTATTTAATGTTATGCAAAATGTAAGCCTCATAGGGGAAGAATAGTATAGACTAATTATTAATTTGAGAATTAGTTTTGCAGCTTATAATTTGTTGAAGGACAAATGTGATAACGAAGCTGTAATAGTACGATAATTTAACCCTAAAAATAAGTCCTATCTAGAAAACATTTGCAATAATTTATATTTGGTATCTTTAGAAACGGAATTTTGTGTTTTATAACATATGCCGAAATATCCTCGTTTGGAAAGTCTTTTTATATGCAGATTAGCTAAAATCACATTTTAAAACTTTTCTCGCATACACTGAAATACAAAACTAGCTTTCTACCCGATAAGTTGAAATCATTAATTGAGTTGAAACCGTAGAAACAATTTGTTTTTTTTTACAAAAATGTCAAATTTGCTTTTGAAAATTTCTAGAAAAATAGTGGTATCGAAATTAAAAGGACAAACTAAATGTAGAAGCGGAACGTTTCAAGAAGTGAGAATGTATGTTTAGGCTTAGCTATCTCGCAAGAAGGAGAGTTCCGATAAGTTAAAAGTGTAAGATGGATAATGGCGTCCTTTCACTGTCTGGTTCCTTGGATGAAATAATCCAGAAGTAGGCTGGTTTTGCACAACTTCTCCTCCCGTGGGCCAATCGTGAGTTTATGGACTTACCAACTAAGATCTGATGTTCGATTTCCTGCGGTAAATATACTACAGACTCGAATTCATTTTGATAAAAACTATTGCTTGCCTTCCAGATGATTTATCTTCTTTAGCAACATGTAAAGTTTCAGGTTTTATAGGGCCAGATTACTTATAGTAGGTGTCTGTAACTTGTTGATGATAAATTTGAAAAATGAAAGTATAACAGTACAATCCACTTGTTTCAAAATATGTTCAAAACAAATCAACCGTATGTACAAAAATTCGTTACAGTACTGGTTATCACAAAACTTTAAATAATTTTTTCTTCTTCAAAATCTCTACAGGTGGGTTCAATTAATTTAGAACACAATTTGACAAGATAACCCATACTCTGTTATCACAATATAATTGGTGAGTTGCTACAGTTATATGCAGAGCTTTAAACAGAGATGAAATTTTCAAAGAAAAGCAGAAGTATTCATCTTGGTGAAGTGGACCTGTTTTTGAAAAAAAAAATCTTGCTGTGAATATAAAAATAAGACAAAGGAACCCAATAGGTCCAGGCACTTTACCACCTTAAAAGTAAATTCTAGTGCTAAGTACCGGTGAGCACTGGCAGAATGTTAGCCCCTGCTTTAAATAATTCTCTTTTACATCAATAGCCCACATAGCCTGGTTCAGTTACTTTGGAACCCAACTGACAAGACGAATTATTCTTCTGTACTTTGTTATTACAATACAATCTGCGATCATTACACTTTAAAAAATCGCCACTATACACTTTTTATGACGAAACTTATAAACAGCTTCTAGATCTCTCTTTAGCTTTGTCTTTCACATTCACTAACTTAATTTCCTCTTCGTATCTATATGTATTTATAACACGCGAAAGAAAACACCGGGATATATTTAGAAACAACAATTTTAAACATAACAAGAAAGACTTAGAAAGCTCGAATAAAATGACGCCAACGTTATGACAAAACCTTCGTTAAACAATTATACTACATATATGCAAAAACGGCTCGTTTGGGTTGAGAAAATATTTTACATAGAAGAGCGAACAACGTTTCGACCTTCTTCGGTCATTGTCAGGTTCACAAAGAAGGTCGAAACGTTGTTCGCTCTTCTACGTAAAATATTTTCTCAACCCAAACGAGCCGTTTTTGCATATATATTTCTCTACAAGTGGGTTTCTCGACATCACTAATTATACCACATAAACAACGTACGAATCGTACAGAGTTACGACACTTAACAAAACTTGTGAGATCTATTGCTTTCGAAATAATTAACTTTTAACACTCTTGTTACGAAAAATAAATCATCATTAAATATTAAATTACTAAATAAACTAAATAGTAACTCTTAAACTGAACAGTTTATAGATTCGACACACAGATTAAATGGCCATGACTCATTTGAAAACATAACAGTCATGTCAGAGCAGCTTTCTTTTACCGAAACAAACAATAGATACCGGTTTTTAATATTATTAATGTTCTTTTGGTTATTCTAACGGAATGGTTTCAAAATTATATTTTGTCTGACGACATTCTAACCCACTTACCGCCCCCTTCCCAGGTGGGACAGAGGTAAGTCTTTAGGTTCATGTCGCTATATTCAGCGGCTTCGTTTCTCTCGGTGGACACGGCAGACACCCCGGTGTGGCTTTGTTATAGTAAAAAACGCACCCACACGAACCCACTTACCTTGATTTGTGAGACACCCTTGCTGCCACATCAGTATTTGCTTTGTAGAGTTTTTTTTTCTTTTTTATGTTCTTAAATATTCTTCGTTTGGTGAAACTCGGGCGTCACCCTTACCAACTTGCCGCGACAAACGTTTAGGAAACCGCTGTTCTAATAAAAATGTGAATAGTGAAAAAAACTTATCTTTCGCACATGCATTTTCTGTTAAAACTCGATACTTTAATATTTTATTTAATTGCAATACAATAACAACTTGCAAACTGATGGTACATTAAATATTCAATTAATAATGATTAAAAATATCTTGACAAAGAATATAGGCATGACATGGCCAAGCGCGTAAGGCGTGCGATTCGTAATCCGAGGGTCGCGGGTTCGCGCCCGCGTCGCGCTAAACATGCTCGCCCTCCCAGCCGTGGGGGTGTATAATGTTACGGTCAATCCCACTGTTCGTTGGTAAAAGAGTAGCCCAAGAGTTGGCGGTGGGTGGTGATGACTAGCTGCCTTCCCTCTAGTCTTACACTGCTAAATTAGAGACGGCTAGCGCACATAGCCCTCGTGTAGGTTTTCGCGAAACTCAAAAATTAACAAACCATCAGTAATAACTATATTTATGATAGGACTAGTGATTTCGCACACTGTTATGATGTTATTACGTATTCTGCGAAAACAATCCTAAAAGAATTAGAGATTGTTATATCCAAAAGCTTAAAATGAATTTATTATGACATCTCATTTAAGTAATACAAAAATCAACGCAAAACATTCCTTTCTGTAATTTAAAACTTTGGCTTCTCTTTTGTTTTGTAGAGCTGTTTTTTAGATTTTGCTATTTCTATTAATTTTAAACAGACCAAAGTTTCCCACAGCCTTCTGTATCTATTAATTCATTTAGATGGTGTTGGTCTGTGAAATTTTGAGTGTTTGTTAGAAACGCCGCTGTTCAAGCTAACGTTTACAGCGGGTGAACACTTTCGTGTAATAACTATATATATATATATAAAAGTAAGCTCATGCTATAACAAATGGATGATTAGGCTTAAAAGTTGTTGTTTTGAATTAAGCACAAAGCTTCACAATGGGCTATCTGTGCTCTGCCCACCACGGGTATCGAAACCCGGATTTTAGCGTGTGAGTCCGCAGACATACCGCTGAGCCACTGGGGGGCAGGCTTAAAAGAATCGAGTTCTAAGTAGCAGAAAGTTCTGGAGCTCATACTTGGTATAAGAAGCATATGTACGATTCTGCCTATTTTTTATTGTGGTTGTAATTCCACTGAAAGGGTATAAAGCACGATATGTTTATTGTCTATTTATTATGCCCTCCTTTTATAATAACTCTTGGTTTGTATCACTTTTAATCAAAAGTAAATTATATCATCTGAATCAAACGAAAGGGAAAAAATACTAAGACGAAGATAAGTGAGCTTTGCGTAACTTACAAAGATTTAAGTACTCTTTCGAGTATTTTAAGTAAATCAAACAAAACCTTAGAATCACAGTGAATGCTATCATTTTTGTGGTAATTATTTTCACTGAGTGACGTTAACTTTATCAATATATATATGTATGTCTGTGTCAGAGACTACTGAAGTTCAGACATAGCCACTTCTAATTCATATTTGTTGACCAGTGTAAGGTCAAATTGCTTTCCTCATAACGACTGACCACTTTTACCCGAATTTAATACCACAGTTATAAAACTGTTACAGTTGAAAGTGTAACAAGGCTCAGGTTAACCCTAAACGTTAAGTGTTGCAACCTAGTACGTTAGATACTAGGCCAAGTCCATTCAAGCAAGATGTTAGCGTATATAATGTTAAAGAAAAGTCTTAACATTATTTAATAAATCTATCCATTTAAATTGTATGTGCTTTGAATCTAGTCGTATTATATATTATTAATATATTTCACATTTTATCTAAAACCAATAACTTTAGCTCTCTATGTTTTCTTACGTTAACAGTTTCACGAGTAAACAAGTACACGAGATTTTTTGAACCACATTTCAAACATGGAAGAGAGTTTTACGTGACTTTTTTTTTTCTTAATTCGGAAAACTTGTGCAAATCCACACTTGACAACAAATCGTTAGGATACGTTTCACGCGCGTCTCGTCAGTCATATTGAAGGATATCCCTTTATAAACGTCACCACAACTTAACCTCGTGAAACATTTAACCAATTCAAGAGGGCGTTACTGTCTAAATTGTAAGTTAGTATAGAGATACTAATTGTTTTACTCCGTCATTGTTGATATTATATGTATATGTAAATTGATATTAACCTTGTTGTTAAGAGCATATTGACACGATGTACACGTATGCATATTAGTCATTAATTTTACATTATTGAAGCGAAATATGATACCCGTTGATGACTGATTTAAATTGCTGTTGAAGCCAGAATGTTGTTATCTATATACGAACTAAGATAGAATATCAAGTTGCTTTTGGGTGGAAATACTTATTGACCTTGCACGCCTCATTAATATCCCATAATAGTCCAAGTGAGAAGTGGCATCATTATCAATGCTTGTGGCTCCATCTAGTACTGAAAGTTATTAATAATGTGGCTGTAATACAAATTTGATCAGGGTTTTTTGTTTCTACTTAACTTAGCAGGCACCACGTTTTTGTTGGCGGAACGTAAAATAATTAGATGTAGAAAATTATTACTCTATTATTTTATCTTACACTAAACTGTTACCACCATTGCTGTTATTGTCTCTCTGTTTATCATCTTTTTCCATTACTACAACTGTTGTGAGAGTTTCTATTTTTCTATCCATCATCTTACTTTCCTATCAATACCACTGTTGTTAGAGAATCTGTCTTTCTATCTATCATATTTTTACAGTCAATAATACTGCTGTTAGAGAATCTGTTTCTCTACCCATCATCTTATTTTTACAGTCAATACTTCTGCTATTAGAAGTTGTGTTTTTTATTCATCATCTACCCTTCTTATGAATGTGACAGCTGTTTAAGCTTGTGTTTTTATTGTCCATCTCATTATATTTATTAATACTAGTGCTGTGACCCTACACTCATCATTACTGCTTGTGTTTAAGTTTCCACCTTTGTGTTCCTAACCCTACCCTATCCGTAAGTACTGTTGGTTTTACAGTTTCTCTTTACCCATCAGCAATCCCTTTTTAAAAACTAAATTATCTGATAAGTTATTTATTTCTTTGCCTTTATTCGCTATATTAGGAGAAGCTTACTGGTTCTCCAATTCTTGTGAGTGATAGTAAAGTTAAACAAAAATTGCAATACATAAATAAATGAAAAAAATAGTGTTAAAATAAATCAATGTGTTATTGGTTCTTATATATAAATCTATTTATAAATTACTCGTACAAGATTGATAATTATTACAAATCACCTGCTTAATCTGATTCACATCGTAATTATCGAATATTGTTCATAAAAATTGACGATAAATATAAAACGCCTAAGCTTCTACACTATCAGTCATATCTAATCCGACCTGAGAAGTTCTGATATTGACGAAGGGCTTTGTTGGCACTGGATATAACATATCCTCCTTTACTTTCGCTGGTGGTTTAGAAAAATAAGCCATATTTTTTAAGCTGTTTTGGCAAGTTCTGAAACCACGCACGCATCTTTGCTTTCAATTGAACCAAAAGAACTTCTAAGTGAATAACCGACGCTTTCTTTCTGATACCCTAATTTTAGACTATATGTTATCTTATTAGTAAAAGAATTAGTTGCAACTTGTATAGTGTAATAAAACGGTTTTAAAGATATCTTACATCAATCACACTTATCGTTTTGGTGGGAAAATGTTTTTAATAATTCCATTAAACCAATAATCTTTCAGGATGTGGTATAACAATATGTAGTGTAACAATGATTACTATAGTACTATTAAACCAATAATATTTCGAGATGTTGTGTAACAATGTATTAGTACAGTTATATTTCACTGATCATCTTTAGATATGTGGCGTAACAATGATTACTATAGTTACATTGCACCAATCACACTTAGAGGAGCGTTATAAGACATTGTTTACTTTAACTTCACTGCACTAACCACCGTCTTAGTTATAGTGTGACAGTAACAATCATGTTCTAATACATATATACTTCTTACAATCTTTATATTATGTAACAATAATTACAATATTTTATCGTAACAGTGATTTTAATGGCTGTGATATAATAATAATAGATACTGCTGACAACACACACTCCTGCTGCAGTTCTGTGAAAGTATAACTACACATATCCTGTACCAGTACACATGTATATCACATGAAGTAACTGTTTTTTTTAATTGCACGCGCATAATTAAAGTTGTGCAAGCTTGCGCACGTTCACACCCGAATGATTAACCTTTAATTTAGCGTGAAATATTTGTCCCTAATTTGTCGATAAAACAACAAAATTAGTTACTCTTACGATTGGCTCAAATGCGGAAGCACATTGTCAAAACGGACGCTCTGAAATACGGACGTCCTCACTTGACGGTTCGATGGAAAAATGTTCGAGATGGTTTTAGTTGTTTGTCAAAAACTGTCAGTAAACGGTTCTGAAGTATACAAGCATACAGTTATAAAGTTATTAGTTTAGAAGCTTATTTCGTACTTCAGTCGATATGCATATACAGACAGTATCGTGTACAAGAAGAGAAAACTACGAGTTAATCTAGAAACACTATAAACAAATAGAAAATAACTTACCAAAAGGACTTACACAGTTCCGTTCATGTTTCGTCATGCAGTTCATCCAGAAGGCAAAAGACGAAAGTTTGTCTAAAGTTTTCCTTTTTTTTTTATTTAAAGAATGGAATTTCGTTTAGTTAAAAGAAGAAAGGGGGAGACTGTGAGACTGTGAGAAATCACACGGTGAACTTTCATGTGGGTTCACATCCCTGGTTGGTTGTCACATGGTGACCTTTCGAACTCATAAGAGTGAACTGATAGAACAGCATACCGTACTTGTTGACTGTCGAGAGTGGGGGCGACTGCAGACAGATTCTCTACAGGGCCTCGTGCAGTGTACGAGCAAATGGTACTGCTAGAAGCTAAAGCCAGTTAGCTATCTACGCCAGTCAAAGCTGTGTGTATTAGCTCTCTAGAGAACGGCGGGGAAACCGGATGAGCTGCATGATTACAGCAAGGCGTTAATAAAAACCTTGTTAGTGGCGACACGTCATTTTTTACCTCCTGCGTGATGTTCATGGTATGGTCGCATTATCGCGTTTATTGTGTCGTCTTTGCGTTTTGTGAGCGTCAAAAAAGCAACCATCATCGTAAACATCTTCTTCCAATAAAATATTATCTTCTAGGATAATATATCATAGAAATGGACAAGATTAAAATTAGCCTATATATTTATTTTCAAGTTTATAATTTAGATTAAAAAACAAGGCATTATGGGATACTTTCGTGAAAATTGAGATAATACAGTGGACGTGTTCGTCCAAATAAACAGGTTCGGAAGTTATAAGAAATGTATATATATGTGTGTTTATAATATAGCCATACTGGACTGTCTTCAGAGTCCATCCCTTGTTTGGTGAGAGTGGAGTCATCGATCACTGCTTTTTTAATCTCCTTATAAATCAATTCATTTATTGAATTCTCCGTTCTTTAATCAATGAAAGTTGTAAACTGTTGATCTGTGAGTGATAAATTCAAATTGATTAATGTTAAGAGTTTCTGATCAAAAGTCAGTTTTATTTACAGATCTAATCTAAAAGTAAGTTACAAATCAAATAAATCTATCCTGTACAATAAACTGTTAGAAGTATTTATGTGTTGCAAACCGATACGTTAGAAAACCAAAACGTGTACAGAATGGAATAAACTGAACCGGTTGGGTAATGACGCTGTTAAAGATGTTTTTAGCCGTAATTACTTTATGACTTGTAATTATAAATTCATGAGTTATCTCTGACCACATGAAATGACCTTTGCATTGGTATGTATATATATATACATAATCTGGTCAGAGACAGATAAATTCATATGTATCGGTTATCTGATCTATATATATATATATATATGTATAATCTGGTCAGAAACAGATAGATCCGTATGTATCGGTTATCTTATTGCTTGTGGTATAAAATGTTTATAGAAATCAAATGCTTACTTTATTAATATTCATTAACTTTCGCTTAGAATTACAGATGCTAAATTAATTAATGTTACGTTATGTAATGCTTTATGTGAAATTAATTGAAAAATTAGAAACTGTAAGTCTTTTGTATATATGTCAACCTGAATTATACAGATACTCTGACGTCAACCTGAATTCATATACAGATACTCTGACGTCAACCTGAATTCATATACAGATACTCTGACGTCAACCTGAATTCATATACAGATACTCTGACGTCAACCAGAATTATACAGATACTCTGACGTCAACCTGAATTATACAGATACTCTGACGTCAATCTGAATTATATGCAGATACTCTGAGATGATACAGCTTCTCAGATAGCTGGTGACGATCGGAAGAACAGCCATGAACAAATGTTATGTAAGTCTCAAAGGATACAACATTTATAAGGGACACAAATGTATTATATCTTCTCCAGAGTTGTCTATATTTAGACCTCAGGTTGATGATTGTCATTCACTGTTGAATCCAGAACTTTCCACTGGTGTGGGAGAGATACTTTTAGCTGGGGTCATGAATTAAAATTCGAGAAAATGGAAAATAACGTACTTTAGGGGAGTTTACACAGTTGGAAATTCCCCTTGATTTCGCCATGACTTCAACACTAATATCATGTTTTAGTTATGTGCAATACTTTGTCACTTGCCATATCAGTGATAATAAACAACACAGATTTCATTTTTGGATTACTAATCTTCATACGATGATAACATGATTTTAAAACAGGTATTGTGTGAAACCTGATGATTAAATTAAATACTAATACAAAAACTGTCCATTTCCATAAATATAGCCACCATTTGTGTAATTCCTCCAAACGAAATAGTTCCCATTTCTTTTTTGTTGTATTGTAGGCTCTCTGGCATGTTTTATACATTGTACATACAATAATAAATAAACCACATAAGAATGTTTTATTGAATTTTCTGCAAAATGAAGTATCTAATTGTGGTGATCTGGAGTCATGTTGTCAGGTTTGATGTGAAAACATGCTTCAAAACAGATTTTCCTCTGTGGCGTGAATAAAAGGCAAGTTATTGGTTTTGAGACATGTAACATTAGATTATGAAAGTGAAGATGCTTTATTGCCCTGCGAAGGCAAGTTATGAAATATTCCATCGGTTTCATTGGTGTGTGAATCAAGTTATCAACAAACCATTGGGGTTTGGATTACTGTCTCCAAGGTTTTCCTTGGTTTAACAAAAATGTTAAAAATGTGCTCTTACAGGTATTAAAACATCTATTAAATTCGAGGAAAAGTTAGTAAACAATGCGTAGAATCTCAAAGAGTGTCACAATGAATTAAAATTTATACCTAAACAAATAAAGATAACAAGTAACCCGGAAGTGAGGTGGCGCTTTGCTGATTTGACGAGAACAAAATCTACAGTCATAATCCTATGGACAGAAAATAGAATGTTTCAACAACTTGGCCAAAACCCACACATAAAAGAAAGATTAGTAAAATATGTGAAAGATTGCAAGGCTTACCGCAATCAGGTGAAATGTACCTGAAGTATTCGCACATCTATTATTTTGTTGTTATTAAACACGGAGCTACAAAGTGCTATCTGTTTTCTGCCCACCACGGGTATCGAAAGTCGATTTTTAGGAGTATAAGTCCACAGACATACAACTGTGCCAATACTGAAGCCCTCGAGGTATAAAACATGTGAATCATTATCCAAATTCAGGGCGTGACATGACTAAACCACTATTCAAATCCATGACGTCACACTTCTAAAAGCAATGGTCAAATACTTGGCGTCAATCATCTAAAATAGTGTTCAAACTTAAGATATCGAACATTTGAACCAATGCTCAAACCCTGGATGTCATTTGTATAAATTACCTCTCAGCATTTGTAGTCAACTGTGGGAAGACATTATTTGGAATGAAACAGAAAATAAAGGAGAGGGGATATAAAATAAAACATATTGTTACAATCTGACCGCTAGGGGTGAAGGGTAAATTTATTTTTTCTGAAGTTTGTATTTGTTTTAAATCATAATAAAAGGAAGGGGAATATTGAGATTTTCTATTATTCACATTAATTTGCTCATGTGCAGTCGTGAGATATGTGGTCATCAAGTTATATTTACACATACATATTTGATTAAATTATAGCCCTCTTGAAGTTAAATTTCGCTAGGTGTCGCTCATTTCTGAATCTGCAATGTAATAACTTTTCTCTATGAGACGTTCTTGAAGGCGTGCGACTCGTAATCTGAGGGTCGCGGGTTCGCATCCCCGTCGCGCCAAACATGCTCGCCCTTTTAGCCGTGGGGGCGTTATAATGTGACGGCCAATCCCACTTTTCGTGGGTAAAAGAGTAGCCCAAGAGTTTGCGGTGGGTGGTGATGACTAGCTGCCTTCCCTCTAGTCTTACACTGCTAAATTAGGGATGGCTAGTACAGAACGGCTGGTATGGGTATTAACACTTTTAATGATAAGAAGAGAATAACGTTTTGACCTTCCTAGGTCATCTTCAGGTTAAGAAAGAGAATTTGAATGTGACCGTTGACGGACACATATCATTGGGACGAGAGTATCAACGGGTAGGGATTGTAGGAGGCGTTGCAGGTGGATGTTAGGTTATTAATTAGTATAGGATAAAGGTCTTCCTTTATATTGGTTTAAATTTGGTTTTAGTTGCTGTATAAGTTGGACTTCTTTGATTTCCAGAAATATGGAAACTAGCTTCAGAGAATACAAAAAACACAACATAAAAACAGCAACTCCTTCATACGTTTTTGAACACTGCAAATCAAACAGAAATATGGAAACTAGCTTCAGAGAATAAAAAAACACAACATAAAAACAGCAACTCCTTCATACGTTTTTGAACACTGCAAATCAAACAGAAATATGGAAACTAGCTTCAGAGAATAAAAAAACAACAACAAAAAAACAGCAACTTCTTCACACGTTTTTGAACACTGCAAATCAAACAGACACAACATAACCATAGAAAACACCCAGATATTAAGTAGGGAAACAAATACAAACAAACACAAAATCAAAGAAGCCCTACTTATACAGTAACTAAAACCAAAATTAAACCAATATAAAGGAACACCTTTATTCCTATACTAGTTAATAACCTAACATCCACCTGAAGCGCCCCCTACAATCCCGTACCCGTTTTTACTCTCGTTCCTAAGATTTGTGGCCGTGGAAAACTTTCTCTTTCTTAACCTGAAGATGATCTTAGAAGGTCGAAACATTGTTCTTCTTTTATCAATAAAAGTGTTAAAACCCACACCAGCTGTTCTGAGATACATTCTAGTGCCATTATAAATCTCAAACTGACACAATATAATATAATTGTAAAATTAAATATTGTGTAATTATAAGCCTGAAACTGACGCAATGTAATATGATAATAAGCCTAAAATTGACACTGTAAAATAATTATACGCCTAAACCTGATACAGCGTAGTTTAATTTTAAGCCTAAAACTGTCTTAAAGTAGTGTAACTATACGTCTAAAAGTGACACCACACAGTTCAATTATGTGTCTAAATTTGATGTAAGTTAGTTCCGTAATTATGAAAGTAAAGTTGAATTAATTCGGTTCCATTATAAGTGTAGAATAAATTTTAAATATCAAGTACATTTTCACCCAAAACATTTATGGTAATATTTAGCAATTAATTTATATTTTTAGTGAACTGTTTATTTCTTTGTTATTAAGCACAACAGTATCCAGTGGGCTCTGCCCACTCCAGATATCGAAGCTCGAATTTTAGCATATAAGCTGTGAGACTTACCGTTGTATCATCGGGAGGAGGATTAAACCTATGTATGTCTGTCTGTATCGCTTCTACAGCCGGATTTCTCCATCATGGGTTTGTAGCAGTAAGCTGATTGGTTATCTTGTTTGCCAACTGGCAGACTTATCTTAAGAAGATTTAGAATGTTCTCTGTAACAAGCTATATTACAGCTACTAGGTCCACTACGGCTCGACATACACGATATAATTAACGGAAGTTAGAGCATAAGCGGCATGTTTTTTTTGTTTAGAAAGAAAACGCAAGTTAGATAATGAACAGGTATGTTAGATAATGTTAGCTTGCGACAAGTCCCTTTATGTAAACACTTATGCTACTATAGGCCGAGCTCTATTTCGATGCTTTTATTATAGAGCACCACGTGGTTAGAGTAAAACAAACTCTTGAGGTAGAAACGTAAAAAAGTGTGTGTGGTTTTTGCATTTTGTTAGAGACACCTTAAATACTATCAATAATTTGTTATTATTGAAACATTTTTCTGAAATACTTGTTTCATTACGTTACAACAGTTCATTAAGTTTACCAAAGAAAAAACAGATTAATTTTTATTAAATAATCCTTTATGTTGATTAACTCCGATGAATATTAAAGATGGAGGCTTCTTGTTTTGGAAATGATGTTGCGAGTTTAACTACATTAATTCCTGTTTTTTTCTTTCTCCATCTCTTTCAGTTAAAATGCATTTTCACCTACTTCGTGGAGTTACGGTAAAGAAAACACAGGCTTAATTGAAGCCGTTGTTAAGACTTGTTCTGGCGGCCCTGCATGACCAGGTGGTTAGGGCGTTCGACTCGTAATCTGAGGGTCGTGAGTTCGAGTCTACATCACAATAAACATTGTTGTACTTTCAGCCGTGGGAGCGTTATGTGTGACGGTCAATCCCACTGTTCGTTGGTAAAAGAGTTAGATTTCGATGGTGATGACTAGTTGCTCCATCTAGTCTTGCACTGCTAAGTTAGGGACGGCTAGCGCAGATAGCTCTCGTATAGTTTCGCACGGAATTCAAAGCAAAACGTAGTGTGGTAAAGTCACAAGAGCTGTATATTTTCCTATGCTTTAATTCGTAGTTTACTGTTGGTTTTCAATTGCAATGTTTAGGTATGATTTATAAGTGCAAATTTAGACTTAAAAATGTATCCCGTTAGATTACACTACAATTACCTCCGTTATAACTCGATAAAAGAGTTCTGATTGACTGGAGTTAAGAACAAAGCTACACAACAGGCTATCTGTGCTCTGCTCATCACGGGTATCGAAACCCGGTATTTAGCAGAGTGAGTCCACAGGCATACCGTTGTGCCGCTGGGGGCAAACAAAACTGAATAAAGAACAAAAATAACAAAGGCAAAATTTATGTAAGTACTTGTCCAGGCAAGTATTCTATTTATTAATACCTTTATATATTAACGTGTCAGTTGTAAAGCATAACAATTATGTCACGGTTACTCTGACAGTAAATCAAAATAAAATAAAGATGAGATTGGTGAAACTATTTTTAATACGGTAGTTATAACCAGAGAAAATCGTTGTTTGTCATTGATTTCCTGTTTGTTTGTGGTAATGAACTACTGTGTTCAAAGTGAACATATGTCCTCAAGAACCTGACGTCGTAAAGTAGTTACTGTACCCAAACCTGAAGATTCAAGATGATTTCCGACTCTTGCTGTAAAAATGTTTTGTTTGTTTTTTAATTTCGCGCAAAGCTACATGAGCGCTATCTGCGCTAGCCGTCCGTAATTTAACAGTGTAAGACTAGAGGGAAGGCAGTTAGCCATCATCATCCACCACCAACTCTTGGGCTACTCTTTCACCAACGAATAGTAAAATTGATCGTCACATTATAACGTTCCCATGTTTGAAATGGCGAGTACGTTTGATGTGACGGAGATTCGAACCCGCGATCTTCGTATTACGAGTCGAATGCTTTACCCACGCGGCCGTGCCGAGCCTTGACGTTATGTGTGTGTGTTTTCTTATAGCAAAGCCTCATTGGGTTATCTGCCGAGTCCACCGAGGGGAATCGAACTGTGGGCTTTGATGTGATGTAGTGAATATTTATGAATTATAATTATGTAACGTATTTCTGAGCAAAGTTTGTAAACATTCGTACAAAAATAAGAGAGAGTCTTCAATGGTCACGGCATTTTAAATTATTGTAGGCGGATTTAGAGTAAATTAATGTGTAAGAACTTGGTCACGGTCAAGCACATTTATATTCAGAGTTCGATCTTATGAGTTCAAAACTGTTAATAGATCTGAAATCATGATATGACGGAGTTGTGACATGAAAGTTTGTACTTCAAACAACAACAACTCAGAGCCTTTATATACGAGCAGGTTAAAGAAAAAGTAAAATAGGTTTGCAATTTTTAACAATCCAAATGATTAAAATGAAAAAGTGTGACAGAAATCATGCGAACTTTCTAATGAAAGACATTATTTACTCTGAACGTATAAAGATTTTGTTTGGTTTTTCTTTCTGTTCCACTTTTATTTATGCAAAATAATTAAGTCCCGTATAAACTAAGGATATATGCTATTTTGTCTTCTGAAAACAGATGCAGGCTTTATCAATGGATCAATATTTTTTAGATGTCACGCATATTTATGTACGTAAAAGAAAGCAAAGAAATATATAAAGTGTGTTCCATATTTTAGTTTACATCTCTGAAATTTGAAATTATATTTTGTATCGGAAGTAATTTGACACAAACAGTAATTTAAAGTGACCGAGATAAGTTGCTCTAATTGTTGACCTTCAGGTTAAAACAAACTTGATTATCCATTAATTAAGTTATTAAACTCTGATGTTATGATTTTCCTGTTCACTTCAGTATGTTTCAGTGTTAACAGATGGCGCCAAACACATTGTCTGATTAAGATACTTTTAAGACCAGCCGAATGTTATTACCAGGTTCAGTGTCGTACTATGGACTTGATGTTCAGTGATTTGTGTTTCATTATAAAGATAAAAAAAAAAGAAATTCGCAATTTATGGTCGCCATGGATGATCTTAGAAAGGATAACCAAATCTCATTATTCGATAAGTTACTTAGTTCATTTATCAAATTTTACAAAACGTACACGAAAGCTGTTTGCAGTAGTTGGCTGTAAAAATGAAGATTACAGATCAACACCACCCGTCTCTTGGACTGTTCTTATTAGATCAACTTATTGAATTTGGGAATCACTTGTATAACACACCTATGGTTTCATAATGCGGAGTGCGGTTGTTTTGGGCGACAACAGGACATGAGACATGAAATTTCGGTTGAATCCACTGGCCAGGACATTATCCATTAGTTTGCACTCGACCGTGTTCGATCACAGTAAACCAAGAATGGGTGGAGGGTGCTGTAGCCACTTTTCCTTTATTCTCTGAATTCAGAGTCTGAATTCAAAATCGTTACGTAGTGTATTAATCCACACTATAATATATCTTAGGCTATTAGTGGCGGGTAAAGGATTATGTGTCAAAACCAAACTGTTTACATTTCACTACATTACAAGACCTAATCTATTTATACCTTTGCTTTTGTGAGCACCATGGATAAACTGTAACTTCAGAAAACTAGTTTGTTACAGCGGAAATAAAGAATCAAAGAATAGTTTTTCTTTACCGAAATCGAAGTTTTGGCGACAAAAAGAAATTCACAAATAAACAGCAGTAATATAAACTTAGAATCAGTAACAGCACTGCTGGGGGCAGAGAAGTAACTCCCTCTAACCTAATTTTTATCAATTCTGTTTTTCTATTCTGAGCTAATCACGTCACTGATATTTATCTTTTTTCCATTCTGAGCTAATCACGTCATTGATGTTTATTTGTTTTTCAATTCTGAGCTAATCACGTTACTGATATTTATCTATTTTTCCATTTTGAGCTAATCACGTCACTGATATTTATCTGTTTTTCCATTTTGAGCTAATCACGTCAATGGTATTTATCTGTTCTTCCATTCTGAGCTAGTCACGTCACTGATATTTATCTGTGTTTTTAAAGTAGAGTTAACTGAATTTCATATGAACGACAAAAATAAAAGAATCGTGAATGCAGCCAAGTAAGAACTGGTAAGGCTTAGTTCATAATAATAAACCTTTTCAGTTTTACACCTTTTCAAGCTAGCTTTAACACGGCTGTTGGGTCCGACATGGCCAAGCGTGTTTAGGCGTGCGACTCGTAATCTGAGGGCTGCGGGTTCGCATCCCCGACGCGCCAAACATGCTCGCCCTTTCATCCGTGAGGGCGTTATAATGTTACGGTCAATCCCACTGTTCGTTGGTAAAAGAGTAACCCAAGAGTTGACGGTGGGTGGTGATGATTAGCTGCCTTCCCTCTAGTCTTACACTGGAAAATTAGGGACGGCTATCGCAGATAGTCCTCGAATAGTTTTGTGCGAAATTCAAAAGCAAACAAACAAACAATCAGAGGGTCAAGTAACGTGACGTCAGTTCAAACAATTGAACTGACTAACAAATGATTTGTAAACAGTTATATAAACAAAATATTAAACTTAGCAGCCATGTTTTATAACTACATAAATCATATCTCTCTCATTCAGTTTACATGAAGCATTTGAGTATATCTAACATGTGGAATCCAAGACCATACAGAATTTGAACATATGGCCAGGTTGGTTCGTTAACTTCTACCATAGCGATCCATAGGGTAACTTTAACGTTATAAGGGTACCAATAAATCCCAGGTTTTGTTATTATTAACGCGAGGTAGAAACATTTGAATAATATCAAAATGGTTACTTTTTATTAAAATCATGAAAAAATGCAACTATCTTTGCAAGAAACGGAAGGCTCAGAGTATTTATTTTCTTAAAGCAAATATGTGAATAGTTTAGGGACAAAAATAAACTGCTCGATATTGCAATATGTTTTACTGATGTAGTTCAAAAAATTAGCAGAAACCTCTTGAACATTTTCACGTGGCATTTCAGCATCATTTGATATATTTATCACTAGATATTACACACGAAAAAGTAAAAGGAATAAGTGAATATGTTGAGAAATTTGAATGTTGTTAAAAACAAACTGATAAGAAACGAAAAATTCGAGTGCTCGTGATAAAAGGGAAAGTGGATCTATTTTGTGACCAATTTGCATTATATATGTAACAAACACTGCGGCAAATTACTACACCTAAAAATGTTTTCTTGGATTATTCAAAATGATGTAACGAGAAAAATGAAGAATTTAAAATTTCTATTCTGTAATAATTTTAATAAAACATTTATTCGTTTTAACTGTACAAAAATTTAAGAGGGTAATGAGGGGATAATGATAAAGTGGAGGATAAAGGTAAATAGGCTTGACAGACGAGGATAAAAACTGGGAACTATTTTAGAAAATTTTATCCTCTTAAGTCTTTTTGCGAACAACGAACGATATGATGATTGAAGCATTGGAACTTTGTAGTAAAAATAAAACAGTTTAAAGTAGGAAATATTAGGCTTAAGAATTTATCCATTTAAAGAGGAGGGATTGTGGAATTCGAGACTGTTTTGTGGTTGTTCTTGCTGTGGTGTTTTTTTCTCGTCAATCGATCTCATTCAATTGGCTTACCGTTGTTGTTAGATGAATATTCTGAATTAAGTAAGCCACTGTAACTATTCAAGCATGAAACCATTTCAAAGTTTTATCGTGTTTTGTTCTTTTTTGTAAGCTGGTGTAAACAAAATTGATCTAAGCTAAGTTAATAGATTATTATTCTTTTGCAGTTAGGAAGAATAGAGATATACCAAATGGTACTGTTTATGAAACTGATCATACGATAATTTGTCATATCATTGTGTCAAATAGGAATAGTGGTATGCTAAACCATATGGTACTGTTTATGAAACTGATCATACGATAATTTGTCATATTATCGTGTTAAGTAGGAATAGTGGTATGCTAATTCATATGGTACTGTTTATGAAACTGATCATACGATAATTTGTCATATTATCGTGTCAAGTAGGAATAGTGGTATGCTGATCCATATGGTACTGTTTATGAAACTGATCATACGATAATTTGTCATATCATTGTGTCAAATAGGAATAGTGGTATGCTAATTCATATGGTACTGTTTATGAAACTGATCATACGATAATTTGTCATATCATTGTGTTAAGTAGGAATAGTGGTATGCTGATCCATATGGTACTGTTTATGAAACTGATCATACGATAATTTGTCATATCATTGTGTCAAATAGGAATAGTGGTATGCTAATCCATATGGTACTGTTTATGAAACTGATCATACGATAATTTGTCATATCATTGTGTCAAATAGGAATAGTGGTATGCTAATTCATATGGTACTGTTTATGAAACTGATCATACGATAATTTGTCATATTATCGTGTCAAGTAGGAATAGGGGTATGCTAATCCATATGGTACTGTTTATGAAACTGATCATACGATAATTTGTCATATCATTGTGTTAAGTAGGAATAGTGGTATGCTGATCCATATGGTACTGTTTATGAAACTGATCATACGATAATTTGTCATATCATTGTGTCAAATAGGAATAGTGGTATGCTAATTCATATGGTACTGTTTATGAAACTGATCATACGATAATTTGTCATATTATCGTGTCAAGTAGGAATAGGGGTATGCTAATCCATATGGTACTGTTTATGAAACTGATCATACGATAATTTGTCATATCATTGTGTCAAATAGAAATAGTGGTATGCTAATTCATATGGTACTGTTTATGAAACTGATCATACGATAATTTGTCATATTATCATGTCAAGTAGGAATAGGGGTATGCTAATCCATATGGTACTGTTTATGAAACTGATCATACGATAATTTGTCATATCATTGTGTTAAGTAGGAATAGTGGTATGCTGAACCATATGGTACTGTTTATGAAACTTATCATACGATAATTTCATTACTAGTACACTAACAGGTTTCAAAGCCTCAATTTCAAACTTATTACATTTATATTTACAAAAACTGCTTTTTAGACAATTTTTTGTCATATTGAACTATTAACAGTGACATAATAGTACAGCGTATTAGAGTTAATTCTTTAAACATCAACAGTTTCAAAATACAAACTTTACACCAAGACCCTGTTTTATGAGACTTAACGAAAATTGTATGTGTAATCGTACAAGTTCCTTTTGTACCTACACAGTAAAACTGTATATGTAAATGTACTAATTATTGCTGTACCTACATAGTAAAACTGTATGTGTAATAGTACTAGTTCCTGTTGTACCTACATAGTAAAACTGTATGTGTAATCGTACTAGTTCCTGTTGTACCTACATAGTAAAACTGTATGTGTAATCGTACTAGTTCCTGTTGTACCTACACAGTAAAACTGTATATGTAAATGTACTAATTATTGCTGTACCTACATAGTAAAACTGTATGTGTAAATGTACTAATTATTGCTGTACCTACATAGTAAAACTGTATGTGTAATCGTACTAGTTCCTGTTGTACCTACACAGTAAAACTGTATATGTAAATGTACTAATTATTGCTGTACCTACACAGTAAAACTGTATATGTAAATGTACTAATTATTGCTGTACCTACATAGTAAAACTGTATGTGTAATAGTACTAGTTCCTGTTGTACCTACATAGTAAAACTGTATGTGTAATAGTACTAGTTCCTGTTGTACCTACATAGTAAAACTGTATGTGTAATCGTACTAGTTCCTGTTGTACCTACATAGTAAAACTGAAATCTGTTATATACTTGATACTTAGTCTTTAACTCACAATATTTAATAAAAGGAAAATCTTTTACTAAAGATGAAGCCAATATTTATGATATTTTTATAACGTTTCAATAGAATCACTTTAAAAATATTGACAGTTAATTTTGTCAAAACAGCTCTGAGGTACCAGGATCTTAGTATACAGTATAATTTTAATTGTTAAAAATTGAAATAAAAGGCCAGTTTTTGCCTCAATTAATAAATTAAACAGTATGTCCAACATAGAAAAAGTAAACTAAAATAATGCTATTTTTTCTGTTTCAAAAATAAAATAAATAAGTAAACTACTAATGAAGCTCTAATTTTAAGTATCAATGCAATCAAGATTAATTATGGAGCTAAATAAGATTTGAGTGGGAAGGTCGTTTCTCACACAAGATCTTCCTTCCTTAATTAATTAATTCATTAATATGCTTTGTATACTTTTACAATTAGCTTTTTTCCTTTTAATCAAACCTCATTTACATTAATAAGAAACATTATATTACGAAACGCATGCATAGACGCGTATGTACAGACAAGATTTCTAGCACGATTTGAAACACGTGTTTCGAGCATTTTAAATGCAATGCAGAATTTCAAAGAAGATAAGAAGCGGAAACGAAATAATAGTGAAATAATATGTCATTTTGTGTGTCACCTATAAATTAATAAAACAAAGGGTATAATGTATGTCGTATCACTGAACGAGCTTGTATTGAAAAACTATTAATAACTTTGGAAAGGCTGATATTGAAAACACACACTTTATTTTTATAGACTTTAGAATAATTATCTACATAGTACTTCAAGTAATGATTCGTAATTGTTATATTCTGTTACATTAATAATTAGACTACGATAATATTAGTTTAGCTGGAATATTTCTGAAAGGAATTAATTGAAAAATAATATATCTTTTTAAGGGTGATTTTGTATTATTTAGGATATATCTGAAAGGTATAAAGGGATGTTTCTTAAAGGAGTTAATCTGGTTATGAAAAATTAATTTTTTTTAATAAGCCGATTGAAAGAGTGATATCACACTGGTATAAAGCTATAAATGTCGGTTTTAATACTAAACCTAACTTTTATCATACCTAAACTATAAGATATATTACTTAGCCTAATAGTTAAAAAGGCCGTGGAAGGTTTGTAAAGACGACTCTTTCCTTAGGAGAAATGGAACCAGTGGAAGGAAGTGTTTAAATAACAACAAAAAATGGTGTAACAATATATGTATATATTACACCCAAACCCAAAATTGGTCAATGCTGATAATAGCTAGCTGTTATACACAATGACCAATTTGATTGACCAAAATCCGAAACAGACTAATTCGAAATTCGCAAATTGATCACCGCAATGATGTATGGTCAACACTTGAAATTCTTGATTTTTCTAATTATTTTAGACATTGACTGAAACGCTCGGAAATTTCTCATAGTGGGGGGTAATTACAGGTTAAAAACATTTTTGGTTTTGGCTGTAACATATATATTTATGCTAAATATAACAACATAAAGCCTTGATATGGGTAAGCAGTGACAATGAAGGCAAAAAAGTATTCTATGTCAAACAACAAAATCTGTTTAACTCTTTGGACCTGGTATGACCAAGTGGTTGGGGGTTGCTCGATTCGTAATCTGAGAGTCGTGGGTTCGAATCCCCGTCTCACCAAACATACTCGGACTTTCAGTCATTGGGTCGTTATAACGTGACAACCAATATCACTATTTTTTGGTAAAAGAGCTCTGCAAGAGTTGCTTGTGGTTGATGATTGCTAGATGCCTTCCCTCTAGTCTTACACTGGTCACCTAGTGACGACAGATGAACTCTCGTGTCGCTTTGCGTGAAGTTTGAAACAAACAAAGAAACAATTTAGAACATCTCTCATGTCTTAACAAAGTTTATATAGAAGTATTTCTTTTTTAGAATTTCGAAGATTAGATTAATTCAAATTTTTCGAGTGCTGATGGATAGCGATACTAATAATATAACATTTTAGTGTATTTTTCATCAGTATGAACTTGATTTTTTATCTTGAACAAACTTTTTTCATAAATATAGAAAGTCAACTTCTTTATGTTCGAGGGCTAGTTTCTTACCTTCGTCTAAGGGTCAAAATTATATGACTTGGTACTGTTTGTTTAGAATATTGGTTTTAGGGCCAAAACTATATGACTGGGTAATGTTTGTTCAGAATATTGGTCTGAGGGTCAAAATTATATGACTGGGTAATGTTTGTTCAGAATATTGGTCTGAGGGTCAAAATTATATGACTGGGTAATGTTTGTTTAAAATATTGGTCTTAGAATCAAAACTATATGACTGGGTAATGTTTGTTCAAAATATTGGTCTTAGAGTCAAAACTATATGACTGGGTAATGTTTGTTCAAAATATTGGTCTGAAGGCCAAAACTATATGACTGGGTAATGTTTGTTCAGAATATTTGTCTGAAGGTCAAAAATATACGACTGGGTAATGCTTGTTCAGAATATTAGTCTGAGGGTCAAAACTATATGATTGGGTAATGCTTATTTAGAATATTGGTCTGAGGGTCAAAACTATATGACTTGGTAATGTTTGTTTAGAATATTTGCTTGATTAAAATTTTAATTCCTACTGTTCACTATAAATCCTCAGTTAATTACATGACTGTGAGGAAACAGCTGAGTTAACATTTACAATATATTTTCAGAATCGTCATGGACTGATTTGCTTGGTCACGGTTTCGTTTTACCAGTTCAGTCAAAATCAAACACGATTAACAAAAAATAACAACAGGGGACGACGGATAGAATATCTTCGTGGGTCGGATCCGTCCCACAGATTGTCATCTGGAATCGAAAAAGTTAACTAAATTTTCCAGGAAAACGACACTGAATTAATTACTTTATACAGTGCATGTAAGTTAGATTCTAAATATGAACGAACCATATCTATATTGTATGAGAAACGTTTGCAGGTGTAAAGCTAAAGAAACTAAGACAACTTCACTTTCTTACAGTATAACTTTTTATTCCGCCAGAATTGTGGAAATAGTTTTTTACAAAACGACAAGAATTTTCGCGTTTTCGACCCCATAAGATGACGTCACAGAAAAAAAACCGTTATTAGATATGAACTAATTTTATGACCAAATTTGGACTTCTTACTTGCTACATCTTTATTTATTAGTTTTCGTACTAATACTGAATATCCAATAGTATAACTGATTTCACTAGTACAAGGGTATAGCAACTGAAACACCAGCGGAATAATGGTTATTACCCATAGTTTTAATTAAATGTCGTTTCCAGCCTGCTCAACAAATTCACTTTTAAATTTGGACTGTTTGTGAAAGTGACATCATACATTAACTCGTTAAACTCAGCGAACAGTTGAGAAGTATAATTAGAACCAGATATCATTTTTGAACGAAAGAATGGTCGAGATAGTGAAAATCAGATAAAACAAAACGTTTTATGTTATTAAAATAAACACTGAATACATGACGCTGTCTGTCATTGGATCTGTAAACATAACTTAATAGGTTTATCATGCAAGGGTACATTGGCCAGAGGTCAAAATCGAAAATAAGCATAAGATAAGCATTTTTACAATGTTACAATAGTAGTTTCTATTAGATTCTTATTGTCTACTTACTGATTCAGAGGTAAGTTTGAAGGCTTATAAAGGTGAAAAACTAGGTTTCAATACAACACAAACTTACTTGATATCGTAGTTAAATATATGAAATTAACATTATAAATGAATACTTATACCTTGATCAATAGTTAAAAACGAAAAGGATCAGAGTGTTAGACATGACGGACACATGTTCAGAGATTTCATGTAAGATTAACATAAAGAAATATATTTAACAAAGGTATTAAACAAAGGCTAAACCAAAATAATTAGTCTGACACTTCACAGATTCGTTCTCTTCATTTGTGATTATGAAATGCAGTAAAAGTCTGATTATACGATGATTGTTTTGCTTGTTTGTTTTTTAATTTCGCGCAAAGCTACTCGAGAGCTATTTGCTCTAGTCGTCCCTAGTTTAGCAGTGTAAGACTAGAGGGAAACCGGTTAGTCACACCAACCACCGACTCTTTTACCAAAGAGCAGTGTGATTCACCGTAACATTATAGCGCCCCCACGGCTGAAAGAGCGAAATATTTGGTGCGACGGGGATTCGAACCAGCGAAACCTAGATTACGAATCGAATGCCTTAACCCACTTGGCCATGCCGGGCCCGTTATACGATAAACATGAAAATACCGTACACGAAAGGCTGAAACATTTGCACAGCTGTGTGTGAAGTATTTTACAAAATAACAGATCGACTATTGCAATACAAAAGTTCTGAGTGGCCTGGCTAAGGAGAATTAATGTAATCGCTAATTAATTCAAATTATACATTCACTTATTGCCCATAACAAAAATAAAAATTTTCGTCCTCGTGTTAAGTAACATTTTGAAAATACTGAATTTTTTTTGCAAGAAATCGAGTTATAAGGCGTATGAAATTTGTATAATTCGTTTAACGGGAAAACTGTTTTTGTTTCACATTAAATAATATTAGTGTAAAGGGTAAAGAAACTAAACGAAGAAGTTGATTGTTGAGAAGATCGAAAGGAAGAGTTCTGAGCTCAAAAAATGACACACACATGGTTACACCACATGGTTACACACAAATGGTTACACACACATACACACATGGTTATACCACATTGTTATACACACATGGTAACACCACATGATTACACACACATAGTTACACCACATGGTTACACACATATAATTACACACACTTGGTTACTTTTTGTGTTTAGTCGCTAAAGTAACTAACATAGAAAGTTGTGGAGAGGATGGGAAAAAAGTGTCTTAAGCCTAAAAGTGAAATAGTCATTGTTATTTCTTGTGGCTAGTCGCCAAGGTAACTAGTAATGTATTGCACGAGTTTCATGCTATGTATCGTGCATAGGCGTACACAATCAAATTCGGGGGAAAATACGCTTTTCTAATACGTATTGCATTAGATAGAATAATTGAGAGAACTTGCTATTTGGTAAGCGGTGCAGATATAGCCATTCTTATTTACCATCCTTGTTCTATGTTGATCCACTTGTTAGGTATGCATCACGACGTCATTCCATAAGTGAAGGAAGGAAAACACTAGTTCCTATGCATTTCAAACACACCTCATTGGCTGATGAGCTGGAAAAACAAACATTGTGGAAACTTTCGTTTGCATACTGCGACCCAGAAAATAGGAAGTTTACCTGACGAAGAGGAAAATCTCAATGGAGTCGTGCTCTATAGAGACGTGACTTCGGCAAGACTTATTAGATTACTTGACAGAAGACAACAACAACAAACAAACAAACCATGTTTAATATTTATTAGATTTTTCTGGTTAAAGGAAAACCAAATTCCCTCTTAGAATATGTGCTGGATCTATTGAATTGTATTAGCTGGTAATTTGGAAAACAATGAAAAACAAATTAAAACAAATATATTAAAATGGATAAGATAAGAAGACACTTTTTATGATCATTAGTGTATACTTATGTTTTCCTATGAATACATTTTTTATTAAAGTTTTGTAACTACGCTTGAACATGTTAAGTTTAATAGTAACTTATCGATTTGGTGATTAGGAAACTAATACCATGAGCAGAATAATATTCTTGATGACGAGAAACCCACTACTTAACCTGAAGATGACGTAGAAAATGTTAATACCCATACAACTTGTTTTGAGATACAGAACAATATTCTACTGATGTAAACAAGAAGAGCA
This sequence comes from Carcinoscorpius rotundicauda, assembly GCA_011833715.1. Taxonomy (NCBI): domain Eukaryota; kingdom Metazoa; phylum Arthropoda; class Merostomata; order Xiphosura; family Limulidae; genus Carcinoscorpius; species Carcinoscorpius rotundicauda. The sequence continues at coordinate 33,203,074 of CM022404.1, read as the reverse complement.
CTTCTGGAAATCGTCTTTCATACCTTTTGATATTTTCCAACATATCCAATTATAAGATTATCAATTATATGTCTTCTCAAACTCTAACAGCGCCACCTTAGGAGTAACGTCTAGCTATTATTACGTTGTACAAAATAGTATAAAAGAAACAGCTGACGTGTCATTTCTCATTCTCTTTGTGCAACTCAAAGTAAAACACCAACAACAAAACACAGTTAGATAAAGTGTATGATATGGTAAACATTTAAAACATTCATTGATTTGTTTTACATTGCCAAGTACCACTTTGAATGTTGCACCATAGTCAATGTCTACATGTGTTTACCTCCGAAGTATCGGTTTGAACGTCGCTTCATAACCAACGTCTATACAAGTTTACTTTCGAAGTACTACTTTTAATATTGCATCATAACCAATGCCTACACGTGTTTGTAATATTAACATACCGCCTTCATAAGCTAACTGCCCAATTTTAACGGGTTATAACGACCCTCTTCCACTGTGATGACCCTAAACTCCGTTGGGCTGCTGTTGTGGCATATTTTATCTAAATCCGAAACTAACTGTTGTCTAAATAAAACGTATAGCTAAGACATTTTTGCCTCACTTTCGCCTAAAGTTACCATCGTTTTCCCGATCTTGCACGACACTTGTCGATCCTTATAGTGAACTTCAATGATGGCTAAACTATCTGGAGTATCTATAACATTCGCAATCAGGCAGTGTGGGCTATTATTAGACACTTAGGATCGGCAATCACGAAAATGAGCTTGGTGCTATTTTTATAAACTACGGCTTAAAGACATCTGTTGTGGGAGACTAGCTGATACTGTAGCTTTAAACTGTTTTAACGTTAATTAGAGGTGAAAATTTAGTCTGCAGTTTGAAATTATCAGGGAGATTTGTATGACAGTATGCTGAGCATTTATAGTCACTGTTTAACTAAATTCTTTATATGTAATGCACATCAATGGGCAAATATATATGTCTAGAACTAAATACAACCGCTACTAAGCGAGTATAAAATTTTACCAGAAGAAAAGCAGCTTTTCTCAAATAAAACATATAAGTCTAAAACATCGCTTGAAATAAACCTTCTTGTCTTTTAAAGTAATTACTCTATAAATGTGTGCCCGCCAGTGGTACAGACGTATGTCTATGGATTTACAACACTAAAAACTTTGAGTATTTACATGTACAATACACAGGAACAATTTAAAAAGTACCTTATTCAATGCGAAATAATCACTTTTAATTGTAAACGTCACGTTTTTTCACTGTAGACTGCAAGAATAAAAAATAATAGGCGATCCTTATTGTGAACTACTATCGTGGTTTATGATGTTTCGTCATAATCACTGTCTTTAAACGTGTTTACTTGTACAGTACTACTTTTTACATCATAACATAATTCCTAAACGAGTTTGCATACGTATTTATATTTATTAGATCTAAAAACTTGCCTTAACTTCTTCATTTTGGATAATTAATCAAATTGTCTCAGTTTCTCTATGTTGTAACAAATGAATTGGTGAAAAAAGATTAAGTCACGGGCTCCAACATTCTATAATCTGCTCGCTTTTATCTTTTAACTTTCTCAAGGACTACTTTTTCTACTGCGGTTTAATTAACAGTATCGTTTGAAGCAAAACAGCTGTTTTTTTTTTCTGTTCTTGATTTTACCATGTCCTGTGCGAATGAAGGACGTTCCATAAAGTTTGGAAATAGGGTGTCGGATTGGGTTAGCGAGAAAGGTCTAAAAGCTGATACTTTCTAAGTCATAGTGGAAAAGACCATCTTAATGAGAAATGCTGAATTAAAAATTAAACTTGATTGTGATCACATCAACTTCTGACATGAAACACTGGTTCACTATGTATAGTATTTTAAAACAGGAGTACCATCTGTCTTTCTACATCTTGTTTTTATGTATTTGTTTGATGGATAGATCTGACTGCGAACAATGCGTCGTTAGTTTCTTAAAACTATTGATGGTTTGTTTGTTTGTTTTGAATTTCACAAAAGCTACACGAGGGCTATCTGCGCTAGCTGTCTCTAATTTACAGTGTAAGGCTGGAGAAAAGCCATCTAGTTATTATCACCCCCCGCCAACTCTTAGGCTACTTTTTTTACCGATAACGAGTGAGATTGATCGTCATATTATAATGTCCCAAGGCTGAAAGGGCGAACGTGTTTGATATGACGGGATTTCGAGTCCATGACTCTCATATTATGAGTCGAGCACCCTAACCACTTGGCCGTGCTTAGCCTATTAATCATGGGAAGGTTGTTTAAAGCTCCAGGGAACTTAACATAATTACAATAATGTTAATTAAACCTTCAGAAAAAATGAAAAGTTACAACAAGATTGTTATTTTCCTTCAAATTTACTTAAATTATTAAAAGAGATACTAACATGTTAGTTGACGTTAATTTTCACTTATCGAACGTGAAACTACTGTGCTTAGTTTTATGTTCGATTCGAAGTTTAAAGAAATAGATGGTGTGTGGGCTGAAAAATGGAGAAAAATTGTTGGTTGTCCAAAGAAATTTAATTGGAACACTACAGGTTGTTTTTACTAATTTTTTAAGTTAGTTAAAAATGAATCAAAAACAAAGTCCTAAGCTACATGGCTAAAAGTAATGTATCATATCTTTATCCTTACATGTCATCTGGCACTTGATTAAACTGTGGCTAATACTCATTGGTATACATTAAAAGTTTTAGTAGCTCCACCTAACGTTTTTAACTTTAAACTAATATGATAAAATGCATCAATTAAGGGTTAGCCATATTTCTTTGTTTTGCGAGGAATATAGCTTTTAATACTTGAAGAAAAAGTTTATACCTCATTAGATGAAAACAAAATGCAAATTTTGTAAGTTTGATGTTACGTTAACATTTTCAATTTGGCATCGTAGTGTTGATACTGTCAAGGATTTGATAATTATATTAGATTTCAAGACAAATGACAGCTGAATTAATTTACTCTTTTTCAATATTCTTTGAGTATCAATTATAACTTTATAAGGTTTGATTATTGTTATTTTACTCTAAGAATAAAAAAACACGTGTTGTGACTATTTCATATTAACTAAAAGCGTTAGTTATAATAAACGATTTATAACAGAATTATAACTGGAAATGAATTAATTTTTTTCACGTTAGATGGTAATTTTTTACTTATTATTTAAGTACTTTGTGGTAAGAGTGGATATTTTATTGTTATATGTAAATAATATTTCTGGTTTCCAATGACAAGGATAATCTACCTATCTATTGCCAACCTGTACTTTACCTATTTATTACCAACCTGTACTTTACCTATTTATTGCCAACATGTACTCTACCTATCTATTGCCAACCTGTACTCTACCTATCTATTGCCAACCTGTACTCTACCTATCTATTGTCAGCCTGTAGTCCATTATATATCGTTAGCCTGTAATCTACCTATCTATTACCAACCTGGCTGCTACATCACTTTTAGTATGCCTTCGGCAGTTTCACTAAACTGGAAAGGTATTTACCAGTATCAATGCAACTGCTCTGTTTATATTTTGAAATAGTTTCTTGCTGTGATGGTATTGATCATCGGGTTACAGCATGTCTCTAAATTTTTTTTTAAATATTACGTTGCATACATTTGTTCGCACTAACAAGGTATATAGTTTCCATAGTGCATGTAAATAAAGTAATTAACATATGTTTATAAATGTCTGTATTTAATACATTTCCTACAAGTGATGTAATTTGATTGAAATTTCGTGTGACCAGGTAACTGTAGGCCCGATCAGATCATTTCTACTGTTATGGCTATTTACAAGTGGACACAATTAGTAAATAGAGCCATTTGGTAGATTCATTCATGTAGTCTTAATTAACGTTTAATTACATGTACGTGTGGGTTATCTACTATATTTATTATCCAACTGGCTCTCAGTAGATGTCAAATTTAGCTAAATAATATTTTTATTGTCAGGTATTAACATTTATCTCGGACGAACTTATCTTCTTACGTATCACGAGTTCAAATAGCCGGAAATTTTAATTTTAATTTAGAAGTTAATTAAAAGTCGAGATCTATCAAATTTATGATATTTGCCAACAAAACTAGAACACATAGTGTTCTTTCTTTACACACAATTTCCTGTCCTAACACACAAATATAGTTTAACAGACAGACAACAATACCGTTACAAATAACGGTTATTACAACTAATAATTTATATGCAAAAGTTATAGAAACTTGCAAACAATATTTAGTCTTTTATCTGGTCTTAAACTGAACATTTTATCGACGGTTCAAGTCCACGACGAGCGAAGATTTAATTCTGAGTTGATACAGACAACTAACTAGCTTGAAGCACACTTAAGTTTTCTACCGACCACAGTATCTAACGTCTTGGTAGAAATACTAACTTTCGAAGTTAATTCACGGAAGTTAAACGATTTGTAATGTTCGAAATCCATAAACCTTCACGGGAAAATATCTGGAGTTTTCCGATTAATAAGCGTTTATCACAATTAAAGCTTCCGAAGTTTGTGGTATACTGAATGTAGCACACCAACAATTTTATTTAACTGTCTCTTGGCGCGTTGATGTATAATATTTGGGAAAAGTTCTCAAAATCCATTTGGCTCAACTGGAATTTAGGATATATAAACTGTTAATTCTTATGCGCGAGAATCTTCTACAAGTTTAGAGAACAGGTACATATTAAGCTACAACACACAGAGATATTAAAATAAATATACATTAATAAATCCGTCACATTATCTAAAGATAATTCGAGTGTTTCGTATGGATAAACTTTCAAAAACGACGTCAACATACTAAAGTTCTATTCTACATTTTCGCAAGCATTTTCTATTTCCAAAAGATCATTACTAAATTATTTGTTCGTACTATTATAATCTCTTTCTAACGTAAATCACATTTTTGAAAACAATTTTTATGAAAAATTTTGGTATATTTTACTTTCGCACTTATTCCACACCTTTTTAACGAATTGTCATGGTGTGTGTGTTCTCTTATAGCAAAGCTACATCGAGCTATCTGCTGTGTCTGCCGAAGGGAATCAGACTCTTAATTTTAGCGTTGTAACTCCAAAGACTTACTGCTGTTTCAGCTATGGACAGTTGTCATAGATACAAAATATTTTACACTTAAAACTCATTTAGGATTGAAGTGTTTAAAGTTGGAATTCTGTCATGTACTTTAAATTTTAATTGAAATATTCTTTGATAAGTATTTTTAAAATAAGAAGGTATATTAGGAACCTTGCAATGGTAACATTTTAAAGTAATATATATATTTGGCATTACCGTTGCTGAATGTATCAGAATGTTCCATAAAAGACATGTTCATTTATACTCTTAAGTATAACACCTTCATGTGTTTAGTTTATCTACAACATTTCCCACTGTCAGCAAGAAATCCTGAAGTAAGCCTAACTAAAATGTCTGTTTAGTTATGACAAGCACTTATGAATATAATAACTTCTAAAACGCGTATTACAAATATGAACAAACTCATCTTCTCAGTTTCGCATAAAATGTTTGTCCCAGTCTAGTAACCCTGGCTATTGGTCATAGCATACCAAGCTGCGGATCGAAGGGTTCACGCCACGAGCAAGTTCGGGCACGTTGTTAATAGTCAGTCTTATCCTTTGGTACAAAGAGTCAGACAGAAATTAATGTAGCAGATGCGTCTGCTAAATGGTTTTTATTTTTGACCAATTACTCAAAGCTAGGGACAGTTGTACCTGAATTCTTGGGGTCTTTGACCTAGTTGTTTAGCCCTTGCATCACTTTAGGTGTTTTTGTAGTTGAAATTTTTTTAAACACAGTTAGTTATTTCAGACATCTTGAGATACGTTACACAAGAATTGAAGAGGAAACAATGTTATTCGATACAATAAAGGTAAAAAAGAAAAAAACCCACAAAACAACGACAGCAATTAAAAATGACGTAACTTACGTATGTTGGTTTGTTTTGAATTTTGCACAAAGCTACACGAGAGCTATATCCGCTATCCGTTTCTAATTTAACAGTGTAAGAGTAGAGGAAAGTCAGCTAGTAATCACCATCCACAGCCAACTCTGGGGCTGCTTTTTTATCAACGAATAGTGGGATTGACCGTAACTTTATAACGCCCCCACGGCTGAAATGACGAGTATGTTTGGTGCGATTATGAGTCGAAAGCCTTAACCATCTGTTCATATTATGTATTTTACAAATTGACTCGTGATTTGACTGTTTTTATTTACCTTTTCATTCAGCAAACCAAGCATAATGGATAAATAACTTAAAAGTACTGTTAAGAGTGTTAGCTATATTTTTCGTTTCGGTATTAGGTGTTTTATATATCAGTCAAATATAGGATAAAAGACAAAATGTATAAATAAATAAAACAGAAATAACAACAAATTTTATAGTGTCAAACTGTCTAGATGTGTCAGGCTCTCGATAAACCTGACATCACATAGAATAGAATAGAAGAACATCGCTAGTGTCAGTCGCTGGCTAGAAACTGAAACATTACGGTAGGCGTGGTAACCTGATATACATTGTATTATCATGTTTATTTAATCAACATTAAGTTACCAAAAACTTCAACGAAACTAAACTTTATATTTAGATGATGCGTCTGTGGAAATACGTAGAAATGGATAACTGGAAAGAAACGGAGAGATGTGGTAGAGGGAGGTAAAGAGATGCCAATCTTATCTTTACCATTTCCAATCCGGTTTCCTGTGTCGCTTGCTGCAAGTTTAATTCCATGTTTCCATCAGTGAAAGTTTTCCAAAATCTCTGAATATACCGTGTATCGAGGACATTAACATCTTGTTGCTCATATTTCTTCTTGAGACACATTCTCGAATTTTACTTGTCCTTACCCACTTTTGTATCATATCTTTTACATTTACACTAACTGGATAGAATCTTTTATATAGCTAAGCTCTTCTTTTTATATATCCAGTCGCGACATGATTGTCACTTATATTATAACTTGGATGTTTTAGACAGCTACATGTACAGATATTTTACACAAAACAACTAATACTGTTAATCAAACTAATTTTAAAGAAACACTTGAATATGATTTAAATTCCAATATGTGTCAAGCAAATTTACTTTTTTCATTATATATAGTAAGTTAAAATCTTTACTGTATATTGTTATTGGGAATAAGGATTGTTTTACAGTTGGTGTCTGTGACTTGTTGGCGGTAACTTTGAAAAAATTAAAATAAACGAACAACACTCACTTTAGTTATTTTCAAAATAACATATATATTCGGAACTTGTTTAACGTACGTTCAACAAATTCTTTACACTATAGATAATCATAAACATGCTAAAAACATTATACAGTTTTCTTCTTTTTGTCAAAAGTCCACTTAAGCCTATTCGGTTGCTTTAGAATTTCAATTAACAAGTCGAACTATTTTTCTCTATTACTACATTTCTAAAATCGTCTTCTCCTTTTCCGTATTTAGGCCTACGTTTACTTTTTGTCAAAGTCCACACAGGCAGGTTCAATTACTTTAGAACTCTCTTTGGCTAAATAAACTATTTTTTTATTTCCTTCAACCCTGTTAGTCTCTCTCTAATATATATCAACTGTTAGGCCTTTCTTCTCTGTTCAAACGTCTGTTTTACGTGACTTTATTTCTTGTTTGCGTTGTTTTTGTTTTTCTGTCTTCCGCTTATCTCATACCATTTATGCGTTTGTTACCGAATTGCTTGCTCGTTATATATGATCGACATTAAGAAATTTCACGCGACATTCTATAATCTCGACATCAATAAATTATAAACACGACGAACAACTCTTACAGAATTATGTAACTAAACTTGTCACAAGTTCATTTTAATACAATTGCTTCTAATTGTCTTGTGAAGAAAAACTAAACAATAATAAAATATTCACTCACAAAATAAATAAATTAATAAGATCCACATTGAACAGTTTTGTTATATCATGGTACATCATGCTAATGACGATGTTCTGCTAATTAAGTTTTCGTGTTAATGTAATATTTTTAAAACTTTGAATCTTTATTATTCTAAAGTGATTAACCTAAATTCAATAATTATAAAAAGAGCAAAGTGAATCTTTAAAAAACATTATGAGTTTTAATTACAGTAAAATTAATATATGAACAATTTATTTATATATCTGCCACAATTTTTTAAACTACGACAAAAATCGTAAGTTATTTTATTTTTATATGGACAAATAATAATGTATATCAATAACTATATATTATTATATCTGAATGGGAAATCATTTGTCAAAGTGTCTGTAAGTGGAAAGCAAGGAATTAAAGATCTTGGATATATTTTAATAAGCAACATATGACAAGATTTTTGGCATAATGATTCTGCAAAACATTCTCTGTGAAAGAACTGGTATTTAAATCGCATTTATTGTTATTTCTGCTATTCAAACAATTATTCAACAGAAAGAAATAAGCGTTTTCTCCATCAACTGAATTGTTAATTGAAGTAAATGAAGCAAGACAAGGAAATCTCTGAAGTGTTTGTTTATATTTTGTTTGAACTTAAGCAGAAAGCTTAAGAGTTGAGAATGAGTTTTTAGTGCTTTGCCCACCACGTGTATCGAAACACGGTTTTAGCAGTATTAATCCGTAGACATAACACTGTGCCACTAGGGGCAGGAAATATCTAAAATAATGTTTCTATTGACATATTTTTATTAATCAATATACATGTATACATTTTGTACATGTTTGAACACCAGGTGGCATAACCAAAGTGTTATGAGTTTTATAGCTAGTTCGCATAATTAGTTTCTATTCTAGAAGAAATACCTATATTTTTTATTACTTAATGTTTTTATAAACGAGTGGTTTGTTTTATATTATACATAAATTAATGTCGTCTAACCGTACTAATTAAAGTAAAAAAACGTGATCATAAATATCTAACCACATTTGTGTTTTCTGGGTTTGCTATAACATCAGAAAAATACAACCAAAGACAGGACTTATTTCTTCATTCCACCCAAAAGTTAATTGACCAAAGCTCTCAGCACGTTCGAATCAGCTCTTCGAAGAAATTGTACAATATATAAGTAATTTGAAGTATAACACAGAAGACTGAGAATGTTACGTCTCATCTATCGTCTAACAAACAGATAACACGCAGTAGATAAATAGAAAATAATAAGCAATGTTTATTGTGTTAATCGTGTGGGTTGCTAGATGTTAAACAGATATTTTAGAACGCTGTAATTCCTCGTTGGAATAGCAGTAAATCTGTAGTTTCGCAACGCTAAAATCCGGGATTCGATTCCATGTTGTGGACACATCAGATATTCTAATGTGGTTTTATTCTAAAGACAAAGAATACAATACTTTCTCAGATACAATATCATAATTATATCTGTATCAGTTGTTTTTATCTTCTTAAGACTGAGCTCTGTAGATGTATTTAGTTTATACGCCCTGTTGTAATTTATAAAAACTAGTGTTTATAGTTATATTATATATAACTTGTAATTTTAAATAACGGAGAGTGTACGTTTAGGTTATTTTTCATACGATATAACGTAAATAAATGGAGTGTGTGTACATATATTAAATATTACATAATGTAATGTGTAAATACATGTAGGGAGTATAGGTAGGTTTATGTAGTACATGACGTGATATGTTAAAAATGAAGTGTTATTTAGGTTATATATGTTGAAGTTTTGAATAAGTTTGGTTAATTCGTATACTTGTATATTTAAACCTCTGTATTGTTAGACTAACACTTCCTATTTCACACGACAACTTATTAACTGTTTACATAAATGGCACATAAAATTCAGTGTTATAAACCCAGAAAAATGTATAAGTCGTATATGAATAAATCGACTACTCTAAATATATCTAAATGACATTGTCATTAATGGCGAGTCTAAACAATAATGTGACATGATCGCTGCCGCCTTCCAGAGTAGTGGTTGGTGTCAACTTTTAGAATCACGTTTGGTTCCTGCTTTCAAAATAATGTTTGGTGTCAGCTTTTAGAATCTTGATAGGTGGTAACTTTCAGAATCATAGTTGGTGCCAGCTTTCATAATACTCTTTGGTGTTAGCTTTCCAAATCTTGGTTGGTTACAGCTTTCAGAATCATGGATATTTCTGATTATTAGTTATTGAAAATTGAAAAGAAACGAATTCAATTGAAACCTTTTTTTAAAAGTGTTATGTAAATATCGTGTAAATGTTTTGTAAACGACAACATGCCGTGTTGTGTTTAAATTTTCATTTCTATTATTTATATTTCCATATTTATATTATTGTTTCAAAGTTTAAACTAATAAAATATGTTGTTATTCATTTAGGGTAACATTTAGAATTTTCTAGAATTAAGTAGACCAATCATATGTATGTAAATGAAATTTTGGCGGCCTCGTGTCTAGACGTTGAATCTCGTGCAAGAACGGACATGCACGGATTGCTCTGGAGTTCTGTGGAGGTTGCGCGATTGTTCGAGAAGTAGGCCTACTGGTATAAAAAGACGGTGAAGCGAGAAGAAGGGGAGTCATTCATTAGTTTTTATTCGAAGTAAAGAAGAGTCAGTCATTCGTTTGAGAAAGTTTAAGTGTTTGCTGTGAGTTTATTCAACTTGGATTTGTGACTAGAGCTAGATCTACAGAAACTGTGATTTTGTTTTGTCAATCTCTACGATTCGTTCGAATTACTAGTTATACTGAAAGTCAACACGTGTGGAACTATTTACGGGAGATCGGAAAAATTGAAGGCCACATGTTTGTGACGTTCATCGGAGGCATCGTGAAAAGAACTTTGTCGAATTTATTGAACTGTGAATTGTTTCTGAACTTCTTCATTTAAACTTCGGAATTTCTTCGTGGGACCAAATTCACCTCCTAGACTAGGATTTTGGATTTCTGATCTGAACTTTTGGACTTTCACTCTAAATCATTATATTGGAGTCAGGCCAGTACCATTTTGTGTTGTAATTAACTTTGAAGGTTGAAACCAGTACTATTTTGTATTGTAATTAATTTTGAAGGTTTAAACTTAATATCTGTCATTGTTGTTATGTAATTTATGTTATATCTGTTAATAGTTTAGTGTAATAAAATATACAAGCTGTTATCTGTGTCTTTATGTTGTGTTTAGTCTACGAAAAACATAAAACATAAAAAAATACGTAAAAAAAGTGACTTTAGTTTAGTTGTAACTTGTGAAAAGTGGTAATTTCTAACTGTGGATTGTATTTCGTATAAATATTTTGTGTTCGTAAATTTTAAATGTTGAACTATGTACATACTTGTTTTAGTTATCATTATTATATATTTTTGTAGTTTATGACTATTTCAAACATTTTGAAGCATCCTAAATACGGTAGTACTTTATATTGGACCACATGTGCAGTACAAATTAAAATATCAAACATACTGCAAACAGCACGTAAACAAAACTTTATAAGCACTTTACACACACACTGTTGAGTAGTAAACAAACCAACTGCAGAGTAACAAGCCACCAAAGTACTTGAAAAAATCAGAAGAGTAAAAAGAAATACTTCACAAAACCATAAATATGTTAATCTTACTATTTTCTAGCGTTCACCTTATTCAAACTTAAATGCACATAATTGGATAAAGTTACGTTGACTAAAAGCGTTTTTCTTAGTTTCATTTATAACTCTGGCAATAGCAGATAATAACAATAATTATTTTGCAAAACTATTAACAAGCTAACAGTACACTAGTAGCCATATTCTACGGCTATGAACATGCTCTGTGAGTTATCACATGACAAATCACAGTTGTAAGAAAAGCTACAAGAAGTAAAAATCTAAATTCTAGTCACTCTTGAGACTTGATACCACAAAATGCTATGAGACAAGTAAAAAAACATTTATATAAAAAATAAATCAATAAGTAGGAATAGGAGCACAAGAAGGTAGGAATGGGCGGGAAAACATTATAACAATTAATGGTTTTTGCCACGTGCAACCTTAAAATGGGTGTGACCATCGCTCTAACAATTCGTACTTCGTATGTTTTTGTAACTTGATAATTGCTCAAACTAAATGAAAGAAGTATATAACTAATTTGCTCTATTGTAAACTTTGTTTCAGTAATCAAGTACAGATACATGTATTTAGTTAAATTACTTGACCATATGCAAAGTATGATTATTGGAACTTCCTATCTCACTTCCGATATCAAACATTCCCTTATGATGTCATATATTTTGTTAAGGCTAAGTAATTTGGCGAAACTAAGTACATTACTCTGAAATTTAAATCACGACAACAAAATCAAGTATATATACGTAGTTTCGTTTCTGTAACGTTGAAGCATGTGCACTCCAATTACAATTAAGTTGTATCTTCGAAAGGACTCAACGTGTGTACATGAGTACACGCATAACACACTGTTGTAGTTTCTAAAAAAGTAAAATTTATATATTTGTATAATATTTCAGCTGCTATACTTCTGAAATATTTAATGTTTATAATCGAATTATAATTTAGTTTCTGTAAAATTCTAAAAAGTGAATTTTGTATTTTTCGAGAAAACAAATCTAACCGTTGGTGAACTGGAGTCAGATAATCTTATAACTAAATACTCCAGACAACGTTGTTAATGAAGCAATTTGTGGCATTGACTATTCATTTATTTGCTTATTTTAAGTTAAACACAAAGTCACTCAGTAGGTTATCTGTTCTTTGTCCACCACGGGTATTGTAACCCGGGTTTTAACGTTGTAGGTCAGCAGACATACCTCTGTGACTACACCAACTACATGTGATATTCAAATAACACAAACTTAGACCAAATTTGACTCAATAATATTTCTGAAATTAATTAAAGGTATATATGAGATCTTATATCATGAGATTAAGTTTACGATAACTTTTAATTTAATTTCGATTAAAACGGATTTAAAGATGGTTAACTTGTTAATGATTTTGGTATGATATGATGGGATATAAAATAACTTCTTGCTGTGCGATTACAGTCTGAGTATGGAAGCTAGTTTGACCTTTTTATCTGATTTCAATTACCAACTTCAACCTATCTCGTATACACACACATATATATATTTGTTTCATGACCTTATTTTTTCCTTTTGTATAAATCTCTTATATAACTATGTTACATTTGTTCTTATATTTCGAAACTGTAGACTTTATGTTTGTACATTTTATCTGTTTTATTTCGATTACCGAGTTTGTTACAGATTGAATTTTATTTTTTACATCATGGCTTATTAACACAGTTTGTTGAATGTTACTTTTAACCTGCAGAAAGTTTGAAAAACAACAACAAAACGAAGCTGTAAAATGGTGTTTCCTACATATTTTATTCCATATGGCTTATACGAACATCCTTACTAACTAAATGTACATTTATAAAAACAACTGCCCCCTAGGGAATAATTTAGCAATTTTAAAACCATTAATTCTATCTTTTAATTCTTTATAAACTTCTGTCTCAGACCGAGAAAAAAGTATGACTTAAGATTAATAACCACATAACGTTTATGTGTTACATAAATTTTAATGTAACAAACATGATGATGCTATAAAAGCTTTCACACGTTCAAAGGAACGTTCTCTATGAAGTACAGCATGTTTCAATGATCCACTTTTGTAAGTGATATTTCGAATAATTCAAAGTTATTTGCTCTTTTAAAGCATAGTTTAACATCTAGATTTTTGTTATTGTCTAAAGATGTAGCTACACATCACAATGATTCTTTATAATATCACCAAAGGACTTATTTATTTGTAGTTAAGCGCAAAGCTATACATTGGACTATTTTTTCCGAGCACACTTCAGGTATCAAAACCTAATTTACAGTGTTATAGGTCTGGGCGAGCTTAGAGGATTTATTGTCGTTTTTTAATTACAAGAATAACAGTATTTTCTCTTTATATTGCTATTTTAACTAAAAAGAGCTGTTACGTTTTTGATTACTTAATAACTTACAATTCTTACTTAGTTTATGAGAAATAAATGTATGTTTACTGATGTAAAATGTGTGGTTATAAAACAGCTTTGGTTAGTAATATCAATATTTTCTGTAATGCTGTAACGTAGAAACGTAGTAGTTTTTAAATACTTTTAAAGACTTTAAATGTTTGTTTGTGTTTGAATTTGGCGCAAAGCTATACAAGGGCTATCTGCGCTAGCCATCTCTAATTTACCAGTGTAAGACTAGAGGGAGAGCAGCTAGTCATCACCACCCACCGCCAACTCTTGGGCTATTCTTTTACCAACAAACAGTGAGATTGACCATAACATTATAACGTCCCTACGGCTGAAAGGGCGAGCATGTTTGGTGCGAAAGGGATTTGAAGTTACGACCTTCAGATGACGAGTCGAGTGCTTCAACCACCTGGCCATGCCGGGTCAAGTAAGAAATATTAAGTGTTTAAGGTGAGTGTTGACACTTGATATTGAAAATAAATTACTGGAACTGGTATTTCAAACCCGAACAGTCCTTATTTGTTATAAGAACGGCTCTAAGACTCCTAGAGCTCAGGCATAGCTATCCATTATTTAGACTTTCCAATTAATTCTTTTCTGCTAATATTTAGAGTATATGATGTTCTGATCGATAGAGCACTCGACTTACAATCTGTAGTTTGTGGGACTGAAATCCGCTATCCAGCATGCTTGTCCTTTTTAGCCGTGGGGGCTAATAAAATGTGATAATCAATACCATCATTTGTAGGTAAAGGGTTATATATAAGTTGGCTGTGGATATGATGTTGTCTAAGTGCCTTTCCTCTAGTGTGTGATTTTAAAACTAGGGATAGCTAGCGCAGATACCTATCGAATAGCATTGAACGAAGTTCAACAATATAAACAAATTATCTATCATCTTGTTACTCGTAACCCAATAGAGGAAATTAAGTGTGACAGTTTTAATGTCTTTATGCACAGTTAAAAGTATGAATCATATTTAACAACATATTAGGCTCGAGCCTTGGATTTTACCATTCCGAAATTCGGCACGTTAATCACGAAACCAAAAAGTTAGAAAAGATACTCAGCTACTAAAATGTATTTCGTGACTGATCAAGTGAGAGATACACTACTTATCAGATGTCAGAGTTTATTCACAGTCACGTTCCCTCCGTCATTATTTAGATTAAATAGAGTTCGGAAAATATTTAGTGTCTATAAATTAATGTCATAAACTGAAAGCTGATTTAATAAACTTTATTTAATACTTATGAAATAACAATATAAAAATGCAGACAATGTACCAGAAATATATGTTTTCAAATAAAGTACTAAACATTATTTCTAGTTTAAATTGTTTTTAAGACAAACTATGTAAATGGAGGGCACGGTGCAAAAATCTGATTTCCGAGATCGAAGCTGTTTTTCTAAAATCTGTAGCGTTTCATGAAAATCAACAACAAACCAAAACAAAACAAACGCGTTAACAATTTGATAATTCATAGGTTTGAAGTCTGATACGCTTTTTGCACTGTTGTAAAAATCTGAAATAAAGAATAGAATCTGTGGTACATATGTACTGAACAGATGAAGAAGACGGGATTGCTGAACCAGTGTGTTTAGATTGCTGAACCAGTGTGTATATGTTCTCGTAATTAGTTTTCAAGTAACACACGAAGCTTACAGACAGAAATAAAATAAGACTATACCCATGAGTGTACAGATAATTTATTAAACAAAAATACAAAAAAGGTATATTCACCGCTTACTTTAATACAGTGTATTATACACATGTATGTTTGTGAAATAAAGTTAGTAGAATGAACTACTCGGATAATTTTATATTTTTTTTCGTAAAAAAAAATCCAGTTTTTTCCTGTAAAATGTGGAAAAATATTAAGCTAAGCCAGAAGGAACAATTTTTATAAAGTCCGAACAGCGGGAAAAATATATTTGCCCAAAGCAACTTTCTCCGAGGGAATTATTTCCCTGTCAGCTAGATGCAAGTCTTAGTTGATTTTAAACAATTTATCAACCGAATTGATCGATCCAAAATTTCATAATAATATCTCTAAACGAAGTTGTCATCCCGAAAGAGAGGAAGAGGGAGAGAGTTATAAAAGATGATGCGGATAGGACTTATTTCAACTAACCCAAATGATTCACAAACGTTTACTGACTGATTTCTAGAAAATTTTTGTTTCATTAAAGGTGAACGTTCTATATAGGCAAGTAAAATCTATGAACCTATAAATGATTAATGTTCTGACATGATTCAGGCTATTATGAAGAAAGAAGAAACCCAAATATATTAATTTTAAGAAGAGTAAATTCCACATACATAAATGTTAAGACGTCATAAAATTAACCCATTTTTACAAAGTTAATAACTATGACGTGAGTTTATTTTCAGGTTTAAAAATATTTGTATTAAAATCACACTTGAGTGTAACAGTGTTTTTTTAAATAGTGCTTTCAGGTCTTGGTTCACGTTGTAAACTCACCTTTTGTCTTCCGCAATTCGCTACCGAGAAACCATTTCCTACAATAACAAGTTATCATCACCCTCGCTACATCCTAAACTCACCACTGCTACGCCAACTTAGTTTTTTTTTTCATCGTACTGCTGTAAATATGCAGAGCATTCTTTAGGGGAGAAAGGGGGAAAATTAGTGAATATAGCCCTGTGTGTAAAACTCGTAGCTATTTTCTGTATCTTCAAATTTTGTCTCACCTAGATATATATAATATTTTGTTTCGTACATTTTGAGACCCAGGAAACTTGTATCTTTTCCTCTTGGTGAATGATCGTTCAGTTTTATAATTTTGTTTGTTTCGTTTTTGAATTTATCGCAAAGCTACTCAAGAGCTATCCGCTCCAGCCGTCCTTAATTTAGCAGTGTAAGACTAGAGGGAAGGCATCTAGTCATCACCACCCATCACCAACTCTTGAGCTACTCTTTTGCCAACGAATAGTGGGATTGGCCGTCACATTATAACGCCCCCACGGCTGAAAGAGCGAGCATGTTTGGTGCGACGGAGATTCGAATCCGCACCATTCAGATTACTAGTCGAACGCCTTAATCCACTTGGTCATGCCGGGTCCAGTTTTATAATACCTTCCAGGAAAAACACACACATATAAAAGCAACACGATAGTAAGAAGACGTAAAAGATGATTTTTTTCATGTGTAGATGACATCAGAGCCACTTTTCATGTGTAAATAACATGAGAGCCTCTTTTCATGTATTAGTGAGCACAATTACACAATCTGCAAATTCACTGTCATCGATTTCACTTTCTTTCATCACCTCGATTTTAAAGGGAAATTTAGGAAGACGTCAGCTTGATTGTTTATTTTACATCTACTACTTGGGCTCTGTGAACATCCCTTCTTATTTATGACAGTAAATAATCAAGCATAAATGAAGTGTTATATCAACATAACATACTTTTGGAATAATAAAACTTCATGGCTGTGTTTTAAATATTTTCTAAGTACCTTAAGTCTAGTAGGGTATAACTGTGTTTTGAATGCTCAAGCGTGTTTTTCTTACAGTAACGCCACGTCGGACTATCTGCTGTGTCCACCGAAAGGAATAGAACCCCCCTGATTTTTACGTTATAAATCCGTAGACTTACCCCTTACTTAGATTTTGAATGTTTTCTTAACATTTCAAGTCAAGTAAGGTTTAGCTGTATTTTATTTGTTTTCTTAGCATTTTAAGCCTAGAAAGGTTTAATCGTGTTTCGAATGTTTTCTTAACATATCAATCCTAGTAAGGCTTAACTATGCTTTTAATACCATTTCATTAAATACTATATAATACCATTACTTATAGCAACATCTATATCTATTCATAGTTAAAATAACTTGCGTATTGTAGAAGTGGGAATAATTACGTTTTTGTGGAAGAATAACGTATCCAAACGTTGAAAATATAAACGTATTTGTAAGAATTCGACTTTACTATTGTTTTCAAGTTATATATTACGTAACATTCGAAGATTAAATCAAGTGTACAGTCATCTGATCTTGGCAGCAACAAGATTGTTTTGATCTGATACATGAAAAAACCAAGTTTGTAATGGGTGGAATGAAAGGACAACGACCTTCGCTAGAATGAGATGTTTTTGGATCTGATACTTGGAAGGAAAAATTTGTTATAGGTGGAATAAAAGAGATAAAACTCACTGTGAGGAATTCTTTATTAAATAGAGAAAACAAGAGACTGAATTACACAGACTGGTGACGGCTAGGAAGAATTATTGCTTTAGTTTAAAGAATGAAATAAAAATTTTGAATTCGTTAAAAATAGTAAATAGATAGTGAGAACCGTTACCCAAAATCAAAATTAGTGACAGTGTTGTTAATAAATGAATAACTATATAGTGACAGTGTTGCTAATAAATGAATAACTATATAGTGACAGTGTTGCTAATAAATGAATAACTATATAGTGACAGTGTTGTTAATAAATAAATAACTATATAATGACAGTGTTGTTGATAAATGAATAACTATATAGTGACAGTGTTGTTAATAAATAAATAACTATATAGTGACAGTGTTGTTAATAAATAAATAACTATATAATGACAGTGTTGTTGATAAATGAATAACTATATAGTGACAGTGTTGTTAATAAATAAATAACTATATAGTGACAGTTTTGTTAATAAATAAATAACTATATAATAACAGTGTTGTTGATAAATGAATAACTATATAGTGACAGTGTTGTTAATAAATAAATAACTATATAGTGACAGTGTTGTTAATAAATGAATAACTATATAGTGACAGTGTTGTTAATAAATAAATAACTATATAGTGACAGTGTTGTTAATAAATAAATAACTATATAATGACAGTGTTGTTGATAAATGAATAACTATATAGTGACAGTGTTGTTAATAAATAAATAACTATATAGTGACAGTGTTGTTAATAAATAAATAACTATATAGTGACAGTGTTGTTAATAAATAAATAACTATATAGTGACAGTGTTGTTAATAAATAAATAACTATATAGTGACAGTGTTGTTAATAAATAAATAACTATATAATGACAGTGTTGTTGATAAATGAATAACTCTATAGTGACAGTGTTGTTAATAAATGAATAACTCTATAGTGACAGTGTTGTTAATAAATGAATAACTACATACAATCATCATCCTGAGAAGAAAATGTTTTTCAGGATAAAAAGGTTTGATTTGATTTGAATTTCGCGCAAAACTACCCGAGGGCTATCTGCGGTAGCCGTCCATAATTTATCAGTGTAAGACTAGAGGAATGGCAGCTAGTCAACACCACCCACCACCAACTCTTGAGCTACTCTCTTACCATCGAATAATGGGAGTGTTCTTCACCTATTACGCCCCAAACGCTGGAAAGGCGAGCATATTTGGTATGACGATGATTCAAACCCGCGACCCTCGGAGTCATGGGCCTTAACCACCTGGCCATACCGGGTCGGAGAGAAAAGGCTCTTACAGCAATTCTAAACTCTTTAAAGAAAAAAATAAATCTAAGTTAAAATGCCAAAACTAAATGCATCACATACATTTTTCCCCTAAAGCTGCCCTGTAACTAACTTCAGTCACGAGTGTAAAGTGATATCACTTATCCACGTGGCAATAGTAATGTAGTTCCGTATAAGCAATATGTAATATAACTGTCCTATGAAATAGTAGCTAGCTTTCGTGATCGAATCTTTCTTCACGAAATAGTCATGTGATAAGGGTGCTCGACTCGCAATTTGAGAGTCGCGGATTCGAATCTTTGACATACAAAACATGCTCGCCTTTTCAGCCGTGGGGGTGTTATAATGTGACGGTCAATCCCAATTGTAGTTTGTAAAAGAGTAGCCCAAGAGTTGGCGGTGGGTGGTGATGAGTAGCTGCCTTTCCTCTAGTCTTACACTACTAAATTAGGGACGGCTAGCGCAAATAGCCCTCGAGTAGCTTTGCGCGAAATTCAAGAAACAAACAAAACAAACTAAGAATAAATCACTTTTGCACACTAGGTTCACGTATTCCAACTATTGCTACTCAGTGGGGTCTACGGTCTTGGAACGTCCTGAACTGATGATCGTATGATACAAGTACACATGTAAATCCATGTTTATTGAGGAACATTAGTACCAGACGATAACATAATGTTTTGTGAAATCCCGTCAACTTTGGAGAAACTTTAACTGAGCTTGAAGTTAACAAACGACTATTCATCGAAGCGTTTCTAGAAAAGTCGACGTAGTGTGACTGCTACGAAGTATAAAATAAATTAGAGATTTATATTTGATTTCAATTGCTAAGGTGGTTAAGAGTAATGTTTACTGTTTAAGGGTGATATGAGTTTATCATAAAAGTAAAAATAATAACGCAAGTCTATATGTAACAAGTTTGCTAGTTTGAATGATTTAACTTGTCTTAAACAGCATATTTGATACTATTTCATTGAAACACTTATAGACTAAAACCTTATATTCCACACTGTCTTTGCTAACGACCCTTTAAGATTGGTAGTGCGACACTTTATCATTCGAGTAATATTAAATGCCAACAAATAAAGAACCTAGACTTACAGATTTTCTTATTTCTATTTCCATGAGTCAATCACCAAATTAGACCGGAACAAGTGTGCTATAATAAACCTTTTAAGAAAAAGGAAACCGACTCGGGAATACTTACACTAACAAAGTCCAGATGTCGATAGAAGTGGTGAGATTATATTTGTGTCTTCAAACCTTCGCTGCTTTGTTCAGTTTCACTGACTAAATTCATAAAATATAAATGGTCAAAGTACAGAAATGATAGCAGTAGTTATCCATCACACAAGATCCAAAGCAGTTACATCGACGTGTGTTTGTGAAAATGTTGCAAGGAACAGCAGACATTTGTTTCTTGTTAGTCTGAACTATTTTTTTGTATGTGAAATTTCAAACCTTTAATAAACGTGCACAAAATTATTAAACTTTTATCATTCAAGTACGAAGACAAGACTATTTACCGTGATCTATACACAAGTTACAGACGAGTCACTTTCGTTCTTTGGGTTGTGTTCTTACTTTTCATGAATTTTTTGTTTCATAAAATCTGCGAAGCATTTATTTTAATTTAGTTTTCAGAACTTAATTTTTTTTCTATCCATCTATTTGTGTATCCTAGGAATGCTGCAAACTCTTTCTTTGTTAGCCTGAAGAGACTTAAGAAGGTCGAAACGTTGTTCTCTGCTTTATTACTGAAAGTGTTAATACCCACACCAGCCGTCCCGGGGTACATTTTTACTTCGACTGGGTTTCCCGTCATCACGAATTATTCATCTATCTATCTATACTTATTAATAATACTATTTTTGCCACTTTATTAAAAATTTATTCACTACTCCCTACTTACGCATATATGATTTTCAAATCTACGCAAAGACAAAAATAGAAAACAGTGTCAAATCCCTTTAGAATCACAACTGGTGTGCAACTGCATAGTGTAGTATTCCAATGACGTCGTAGCTTTCCCGTCTCTTCAAATATGCACCAATACGGGTGAGAACCAACTGTACAGAAACAGACTAACAAAACTGAAGTTATTAGCAGACTAGGCTTAAAGGCGTCTTTAACCTAACTATGCATTCACTGACGGTAGCTCATAATAGGAAGTTAAAACAAATTAAGGTTGCATTTGCAAAATAAGTTTTCGCATAACTTAATCTATTACCTGTCGGTTTTATTCACTTCTTCATTAGACATGCAAGGTTGCAATATACTTATTTATGTAATGCTATAAATACTTCTTTGGGTCTGAGGGTAAGTTTCTAGCCACACAACGCTAAACGTTCTAGTTTTGGTTCATTATGTAGTTTTGGGCTGAAAACAAATATACACTTTGCTAGAAAGTGCGTAAAAAGAACAAATTCTTTATTATATTAGTAAATAAATAATACAGGAAATATCTGTAACTCTATAGCTTCAGAAAAGTGGGTCTTGGCAGGCATACAGTGACATGCTATCATACGTCACACACACACAGTTCTTAGGATTATTGATTAGGTCAAACAACCATATTAGGATAACATTGCTGAAAGTGAATGTTGTATATAGTTTCCTTAATAAGCTTTTTTTCAGTTCATTCTATAAACCTATACCAAAGGCTCACCAAAATATATAAAAACAAAGTTGGCTTAATTAACAATCAAGAAAAAACGCGACACAATTTTCATTAACATTGATTAAGAATAGTTTCCGTCAGCAAAGCTAAAATTTTTCTGTTTGTCTTAGAATTTCAAAGAAGCCTTCAGAAGGTCAATTTTAGCATAGCTGTCTCTAATTTTGTCCATGTGTACTAAAGTGAAGGAAGCTAGTCTACAATAGCCATCGCTAATTTTTTGGCGACACTTGTTAAATCTAATAATGAGGTTTGATCATAATTATTAAAAAGTACCTAAGACCTCAAACTATGGAGTACTCTTTTGGAGGAAGTAAGACGCGAGCCATGAATCTTCAGATTCACCACTTCGGCACGCAAACAACTTGGACACGTCCGGCTCAGCAAAACTAGGATCCTCATGGATTGGTTTTGTTTTGAATTTTGCGAAAAGCTACACTAGGGCTATCTGCATTAGCCGTCCGTAATTTAGCAGTATAAGACTGGTGGCAAGGCAATTAGTCATCACCGCCCACCACCATCTCTTGGGCTACTTTTTTACCAATGAATAGTGGGATTGACCGTCACATTATAAAGCCCCCAAGGATGAAAGGGCAACCATGTTTGGTATGATGGAAATTCGAACCCGCCACCTTCGAGTGAGTCGAGTGTCTTAACCACTTGGTTATGCCGGGGAGAATTCCGAAGATCTCGTATCATTAAAACCAATTCTATTTTCAAAGATTTATTTACGAAATAAAAAATTAACCTTTAGTATTTATTATTTATTATTTCAAATATATTTACATTTTTAATTTTTTTCGGCATGAAAATTAACATTTCTGTTGTATTTAATAAGAAATGTATTATAAAAAAATTAAAAAGAATAAAAATGTACGAGTGAATAAAAGCCAAATGATTAGAGAGATTTCGAAAGATTTCCAATTTGCCCTCGAAGAAAAAAGGTTCACCTTTTGAGGGCGCTCAGGTTATAATGTTTTTATTTATTTCTATAAATACTTTTTGAACCTACGTGTTTTTGTAACGTCATGAGAACTTTATGGATAACACAACTGAAATGTAGTATTTATTGAAAACAATAAATCAAACGATCTATTGGTTTTTAAATCCGTTTTACTTTATCATGGCCCCTGCTAGTACAGCGGTATGTTTCTGGATTTACAACGTTAAAATTAGGGGTTCGATTCTCCTCGGTGGGCTGAGCAGCTAGCCCTTTGTGGCTTTGCTATACGAAAAATACACACACATACTTTACCATGTTATAAAGTTGTCTAAATTAATTAAGGTATGTGATATTTCGTCGAATTTATTATTCGATGTTATACAACTGATCAATTGTTTAATAATCGTGTATATACAAATATATCAAGATTTCTTTAACATATATACAAAATCAAACATCTTTCTTTATGTGTAACGTAATAGTTTGATCAAAATTCACTTTATATTTGTTTTTTCGATCTGCAGTATTTGTAGGATGTCCCCTAAAACTTCATCACCATTTCTTGGTGATTTCTGGAGACGTTTGTGTAATTTATTACGGAGTACATTTCTCTGTTTTTCTCCTCCACATGTGGATGATTTTTCTAATTACTTATTTCAAGACTGTCTGACCTTGCTGCGATTCGACACCGTCATACTTCTAGCTTGTACTCCGAAACGCTAAATGATGGCATAAATTAACAAGAACTGGGGTCGTTGTCCATCTAATGAGCCTGTCCTTTCATGACAAGGGACAAACAAGCAATTTTGATGGCCTCGGTTGCTGGATTAATTCAAAATGAGACTTGCCAAAATTCATCTATTTCATCCAAGAAAAACATGGTTATTACGTAATGTAAATAGTTCATATTTATCTCAAGAGAATAAGAAAAAAACTGCCTCACATTTCTCAATTAACCAGGCATCTGTTTATGTGTAACATCTTCTGTTGGGAAACCAATCAATGTATTTGGTGTGAGTATGAGTCTTGTGGTAAACATTTGTTACACTTGTTACAAATTCGACTGACTTATGAACTCATATAAATTGAAGCCAATGAAAGTAAAATGATGTCAATGTTAGCGTTTTGTAACAAATGTGAACTAGAAAAGTGAAACAACTTGCCTAGAAATGATTGAACTTGTTTGCTTTGTCTTGAAGCACAAAGCTACGCAGTGGGCTATCTGTAATATACCCGTTGTGGATATCGAAATCCAATTCTTAGAATTATAAGCCCTCAGACTTATTGCTAAGCCACCAGGAAACAATTAGATGCATGTAAATAATTAATCTTGAAAATATATTTAAAGTGGATAAATGTATCTATCTTGTAAATAAGCATATCATATGTATAAACCAGCATATACATATATATATATATATTTCTACAAATAACTGGTTTAAATATAAACTATCAAATAAAATACAGAAATGAAACCTGAAAGTATGAATATAATTGTACAAATTAAAGTTTTTTCTAGGTTTGATTACCATCGTATCTAGTATTGTTTTCCTCCTTAAACTAAGTGTAATTGCAGGCTAGTTGGTATAAATGTAAACTGTCTGATACAATTTTAGTTTTATGGTAGAAATTAAACTAAAGCAAGCCGGCTAGTGCATGTATAAATCAGGTTGTGTAAGTGTTAACTAACTGATTTAACAGTCTGGTACAATTTCAGTTCCATAGTAGAAAGGAAACTGCAGCAAGCAGGTTCATGTATATATAAATCAGATTGTGTAAGTGTTAACTAACTGATTTAACAGTCTGGTACAATTTCAGTTCCATAGTAGAAAGGAAACTGCAGCAAGCAGGTTCATGTATATATAAATCAGATTGTGTAAGTGTTAACTAACTGATTTAACAGTCTGGTACAATTTCAGTTCCATAGTAGAAAGGAAACTGCAGCAAGCCGGTTCATGTATATATAAATCAGATTGTGTAAGTGTTAACTAACGGATGTAAATGTAAGTTAAACAATATGTGTGTGTAATTATCCATTCAACGTTACCCAAACTGATACAAAAATTACTTCAACTGGAATGAGCATAATGTATGTCAAGTTCCATTTAACAAGTTAGTTGATATAAAATACTACAGGTGATGTAAACCCTTGCTTGATTATTTCTTTCAGCGCAAAATTATTACAGGATTATCTAAGCTGAGTCCATCGCTGGGATTAAGTACATAATTTTAGCATGATAAGTCATCAAGCTTATCGTTGATTCACCAGTGGATGACAGAAAAATGCCAACCAGCATCTGTAAATGTTATTCAAGTAGTACTGAATATAACCGATTGAAATGAAGCCTTGGTAAGTAATGTGTTATAAATTATACATCAATGGTATGAATGTAAACAACCTGGTACACATGATATACACGGTAGAAAACCTATTTAAATGCATCACAGAAGACGTAAATAAATCAATCGAACATAAAACAATCCAGCAATTCATATACATTTCGAACATCTTTTATATTTCTAAGACAAATTACATGAATGTTGACACAAGAGGCTTGTGTAAATATAAAAAGGAATGAACTAAATGTGAACCTTAAAATATAAATATTTTAGTATAAGTCTAAGCTAAATAGTAAAAACGTCTGTCAATTGGAATAAATACAATACTATTAGACTAAGTGTAACTCGTTTACTGAAACTATAAGCCATTTGCTATAAATGCTTTACAAACTAGTTTAGATGTAGCCTATTTGATCTAGATGTAGGAGAGTTGCTATATATTATGCATTTAAGACAACTGGTATAAATGTAAATGTATAATAACATACACGTATATCTGCAATTTTCAAGTTAAGGACCACAGAACATGAACATGATTTTATACTTCAGAACTGTTAATAGAGTATTACTAAACTTTACTGAAATATATAACAGCAGGTACTCCTCCCGTTCATATTATATTAAAAACTCCTGTTACACCGAAAATCTCGTCCTTTCAGCCCTGGGGCATTATAAAGTGAAAATTAATTCTACTATTCGTTGATAAAAGAGTAGCTCAAGAGTTGGCGGTGGGTGATGATGACTAGCTGCTTTCCTTCTGGTCTTACACTGCTAAATTAGTGATGGCTAACGCCATCATGAAGCTTTGTACGAAATTCAAAAGGCAAACAAACAAGTTCAAATCAGTAACCACAAGGTTGTGCAACCAAATACAAGCGTTCCATTGAAATAATGAATTGCATACATATATGCTAAATAAAGTGTTGTCGTTAGTTAACGAGCGATTGTTCTATGCAGAGTGCTATAACATGCGATTTATCACATTTTCTTTTTGAATTAACTTTATTTATCTTATATTTGATAAAGTTATTCATAAATAACTTAAAAAAGTACAGCGTTTTGAAGTTTAAATATGAGTTGTTTCATTAAAAAATAAATATTCTCTCGAGACACCCATATTAGCATTAATATATTTAGAAATATTTTTGTTTTTTCATTACTCATGAAAAGTGATACAAGTATACAATATTTATTTTAAGACAACTAGTTCTTCTTCAACTTAATTCAAGTTGAATTGATGCGGTGTGGAAAGACGTAAAGTATAGTGTTTTGTAATTTATTAGTTGGATGCCCTGATGTATAATGCGATTTATAATTTGAATTATTTAGAATTAAAAAGCAATAAGTCCAAATGTTTGACGACATTGGTTTGGTTTGAATTTCGCGCGAAGCTACACAAGGGCTATCTCCGCTAGCCGTCCCTAATTTAGCAGTGTAAAACTAGAGGGTAGATAGCTAGACATCACCATCTTTCGCCAACTCTTGGACTACTCTTTTACCAATGAATAATGGGACTGACCGTCACACTATAACGCCCCCACGGATGAAAGAGAGAGCATGTTTGGTGTGTTTTGATGACATCTTTTCAACTGCGCATTTCCAGTGTTTGAAAGGCTTTCCACAGAAATAAAGGAATTTTGTTTTGTTTTTAAATACTGAACTGTTTAAACTGTAAATGACGACATCGACTACATGCTTTAGTTCTCAAAAAGTAATTATTAAATGCTTTCCAGTTATATTTGCATTAAGTATTTCGAAATATAAATTATGTTTAATATTAGAACACCACGTATATCATATCATTCTTTATAAAGGGCATTATTTTGGAAAGCTGTTAAATAATTAGAACATATAGCCTGTGTTTTAATAAATACTACATTATATTCAGTCTTTACGTGCGTGATCATCCATATGAATATACAATAAGGTTGTTAAAAACTGGGCGCCAACGCAAAAAAAATATTCAACACATAGACTTCGTGTTCTAGTCCTAAAAAATAATTTTTTAAATGTTTTCCCGCTACACGTAATTTGGGTAATCCTAAACATAAGCTGTATTTTATATCTAAATACCTATATCAGGTTTTATAGAGCGTATTATTTGGAAAGTTGATAAATAACAGAAACATGTAGCCTGTTTGTTTTCATAAAGAAGACATTTTCTTCAGTCCTTACGCTAGCGAACATCCATATAAATCTATAACGAGGTTCTTAAAAACCTGAGCCTTCAAGGAAACAATATTTTACTGGTGAAACTGTGAATGACCACATTGACTCCACACTGCCGTTCTCACAAAAATTACAATTTCCTCAATGTTTCACACTTCTCGTACACCGTATTATTGACTTTGTTGATTAACCCTGTAGTTTCATAACGAAGACGTTTTCTTCAGTTCTTATACAGACGAACATTCGTATTATTGTATAATAAGGCTCTTAAAAATTCCGAATATAAAATATCAACAACATGAGAAGTTTATAAGTTAGCAAAATTCATACTTACAGATGCTCTAAAACAAGTATCCAGAAAAACAATGTATAGAACTTGTTTAAGTATTTCATTTTTTCCAAGATTCACTTCTACAGATATAGAACAACATGACTCTACCATCAAAGTCAAAGTAGAACTAAAAACAAGAATAAAGGAAAATTTTCTACCTCACTTAAATACGTGCATTTATCAAGTTTCTATTTGTTACCCTTGAGATATATACCGTTTCAAGAAAGGTGTGGCTTTAGCTCCAAACTGATTTCAGTTGTCGACGTTAATGCATTGGTTCTTGGTTCTTTTTCCATGACAACCTTTCATTCACAAGAGTTTTTCACTTAAAACATAGTCGAATTTACCGATGGTGGCGCTACGTATATCCCAACTGACTGTTTTCAGTTACGAAGGTTACTTGTGTCGACAGTGAGAACTCTGTGCTGTCGACTGCCACGCGCTTTTCGGTGACTTAGTGTTGAAACGAGTCAGACACGCACAATATACTTATTATACGTATATTTTGTCTGAATAGATTTTTAAAATGTGATTGTGGCAGACAAAGAAAAATAATCAAAACATGAACTCACCGAAAGGCATGTATTGGATCGTATTCTGTCTCTCTGTTCTGGCGGAAGGTAAGAATGGCAAAACATCTACCACTGTTAGAAAATCTTTAAAGACTTTTCCAGCTTGAGTTACATTCGGTTTTCCTTGCTTGGCAGTAAATCAAATATATAGATCATATTGATGTGTCTGTAGCCTGAGTATCATTATATTAACACTAGTAATGTGATTCAAACGTAGCTCTCGTTGGAATATATTAAGTTTATAGATTTGAATGACTTTTTTTTATAAAACAGAATCTAAACTTGCTATTTATTCTTTTATTTTAAAATTAAATCTAATGAGTATATGGATGAAAAACTATAACGCACTGCAAAAAATACAATTTTTCTTATTGTTTTTAAGTGGAAAACGAATCTCGTAGCAAAAAGCTCAGTTTTTTACACGAGAAACATGAATCAACACCAAAACTAACGTTATATAAAATCATATTACACACTGATGTTGGAAGTACGCATTAGAACAACACAATACACGAGTAGTTTGAAATTACTGGAAAAATAATGAGACGCAAGCTTTCTCGATGTTTCTGGTCGTTTGTTTTGGTCAAACCTCCCAAACGACGTTTAATAATTTGATTTCTCTATTTTGTATCGATTTTTGTTTTGCCTACTTCAAACTAAATATTTAATTCTAAAAAAAATACTATGAAGTTTTGTGAGAAAAGTTTCAATACAGATTTCTTGTTGTTTTCGCATGTAGTGATTTTGATGTTTTCATGTTCCACCGTATTAATGTGAACGATTCTTGTGGATTTCACGTATCGTGATTTTCATGACTGTCAAGTTTCACTAATTTTAAAATCTTTCTTGCTAATTTCATGTTCTATGTTCCATTTTTGTGATCTCTACGTCTAAGGTTTAAAATGTTTTTTTAGGCATCATGAAGTGCGTATCAAAACGATAGATTCATCAGCACATTTTAATACTGCAGTCAAAATGAAAACGAAAAGCAAGAATAAATAATTATTTTCGATATCATATGATACGTGCGGTTATCCAATAGTATTGCAAGTAGCTTTATCAGGACTTCTGAGTTGAGTTGTGAATGTTTCTTGTGTATGATTCATATACGGGTTTGTAAATATTGGTTATGGTCTAATGTATCAGGTTTTTCATGTTGTAACTCTTGTGCGTGTGTGTGTATTTTCTTATAGCAAAGCCACATCGAGCTATCTGCTGAGCCCACCGAGAGGAATCGAACGCCTTATTTTAGTATTGTAAATCCTTGGACATACCTCTATACTAGCAGGGGGGCGAACTCTTGTGCGTCAGGTTGTAAATGTTTTTTAAGTTATTTATGTATATGTCTACAAATACCTCCTATGGTCTTCTGTTTTACATGGTTTTGCTAGTCTTACATATGGGACTGTAAATGTTTATTGTGATATTTGTGTGTGAATTTTTAAATGTGTCATATCAAATTGCGTATGCATCTTATTGTTCACATACGTTATATTTTAGTTGTTTCTCTTCAGCTTTGAGAGTCTGGTTTTATGTGATTTTTGTGACACATACAGAGTGACCTGTAAACACGTTTCGTGACTGTCACGTTTTACGCTTCAAACACTTGTTATTTTCATCCATTAATTTTTTTCTCATTTTCGTCGCATTCTAAGTCTTCATAAAAATAATAATGTTCAATGTTAATCTGCTGAGGTTAAACGGCTTGTAATGTTCGAAATATATAAATATTTTTGGTAAATATCTGTAGTGTTTTTTTTCAATTAATAAGCGTTTATTACAGTTATAGCTTTCGAGGTTTATAGTATGTCAGCTGTAGCAAAACCAACAATATATACTTTCTATTCGCGCGTCTTGTTAGTTTATAAGAGATAGGCAAGATTCTAGAAATTACAGCTAAAATAATAATACTGACGTACGTTAGTGATTTCGCACAATATATATTATTGATTCTTACACTACAGAATCGTCTACAAATTTAGTGAATAGGCGGGAATTTCACAATATACATTTAACAATATAAGTTACAATCATTTCTAAATATATACTTAAATGAAACAAACACTGATGTTAAAATAAATATATAATAGTAACTCCGTCACAATAGTTACTACAAACCAGCATCATTTTACTTTAGTTGCATGAAGTATTTAGATGAGTTTGAGAGAAAGCATGTTCCAATATTTATAATTAGGATATATATTTATGCATGTAAATATTCAGTTTTAGAAACTACTAATTCTTACGACCATGAATATTGAGATTTATAATTCGTGTCTTTGATGCTTATCAGTATAATGACAAGTGTCTTCAAGGTTGTTGGTGTTAACCTCGCATGAACAGATATAACGCTTGTTCTGATAATTATGAATATAAGTATCTAAGATATTAAAAAAATAAATCTAATTCAATAACATGTCTTTGATATTATTTAAAATAAATATGAAAAATTTATATAAATGTTAACTTATAAAGCAACTCGCAGCATAGAAAATTGATTATTTCTTATGAGATCTGTGTGTTGATATTAATTTTATGATAATAGCGACTTATGAAATAAATATTTTTATTGACAGGTTTTAATTACCAATTGACTGTGATTATTCCATTTATAATTAAACTTCTCAGCACTATATTTACAAAACTGGCCCAGTATGGCCAGTTGGTTAGAGCGCTTGTCTCGAAATCTGAGGGTCGTGTGTTCGAATCTCCGTCACACCAAACATGTTCATCCTTTCATAAAGTGACGGTCAATCCCACTGTTCGTTGGTAAAAGAGTAACCCAAGAGTGGGCGGGGGGTAGTGATGACTAGCTGCCTTCCTTCTAGTCTTACACTGTTGAAGTAGGGACGGTTAGTGCAGATAGCCATTGTATAGCTTTACACGAAATTTAAAAGAAACAATCTTTACAAAAAATAATGTATTTTAAGTTTTTCTGTGTCAAAAAATAAATATTCACGATGTCATTCATAATACCGTCTTGTTTGTAATTGTATAAACAGCCATTTTCTATTTCAATAACAACAAGAACGATGATTCATAGATCAAATGAATGGAAAATCTTTTATTCAGAACTCACAATAGTTTGATAGTATGTTATAGTTATAATCGTACTCTGTAAAAAACAAACAAACTATGAGACAACGAAGTATATAAAAAATGTTCATGACTAAAATATTAAAAGAAAAAACAAACAAACAGATTTTTATTTGTTTATTGCGGAATTTCGCACAAAGTTACTCGAGGGCTATCTGTGCTACCCGTCCCTAATTTAGCAGTGTAAGACTAGAGGGAAGACAGATAGTCATCACTACCCATCGCCAACTCTTGAGCTACTCTTTTACCAACGAATAGTGGGATTGACCCTCACATTATAACGCCTCCACGACTGAAAGGAGGAGAATGTTTGGCACGACCGGGATGCGAACCCGCGATCCTCAGATTACGAGTCGCACGCCTTAACACGATTGGCCATGCAGGGCCCAAACAAATAGATCGAGATAAATATTGATAAAACAAAACTAATGTGAAATAAATCGAACAAAGTATAGATTTAATAAATGCGAAAATGAATTATATCAAAATGAAATGTATTGAGAATCAGTGAGATTGAGATATTGGGGTAAATAACAAAGTTTGATAGGCAGTAAAGCGAATCATGTGTAATGGTATATTGGGAATAGTTATAGGTGACATAGGGGTAAACCAGTGGAGATTTGTTTGTTATTTGTTCGTTTTTTGCGCAAAGCTACTCAAGGGCTATCTGCGCTAGCCATCCTTCAATTACTAGTGTAAGACTAGAGGGAAGGCAGTTAGTAAGTGGATGTTTTATGGATAATAAAACGAATTATCTTTCGCTAATATAAAGTATTGGGCATGAGAATGAACGTGATATAGGAGTAAATAAGAAAGCGTTTAACAGTAACAAAATTAAATATAGAGAATGGATGTGCACATAGAAAAGGAATAACTCTCTTCCACTACCCAACAAAAATCTGAAGAATAGCTTACTAGTTAAACCGAAGATAGTTCAATGTAGGAGTTGAAGTGTGAGAAAAGTAAAAAAAAGAATGCAGAGAGCAAATACCAGAACGAAATGCAGGAAGCTAAAGTGAAAAAGAAGAAATCAATAGATTAAGTGAAAAGTAATGGCTATGAGAAATTTTGCACGTGAAAACTGATTTTCTATCATTTAGGTTTTTCAAGAGAGTCAGTCGAGTGAGTCTGCATGTCCCTTTTTGATCTTTTAAAAACTTGCCTTTATTTTATTACAATTTACATGCATGGTTTTTGTATAATTTTCTATAAAGTTTTCCTATGAGTTATTTTAAGCAATATCATACACAAAATGAACAATCGTTGTTATATCACACACAAGATGAACAATCGTTTATCTATCAGACACAAAATGAACAATCGTTGTTATATCACACACAAGATGAACAATCGTTGTTCTATCAGACACAAAGACTTCTTATTCTTCTCGTGTTTTTCAGTTAGTTTAGCTTAGAAGAAAAACAAAAACACTGACAAAAAGAAAACAAGTAAATAACTAGTTGAAAACGAAGTACAAATATGTTTTTTTTTTAATCTGTGTAAAGGCCTAGTAGTTAGCGTCCTGGGATATAGCGTTCAAGATCCGTGGTTTGCGTCCCGTTACCACTATAAGAAATAAAAATCTTACTGTGCAGAGTAGGGCCATTGTTGCATTATAAAAGTAACGGCCATTTACATCATTTGGTAAAAACTTAAAAGAATGGCTTGGTAAGCCTTGTGTACCTTTGTAAGAAATCTCTCCATCTGTTTGTTTGCCTGCCTTATAAATTCGATTATTTCTATTCGTTTCATATTTCTATTCAAATAAATCACCTTTTAAATGCTGAGCAGTTCGACTGTGCTGGTAATAATGTGCATTAGAATAACTAAATTAACTAAAAAAAACAACCGAAATGAAACCAGTTCTATCTATTTAGCTAAGATTTATTAAATGTATAGAACGAAAGATGATATTGCTACAGAATTACTCCCTATAATAGCGTAGAAAATCAGAAAATATTCCATGCATCCGTGTTACAATAACAACGTATTTTAACAACAACAATAACAAAACCGGTGAGAATTAGAAACCGAGAAATTGAAGCGAGTAATGAAATGGTCAGAAATGTGTTGATGTTTGCGATAAAAATAATTCGGAACAAATATGGAGTTTTTATATTCGTGTAAAAAATGACAAGTAGAAAAAAAAGACATTCAACAGTTTCTTAGATAAAGTTTTACTTTCTGTTTAAGTAGTATGTCCTAATAAATGTAAGATTAAGTAAAGTAAGATATAAACAGTTATAAATTTTACATGTCTCATCATAATTTTCTCTTTTTCCCATTTTGTACCTATATTTTGCTTCTTTGTTTGTTTAGTTTCGTACATATCTATACCAGGGCTATCTGGGCTAGCCATCTCTAATTTAGCAGTGTAAGATTAGAAGGACAGGAGTTTGTCATCAACACCCACCGCCAACTCTTGGACTACTCTTTTACCAACGAATAGTGGGATTGACCCTCACATTCTAATGCTCCCAGGGCTGAAAAGGATGAACATGTTTGGAGTGTCGAACCCGCGACCCTCAGATTATGAGTCGAGAGCTCTAACCACGTAGCCAAACAGAACCTCCTACCTGCGTTTCTTTCTTAAAATCTGTATCTTTGTTGATAACAATGAATATCCTATAGTTATTTTGGCTTTGCTTATAATCATTTGTAGTTTCTATGTGAAAGAGTTTGCAGCTGAATCACTTGGCCTGCAATAGAAAGTAGTTATGAACAATAATTATACATTTTTTATTTCGAATATTAATGTAGCAAAATAAAACCGACCAATTATTTTTCTCATTAAACTATTTTACACTGCCCGAGTTGTTTGTTTTTAAAGTTAAACAGAGGTAAATAATTTATTTAACTGGAACTCGAGACAGGAGGTATTCGTATTTCCACTAACAGCAGCATTCTACAGCAGAGTCAGTTACGTATAGCAGGTAACCTTATTTAAGCCGTAGATACAACATTCTACCAAATGTGTCATCTTATCACTTGAATCACTTAAAGTGAGTGACTCAATTTAACATAACGTTTAAGTAAATTATCAGTTCAAGGCACACTTCCTCTCTCAATCTGTTATCTGAATAAATGGATAATCGATACAAAGACACCGCGTATTTTATTTAATACTTGTTCGTTACGGAATAGTCTTATGTTCTACATTAGACAGTTTTATACATTGTTACTGAATATAAGATTCTTAGGATAAGAGTATAATTAGCATAACAAAAACAAACAAACAGAAAACAGTAATATGGGATATGAAATTATAAGAATAGAGATTCTGAAGTTATTTATTGAATTATATTATAACTGAAAAAAAACGTCTTATTCATCATTACAGATTTTTTATGGAATGTTTACTTGCTAATTGGCTCGGCATGGCCAAGTGGTTAAGGCATTCGATTCGTAATCCAAGAGTCGTGAGTTCGAATCCCCGTAACACCAAACTTGCTCGTCCTTTCAGCCGTGGGGGCTTTATAATGTTCGGTCAATTCCACTATTTGTTGGTAAAAGAGTAGCCCAAGAGTTGGCAGTGTGTGGTGATGACTAGCTGCGTTCCATTTAGTGTTATACTGGTAATTGAGGGACGGCTGGCGTAGATAGCCCTCGTATGGCTTTTAGCGAAATTGAAAACATACCAAACCACTTGCTAATTATGAGAAGAATTTTGTTTGCTAATTAACAATAAAACATTTCGGTATGATTTCTTTACATTAGTTAGGTGGATAAGAATGACCATAAATAATATCCTCATTCGGTTTTGTTAGTTTTTTTTTTAAGTTTAAACTTGGTAATTGTTTTAATGTTGGAGATTATTTCGTAAACAGTAGAAGAAGAACTTGTTTTCGACTGAATAATTTGGGCGATTTTGATGTTATTTAAAAGATATAAAACGTGTCTCAGTTTTAAGAAACAGAGCATGTCGAAATATTATTATTTTGATTTTGCATGACTTCAAATATCTGAACCGAAAGGGACAGCGTATGTTAAAATATTAATATTGCGTTTTTACAACATATAATGCGCTTGCGTTTAAAGAAACAGCATATCTGAATAGGGTGTTTACATACTTTATGATTTTGTTGATCAAAGTAAGATCTTTCACAGATTCGTGATTGTTGAGAGATCAAGGATGTGATTTTTTAATGATCTGACGTAGTAGAGTAGTTATTGTGTCTGAACAATAAATCAGAAGCTTCGAGATTTATGTCCTGTAAAAGGCATACTTCACATTTTGTGTGTATGGATTTTTATAAAAGTTACAGTCTAATCTTACTGCTCCTTCACAAAAGAGAATTCCAAAAGTTGGCATTGTGTGTACAGACTAGCTGCCTTCCTTTTAATTCACAATTATGGACACTAAACATAGACAGAGCTTGTAAAGCTCTGTGCAAAACTTCTAGAACGAACACAATAATCTATTTTTATAACGGTTTAGGGTGAACAACAAGATCCACACTTTCTTTTTTTTTGAGAATTTCAAATGATTTGCGAAATTATACAAAGTCACCAGATGGTAATGATGATTGAGAAACCTAAATGCAGGGCAAAGTTTGTTACTATTTCAGTTGCACAAGATAAGAAACTATACTTTGTTAATTGAGTAGTTACTGAAAATAATGTGTTGTTCGTTATTCTTTGCTGTCTTACAAACTATTCTATTGTCTACTTGAAACACACACCTCCAAACATCAACTATTTGTAATGTAAGTCTTGGAACACAGTCCTCCAGCTTCGACAACTTGTGATATAAGTCTTGGAATACTGACCTTCAAACATCAACTACCTTTGATGTAAGTTCTAGAACACAGTCCTCTAACTTCAACTACTTGTGATATGTCTCCTGGAACACAGTCCTTCAACTACTTGTGATGTAAGCCTTCGAACACAGACCTACAAACATCAACTACCTATGATATAAGTTTTGGAACACAGTCCTCCAACTTCAACTACTTGTGATGTAAGTCTTGGAACAAAGCACTTCAAACATCAGTTACTCGAGATAAGTCCTGAAACTTAGTCCTCCAAACTTCAACTATTTATGATGCAAGTCTTGGAACGCAGTCTTTCAAACTTTAACTACTTATGATGTGAGACCTGAAATACAGTTCTCCAGATTTCAGCTATTTATGATGTAAGTCTTGGAACGCAGTCTTTCAAACTTCAGTTACTTGGGATGTGAGACCTGGAACATAGTTCTCCAGATTTCAACTACTTGTTATGCGAAGCCTGATATATAGACCACCAGACTTTAACTATGTTTGATGTAAGGTCATAAAAACAGTTACAAATTTCAAGTAATTATAAATTGAAACGCATACCTGGAATATTGTCTCCAAATTTCAGCGTAATTATTATGTAAAAAGCATACCTGAAAGCTAGTCTCCATTTCAAGTAATTGTTATGTAAGATGTGTACCTGGAAACTGGTTTCTAAGTAACTGCAATTAATAAACTTCTAGGGACAGACATAATAGCAAAAAAAGGCACAATTTTTTTTATTGAAGCCCAAGACTACATCATGGGCTATCTACACTGTGCCAGCCACCTTATTCAGAATTCAGATTTTAGTGCATAAGCTCTCAAGTTTACCGCTGAGACTCTAGGAGACAAAAAAATTACAATATCGGCACAAATTTGATGCATGGCAACATTTGAGCTCTTTCTTTCATAGTTGGTATGAATTTAGTTGCTGACAAACAATTAATTTTCATTTTCCTTGAGTGACTTACCTAAGATCTCGAGTGTAGGAAGCACTGGGTGAAATATTCATTTCAAGTAAATTTTATTTTAAGAAATAACTTCTTTTTACTTATTTGTTATTGACTACCGAAGTCGAGGTACAGTTTAACAACCAGTGAGTTACATTTTCGTACAACGTAGTATTTAAACACAGTCTTTAGTTTGGTGACTCAGAAGTTCACTGCTGTCGGTTTTCCATTTTTAATTTAACAATATGATACAATTTTATCCGACATTTTACGTCGTAGGGGCGTTATAAAGTGACGGTCAATCCCGTTTTTCGTTTGTAAAAGAGTGCTCCAAGAGTTGGCGGTGGGTGATGATGATTAGTTTTTTTTTTCTCTAGTCTTACACTGCTAAATTACGGAGGGCTAGCGCAGATAGCCCTTATGTAGCTTTGCGCGAATTTCCGTATAAAACAAACTGTACTATCTATCCCTAAATTTGAACTGATACATTAGAAGAAGGGCAACTAGAGAACAAACACACTTTCAACTCTTTAGCTACTTCAATAGAATAGATTTAACGATCACTCTTCTAACGCAACTACAGTGAGACCCACGAACAGTCTTACACTGGTAAATTAGGAACGGATAGCGCACATAGCCCTGGTGTAGCTTTCTGAAATTAAAAACTAACAAACAAACCAAAGTTTAGTAATGATTAAGCTCGCCTATTTCAATAATAATCTTCTCCTTTAGTTGTTCAGCTGTAAGTCTGTAGGCTTACAACGCTAAAATTTTGATTTTTATAATAATAAAGTGAGCATATATAATTTATTTTATCATGAAGATAAGATTTCGCGATTTTTATTTCATTCGTAATTTGCGTAACTTTGAAAGTAAGTCTAAGCGTTGTTGTGATATCAAATATACTTAATACATAGATTACTTTTTCCCAATCTCTTAGGTCCCGTCGCATCAAACATGCTCGCCCTTTCAGCCGTGAGGGCGTTATAACGTGATGGTCAATTTCACTATTCGTTGATAAAAGAGTAGCCTAAGAGTTGGCGGTGGGTGGTGATGACTAGCTGTCTTCCTTCTAGTCTTACACTGCTAAATTAGGGACGGCTAGCATAGATAGCCCTCAAATACCTTTGTGCGAAATTCAAAAAACAAACAAAAAAAACAAAACCCAATCTCATAACTATAAATTTCCGTTATAAAAAAATCCAAACCTATATTTCTGGATTGTTACAACATGTTGTAAATTTCAGATGTAACTATGATCTAGTTAAATATTAAACTACATCTGACTTGAGCAGATGAAATACTGTAGTCATCTCATTGGTAAAATTAGATTTATGGTACATTACTGCTGCTTTAAAAATAGTTTGTTTTTCTCTGTCTTGTTTTAGTAATATTTAATCGGGCAGAAAACGATTAAAAATAAAATAGAAGAATGATAAATTTATAAGCATCGTCGAAATTTTCTAAAAAACATGACTACAATAACAAATGTTGCTTAAAATGCCACGTAACGAAGAAACAAAAAAGAGACACGAAATGTTCTTTTAATTAATTATACCTTCACGGTTTTAATTACTGAATTTCAGCTCTCTCCTTTGATTATTCCGTCATCCGATGTTTTGATTATTATGTACGTTTTAATCCTTATGTTTGCGGTACATACGTATTTTTTTTTCCGGAATGTTGATGTTATTTCATTCAGTTGAGTGGCTTTTTGACTGGACGACGTAAACTTCTTTGGAACTTGTAAAGTTACAAAATATTCTTGAAATATACTTTTTCTGAGCAATACAGTTTCCGGTTTGCATTTTCTTGTAGATTATTGCTGTAATTCTTCAATGTTTTACCCACTCATTAGTTTATTGTTCCTATTTAAAGA
The DNA here is from genome assembly GCA_011833715.1 of Carcinoscorpius rotundicauda. Classification (NCBI taxonomy): domain Eukaryota; kingdom Metazoa; phylum Arthropoda; class Merostomata; order Xiphosura; family Limulidae; genus Carcinoscorpius; species Carcinoscorpius rotundicauda. Next base: position 33,163,885 of record CM022404.1, on the reverse strand, counting down.
AACAGGGATTTAGTATTGAAACAAATTTGGTTTGGGAAGTCATAAAGGAAATGACTTAATGTGGATATATTTAAATTACATAATTTATTATGTTTACACAGTTAGATAGAAGGATAGAGGAAGAGACAGACAGTTAGATAAATCGTCATCATGGCTGGTAAGATATACGACCGTCTAAGTCTAATTATTAATTAGTTGCAGTTTTGTTTGGATATATAGCTAGATTGAAAGAGATATGTCTGTTTTTATGTGTTCAGCATTCAATGACGTAAGCTTTGTGAACGTAAAGAGTAGGGTTAGCGAAAGTCCTGTTATTTATGGCCAGCAACCGCCAATTTTTTTCCCTTCTTTGTCTTGACACCGATGATGTTGCGGACTTCATGCTGAGGCCGCCTCTTAGCTAAGCTGCTTATTTCTGTAAAATATGATTCGGGTGATAAAAGTAGGTCTCCTAATGAGCTGATTAAATAGAAACAACTCGGTGGTTTTGAGACTCGGTTGCACGTGTGCTCTTATCTGAAGCACTAACTGTTTCTAATAAAATACAAGTAGGATCTGTTTACACGTTTCTATTTTTATTATACTCAGTGCATAGTACGTTGTACAGTTGTTTATAGGTTTTTAGTTTTGTTGTCTTATTATACTCACTATATAGTACGTTGTACTGCTGTTTACACGTTTCTAGTTTTAATATACTCACTATATAGTACGTTGTACTGCTGTTTACACGTTTCTAGTTTTATTATACTCACTATATAGTACGTTGTACTGCTGTTTACACGTTTCTAGTTTCTATTGCCTTTTTTCTTTTTAATTTCGCGCAAAGCTACACGAGGGCTATTTGGCTAGCCGTCTCTAATTTAGCAGTGTAAGACTAGAAGGGAGGCAGCTAGTCTTTACCACACACCGCCAACTCTTGGGATACTATTTTACCAACGAATAGTGGGATTGACCGTTAGATTATAACGTCCCCATGGCTGAAACGTCGAGCATGTTTGATGCGACGGGGATTCAAATCCGCGACCCTCAGATTACGAGTCAAACGCCTTAACCCACCTGACCATGCTGGGCACTCTACTTTTTATAAGGTTAGTTACTATACTTTATAACCGTACTAAAACGAACTAATTCCAAATAAAAACACACTTGTAGAAATTAGTATCGCAATTCACGTATAACAGAGTCACAAAACCAGAATCTATTACCCACGCCAAATTAGAGCCGATATATATATATATATATATATATACTGTTTCACTGTGTTCATGCCCACTTTACTTATTTTGCGAAATAAAACTATTTGCTACCAACATAATTCTATTTACAGATATTGATTATTTTAGTGTAAAGATGGATAGATTGCATTGGTATTTCTCTCTTGTACTCGTATATTGTTGAAAGTTATTTAACTTCGTAGAGGCAGAACATCTATACCGTTTCACAGATAGGCGGATAGTATGCAAATACTTAAGAATTTAAATCATTTTTGTTACTTTAACTAGTTTGTGAAGTTTGCTCCGCATTATTGCATATAAAACGATGTATTAAAAGTAAGATAGTGTTTCGTCTGTTGATAAACAACGGCGTGGAAATAAACAGAAAACAACTAATCAGTTGATGTACTTTGCAAGTAACATTATGTTTTACTTAGACTTAGTTTAATTTCATTTTATTTATTAAAATAAGTGAAATAGTTTTATTATTTGTTTTATAATATTTTTTTAACATCAAAATGCATTATGGTGTTTCTGAGACGTGATCGATACATGGAACGAACCTCGAATTTTTGCGTTGTAAATTCCTGAGACTTACTGTCGAGCCATCGTTTTTAATGTTAATTACATTTGTTAATATTGGTGGAATTGTTGGTTTTCACTTAACCAAAACTGGTTAACTGATCGAACCTCGTGAGGGTCATTATTGGGGTTACCAGCGATTAACAGCCGGAGTATCCGCCTGATTATTTAATGTGTTCTAATTATTGTATTTCTTTATATTACATTACAATTTAAATCAATAACGTAACCTTGATCTCTGGGTCTCCATTTATTGTTGACACCCACTGGATGTTGGTACCATTTTCCATGTAGTCACGAGTGTAATTGGTTTATCAAGAACAATCAGTATACTGTGTTTTTAGACATTAAACTTTTGCCACAAGTTTGGTTAAGCTGCGCTATATACACAATGATAATCGTTCAAAGTTTTAGTTCGTGAAGCCTGAGTAACAGTGTTTAGTGTGTCATGTTTTTTTAATGGTCATTGTATGTATGTTCGTTTTTACAGCAAAGCCACGTTGGACTATCTGCTCTGTCCATTAAAAGATTTGTTTGTTTTTGAATTTTGCGCAAAGCTAAATAAAGGCTATTTGCGCTAGCCGTCCCTTATTTAGCAGTGTAATATTAGAGGGAAGGCAACTAGTCATCACCACCCTTCACCAACTCTTGAGCTACTCTTTTGCCAACGAATAGTGGGATTGACTGTAACATTATAATGCCCCCACGGCTGAAAGGGCAAGCATGTTTGGTGTGACAGGGGTTTGAACCCGCGACCCACCTGGCCATGCCGGACCCATCGAAGAGAAAACGAATTCTTGTAATTCTGAAGAATCACTTACCTTTCTCCCATTAATCCTAATAATTGTTGTTGCACGAAATTGCTTGTAGGTCCACAAAATTGTTGTGAACAGAACTACTAGAAAAGAACGTGGATATACAAAAGTTAAAACAAAAATATTATCTAAATTGCAGCTTGTATCACTAACTGATCCATATTACGGTTTGTATTACTAACTAACGTTTGTTTTTTGTGCTTTTTACATAGAAAATCAATGATTTCATTCGATTTCTTTAATCAGATCTAGATTTAGGCTCTCTGTTAAAACATTGAAACAGAACTTTCGATGTCCTATGGTATATTGACCTCACAGCTCGGTGGGAGGGCGAGCATGTTTGGAGCAATGCGGGCGCGAACCCACAACCCTCGGATTACGAGTCGCGCGCCTTATGCGCTTGGCCATGCCGGGCCATTTAATATGCACAAACTAATTTCGCGAGAGAGTGGTTTCGGTAGATTAACCTACTGTTGGCGAGTAATCAATTGGAACTTATATTAACTGGTAATAAAACAATTGTTTAATGGGATTCATATAAAAGATAGTGAGTAAACTGGGATAAAATATGTCTCTTTAATGACTTAAAATTACTAATTAACTCAATTACAATAGTTTGAAATGTTAATAAACAATGGTTACTTTTTGATTTATCTTCTACAAACAGCATCATATAACTTGTGTGAGGCTGCAAAAGTTCGAATTGTATTAGAGCAAACAGGCTGTCGGCAAATATTAGAAGTCTAAACAAAATGGTTATTAAAACAGAATAAGGCGGGATGAAACGAGTTATATATACTTTATATCATTTGAGTTAGTAAAGAATTAACTTGTTCATATAATAACATTTACCATATTGATTTGAAGTTTTCAAGATGCCTTTTTTACTTACTTTATTGGCGATTAAATTCCATTATACCACTTGGACATGGCAAGTTCTAATTTTAAAGTTTTATTTAACTAAATATATGATATGCTGATAATATTAAGGCAACTATTTCTATAACAAATATTAAACAGTGCTTTGCAACGAGCTCCCCATTAGTACAGCAGTAAGTCTACGCATTTGCAACGCTGATATTAGGAGTTCGATTCCCCTCAGTAGGCGCAGTAGATTGCCCGATGTGGCTTTGCTGTGAGAAAACACACGCTTTACAATGAACCGTCATATCTTTCCCAGAGAACGTTTCACAGCGCAATCTACAGATAAAATACAAAAAGTTATTGAGCTTCATTGATTATTAGTGTATTTCAAAAGAAACTGATTGGGAATATTAACTATGGGAGACGTAACAGGTCAATATTCACTGTTGTAAAATGTGGTTGATCTGAATATAACTAAAAAACAATACTTCGTTTTGAAGAAAAAATTAATGAATATTGAACGTTTTGTCGAAATGTTTACAATTATAGCGTTAATTACAAAACTATTAAATATATAAAATTTTATAACAATGCGACCCTTTACATGTTTTTACTGAAAGATTCAGAGAACGTTAGTAACAAAATCAATAGTCACAAACCCATCTTATTTAAACACCACTTTCGTTATATACAAGATTTCACTGACTTATTTATTATTTTTGATGGACTCCATCTTGTTTTCCAACGTATTTATGCACCAGATTACTCGTGAATCCATAACTTTGTCAGTAACACAAATGATTTTTAAGAAAGAGTACAATCAAGTAGCAAGAATTGTTAATTCTACTAATTGCTGCTAGGGTTTCATAAGCATTTCATGTAGAAATTGAGCAGCTTTACCCTTTTTTGACAATAATTTACGCTGAGAGTGGTATAATAAGTAAATACACAAATTGTTTGTTTGTTTTTTGAATTTCGCACAAAGCTACTCGAGGGCTATCTGCGCTAGTTGTCTCTACTTTAGCAATGTAAGACTAGAAGGAAGGCAGCTAGTCATCACCACCCACTGCCAACTCTTGGGCTACTCTTTTACCAACGAATAGTGGGTTTGACCGTAACATTATAACGCCCTCACGGCTGAAAGGGCGAGCATGTTTAGCCCGATGGGGATGCAAATCCGCGACTCTCGGATTATGAGTTGATCGCCTTAACCCATGCGAGACCAAATACATAGACACTCTTAATGTGATGCAACACAGTGCTGACAAACTATTTTTGTTAGATAAAAAAACTTCATGATTAGACGTAAATTCATTATGTTAGAAACTGAACTCATTAATACCTTGGTTTCTTCTTTAGTGAAGTTTCTTTTTGCTTTACAATACATTTAACTCTCAGTAATAAATGAGCGAAATATTAAGCGAAATAACCAAAACATTTCCCCACTTTTTCTCGTCATATGATAACAATACATGTTAAAATTTATTAACTATTTGGTATTGTTATTGTTAATCTGAATGTTAACTTGTAAAACCATGGGTTAAAAGGCCAAGTCTGAGACTCAAAGGCGTTTCTATAACTATTCCTAATTTAAAACTATTGACCAGGTGGAGGCAAATCTCTCAGCAATAACTTTACTCTCACCTAAACGACTCCCCTTAGTGCAAAGACTGACTGTCTTTGTGTTACGTAGTATAATTTATCTCGGATGAGCCTCGACTTATGTACGTTAAGTATTACAACTTCAAATAGGTGAAAATTTAAATTTATAAGTTAATTGAATGTCCATATATATCAAATTTATGATATTTGCCAACAAGACTGATACACGTAATTTTCTTTCTTAACACAAATATGTTTTAATGTACAAACAACAATACAATTTATAATAACGATTATTACAAATAATGATTTATGTACAAACGTTTTACAAACTTACAAGCAATACTGGGTCTTCTATATTATTTGGAACTTAATATTTTATCGACAGTTCGCGACGAACGAATTAATTCTATGTTAATATAGGAACAGTTCACTTAAAGGGTGAACTATCTCTCACTTCTCACACATGAATTTTTCGCAGACAAAATTACTTAGTGCCCTCGTAGAAATATTAACCTCCGTAGTTAATTCACTGAAGTTAAGCGGCTGGTAACGTTCGAAAGCTATAAACGTTTCTGGTCAAAATATCTTCACTTTCCGATTTATAAGCGTAAATCACAATTATAGGTTTCGAAGCTTGTAGTATACCAACTGTAGCAGACCAACAACATTAAAGTATCTCTCCGCGTGTAGTTTTATGAACTTTAGGCGATGATTTTGATAGTATCATTTAGCATCAATGTAAAGCATATATTAGTAATATTCTACAAATTTAAAGAATAAGTGCTAATATCTCAACACATACATAACATTGTAAGTTACGTGCGTTTCTATAATTCTATATATTAAAATGAAACAAACACAGATATTAAAATAAATATATAATATTAAGTTCGTTACGACTGTTATAACATACCTTCAAAATTCAGAAGTTTGTTGTGGATGGACCTTTGGAACAAACAGCATCCTGACAAATTAATCATTACGTTTCACGTCAGTATAATATAAGATTAGAATCAACCAAGAATTTTTCAAGCTTGCGATGCTAGTTTACGTTTAAGAGTTTTCAAGTAATAAAAGTGAACAAATGTATTTTATGTACTGTTGATAATAGTAAAGAAAGAACGTATTATGTGAAATATTGTAACAAAGCTCCAGAATATACCTTTATAGGATGTTTGGATTTTACGAAATTGCCGAATTTCCATGCCAAACACAATTCCACATTCATGGAAAATTAATCCCTTACCAAGCAGGGAGTTCAGTGTCCACATCAAAGAACGTTGGTTGAATACGATGGGAGGAAAAGTATTCATCTCACCATGATGGACTGCGATAAGAAACGAAAAACGTGTAGGTTTCAAAGAAATCGATTTGTGTCCAGATAAAGTTGTAACCCCTAGAAGCTTAGCAACAAACACGAGAAAAGCAGTAGAAACAGTGGTAATATGTAGCGAAGCAGTGGGCAAGAGTGAAAAAAGAAAGTGATATGGAAAGAAATATTATGAAGAAACTAGCATTACAAAATCAATGCTAAAGTATACATGTTCGATATATGCGGATGAAATATAGTGAGATTGAAAAAAATGAAGGAAAAACACCATAGAAAAACGTGAAAAATAGAATGATGAATAAAAGGGAAAAATGTGATACACAAATAAGAAAAACATGGATATTTTATAATCGAATATCAAAACAGTATAACTCGGAATTTCCTAATGTCACAATATTGTTATTGAAAATGACGGCATGTATTTGTTATACATTCAAAATTGAAGATGTTTCTTGGCAAACATTTTACTTATCATGCTCACTGCAAAGTGAGTGACGTAATTTAATTCTTAAAGTCATTTTCTTTACATACATGTCTTATTATTATTACAGTAAACTATTTTTGTTCGATTCTAAACGAAATGTTTTCTGAGCAACCTAACAAAGCGTGAAAATTATATTTAATTTGATTATTATGAGATTCGAAACTAAAACTAAGTATCATTGCCTATGGCATTGTACAACAAGTTTGAAGATGATTGTTTTGTTTTGAATTTCGGCCAAAGTTAAATAAGAGCGATCTGGGTCAAATGTAATTTAGCAGTGAAAGGGGAAAGGCAATTAGTCATCACCGTCCAGCCGTCACGTTATAACGTCCCATGGCAAAAAGGACGAGTATGTTTGATGAGACGGGGATTCGAACTCACGATTCTCAGATTGCGAGTCGAGCGCCCTAACCATCTGGCCAGTGTGAGGATGAAACGTTTTTTGAAAGTTGGTCTACCCAGTAGGTTCGCGTAGTTTTACGGACCTGCAACTCTAAAATCTGTGGTATTATTACCTGCATTGGGCAAAGAGTAGAAAGTCTATTGCGTTGCTTTACCCTAAAAACTCCTAAAGTTGATAACATATCTAGTTTACCATTTATAAAACTAGCACTCGTGAGGAGAGGAAGTGATTTCGAGGACCACGAATCTCGCTACATTGACAACTACATAAGTACCTGTATTGGCTATCCATTTGGAGTTAGTTCTAGTCGCATACCATTTTGAGTTACAAAAACTAAACATTGGAAAAATGATTTCTAAAGAATGTTATTAACTAACTCAACGGATTGGTGTATTGTTTGTCTTATCTGACTGATTCCAGTAGCAACTCAATTATAAGTTGGAACCCCGAATATTCCTCAACTGGTGGGGGGCTCTGTCCATAGCCCATTGTGTAGCTTTGTGCTTAATTCAAAACAACAACAACAATTTAATATCGAGTAGGGTTTAGGCCAAGAAAGTGTCTCATACTTCAATAGGTAAATGAGTTAGAACAAAGAAATGTCTCATACTTTAGTAGGGAAATGAGTTAGATCAAGAAAACGCCTAAGATCCACACACATTAACATTTTACAGTTCATTCAACAGAACTAGTTAAAAATCCAATGCATTCGGACTTAATGTAGGTTTAGCCCCCTTAGTGGCATAGTGGTATGTTTGAAGACTTACAACGCTGGAAATAGGGTTTTGATACCAGTATGGGATAGATCACAAATACCCAATTTTTCAGCTTTGTGTTTAACAAACAAATGCTTGTTTTTGAAATCTCTCACTGAGAGAGTGGTAAGTATACGAAATTATAACATAAAACTCAAGGGTTCGGTTTTTCTTGGTGGACACAGTAGGCAACTTGATATGGCTTTGCTATGAGATAAAATAAATACTCAATAATTTTTAAACGCCCTCTATACATAGGAATATGACATCAACGCTTGGTATATTACAGTTAGAGCGTTTGACTCGTAATTTAGGGGTACAGGTTCGAATTCATACGTTATTAAACTTGCTCGCCCTTTCAACTGAGGGGGTGTTACAAAGTTCTGGTTAATCCTAATATTCGTTGACAAAAGAGTATCTCAAAAGATGACGGTGATTGGTGATTACTAGCTGTCTTTCCTCTAGTCTTTCATTAATAAATTAGGAAAGAAATTCAAAACAAACATAATAACAACTTTTTATCATATACAAAAATTGACCACTCATCTGTCACGTCAAAAATATATTATTTTTTTAAAAATGCAGCAACTACTTGCCTCGAAAATATGTATTTAGTTCTTTTCCAAGATGATATAAGAACGTATGAACTGCATGGTTTGGAATAATAAAGTAAGTTTCATTTAACTAAAGATCACAATCCAAACACATTTTCCATGCAGAACTTTTCAGGTAGAAAATCCTTTAAAAAATATTCGCCATTTCTAAACTAGTAATTAAATAGCACAAACAGCAGCACATAGAGGTCGCTTCTGCTAGTTTTCCAAAATTAAATAAAGATGTAGCAGTTACATGTTTTGGATGAACAAAACACAGGCCTAAGGTCACCCAAGATGAAATAATAACACGACGAAAGTTATTTCGGTATATATATATAAGCGTATTCCTGTCGTTCGCCACGTCTCAAAGAATCGTGTGCATAGCAAGGATGGTACGTATATCTCTAACTGTTGTGAAATTAAATGAAGTATTAAATAAATAATGGATCTAAAGACGGTACGTTATCTGAATAATCGCAGACCTCTCAGTTAGTACGAAGCACATGAGTGAATAACTTTAATATTTTGAAGACAGTGAACAGAAGTATCTTGGGAATTTTATTACCACTAGGTAAATAAAATCATCCAGCCTGTAACAGAAGATCCACTGGATATGGACCTCAATACATAAGTTATTGATCTAGAAGAAAATGGATAAAACATGTGAATAAATCCATATTGGGTGAAACATTCAGTTTTACGGTTACATCAAATGACCTATCTGACTGAATTTTTTTTATATTTTTTTTTTACAGAGTTAAGTAAACGTAATAAACAGAAGCGGAAATTTAATTCTAAACATAGTTTTTAAATTTTTGTATATTAATATTTTGGAAGATAATACCGCTGAGGTTTGTCTACTTTTTGTTAGCAAGTGAGGTTTTAGCTGCGAGTAAGGATTATATAGCGAGTGAATCTGTGTGTCCTTGAATTGCTTCCGGGGTAATTACCAGTTTTGATAAGATATAAGCGAAACGTAAAATATTCTGCATGCTGTTTATAATTAAAATATGATTATTTAATTATTGAGTTTTCTAAGCTAGACAGAAGTGCTACGCATTACTCTTTAAGGATTTAATAAAAAAAAACCTTTTTATAATGATTGCCAGTTTAGGTAAGTTTCATTTTGCGAACTTTGCCGCAATTTCATAAACATTAAATTACATGCACATTAATCACGGTTAGTGAAGTTTTAGTTAGCTACGAAACTCGGACGATTATTTTCGTGTTGTTTATAATTTGAAGATATTTAGAAACAAAACTACGACGCAATACACTAAGGGTAAATGATTGAAATTTAGCCGACCAGCAAATAACTGTCAAAAGATAAACTGAATTTTCAGTTGTACCTTTTTATATTTCTAGCAACTTTTAGCTGAACTGTGGCTGAATCCTAAAAGGTGGCGCGGCTTTGACAGCAACGGAAAAAAAATAGTTTATTAATTTTAAAACTTTATGAACACGTAAATAGTTTGCAGGAATTATAATAACACAGCATCCATATTATGGAATTGAAAACGCAAATAAAAAATATGTCATCTGTCGGTGTACAAAGTGAATAATTTTATTTCGGTTAGCCTTATTGTCTATTATGCAGCCAGCATTACTTTATAATAAATTTTAACATTCAGCGTTTCGAAATATTCATATGCTTATAATGAAATCTCCTCGGCTTTTTGAGATAAACGCAAAACAAGTTAATATAAGATCTTATATAATATTCAAACATGAATTAATATTAAAACTCAATTCCATTTGTTACTGGTTTCATTTCCTATTCTAAAGATCACCGCTTCTTTCGCTTTCGGCTATGAGCAAATGGAATAACGATTAACTATTTACAAAGGAACTATTTTTTTATTTTTAGGTTTTTATTTTACTTGTCTGTTTTCGATTTTTGATGATGAATTCACTAGAGCGAAACAGCGGAAAGAAGAAGAAATAGTCAACTGGATCAAAGTAGATTGAAGTTGGTTATGATCTTGTGGAATTATACGACGACTAATTTAACAACATAGATACAAATATCCCTTCTTTCTATGGTAACGTTTAAGTTTATGGTAACGTGTTAAAATAGACAGTGATTTATCTCAATGTTAATGTAAGTTTTCAGCTAATAACGCGGATTTTTGGGCTTTAAACAGGAGAAGAGTAAAATCTCTGCGAAATGTCTTCCATCTTGACAAGAAAAAATCTGTTAAAACGCCTTTAGGTGTGAAAAAAAGGTTTAGCCAAGAAAAAGTGAAGAAATTACAGGAACGAAATCAAAACTGGCGACTAAACTGGTAGCTACACTGATAACATTGAAATTAATTTTGCAACAAATATTTATTCATTAATTTGGCTGAATTTTTCGTTGAATTTGGGGCATGATGATGGTTAAAACAAAATAATAAACTGATATTAATGTTACCAGTTTTTCCATCAGTTTTGATTTCATTCCTTTACGTCGAATGCTTAATACTTTTTCATGATTTTTTTGGTCAATACGCAGCAGTAAATCATATGATCTAAGAATGTGACACTCGATAGTAACCAACATTAGCATTAGAATCGCAACACTATTATTCTGAACACACCGATACTTTGCATAACCAACCAGATTCTTTGAAATATATCGTGGTAGATTTTACACTGTAAAACAGTGCTAATATGTTCTTTTATAAGAATGCCATAGAATGTAGAGTAACAGCTTCTTATCATCACCCACATGCAACTGATAGAGCCGTATCAAGCATCATTATTCGTGCTAATTGCTTAAGCTGATATCATGTGACGCTAAACTCTCTTTCATTGGGACAATTTCATAAAATTTAATAACTTTTTTGCTGAAAATTTGGTAGTCAGTAATCAATAATAACCATTCACCCGTATGCTTTTTTTAAAAACTTTGGCTATTAACTGTTAATCTAGTTTGTTTAACTTAACCAATACTTATGCATCTGCATATCCTTCCATCTTACTGTTTTGCTGCTCTAAGCCAGATATCTTTAACACGAATAGCGAAAATTTAAAATCTGTTTAGTTTTACTTTTAGCTTTCGTGACTTATTTTGTGCAGATGTGTGCAAACAGTATCGTCAAATTTGAACAGTTTTTGTTAAATAATTTTGTAAAGATATATCTGTGTACGAAAGTTACAGAAAGTCCAGAAAAATCAAGTACGTTTTTCAATCAAAGAAACTTTCCGTACTTTTGGTGCAAAGAAAAGAAAAGAAAAAGTTGAAAGTCAATGTAAATTAGAGATGTTATATCTCAGGTGTTTCTTAATGGATTGCCTTTAAACTTGGTATGCAAACTAAGAATCTAATAGAGAATATCAACTGAGGAAATACTGAGTTAATCTGGATTACCACAGTCCAAGTTAAAGAAGGTAGAATATCGCTAAACTACCACTCCTGTTAATAACACAGATTGTTTTGGCTGCACAACACATTACTGTGTGTCTTGAAAGCGAGAAAGAGAGAGGGAAAAATTATTTTTGTTATATAAAGCACAACATATTTATAAAAGTTTGGAGTAAGATTGATTCGGTAATGAAGAAAATCTTTTTATAAATGTACGACGTTTCGACAAAGCTACGTACTTGAGGATAACGTAATCCGTTTGGTTTATGTTTAACATTTTGGATATTATTTTCCTTTTTATCAAAATCAACTCTAATTTTTCAAACTTTTATTTTCTAATAAGTAGGTTCCTTGCCATCAAATACCAATTCAACGCTGAGTTTATATTATGTGCGTATTTACTATATATTTCACATACACTCTTTTGGAAGTTTTTTTTAAAATCATATTATTTATTGTATTTGGAAGTGTTTTTAATGGGGAATACAAATAAAATGTTTGAAAAATTACAGTTGATTTTGATAGAAAGAAGAAAATATCCAAAATGTTAAACATAAACAAAACGGAAAACTGAGAAGGAGGTGGTTGAGACGTTAATTAAAAGTTAAAAACAACTTAATACTGACAGATATAAAAATAAAATAAAAACTAAAACCAGAAAGAACGGTAATATGGACAAATCAAAGGTTTCTTTAAAAAATGGGGGAACTTATAATAATTAATTATTGAAAACGTGTGTTTACATTAATGACTGCCTTAGATGACAGTATTTCGCAATGTAAACAGGTAAACCTGAAGATATATTACATGTTGGTACTAAAAACAGTAAGTACCTTTATGAGAAGTTTCATATTAAATCCGTTAAACAATGAAGCCCAAATAAGGAAATTAAAACTGTAAAGATATTTTAGCATGCAGTCTTATTTTCATCCCAATACAGAAATAAGCCAAATAAGTACAAAGAACAAACGGTTCAGGTACTGGTTCATTCATTCTTTTTATTGGTTCCAAATCAGATGAATTTATACTTACACCGTGATTGCATGATTTATAAAGAGTAACAGCTTGTTTGTTTTTTTAGAATTTCGCACAAAGCTACTCGAGGGCTATCCTGTGCTAGCCGTTCCTAATTTAGCAGTGTAAGACTAGAAGGAAGGCAGCTAGTCATTACCACCTGATTACATCGTCAGGTTCACAAACCGAAGAAGGTCGAAACGTTGTTCACTCTTCTACGTAAAATATTTCTCAACCCAAACGAGCCGTTTTTGCATATAAGTGTGTGATTTCTTATACCAAAGCCACAGGTGGCTCTCTGCTATGTTCCCCAAGGGGAGATGAAACCCCTGGTTTTAACGTTGCAAATCCGTAGACTTACCGTTGTTCCAGCGAGGGACTAATCCTGCTGACAAAAAAAGAGTTCTGAGATTATTACTAATTATTGATGATGATATATAAATCACATTCTTAATAATTAATACATATTTATAAATAATATTAGTAATTACTACATTTCAGTATAAACAAGTGGATTGTTTTTTATAAGTCATAGAGAATGTAGAAGTAAAACATTTAAAGTGATATAAAGTTTGCAAATATTTCTAAATATTACTATCAACTGTCATCGAGCGACTAACAAGATTAAGAGACATACAGTTATGTCCCGATGGATTGCTTTAACCAAAATCTGGCAGCATCTGAAAATGAACACCAGGTCTATTGTAAGAAATTCATCATGCCATCAACACAATTCTAATCTTGACTGGGCCACATTTATCCAACAGTAGGCTCACCAGGAATGTACTTCTTGAGAATGGTAAGAGAGAAATGTCACAGTAGCGCGTAAGGCGTGCGACTTGTAATCCGAGGGTCGCGGGTTCGCGCCCGCGTCGCGCTAAACGTGCCCGCCCTCCCAGCGGTGGGGGTGTATAATGTGACGGTCAATCCCACTATTCGTTGGTAAAAGAGTAGCCCAAGAGTTGGCGGTGGGTGGTGATGACTAGCTGCCTTCCTTCTAGTTTTACACTGCAAAATTAGGGACGGCTAGCACAGATAGCCCTCGAGTAGCTTTGTGCGAAATTAAAAAAAAACAACAAACACGATTATTTTAGTATCTTCAGTAAGTTACTCAGTAGTAATTTGGACAAAAATTGAAAACCTGAAATTTTGGAACTTGGAAAAATTATTTCACGAAGCATATGTGAATATATACATTGAAAAAAACAAGCAAAAAACAATGGAAACAAAATATTAATATAATATCAGTTTTGAACAGCTGATCTGAACGCAATGGAACAGACATAAGGTACTACAATAATATTTGAAATTTAAAAAAAATGTTTCTTGAGTTATGTATCTAATAACTGTTAATATCTAAACGTTAAACAAAACCATGCAAATTTGTGTTCGTCGTAAAGCTATTCTGTGATATCAAAACATTTTCAAAATCAAGTATATTTTATCCGCGTTTATAAACCATTTATTGTTATGTTCAGAACATGAATTTATGAGTGTTTTAATTTTATATTAAAATATTCAAAGACTTAGTAAAACTATTAAAATTATAGTGATCCGGCATGATCAGGTAGTTAAGACGCTCATCTCGTAATATGAGGCGCGTGGTTTCTAATCCCTCCCGTCGCACCAAATATGCTGGCCCTTTCAGCTGTAGGGACGTTATAATATTTGTGGGTGAAAGAGGTAGCGGTGGGTGGTGTGTAATATTACACTACTAAATTAAGGATGGCTAGTGCGGATGATACTCGTGTAGCTTTGCACGAAAAACAAACACAAAATATAAAGTTTATTTTCGCTCTTCATGTAAAAAGTCTATTTTTGGTAAAAATTCAATTTGACTTTCTCAGCCGTTATAACAGATGTTTAATTAATTGTTCGTGAATCTCCAAAACTATGAGGTCCCAAACACCATTATTAATACTAAATAAAAATCATGACTAAAATAAGTTGAATTATTCCATTAAATAAAGTTTTATTTGCTAATATCAATTGTGATTATCATGCACAATTTGTAAACGGCTTTGAGTGTAATGTATTGTAATTCATATACACTAGAGAACGCAATGAAAAGCAAATATAATATTAATTTTAGGAGTTTTTATATATACATCTCTATAATTTAGTATCATGGCGATGTTCTGAACACTGCAGAAATAAGAAGGATCGTGCATCAAAACTTTTTCTAAATATGTATTACAATTAGGGTACGCTAGAGAGCGCCATAAAAAGCAAAAATAATGTTGATTTGGAGAGTTATCTATAAATCTGTATAATTTAGTGTCAAGGCAATGTTGTGAGCACTGC
This sequence comes from Carcinoscorpius rotundicauda, assembly GCA_011833715.1. Lineage (NCBI taxonomy): Eukaryota > Metazoa > Arthropoda > Merostomata > Xiphosura > Limulidae > Carcinoscorpius > Carcinoscorpius rotundicauda. The sequence goes on along the minus strand of CM022404.1, from coordinate 33,148,573 downwards.
AGCAACGAAGGTGATCGTGTATCAGAGCATTTCCTAAATATCAATTTCAGCATATGGATTGCAGAGTGTTTTTTTTATCGTTGTCTGGGCTATTTCATTTAAAGTTCCTCGTAAAGCGACGCACGAAACATACGCCACATGCTTTAGATATAAGGTTTCAAATGATTTACGGACAATGTTTATGATTAAACTGACCATACTCAAAACCAGAGGAACAAAATGTCTAAAGTTTTAGAAAGTTTACAATTCATAGACCAACTACGAGGATCTTGAAACAAATAAGATACCAGTACAAAAACTATTGTAAGTAATACATGAAGATCATAGGAGACAGTTGAATTTGACTCTAGCATGTAACATTTTTTTACATTTTTCTTGTGTTAAACAACAACACACAAACACAATACTTGAACAATTTTTTGTGACGATTTGAATTCCTGTGTTAGGCTTTATGACCAATGACGTGGGTTATAAATCACTCGTGGGAATTGTAAGGGAATAATAAAATATTTATGAGATAGTTTAACTTACGTGTAAAGTAAATTCACCCACTATTAGGACTAAGAATTTTTTCCTAAATTTGTAATACATCATTCGGAAATATTTCATGTCAGTGGGTTGTATGTTTTTATAAATCTTACTTGGAGCTGTTTATAACTGAATATACATATTTAGAATATTCATAGTTTTCATACACGGCACTGTTTATTGAATTTAATGGTAACTGTGTTTAATAAATATTTTCCTTTTTCTGAAACAAATGCAAAATTGTTTTATGTACTAGTTTAATTTATATACGGACCAGAATAGTTATGCTACCATTAGATACCGATTTAACACTCATATAATAAAATATTGAATGAGAGAAAGAAAAATAATGTCATATATTCTTGTAAATGTTACTAAAATTGTTTTTATTTTATTAAAAAAGTATTGACAAAAGAGAGAACATATAAACGATATTCTTGAAGTTATTACATTGGAAATATATCATTGTAGTTTTGAAATAAATCAATTAAGTGCCTGTCCTGGTATGTGTTAAAGAAAATTATAAATACGTTGGGTAAAAAGAAAAACTGCGTAAGACATTTTGTGCGCTTTTGTGCATTTTTGACTGTTTAATAATTTTTGTTTTCTTTGAAAAGCGTTTCAAAGTTTGACATAGTTATATTCAAATTAAAAACAATAACACAATTTAATTGTAAAAGCAATAATTCTATTGAAGTATTAATTTAACTTTTCCAGGATATATTTATGCGTACAAATATTTTTTTTTCTGTTGTAAGGAAATGAAAAATATGATCCGCAATGTGAACTTATTGATCTTATAGGAGCACTAAAGACATCCATTAAACTAGTTTTACATAATATTGATCTTATAGGAGCACTAAAGACATCCATTAAACTAGTTTTATATAATATTGATCTTATAAGAGCACTAAAGACATCCATTAAACTAGTTTTAGATAATATTAATCTTATCAAAGTAGAAATGAAACCAGGTAAACCAATTATTTTTTTTTTTACTTTTCGATCAAGCTAGCATAGAATACCATCTGCGATGTTCAAAAGAGTCTCTCATGGTTCACAGAAGCTTCAGTGTATCGGGTGAGCTCTTCAATTATCTTCTGTTACTTGTATAACTACCCTAAACATACCCGTTAACTTGTCCTCGGTATTTGAGCACTTTTGCCATATTTGGTTGCGTTAGCTTGTAAGGATGGGGGTATGAACATAGTTCCAAAATTGGTATTCTGATTCTAGATTAGAGTTCAGAAATTATACAAATGAATTCATAGACCTCCATTATCACTGTGTGACTTTCCAGACACATTTTATACTATTTGAATACCCCAAATATTTATCAGGTGGGGGAGTTACGCTATACGGTTACCATCGAGACATCAAAATTCGATCTTGCTTTCTGTGAAAGAAGTTCGGGGACAAACAAATCCACACACAAGGAAAAGTGAATTAATAAACATAAATAGTGGCACATCACATCAAATAAGTATCAAAATTGGATTTGTGTTTTTGTTTGCGTTATCAGTTAGATGCATATTTATTACTTCACTGTTAGGTGAATTTTTGGAAGTTGTCACATAAATTAGTTAATTTCAAATTTAAATCTCAAGAAAAAATCTTGAAGTTATTGGCCGTTAATACTTATATCAGACAACAAATACAATATTTAACGAAGGACGTTCACTCGAGATCTGAGATAAAAGCTATTGAAGTATTTGCTAAAGATGCGCAATAACACATGTAACATGAAACACAAAAACTGACACAACTTCGAAAAATCGTACTAAAAACTAAACTTTCTCTCTAAAAGCTGCCACTACAAAAAAAGAAAATTTAATGCATTTTAGAGATATTAGATAAATTACCTAATCGAAATTAATGATTAATTAAAAGTTTAGCATTTCATAAGTAAACTAGTATGCTTTCATTTTACCAGAGAAGAGTGGGGTTGATTGTGTTTTATAACGCCCCCACGATATAGGGCAAGCACGTTTGGTGTTACGGGAATTTGAATCCCAAAATTGAGAGTCGAGCGCCCTAATCACGTGGCCTAATAAACGTTTAGACCCGGCATAGCCAGATGTGTTAAGGCGTTCGACTCGTAATCTGAGGGTCGCGGGTTCGAATTCCCGTCGCACCAAACATGCTCGCCCTTTCAGCCGTGGGGGCATTATAATGTTATAGTCAATCCCACTATTCGTTAGTAAAAGAGTAGCCCAAGAGTTGGCGTTGGGTGGTGATAACTACCTGCCTTTCCTCTAGTCTTACACTGCTAAATTAAGGACGGTTAGTGTAGATAGCTCTCGAGTAGCTTTACTGGAAATTCTAAAACAAACAAACAAACAAATAAACGTTTATGTGTATTTAAGCTTTTTTTTCATTTGCTCCTTGAATTTTTTATTTAAACAATAAAAGTTGTGTTTTCAATACAGTCCAAGATCATGCCACTTACAAGGACACTATTTGTCACATGGTTTACCGAAAAATCCAATAATAACTTAGTTTAGGTAATTTTTATGTTTTAGGTTTTTAGTAAAAACTGCAATGGGATTTAACACGTTCAAATTTATTGTAAAAGTTAAGTTTGTGGTTCAGAATAAAATCCCTGTGTTATTAGCTTTTCAAACGTATTTTTTACTGATTATGACGTCAATTATAATCTTGTCGACTTGTTTCCGAATATCACCCCCTCCAGCGGCATGTCTGCGTATTCACAACGCTAGAAACCGGATTTCGATAGCCCCTTGTGGGCAGCGCATAAATAGTGTATTGTGTAAATTTGTGCTTAATTCCAAATAAAGGAACAAAATTGTTTGCGAATAAACATAAGTGAATAGTTTCGGGGCTGGAATAAACAAAAGATTCGTACACACACGTAGGTGGTGCTGTAAGATGAACGTAGGTGGTGCTGTAAGACGAACGTAGGTGGTGCTGTAAGACGAACGTAGGTGGTGCTTTAATTATAAGGGGCTCGGCATGGTCAGGTGAATTAAGGCGTTCGACTCGTAATCCAAGAGTCAGAAGTTTGAATCCCCATCGCACAAAACATGCTTGTCCTTTCAGCCGTGGGGTCGTTATAATTTGATAGTCAATCCCACTATTCGTAAGTAAAAGAGTAGCCCAAGAGTTGGCGTTGGGTAGCGATGACTAGCTGCCTTCCCTATAATCTTATACTGCTTGTGTAGTCCTTGTGTAGCTTTGCGATAATTCAAAACAAACAAACAATTAATCTTAAAAATACTGTTTTACGTTATACTTTTAACATTTTAATTTAAACGTTCTTTAGAGGGCGCATGATGTTAGGACCAACGGAATTAATAAAAATATTAGAAGAGTATTTTGGAAGTTCACGATGAGTTAGAGACTCTAGTAACAGATATTAATATCTAACTAATGGTACACTGTTAGTAAGTACTAGTAATAACTGAATAATAAGTTAGAAAAGTTATTGATTGGTGATCCTGTATTCAAATGTAAAAAATAGAATAGTTGTTGATTGAGAGTAAATTGATTGACATCAGTTAATCAGTAACTCAATTAAGTTTGTTATCAATCGATCATATTTTCCTTAAACGTTATTAGTTCATTAGACTTACACCAGTTTCAGAATTGATGTTGAAAAGTTGTTTGTGAGATCAGGCTTATAATTTTGGCCCATTTGAACAAAATCTCAACCAAGGTGGGACATGACGTATAGCAGCATGAACTATATTCCCGTGTATTACGTAATATTAAATATGATATTTTCGCAACTGTTAGCGTCGGTTATTTTATTAGTTTTTTTATTTAATAAATGAATGAGCTGTGAAAAAAATTGCACTTTGAACTGCACTGACGAAATAAACAAAGGTCACTACCTATAGCCTTTTATTTTCATAAATGTGTTCCAATCCCACATATACCTATATTAACTAAAAAAGCTGTAGGTTATACTGTTCTCACAACTACATGATTATATCTAGACTTATTTTGTGCTAGCTCTGTATAGAGTAACTTAGATTTGTACAAATTATTCTACATGAAAAATTGATGTTTGTGCATATTTATAACGACGATATTACTATGAGTTATGTTTACTTACAAATAATTTCAATCAGAACTTAAATTTATAATGTAAAAACCATGTACCCATGACTCAGCATTTCGACAGCGAACGTTGTTGATAAGTGAGCAAAATACTGGAAACTATTTTTAGTTTTACATAACAACGTTTGTGACTTCTTGATGAAGTCACAAAAGTTAACAGTCTGTTTTAAGAGTTTTTCGCATCAATCCATGTGAGTAGACGTGTAGATGTCTTTTAAAAAATGGTAAAACATTTTCCTTAAAACATCAAATAATTGTATTTTATTTATATGGTTATTTTTATTGAGTTCTTGCTGGAAACAGCGCTGACCTAATCAGAATACCGATGTATGATTACTCTACCTGCATACCAATACTGATGTATGATTACTCTACCTGCATACCACCCAAACTAATTAGAGCTTGGTATTGTTAGAAGGCTAACAAGTACAAGTATGGTTGTGTCTTCATTTCAAACATTAAATTTGTTTCAAGCAAAATGCACCGCAATGGCACAGATATTTTTTTAGATATTTCGATCTAGGGTTGTGTGTGTGTATATGTATATAAGGTAAACAAAAAACTTTCGATAAAAGAAGCAAATATAGGGATGGCTAATATTAATCCTTCAAAAGCAGTGTAAACTAGAAAGTTGGCATGATGCAAATGCCATCCATAATATCTTGTTTGCATTCGTTTTGAAATATTAATTTGCTTACATTTGCTTCATTTATTGAAAAGTTTTCCTTTATTTGTCGCGCCAAACATGCTCGCCATCCCAGCCATGGGGGCGTTATAATGTGACGGTCAATCACACTATTCGTTGGTAAAAGAGTAGCCCAAGAGTTGGCGGTGGGTGGTGATGACTAGCTGCCTTCCTTCTAGTTTTACACTGCTAAATTAGGGACGGCTAGCACAGATAGCCCTCGAGTAGCTTTGCGATAAATTCAAAAACAAAACAAACAAACAAAACAAACCTTTACTTGTCTGATTGGTTTTTAATGCAGTATCTCAATAGACATAGAAAGATTACATTCATAATTAAGCTCAAAATACAATGAGGTTCCGATTTTAATATTTATTGTTTATCTATTGTTGGTTAGTAATTTCTTTTTCATCCTACACTTAAGCTTTTTAAGAAAGCAAACTTCAAGGGGTAACGCTAACTTTTTGTTTATGCTAAACGCATGACTGTTTAAAATTTTTCTACTAGTTATTAATAATAGTTATAGAAGCAGATATTCTATTTGACAATATGTCACCTTAGTGAAACTGGTTGACACCATTGTCTTGGTTTTTGAACTACCATGTAATAAAAATAGAAGAAAGAAGATGTGTTAATTACAGATATCCATAAAACATATGACTAAGTCATAACATAAATGTCGTTATAAAAGGAATCATTGTATATTATTGTAAAGGTATGATGATTTGTTGAGGAGTTATTCAAAATGCCATATTGATGAACAAGCCGGGCTAGCTCTATGAAGACAGTGCTATCGTTTGCCTAATATATATTTAACAAAACATTTTTAACCATTTAATAAAATCAGCAAAAGAAGGTTTCTATGGATTCAAACAGTTAGAAAGTTCAAAAATATTCTGACTTAAGTTCTGAGTGGGTGTATAAGGTGGTTATCGTCTAAGACTTGTTTTTAAAATACGAGGCTTGAGTAATAGTATATGACGAAACGTGGGTTGCAAGTTGTCATTCACCCCAATTCATTTGAAATGAAATTTGACTTTTTAGCCGCTGCAGACCGGTTCATAGAACGGCTCTGTTTGTTTGTTTTTTTAAGTACAAACTTTCAGTTCGCAACTCCGTCATCTTTTGGCCGATTTGAGATCTAATTACAGTTTTTGACTCAGGATGTCAAATATTTTCGATTAATGTATTTGACTACGTTGAATATCTCATTGATTAATTTATTCTTATTCCTGCTTAAAAATAATTTCAGTTTGAGGGTACTCTCGTAGATATCCTGACGAGTAATGATACTGAATTGTTGGTATTATTGTCCCACAAAAATATAGCTAGTAAAAAAAAGTACCACAGATTAACTTACTCTAATCCTGTCTAAAAAAAAAACCAGTTACCGCGGCTATTGAGGAACCCTCTTCTTTTATATAGTTACATGTTAATTTTTGTGAAACCGTCTAAAAATTTTTGTAGCAAATATCATATCCATCTCTTAGCTTGCCATTTATTACTTTTGTTTTGTTATAAACATTCTTTTCAAGCGTTTCCAGGATTGTGCACCTTTTTCTTGTTTGTTTATAGGAGTTAATACGCGTGTTAAGAAACTAATGCTTTTAGAGCATTTCAAGAATAACTCCTTCGTTTGGATGAAACAATATTTATTGTTTGTAAACATTTTTATGTAAGACTCATGACTATGAAATTAAACGTCTTGAAAGAGTTTGATAATTGATTATTTAATTTCTGTAGTGCATATCGATATATAAAAGACATTTTAATACCAGAAATAAACCATCTTATAACGCCTAATTTGCTACTTTTCTTTGACTGAACGCTCAACGTTTCGCTTTACAGTGTCTTCAGAAGTGTTTAACTAAATGAAGCTTTGCACTATTTGTTAGTTACGGTTTGTCTTTCAGTGTAATTCTTTTGTAGAATCTGTTAAGCGAATCATTGAGTATTCAGTTAAAGACAAATTACAAATCTGGAGTTATAACATTGTTTTATTCTATTAAAATGGTCTGATATTTGTTGTTAGCTTAAAATTAGTTTGCTTTAATTAACAAAGCAAATGAACTAGCGATTTGTTTTATTATTCTCTCTTACCGCTTTTTTAATTCACAATAAATTTATCTTGTTCGTTGTTTGTTGTTTTTTAATTTCGCTCAAAGTTACACGAGGGCTGTCTGCGCCACCTGTCCCTAATTTAGTAGTGTAAGACTAGAGGGAATGCAGCTAATCATCACCACTCAACGCCAGTTCTTTTACCAACGAATAGTGGGGTTGAGCGTCACTTTATAACGTTCCCACTGCTGAAAGGGCGAGCATGTTTGGTGCGACGGGGATTTGAACTCGCAACCCTCGGATTACGAATTATCTACAATGCATGTTTTCCACTGAACGGACATGTTAAAAGTTTTTTTTTTAAGGTTTTAACATATTAACTCATTTTGTGATTTTTTAATTACTAAAACTTTGTCACTTATATTGTTCTCATTTAAAAATATAGATATTTTCTATCATAGTAAGAAAAATGTAGGGCCTAGCATAGCATGGTTAAGTGACCAGGGCATTAAACTCGAAATTTAAGGGTTGTGAGTTCCAATCCCTGTCACAGACTGTTTAGTCTTCGAACGCCCCTTGGGGTTAATATTCCTGAGGAAATACCCGTAACAGTGTTTAAGTTCCACATTTGTTAATACGGTTGAAAATCTTGTTCTGTGTACTGTAACAATGTTAAAGTTTTACGTTTGTTAATACAGTTCCTAACCTATTTCTATACACCTGTAAAGTTCCACGTTTTTTAACACAGTTCCTCTGAAGAAATATTAACCTTATTTCAAAACAAATACCAGAAGAGAGAGATCCCTGTCGCACCAAACATGCTCGCCCTTTCACCGTGTAAAGTTATAATATGACGGTCCCCACTATTCGTTGGCCCAAGAGTTGGCGGTGGGTGGTGATGACTAGCTGCCCTCCCTTTAGTCTTACACTGCTAAATTAGGAACGACTAGCGTAGATACCTTTCGTGTAGCTTTGCGTGAAATTCAAAACAAACAAGAGCACTTTTTAAAAGAAAACCAGTTAGTTTGAGCTATTTTGTTCAGCAGAGCATTCTTATGTAGTGTAAATGAAAGAACTTCCGTAACTTTTATTTTATATTTTTTATTCTTAAGCGAATAACATTTTATGTTTATAGACTTAAGAGACAGAACGGCACATGTAGTAATTTTTCCTTTTTTATAAATTATATATATTTTTGAAGCATTAAAAATGAATTAATTTATGCTTGTTTTTTGAATTTCGCGTAGTGGACTCAGCAGATAGCTCGAGGTGGCTTTGCCATAAGAAAATCACATCACAGATCACACAATTTCGCGTAAAGCAAAACGAGAGATATTTGCTCTAGCCGTCCCTAATTTATGCGTGAAAAAGAAAAATCCACTTGAAGTAAAAATGTATTTTAAAGTAAAGTAGAGAACAACGTTTTGACCTTTCTAGGTCATTTTCAGTCTAACATAAATTTATTCTATCCTAGTGCAGTGGTTTTTTTTTCTGTTTCTCATACAAATGGATGCTATTTATGTATGAGTGCAATACTTTTATGTGTTCTGATAAAATCTTTATGCTTAACACTTTAGATGTATTTGATTTATTCTCACGAGTAAAGAAATGGGATTAAAGTTCTTTATAATTCTATTTAAAATGTTGTTTCCTTGCGCATTTTCATCCGAACCGTTTACTAAATGTGGGCGTGTGTGTGGTTTTCTTTTAGCAAAGCCACATCAGGCTATCTGCTGTGACTTCCGAGAGGAATCGAATCCTTGATTTTAGCATTCTAAATCCGAAGAGTTACCGCTAAATCCTGTTGTGAAAATGATTATTTGTAATTTTTTTGTGAAATGTTTTTATTTTGTTTTCTTTCTGCGTAAACTTCTAAGCCAAGCTAGGTTGCTGAATTTTAACAATAGCTAAAATAATTTTATCACGAGTTGATAACAATAGTGAACTGAGAAAGCTATGTTGTTGTTGTTTTTAATTAAACACAAAGCTACACAATGGGCTATCTATACTCTGCCCACCACGGGTATCGACGTACCGCTGAGCCACTGGGGGCAGAGAAAGGTAGGTATTGAAAAGGTTTAGTAAAAAAAAAACGAAAGAAAAAAGTAAAGCACACTACATGGAATTATAAACAATTTATTAAACTACAACACTTGGTGTACATAAAAATAATTAACAATTTCTAATGAAACCAAATGTTTGTGGGAATGGAGCGAATTAAATTTTTCTCATGAAACTCCAATGTTTATGTGGATAGAGTTATTTACTAGTTTCTCACGAACCCTCAATGTTTGTGTTAATGGAGCTAATTACCATTTTTTCATGAACCTTCAAGTTTGTGAGAATAGAGTTAAGTAACTTTTTTTTATGAAATCGCAATGTTTGTGAATATTTCTTTGAGAGTAGTTTATCTTGAGTTCATTATGCTTAGTGTTAAGAAACGTGTAACGAATTCATATTAACATCATTCATTTTAAATCTGACTCGTTTCTACTATTTGATATCACAGTTTTGTTTGTCCTTTCCAGGACAATTGATATATTTCTTATATGCCTGAAATGAAATACTTTAAACATCAGTTAATCTAGTCGCTTAACATATAAAACTATTTAAGGAAAGAAAGGTCTTCCAGGAAAACCATTAAAAAATCAGTTAATCTAGTCGCTTAACATATGAAACTATTTGAGGAAAGAAAGGTCTTCCAGGAAAACCATTAAAAAATCAGTTAATCTAGTCGCTTAAAATATGAAACTATTTGAGGAAAGAAAGGTCTTCCAGGAAAACCATTAGATATCAGTTATGGTTAGGAACGTGAATTTGGTAAACAGTTATGCAAATAATGAACAATGCTTGATATACAAGTTCGAGTTAAATCTCTATAGTTGGTGCAGCGCAATCAGTCTGTCGTGTAACTTTATCCTTAAACTAACAAAGCAGTTCTGAATGTATGATGTTTATAAGAGGGTGCCACAAAACAACTTCACTTAGAAGGCCTTTGATCTACAGCCAGAGATAAGCTTAATCAGTATATATGAAACACTAAAAATGGTAAAGATTACCAAGTAAAAAAATACTATATATGGTTATATCATAAAACGAAGATTTTAAAGCTTTCATAATTCACCAAAAGCTCATAAAGCAAATTCTAACCACCATACTTGTTAGAAACTGAAATAAAAGACGTGCTCTTTAGAAACGTATCTTTTTGTTTTTTCTATGATTGAAAATCTTATGACTATGATGCATTAAAAGATATATAAAGATTGTGAAACAAACTACCGAGTATAATACATATTTAGGGCTGTGTAAATGATACACATTATAATTAAATTTATTGTATCAAACAACATTGCTTACTTCATCTTGTTGAAATGCCATTACAATTGTATGAGTAATGTTGAACTGTAAAATAACATATTGACTGATTTAATCAGGCCAGTTGTTAATATTGATGCAACTGCTAAATTAGGTATTACAAAGTTGTGAAAATGGTTGTTTTCCATAATCAAAAGTTGATCGGTATTTATGTAAATTTTACAACATTAACTATTAGGAAGGTCACAGGTCAAAATCTATCGATTGTTCAAAATAAAACAGAGTATGAGTGTTACCATTTATACTAAAAACAAAATAAGTGTGACGCTGTTATACTTTACAGTTGAACTTATAAAAAAATAAATTGTATGGACATTGGTCCAAAAGATCTAATACTTATATATACTAGAAAGTAGAAGTGGACAGTAATGTGATTTTCACATTTGATCAGCCAACTTGAGAAATATAACTAATATTTGATCATAAGATTGGATCAAAGTGATATTTGTTTGTTTTGAATTTCGCCCAAAGCTGCACGAGGGCTATTTGCGCTAGCCGTCCCTAATTTAACAATTTAAGAATAGAAGGAAGGCAACTAGTCAACAGCACCCACCGTCAACTCTTGTTTAATAGAACAGGGGAATTTGATCATCATGTTTATCGCACACATGGCCTTAAACTACCGGGCATTTTCTCTTTTATTTTTCTTTTCTTTACGGTCACAAAACACAAACCATGAGCCTTTGAATTCAAAGTTCGGAGACATTAACCACTTGACCACGCCCATTCAGACAATTAAAAAAACAACAAAGATTATGTTTTTATGTAGGTCTGATCAATTTTCATTTCATCCGAATTCTACTTTAAAGGAAAAAAAAATCCCATCCTGTCAACTTTTATTTACCACGTTTCGTTGTCAAGTGTATAAAATTCAATAAGGCCAAGCATGAGTAGGTGGTTTAAGGCGCTCGACACGTAATCTGAGGGTAAGGGGCTCGAATCCCCGTCGCACCAAACACGTTCGCCCTTTCCGCTGTGGGGGCGTTATTGTGTGACAGTCGTATAGCTTTGCTCGAAACTCAAAACAAACAAAGTATGACAGTTTTGTCTGTAATTTATTACCTACATTACTGTATATTGTCTTATTTAGATACTTAACACTTTTTCAAATTCTCACTCGGGTTTTATAAATCAAAGTGCAGCTGGCAAGAGAAGTAAAATAAAATTAATGTCTATTTGTCTACTTTATTATAGTTAATTTGTTATGTTACTTTGCACGCAATGTTTTTGATAAAAGAGATGAACACAACATGTAGTGCTCAATACTCATCTTCATTTATTGAATCATTAATTTTAATTGAAATAAAAATACACCGTTAAAAATTCTGAATATTTTTCTGTACGAAAGATTTGTAATGTTCATTGAAAACTCATCAAATTTCTTGAAGATACATATAATATCGAATCGGACGATGTGTCGATACAGTCGTTTCACGGCTTCACGATACGATACGAGTATCGTACCTCTGCATACCTACATTTTTATTCATTTTCAGTGAAAATGGTTGTATTTATCATTAGTAATGGTAGGTTCTTTTAACAATTTCACGTAAACCTACGTAAGGACTATTTGGAAAATGTGAATGATTTCGTTTATTTATTTGTTAAGCACAAACCTACAAAATGGGTTATCAGTTTGCTGTTCTCCGCGACTGTCGAAACTGGATCATATCAAATAGGTTTGGCATGGCCAAGCGTGTTAAGGCGTGCGACTCGTAATCTGAGTATCGCGGGTTTGCATCCCGGACGCGCCAAACATGCTTGCTCTTTCAGCCAGGGGCGTTATAATGTGACTGTCAATCCCACTATTCGTTGGTAAAAGAGTAGCCCAAGAGTTGGCGGTGGGTGGTGGTGACTAGCTGCCTTCCCTTTAGTCTTACACTGCTAAATTAGGGACGGCCTAGCACAAATAGCCCTCGAGTAGCTTTGTGAGAAATTCCAAAACAAACAAACAAAACAAAAATCATATCAAATAGCCACGAGGGTGCGAAAATTAAGTGGTTTATTGAACACAAGTTTCATATCAAATACTAATAAAAGAGTGTCTAGCAAAGACTTTATAAATAAATGTCTTCGTTTCAGAATTTAAATACCAATATAACAACAAGAGGGAATCCTCAATACCCATGGTACTTGAATTTTGGGGGCAGAATTAGAGTAAATTAGTCCATAAGACCCTTTTTCCCCATTAATATTAGCTATATTTTATGTGTCAGCAATACTATACGTGGGGCGTCTTATATACACGATTCAATTTTATTACTCATCAGGATCTCCATCACTCTACGCTCAAACTGAAATTATTTTAGGCAGCATTAGAGTGAATTAATCTATAAGACCTTGGGCGTGGTCAAAAACGTCAATCGAAAGAGTCTGATTTCCTGTGTCCAAAACTGTAATTAGATCTCAAATCGGTTAAGATATGACGGTCCCCGTCACACAAAACATGCTTGCCCTTTCAGCCGTGGGAGCATTATAATGTGACGGACAATCTATCTATTTGTTGGCAAAATAGTAATCTAAGAGTTGGCGGAGGGTAAATGTTTGTAATTGAAAAAACTAAAAGAAAAAATACAAAAATAATCAACTTGTTAACAATTAAATCACAAAGTAATAATAACATTAATGAATCAGGAAAACAAAAACCTTAACCTAAACTTAAGTTTTAATCGTATTCATAATAACATTCAATGTTTCTAAAGAAAGATTTACATCATAATTTAGAATCAAGAGTGTATTTGCACTGATATCGTTTTAAAAAATTCAAATATTTTACTTATCACAATTCGAGCGTGACACCTCCCCACTGTCTATCGTACATCCAACTTTGTGTCTTCAAAGTTTCTTTTATCTGACCAGACCATGAACTTACACAACTAATGACTTAACATTTGTTTTACGTGATTAATTACGAATTTGGTAAGTCATTGCAAGAGGTATTTGTTTGTTTTGTTTTTGAATTTCGCGCAAAGCTACACGAGGGCTATCTGTACCAGCCGTCCCTGATTTATCAGTGTAAGACTAGAGGGAAGGCAGCTAGTCATTACCACCCACCGCCAACACTTAGATTACTCTTTTACTAAAGAATATTGGGATTGACCGTCACATTATGACACTCCAACAGCTGAAAGGGCGATCACGTTTGTTGCGAGGGGGATTTGAACTCTCTGCAAGAATAACCTTCTTTTGGTGTTTTAGTAAAATCTGAAAAATAGGTGAGCCAGCGTTTAAGGCAAATAAAAATATAGCTAGACTAGACAATGGGTTAAAAAAGTATATAAACAATGAAAAAAGTCATAACTAGAAAATGGGACACGGACAATGCTTCACAGGATAAAGTCTTACCAGATTTTGCGAAAAAAAAACAGTGTCTCACCTGGAAGTAACAGTAATTTTTACAAAAATCAATGAGACATCTTTGAAAAATACTTGCAGGGTCTGTCTATTATAACCGAAGGGTAGTTTGACATAGAATTTGTGACTGTATAAAATACCAGTGCACTAGAAGGTTTAAACATATTTTATTCATAGAATTCAAGAAACATTGTTTCATTTTCACACACAGAGATTCAATGAGTTTACATGCGTAAAAGTTGTTATTTGTTGTTAAGCTTTAAGCTGTATGAATAGGGATATATGTACTATGTCTACCAAGGATATCGAAATCTGATTTATTGTAGAGTAAGTTCGCAGAGATACTGCTGTGTTACTGTGTGTGTGTGTGGGAAATTCATGAAGTTATATTTATATTTAAAAAAGTCCATAAATATTAAAAACACACTCGCTACAAACTCAGATGAAATTTGTGACATGTATGACTTGAACTGCATCAGAACTTATCAAAGTAACGTCACTTGTTATAATAAAACTGCATTTATAAATAGGAATGTAATATTAAAAGTTAATTTATTTTAAAGTTTTGCCCATCCGGTTTTATAAACACGAATTTTGTGAGTTTACATAAAGTAGTTTGGTGAGTCTTTATACTTGGAGTTTGTTTGTTTTTGAATTTTGCACAAAGTTCCTCGAGGGCTATCTGTGCTAGCCGTCCCTAATTTAGCAGTGTATGACTAGAGGGAAGCTTGTCACCATCACCCACCGCCAACTCGTGGGCTACTCTTTTACCAACGAATAGTGGAATTGATCGTAACATTATAACGCTCACATGGCTGAAAGGGCAAGCAAGTTTGGTGCGACCGGGATTCAAACCCGCGACCCTCATATTACGAGTCGAACGCCTTAACACACTTGGTCATGCCAGGTCCCTATATATTTTGAGAAACAGGCGATTAAGCTGAAAATGAAGTAGCTGTTTTAAGTACTTAGAGGGCGCTACAAACCAATTAACCCCCATAAACTCGTTTGTTGGGTATATGGGTCGAATTTAGTATGCTTCTTTTATTACTTTAGCAGACACAAAGTATGTATAAAATCACACAGTAGATACAGTTTTGTAGCTTCTGTCAGTTCTTCAACACACGTGTGAAAAAAATAAATATTCTACTCACTGATCTATTCTGTAACTGTATAGAGAAAGAAATCACCATTTAAACACTAATTGATAAAGTATGTATAAAAGCCTATCTGACATCTTTTAAATATATTGTGTATTTATTACATAAACCCAGAATAAAGAGTTCTGAAAAGACAATACTGCCAATGACGTACAGAGTGAACACGTCCTCTGGTAGGACAGCTACAAGTTTTATGAATTTATAATTAAAGTTTTTTTAATCTGTTGTTATGGTTTAAATGGTTTTTATTGTATAAAATAGCACATGCTTGTGCTCTGCTTAATTTATCATCCCTTTTTTTGTAACAATGTGACAGGTTATGCTTCTTTTTTTATTTTTTTACCCCGATAACCATGTTTGGAGAAAAGCTGAAAATAATGGTATTTCATAGGGATCCACATAATGTCAGGGATGTGATAAATGTTATTAACATTTGAGTTACAAATTAGACTTTTAGTCAACAGTTGCCATTTCAAGTTTCTCGTTATTTAACTTGCAGGATATTTTTCGACATTTTTAGATTAATATTTGTTTATTTGTTTGTTTTAGAATTTCGCACAAAGCAACTCGAGGGCTTTCTGTGCTAGCCGTCCCTAATTTATCAGTGTAAGACTAGAGGGAAGGCAGCTAGTCATCACCACCCAGCGCCAACTCACCGCTACTTTTTTACCAACGAATAGTGGGATTGACCGTAACATTATAACGCTTCCAAGGCTGAAAGGGCGAGCATGTTTGGGGTGACGGGGATGCGAACCCTCGACCCTCAGATTACGAGTCGCATGCCTTAACACGCTTGGCCATGCCGGGCCTTTTAGATTAATAACGAAACATTTGTTCCATTTCTGTCTCTTAAAAACAATTTTTGTCAATAAATGTAAATAAATTTTGCCATTCAAAACAAGTTAGTGAAACAAAATTTTATAATTGTGAGAAAACTGAAATACAGCAAGGTTGTTTCATGTAGACACTAGAACATCAAACCTAAAATACTGCAAATAAAGTAACATGTGCAGATTATCAAACTTTAACTAATCATTTTAAGTCTAATGATTTATATGAGAGAGGTGAGTTTCTGTAAGCATTAATACCATTATATGTATATATATTAAAGTTTGTTAAGCGGAAAACTACACAATAGGCTGCTTATGTTCCACCCGCCGCAGGTACGGAAGCTCATTTTTAGCGTTATTAGCCTTAAGACATGCTGTTAAGCCGTCAAGTTGCATGCATTAAAGTAGATATTGTATTACAATAAATTGTATAAGAATGTTAAGAACGCCGTTTATACCTGTTATTTTTCTTGTCGGAGGAACAAAATGCACTAGTCCGTTTCGAATTATATATATTTATACTTGTTGTTGTTGGCAGTAATGTGTGATACATCACGTAATTTTATTTATATAACCCTACCAAGACAGCAACTTCTCAAACAGTCGCTCTGATCCGAGGCCATATTATCGCCGAAAGCAACCTCCTTCCATTTCCTTTTATTTCTGGAATCAGTTGCCAGAAGCGGACCCCATCAGAGGAAGAAAAGAAATAAAGATATATATTACAACACTGAAAAACTGGTCTTTAGCAACTCTTTGCTGTTCCATCGCATATTGTTTTTAGTTTGAGACCATAAAGGTTTTTATGCCGACGAAATGAGAACATTTTTTCTGAAAGGAATTCTCATCTGTTTCATCGAATAAGTTTTTTTTACCGATGAAATGACAAATTGATAAACTTCTTTTTTTAATCATTATTAGTGTACTTTAATCTACCAAATAACTCTTATACTTCTACAGACTGATTCTAGAATAATTCAACCTTGTGTTGTATTTCGTTTGGTGTTTTGATTATAGGTTATAAATAAAATATCAAACTCTGTAACTAGTTACAGAACATTCCGTTCATAGTTCTAGTTCGCTCAAATTACTTTTTAAAAAGATTATATGATTAACCAATAAACTTACTTTTTATATCTCAGAACGGCTTCAGGTTAATCAGAAGTTGACCTAAGAAGGTCGAAATGATCTCTGCTTCATTAGTTCTGAGATATAGTTTTACTTCAAGTGTGTTTCTCGTCACCACGAAACTTACTTTTTACACAATATGTAAAATACTTTAAGCTAATTTACCTCTTGTTGTTTTACCTATAATAATATCATACAGGATAAAGTGATTTAATTGGTTTACTCGTTATTTTATCGAGGATATAAAACAGATATTTATTTGGTGTTTTTCTATTACGAAAACATTTTTTCCAATGATGTTCTTTATTTTCATTGCTGAGTTTTGTATGATTAACGAAATTGTAATAATTTATTTCGTTTTTTAATGAGATCTTTACTTATTCCGGCAAGGTTGTTGTTTACATTTTCAATAATAGGAATAACAACTGCGTTATAAACGGAATGAAATTAATAGAAGTTATAGTGATTAAAAAATTTCTATCAGATCATCTCTTAAGTAATGTCCGATTTTAGGTTCAGAAAAAGAGAAAGGATTTCAAACGCTTTTTATGTAATTTAATCAATGATTTATTCTCCATTATTACTAATTACTTCCTGCCAAAGATTCACAAGCTTCTGAATGCCACTTCTTTAAAATTCTTGGGGTTTAGATGGAAAAAAAATGTAGAGAGAGTAGTTTTGACATCTTCATGTGTTCCAAGATCTTTACCATCAAGATAGTTTTACAAACTTCGAAATAGATGATAATCCGATTTGAACAAGTTCTGGAGAATAAGGAGGATGTGGAAGTTTTTCCCAGTATAGCTCTTCAATTTTTGCAAATGTGATGCTTGCTGTATGGGGTCGTGCATTATCCTGGTGGAACACAACACCGTTGCAGTTGATCGAAACAGGCCTCTTTTCTTTCAGTGCAACATTCAAGCACTCTAACTGTTTACAATAGAAGTCTGATGTAATCACCACATTGAGTGGCAGCAACTTAAAGTGGATCACACCAACAATATTCCACCAACCGCTTAACAAGACTTTCCTAATGTGGAGGTTCATTATGGGCTTGCTTTAGCCAGGTTACCTGCACTGAACCATTGTCTGCGGCGCTTAACATTTTTATAATATATCCGTTTTTTATCTCTCGTCTCTAACCTGTCAAAAAAGTGAGATACATTCACAAGAGTGTAGAGAATTGCGAGTATCCAAAGGTTAGTTTCTGCCAAATCATGGGAGACTCATTTTCCAAGTTTTGACACCTTTCCAAACTGTTGAATGGGTCGAATTAAGTTTTCGTGCTAGTTTTCAACTGTTACAGCACAATGTTTGTCAAGTACAACCAGCAGCAAGTCATCATTAAACTCAACAGGACAACCTGAATGTGACACATCACTTAAGCTGTAGTTACCGGATCTGAACTTCTGAAACCACCTTCGACATTTTTTTTCATTGAGAGACTTCGCACCATAAGCACTTTGAATGTTTTGTGTAGTTTCTACTGCATTGCTGCTATTTTTAAACTCACAAAGCACTATATGCCTAATGTAGTCCTCAGACACTTCCTTCTTCATAAGAGTTTATTTGATTAATGATTTGAAATAATGGAGCTTGGTTAGTTTCTTTTATTTGTTTGAACATTTTTATACACGTCCTACTAATATTTTAGTCATTAAAATCTTCTACAAAAACAGAAACGATGATGCACTTTCTGTATTAAATTATTGAACATAACTTATGGGATGACCTGATACTTTCTTTGAACAGATGTTGGAATTTCTCTCCATCTCTAATTCTACACTATTGTTTTTTCCCCCATTTTTTGTGTTTTGTAATATCACAATTTCTATAAATAATTGGCTCCACCTATGTAAAATACTTATAGCTTAACATATGTACTTCTTGGAATAACTGTTACACTTGGAATATGTAACTGCTATTAATAATAAGTTGTCTGAAGATTGTCCTCTCCTATGGGCTTTAGAAATACACTATATGGCCAAATGTATATGGGCACCACTTTTAATTAGTAGATTCGGCTGTTTCAACCACACCCATTGCTAACAGATGCATAAAATCAAGCATTCAGCCATGTAATCTCCATATACAAACAATGGCAGCAAAATGGGTCGTAATGAAGAGCTCAGTGACTTACAACGTGGCATTGTCATATGATGCCACCTTTCCAACAAGTCAGTTTGTCAATTTTCTGCTCTGCTAGAGCTGTCCTGGTCAACTGTAAGTGCTGCTATTGTAAAGTGGAAACGTCTAGAAGCAACAATAGCTCAGCCACAAAGCGATAGGCCACACAAGCTCACAGAACGGGAACACCGAGTGCTGAAGCGCGTAGAAATCGTCTATTCACAGTTGCAACACTCGCTACCGAGTCCCAAACGTCATCACAAGAACTGTTCGTCGGGAGCTTCATGAAATGGGTTTCCGTGGCTGAGTACCCTCACAAGAACCTAAGATCACTATGCGTAATGTCATGTGTCGGCTGGAATGGTGTAAAGCACACCGTCGTTGTACTCTGGAGCAGTATAAATGCTTTGTTTGGAGTGATTAATCACACTTCACTATCTGGCAGTCGAACGGACGAATCTGGGCTTGGCTGATGCCAGGAGAACGCTACCTACCAAATGCATAGAGCCAACTGTAAAGTTTTATGGAGGGAAAATAATGGTCTGGGGCTGTTTTTGACGGTTTGGACTAGGCTCTTTAGTTCAAGTGAAGGGGAAACTTAATGCTACTGCATACAATGATATTCCAGAGAATTGTGTGTTTCTAGCTTTGTGGCAACAATTTGGGGAAGGCACTTTTTGTTTCAGCATGAAATGCCCCCGTGCAAAAAGCAAGGTTCATAAAGATGTGGTATTGATGTGGAAGAATTAGCCTACACAGAACCCTAACCTTAACTCCATCGAACACCTTTAGGATGAACACGAACGCTGACTAGGAGCCAGGCCTTCTCGCTTGACCTCACTAATGCTCTTGTGGCTGAATAGGAACGAATCCCCGCAGTCATGTTCCAACATCTAATGAAAAGCGTTCCCAGATGAGTGAAGGCTATTATAGCAGTAAAATGAAGACCAACCCCATATTAATGCCCATGATTTTGGAATGAGATGTTCAACAAGCACATATGAGTGTGATGGTCGGGTGTCCACTTAGTTTTGGCCATATAGTGTATTTCCATTGTAAATCTGCTTACGTTATCAAACATAAATCATTACTTTATCTGTCATTAAAATGTTTAACAAAAATGAAATCCTTCTTATTAGTACTTACATTAAAGTAAACTTTGCCCATGTTTAAAAAATCAGAAAAGCTACTTAAGATACCAAATATTAAATGTGAAATTCAATCTATTATATTATTTACTACTTATCAACAAATTGTACCCGTTTCAAGATATTCCACCCGAAGTTTTTTCTTTATTAATCCTCCCTCATAGAAAGGGTAGAAACCAAAATACGTTTTTCTTCTAAAACTTTTTACTATAAAGATAACGGCTATATCTCTCTCGATAATAAAGTAATTACTTGAAATTCCATCACGAATCACTAATCTTGAATAAAGGTAAAATGAAACGCAAACTAACGTGGCAGGGGTTTAGTTTAGAGAGAGAGAAATCAGAAAAGTTCTCTCTCCAACTGGGGTGTTCAGGAACGTTGTGGTTCCTCTTCGTCCCCTTTCGTGAATTGTTATTAGGTTTAGTGTTATTTATTTATTTATTAAATAATTTTTGACTCTTTTTTTGGGTGGAGGATGTCACTCTAAATGTTATCTTGGAGAGAGGCAAAGGCAGCACCAAAGAGAATGGCCAGGTCCCGTCCCAAAAGGAAGAAGTTAAGCAAATGTTAACATAAATTTAATTCAAACGACCCGACTCAGGGTCTGGTAATAAAGTTGCTTGGGCTGGGATCTAAAAATCCATTGCCTAAGTTTTTGCTGTGGGGGAAACGGGAGTGCCCCGAGAAAACCCACTTTCACAGGACAGGCGCCGAAAGTTTTGCCTATCCTGTGCCCGATATCTGAAAAAAAAAGAATTCATATTATTGACATGAATTCATTTCTTTAGATACTTTGTTGTGTCATTTGTGATTCTTGAAATATGTTGTAAGGTGAAATGTATTTTGTTGGTGCACAAGTTAATTTGTGTAGTGATGCCGTTAGTTTGTTTCTGTTTTCTGCTTTTAGATAATATTTGTGTGATATTGCCGTTAGTCTATCTCTTAGTGTTGTTAAGTTGCTAATTTGATGTATATAATTTACTGGCGTGAATGACGGTAGAATGAATGCAAATCTTAGTATTCTGTTTTGTTGAACTTGGATTTTCTGGAGTGTTTTTTTTGATATACTGTATGTTACTTAACATCCATACTCTCTTAGTGGACGGATGTGAGCCTTGTATATTTGTATAATGGTGTTTGGTGAACATTTTGATCGTCTACTGGTTGGAGTCATTAGGTGTGAAATCCATTTTCTAATTGATGAGTGTATATTGTTTACATGTTTTTTTCATGTTAGTTTTGTGTCGAAAGTGATGCCAAGGAATGTGATGTCTTTGCTCATGTTAATGGTTGTATTTTCGAGTGATAATTTTTTCTAGATTTTTTTTTGCTTTTTTAATTTCCTGTAGAAGGTGATTGCTTGTGTTTTGGTTGGATTTAACACAACTCTCCACTTGTTGCTCCATGTTGAGACGTTGCTCAGTAATTCTTGTACGCGAGACATGGCCATCACTGGGTTTCTGGAGGTGCTCCAGATAGCGATGTCGTCTGCGTATTGTGAATTATGCGTGTAAGTTAGATTTGGGAAAGGTATGTCGCTGACGAAAATGATATATAGAAGTGGAGAGAGGACTGATCCTTGGGGCACTCCTGCGGTTATATTAAATTATTTAGATATAGTTTTATTGACTTTTATTTGTGCTGTTCTATCTGTTAATAAATTTGAAATCAATTTAACTATAGTGGGAGTTATTTGAAGGTGTTTTAGATTGTATTTGATGGCATTGTGCCATACGCTGTAGAATGCTTTTTTGACATCTAGGAATACCCCGATGGTTACTTGGTTGTTGTTGAAAGCTTTGTAGATTGATTCGGTGAGTCGTGTGAGGTGATCTGTTGTTTGCCTGTTTTTCCTGGAGGCATTTTGAGATTCTGGAAGGATGTTATTTGATTCACAAAAATGGAGAAGAGTTTGCCAAGGCAGCTTAACAGACTGATGGGGCGAAAATTATCTGGATTGGTTCTGTTGGTTTGTTTCTTTGGGATCGTGGTTATGATGGCTTTTTCCAAGTGTCAGGGTAATATCCAGTTGCTAGTAAAATGTTCATGATGTTTGTGAAGTGTTGTAATAGGAGAGTAGAGTTTTTTTTCAGAATAATGTTTGGTATTTGGTCATTTCCGGGGGAAGTATTCTTCAAGTTTTTTATATTAATTTTTAGTTCGGTCATGGTTATTTTTCTATTGATTGAACTTGAGTATGCTTCTAGTGTCTCGCTTGGGAATCGTGGTGAGAATAAAGCTAGGTTTGTATTTATGAACTTGTTGACATGATGTTGGTGTTGTGTGTCAAAGTCTACTGAATTTAGGTCGCTAAAGGAGGATTCGTAGTATTCAGCTTTCTCAACGTCCATCCTTGCGATCTTACTGTTGTGTGTGATATGTTGTAGCATGTGATTTGTGTTTTTGTCTGAAGCAATACTCTTGAATTTTTTACAAAATTCTTTTGGATTGTTCTTGATTTTTTCTAAGTTTTTACAGAAATTTTACCAATTAGTTTCTTTTTCCTTTATAATTTCTTGTTTAATTTTTGCATTTGTTCTATTGACTTGTGGATCACGTGTGACATAGTGTGTTCATCTTAATTGTCTGCGATTGATTATTAATGCGTGAATTTCTGGTGATTGCTTTCTTATTGTTTTAAGAATTGTGTTTTTTATGGCTTTCTTTATGGCTTCTGTAAATGTGATTTACATAATTGTTTAGTTCTGTTCTAGTAAAATGAAAGAATAAAGTTGGGGCTGATATAATATTAAAGATAACATTATATGTATGGTGTTTTGAAAGTTTTATTACTTACAGAGTAATTCTATATTTAAATAGAAATTTTAAGAATGCAAGGATTAAATCCTATTAATTTATTCTTAAGGATTATTTAGCCAGATAGTCTGTTTAAAATATTGAAAAAAATGTCTAATCTGTCATTTGATTTATCAATTTCAGAGATTTTTTTACAAATAAGTATGTCATATTCTCGTAAGTATTACAATTTAAAATAGTCTGAAACTGAGTTAGATGATAATATATATTTAGAAGTTAATAAATATCGATGTGTATCAAATTTTCGATATTGGACAACAAGACTGATACACACAGTTTTATTTATTAATACATATATTCTAATATACAAATAACAATAAAATTCTTATTCATGGTTTTTACAACTAATGATTTGTGTGTACAAAGTTTTTCAAACTTACAAACGATATTGAGTCTTCTATCTGATGTGTAACTTGATATTTTATCGAGGGTTCACAATGACTGAATTAATTTCGAGTCGGTATCGGTGCAATTCACTTAAGAAAGGAGCTAGGTAACTCTTCGTTGATCACACGTGAGTGTTTCACAGTTGAAATTATATAATGTTTTCGTAAAAACTCTAACATTTGATGTTAATCCACTGAAGTTAAACGGTTTATAGTTTTCGAAATTTATAAACGTTCCTGGTCAGTATTTAAAGTTCCCGATTAATAAGCGTTGATCACAGTTATAGCTTCCAAGGTTTATAGTATGCCCACTGTAGCAAACCACACGTCATACTGACTTGATCCTCTGTGCTGTTAAACATCAAGAGTTAAATTGACTCAGAGTACCATACTTGGTGCATAAAAAAGTTTTTTTCTATTAATTATTCACACCATCACCCTCTAAAGCAGCTTGATCCAATTAAAACTATGAAGAGATTTTTTTTCTGTGAAGATATTAAAATTTTAATATATTGATTTTTTATTTGAAACCTGTAATCAAAACATCTAAACAACTAAAATTTACGGTTAGATTATTGTTGAACTATTTTTCAGGATTGTAAGATTATTTATTTAATTTATAATTGTTGCTAATCATACAATACCTGAAGATATCACACTCCCAGGGTTTGAAACGAAGTAATTTAAATTGCTTTAGGACACATATCCATTGTAAACTCCATCAGTAGTGAATTTAACCACCCAGTGAGATTCCAGTCTCTTGATAGCAGTTCGACTGTTCGGAGATACGGATCAGTACATTTCACACTATATTTTTATTATATATATATATATATATATGTGTGTGTGTGTGTACATTCAGAGAAAGTTAATATTTATAAAGTTAAGTAAAGAAAATCAAAAGGACTGCGTTACAAACAGCAAATCGAAATATCTGATTTATTATGTTGCTTTTGTTACAATCTAAGAACAAGCCGAAATAAAAATAAAGTAAATAATAATGAACAAAAGACCCTGCACTAATTAAAAAAATCCCAGCGTACAAACTATAGTATAGGATATAAAATGTACTCTAGATTTTGGAGGTGACTGCGGAATAGGACCCACATTGCGGTGGGGATACACTGTCTATTAGTCTTAACCTTCATTCGCCAGTCTCACATAAAAAAATAAGGTAAAGGAGTAGCCATAGATAAAGGAATTAGGAGAGCAAAATGTGGGTGCTGTAGCCCACAACGTTACACGTTTATATCCTCCTTCACTGCCTGCAGAGAGGTATGGGAAGGTGACTGTTTTCAAAAGTAAAGAAGAAAAAAATAATTGAAAAATGAAAATAAGAATAAGGAAAATAAAGTACCGCCATTTTGGGGTAAGTAAGTTACAAACTTACTTCTTGAAGTTAGCATTCCAATTTTTCATAACTAAAAATAGTTATTTAAAATTTTTAGTAAAATTTCTCTAATTTTTATTTCTTTATATTTATTTAATACATTTTTACATTTGTTACAGAATGGTTTAATAATTTGATTTAAAGATTCTTTATTACAAAAAGAAAGAAGTAATGGATTTATCAGTATATTATCGTAACTGATAAAATATTTTAATTTGTTACACATTTTGCAATACCTGAATAATTTCGAAGTTATAATGCTCATAACAGAAAGGTATGGTACCTTAATATTAAAATAGGATACATCATATATTGGAAAGTAAAAATATTTACATTGATATCCTTATCAATTATTTGAGTTTCTAAATCTTACGTAATGTGCTTCTGTATTAGATATTGAAGTATTTTCTAATTCTACTGGTTAAATAGTGTTGATAACATTATAAACTATAAACTATATAGTATTCGTGTCTTGTTATTATTTGGGTTTTGATATGAATATCTGATTTTCACAGAAGGGAACAATGATATCACTTCACGCTCAATAAGTGACTTTTATATTTATTTAAATGTTTTGTGAATCAAAATGTCATGATAATCAAAGATTGTGAGAGGACACTGCAGGCTCTCACTGATGCCCCTTCAACACGATTAATTATATCAGTTTATAAAACATATAGGACAGGGACAGTGCTTGCCACTAATTGACGCCATCGAATACGATATTTATTATGCAAGTTTATGAAAGGTATAAAACAAAAACAGTAGACGTCATCAAAAGATGGACCTCAACTTATAATTTATTGCTCCCCCCTGTGGTACAACCGTAAGTCTGCGGACTTATAATGCCAGAAACCGGGATTCGATACCCATAGTGGACAGAGCACAGATAGCTCATTGTATAGCTATGTACTTAACTTCAAACAAATAAAATATGATTTATTATGCAAACTTCTGAAAGATATAAAACAAGAAGAATGCATGCAATTAAGCAATGACACTGAATCCATAATATATTTGTACATATATATACATATGCACCAACAGTGTTTGAATGGACAGGTATAGCCAGTTGTCTGATTTCTAAACTATAGTAATTTTCGTAAATTCTTGAACAGTAACATACAGATATATTACTAAGCACAATGAATAATATAATTCTGTATTTTCATGTCACTGTTTTCAGGTTTATTAAATATGACTGAAAAATGACTCATCATAATTTGCGAATATTGTTTAATAATTTATATGAAAGAAAGCATTTTATTAACACAGGCAGAAAAATCGAGATAAAATCAATTACATAACTTTAACAATTTTTAAAGAGGTGTTTCGTTAAGTAAAGTTTGCTTACAAACGTTAATATTTTGCTTGAATAGAGTTGTTAGATTACTTTTAGTCCAGGCCTGGCATGGCCGAGCGCGTTAAGGCGTGCACTCGTAATCCGAGGGTCGCGGGTTCGCGCCCGCGTCGCGCTAAACATGCTCGCCCTCTCAGCCGTGGGGGTGTATAATGTGACGGTCAATCCCACTATTCGTTGTTAAAAGAGTAGCCCAAGAGTTGGCGGTGGGTGGTGATGACTAGCTGCCTTCCCTCTAGTCTTACACTGCAAAATTAGGGACGGCTAGCACAGATAGCCCTCGAGTAGCTTTGTGCGAAATTCCAAAACAAACAAAAAACTTTTAGTCCATGAGTTTTATTAAATATATTGTTCATTCTATTTGTCTGTGAAGGACATAGTACAACTGGTCCACAAGGTAGCTTTGTGTCTAACAAACAAATATGTTGTGTTGTTTTACTCTGAGCTCATACATTTTTAGTTAGTCAGTTTCCTGAGCTTAGGCCATTCAACAGAAATGTAGAACTTTAGATAAAGCTGAAATTACAAAAGAAGAGCCATTTTTGTATAAAAGTGCTCCGTCATGATTGTTTTTCACAGGAAATAAAAACGTACATTTTGTGATACCCCTAGCGGCTCAGAGGTAAGTATAGATGATTATAAAGTTAAAAACCAAGTTTAAATACCTGCGACGAGCACAGAACTAATAATCTGTCGTGTAGCTTTGAACTTAACAATTAACAAACAAATAGCCATTTTGTGAGGAAAAAAATCATGATTTCTGTTTTTTCCAGTCTGCCAACAAAGTGAAGGGTTTGCTTCACATGGATTAAAGAATTCTATATGTGTTTTCATAATGTGGGATTTTATACTCTATCCATGTTTTGCAAAGATATATCCGTTAAAATAAGTATCTTATCTCTAGAAACAAAATAAGTAAAACCATCAAACGAATAACCATCACCACCAACAGCAGAAAAACAAAGATTGGTTTTTTTTATTTGCTTTGAATTTCACGCAAAGCTACACTCGTAAAAAATATAGAAAAGTCTCCCGTCGGGAAAATAGTAAGTCTTTTTATTTACACTCTAAAGTCAGGGGCTCGATTCCCCTCGGTAGACACAGCAGATAGCCTGATGTGGCTTTGCTATCAGAAAAACGCATACAAAATAAATATAAAAGAGGGAAAAGTATTTGTCCTTCTTAGTAAGTTTCGAAAAAAAAATTCTTTTTTATTAAACACGCAAGTGCACGACAAATCGCGTTTTCTTTTCAAACATGTCTTAGAAAGACCACATCATATCCGTCGAGGGTTTCTAACACTGACTCAGTCTCATGCTAGATCAAATTATTTTTGAATGAACAACTAATGATGCAGGTAGAAATTTACATTACATTTGACGTATAAGTTTTCATTAAAAATTTTGACGAGGCATCGAGAGAAACTAGAGAGTTTTGTATTTACTCTGGAGTTTCTAGCCGTTAAATTACTGGGTCTCGTAATTACGTGTATTTGAAAATTATTAACATGCATTGATGGACATAAAAGAAGTTCATTCACTTGCATTTAAAGCGAGTGAATAGCATGGATGAACTTAATCACTATAAATTAGGGGTACTTTAAATTGATAGTATTTTCTGACAGTTGCAATCATATAACACTGAATAGGATTCCAAAACTTGGGACACGTGTCCTTATTCCTGATAATTGTAAATGTTCTTATCCGAAAGTTATTTCCATTTCATTAATATTAATTTTACCAGCAACGTAATTATATAGCTATTTTCAGGATAAATTATTTATTTTGTTCATTATGTAAATCATTGCAGTATGAACATTAGTTATTGTACACTTTAATTTAAACTATACCTTGATTGTTCCAGAACCTTTTATCTTTTATTGTTACATTTGTTTTAACGTCATTCTGGCAAGAACTCTAAGATATTGTTACATTTGTTTTAACGTCATTCTGGCAAGAACTCTAAGATATTGTTACATTTGTTTTGACGTCATTCTGACAAGACCTCTAAGGTATAAAAAAAATTAATACTTTCCATTTTTTTAATTTAGTGAAGATAAAAATGCGTGTGAGGTTTCAATAATTGAGGAATGCAAAAATCTTTAATATATGTAATTTTTTGACAAATTAAATATAAATACTCTATCATATATTTCATATAATTGCTTTATACGTGTATATTGTAGCGTAATTTTACATTAAACATTGGTCAATCAATCACAATACATGACTGTTATGAAATTCTAGGGAAGTAATCAATCCGATGTTTGTCTCATTTTAAATGCTGTTCAAATATAACTTCGTATTGAGTTATTCATAGTTTATAAAGTAGTGATTGGATACTAAAAGGTATAATAAGAAACGTATATGTTATTCTAGCGTTGTTAGTGCTCATACGTCTTACAACAAGACAAAAACTGTTACTCTGGCTTGAAATATGTTGCCATAGAAACACTA
Organism: Carcinoscorpius rotundicauda; assembly: GCA_011833715.1. Taxonomy (NCBI): domain Eukaryota; kingdom Metazoa; phylum Arthropoda; class Merostomata; order Xiphosura; family Limulidae; genus Carcinoscorpius; species Carcinoscorpius rotundicauda. The sequence goes on along the minus strand of CM022404.1, from coordinate 33,119,685 downwards.
ACTTTCGCACATGGTGCTTTCTAACGCATTTTAATACCTGCTTGCCTTCATAATCACGGGCCCCCCAGTGGCTCAGCGTTATGTCTGCGGACTTACACGCTAAAATCCGGGTTTCGATACCCGTGGTGGGCAGGGCACAGATAGCCCATTGTGTAGCTTTGTGCTTAATTCAAAACAACAACAACATCATAATCACGTTATTCTTGCAATACAAGACGACTTCAAAGACATATTCATTCTGCTCTGTAATAGGTCAAGTGTAACAAAAACTTTCAAACACAAATATCAGATTTGTTTTCATTTTTAAATGAAATACTAGGTCACGATGAGACTTATAATACGCCCTAGTCTACTTTTGGATCAATTGACTTTTTGAAGAAAAGAATAAGAAGTAACCGTAACTCAAATATTTATTTATAACCAGAAATAACTGTAAAATAAGTATTTATTCATCACCAGAAATAACTCTAATATAAGTATTTATTTATAACCATAAGTAACTATAAAATACGTATTTATTTATAAACAGAAATACCTATAACTCAAGCATTTATTTATGAACAGAAGTGACTGTAAAAGAAGTATTTATTCATAACAAGAAGTAACTGTAACACAAGTATTTATTTATAAACAGAAGTAACTGTAACACAAGTATTTATTTATAAACAGAAGTAACTGTAACTCAAGTATTTATTTATAAACAGAAGTAACTGTAACTCAAGTATTTATTTATGAACAGAAGTGACGGTAACACAAGTATTTATTTATAAACAGAAGTAACTGTAACACAAGTATTTATTTATAAACAGAAGTAACTGTAACTCAAGTATTTATTTATGAACAGAAGTGACGGTAATACAAGTATTTATTCATAACAAGAAGTAACTGTAACTCAAGTATTTAATTATATCCAGAAATAACTGTAACAAAAGTATTTAATTTTAACCATTACAAATGTTTTGATACAGTATAGATCAATATTTTTGTCTACTTTTCAGTAGTTGCAACCCTTCGCATAGTTTCACTCGATATTCCGAAGAAAGTGAAATCGGGCAAAGAAGTGAAACTGACATGTTTATACGATCTAGAGGGAGACAGGCTTTACTCCATCAAGTGGTACAGAGATGATAAAGAATTTTACCGATTTGTTCCGAAGGACGCGCCACAAAAGCAGTACTTTCCGCTAGATGGAATTATAGTTGACGTAAGCATACTTTATGATTTATGTTAGGAGATTACATAAACTTACTGGAAGACTTGTTTTAGTACATAAAATACAGATGTATAAGCGTACTGAAAGATTTGACTTGGTATATGAGATATAACTGACGTAAGTTTACTGAAACCTCGTGTTGACACGCAGTATACATCTGAAAGACTTGCTTTGGCATATGAAGTGTAACAGACGTAAACTTGCTGAAACACTTGTGTTGATATATGCGGTACATCTGACATAAGCTTAGTGAAAGATTTGTCTTGGCATATGAAATGTAACTAACTGATGCAATGATGCAAATTTACTGACATACTTGCGTCAGTATATAAAGTACATCTGACATAAGCTTAACAAATGACGTAATGTGACCTTAAAACTTGCTTTGGTATATCAGGTGGAGCTAACTTCAAGTTACTAAAATGTTTATTGTAATGTATGAAATATAACTGATGTAAGCTAACTGAAATACTTTGGTATTCGAGGTATTACTGTTGTACATTAAACTGATTTGTATTAGTATAAATGAACTATTTTTGTATAAAAATACTTACTTAATATTTCATGTTTTATGGCTGACATAAGTTTATCTAAGAATGTGAAAATAAGATTAATAATCTCAGCGTGTGATTTATTTTTATCTAGCGTTAATTTACAAACAGTTGATAAACCAGCCACCCTTCATTGTGGAAAATGGCTGAGATAGTTTGCTTAATTACTTGTGTTCATGTTCTTTCTCTCATGAAGGGTTATTTCATACATTTTTCAAATCGAATATACGCTGCGTTACATAGAAATATTCTTTTAAGACAATGAAGTAAGATAAAAGAATGATATGAGAAAGATTTCTTTTAGTATGTGGTAAACATTATAACTTACTAAATTATTAATTTTGTAATCTGGGAATTATATGGTGTAACTTACTTAATTATTATTCTGAAATACACGAAGCTTTCCACACATATTTCTAAATATTTTGTTAGGCATGCAGATTATGTGAAGCAATTTACTAAATAACTTATTTTGTGATAAGAAAAATACAAATGACATAATTTACTAAATAATTGTACTGTAATGCTTGAAGTTTTCAAAGTAAATTATCAAAGATATTTTTGGGAGTGGAAGTATATGACGTAATTTACTGAGTTATTCATTTTGAGATTCTGGGATAATTTGATATAACCTAAGTAAGTGATTTATTTTAGGACGTTGGAAAATTTTATGCAATTTCTTAAATCATTGAGCTTTGGATGTAGGGAACATACTGTAATTACTAAATGTTATTTCGCATATGAAGAACGATGAGGTCATTCACTGAAGTGATTATTTTAAGATATTTGGAACAAATAATATAATTTACTGACTCATTTTAAGATGTGCATTTTATATTTGGGAAACGCTTGACGTAATTTACATTGCCAAATATCTTGACTTAAAGAAAATATCTTGTACAAAATACCAGATGGTTGATTTCGGTAAATTATTAACGCAGCTCTCTAAGAATGATATTATGGTATGTGAGAAAGAGACACGTGACCTAATTTACTGAGCGAAAGTATCCGACTTCACTTTCTAAATCAATTTTTAATGAAAATATGTTAGGGAGTGTCAAATCTTTGGTTTTATGAACCGTGGTGAGATTGTGTACACCATAAACATTAGATGACACCTTATATGATTGTAATTAACTTCCGTCTTCGAGCTGGTGGCTTATATTTCTCTTTCTTCTTTTAACTGTTGCTTAATCTAAAGTTTAACGCTGTCGTAAGTAGATTGTTTAATAATACTCATATGGTCAGATATTTTATTCAACACATTTTAGATACATCTTTAGCTCCCTGTGATATCTTATAAAACATTATTACAATGGAGACCCGTTGTCTAGGTGCTGACTGTACTTTCAAGTTGTTAACAACAGAGTATCTAACAAAATGTAATTATACAATTATTTCCCCGACTTTTAACTCGAAAATGATTCTTCTTCTGATGAACAATAGTTTCCTATAAGGCTCTTTCTTTTTCCTTCTGATTTACATATTTCTTTTGAAACTATCGTTTTTTGACCAAAATCTGTAGCGATCTTTCTGAACAACACACGTTCTCTCGCCGTGACGTGCCCCAATCTCACGAGATGACGTCATGTCTAATATTGAAATTAACATTTATCTTCCATGCTGTGTTCTGTTCTTATCTTGTGATCTACATCCTTCCGCAATACATTATATGACGGATAAAGTTTTGTCTCGATTATGTTAATTCCTTTTTTTTTATTGTTGAAAAGAAGAAAAAGAAATAATAGGCTGTCTTATTTAACTCTGATTATATATATATACACACACACACACATATTGCATTTTCTTTCTATAATATCCAATTAGATTGCGTCTTCACCAATTTTTCAAACGGTCTTCTATCGTCTCATCATAAATGTCTCACAAGCTGTCTTTTTCTTTTCTACATAATTAGTAACATTATTTTTAGTTGCTGTCCTCCCCTTATCAGAAATTCTCTTTTAGCATTTTACCTCTCTTGATTTGATTAGAAACCCCATATATACTATTGTTCTCCCTCGATATGATCAGAAATTCCATATTAGCTGCTTTCCTCTTTCGATTTGATAAAAAACGTCTCTTTGCTACTATCTTTTTCTATGTAATCAGAAACAGAAACCTCCCTCAGCTGCTGTCTTTTCTCTATGTAATCAGAAACGTCCCTCAGTTTTTCTCTGTGTAATCATGAGCCTCCAGCAGTTGTTGTCATTTTTCTAAGCAATCATAAGCCTCCTTCTACTGTTGTCTTTTCTCTATATAATCTGAAACCTACCTCGGTTGCTATCTTTTCTCTATGAAATTAGAAACTTCTCTTAGCTGCTGTCTTTTCTCTGTGCAATCAGAAACGTCCCTCAGCTTTTTTCTTTTCTCTATGTAATCAAAAACTCCCTGAGCTGTTGCCTTTTCTCAATGCAATCAAAAACCTTCAGCTGTTGTCTATTTTCAAGGTGATCAGAAATGTCATTTAATTGTTTTTCTCTATGTATTCAGAAACCTTCTTCAGCTGTTGCCTTTTCTGTAGGTAATCATAAACCTCCTTTAGCTGTTATCTTTTCTCTATATAATCTGAAACCTACTTCAGTTGCTCTCTATTCTCTCTGTAATTATAAACCTCCATCAGTTGTTGTCTTTTCTGTATATAATCAGAAACCTCCCTCAGCTGCTGCCTTTTCTCCATGAAACCAGAAACTTTTCTTAGCTGCTATCTTTTCTGTGTGGGATCAGAAACGTCCCTTAGCTGCTGTCTTTTCTCCATGTAATTAAAAATCTCTCGTACATGTTGTTTTTTCTCTATGTAATCAGAAATCTTTCTCAGCTGCGGTATTTTCTGTATGAAACTAGAAACGTCCCTCAGGTGTTGTTTTTTTCTCTATGTAATCAGAAACCTCTCTCAGTTGTTGTCTTTTGTCTATGTAATCAGAAACCTCCCTCAGCTGCTACCTTCTCTTTATGTAATCAGAAACGTCCCTTAGTTGTTTTTTATTTGTAATAAGTAACCTCCCTCAGCTGTTGTCTTCTCTCTGTGTAATCAGAAACGTCCCTTGGTTGTTTTTCTCTATGTAATAAGAAACCTCTCTTAGCTGTTGTCTTTTCTTTATGTAATCAGAAACGTCATTTAGTTTTTCTTTATCTATATAATTAGAAACGTCCCTCAGTTGTAGTCTTTTGTCTATGTGTCAGAAACCTCTCTTAGTTGTTGTCTTTTCTCTGTGTAATGAGAAACTTCCCTCAGCTGTTGTCTTTATTTTCGTCTATGTAATTGAAAACCTTTCTTAGTTATTTTTTTCTCTAAGTAATCAGAAATTTCCGTCAGCTGTTGTTTTTCTCTATGAAATCACAAACATCCCTCAGCTGCTGTCTTTTTTATAGGTAATTAGAAACGTCCCTCCGATATTGTCATTTTTCTGTGTAATCAGAAACCTTTATCAATTGTTGTCTTTTCCCTATGTAATCAGATACCTCCCTCAGCTGCTTTTTTTCTCTCTCAAAGAAATCAGAAACTCTCCTTAGTTGGTTTTACTCTATGTAATCAGAACCTTACTTCAGCTGTTGTCTTTTCTTTAAGTAACCAGACACCTCTCTTAGTTGTTGTCTTTTCTGTATGTAATCAGAAATTTCTCTCAGCTGCTGCCTTTCTTCAATGTAATCAGAAATGTTTTTGTTGTTTTTTCTATGTAATCAGAAACCTCCTACAGCTGTTGCCTTTCTCTATGTAATCAGAAACCTCCCTCAGTTATCGTCCTTTTTCTAGGAAATCAGAAACTTCCCTCAGATGTTCTATTTTCTATATGTAATCAGAAACCTCTCTCATCTCCTAATTTTCTCTATATAAGCAGAAACATTCCTTAATTGTTTTTTTATCTCTATGTAATCATAATTATCCCTTTAGCTGTTATCTTTTCTCTGTGAATCAGAAACTTCCATTAGCTGCTGTCTTTTCTCTATGTAATCAGAAACCTCTCTTAGTTGTTTTTTGGGTGTAAACAGAAATATCCCTCAGTTACTGTCTATACTCTAAGTTATCAGAAACCTCCCTCAGTTTTTTCTTTTATCTATATAATCAGATACCTCCCTTAGCTGTTGTCTTTTCTCTATGTAATCTAAAAACTACGCCAGTTATTGTATTTTCCTTACGTAATCAGAAACCTCCCTCAGCTGCTGTCTTTTATCAGTGTACTCTGAGACGTCTCTTTGTGTTTTCTCTATGTAAATAGAAGCCTATGTAACCAGAAATCTCTCCCAACTGCTCTCTTTGTCTCTTTGTCATAAATGTCCCTTTGTTGTTTTTTCTTTAAGTAATCTGAAACCTCTCTCAGACTTTGTTTTTTCTCAATGTAATTAGAAACCTCCCTCAGTTTTGTCTTTTCTCTATGTAATCAGAAACCTCCGTCAGTTGTTGCTTTACTCTATGTATTCAGAATTGTCCCTCAGCTGTTATCTGTTCTCTTTGCAATTAGAAATCCTCCTCAGCTGTTATGTTCTCTCTATGTGACCAGAAACCTCCTTCAGTTGTCGTCTTTTCTTAGCATAATCATGTATTTTCCTTTTTTTATACGTTATTTTGTTTCTATTGACTTCTATTTCTTGGTTATTGTTTTAATTATTTAGTGAAATCCATAAGAAATATGTTGTGAGTATGCAATTACATAAAAAGACAATATTAACAATTTTTCTTCATTATATAATAAAAAAAATTCTGTTGAGTTGAGTTTTTGTATAATATTATACACGAAAAACTTGTTTATTCGAAATTTTGTTAAAGCTTTCCTATGTTAGACAATGTATTTTGTCAATTAATTAAGATATTGTTCCACCACATTATTTTGCTGATTGGTTTACGTTGGGAATGCTCATAAGATAATAAACAGGAACTATTTATTTAATCCTATTAAAATAAATTTGTTTTTGTTAGAGAGATTCCGTTTCTGCAGAAATACGATGCCAATGAAAATGTCATCACTGTAACAGTTAATAATAAAATAGCTATGTTAGATATAAAGAGTAACTACAAAGACATACAGCCAATAGTAATCTTGAGCTCATCCATCAAAACTCTTTTATGTAATAACATAAAATTCGCCTTAAGAACCGTATTGCAGTAAAAAAGTAAAAATAAATCAGAATAAATGACTCTGAGCTGTGTATAGTCATTGTTTTATTTAGTATATATATATATTATAAAATCTACATCTTTCACAAACAATTGCTTTGAAAGTAATGATGTTGCGGTTTGAGGTGAGGTGATTTATTCCCACGCAGGATATCATATACCCTTCTCTACCTAAGCTTTGAATGACAGTTAAGTATTTCGAAAGTAAAACCAAGGAAAAATAAAATAAGACACTGAAATACTAAAGAAAAAAGAATAAGCATTGAAGACAACAGTTAGGTGGATTTAAAAAAAGGAAATGTGATTCTCAGCTAAAACTTCGAACCTTGGACAGCTATCTAAATTAGGAACCCCAAAAACACAAAACAATTAGATACACACATATATATATGACAAGAAGACTCTTTTGCTTAAGAAAACAGTTTTCATAATATGATGTTACTCATCTTTTACATATTCTTAGCTGTTTTTTTACCAGTTCCTATATCTATCATAGTTATTCGTATGTTTAAAAAATAGAAGGTGGCATAGTTCTTTAACTGTAGAAATTGTCTTCCCCATCGTTGCTTCTCAGTGGCACTTTTGAAGGTTTGTAGTACTAAGAACTGAACTTACATACCCGTGATAAGCATAGCATAAACGGCGCATTGTGTAAAATTGGGGTAAGCAATAACAAAGAAACAAATTTTTGAAATTTATACTTTTGTTTATATAAAAGGTGGAGATACAGCAAAAACAAATCATATTTAATCAGTATAAGACAGGTTTGTTCTTCATTTTCTAAATTACTTCAGATATTTTTTTTCCATTTGTCTGTGCAATATAAGTGTAGGTATACTTCGTATTTCTAAATTACACTGAAAGAGAAACTACTTGTAGCTGGACAAACGACTAACCGATAAAAGCAGAAGCAAAGTTATTTTGCATATATATTATGAAACATTTTATAAAATGTATAAAACTTGGAAATATTCGCTTATGATGGTGTTTAATATTACTAGAAGGTTGTCTGAGTAAAGCATACGAACAAACCAATAAACAAGGCTTAAAAAACATGTCATAAAATAATTGTGACAAATCGTTGAAACTAATGATTATTGCAGTATATTAATCTTAATTAGGGACGTCTGGTATTTTTTATAAGAATATTTGGAGTTTCAGAACTATTAAAAATTCAAGCACATCTCGTATGCCATCAATAGCATCAAATATGTGTTCATAATTTAAGTTCTTCTTCATTTATAAATCTGCTCATTTCTTCAGCACATTTTGATGACGTAAGAGAGAAAAAAACGAGTTTTCCTTGTAACAAAAAAGAATCAAATGTCGAATGTTCTACATTAATATAAAAAGAGACGCTACAAAGTCGATACGGATATGTTGGAAAACTAGCCTGCTTCAGGATGTCGTTGATTTGGACAACCTGGAATGACTTGTCAAGTCGGAATTATTTGTAAGCGCCCGTACCGATCTACTGGGATTACCGAGGAAACGATGAGTACCACCATAATTTCATTCTGCCACCATTTCCATCTACACAAAAACCAGCATATTGGAGAAGGTTCTTGAGGCCCCGCCTATAGGGGAATAAAGGTATGTGATTCAGAGCTTGTTATAAAATGTCGCCATACCGCAAAGGAAATGAAAAAGAGCTTTTAGGAGCTGTGATTGGACAGTGGCTATTACATTTATAAGAAAAGAAAAATATGAAAGCGTAATCTATTTATAGATCACACAGCAGCCCAGCGTCAAACTCAGATTTTATTAAATGATAATGTATATAAATTAATGTAACTTTAGTTTGTGAGTCATGGCTACCACAAGAAATCCACACTAAAACTGAATGATAAGTTTAAGAGAACTGGAGATTATATGAGGTGGAATTCCTTTTTAATGTAATTTTGTAATATATTTTAAAATAATGTAATAATTTGGAAGCACAAAGCTTCACGATGGATTATCAGTGCTCTTCGCACGACGGGTATCAAAACCGTGTTGTAAAACTGTGCGTCCGCAGACATATTCTTGCGCCACTTGGGGATGATTTTATAGCTGCTGTTAGCGGTATTCGAAACAATAAGTAAAACTCTCATTATTAGGTTTTTAAGTTATCTGAGAGTTTACCTTATGAAGAAAATTACAAGTTTAAAAAAAAACAATAGTTAACTCACTGCCATTCACGATTTCTTCAGTTTATAAAAATATATTACCGATCCGATCAAACCATTTCGTAGAATTACAGAACACACTATAACATGTGATGGAAAACTTCATAAGAAACTGAAGTAAAACTTGATGGAAATTTTTGTATCAATTTCAAATAAGGTATGGCAAGAAACGACATGGCAAATAGAAGTAAGATATGGCGAGGAAACTGAAATCAACTTACAGTGAGAAACTTTGAATCAAACTTGAGTAAAATACGCCAGAAATGTTCGTACCAAGTTCAAGTTTTGTTTCCTTGTTAGGTTTTGTAACCCTCATGTTCTATCCTGATAATAAACTTCGTACTAAACATGTCCTCTTTTAATAACTACACAAAAGAATGATTTTTGTATCGTATTGACGTTATGATTTTGTGCATTAATGACCTTAATTACACTTCACAAAAACAATGTTCAAAGTCCAGTTCTGCGTGCAACTATTTCCTGTCAACTGATTGTCACGATGACATATTATTACTCTACACTGCAATTTCCATTGTAACCTTTACTAAGTTTAAAGTTTGTTTGTTGAATTTCGCCGAAAGCTATTTGAGAGTCATCTTTGCTAGTCATTCCTACTTAAGAAGTGATAGATTAGAGGAAAGGCAGCTAGTCAGTACTGCCCGCCGCCAACTCTTGGGCTACTCTTTACCAAGGAACAGTGGGATTGACCATATCATCTTCGGTGACGGGATTCGAATCCGTGATCTGCAGGTTGCGAGTCGAGTGCCTTGACCATTAACCCATGTCATGCTTCCCAGTGTAAACAAGTTATGGTGGGAAAAAAACTCAAACCAAACCCAAGTAAGACACGGCAAAAATTTGCAACCAAGTATATTTAAGAAAATTTCATATTAATCTCAGGTAGCACATGTGGGGAAACCTCAAACAAAACTCAAGTAAGCCATGACAGGAAAACTCAAATCAAAGTGAATGAAAATAGTGAGAAGCTACATATCAAATCCAAGTAATACATGGCGGGAAACTTCGTACTAAACATTGAGTCAGTGTGAGAATATTTTAAAAGTTGAATAAGAGAATGATTCCGTCATTTGATTGCAACCAAACATATCAAAATTCGTTCAGCCAACAAATTAGAACTCCTTTCATTGTTTCTAATACAATAGAAGTTTTAAAATTTAGTGTTGAAGAATTTATCAAAGTAAGCACATGAAAAAGAGAAAATTATTAAATTTAAATAACCAAATAAAGCAGAAAAACCAGTAGGTTAAAAATAAATATTGCTATACAGACAGAAATAATGCACAGTAAATAGCGTTATATTAATATTTTTAGGATAACAAAACATATTTATATATCTGATGCTTGTAATTATATTTTTATAAATAAATGCTTTAAATTTTATGTATCATACACTGTCTAGCTATTTATTGTGATATATTTTTATTTTTTAGTGTCATGGTGATATCAACAAGGTGAACCATAGACGATGTGTAAATCCTGGTAATACCTGAATAACCTTTCATGTTTTAATAACCTACACAAAAGAAAGAATTTTGTATAGTGTTAACGTTATGGTTTTTGTGGATTACTGAGGTTAATCGCGACAAAAACAATGTTCAAAGTCGAGTTCTGCCTGGAACTATTTCCTTTCAACCGTAGTTATTCTGATAGCCACGATTACCAATAATCACCATACACTGAAGTTTCCATAAGAAACCCAAGATCAGTTTTAGAACATTCGTCTTGATAAATTATTGAAAAACCCTTCTTGGTTTTAAAGATCTCGTTTAGGCAAATTAAAAGTGCAAAGATATACTGAAAAAAATCGGGAGTCTTAACTGGTATGTGGTCGAATGTGCTTTCTATGATTAAATGAAACGAATGATCATTTTACAATATTTTCAGCATGACGGCCGGATTTCCTTTAATAGTCATTTTTTTTCGCACGTACGGCGTCATTAGCTGTGATTTGCAGTACGATCGATCTATTTTTAGGATATATAACGAAATTTTGAATATTACGTCATTTTCATAGCAACTACTACTGATTTTGAAATGTGGTTGAACGGTTGTGAGCCTTCGTTGACTTCAATTCCTTGTTTATTAACAAGTGATATGGCCATTTCTACTACAATGACCTTATGAGTTGGAGGGTTCTCTTTCGTAACCATAGCTTTAGTTTCGCAAATGCTGCTCGAATTGACTTGGAGCGTTATCATGGTGCTAGTTATTGTCTTACATGCTCTGCACATATGAAGTTTTTCTCTTCCATTTTCGTGAAAAGCCTGAAAGGATTCTTTTTTTCAAAATATTGCATTCTTTGTTTTACGTTGTTTAAAAATCTCTATAAAAAATTCAAAGACTCTAACAGATGCTTTCAGCCATAAGTTTCTGTGACGACACTGCTCTGTAGAATATTCGTGAAAATGCTATGAAACAAGCATAAAGATGCTAAACATGCCGTTTGTGGTACTGCGGCTCATATCTATAGTGTGATGGTAATGATAAAATACAAGTCGTTCACATAAAGTACAAATAAACCTCTTTCTAGAGATATTTTAAGACGAAAACGTGACTTTTTATCTCTTAGCAAGAAAAAATATATAAAAACGAGTATTTCAAAAATGTATTTCAATTATGAATGACTAATTTCACTTTTCAATAAATACAAATTATAGTTCGAGGAAAACAAGGTAACCTATATTTTAATGAGCTTACGATGTTGGAACTAATTACAGAAATGATAAGAAAATGGTATAAAAGCCCCATTTGCCATCTGTAAATGAATTGCACCAGAGTGAACTTTTTATTAATAGTTTACAGTATGATTGTAACTAATAGGAAAGTGCCAACTCAGCATAAAGATATGATATATCCATTATTAGTCTTATTTATTCAGTGTTGATCCACTAGTTTGATGTCATGTACAATAATATTGTAGAACGCAGAGTTCTGGTTCATTAATTGTCAAACAGCTGTAGCAAAACACAATGATTCATTAGAAGTTGTATTCAAGACTTTAATGCTAGTATGTAAAACTGTTATCATTAACAATTGGATTGCCCCAGATAGAACAATGAAACTCTTCAAAAGTGATGTAGAATATCTTAAAGTATGTTTGAGATAGAAGAAGTCTAACACATAAATTGTCAATAACCTGGTTGTAAATACTGGTAATAAAGTTATTTATACACTAATAAAATGTACGTCAATACAAATAAAATGTACATTTATACAAATTCCCCCTCCCCTCTGAAGTAGAATAGCAGTAAGTTTGCTGACTTACAACGCTGGAAACCGAGTTACGATGTCCATGGTGATCACAGCACTGATAGCCCATTGTGTAACATGTGCCTAACTGTAAACAAACATCAATACAAAATTGTTTGCATGTATATACAGCTACTCAGAGCTGTTGCTGGGAAGAGGTAACTACTCAAAACGTCGAAATGGTATCAAGAAGTGCGATGAGTAAAAAGTTAGATATTTCAAAGCGATAGTCAAAGAAAGTTTATTCTATGATGGAGAGAAAACGCTATTTCCTCACTGTACAACATTTAAATTTGAGTATTATTTGATGCTGGATTTTAATCATCAATGTCGTTGATCTACAGAAAACTGATACCATTCTGACTGGTGACAAGTACAGGGAAATACTGATCCATCATGCTTTTCCCTTAGGAATACAACTCATTAGGTGAAGCCTTATCTTCCAACAACACAATATAAGCCCTAGTATAGAAAAGTACATGATGATGAAGACGTTAATGGAACATTCACATAAGACACTTAGAACAATATTCCACTACTGTGGAAATTGATAAAGTAGACCGAAACAAGACGACAGGTTGTAACGCTCTGTCTGTGTAATGCAAAGTGCTCGCATACAAAATGCTATTGCGTCATACAACGCATTACTTTTCGTTTTTGTTCTTGTATTTTCTATGATTATGTTTTGTACCATTAACAAATTGACTCCACCTAGTTGTTCTTATTTATAGTTTCTGTCTCCTGTGCGTGCGTATTACGCCTGTGTTCCGTAAATATTTCCGTTACTGCATACACATATAAATTGAAATAAGTCAGTTTCTATGTGTTCATTTGTTACAAATCACTGCATTTTCGGAACGTTTTCTTGTGCTAACTGATAATGTAGAACGTTATAGCTATTTTGATATCTTGTTATTTTATAACAGCTTAGCAGATCAGACAACATGACAGTATACATCAGGGACGTGCAGGTGTCAACAGGAGGAATATTTGAATGTGAAGTTTCAGCGGATTCCCCTTCTTTCAGGACAGCGGCGCTCCAGAAAGTTATGATGGTGGAAGGTAAACATAACAAACGGTTAATTAATCCATTTAAAATAGTTCCATAAACATTTACCTAAATACGAAGTACTAGGACTAACACAGTTAATGCCATTTTGTTTTTTATCAGTAGAACATGAACGAAAATAATGTTATCTATCTGTCATTTTTACTGTCTTAGTTGATGTACACATACTAACAAAGTGGTTTCACACGTCCTCCGGTGGAACAACGGTAAGTTTTCCGACTTATAACTTTAAAATCCAGGATTCGATTCTTCGCAGTGGACATATAAAACAGCTTAATGTTGCTTTACCCTAAAATAATCAACCGTATAAATAAACCTCGGTGGGACAGTGGTAAGTTTTCTTACTTAAAACTCTAAAATCCACGGTTCGATTCCTCGCAGTGTACACAGCAGATAGCTCAATGTGGCTTTGCTCTAGAGCAAAGTTAAATACAAGGTGTTATTGAGGTTACTGAATTTGGCCGTAAAGGTTTGGAAATAAAAGTACAATAAACAGACAATAAATAATTTTTAGGTGAAAATCACACACGCGGTTGTCAATATATGACCACATATAAATTGAATTATTAATATCAAATAGACCTTAAGTGAAAAATTAAAACCATTTTCGTATATTTTGAGGGATATTCGATTCAAAGGTTCATATTATTTTGAAATATTAAACTATATGTACCTAAATATGATGCACTTCGAAATAGTTTTAGTAAAAATACTAGTTTAAAACTTTCTGATTCACTTGTTACTTCTTATTGCAGCATCTGGAGCAAATTCTTCGTACTTTGCTGTTAGTTTCAGTTTGGTGTTGGCTGGCCTGATAATATCCTTAACAACAGAGTTTTTCAGTCTCTGACAGGTTTTGGATACAGAGCAAGATGAGTAGAGAAAGAAACCTGATATAAAGATCGAAGAATTCGACAGACTGTCGAAAACCTTAGCTTTTGTGTTCCTTCACAAAACAACAACAAACAAAAAACTTTGTTAACATGCTCATTCCGTGAAGGATTGTGGTCACACTAGAAAATTGTTTAAAAACATTATCTAAGAAGTTTGTAATTCTACTCGGTAAAGTTTCGACTTCTACAGTGTTTGTGACGAGATCTTGCATGTGACCTGAGCGTGTTTGGAAATGAGTCTATTCATTCTAACCTTGATTTTTTTTTTGTCTGCAAGGTTTCACTTTGTATTTCGTGTTTTCTAGCAGAGGATTATTTTCAGTCCATGTTAAGCTATATTAGACCAGTGCTATTTGAATTGTTCTCTTGGTGTTCGAGTAATCGCTAGAAGTTTGTAGTTTTGTCATTATCAAAATTATCATATTTCTCTTCATTGAGAAGATTAAAAAAATTAGGTGAAATTAGGTAAATGTACTCACACGACTACAGCGTAAACTAAACTTGAGAATGTCCTATCTAAATAAACTATGTTGGAAAAAGTTGTGAAGTTTATAGTTATTTATTTTAAATATAATATACACATAAATAAAAAATAGGTTGTATATATAAAGTAATAAAGCGAGTTTATGCGACATGAAATAATACGATATGTAATAGAACATATTTACTATAAATCTGCTTCAATGTACAACACATTTGTTTTCTGGAGTTAAATATTTTAAAATAAGTAAATATATCTCAAATATTTCTTTCTCTTCAGCGCACACTTGCGTTGCACTTTGGAGGATCCATATTCACAACTGTTTATCAGTTGATATTCAACTGAGAAAAATTTAACTAATTTGTTGTAATGGTGTATCAAATTATTTAAGAGCAAAGGGCTCATAATTTCACGGTTTTAAAATACACATCAAGAAAAATGCAAACGAGACAGTTTTTATTATAATAATAGTAACTATAAAGTCTAGCAATTATACTTATAACTGTGTGTTCTAATATAATGTGAAACACAGACAATAACGTTTCTTTCACATTTCAATTCCTTGACGCTTTAATCAAGATTCCGTTTTACACTGTAGGATTTAAGTTAAACTGTGTGTTCGAATGAGTCTTAATGGCTGATAAATTACAACTGTATCTTGTGGTTTGTTATTATTAGTTTCTTTTAATTTAACGAGGTGTAATTTACACTTTTTAACGCTCTCCAACTTTGATGTATTTATTGCATATACAAAAAATATTTTCATGGAATGGCTGCATATAAAGTTCGGATGACATATGTTTGACAATATTTTAGGTTGAAAACCTTTCTAAAACAGTCTTACACACGTCTGGCAAGAGTCAGTAGCAAACTCTACTTTGTTAACCTGAAGATGGATGACCTTGGAAGGTCGAAACATTGTTCTCTGCTTATCAGTAAAATTGTTAATACCAATACAAGCCGTTGTGAAATACATTTTTATTTTAAGGGGGTTTCTCGTCATCCAGAAAACAGTCTTATATTAGATATATTTTTTATCTTACTCAGGGTAATATTAATTAATAAGCTCCTCCATATCGTAATACTTTGAATATGTTTATTTGAGACCTTATTTTCAGTTAAGAGCACGAATTTAACATTATTGTTTAAGTAAGTTCTTTAAGCAAATTCTTCCTTAGTTAAGTTATTTCCATGGAGCTTTTATTAACTATTTTCAAATGTAAACAAATTTGTGTTATTTAAACTTGTTCTGATAATTTTTAACTATAACTTTTCGGTCTTCCTTTTTTTAAATGTCTGGACTCAATTCATAATGTTCGTCTTAATCAACACAAATTTTGAAGAAAACAGTTAACAGTTAATTCGCCTAAGCAAATGTTTTTGAGCTTTAACAGCAGTAAACGCGCTCTCTCTCTCCGTCTTTAACTTACCGTGAACCAAAATCCATGTAACAAAGACTATTCGACCAAATGGATGTGTCGAAATTTTTTAAAAAGTAATTGTATGGGTGTCGTACAATACGGTCAAAGTGACCTAAAATGTCTTAACTATAATATCTTTCACAAGAGCATACATAAGTGTACTTCTTTCAGTTACTTTCAGCGAAGCATTAAATGATAATGGATTAAATTGATTATGAGGCGATGTCATTTTTTTTTATCGCTCGTAAATTGTAGCAGTTGCTAAAATTAAGACTTTTCTTAAGTTCATAAACAACTTGGTTAGTACTATATGTCACAACAACTGGCATATTTTACTTTTAAATTTGATTGTAGACGTTTTGGGGGAAACTTGGAAACTCGCACGTACGTATCCATATAAAATATGGATTTATTTTATGAGAAATAAAATTTGAGAGGAAGCGCTTTATCAAATAACCTAAACAGATTAAATCGTAAGCCACCTGTTCAGTGTTCTTATAGATAACTCGACTTTCCATCTGTCTATTTTATTTGGAAAAATTAGCAGAACATACGAAAAGCGATCTGGTGCGTTTTGTGCAGACAATTTTAAAGTTAGCATTTCGTATTAATATTTAATTACATTTGTCGTACACTGATAACTTAAATTGTTCAATTAGAAAAATTATTTTTAAATACTGTTTTAATGAACTTCACGAACCGCAGTTGCAGCACGCGGAAATTTACTAATAAATCATCTCTTTGTTTTTAGTCTTCTCTGGATTACACAGTTCTGCGATTTTAAACTTCACAACAGTGCAGCTGTGCAGATTTTGAAAATAATAATTATTCAATATCTTAAGAATATTTTTTTTACAAACCCCGAAGCCCCCAGCGGTATGTTTACGGGCTCCTAACATTAGAAACCAGGTTTCGATAACAGTGTGTTCCCCGCTGGTACAGCCACAAGGCTACGGAATTACAACGCTAAAATCAGAGGTTCGATTCCCCGCTGTGAACTCGGCAGATAGCCTGAGGTGGCTTTGCTATAAGGAAACACACGTACACTCGATAACAGTGGTGAGCAGAATACAAATAGTCTATTGTGGAAGTTTTTTGGTAACTTAAAATAACCAAACAAATTGGGAATAAGAAAGAAACAAGTACTCTTTTTGTTCAAATCAATTTTACAAAATATTTATTACAAATATAACAATGCCTTTGAATCATTTACACAACGTACTGTTTCTATAGAGACAAATAGATAATACTGCAAATAATGACAAAGTGCACGCATAAAAACATACATAAAATTACACATCATGCAGTCTGTTAACAGTTTATTTACTAGCGATGTATTTTTAATCGGTTCAAGAACGATTGATAAGACTTACGTCCCGATTGGCCTAGAGAAGTCTATAGACTGTGATTTTCAACATTTTATGTCTTGCATGGCCAGGGGGGTTAAGGTGTTTGACTCGTAATCTCAGGGTCGCGGGTTCAAATCCCCGTCGTACCAAACATGCTCGCCCTTTCACCCGTAGGGGCTTTATAATGTAACGGGCAATCCCATTATTCACTGGTAAAAGATTAGCCCAAGATTTGGCGGTGAGTGGTGATGATTAACTGTTTTCCCTTTAGTCGAACACTACTAAATTAGGAAGGGCCAACGCAAATAGCCCTCATGAAGCTTTGCTCAGAATTAAAAAACAATCAACATTGTAAGCATAACAAAATGTGAACAAATTTCAATAAAAACGTTATTTTAAGAATGAGTACGTATGACGTTTGTGAAAATTCTGTACGTTAAAGAGAATAACGAATACTCTTTTTAGGATCAGCGTACAAGAAAACTGTAGAACGAGTAAATATTTCAAAATAATAAACCTATCACAGCCTTGTGTCATTAGAGCTTTTGCACCCCAAAACAAAACTATTTGTCAAATAGGTTGTCCATTACATTCGCCAAGAATTCCAATTCCTAACTGCTGTCCAAACGTAGGTAGTATATACTTTAGCTCTATCGTATCATTTTGAAGAAATGGAGTAATAATGTATTCACATTTTGTGTTTGTGAGAAAGCTGCAAAGGCCATTTGCAATCGTATTTAATTTTGAACTAAACTCTTCAAAAAGCAAAAACAAAAAACAACGCAAAAAGGTAAAATTTGAGACAAATTGTTAACAAGTTCATTCCGGGTAGTTCTGTATGGCATGTGTGAAACTTTGCACATTCACTGCTGAGCGTCCAAAGTCTGCAAAGGCGAAGTCCACGCTCACTAGTTGAAGTTTAATGTCACTCAACGTCAATAACGAGTATGCCCCCCGTGAGCATCAATAACAATTTGGCATCTCCTGCCCATGGAAGCGATGAGATGACGAATCACATCCTGTGGAATGGCTGTCCACTCAGCCTGCAAAGCTGCTGCAAGCTGAGGTAGAGTCTGCGGTTGAGGTTGTCGCCGTCGTAGACGTTGGTCCAACTTGTCCCAAAGATGTTCGATAGGGTTTAAATCTGATGATCTGGAGGGCCATGGAAGAACGTTGATGTTGTGGTGTCTCAAAAAGACAGTTGTGAGTCGGGCTGTGCAAGGACGGGCGTTGTCATGTTGAAAAACGTCGTTGACGCTCACCACGTTGGGTTGCATGTGGGGCCTAAGAATCTCGTCGACGTATCGTTGAGCCGAAAGATTCCCTCGAATGTGCAAAAGGTCTGTTCTGGCATTTTAGCTCACATCGTGACTCTGCCACCACCAAATCTGTCAAATTCCTGCACACTGTTTGTTGCAAAACGTTCACCTCGGCGAAGGTAAGCAGTGGTCCTTCCATCCTGCCTCATCGCTGAACCAAACATGCCTCCATCGTAGATAAGGCCATACCCGATGTGCTCGAATCCACTGCAGCCGTGCTTGACGATGTTGTTGGTGAGGATGACGTCTCTGACTGGACGTCGAGGTCAGATTCCTGCATCTCGTAGACGGTTGCGTACTGTTTGATCGGAAATCCTACGCAGCCCTGGGATGGTCGAGGCAGTAGACGTCGCAGTGGTGGTTCTATCCCGGAGGTGACGTAACCGGATGTAGCGATCTTTTGCGGGCGTGGTCACACGAGGTCTGCCAGATTGTGGACGGTCACGAGTTGATCCATGTTGTTAATGACGATTCCATAGCCTTATGATGGTGCTTGGGTGGACACTCACAGTTCTGACAACATCTGATCGAGTTTCGTCTGCTTCCAACCGACCAATGACGTTGTTGCGTTGTGCTTCAGTCAGATTTGGCGTAACTATATTGCGTGTGGGTGGCTTAACACTGAGCTATGGAAACCAAAACCCGTTACTTTTATAGGGATTTTGCACATGTTGCACTTGCAGAACATGCAGATCTTTCAAACAAATTTATTGGACACGAATGCGTTTTAGCGAAATATCAGATGTTTTCCTCCGTTTTCAATGTGCACAACATTTATTGTCATTTTGGTCTGACAATCAGTGCCTTAACACGTGTAACATCACATACTCTGAGCTTGTAATGTTATTACATACATTTCTCTTTAAAATAAAAAAAATATTTCATTTGAGTTTCTTTTTTTGAAGAGTACATTAACCCGAGGCAAGGCAGCCACTCAGTCAACAGTATTCTACCGTTCACCACCCATTGCTAAGGGTACGACTCCGATAACGAATCCAAACTTTAAAATACAGGCATATTTTGTAACATCGCAAAAACCGAAACAGTATCTATAGCTGTACCATATTACTAACAGACATTCCAAAAATGTTCGTAAATTATCGGGTTAATTGGAGTTAGAACTAAGTATTTCTTCCGATTTTGTAGGCATTTAATTTGATCAAATGTGCTAAATGTTATTAAAACTAGCATTTACAAGTGCCTAGTACAATAACAGGGCCTCCACCTTATAACAACCACAAGTTATTCAACAATAACAACACGTAGAAATAAATTCAACATTTATGAAAACACATTTAATAAACATGTACCAGATCAGGACATCATACCAATACGAATAAACAATACGTTGTAAATCATAATATTCTTTCAATTAATGGAATACTGACTAGAAAGATATATTTAATTCCAAGAAAAAATACATTAAATACAATACTCCAAAACACCTTTCAATACCAATAATAATATCAAGTGATGAAAAGGAGTAATTCACTAATTATCTCCTTACTCTCTTTCTTGAGGAAGCTTCTTGCTGGGTATTTATTCACTGTGTATGTCACGAGAGTACATACAGCCTCATGTGATCATAAATTTGCATATTCTTCTGCTGCATTAATAGTATTTGTACGTCACTGTTAGGGAAGCTGATGTCAGTTTCATCATACTCACTCAAAATACAAACGATTAGCGAGAAGATGAGTTAACGTTTCAATGTAGCTGCAAATTCATAGATAAACTAAAAGATAGAAGGAAGTGATAAATGAACGATGGACACAACCATAATTATGTAAAAAAAAGAATTTGCTATCTCATAATGTGAAAAGGAGAGGACATCATAAAACTCCGCGTATTGCGGAAGTCTCGTCCAGCAAAAATTGCGCTTCAGAACAATAGATTTTTTTATTAATATCAGAACATGATATAAAACACATCTGTGGAGGAAGAAAAGTTAGCTATTTATATTTGTATCTTTAACATAGATAGTGTACATTAAACTGCATTTAAAACTTGTTTACTTTGTTTACAACTCAATTTCCTTGTTACCCTTTGTAATGGTCTGTGACACAAAAGCTAGAGATTAGCCGTTAGTCTTATGGCTTAAAATGCTCATACTCAGGGTTCAGATACCCTTTGTAGGCATAGCAAAGACGGCCAAACCTTATGAACTTAAATATACAAAACAAAAAACAGAGACGATGGCTTTAATCATTCCTTACTTAACATTAAACATCTAATAATGTGCATAGACATATTTTAGAAAACTAGGAATCTGGTTAGATTGAAAAGCTATTTTTATTTGAAACCTTACATTTAGCTCAGAAACATTAAATTCGTGTTTAGTTGGCCTGTAGATAGTAGGAAGTTAACAAATAAAAAAGGTAATACGCTTCGCTAACAGATTTAGGAGTGCTCAGATGAATGACTTAAAAAATAGAAAACGTTCTATTATTTTTACTTAAAATTAATATTTTAACCTTCGGAGTGAGTACATTTTAATAATAAATAATGGAAGTGTTAGATTTAAGTATGACATTTGATTGATTTGGTTTGCTTTCAATTTCGCGCAAAGCTACACGAGAGCTATATGCGCTAGCCATCTCTAATTTTGCAGTGTAAGATTAGAGGGAAGGCAGCTAGTCATCACCACCCACCACCAACTTTTGGGCTACTCTTTTGCCAACGAATAGTGGGATTGACCGTCACATTATAACGCTCCCACAGCTGAAAGGGCGAGCATGTTTAGCGCGACCGGGATGCGAACCCGCGACCCTCAGATTACGAGTCGCACGCCTTAACATGTTAGGCCATGCCGAGCCTATTAAAAGACTTAAGTGGAAAGACAATTAATTCAAATTTCAGTGATTTTGCTTTTTCTTAGGTATTTATTATGAATACATTTCCGTGCACAAAATATTTTAACATAAGCTTTTCAACCCTTTTACCTTAAGATTTGTAACCCTTTCATGTGTCAACATTAACTTTAGCTGAACTGCTCGATTTGCTGATTTTGTATTAATATTAAAGTACATAAAAGAAGGCCTACGTTCATGTATTCTCCTCATCAGTTAATAAACTGTCTTCCCCATGATTTATAAATGCAGCAATTCGAAAATAGATGATTGGTGATAACGAAAATACTTTAAAACTTCAGATCGTACCACAGGAAATTACTTGTGTAATTTTTTGTAACTTATTTCCGCGGGAAGAATAGATTAAATCTGGTTTCGAATTATACATTAAGCGTACAGTTTCCTTAATTTCTCGTAAAACAGACGTGATTAGATTTTATAACATGATTTGTAAGAGATCTGAAGTTAAACAGACATTTATCTGACTTCTTTTGAGAGAATTATGAATATAGGATATTTAAACTTAAAGTGCTGAATTATTTGACTTTGTGTTGTTAGCGTCAAAGATGGTGCAAATGATAAATATGAAGCTGATATTTTAAAAAGCGAAACAATGAGTGACTTAAAACTGATAACAAAACTCCCCAAATAGCAAATAATAAATAACACAATATTCAGAGAACAATTATTTCCAGTTATTCTACGAAAACATTTAAAGAAGTATCACTAAAAAGCCAGAGACAACAATATGTAATTCAATAATTACGAAAGTGTTCACCAAGTGGAATGAATTACTTTCTGAAATGTTTTGTTGTTTTAAATCGTCGATAATGAAATGAAACAAATTTGATTTAATTTTTGGAAAAAAAAGTTAAGTGGGCGAGAAAAAGATAATTTCGTTTTTTCCATAAAACTACGTACGACTGGATACTTCAGATTATTGTATCTGTAAACTTGACTAAAAAATAACAACAACATAATCTCTAAACTTGACTAAAAATAACAACAACATAATCTGTAAACTTGACTAAAAATAACAACAACATAATCTGTTAACTTGACTAAAAATAACAACAACATAATCTGTAAACTTGACTAAAATAACAACAACATAATCTGTAAACTTGACTAAAAATAACAACAACATAATCTGTAAACTTGATTAAAATAACAACATAATCTGTAAACTTGATTAAAATAACAACATAATCTGTAAACTTGACTAAAAATAACAACAACATAATCTGTAAACTTGACTAAAAATAACAACAACATAATTTGTAAACTTGACTAAAAATAACAACAACATAATCTGTAAACTTGATTAAAAATAACAACAACATAATTTGTAAACTTGACTAAAAATAACAACAACATAATCTGTAAACTTGACTAAAAATAACAACAACATAATCTGTAAACTTGACTAAAAATAACAACAACATAATCTGTAAACTTGACTAAAAAATAACAACAACATAATTTGTAAAGTTGACTAAAAATAACAACAACATAATCTGTAAACTTGACTAAAAAATAACAACAACATAATCTGTAAACTTGACTAAAAAATAACAACAACATAATTTGTAAACTTGACTAAAAAATAACAACAACATAATCTGTAAACTTGACTAAAAAATAACAACAACATATCTTCAAGTGTATCAGTTTGTACCATGAATGTTCGAGAATCGACTGAAATCCGATAGAATTAAGCCCCACACATTCCTATCTTTGAGATTATTGTGACAACAATATCCAGACAATAATTATTTTCCTTTGTCTTTGATTTTTTCTATTCTTATATCAAACATCCTGGACATTGTGTTTGAGAGTGCCAGATGTGGCACCTATGGAAAGCTGACATTAGTACAAAATTGTGTCAAAAAATTTTCTTAATAATCTTCAAATAGAATCAACTTGCGAAATTCACGGTTCCATAATTATAAGCATGACTTACATGATAGGAAGCTAAGCATATGAGGGATATGCCAATATGGAGTTAAGATAAGTGTTTGGTTATTTGCAGACAAAAAATAAACTGTGAAATAAATAAAAACAGCTTGCTTTACAACAGCGAAACGTTTAAACTTCAAAATGAAACAACAATCAACTAGTGGAAGCTTAACGAAAAACGGTTATTATTTTTCTCTGTAAAAAGTTACCAATATTTGTGTCTCACGTCCGGACTACTTTATAATTTTGTACTTCATTGGTCTTTTATCTTGTGACATCAATCAGAAACTACGGCTGGTACCGATAGACCTCACCATCATCAACTGATCGTTAAGTATTACCTTTTACGCAAATAAATCATACGGTTTGTTTTGTTTCAAATTTCGCGCAAAGCTACACGAAGGTTTTGGGCTAACTCTCTTTAATTTAGCAGTGTATGACAAGAGGGAAGGCAGCTAGTCATCACCACCCATCGCCAATTCTTAGGTTACTCTTTAACCAACGAATAGTGGAATTGACCGTCACGTTATAACGCCCCCATGGCTGAAAGGGTGAGCATGTATGGTGAGACGGGGATTCGAATCCGCGAACGTCGGATTGCGAGTCGAGTGCTTTCACCACCTGGCCATGCCGGAACCCTACATCATACTGCTGCATAAGTACGTATTCCCATACAAGTACCAGACGTGATCCTGTTATTTATTGTGCCGAACTGTGAACCTGTGGGTCCATGCTTTGCGTCCTACTACAGCTAAAACTCGCTTCGAGCTTTAGGCTTGTGATGCGTTATAAGAGCGACAGTAAAATCGTAACATTTGATTTGAATAGCACAAGAGTTAAGGTGGGTGCTGTTGTCTAGCCGCTTTTTCTCTAGTTCCTCCCAGTCACTGAGCAGCTTTGCACTAATTTTCGGAACAAACAAAGTTACTGCACAGACGCACGTGTATACATACACACATACTTCCTGCTACATAAACATACAAGATTAACGTTTATATAAGCATTTACTGCTCCGTGCACTCTTTGTTTATCAACATATAGAAGACAAGTATGAAGTTTTGATTTGAAATTCGAATGAGATTTAGTAGTGAATGGCTGGAAAGAAGGCAGCAAGACATCACCATCAACCTCCAACTCTTAGACTACACTTAACCAAAGAACAGTGGATTTGACTGTCATTGTATAGCGCTTCCACGGCTTAAACGGCGAGCATGTTTAGTAAGACAGGGATTTGAACTCGCGACCTTTAAATTATGCACAACAATCAGGGTAAACATAATATATATTAGGAATCTCAGTGTTATAGTCACAGTAAAAACAGTTGAAGAAAATTCTTTTTTTTAAATTTAGAACTTTTCTTTTCAAAGTAGGATATACGTTCTGGAAGGAAAACTTGGCCTTTCAGCGATTTACAGTGGAGAGAATAATTTTCTAAATGTTTCTTTCAGTGACGTGAAGTGCTCGCTGCGGAACATACACGTTATAGAAACATGATAGATTTGAAGTACTTCTGTACATATTAGTTTTCTTTTTGTATCGGATGTTTGCATAAAACTACACAACTGTCACATGTACCTAGCAGTTCTTAATTTTAAATGAAGAACTAATAAAAAAGCAGCTAGTGAACAGCACTACAACTTCTGAGCTATATTTATTCTGATCAAATATTGCAGCTAAGGCTACACAGTACGAGGCACGATTTTCCTAGATTATTCCCTTTCCAGCACATTAATCATTGGCCCACGCCCATGCCCTGTTAAGGAGTACAAAAATGAACTGGTTTGTTTTCATAAAGTCAGAACCATTCATTCTGAAGATGTTTTTGTTTGAAAAGCGCTGTGTTAAAGCTGTGGAAGCCCAGATTTAATAATAATAAAAGGTTAAAGTTGTTGCTTTACTTTCAA
The DNA here is from genome assembly GCA_011833715.1 of Carcinoscorpius rotundicauda. Lineage (NCBI taxonomy): Eukaryota > Metazoa > Arthropoda > Merostomata > Xiphosura > Limulidae > Carcinoscorpius > Carcinoscorpius rotundicauda. The sequence continues at coordinate 33,094,129 of CM022404.1, read as the reverse complement.
GTCACGATTTCAAGAGCTTTTAGGGATCTTTCTGATTTCCCCGAAAGGTTACCGATGGCCCCCTATTTTAACCACTCGCACCACTTTTCATTAGTGTGTTGCCGGTCAGTCAGTCAGTGGCCACAAGCATAATCCCACGTTTCATTTTGTATTAATATGACGTCAAGTAAAACGTGCGCATGCCATAAATCACGAGAAATTTATGCACTCTGTAGGCTACAACACAGCAAGAAATAAACCAAAAGTGTTTTTTTTATTTTAGTTTTATTTATTCTCAAAACAGTACACTTTCGAAGACCTTGCAAAAGAACATCTGATGATAAATGGACCGAAGTTAGTTGGTATTTTAGATATAGAATTAATTATTTCATTATTGGCTTACTTGCTGATTAAGTTTTCACGATTCGTAATAAGTTGTATGCGAGAAAGAGAACAGACTTAAAAAAAAACTGCTAAAGTATGACACTACGATTCTTATTAATGTAAGAAAGTTCGTAAAGTAACTTTGAAAATAAATTCCCTGAAAACTGTTAATTCAGAGGACGTTTTTTAGGAAAAAGATCAAATAAAAATATTTTTCTTTATCGGTTTTAGTTTCAGTTATTTATTATTAATCTACAAATAAGTTTCTTACTACAACTTTGACACTCTAGTGTCAGTAAAGCTATGATATTTTAGTGTGTAATATGTCTACTATCACAATTACGCCAAGCTGTGGGTCAACTAATACCCATTCAACAGATGAAGACAAAGAATCGTAGGGTTATTTTCTGCTTTATCACCCTGCCAATTCCTTATTACTTCCAAGTTACCAAAGACAGGTCTATATGACAATTATTAGAATATATCACACCTTTATTTAGCAAGATACTATTAGAATCCCATGTTATGTTTTATATTATTTTTATCTATACAAAAATATTCTGAAAATGTCATTAGTAAATAAATAAAAACAAAAAAGTGGATTTAAAGCGAAGCGAATTGTTGATTATTATCAATATTTAATCCATCTAGTACTGGTTTCTGATGTGAGCGTATAAAATTGTTTTGACTATACCTAATTTAGTGCACATTGCTACGGATGAGGCCTTTCGCTCAATACACGTCATTTATTCAAGCTAGTCTAGGTTACGACAGTTTGAGTCGTACATGATGTGCTATTCTCGCCAGTCGTTTACTCTCCCCTATCCTATTACTTTCAGAATTTGGGCACGTCTTGAAGTTCACTGAAAATTATGAGAAAACACGGCATATCAAAGAAAAAAAATCCATTTCCTGCATTACATGATCGAAGACGAGTGAATAGAATTCGTTACACAGTTATTCTGTTATCCAACATATAAAAACGATTTTGAATAAGCAAATCAGAAACTTATGTGACTACCACAGCCAATATAAAATTGTGATAGGACGGAATGTATCAGAATCACATTTTTTCATATTGTTTTGTGTTTCGTGGGTAGTATGATGTCACCGAAGTCTGTTAGTTTTTGGATAGGGTTTGAAACAACACATCTCGACGAAAATTATGCTGACACTCAGATTATAGAGATGTATTCACGTTGGACAATTAGAATTTCCAAAACAGTGATATCATTTGTTCTAAGGGATCAACTTAGAGTACCAAAAGATTCAGAAAGAAGCTAGTAACAAGTGAGAATTTGTGGACCAGGCACTACAAAACATAATAAAGATGTACTAGAATAGAAACTAGTGTAATGGATATTCAATCTATTCTATATTACGATATACCACTCACGCGATCATTCGCAGTGCCATTGGATTTCTGTGCAAGGGAAATGGCCCGGCATAGCCAGGTCGGTTAAGGCACTTGAATCGTAATCCGAGGGTCGCGGGTTCGAATGCCCGTCACACCAAAGATGTTCGCCCTTTCAACCGTGGGGACGTTATAATGTGACGGTCAATTCCACTATTCGTTGGTAAAAGAGTAGCCCAAGAGTTGGCGGTGGGTGGTGATGTCTAGCTGCCTTCCCTCTAGTCTTACACTGCTAAATTCGGGACGGCTAGCGCAAATAGCTCTCGTGTAGCTTTACGCGAAATTCAAAAAGAAACAAAACTCAAAGAGCTAGGGAAATATCTACACTGGGAAGCTGTTATTTTTGTTTATTTTAGATGGGTTATGGTCACTAGTAAGGGGGTTAAAAGGAGATACAGAATAGGCTGTTTGTTTTGTGTCCACCGCGATCATCTAAACCCATTTATTAGTGTTTTTATTAGCCAACATAATCATTGCTAATCCACTCTAGAAGGGAAAAATGATGCGCCTTAGAGATTACAAAGTTTAGACGAAATCTTTAATAAGGGAAACTAGGTTGCAGAGCTATTGTCAAGAGGTGGAATAGAATTTAACGACGAAGTTGCTTAACATAACTTTTTGAATTCTCCTCATAATTAGATAATAAAAAACGGTTTTTCCTTTAAAATATTTTAATTGGAAATAGAGTTCATAATGCGACAAACTGATCATGGAAACGTTTAGTCACAGAAATATTTATTACTGGTTGGTACGAGGAAATAAAGAAGGGAAATCGTGAGTAATTACATAAGATGTAAAATCCAAATAGAGCATCATATTAGAGTGTGATATGATATACTGTGCTAAAACATTAAAATGCTGTAATGATATACTGTGTTAAAAACATTACAGAGCTCATGTGATACACTGTGTTAAAAACATTACAGAGCTCATGTGATACACTGTGTTAAAAACATTACATTGTTGATATGATATACTGTGTTAAAATATAACAGTGTGATATGATATACTATGTTAAAAACATTACAATGCATTATGATATATTGTGTTAAATGTATTACAGGGCTGATATCATATCCTGTGTTAAAAACATTAAAGTCCTCATATCATATACTATGTTAAAGCATTACAGTGTAATATGATATATTGTGTTAAAATATAAAAGTGTGATATGATATACTGGACTAAAAACATAACATCGCTGATACAAAAAACGTGTTAAACACATTAAAGTGCTAATGGGATTTATTGGGTTAAAAGCATAACAGTGTAATATGGTTTTCTGTGTTTAAAACAAGAAAATTCTGATGTGATTACACTGTAATGTTTTTAACACAGTGTATGATATCAGTCCTGTAATATATTTAACACAATATATCATAATGCATAGTAAAGCTTTTAACATAGTATATCATATCAGACTGTTATGTATTAAATGATATACTGTGTTAAAAACATCACTTTAAGGAGTGATGTGATGTACTATGTTAAAAACATGATTGTGCTTATATAATATATTGGTTAAAATCACTTTGCAGTGCTGATATGATATGTTGTTTAAAAATTACTTTGCAGTGCTGATATGATACAAAATACATTACTTTGCAGAGCTGATGTCACATACTCTCTTAAAAAACATCACTTTTCAGTGATGATATGATATACAAATTTTAAATCATGACAGTGTTAATATGATATACTTTATTAAAACATTACTGTGCTGATATGATATACTGTGTTAACACCGTTAGAGAGCTGATATTGTATAACGTGTTAAAACATGACTGTGCTGATATTATATGATGCATTAAAGTTTACAGTGCTGATATGATATACTGTGTTCAATAATTTACAGTGCTGATATGATAGCCTGTTTAAAACATTACAGTGCTGAAATGATATATTTTGTTATAACATCACTTTGCAGGTTTGATATGATATAAAGTGTTAAATACATTACTTTGCAGTGCTAATGTTGTATACTCTATTAAAATATTACTTTTTAGAGCTAATATGACAGTGCTAATATGATATACTGTGTTAAACCATTACAGTGTGATATGACATACTGTGTTAAAAACATGTTAGTGCTGGTACCATATACCGTGTTAAATACATTAATGTGCTGATGCGATACACTGTGTTAACACAATTACAGTGCTGATATGACATACTGTGTTAAAATGTACAGAGCTGACATGATATACTGTGTTAAAACAACACAGTGCTGAAATGATAAACTGTGTTAAATACACTTCAGTGCTGATATCATATCCTGTGTTAAAACACTACAGTGCTGATGTGACAAACTGTGTTGAAACATTACAGTGCTGATATCATAGACTGGAATAAAAACATGATCTTGCTGATATGATATCATGTGTTGAAACATGAAAGTGCAAATATGACATAATTTTTTTAAAACATGACACTGCTGATACGACATACAGCGTTATATACATTACAGTGCGGATATGATATAGTGTGTTAAAACATTACAGATCTCATGTGATATACTGTGTTAAAACATAACAGTGCGATATGATACAATGTATTAAAAATATGACAGTGCCGCTACTATACACCGTGTTAAATACACTGAAGAGCTGATAGGATATATTGTGTTAAAAACATTGCAGTGTTGATATGATACACTGTGTTAAAAGATCACAGTGCTGACATAATATACTGGGTTAAATTTATTACAGTGCTATATTATATGATACACAGTGTTAAAACATTGCAGTGCTGATATGATGTAATTTGTTAAAAATATGACTGTCCTTTTATGATATAATGTGTTAAGAACATGACACTGTTGTTACGATATACTGTGTTAAAACATGACCGTGCTGATACGATCTACTTTTTATTTACATTTGAGTGTTGATATGATAAATTGTATTAAAAAGATATTGAAGTGCTGATATAAAATACTGTGATACAAAGATCACTTTATAATCTAATATGGCATACTTGGTGAAATACATTACAGTGATGATATGATATACTGTGTTAAAAACATGACACTGCTGTACGATATACTGTGTTAAAAACAATACAGTGCTGATATTATATACTGTGTTAAAAATTACAGTGCTGATATCATATACTGTGTTAAAAATATGACACTGCTCTACGATATACTGTGTTAAATACATTACAGTGTCATGTTTTTAACACAATATATGATATTAGCTCTGTAATTTTTAACACAGTATATGATATCACCACCGTCGTTTTCTGTGTTAAAAACATGACACTGCTCATACGATATACTGTGTTAAATACATTACAGTGCTGATATTGCGTTTTTGTTTGTTTTTTGAATTGTTTGACAGTTGTGTACTGAGTTAAAACATTACAGTGCTAGTATAAAATACCGTGTTTAAACACTAATGTGCTGATATGATACATCGCATTAAAACATTTGTTGGTAGTGCTAATATGACATACAGTATTAAAAGTATGACTGCTGATACGATATTTTCTGTTAAAAACAATACAGTGCTGATATGATATACAGTGTTAGAAATATTACAGACCTGATGTGATATATTGTGTTAAACCTTACAATGTGATTTGATATACTACGTTAAACACATTATTTTATAGTGTGATATGACATACTGTGTTAAAAAGATGTAGTGTTGATATGATATACTGTGTGAAAACATTAAAGTTTTGATATGATATACTCTGTTGTAGACGTGACAGTATTGATGTGATATACTGTGGGTAAAACACCACTTTTCAGTTCTGATTTGATATACTGTGTTAGAAATATCACTTTTCAAAGTTGATGTGACATAACATGTAAAAACATTATAGTTCTGATATGACATATTTTGTCAAAACATTACTTGGCAGTGCTCTTGTGATATAATGAGTTAAAAACAAGAAAATATGTTTTGAACACAATCATTGGGAACAACAGAAACATAAAAATGTATTTAAGATCGAATTATATGGATAGTATCACCTTTACTGATAAAGTAGAAAAGAACGTTTCTACTTTCTTAGGTCATCTTCAATTAAACGTCAGAGGGTCGAAACGTTGTTCAACTGCTTTATTTTGGTAAAAGTGTTAATACTTATACAAGTAACGTTCTGAGAAACGTTTTTACTTCAAGTGGGTTTCTTCTGAGCAAGAATACCGAAACATAACATAACTGTATTGGTTAATTTAAAGTATGTGTGTTTAAGGGTTACACAATTTACATACACGTAATAAAATGTGACTTAACCATCAAACTATATATTTAAATAAGCACAATTATGAAATGAAAAACACAAAAATTGTATTTTTTCACTGCAAGCAACAGTTGTGTTGTTGTGAAATAACACAGTGTTAATCACAACTGTTTTTAGAGAGTATATAATTTTCTTTTTCAATTGAACTAGTAGTAAAAGGTTTGATTCAGATACATAGAATCAAACAACGCCGTCAGGCATAACGTAGATACGTCATTATCTATCATATCCTCTTATCTACTCAGAATCCGTTTATATGGAAGTTTTGTTCTCATAATTGGGTGAAATAAAGAATAATCCGACTTATTATTGGGAAAACACAGGAAGATAAAATTAAAAATACGAAAAGCGAAAAATGTTAAAGAATCTCTTTGTTTCTCTTGAGAGTTTTTGGAGACAGAAACTGATTAAGCCTGACATTTGTTACATGGTATTTACTGATAGTAAACTGGTATCGACACGCACAAGCTTCTTATCTCATATATAATCATATTTTTAACTGTGCCTTAAGCCTGACAAAAGTCAGACTAGACGTTATATCTAGTGATGTTAAGAGTAATTTATCTTATTTCGTACCACGGCACTCATGCGAAATATATTAACATCTTGTGCTTTAGATATTTATGAAGATTATTCATTTCGCCTGTGAGTAATATATTACGTGTAGGAGTCTTCGTTTCGCAGGAAAAAAATATCATCTAAATTAAACACATACATCCTGAAGGTGAATTATTTGCATCTAGATGCGAAGATTATTCATTTCCCTTGTAAGTAATATATACCATGTAGGAGTATACGTTGTAAAGGAAGAGAAACTTATCATGAATTAAAACACGTATGTTATAAAATTTAATTAATTGCATTTAAATATTCTTTGGACTTACCATTATACCTAATATGTGCAATATGCCCTGCAAACATTTAAGTGTTCCAACAATTACAATATAATGAAAATGTTAAATACATTCTTCATAATATTAGTTTGTAAGTGCGTAAGATGTCGTCACAAGAATAAACAGTAACGTGTTATATCATCGCAGAGTTTTGTGAAGAGAAATTTTAATTTCCCCTTTGATATCGACTTTCTACAAATACATTTGAGCGATGCAGGGCGTTATATGTGATAAAAAAAAGATATAAGTTTTTAAACAACTGACAGGAAAGCATTCATTAAATTTGTTGTCAACTTTCCATCCTTGTACAAAATAAATCAACCTCCTTAACACACTAGCCATATCTAAACACACTAACAATATTTAAACACACTAGCAATATCTAAACACACAAGCCATATCTAAACACACTAACCATATCTAAACACACTAGCAATATCTCAAACGCATAAAAATGTTTGAATCTTTGGATTCAAAACCATAAGCCAAAGATGCGTGTAGGTGCGACTGTTTAAACTAAACTATATAACTGCTCTATTAAACAAGTTGGGAAAATCAATGAAGTTTTCTCAACTTGCACGTGCAATGAACTTAGAGCGCTGCGTAAGATTTTCAATTAGCAGACAGGCGGATATGGAGATTCACTTTGAACAAACTCTCGTTTTGCCAACAAAGACCACATCTTTCTTCCAAGTTCCCCTGGTTGATGGGTAACTCATGAATATTCACAGAATTATGGTGTAGTCGTCATCGTCGTTTGAGTCATCCAAAGATGGCAGAACAGCAGGAAGTTTAACTCGAAACAACTCTTTATATAATTATGCTCCAGCTTTCACGCACTTGGCAAATAATAACCTTGCTACCAACTTCGGGCTTCCGGAAATTAGAATATAGTTGTTCTGTAGAAACGTAGAAAGTTTACGAGAAATTTAATAACTTACCGGACTGTCTCCGAATGAGGACATCGATTTGAAATAACTTCAAGACTAGGAGAGCAAATTTTAATCTAACTCAGAGATTTTGTTTGGGTAATAAAAATGTAATTACAAAAATTCGATGTGAATTTTATCAAACTCATCTTCACTTTCTTAATCAGATTCTTTTATTGGAGAAATACTTGCTAATCGGTTATTTTCACAAACTATACTAAACATGAACGCATAATACGTGAGTATGACCACATGAACATAATTTATCGTAAACATAAAGAATCAAAAGTAGTAATATGACATTGTAGAACTAAATCCAGAAGAAATGTTTTTTTCTTTCTTTAACAAAGACATAACACAAAGTTACATAGATAGAAGAATGAGTTGGTGAGAAACGTACCATGATACTATTAATTATTTAATTCTTTGTCATTAAATGTTCACATCTTTCTAACAGAAAACAATAAGCACCTATTAATACTTGCATGTAAGAAAGCTTCTGTTTATAATTTGCTATTTTTTGGTTATATTAAGACTAAAACTCTGACAAAAAACGACTTATTTATTGGCATATTTTGCAATTTTATATATGACAAGTAAACGGTAAGATCAAGCTAACTAACTGAAAATATCAGGCGTAATTTAGAGTTTTGTTTTTCAACAACCAATTAATTGTTTCTAACAGATAAAATTTTACTTTTCGTGGCACGTAAAATGTATGTGCGTTGTTATTTTAGCAAAGCTACATGAAGCTATCTGCTGTTTCTATCAAGAGGAATCGAGCCCCTGATTTTAGTGTTGGAACTCCACAGACTTACCGCTGTACTATTGTACGTTTTCTCGGTATCACTCTTCAGTTTGACTATTTTACACGGACTTCCTATGGATTTTTTTTTTGACTTTTCGGAAAATTAGTATTCAATTAATGAATAAAGATTTGGCACACATATTTGAAGCATTGCAAAAACTTAGAACAAATTCGATTCCATCATTCTGTATCGTAAGATTTTTGATCCAAATAAAAAATGAGAAACTATTATTTGCTAAGAAAACATTTTTGATTTCTTCCTTTAACAAGAAAAATTACAAGTTGGATATGATCGAGCCAACTAACCAATTTTGGACTTTAGTGGACGTCTATTCATGTTGCTGAAATACTTTTGTTTCGGAATTCAAGTAAAGTAACTAATATTAAACTAATCAATTAAACTTGGAAAAGGAAATGTCGAACTTTGTGTGAAAGATAAAATCAAATTGACTTAAAACGGGATGAATCGAAAAAGAGTGCACAAGTAACATCTCAACCTACACTTCTGTGACACATAAAGGATATTATGTTTCATTATTCACGAAAAATATGAAGTTAAAATATAACTTACACCTTTATCACAAACGAACAGTAAAAACTGAAAGAACTTCTGAAGCTTCAAGCTAGTTCACGCTGATTGTTAAACCAGCTTTAGTTTTGTTCCTGATATTTCCAAACAATCCCATTTCTTCAACTTCTTGTGTTAAAATATCGGCTTCTTTGTCTACACTTAAACTAATTTCTTCGATTTTAAGTTCTTCAAAGGAAACTTCCTTAAGGGAATTTAAAAAAATCTTTATTATGTTTAAAGCAGACAAAGACAATGGTGTGGCTATTTCGAAGAAGAGATAAATAATAAATGCATTGTATGTCAAGTGATGAAACTAAAGTTATTTAGGACTGATCTTATTGAAGTTAGAATCGTCTATTTAATAGACTTTAGTATATTTAAAAAACAAAACATCTTCACACTTAAATATGAAATTTTAAAAACAATGGATATTCGAGCCCTTCAACTAAATGAAATGATCTGAATCCATTTGTTCGTTTTTGTCACCTTTCAGAACCTTTGAGAATTACTCAGGGAAGTTTCTAGATATACGTTTCGTTTTTACTTTTTTTTAGCACTAAAGCTCTCTTTACTATTTCAAATAACTTGTTGGCTCAGTGAGGGTTTTTAAAACATCGACTTCTGATATCTGCATTGAACAGAACATAGATAGACCACTGTGTAGCTTTGTACTTAACAACTTATAAACAAATTATTTTAAAAATCTTAACCAGTCTGTGTGACGTAGCCTAGTGGTTACATTTTATGTATCGTCCATGTTCCTTGAAGTTTGTGGGTTTAAATGTGTGTTTCTGAAACTCATCTTGGCAGAAATCTTGAAACTCTCAAAACTTTAAATATTTGGCCCCGGCATGACCTGTAGGTTCAGGGGCTTAACTCGCAAACTCATGGCCCCGGGTCCCACTAAACATACTCGCTCTTTCATATGTGGGGATGCTTTAATGTGATGGTCAATCCTACTATTTGTTGGAAAAAGATTAGCCCAAGATTTGGCGGTGGATGGTGATGACTAGCTACTTTCCCTTTAGTTTAACACTGCTAAATTAGAGACAGCTAGCGCAGATAGCCCTCGTGTAGCTTTGCGCGAATTTCAAAAACAAACATTGATTAAGTTCGAGGAACGGTGGGTAAAAAATTAACGTAGTTAAAAAGGACTATGGTAAAAATGATGTACAGTTATGCTATTCTTAACATGCTCACCGATTGCGACCTGAAATGATTGGCTTGTAGACAGCCAAATACCACTTCTTTCAGTACGTATGAAAATTAAGACAAAATGACAAATGTTTCTAAAACATTAAACACATCACATTAATAAGTTAACTGAAATTTTAATCTATTCTATTTCTTACATTAATTTGCCTTTACATGATAAGAAATGTGATTTTAAGAAATATTTATTATTTAAATTTAGGTTAAAATTATATAGTCCTTATGAAAAGAATGAACTGTTTCAGTTTTGTAACTAAGTAGGATTAAATTGAAATTAAAAAGCAGTAAGTGGAAAATAACCAGGTCAGTGGTTGAAATAAAAAACAAAAGAAATAGTAAGGTTAATAAACAATAACTTCAGAGATACAGAGGGACGATGAATGTAAGACGATATAGAAGGAAGGAAAGAGTATGACGAAAATAACTTTATATTAACTATATAGGGATGCTAATCATCAACAGTTTTAAGATAAATTACCCTTTCTGCTGTTCTGTTTATACCCTAATCTTACCTTGCATCCTTTAATTTTTAATAATATTTTTAGTTATTTTCTTTCGCAATCACGTACGGTATATCCAGGTGGTTAAGGCACGCGATTCCTAATGCGAGTGTCGCAGGTTCGACTCCTCATCGCATCAAACATATTCTTCCTTTCAGCCGTGGGGGCGTTATATTGTGAGGATTAATACCACTATTCGTTGGTAAAAGAGTAGCCCAAGAGTTGTCGGTGATGACTAGCTGCCTTCCCTCTAATCTTACTCCGCTAAATTAAGGACGGTTAATGCAGATAGCACTCGTGTAACTCCACGGGTAATTCAAAACATACTTTTTTCTCCTTAAAAAAGCTTTGATTGAGAAATGTTTTACTTGAGTAGGTGTGTCTTAATTACGTGTGTATAAAGGAGAGTTTGCGGGCGGAACGCAATAGTGAAAATTAACTTTTAAAGACTTTGGATAATGTGATTGAGAAACGTTTCATCTGTAGTGGTATCTTTTGATTCGCTTTATAATAAAAATATATCTTCATGAATTCAGGGTTATAATACTGGAAAGTCTTTCTTTAAACAACACTGATTAACTCTCGATTCTAACAACACAGAACGACGATTTTAAATATGTAACTGCCTACGTTTCAAGAAAGGATAGAATAAAATATTTTTATATTAATGGCTCAGTTAAAAATGGAAGGATTTAGTTTATAGTTAGAAAAGTTACGTTCAAAGCTAAAGATATTTGCCTGAGTTTGTTATTTTTACTTAATAGGATAGAGTGAAAAACAAAGTGAAAAGTTTCACTGCATAAGTGAGTAAATCATTGAGATAAATGGTTAATTTTGAGATTGCTTTAGGAAAATATTACTCTCCTAGTAGAATTGCTCATGCAGGCAAATAAATTTACTTAAAAATAAAAATAATAGCCAGGCTTGTCATTATTTACTTCGAGGAGGTTTACTTTCGAACGGATTAAATCGCTTAGCGAAATTCTAAAAAAGATTCAAAATGTAGGTGATTAATGCAATGACACAATTATTATGTTTTTCTTTGTAATAAAGTTTGACGAAGGTTATTTATTTTTATAATTTACACCAGTTTTTATGCTTAATAAATTTGATCAATATGACGTTTCACTTTCGTTAAATATTGAACTTTGTCATCAGAAATAAAAATAGAATATTATGTATTTTGAACGTGAAACACCGTATAAAGAGAAATAGCATTTGAAACAAAAGTTACTTCAGTAAATTTAGCGTCGTTATATAAAGGTACAAGCTTAAAAGACAGACGCTCTCATATTGTACTAAAAGCTTACAGTGGATGAAACATACATAATGTTTTGGTTTGTTCTGAATTTCGAGCAAAGCTACACGAGCACTATCTGCACTGGCCATCTCTAATTTAGCAGTGTAAGACTATAGGGAAGGCAGCTAGTCATCACCATCCACCGCCAACTCTTGAGCTACTCTCTTACCAACAACTAGTGGGATTGACCGTAATATTATAATGCCCCAACGACTGAATTACAAGTGCCTTAACCACCTGGCCATGCTTCATAACCATAATCGTTTGAAATTTATAAAAAGGACAATGACTTTCAAAGCCACATTTTTTTTTCTCCGTTATAAACAATACAGTAAACTATCTGAGCATAAAAATTAAAATGGGTCAATTTTTTTCTAAATAGATTATTTCAACAATAAAGTGGTCTTATCAAGGTGAACACTTTCTTTTACGGGTGATCTTTTTCACATTTAAAGTGTTATTCTATCCTTAAATACACAATACAAAGTGTTATATAATTAATTCGTCTTCCATCTCGAAAGTGAATTTTTCAGTTTTTGAAATGAATCCTTTTTCGTTTGAAGCAAGTTTGGAGCCTGCCAGTCTATCCTTTTATCCACGCATGCTTCTGTATTTATCATTTTAGTCTACCTGAGCATACTTTAGATTTTATCAAAACTTGAACCTATGAACTCTTGCCACGAGCGACTATACCGATAAGAATCATACAAAATAGACCTGGTCAGTATGGACAGACTTTACGCATGTACGAAAACGAAAAATATTAATAAAAAGACACGAAATAAAGTTTCTTAACTTTGCTTATGCTTTGCGCATGTAAACTAAGCAAGTCAGACGTATTTAAAATGCTGATGCTTGTACAAGACAATTACAAAATAAACATCATGTTAGAAACTTGTGCACGCTTATACATTGTTACATTGTTATTTATTCGTGATGACGAGAAACTCACTTGAAGTAAAAATATATCTCAGGACAGCTGGTATGGGTATTAACACTTTTACTAATAAAGCAGAGAACACAGTTTCGACTTTCTTAGGTCATCTTTAGGTTAATAAAGAGAGAGTTTGCAGCTGACCGTTGACAGACACATATCATAGGGACGAAAGTATAAACGGGTACAGGATTGTATGGATCGTTAAGTTAAATGTTAGGATATTAATTACTATAGCTATACAGATGTTCCTTTATATTGGTTTAATTTTGGTTTTAGTTGCTGTATAAGTAGGGCTTCATTGATTTTATGTTTGTTTATATTTGTTTATCAACTTATTATCTTGGTGTTTTCTGTGATTATGTTATGTTTATTTGATTTACAGTGTTCATAAACGTGTGAAAGTGTTCTGTTTGTTCTTTGAAACTAGTTTCCATTTTTCCGCTTGTTCTTTCAATGTAGAAGTCGTGGCAGTTGTTTCATTGTATTTTATAAATGATATTTGGTGTTGTGTCTGTCAGTGTAGTTTTTACATAGTATATACTTTAGTTTTGAACCTGGTTTATGAATAAATTTGGTGTTTACTGGAATGTTGTATTTTGTTATAAGTTTTTCCAAATGTTGGTTATTTTTTTTTTGCTGATGTCGGGAACATATGGTATGCAGCAGTATAAAGTTTTGTAGTTTGTTGCATCTTGGGATTTATTGTTGCTTGTTTGTTGTTGGTCTAGTTGTGTGCGTATAATTTTTTTCCAAGTTTTTTTGAGAAAATTTGTTGATGTTGGTGAAGTGTTGTTTTATTTTGTTGATTTTGTCGTTAATTTTATCGGGTGAACATAGTTTTGTGGTTCTGTTTATTTCGTTTCTTAATATGTTGAGTTTTTGTTTTGTTTCATGTGCTGAGTCCCAGTGAATGTGTAGTCCAGTATGAGTGATTTTATTCTGGATTTCTGTTTTGAACTTTGTATCGATTCTTGTGATCTTGAGGTTCAGAAATGCCATTTTGTTAGTTCTTTCCTGTTCACAGGTGAACTTAATGTTGGGGTTTTTACAGTTAACGAAGTTGGAAAAAAAGTGCGTATTCTGTAGATGTGAATCCAGCAATTTTATCATCAACATACCTGTACCAGAATAGTGGTGGGTGTAAGGCTGAATTAATCGTTTGTGATTCAATCTGACATAAAAATGTTGGCTAGAACTGGTGAGACGGGATTCCCCATACTTAGGGCATTTATTTGTAGGTAGTTTTGGTTATTTAACTTAAAGTTATTTTTGTGGTAGTGAATTCTATAAGGGTTGCTGATTGGTTGCTGGGGGTGTGTATTAATGGGTTAGGATCTTGGATATAAAGTTACAAAGCTATCTTGCAGGCTTCAGTTGTTAGGATTTCTGTGAAGAGGGAGATTACATTAAAACTAGCCTATTATTAAGGTTTTATTACTTAGTTGATAATGATTATTATTTAAGTCAACATTCAACAATATAACAACATTGTTAGATTGTTGATTTGAATAGTAAAACTTCCTTCCGGACTTGAAGAGCTGATTGCAAATAACGGAAAGCATATTGCATAATGAACATTTTTATAAGACAGTTTTTGAAATATATTGTCATATGTACCAATCTATAATACTCTATATTTCTGATAAGTAGTTTTTAATATACAGTTATATCAAGTATGAGATGTTTTATCGTATATTTCTTATAAATATCCTGTATATTGTGTATTTTTATAATTACTCTGTATATATATATATATATATACATATATATATATTATAGTTACCTTGTATATTTTGTGTATTTTTTATAATCACCTTTTCTAATGCGTTTATGTATATATATATATATTTATTAATAACTTTTTATCAAAAGTGGTTTATCTAATTTTGAATTCATTCTATATATTATTTTTCGGATATAGAATAGTTTATTAGTAACTGATATTTCCTTGTGGGTGCTGCTTTGGGTAAACAACTGCATCACGTTTTTAATGATAAATAATTATTGCTCGTAAGCTGACAAACACTTTTCATTACGTCCAGAAAAAACAAACAAACTCCATCGTTATTTATATAAAACTAAAGTAAGATCGAACTGTTACATACACACAAAATAGAAGACATGTAATATTAAATGGGGAATTTCAATAGTTTTAAGATGTTGCTGTTTCAATTCTTAATGCATAATATTAAATCTCGAGCACTTCGCCTCGCGTTAGGGTTAGAAGGTTTTTTCACTGTGTTTTTATTAATGACAGAGTTTCACGTGAGAAACATATCCTAAGTAGTAATTTCATTCGTGTAACATAATTTAAAGCTTTAGCAGTGGTGCAGAAAATTGTTATTTTTATTCTTTGTATATTGAAAATTATAGAAATGGTCTTCTGGTTTCTTACATTTCTTTTTTAAATTTTGGTGTGTAACAAAGTTTTATCTTACAAACAAACAAGTGCAATAACTCATCTTAATTACAACAATGTTAAATACGAGTTTCCAATAACTTAGAATATTCTCAAATAATTTTACATATCCAAATTATCCGATAAACAAGATATTAACTCCATGTTACAAACAGCTTTTCGTCTCTAACAGTTTTTGTATCAAGGTGCTAAAAACATGGTAAAATTTTTCACTATTAAGATGCGTATTATCCTAGAGGTAGTAACATAACTGTTCCCTGCTGGTACAGCAGTAAGTTTAGGGATTTACAGCGCCAAAATAAGGAATTCGATTCCCTTCAGTGGACTCAGCAGACAGCCCGATGTGGATTTGCTATAAGGAAAACACAAACACAGTAACATAGCTTGTTTATTATATTAAATATGAATAGCCTTAGTCATAACGTTAAATTTCTTTTATGTACCTGGTAACACAATAAGTCAGAATACGAAATTTTCTTAGTGTATATTAAATGCAGCAGATAAACTACTTTTCTGAAACGATGTTAAGCCTTATTTACCTTGGTATTGTTCCTACTGTCGACTGAGCAATAACAGAAAACGGTTTTCGTTTGATGTACATACAAAAAATCATTTTATTTTTAGAAACCAAAGGACAAAAATTACTTAGAAATAAATAATTAACTAATGCAATGAAAACTAGTTATAATGTGTTTGAAATCGAGGAAGCTTAATAAGTTATGATGTGTCTCGATTGAAATAAATATCTTGCTGCAAGTATTTCTAGTTTATATGAGTCACAATTACACTAGAAATGACTTAAATATTTTCTTTTAAGCATTTACAATTTACATACAACTTAAAATCTTTATAACCGATCTCAGTTAACATCTTCATACAAGTACATGCAGTTTACATAAAACTTCAAATGATTTCATAAACACCAACATATAGATTTATTATTTTAGTGAGTACCTTCATATAACACGTTACGGTTTACATAAAACTTAAGGTTATGCGAAATAATTTCAACGTTCATTTAAATGTAGATTTACGCAAACTATGATGTCAAGGAACCCATACATATCAATTAGTGTAAACATATTAACATTTTAAGTAAATTCATGAACGTTTTCATATAAAATTATATGAAATTATAATTACCATAAGAACTGATAATTAACCTGGAGATGTGTATGTCATACATTTATTTTAATGAGAACTTTGTGAACGTATGCAGTTTATTTGAAACTTATGGTTATGCGAATTGCTTTAATAAATACTTTTATGTAGGCATTTAAACTTTCTGTGAAACCTATGGCCATGAGAAATTATTTAATAAATACTTCTATATAATTATTTTAAGTTCATATGAAACTTATGGCCATGAGAAATGATTAAGTAAATACTTTTACAAGAGTGTTCACATTTCATATAAAACAGGGGCTCGGCATGGCTAAGCTCGTAAGGCGTGCGACTCATAATCCAAGGGTCGCAGGTTCGCGCCCGCGTCGGGCCAAACATGCTCTTCCTCCCAGCTGTGGGGGCGTTATAATGTGAATCCCACTATTCGTTGGTAAAAGAGTAGCCCAAGAGTTGGCTGTGGGTGGTGATAACTAACTGCCTTCCCTCTAGTCTTACACTGCTAAATTGGGGACGGCTAGCACAGATAGCCCTCGAGTAGCTTTGTGCGAAATTTCAAAAACAAACAATCGTATGAAACTATATGTTTCATCTGTGGTACACAATTATATAGTATTAGGGTGTGATTGTGGTACACTTCCAATGTGGTTGATATTCTACTTCTCCTACTCACTTGTATAAAAATTAATATTCTTTTAGGTTAAAAACTATAGACAGTGAAAATGGGGTAGAAAAACACCATTCTGTTGTAATTGTTTCATTTTTCAAGTATCATTACTTACAACAATGTTATTGATTCCATCAGTTTTGTAATACACTTCAAACTCTAAATTTCGAAACTCCAAGTTCCTAGATGTGTTAATTGAGTTTAGAACACCACATTAGTAGTTTCTGAGAGAAACTAGCTGTGATAAAATGTAATGAATACTATAAATTACGTTTTCCTGCTCACGTATTTACAAAAAGTAATTTCACGTTTATTACTAATACAGAACGGTGTTTTAGATTTCCTATTGAAGTTGCCAAGAATAACGCATGGCTGCTTTTGTTTCATCATACAGCAGGTATGGTGAGAAAATCTTTAAAAAAAACAAGACTAAAGCTTTAGTGAAGTAAATCTTGATTTATGTAAATCATTTCAGATAGCGCAAAAATACTGTTTTACAATTATACACATTTTAATTATTTATATGTAAACTGCTTAAGCACGTTAAAAATACATGTTTTGACATAAACATAGCATCATCACACATCTTCGTCAGAACTTTAACAAATCATTAATCGACACCATCTGTTCTCGTAACTAAACCAAATAATACCTCTACGGAAATGTAAGGATTTTTTAACATAGAAATAAGCTCTGTATATTTTAAAAATAGTGTCATCTTATTCGCAAAAATAAAAATGTATGCGCTGATATTTTATACAATGCGAGTAAATAAATATATATATACACAGAATATTTGTACAAAACTCATAAACTAGAGGAATGGAAACTAGTCAAAACCACTTACTGCCAAAACTTGGGCGTCTCTTGCTAGGCCTAATACTAGGACCTGTTTTGAGAAAGTTTTTCTTTATTTTAGTAAAAGATTTAATACCCATACCAGCCGTCTTAAGATACATAATCGAATATGTCTTGGGAATGAAATGACTGCAATTTCTGGCATACGTTGTTTGTCTCTGAAATTGAATATGAGCATAACAATAAAAGTATCTGCATTGTTTTAAAGTGGTTACTGGCATCAGATATTGAAAATGATCTTAAAGTTCTAGATTGTTTGTTGTGAAATCTGTACATTATTTGAAAGTGGTTACCTGTATCAGATATTTAAAATGATCTTAAAGTTCTAGATTGTTTGTTGTGAAATCTGTACATTATTTGAAAGTGGTTACCTGTATCAGATATTTAAAATGATCTTAAAGACCCAGATTTTTTGCTGTACAATGTTTAAAATTGTTTCATAGCGACAGAAGATGAATATAATTTAATCATATGAAACTTCTACACTGTTTTAAACTAGTTCTAAGGTCAGAAATTAAAGATTTTAAAACCAATGAAGTGTCCGAATTGTCTGAAATTGGCTGCAAGTACCAGAAATTTAAAAATGAATTTAACAATAAAATGTCTTATATGTGATTTGAGAATGTTAAAAGTCGATGACGAATCCAATAAGAGATATCTGTTACTTAGTCATTTTGAGGACATGAAATAGGAAGGTAGTGTTTTATAAATCATTTTTTTTCTTTCATAATGTTATGTAAATGTCATGTAAATGTTTTGTAAACGACAATATATCGTGTTGTGTTTAAATTTTCATTTCTATTATTTATATTTCCATATTTATATTACTGTTTCAAGGTTTAGACAGTGAAATATGTTGTTCTTCGTTTAGAATAACATTTGGAACTTTCTAGAATTAGGTAGATCAAATATATGACTATAAATGGAAATGTTTGGCGGCCTAGCGTCTAGACGTAGAGTCTCGTGCAAAAACATAATGCGCAGATTACTCTGTCGAAGTTTCGATGAATGTTCGAGAAAAGAGGCCTACAAATATATAAACAGACGAAGATGCGAGAAAGAAGTTAGAAAGGAGTCAGACATTAGTTTTATTCAAAAGAAGAAGAATCAGTCATTAGTTTATATTTAATTCAAGAAGTAGTGTCTTTGTTCGAGAAGTTTTCAACGTTCGCTGTGTGGTTATCCAACTTAACTTTTTGACTAGAACTAGATCTACGGAAACTGTGATTTTGTTTCATCAATCTTTGCGATTCATTTGAATTACTGGTTTGCTGAGGATCGACACGTACGGGACTGTTTAAGAGAAACCGAGGCAAATTGGAAAACAACAAATTTGGGACATTCATCGCAAAAGGAACGTCATCAAAATTATTGAACTGTGAATTGTTTCTGGACTTTCATTCTAGATCATTATATTAGATACAGGCCAGTACTATTTTGTTTTGTAATTGATTTTGAATGTTAAAACTGAATATCTGTTATTGTTAACATATAATTTACGTTATATCTGTTACATATATATTAGTTTACTGTAATAAATTATACAAGCTGTTATCTGTGACTTTCTGTTGCGTTCATAAAACATAAAACGTAACACATAACTTTCATGACATTTAAAAACATCTACTGTAGATGTTGAACTTCACCACGTAAGTTATTTTTCTGAAAGCTTCTGGTTTTATAAGTTAAATGAATGTGAACACGCATTATCTGGCAGTGTATTTCTTCTTTTCTATATATTTATAAGTCTTTCAGATACTTTAATGTCAGGCTTTTGTTCAGATACGATGACTATCATAATTGTTATCAGAATCTTATGTACAGAACAAATAAAATAACAATTTGAGAACAATACGAAGATGAATTACAAGATTTCCGGCAACTTATTTACTATACGTAATTACCAGTCTTGAATGATGGTCATGTTATTGAAGTAAAACACATCTAGAGTAACTACTTTGTGTGAATAAGCTACATCTGTATATAATTTAACATACCGTACTCAAACCAAAGATTTTATGAAAAATGTTTTGTAGAATTTGACGTACCCCGGATTTCCCAGAGGCATAGATAATGCGATTAAAGTCCAAGGCATAACAAATAATAGCAATAATAGCGTAAATTTAAGCTTATGTTTTACATTATTATAGTGCTAAAGTCAAGCGTTCGTGTTGGTCCAGTTTCTCTGAGTCACCAAACATTCCTTTATCCCTGTTTGTCACTTAGTTGAACTGTAAATGTCAGACTCCCGTTGAGTGCACGAGGTAATGTTTCTAATGGCACACGTGGTTTGTCACTTAACGGAACATTTCATTTCGAAGCAAAGTTTAAAAGGTTATTGGATTAACGAAAGAAAAATAGCCATACTGATTATACACAATTGAAATATTGCTAAATTCGCCCTTGATTTTAAAAGTTTGTAACCAAATTGTTGTTCATTGAAAATATTTACGTGATATAAAGTAATTTTAATTAAAGCTCAACGTGAACTCGTATTATCTGAAATTTAAATTATACGGTTATTTTAAGAATAGTTTTATTTTTCATATGCATGGAAAGTTATAGAAACAAAAGCAGAGTTAAGGTGGAATAAATGTTTGAAATGTGTTAAAATTTATCATAACAAAATAAATTGATTACACTCAAACATATAACCTATTCTTAAATACTTTTTAAAGTAGTTTTTGCGTAATAATAGAAAATTCCACATTCCAAAAGAGAAAACTATTACATGACGTGAGACATCATTTAAATAACAACGTCCTTCAAGTAAGGTTCTTAAAAGCATCAACAAAATAAACATCAATGGGAACCATATTTGGCCTGGCATGGCCAAGCGCGTAAGGCGTGCGACTCGTAATCCGAGGGTGGAGGGTTCGCGCCCGCGTCGCGCTAAACATGCTCGCCCTCCCAGCCGTGGGATCAATCCCACTATTCGTTGGTAAAAGAGTAGCCCAAGAGTTGGCGGTGGATGGTGATGACTAGCTGCCTTCCCTCTAGTCTTACACTGCTAAATTAGGGACGGCTAGCACAGATAGCCCTCGAGTAGCTTTGTGCGAAATTCCAAAACAAACAGGAACCATATTTTGAATTTGAGTGTAATAAAACGATGACTATGTCCAATATATTGTATTGAAGAACACTTTATACTGTTCTGTCTGTTTTCCTTCTCTTTTAACAACAACTCTGCAGAGGTATTTCATTAAAATCAGTGTTTCTCGAAGAAAAAACTTGTCGCCACTTTTACACCCTTCCGCTAGCGATATTTTCAAGAAAGCCAGTAAAGGTCTCTGACTGTTATGCATATTTTTAGGTATATCAAAGAAACAATAATTCATTGAAGCGCCCCCAGTGAAACAACGGTATGTCTGCAGACTCACACTGCGAAAACCGGGTTTCGATACCCCTAGTAGACAGAGCACAGATAATCCATTGTGTAGTTTTGTGTTTAATTCTAAACAAACAAACAAATCTATTAAAGCTGTATCGAAAGGCTTAACAGATATGTTATTGAACGAAATTGTTGTGATTGTAGTATCTGCGATTGTCTTTTCCGTGAAAATAAATGTTGACTTTCAAATTTCCCTGAAACCTTGTGAACCGTTTACTTCATCACTTTCAATTTTTATTTTATTAACCTGGTAATAACAGTATAATATTCTACCAGTTTTGCAGTTTTCTCTTGCACCCATAATGGTCCCTTTGTGTATGAAGGGTTCGACTAGGGGCGTGGTTTCAGAGCCTATGATGTCCTAAGCGTCCTGCTGTTCTAAATGTTTCAACATCCATCGAGAACACTGACGAGTCTTTCCTTCTTCAACATGTTGTGTTCATTTGTTTTCATAATTTAATAATTTTAAATAGAATATACACATATTTTCTTTCTTTTCACCGCTACCGCAGGCTTCTTTTGGCATTTGAACAGCAATAACATTATGTGTTTCATGAAATTTGGAGGATTGTAATTTTTTTATTGTTGTACGACGTTCTTTCAATTTTAAGCTATCCGGTTTCTTATATCATTTTTCTGCTGATATTCTGAAGAGATACATAGGTTCACTCACTAGTTAGTTACCCTTTTGTTTCATTCAGTATCCTTCCAACCTGAAACACATTTCCGTTTCATATGAGGCCAAACACACTATGACCCACCAATATTTCTACAAACTTCAAATTAATTAAGTTAGATGGAAAGAAAAGAATGCCTACCAAGGATAAAACAAAGAATATCAATTATTCATGAACTTCCATCACATAAAAAAAGAAAAAAACAGGACACCTTTACTCGCTTCTAAGTTTAAACACCATACTCTCTTACAAACCTCAGTTAAATGTTGCTAATAAAGTGCCAACATTTCTTTTACCACGTGTATTACATTCACCAATGAAAGAAGAAAGGCTATTCTACATGTGCTTTATAACGTTTCTACGTATCATCTTGCACACAGTCGAGGCACGAAACGTAGTCCATTCCTGGGAAAACACAATTCAAATTTAAATAATTGATGCTAATCATAATAATAGTTTGCGAATGTTTGTGTCGGAGCTAGAATTACAGCTCATGCACGTGATAAAAGTAAATATAAAATCTACAAAGTACAATTTATGTGATTCGTCGACTAGCGTTATAGATATGTCAGAGAACGCTTAAAAATTACCTGTTTGTATTTTATTATAGCAAAGCCACATCGGGCTATCTGCTTAGCCCACCGAGAGGAATCGAACCCATGATTTTAACGTTGTAAATCCATAGACTTCTCGCTGTACTAGCGGGGGGCTTACAAACTATCATTAGCAGCTGCTAATGATATTAAAACTAATATTAAATATTAAATAAATAAATAAATATTAAAACTAATTAGGGTTAGCCACATTTTTGTTTGTCGGGTATAACGTTTTGATATATTTAGGCATAACGTAATACAAATACATGCTTTCATATTGGTAAGACCTTAAAATCAAGTTTTTCCTTTATTGATATCATAATAAAAGTAAAAGGTTTATATTATTTTTGTTGAGTGAAAAACAGTGGATTATTTGTATTGTATCCGCCAAGGGTTTCAAGCCATACATTTTAATTGCCACTCGCGAGTACAGCGGTAAGTCTACGGATTTAGAACGCTAAAATCAGTGGGTTCGATTCCTCTCGGTGGGTTCAGTAGATAGCCAAATGTGGTTTTGCTATAAAAACACACATATAGGCCTTTAATGTTATAGTTGATTTTACCAGTGACTTATAATAATTGTTAAAATAACTTGTTACAATGTTACGTAGAACTATGTTTTAAAATTGTACACAAACTTTTTTTGATTGTACATTGTAAAACTTTTGTTTACTTTATTCACAATGTTTTTACCATGATCAACCGGTGAAAACTTGTGTGCATTTTTATAAATATTACATTGGAAGTAGTAGTTTCGTAGGGAGCTAACTTAACGAACTTTATTTTTGTTTGTTTAGAATTAAGCACAAAGCTACACAATGGGCTATCTGTGCTCTGCCCACCACGGGTATCGAAACCCGGTTTTTAGGTGGTAAGTCCGCAAACATACCACTGTGCCACTGGGGGGCTAAAGAACTTTAAATAAATGGAAAACAAAATTACATCAACATAAGATTTTAATTTTAATAAGGACATTTTTACATCCAGCAACATGAAAGGAAATTTTATGGCAGAATTTTAAAACAAATAATATAGAATAACAAGCAAGTCAGCTGGTGTTATTATATTTTTAAATGAATGACGTAAAAAGAATTAAAATATTTAAATCAACGTATGCTTTGCTGGCCAAAATCTTAAGTCCACTGAACACAAAGAAAAAACATGCATTTTGCATTGGTAGACTCAATCACTTATTTGAGTAGAGCTTCGAAAGATGAAAATAAGAAAAGGGAAAATAAAAATAAAAAAATATTTTAGCATTAAATAGGGAAAATGTGAACACTACAAATTTAGTCTAAACACCAGCTGGTCGAAAGTTCAAGGCCATATCAAAAAGACGTCCTAAACACGGTAGTGAGTTGCGCGGCCATCATTGCGAATAACGTCAAATATTTTCTTTGGCATGGTCGATATAAGCGTTTGCAGACAGAAGGCCGGCTGGAATGTTATTCCAAGTGGTGAAGATGGCTTCACGAAGATCATGCACTGTTTGGAATTGACGTCCATTTCTATAAATTTTCGTTGCTATCTACATCAAAATATTTTCAATGGGGTTCTGTTCGGGCGTGCACGCTGGATGGTCCAAAAGAATCACGTTATTCGCCATGAAAAAGTCCTTTGTCCTGCGAGCATTGTGGATTGCAGTGCTATCCTGCTGAAAGATCCAGTCATTTCCAAACAAGTGAGGGCCTTCAGTCAATAAACATGTTCTCTCCAACATGTCAATGTAGCCAGCTGCTGTTTGACGCCCCTGTATTACATGAAGCTCCATTGTTCCATGGAAGCACCCCATATCATGATGGAACCTTCTTCACTGTGTCGTGTAGAAAATGTTTCCGATGGGATATCCTTATCGTGCCAGAAACTTTGGAAGTCATTTGGACCATTCAGGTTATTTTTTTCCTTATCAGATAACAAAACCTTCGCCCACTTTTCTACGTCCTATGTTTGGTACTTTTCAGCAAAGTTTAACCGAGCTGTTTCGTGGCCTTTGTAGACGTTTACGGTTTTTAAGGCCTTTGGCCTGGCATGGCCGAGCGCGTTAAGGCGTGCACTCGTAATCCGAGGGTCGCAGGTTCGAGCCCGCGTCGCGCTAAACATGTTCGCCCTCCCAGCCGTGGGGGTGTATAATGTTACGGTCACTGTTCGTTGGTAAAAGAGTAGCCCAAGAAATAGCGGTGAGTGGTGATGACTAGCTGCCTTCCCTCTAGTCTTACACTGCAAAATTAGGGACGGCTAGCACAGATAGCCCTCGAGTAGCTTTGTGCGAAATTACAAAACAAACAAATTTAAGGCCTTTCTTTCGTAGACGCCGTCTTATTGTTCTTAATCTGCATACTGCGTGCTTAAGGACCTGAATCTGGTTCGAGGATCGGCTGGTGTCTTGCCGGACAACC
Source organism: Carcinoscorpius rotundicauda (assembly GCA_011833715.1). Classification (NCBI taxonomy): domain Eukaryota; kingdom Metazoa; phylum Arthropoda; class Merostomata; order Xiphosura; family Limulidae; genus Carcinoscorpius; species Carcinoscorpius rotundicauda. The sequence continues at coordinate 33,068,822 of CM022404.1, read as the reverse complement.
AATCGAACCCTCCTGCTCAACGTCAGGAAAATGTTCGTGAGCCGACCACTTAAAATTCTCGTTCCGTATCCCTCAGGATCTTTTGCAAGAACAGTTTTACTATGCCAAATCTCACCAGCGATGGCAAGTTGAGAGAGACCTTGCTTTTGCAGCTCCAAAATTCTGCCACGTTCAAACTTTCTCAACTTTTTAGCCTTTGCCATGTAACCCAATGTAACACAAGAGATGTTAGTGGAGATGTTGACAACGCCAATGCTTAAACACAAATGATTAAATTTCGTTACGTGTTTACCGATTAACGCTTCGTTTCAGTATGGTATTAAACTTTTGACCAGCTAGTATTTAGGCTACTTTCATAGTGTTCACCTTTTCCGTATTAAATGTTAAAAAGGTTTTTTTATTCTTATTTTCTCTTTTCTTATTGTCATCTTTCGTAGCTCTACTCAAATAAGTGGTTGAGTCTAACAACGCAAAATGCGTATTTTTTCTTTATGTTCATTGGCCTTAAGATGTTGGCCAGCAGTGAAGTATACCGCTTTATACATCATTTTGTTACGACGGTTTTGCCCCCCGCTAGTACAGCGGTACGTCTACGGTTTTAAAACGCTAAAATCAGGGGTTTGGTTCCCGTCGGTGGGCTCAGCAGATAGCTTGATATGGTTTTGCTGTAAGGAAACATACACAACGGTTTTGACAACACTTTAATGTTATCGCACTTCGCTTCCCTTGAACTTTATGAAATATTTACTTATTTTTATTAGGAATTAACTCATATATATAACAAACAGCTTTTTATTACAATAATAAAAAACAAATAGACTAATAACTAGATTTTATTTCTTACTGGTTGCAGTTATTTCTTTCTCCACCTCACTCTCGGTTTATTGGGTCTTTCTCACGTCTACCGGTGTTTTTCTTTGTTTCTGTCCTTTATATTTCTTTCTTAAAGATTTTAATGTCAAAGGAAAATGCGGCAACTGCTTTTAATAATTTCCAAACCATTTAATGTCCTGTAATCTCTATATGCTGATAAAACACCAGCCCCTTCCTCAACTTCAGCCAATGTTTCTTTTTCCAAACCTCATAATACAATGAGTAATGAGTCACAGAATAAATTAAATTTCCAAGTAAGTTTACAGACTTATAACACTTAATTACAGTGCTCGATTCCCCGATGTGGAAACACAACGTACAGCTCATTTCAAAACTGCGATAAAACAACAATAAACCAGTGTCACACAAGATGAAGAATTTACTCAGAATTTCAAAGTCGTAAACAACCATTTTGATATCGGACATTCTTTTAGAGTACTTTCTTTTTAAACCAATAACATCAAAATTGAAAATATATTCACGTTGTAACAGTCTGGGTAACATTCACGTAACCATGCTGTACATCTATTCTGCGCATAGAAGTAATAGCCTTTAAGCAATAGGCTTAATTTATAATAGTACGTAAATATAAGTATCAATAAACTAATCAACAAGATATAAAATCGTTTGATAAATTACACAGCTATAAGCTTGTAAAAATAATTATTTCACCGATTTCATAATGAATTGTTTTCGTTAGCATTCACAACCAATACCGGGATAATATTAACATATACAATTATCCGCTCCCATCTCCTAAATAAAAAAAAACGTCCTTAAAGCCACATCCCTAGCAGTTTGGATTTAATCAGTAACAAGAGATTCCGTTTGCGTTTTATTGGTTCATAAGATAAAAACCCTTTTTTGATACTGAACAATTTTTACTTCGATTAATATATATTAAATATGAATATTAATATATTCAGCCAGAAAAAATGACTCTCGTGAAATATCAACAGATTAATATTTTTAAAAATTATTACATCAGTTTATTTACTTTATGTATTTACATTTATTTACTAAGTTTCTTTATCATGATTTTTTTCTCCAAAAGATAAAACATTTGGATCATAATTAGAAATAGTTATTTGAAGTTGGGTGCACGTGGTTCGATTTTTATGATCTGCGATAGTCTTGAACGATGGAAATCATATAATAAAACTGTCAACTTTCTAAAAATCTGCAGTGCTCTAAAAGGTATGATTCGCCTTTCTAGGTTCCTAAGAATATGTAACGTTCTACAAAACCTGGTTATGAAACAACTTCCTAAGAATATGTAACGTTCTACAAAACCTGGTTAATGAAACAACTTCCTAAGAATATGTAACGTTCTACAAAACCTGGTTAATGAAACAACTTCCTAAGAATATGTAACGTTCTACAAAACCTGGTTAATGAAACAACTTCCTAAGAATATGTAACGTTCTACAAAACCTGATTAATGATACAACTGTGCCAATTTACATATAAGAATATATATATTTATAAAAGACATGAATCCTTCTAACACTGTTTTGAAAATGCGATTAAGTTTCCATATGATCTGTAATGTTTTGAAAACAACAACAACAACAAACAACCAAAACATGGTTAACAGCTAAAGTTAAGTGGTCAACTAGACATAATGTGATTAGTGGATACAGACATGTGTATGGGACTGTGAAATATAAGAAGAGAAGTAAAAAAAACCTTTTATCTGAGAGAAACATCCAATGCCACCTGATTATCAGATAGTTTTAGCAACGATAAATACACGCTTGTTTCATTTTACAGTGTATTAAGCATGAGCTTTGTCTACGTAATTTATGACTGGCCTGTTGTTCAGCGCGTGGCTGAGTGTATATTACCCTCTGGAGACATCAAAGTCTTAGAGAATGAATGCTTCTTCTTAGCTCATTTTTACTGAGCTACAGTTAGATTTCTACGCCAGATTAATGGACCCCGAAACCTAGAGTTTACATATTTTCCTTGACAGCCATAAATGTACTTGAGTTATGTCTAAATTATTCAGTCGAATTTACCTCCTTAAACTTTCCTATACGCGTATGTGAGCCTGTTATTTACTTTGGTTACGCATGTAACGTATCTCTAGAGAATCCCCAAGTTTTCTGGTAGTTATACGTTATGTAGATCACAAAACTCCTGCAGGATTTTCATGGCTGAGCTTGTTTTAGAAGCCCTATGTAATAGTTATTTCATTAAATGATAGCTTATGTTATATTGTACAAAATTAGATAATATTTAATATTCTCTTTTCTTGTAAGTATTCTCAAATTTTTTGCTCGAAATTATACAGAGACCCTTTTTTGTAATCTACCGTAAACGGAAGGCTATTTTAATGACTATTGGATAGCACGTGTAGTATAGTAGTCCATGAAATAACAACGATGGACTAACACATCTGTCACAGAAGGGAAAAGGCAGACGATTCTATCAATGCCATACAGCTTTATTTATAAGATGTCGAAGCTACTGTGCGAAGTAACGTTTAACGTTTTAAAGTTAAATTGCATGAAAACGAGTAAAAACCATTATAATTCTGATTAGATATTTGTATATACTTGGCTTAAGAATGTGTTCGAGTTATAGCAATATTTTAATATACTCTTTGATATACCAAGAGATACTGAACTGAGAGACATTTTGAACCAAGAACGACATTGAAAGTAACATTTTATAGTGAGCGAGTTTGTACAAAGTGTTTAGGCCTTTGTAAGAGACGTGAAATGAACAATAATCAACTTCTGTGTTTAGTAAAGTAAAACGGGAAAAACATTATTGTAGCGTACGATAGAAATTGATGGCGTCATAAACATGTGTTGACTAGATATTTGTATCAATATTTGTTTGACAGGTCCAAACCAGTTAAATAACCAATCACTGTGGCATGTACAATTGTAATTAGTGTTATTTATTGTTGGTATCCAGTAACATGAGGCAAGTGAAAAGTATCCTGTAATGTGAATTGAAAAGTAAAATGGGCCTCATGTTGCATTTGTTTCAGAACACGAATACTCAAAATTGAAACAACATGTTCTGCGATAAACGTGATTTTTTTAAGTGCTTTATGAATGCATACAACTAGAAAATCTATAACCTCATTCGACAAATACCGAGTTACCGCATTCTAATCCGTTTTGCATGATACAATTTTCATCATTATTTTACTGATATGACTATTGGTGTCAGAAGTACTCGATGTCTAATGTATTAACGAGGCTGTTTAATAAGATTTTTATTATTTCATTGTACATTTGCTTTGTATTTTACTAATTTTGTTTGGTATTAAATTACGATATTAAAATACAATATTAGTAAATGATTTCTGCACTGGTGTAAAGGTGTGGAATTCGGAGGTGGTGGGTTGGGTTCAAATCTTCACCACAAAACGATTTGCTTTCTTTAAACTATGAATACTTACTATAATAACAGTCAGTTACTAAGTGTGAGTGAACGGTGGGTGTTAGGGAGATATTAACTAGTTGTCTTTCCCTTACGCAGTTGTCTACAATTAGTGACAACAACAAATAATCTGAGTAGCTTTGCTACAGATACAAATACACTGAAATTTTGTGATAAATCCAGAGGATTCTCAAACATTACCTGCTTTATTCAACTGTATACTGCTGTTTAGCGTATGACAAATTTGAAATAATAATTATAATAAACAAAACCAATTATGTTTCTGTTTATGAAAAGAAGCTTTCATCTCTATCATACTAGAAAAACCAAAGCAGTGAATTTCAGGAAATATTTATCCCAAGTTACATAATTTAAAAACAGTAGTTCTAAAAAAGTCTCGTAAGAACTTTTTCAGTGCCGCTGCAAAGATGAATTAGTGTAACATTACAAAACAAAGGCCTCTAATTTGAAACTAGTAAACCATCTACGAAACTGTGGAGCAACAACCACAATAAAATACCCTCCCATCAAGCACAAAATCCTATATAATGAACGGTTTAACTGTTAAACATGCTGTATTATTAAACGAGTTTACACTGCAGAGTTGTTCTTAAGTGTAGTTTTTATAATAAAATTTCCCCTCATCATGTACAAAATCTCCATAGTTGAAGGGATAAACTGTTAAAACATGTTGCATTATTAAATGAGTTTAAACTGCAGAGTTGTTCTCATGTGTAGGATTTGTTAAAAGCTTTACAGAATGGTCCGGAGGTCTAAAATTCCTTGTTTTTTGATATACTACCAGAGTAGAACGATCATTTTATCCATGTATTAAAGTAAAGAGTTTCGCGAGACTGGCATATTCTCTGTTTCATTTTACAGAGTTCAATTTCAATGCACACTCGCGCTCGATTTGTTCTGTTGATGGAGCTTTTCTTGCCGCACGTCTTTTGCAAGCGGAAATATTTATTTTTCGTCTTACTTTTAGATCATGCAGCGAGGGAAAAGGTTATGTTGGTAAGGAGTTAATGTTGAAGTATCGAAACCATTAGTACCGAATGCTTGGTATGATTTCCATTTTGTTTTGTCTTTTACAAAATTTCAATCAGAGAAAACATTCCAGTTAACTGGCTTTGCACGAATAATTTATCTTTAGAATTTTCAATTTTTGTTTAACTGGATTGTAAAGGTGTTGCCTCTAATGACGTTTCATGGTGTTTTAGTTGTAAATGTGAATATTATAAAACTAAAAACTAGGTTTCAATATCTGTGGTGAGCACATCAGTGGTGGCTTATTGTTTAGCGTAGTGTTTATCAAGAAACAAATACTCTCCATTAATGACACTGAGTTAACATGTGGAAGATATGTTGTTTTTTGCTATAAAGTTCAATAATAAACAGCTACAAAATACAACTGAAAAAATATATTTTATACCTTCTCTAACTGCATAGTTTTCTCTAAAAGAGCAAAAACGTATTATAAAAAAATCTGTTGACTTTTTAAATTGTTTATTATTCAACTGTATAACAAAAAAAACAACCTCATGATCCATGTGTTAACTCATTATTGTTTACAGATGAAAGAACTCTTTCAGTACGTTCATAACTGTTAGGCCTAGCGTGACTAGGTGGCTAAGGCACTCGACTCGTAATTTGAGGGTCGCGGGTTCGAGTCCCTGCCACACCAAACATACTCGCCCTTTTAGTCATGAAGGCATTATATGTAAAGGTTAATCCCACTATTCGTTGGTAAAAGAGTAACCCAAGAGTTAGCGTTGGGTGGTGATGACTAGCTACCTTCTCTCTAGTCTTACATTGCTAAATTAGGAACGGCTAGCGCAGATAGCCCTCGTGTAGCTTTGCGCGAAATTCAAGAGAATCCGAACGATAAACTTTTTTATAAATTAGAAGTAAACAGACATATCACGAGGAAACAGTTAAAGTAATACTGAAGAATGGAATTTATAAATGTCGGATTTTGACAGACAGTTATAAACGCTATTCTAGCTTGAAAAGCTTAAGCTGTGGAAAATATTTTATATGTAGTTTGTGATGAATCCAAACATACAACTTTAAGTCTCAACATTTACAAACGTTCTAGAAATTCTAAAACTCCAGCTAAACGTGTGTTTTTAAGCTATTTGAATAATCCCACAACTAAAACGTATTCTCCACAGTTTACCTTTTCTGTTATAAATGTGCAACTATCTACTTGATGCAAGTTGTATGCATGCGAGTATCGCTTGTTGAATATGTTTGCAAGAAGTCCTAAGTTAATTACAATTCCTAGAAGACGTTTTGCCATTCTTTCGAGCGTCCCCTCTGGACAAAATGAAAACGTATATAGACGTATTCAAAATTCCACGTTGATGGTGTTTTCCCCGCCTCACAGCAGCTGTGGCTGATGAGAGACAGCATGGATGCCAAAATATTTCTGTATGCCTTTATTTTTATTCCAGACTATTCTGAAATAGCATTCTTGTCGGGTTTGTTTCTTACGCGTTTTCGATTTTTCTGAGTGGATGTTAAAACCAATAAGCGTGTTGTGTCAAAACTATCTGACACTAGCGCAAGTGTTTGAGACGCACTTTGAGTGGGCTAACAAAAACTTTTGAAGTTTCTGATTACAGTCTGTAAAGAGAATAACATTTTCATATTGTACCAAGTTAATTTACTCATTGAGTCGTTTCACGTCTTATACGAGTTCATGCTTCGCAAATGCAAGAATGTGTAATATTTAATTTACTTACTTTATTTATAAAAAATACTTATTGGAAAATATCTAAATAACTTTTTTACTGACCAGTAGAAAAAACCAACTGCAACACTTTGTTTTTAAGGCTTGCCATGCATACAGCAGGGATTTAGACATGTTTTTAAAATTTGAAAAACAAGCAAATGTGATTTACTTTCCAGATAAAAAAAATAATTCTACCAGCGTTTCGCCATTGTGGCTTCATCAGGGGCCAGTAGCACAAAAAATGTTTGATGTTAGAAATTATAGAGACGTTTATTTTTACGTTCGTTGCCAAAACACATCACTACTCATCTTTATAGCGTTGCATTAGTTTTACCCATAATAAGTTACAAAATGTGTCTGGTCTGCGCGACTCGCAGTCTGAAGGTCGCGGGTTCGCCTCCCCATCACACCAAACATGCTTGCCTTCTCAGCCTTGGGGTGTTATAAAGTTATGGGCAACCCGGCTATTCGTTAGTAAAAAATAGCCCAAGAGTTGGCGGTGGGTGGTGATGACCAGCTGCCTTCCTTCTTGTTTCATAACTCTAGTTCCCACTGCTAAATTAAGAACGGCTAGCGCAGATAGCCCTCGTGTAGCTTTGCGCGAAATTCAAACTACTTTATTGTTGAGTTTAACTTTAACACTCCTATGAAAAAAATATTTACATCCACTAAAGTGATTTTGGGGCCTATCAGACTCCATATATTTTTCCAACAGAAACACAGTGATTTAGCAACATTCATTACAAACAACTTTAGAATGGCTCTGACAAACATTTTTTTTTACAATTTGAGCAAACAATTTTCGACTGTCTATCTTTGATCTGCCGCACAAATGGCATCGTCCTCTTTTTTGCCCTCTTTGCAGGCGGTTCAAATGAGGTTGTTTTGTCATTATTTTTGCAGTAAATTTCTTTGATTTCAAACACCAATTGCCGTATAAATTCTCTTCTGGCTCTTGATTTATGTTGACGAAGAAATTCTGGATGTTTTGTTGAGTATACAACGAAAGCATTGTACGCAGCAAGATCTAGAATGTTGTAGAATATGCAGACTGACCAGCTCTTTGATCGTCTCTTTGTTGTATTATATCTCACCAGTTGATCGAGAGTGTCGACACCTGCCTTCGTTGCATTGTAAATATTGACGATTTCGGGTTTTCCATTCTCTTCTACTTCAACAGACTGATGCTGAGAACTCAGTAGTAGCACATATTTTCCTGGTTTGTCTGAGTGCCTGAGAAGAGTGATGTCGTCATGGTAGAAAAACTTTGGTGATAACTCTCTAGATTTTGCATTTATTTCAGGAGGTAGGAAGGTTCTTGATTTCCGTATGGTTCCAAGAAGTCCTGCTCTTTTTGTTCGTAGGTACTTGGCAAGTGTCATGGTTGTGAAGAAATTATCTGTCGTTATTGTCCTTCCTTTTCCAAGAAATGGCTGACTCAGTTCTCTGACTATTCTTTCTCCTTGATTTGTTTCTGTCGTATTTCCAACCTTTCCAGTATAAATTTGAGCGTTGAGGAGGTAACTTGTCTTTGCATCTGTTAGGCACCAAATCTTTATTCCGTATTTGCCTGGCTTTGTCGGAATGTATGTTCTGAAGCCAACTCTTCTTTTGAAGTTACATAGTTGTTCATCCACTGTCAGGTATTTCTTTGGGTTGTAACTGTTTTTGCAATTTTCAATGAAAAAATTCCAGACTCCAGAGATAGCGGTATCTTTGATTTTTCTATTTCTTTGAGAGTGGATGTCAAATCTGATTTTTGAGCACATTTTTTTGAATTTGTCTTGTGTAATCAGTTTTCGCAAAAATGGCAAATCGAATTCGGTTGAAAACATTTCGTCTATCGATGCATCTTTGGATTTGCTTATTCCAAGGAAAAGATTAGCTGCGATCCATTTCCAGAGGTCTTCTTCAAAAATTGGTTCTTTCATGACGGTGTTTGTTGAGTGAATGATCTGTTCCATCACATTATCAGAAATGAAAATTTTGAATGTTTCGAATGGCGTAGAGACTCTTGGAGCAGCTTGCCTTGTAATGCCTGGGTTCCAATTGAATATATTGAGAGCTGCGGTTTTCCTGTTGATCCTTGAAGGTGTTGTTAAATAACTAAAATTCTTATCTTTGGACAAAAGTTCGTTCACTGGCATCGTAGTAAGATCTTCTTGATTACTTTCTTCACTTTCAGAAGGGTACGGCGCGATTTGTTCATCATTTTCGGCTTCAGAAGGATCATCATCACAACTTTCAGAGTTGTCTTCGACATTATCATGTTCACTTTCATCGTCGGATGGTTTTGTCAGTAAATGTACAGCTTCATCAAGAGATATCATTTTTGACACGGTTTGAAGATTTCAGCTCCTATATATATAGGATTTGTGGATTCTTCTAGAATATTTTAGATTATTCTAAATACTTCTGTAAAGTTTCTAGAATGTTCTATAACAGGCGTGGGCAAACTAGGCAATAATCAGGACCGTCTAAAATTATTGTTGGAGTAGCGTTATTATCCTAACTATCCATCTTTTGAAAAAAAGTTGTAAAATTAATATATTTTTACTATAATTTGCTTTTTTCGGTTACCCAGGCCTGTTCTAGAATTATTCAGGAAATAAATAAAGTCATTTTTATGTTTTTTGATCTGGGGCCTAATAGGCCCCAAAATACCCTTAGTGGATGTTTTAATTTTTTTTTAATATTATTTCGCAAATGTCTGAGAAGTCAAAACATTATTGCTCCTTAAAATATAAAGGGATAGGGTCAGTTAATGGCAATTTCATTTAAATACAAAATTATTAGCCTAATATTAATAATCTTTCAAGTTGCTCTGGGGCCTATTAGGCCCCAATTTTCGTAGGAGTGTTAACCACCTCTGGTTTTCTTTTACATTCATTGCTTGTTTTTACGTTGCCCAATAGGAAATAACGAACCTGTTTACAGTATTTACGATTATTTCCACCGATAAAAAAACTATTAATATTTCTTTAAAGAAACAACAACAACTAAATTCAGTTATTTTATAAGTTACATAATTTATATTCTTAATTTTAACTTTGTTTGATTATTGCATAATTAGCTGTATTAAGTAATTATATCAAATGGGCATTTAATAACGTTTCTACTCTTTTGGGTTCCCAGTGATAGAAGCCGAGTTTCGATACATGTAGTAAGCGAAGCTCAGATAGCCCACTGTGAAGCTTTGTGCTTAACTTCAAACAAGCACTCGAATCCCATCTCAAATCAAACATGCTTATAATGTGACGGTAAATTTCACTATTTGTTAGCAAAAGAGTAGCCCAAGAGTTTGCGGTGGGTGGTGATGGCCTTTCCTTTAGTCTTACACTACTAAATTAGTGTAAAGCTAATGCAGATAGCTCTCGAGTAGCTTTGCGCGAAGTTCAAAACAAACAAACAATCAAATAAGCAAGCTCCTTTTAATTTGTTGCAATGATAAAAAAGTCTGTATGTTAGTATTTATTAACATACTTTTTCAGGCAATTTGAAATCTAAAGGGTGGATAAAGAATAGATTTATACGATATTGTATTGTGTTGTACGAGAGGTAAAGGTAACTTCCCTTTTGATCCGGAAATTTACTTACATCTGGGAATAAAAAGATATGCCACGTGATCATAGACGTCTTTTTACATCTATCAATAAATGTCAACCGGAACAATGTCGTTAGTCGGTCTGAAGTCACACGAGGCACGAGCGAAATCTCCGTATCTAGGTCTAAACGTACAGAGAACAGTAACAGGAAGACCCATAAAGAAATAATCTCTCTTTTCGCTCACTCAGAGGAAGAAAACATTGATCAAATGTTAAAAAAAAAATGCAAGTCTTGCTCTCACAGGAGTAACAATGATTCTGAAAATATAAAAGCTATAAGGAGAGGTAGTGAAGAATATGAGTTCTTTCCGAAACACAGACACATACATATATATATATACATACATTTACACGTTCTGGCTGTAGTGTATAATGCTTTAATTGCGTGACGGATTTGGGCAATGAGTTACACGTCTTGTTTCTCAAGCCGAAAAGTTGCAGTAGGATAGACTTATTATAAGGTTGTACTGTTAATACCACAGTAAACGTGCAATAAATACTGAACAGTAGTTTAAGCGATAGAAAACAATAGACTTATACTGGTGAAAAAGTTGAAAAATGCAGAATGATGCTGAATGTTATATCCATGGAAACTTTTAAAAATAGGCTTACATTGATTTTGTTTGGATGAAATAAACTTCGTAAAACAATAATCTTTTGATACATAAAAGATATATTGTTTTTAGTGCACGTTTTCAGATTTGTACACATAATGAGTATTGACGAGTTCTATTAATGTGTACCTCTTATAGAAGTTTTTAAAAGTGAAACGTAAATAAATAAACATATATACTGATTAATTTGATACATGTTTTGTATATAATTTGAAGTAAAAATAAATGTACACTATATTATCATTATCATTTCAGCTTCTGTTGTCGGTTTACAAACTTATTTTATAAAGTTTTGTCCACATTAACACGTGGATGCTACCGAAAGATGAGTTTGAAATAACAAGAACGAGACAAAGTTGAAATAACCAAGATGGAGTTACCCCGTGGGGCAGCGGTAAGTTTTCGGATTTACAACACCAAAATTAGGAATTAGATTTTCCAAGATGGACACAGCCTGATGTGGTTTTGCTGTAAGAAAAAGAAAACACACAAAACTAAGGTGGAAAACGACCAGATTCATTCTACTCTCTAAACCATTCTCGATTGTAAGGATTGCTTTCAAGATATGCCTGCTATTTTCATTTTGATTTAGACTTTGATCCTCGTAGCTGGCACAGCCCACTGTCCTGTATTGTGCTTAATAAATCTTTTAAATACGATTTCTTCTTGATGCCATTTAACATTTTAAAACTTTGTGCTTGACCATAAACAAATTAAATAAACTTTTGCATCAAGGTTTTCTGCTTCTTATATCTAATAAGGAAAACCAACAACAAACAGAGAGTTATGGTACTCCACTTAAATTAATGGATTTAAAGAACATATTACCAGAAAATTTTACTTTACCCATTAGCTGCAACGTTGAAAATTACAACTTGTTAATTCCAGTTACTTTACTGAAAGTTGTAGAAATATAGAGACTAGTAAGAAGCAAGTGATATGTTTATAGGCTGAGCATATTTTTTAAGACGCTCCCCAGTGGCACAGCAGGATGTCTGCAAACTCATAACGCAACAAACAGGGTTAAGACATCCATGGTGAGCAGAGCACAGACATCCCATTATGGACCTTTGTGCTTAATTCTAAACAAACAAACAATCTTTTAGGAATCGATAAATTCTGATGAACAATATTTCTTACTGATTTTTGATGTTGTGCCACAGAATTGTATATACTGTTCACATTAAATAATATAGCTCTGTAGGAAACAATTTCACTTCGTTCCAGATATTTAATAGGCAGAAATACCTTTTCGTAGGCAAAATGAAATTTATCTAAACAAATCAAGCTTTACATATTAAGTGCCAAAGTATAAATTGGAAACCAAACTAAGTTATGACGAAACTTTCTTGTAATCAACACAGATAATTATTTTATTCCTGTTTGTTGAATTTTCTGTATCCTCAGCGACAACATTTACTTAATATCTTGTTTGTTTAGAAGTAAGCACAGAGCTACACAGCTATCTGTGCTATGTCCGCTGCGGGTATCGAAACCTGGTTTCTAACGTTGTAAGTTCACAGAAATATCGCTGCGCCACTGAGGAGGCTTCATATCCTTAGATTTATATCCGTACAAAAGTACAGACGAAGTTAAAAATAGTTTTAGTTTAAGTTGAATCCCCGAACAAAAGCAAACAAGATATTTATATGGGTGTAATTTATTCCAAAAGTTTTACTTATCTTATTATACATTTTCGCGATAGTCAAGTTTCAACTAAGATAGAAAACGTGTTAGCTTAAAAAAACACGAATAGAATAAATGTTAAAAGCCTACAGCTAAAACAGAGCTCTTGTCATGACCACCTGAGTACCAAAGGTTAATAAATATTCCTAATATTATAATTAGAATTTAACAAAGTTTTGTCTTAATCAGATGAAAACTGAAAACAAAACTATACCATAATTGGCCGAAAAGTACAGGTAAAAAAGAGGTCGTAGCATTATGTCCAACTGAGGACAACTTAAAGCCAACACCTCAGCTTTCTCAGCTATAGCTTTGAATTCAGTAAGTATTCTAGAGCAGTTCAGGATTATTGGTCAACAAAAGCTTGTACGAGGTGTACTCAAAACGTTCTAAGACTTCATTTTTGTTCAGAAGAATAATGTGCAAACACCAGTATTATATGCTATCCTCTTCTGTTTAACTGTCTTTGAACTGGCACAAAATTCAAAGACTGACTTTGAACGACTGCAGCTTTATTGAGAATATTATCTTGACCGATAACTCTAAGTGAGGATTTTTACTTGGTATTAACATTGGTGCAACAGCGACTCTGACTTCTTAATCTTTTATTACTTAATATTTTGTTTTACACCTTTCTCAGGAGCGATTCATAAACCTCAAGTTCATAAATACAGCCGAGAGTGAACTAGAACAGAACCAATTTCCTGCCTCCAAAAGGCATGACCAGTGAAGTATAACACCCTCGAATTTTAATAATTCAATCAAAAGCTTTCAACAATAAATAAATAACTGGTGATGCCTCAAGATAGCATGAAATAACTTGTTAAGGGAACCAACGTCGGAAAAACTAATTTATTTCCTTAAAATAGAAAATACATATCGGTAACGCCGCTTTTAAAGAAATGAATTGGTTAGTCCCACGTCTCAGAAAGTAAACTGTAGAAAACACAGTGTATATGTATATATATGTATATATATATACATATACAAATACCAGTAAGATACGCATTCAAAATTTCAACAACGCGTTTACTTAGTGACGCAATCAACATCAAGTCACCTCTGGGAAATGCTAAGATAAGCATATGTGAGAAATATTCTGTCCCTGGCATAATAGCATATCAGATCACGTACGAGACACCTAAAATCTCAATAAAAATTATGTTATTGTTGGTATTATATCTCAGAACAGAGGATACCGCAAATGGAAAGTATTTTATCTGAAGTTAAGATCTTAGACAAAGAACGCACTTTACTAGATTGCAAATTTTAAGAACTCATTTAAAACAAAACTAAGATAAATGATTCTGAAGTTCGCCTTTAGTTAGACTGTTATGTTTTATTGTTATTAAGGAACGTTCCTTCACGAGGAGCTGTGTGGATCAGTTTATAACTGTCCATGTTTGTTCTCGACCTAGTACGTTATGATTGTCTGTTTGTTTTAGAATTTCGCGCAAAGTTACCAGAGGGCTATCTGCGCTAGCGGTCCCTAATTTAGCAGTGTACTCTTTTACCAATAAATAATGGGATTGACCGCCACATTATAACTTTTCCACGGCTGAAAGGCCGATCATGTTTGATGCTACCGGGATTCGAATCCGTGACTCTCAGATTACCAGGCCTTAACCCACCAGGCCATACCGAGCCCAGTATGTTTTGAATTGCTTCCGAGGAAGTTGTAAAGCTAAATTTTGAAAATAAAAGATATATTCTGAAAGCAGAGGTTGTTGTGCCCTAAAGTAAAGATTGTATTAAGGCTGATGAGGATAATAGCTTGAACAACGACAGCACCACGACTTGTTGATGACCTCAGGTATTAATATTTTTACTGCAGTTTTATGCTATTTATGTGAAGAATGGAGTTGTAATAAAAATACATAGATTCAAATTGTTACGTGGAGAATCGTGGATACACCAAACATTTTTTTCTGTCAGTATGGATTTTGTCATACCTGCTTATGTGACTATTTTTACATCACTCACTTAAAATCAGTTTTACGAATTAAGACATAATATTATATTTCGTCTGTCTATCTACTCATTGTAGTAGTGGCCCAATACTTCACTTTTATACTGTGAATTACTCATTCTAGTTATCTTTTCTGCTTTCCTACGCTAGACCTGGTGTTTAGAGGGCGCTCGACTTGCAATCTCTGGGTTTGCGGTTCGAAATCAAGTCATCAAACACGTTCGCTCTTTCAGACATGGAGGTGATATAATATGATGGTCAATCCCATTTTTTGTTTATAAAACAGTATCCTAAGACGTGGCGGTGAGTCACGTTAAGCAGCTGACTTTCCTCTAATATATTACTTTTTAAAATTAGGAGAGCCTAGCACAGATAGCCATCGAATATCTTCGTGTAAAATACAAAACAAACTATTTAAATTTATTTAAACGAAGCTTTACAAGTCATTATAAGAATGACTTTTGTCAAGAACATTTTCGATGATTAGTTTAGAATGAATTTATAAGTTACAATAACAAAGAGCTAATAATTATTAAGTAACCTGTTTCCCCTACTAATTTATAAATGGTTCTACTTAATGCTTCATACCTTAAACGTTTGTTTAGTTGTTTGTTTTAATTTCGCGCACAGCTACTTGAGAGCTATCTTAGCTAGCCGTCCATAATTTAGCAGTTAAGACTATAGGGAACGCAGCTAGTCATTACCACCTATCGCCAACTCTTGGGCTACTCTTTTACCAACGAATATTGGGATTGACCGTAATATTATATCGCCCCCACGGCTCAAAAGGCGAGCATTTCTGGTGTGACGGGGCCATGCTGGGCCCCCTTAAACGTTGTCGTTGAATGAATATCCATGTTTTGTATTAGGAACCAATATGGATAGTAAAACAACAGCTGGAATTTAAAATCCTGCCACAAGATCAAAATAATATTATCCAATATTTTGTGAATACAAACAATTGAGCTAAGCAAAGAGTCACTTATTTACTTTGAATGCTAGTTTCTTGCTGGAACTAGAATCTTCAGCTCGAATGAAACCTTATGTACATGTAGGGCAAACGACTAGGGAGTACTTAGTTTTGACTGTATATAGTTTTGTGCTACAGATCACAGAGAGAAAATTTCGCCAGTTTCACCAGCTGCCACAAGAAATTTGAATCGGATGACAGTATTGACTCTTATTCTTATAACACGTATACAATTCAAAGTGAAAAAATATTCTATATCATCTTTCGAACGCTGAATTCTATAATCTCAAGCATGAAATGACAAACATTATGCCACGACAGAATATTTTTTTGCTAAAATACGGAAATACAATAATGAATTAAAGATATTCACAGATTGCTGAGAACGTAATGACCCATAAGTAACGAGAGATAAATTATACAAGTACTCTAGCTCGTGAAGGACATAGCCAATATATTTGACTCAGAAGAAATCCCAAAAATATGATCAGAAAGACAGAATATAACGAGTAGAACATGGCAATAAATTGATGACACGTGTAAAGGATGCTACAAGGATGAAATAAACATGTACATTGAAGATAATTTCCTGTCTTTAAGGTATGTCTATAGAGTTATTGTTTAAGGTTCTTATACGTGTAATCATTTAATTGCTTTTCCAGATATATGTATGATTCACAATTGTTAACTTGTAAAGAATGTCTTTCTTCTACTTCTGGCACTATTCAACAACTTTATTTGTATTTACGATTTTCCGAAAGACCAGATCTTCCTTAAATGTGTCCATAGTTTCTATACATAGGGATGACCAAAAATATCAATAGATACAAGGGTCGGCTTGCCCAAGTAGTTAAGGCACTCGACTCATAATCCGATGGTCACAGGTTTAAATCCCCGTCTTACAAAAGATGCTCGTCCTTTCAGCCATGAGGGCGTTATAATGTGACGATCAGTTCTATTATTCGTTGGTAAAAGAGCAGTCCAATTGTTGGCGGCAGGTGATGATGACTAGTTGCCTTCCCTCTAGTCTTCCCCTCTAAATTAGGTACCACTAACGCAGATAGCTCTCGTGTAGCTTTGCGCAAAATTCAAACTTAACTGTTCATACTTCTTTTCTTTTTCAGTCGAAATAACACTAGAACTACTTTACCATTCAAATCAGTTTACACTTAAGTCCACTATCTATATATACTTCTCTAAAATGCAGGATGCCATCATTTAATTGTAATAGTTAGCAATAATTTTAAAAATTAATAATTCTAGTGAAAAAATGACTATCATTATCCCTTTAAGCTAGTTTTTTTTTAAAAAGAAATATGCCTTTTCTTTAAAACCTTAAGTACAGGATGAAAGAGTAATATCCAACCAATAATAAATGAACATGAGATTACTGTAACATATAGAATACTCAATGCACACTGTAAAATCGGTGTTTTAAGAAGCCAACACTTATGTCTGTTTTATTTTTTATTTTCGCGCAAAGCTACACGAGGGCTATCTGGGCTCGCCCATCCTAATTTAGAAGTGTAAGACTAGAGGGAAGGCAGCTAGTCATTACCACTCATTGTCAACTCTTGAGCTACTCTTTTACCAACGAATAACTGGATTGACTCTCACATTTTAACGCCATCACGGCTGGAAGGGCACGCATGTTTGGTGTGACGGAGATTCGAATCCGGGGGTTACGAGTCGAGTGTCTTATTTACCTGGCCATGAGGATCCTATATGACAAAGAAAGTGAAGTGTAAAACCAAACATATGAGTGAAACCCAAATTGGACAAACTTGCAGACATCTGATGGCAGATGTGCATATAAACGACTTTCGAAGCATTGGTGAAGGACGTATATTAAACACCGTTTTAAAACACTTGTGGTATATAAGCGTACAATGTTTTTTCTACCTTTTTATATTATTAAATACATAGAATATAATTTGTTCAATAAAACTCTATTTTTGGATAAAATTAGCAAACTCACTCTCATTTTTACAAACGAGGTTTTTTTCCTATCGTATTCGAAACACAAAATTTGTTCAACCACAAGGAACATTCAATAATATTATTGTTACCAATTACGGATTTAGAACAATTATAGAATATCATAGTCCTTTAACAACTTTCACATCTACACTTTAATTATTTTAAAATTGTTCAGGGTAATAGTAAACAGCTTTAATAAATTCACCGCCATAATTTTTCACCTCCTGTTATTTAATAACAGTTACCAGTAGCTATATAATTGTTTCGTATACAGTATGATATTACGCAATTAGTTTAGTTACATTACTTTGTCATATTAATGAGCGTTGTAACTTACCTTTCTAAGTATTATTGTAATTACTGAACTTTCTCAACGTTTGTCGAATTTACATTTCGGTTTTTACAGAACATTTAACTGTATTTATTGCTTCCTGTTTCCCGTTCTATATGTGTCAAGAAGTTAAAATGGAAGTAGTTGTATTAGACACGCCTTATAGTATGTTTTGAATTGCGCTTAAAACTGTTATATTTCCATTACAGAATGAATGTTTTAGATGCTTTTTGAATGTTTGAGATACTAGTTTACAATTTTGTATCTTCACAATTTTTGGTGTGCTGTGACTCCACACCTAAACAGTGTTATGTGTGGTAGTAATTTGTTTCTGATATCACGCTGTTCTAAAGTTACACTGTTCGAACAGTTTAGTGGTCACAATAATTTTTTTTTAAAGGTGGATTTAGTTTAAACGCATTTATAGTGATTTTACTTTGTTCAATGAAAATTAAATCTATGATAAGATTTTTATGCTAAGGGATAGTGTCAGTGTATTCCGTAAGTGAAGACTATTAAATAGTGTCTTTATTATTACTTTTATTAACAGTGTGGCTTACAATATTCAATATATCTTATTAGACTTTTATGCTAAGGGATAGTGTCAGTGTATTCCGTAAGTGAAGACTATTAAATAGTGTCTTTATTATTACTTTTATTAACAGTGTGGCTTACAATATTCGATATATCTAATTAGACTTTTATTACTATGCTTTTACTGTAGAGACTTTTGTCCATTTTTAGCTTAGTATATATATATATACGTGGGAAAAGCCTAAATCACCTAATCTGGTCGAATATTGAGAGATATTATTAGGATTTCAGACAGATATATCTTTAACAGAGAGGATATCTAACTAAATAAACATTATAATCTTTATAAGTACGAATGGAAGAAAAATGTCTTTAATTAAATATACTAATTATCAGGAAGATTTTTTTTTTTGGTTTCGCTTTACGTGGCCCGACATGGCCAAGCGCGTGAGGCGTGCGACTCGTAATTCCAGGGTCTCGGGTTTACGCTCGCCCTCCCAGCCGTGGGGGCGTTATAATGTGAGGGTTAATCGCACTTTTCATTGGTAAAAGAGTAGCCCAAGAGTTGGCGGTGGGTGGTGATGACTAGCTGCCTTCCCTCTAGTCTTACACTGCTAAATTAAAGACGGCTGGCACAAATAGCCCTCGAGTAGCTTTGTGCGAAATTCCAAAAAAAAACAAAAACAAATCGCTATACGTAGTTAGTTAGATAGTCTAAAATTAATATTTGTATAGAAATTTTTCAACACGACAAAATGATCATGGATATCGTTATAGGTTCTGTTACTCTAGATAACTATTGTTTTGTGCCATTCACCTAGAGCTGCACCTTTTATCTTCCTGTTGTAAAGATAGCTATAAACTAGCTTGTAGGACATTAAGTTAGTTTTCTTTTTCACTGGTAGTCAGATGGTCTCAATCATCCAATAAGTATCTAAACCATTGATTCTCTAATGATTCTGGTATTTTGGAGTTAAGTAAGTGATTAAGAGTTATTTAGTCTGGAACAAGATCTGGACCGATTAAGTTAAATTCGACTTCAAACCTAACACTAGTAAAAGCATCTTACTGTCCCTTATGGTAAGTACGTTACTTTTTTTGTGATTGTTTCAATGAAGATTATTTATTGTGATTGCAAATAATATAGAATTATTTTACAGCAGATATTTAGATGAATATCTTGTTGTTCTTCAAACCTGTTTTGTCACCCTTAAGGGAGATCATTACAATCTAAAGCACTATACAGATATGTATTTCAAATCATACTCACACAACAACAACAGATACGTACTTAAATTCATAAACCTTTTTTCTAAAGTGTAAAATCGTTTGAGAACAAATTACTTTAATCATGTAATAGAAAGGAAATAAATTTAAATAATTATAATACATTTTTATTAAAGAGAGAAAATTTTAAGAATATTGAATTACTTGTCAACAATTAAAATACACCTTCAACCAACGTAAAACTCTCTAAAACACGCTTACACAACAATGAATATTACTGCTACATAAGATTTTCACAAACAAGGTGACTATATGTAACGTCTAAGCTACTATTAAGTGATGGTAGATACAATATTGTCTGGTGAAAAGTTAAGATTAGTTTGACTGTTTTTAATTTCGCGCAAAGCAACAGAGGGGCTATCTGCGTTAAATGTCCCTAATTTTGCAGTGTAAGACTAAAGGGAAGGTAGCTAGTCATCACCACCCACCACCAACGCTTGGACTACTCTTTTACCAACGAATAATATAATTGATCGTTACATTATAACGCCCCCACGGCTGAAAGAGTAAGCATGTTTGGTGCGACGAGAATTCGAACCCGCCACCTAGTAGTTAAAAAGGAGAGAAGTTAAGGTAAAAAGAACATTTCTCTTTGTTTCATGATCATTGTAGGTCATTATGTAACTTTCACATTTAAAGTGCAAAGTTCGCAATCAGTTTGTCATACAAATGAACTGGTATAAATTATATTTTTATTTTATTTTGATAGCATTCCTAATAATTAATTATGATTTAGTTCCTGCAAAACATTATTGCAATTCTTCAGATACAAATAACGTTTATCTTTAGCTGCAATAGGTTTAATATTTCTTTAACATTCCTTAAACTTGATTGATTTGTTAACTGTGCAGTCGTGATATGTTTCGTTTTAAGAGTGGTCATCACAAGTAGTATGTGGCTTGCAATGAACAATTTACTTCAGCCACGCCTAACAATCATCATTATGTGTAAACACATTCGTCTCTAGGCAAACATGACACTATGAAATTAGTTAGGGAGGGAGCAACTTAGTATAACTCGTAAAACTGACCTAAAAAAAAATTACTAAATGAAAGCACTGTTTGCTTTAAGGTGTTACAAGCAACTTTGGTTACGACTAATTGAGTGCTATATATTTTTCTGTTTTTACTTAGCTTGTACCGTAATAATCGGGAAAAAATGTCGAAATACAATGTTTTTATTAAGGTAACACTTAAACGACTTGAAATTTAGCTATCCTTATTGAAAGTGCTTTCTGGCATCGTTAATAAAAGTAGTACCCCGTTATTCGGTAGTTTTACCCAAACCACTAATGGCTGTTTAGCGTGAATTCAACTATCTCAAGGGAACAAGTAATAATTAAGTACTGCTAAGAAAGCAACGAAGCGAAACACATGAAACGTACATGACGTGGAAAATATAGTTTTGATCGTTACTTGTGCTTCTGCTCAAATGAAATCACGAAAACAGTAATAAATCGTTCATTGTTCAAATTAACGCAAACAGAAATGGAAAATAATTAACAAATCGCTTTTTTAGACAAAGAACTAATTTAACAGGAGTTTCTCGATTGCACGAACTTCTTTTCCATGTTATTTTACATGGCTCAGGTTTTTTTTAATTAACCACATTTTTCATGTTAATTTTGGAATAGTCCCTGATGGCAGATTTCGTCCAGTTTACGTTTTCAATAATCTTATATCCATGTATTCATGTTAAAAAAAAAGACACAAGGTGGGTGGATAGAGGTTCAACATTGAGTGTCCGTTTCTAAGTGGAGTCCAAAAACACAAGTCACATGTGACTTGTTAATACAATATTTAGATGTAAAGCACCTGATACCAAAAGTATTCTTGTGGATTATCTAGTGTCAGAGATGATCTGATAGGGGTTATTAACGTCACTGTAAGATTTTAAGTCAGGATATAAGTGTTAAAAGCGAGTAATATTTTAAAGAGTTTAGGGTCAACATAATTACATTTGGAAGAGGATCTGAGCTTTAATCAAGTACCTTGTATCATTTTGTAACTAGTTTCAGACCACGTTTTCAATCCGAAAAGGAATCAGATTTGAGATAATAAGTGTAATGTTGTACAATAATATAAGTATTTCTTGAAGGTATTTGTTTATCAAAATTTTGTAACGTTATAATTTGAAACACACGAATTGGTTAAATAATTGAAAGATAACATGTTACAGTCAAGGAAATTTGAAATAAGACATATTTTCACTTGCATATCGAAATAAAGTAATATAATTAATTACGTCGTAAAAATTTCTTGAGAATTTTGCTGTTTGGCCTTTCTTCTTTTATGCAATTATTTACGCTTTCCCGTCAAACTTTGAAAGGCCCCTAGCGACAGAGCGATATATCTACATACTTACAAAGCTAGAAACCGGGTTTTGATACTTCTGGTGGGCGGAGAACAGATATCTCATTGTGTAGCTTTGTATTTAACTTGAAACAAATTTTCAAAATCGTGAGAGCATTCAGAACTTCCATTTTCATCCAATTAAAACTTCCATTCTAATATGAACGTTCTAAAAAATTTAAATACTTAATTTAAACAATCTGTTATATGTTTCATATAAATTCATGAATCTAGTCATGAGATTGTCCGCGCCTCCAAGTCCTTAGAGATTCAGTTTAAGGATTCTCAGTATAAGAATATATATATGTTTATTTTTAACAGTATCCTTACAGGTTAATCCCAATTTTGAGGAACATCACTTAAGCCTATTTTGAGAGCTTCTCAAACCACGTTTATTTTTTAGTCTTTCGTACATATTTTCTGAATTTGAAGTGCCTTTAATTTTAATACACTTTCTTAAACTTTAAGATATTGTGATTCACGGTGAATACTTGGGTCACATAAATACAGACGTACGGCTTGATATGGTCCTGAGACCATCATTTTGACCACGCCATTCTATCTCATTAATCAATATTAGAATAAGAAATAAGCACATGCCTGTATCAACACACAGAGGAAAAGCAAACCCCAATTAGCAAGCATTATATAGAACGGTATACGTTATGATATATTAAAACGTAAGATAATGAATTACAAAAGTATTTGAATACTGGAAAGAGTTATTTTACTAAGATAATTTTATATATTTCTGGACAGACCACTGGCCAGATTGTTCTAGTAAATATATTTATTTAGACACAATAATGAAAAGAACTGTTAGAAAACGGACTTGTAGGGTTTAATGTTGTTGCAACTTGGAGATACAGTGATAAACAATACTATTACTGTAAGCATATACTTATTTTGGACACAGTAAGAAAAAGTCTTCTTACCATTAGCTCATATTTTAATAAAGAGTAGGAAACAGTGTTTCCTAGGTTGTTAAACCACGTGGTTAAGGCACTCGACTCGTAATCTGAGGGTCACGGGTTCGAATCCCCGTCGCACCAAGCATGCTCGCCCTTTCAGACGTGGGGGAACTATAACGTGACTGTCAATCCTATTATTAGTGGGTAAAAGAGTAGCCTAAGAGGTGGCGGTGACTAACTACCTTCCCTCTGGTCTTACACTGCAAAATTAGGGACGACTAGCGCAGATAACCCTCGTGTAGCTTAGCGCAAACTTTAAAAACAAACAAACAAAACGGAGGACGAGATGAAACGCTACGTATATACACCCTTAAACACAAAGCTCCACAATGGGATATCTGTGTTCGGCCCACTAAAAATATCAAAACCGGTTTATAGCATTGTAAGTCCGCAGACACATTTCTTTGTCACAAGGTGAACGCCTAAAAGTGGGAACAAAAACAACACGTCGAAATTGATATTAATGAAAAAAAAAGTAATAAATCATGGTCGAAAAGGATAACGCTGTCAGAGTAAAGGATTGAAACATTATGCAACTATGGTTGAGATTAGAAAAATACATCTCAGGATTAAGAGTAGTAGAACTAAATAAAGAAGTGTGCCAACGTAATCTATAGGGTTAGTCACCACTGTATGTGACGGAAAGATTTATAACGACGATAAGTCAAAGCGGTTGGTCTTAATGGAAAAAGTAATGAGAAATAAGTACGACACCTAGAAAAGCCTATTACCAGTTGATTTTCAGACACATTTAGAGTAAATTCAGAAAATTAAGATAAAAGCGATAAAATATTATGATTTATAATGATAAAAAAAAACATAAAGGCGACAGGAAGTATATAGTTTATTCTGTGTTTTAACGTAGACAGAAAATAGGAAAAATAAAGTACATCATGTATAAGATTACCGAAAAGGAAAGAACATTATAGTTGATTATGGAAAGAATTATAGCACATCCATTCAACTATACACCTAAACAAAGAAATTTATTGTACAATGACGTCATAGCATATGCCAAATAATTGTGTGCGGCTCCTCAAACTGTACACATTGCTATCCTAAAACTTCTAAAAACATTCAGCCCTGGATTCGGTGACAAGAATGGATATAGAAGATTCTTAATTTTGCTTTCAAAACAAAAATGACAACATTGTCTTAAATTCTTTGCTTTTATTACATTTTTGTTATTAATAACTTTATTCTACGAATTAATCACAATTCATATTATTATTCTGGTATTTCACTTAACAGATCGCAAAGCGTTTTTACCAACAAAGTATATTTTAGTGACATCTGTGGTCATAAATTAAATGAAAAAATAAGAGCAATGTTTTGGCAGTTTTATGTGAGTTTAAATCGCATACAGTTTCATTCTTTTATGACCAAATTTCCCACTTCTTGGCTTCATGGTTTACAGCCTGCTGCCTTAATTAACCGGAAATTGGTAGCCAGTAAATTGAAGTGTACATAGCTCAAAAGTTTAGCATGCCTAAATGTGAGCAATAAACGTTTATAAAACTCTAGGAAACTAAAAAGAATAATATTTTGAAAGAGGTTACGGCAAGAAATGAATTTAAATGTAACAAAAATACAGACGTCAGATTTTCAAATTTCAATAAAGTAACTGAATATAAATAACAACAGGTAAAGAAAAATGCATATTTTTCGTAAAAAGTATGAAAACAAAATAAATATAATGTTTCAGGAGACTTTTAGAGGTTTATTACAATAATATGAGTAGCTTTCAAGTAATATATACCTGAGAAACACATTCAATACCTCATATGAGGATTCTTGAAGTTGACCATATATCTTTAACAACAAGCTAAGAAACACCAATTCTTTTATCACTTGAATATATTAACATAAGACATAAGATTACAGACGAGGAAATGAGAAATGGATGTAAGTAATAACATGTAATTATGATGAGTACTCGGTATTAATCATATCTTCAACTATAGTATAGTGAGGTTTTCAGCCTCTTCACATGTCACATTGGATTAAGAACTAAAACACTGTGTTCTTAATTAACACAGACTTATGTGAACCATGAAATCATTTATTCTGGAAATAATCTAAACACAGAAGTTTAGCGGGTTGTCTAACAACACTAATGGCACGTGGGTTTCAATGAAAAAATATGTTTATTTCAACACCTGTGTTGTCAAAGACACATTTTTATCATATGTATGTAGCTTACAGTAAATTGAGTACCGTGATGGTACATCAATCAACACATTCGTTTTTCAGATTGTTAGCCCAAGATAACTGTGCTACTGGTTGTACCCATTGAAACCGTGAAGTTTTATCATTGTAATATAAAATATTAGTACTTCTTAGATATTAGAAGTTCAATGTAATTATTTTTCGAAGTAAGAGTAAAACAACGTATTTTTGAAACGTTCTATTTGAAAAAAAAACATTTGGAATAAAGAAATGCGACTGCTTAAACTGATTTTCTATGGATATCTTAAACAAATTGAATATTATGCCTACTGAGATTGTTAATTTTGATAAAGAATGGGCACAGTGATGAATATGTATATATATATACACACATATGTATATATATTGTGCTAATGATAAGTGCATTTTAATTGTCCATAGATTGAAAAAAAGAGGGCAAAACTGGTATATACTGGTTCCTTCATTCCACAACTAATATCTATACGCCCACAAAACACCAATACATGAAACAATAAATATCTAATCACAGAAGCAACACTATTACTATCAGACCAAAATAAATATCTAACAGTAACACAAACAAACCTGTTACTATTATTTCACAATAAATACGTAATCACACAAGCAACCCTATCACGCTGTGTAATAAATACTCAATTATCACACTGGCAATATTGATATTATCATTCTATGATCAATTTCCTGTGAACTTCTGAAACAATACAAATACATTTATTGTGCAATTGTTATCTACTTGCCAAAAAAGTAATATTGATCAGCACCCAACGAAATACGAGGAAGGTCATGGAGGGGGCAGACACCCTATTTCATTTCATATATAATTTTGGAAAAACTACGAATGTATATCTTTCAGCTTTAGGATGAACTGTGGAACCACTGTTGTTAGAATTATTGAAAACAATGTGTATTTCTTTTCATTATTAGCACCTTTATTTGTTTTTATTGTACTTTTAATATTTACTGTGTTAAGGACAATAGAAGGTACAATATTTTATCCTTTGCTGCAAATGAGATTTTATTTCACCTCTCCAATAGATGGTTACTCCAGCTAGTTATATAGAAAATAGTAATCTATAGAATACAGGCATAAACTATCATATTATCAAAGTAGCTATATCTATTATGCTTAAAATGTTGATTGTTTGCTTTTCAAATTTCGTGCAAAGCTACACAAGGGCTATCTGCGCTAGCCATCCCTAATTTAACAGTGTAAGACTAGAGAGAAGCCAGCTAGCCATCACCACCTACCGCCAAATCTTAGGCTACTCTTACCAACGAGTAGTGGGATTGACCGTTACATTATAACGCCCCTACGGCTGAAAGAACGATCATGTTTGGTGTGACGGGGATTCGGACCCGCGACCCTCAGATTATGAGTCGAACGCCTTAACCCATTTGGACATGCAGGGCCAACACTTTAGTAAATGTAACGTATATGGTTAAATGTGCACAGCGCAAGTCCCGCTTATTATTTAGATTTGTAGAAGATTCTTCAGTGAAAGAATTAACAACACAAATCTTACGAGAACACTAGCGTATCTTCGAATATTGTTAAACTTTCGAAAATCTCGTCTAATGAGTATAAAAACTAGCTATCGCAAGACACAGAGAGACATTGATAGGTCGCTACAGTCGTTATAAGCCTTGAAAGCTATAATTGTGATTAACGATTATGAATCTTAAAAAACACAAATATTTGACTAGGGACATTTATAGATTACGAACTGTTTTAACTTTAGAGTATTAACTTCGGATATTACAATTTCTATGAATACATGAAATATATATCTTCCTCTATGAGAAGTAAGCTTGTAGACCGTGTTAGTCCAAACAAGAATAGAGCTAGCTGGCATTCCCTTCAATTTAAATGTGTGTGTGTTTTAGCATAGACTTAATTCGATAGTCATGAACATGGACCGTCGATAAAATATTCAGTTTTAAACCAGATAAATACTGAATATTGTTTGTGTGTTTCTGAAATGTTTTTACATAAATCATTATTTGTAATACCTATTTGTAATAACCGTTATTATAAATTATATTGTTATTTGTATATTAAAGAATATTTGTGTTAAGAAAGAAAATTGTGTGTATCAATATTGTCGGCAAGTGTCATAAATTTAATAAATATATCGACATTTCATTATCTTATGAATTAAAATTCAAATGTTCGGCTATTTGAAATCTTAATACGTAGTGATGTAACACAATAAATTGGATACTCGTCCGAAATAAATTATAACATGTAATAATTATGAAATATAATTTCTACTTAATCCCACTATTTTCATTTTATTATGAAAACTTTAAGCTGTTGTGTGTTGTTTCTATAATTTGATATTAGTCCAAAGATAAATGTTGCTAATTCTTAATAAGATGAACTACAAGTTCGTATTATTTCACTGATATTTTTTTGTTCTTAATAAGATGAGCTACAGTCTGATAGTTTTCAACTCATAATATTTTCTTTCAATTTTAAATGCAAAAAAATCCAAAAATGTAAAGTCTAATGTTTGTTTGTTACGTTTTAACACAAAGCCACTAGGCACGCTGTCTGTGTCTGTTTCAATTTAAGCACAAAACTATCTGCGTCAGGTTTTTATACGTGAGTAGAAAGTGGGATTCTTTTACATTATGTGCCTTTGGTTTGTTGGCGATAAATTCGAACACTAAACAGAGAAAACAGGATCAACGTGTAATAAAACATATTCAAAACAAGTTAAACGTTTTTAAAAAAGTACTCACTACAGAATATCACTGTTGTATCTAAAAGTATAAATACTTCTCTTTCCTTGTCAAACGTCCACACAGATTGAACCTGTTACTTTATAATCCAATTAACAAGACAAATTACTGTTCGGTATCTTTGTTAAACTACGAAACTTACTTTAAAATATCATTCGTTAAGCCTAGACTAACAATAATGCAGTCGAACTCCACTTTCACCACTCCTAGCATGGCCATGTGATTAGGGCGCTCCACTCATAATCTGAGGATCGCGGGCTCGAATATCCGTCACACCAAGCAAGTTTGCCCTTTCAGCTGTGGGGGCGTTATAACGATACAATGAATTCCACTATTCATTGATAAAAGAGCAGGCGGTGGGTAGTAAGGACTAACTGCCTTCACTCTAGTCTTTGCTAAATTAGGGACGGCTAGCACAGATAGCCCTCGTGTAGCTTTGCGCGAAATATAAACCACTTCCACTAACTTATTTTTTTCTTATTTCCTCGCGTTTTTGCGTTCACTTGGTCGCCTATATAAGTGCATTGCCTAAGAGAAGCCCCCCAGTGGCTCAGCGGTATGTCTGCGGACTTTCACGCTAAAATCCGGGTTTCGATACCCGTGGTGGGCAGAGCACAGAGAGCCCATTGTGTAGCTTTGTGCTTAAATCAAAACAAAAACAAAGCCTAAGAGAAGCCGCAAACATTCTGCAAACTGCGAGACATCATGATATAATAATACTCACACAACGAAAACAACTTAGAATATTCGAGAAACATGACGTCAAAAATATCACAACACTAACCAAGTTGTGCCTCGTATTTTTACCATTAATGAGTAATTTTATCGAACTTTGTTTTACTTGTTAGACCCGTTAAAGAAGCGCTTTCAAAAATAAGGAAAATATTTCAAATCACTCCAAGTAGTAATAAGTATTATCGAATCGAGCGTCTGTGTGCAGTGAAGTAGGTCCAAATATCCCGCTAATTACAATAATTAATACATTTATAATATAACGTTTTAAATAAATATTTATATTACTATAATGTTTGGTGTAATTTAATATTTTAAGAAATATTTAGTGTGCTGTTGGGTCGAAACATTAAAGAAAACACTAATCTAATCTTCAGTACACTACATAGTTCTGATGGTAACTTGTCAGGATAAGTTACACAAATAATTCTGTTTAAAGTATGTATAAAGTAGATAATTATTAGTTAACAACAGCCAACTTCTACAAGCCTATAGTTTCCAATGGTTCTACCCTTGAAATATTAGTAAGAGGCAAGAGTTCGTATTTTTTTTCTTTCTTGTTTAGATCAACAACAATCTTTGATTTAGCATTAATAACAATGGAAGCTTCGTTAGTACTTGTACAAACTTATGATCATAGAGTATTTTTAAAATATTTTTATTTTCCAGTAATTCACCAACTACATTGCTTCCACAAATTTGGACAACACCAAAAAGCGGATTTTCACGAACGATAAAATACGCTTTTTATTCCATAACTATTTTTAATGATTTAACGTTTTGAGACAGTATCTTTCCTCCACACACGTAGTTTTTAAAGCCATGTAATTCAAGTCTTAGAGGTGAATTTTTAACAAATTTAATAATTGCTTTAGAAACTATACTTTGGTTAGATATAATTCCTGTGTGGTTGCGATATTTTTAAACACTTTAGTTTTTCAGCAAAAAAAACGAAACAAAATATACGGTTCCTCAAACTCAAGTTCCTCTCGGTCGTTCGGCTGTTTCTGTGACGTTTTACAACTATGACGTAATAGTTGCCAAACACCCTTCGTTGCGCGCTGATCATTTTGTTCCTTTCAGTGCTGGTGTTTTATGTAAATCTATCGGTGCTTCTTTTAGGATTACATACTTTGTGAGACTAGTTTTTGTCTTGATATTGCTAATTTATATTTGTTTTATGATAACATTGTTTACTGCGTTGCTTATGGTTGTGAAAACGGTTCGGCATCGGACAAAAGCAACTTTTCGTTTTCGTGCAAGAAGAAGGAACCGGCAAGGTGGCGGCAGTGGGTGCGAATGGTCAATAGGAAGAACTGGACCATGCAAAGCTTTGTCGAGATCACTTTGAACGCTCATGTTTTGTGTCGGATCTCACTGTTTGGGATTTCGTGGGTTTCAAGCCAGACAGGTTGAGACTGAAAAAAAACTATCGGCAGTAGACAGGATCGTTCCCACCATCTTTCCTCGTGTATAGGTGAGAACTGATCTCAGCTTTCTGCGTACAGGTTCCACCCCTCTTCAGCCATCCCTTGTCATCACAAAAAGAACAAACTTAGAGGTATGTGTGCAGTATAAATCCATAAACAGTAACTAGTATAATATAATAATTTAAAAATACATGTTTTTTGAAGAATCTAACTACACATACACATTTCACATTCATGAGTGTGTTTTGCATTTGTGACACCTGAAAGTCAGTAAAACCTTGATTTCCTAGTCTAAACAGTGGACAAATCTATCCCAAGTAGAGTATATTCCAAGTTTAAAAGCTGGTAAATCATTCTGTAGATGTTTTTGTATCATTTTTACAGATGGAAAAGTTTGAAGAATTCAATTTTTCAAATTTAACATTTCAAGATGAATTGAAATAAGATTTTGTTTTGAACATGTTGAAGAAATCAATTACATGTTATGTATTTAAAAAAAGAAGTGTAGACTTGTAAAAAGTCAAATATCAGCTCCATAACATATTTCCATAACTCATCATAATAAAATTAATGTTAACACGGTACTTTAACATTATCATATTAAATGCAAATTTCATAAACCTCAAGTTGTTTTAATATATAATCTTATATCTTCAGCTTTTAGAGGAAAGTGCTGCTGATGACACAGTGCCTACTTCTGTAGAGGAAGTTGTGCTTCAGCCCACCCCTGATGATAACTGCCAAGACTCTAGAGCTGACTCATTTCAGAGTATGTATCTTCAGACTCTTGTAAGTAGATCATGATTGTTAGATTAAACATTCATACGTTGCAACAATTGATGTGTAATTTTATTTACATTACTTTGAATTTAACCATAGAAGAATGTTATTATTTCAATACCTAAATAAAAACCTATTGTTTTAGCCTATCACAATGGTTGGTATTCTGTTTCCAGGGGTGTACAGGGTCTTGAAGACTGTAGCTACCTACACAGAAAATGTTTCAACCATAGATTTTGCTTGTGTAACTGGTAAGTTAGTTTGAGTATGAATATGACATTTTTCATTCATGATTTAACAATATTTAATAGTCAGATTAGTCTTGCTAATATTATTTTGATTATTTATTATAAACTATTGCTGGTAAACAGTACATTGTTCACATACATGTAATTCTTTCACTGATTTTTGCAGAATCATCATCTGCTGCTAAGAAGTCCTTAGTATCACAAGTAACAGATGCTGATGATACTGATGATGTTCATACGAGTGATGATGAAGGTGCTGATTCTGTCTAAAACTTGTCAGATCTGTGTCAAAAGTAACTGTTCTAGGTTCGTTCAGAGTAGGTTCGAATTGATATGGCGCTACTCTATACTGTTCAGAACACAAAGTCAAACAGACTCCGCATCTGTTTCTCCGTATGCACTGGCCATGTTTATTTACATTCAACGTGTTAGTGTTGGTGGTTTGTTTTGCAACTACTATGTCACAGTACTTTTCCTAGCGGCAAACGTTAAAACTAAAACGTTCGGATTGCTGCTTGGAAAGGGCTCTTTCTGCACCAAGTTTTATGTTTCATTTATTAGCACATATTTTTTATAAAAAATGTGAACTTGCAAAATTTATCACTATGAGTAGTTCTCTTGAGTGCAAAGTTTTTTTTTCTGTAAAATTCACAGTTAAGCTATACAATTGTCGAGGAAGCTGACCTAAGAAAGAACCAGATTTACATAGAAAGCTGACGAATCATAGTTAAAACATTAACTTAAAAGCTGTAACAGCAAAAAAGATAAGAGAAACATGATAATATCAGAGACAGACTAAATTTAGAAACGTAAGAAAACACAACTAAAAATTACTCTCTCTTTGACTCTTGAATATAGTTGATTACACGTGATAATTTGTTGCAGTGACACATGTATGTACATATACACTGGCAATTAACTAAAACTTTATAATGGTGTTATTTCACTCGTATGCTGAGGCATGACAGAAATTGATTCAATTTACATAAGTTAATATGTATATACATGATAAAACGAATTAAATGGTTCAAGCGAAAAAAGAACATTATTTGCGGAGGAGGACACACTCTACTTTAGGCCTAGTAATACTCAATTTTGAAAATTATTCAATGTTAAACATCTATAACAAAGCGAATAACAATGCAGTGGCAACAAAATCTGTCTTACAATACGTCATTTTTCATATACATGGAAAGCGACACAAAGAAAAAACCGAATATTACAAATTATTTGTGTAAACATATGGCAGTTTATGACGTTAAAGCTCAAAGCATGTTGAATGCTTTTGAATAGAGAAGAAGCTATCCAGTAAGTACTTCTCCAATTTCACGTAATGTATTTTACTTAACTACACGACTATTTTTCCTGGAGGGCACATTTGGCTGTGTTATAGTTTATTGGAAAATTAATTTAATGTATTAACATTTGCCGAAGGGCGCATCTAATGTAATGAGTTTTGTAGAAGGCAGAGGTGCATTATAATTTGCTTGGGAACATAGTTAACTTCGTTATAATGTGCTAAAAGACATAGCTATATTATATTTTGCTGAAAGACAAAGTTATCTGTGATTTAGTTTGTTAGAGAGCACTTTTAGTTGTGTTATCATTTATTGAATGATACATTGCACATTTGCTAGTGACCACGTGATATTTTACAATGGGACATTTTTCTTGGGTACTTTTTTTATCGAAGGACACATTTCGTGTATTATATATTGACAAAAACATAGTTGTCTGAATTTTACTCTACTAAAGGATATATTTCACGTCTTATATTTTCTAGAAGACTTCGCTGTTTTGCGTTTGGCTGGAAGTTTGTGGAACGGAGATTCGAGTCCTCAACTTTTAAATTGCGATTCCAGCGCTCTAAACAGGCCGAAAGTCATAAATGCATTTTGTGTTTGGAAGAAAAACACAGGCTGTTCCACGTTTGGCTGGGGGTCATAGTTGTATTATTTCTCACTGGATATTGCAATTGTATCAGAGTTGTTAGATGATAATACTAACTGCAGTGTTAGTTTTTGCGCTATAATATTTTGTAGGAAGACATAATTATCTATATTACATTTTGCTGGATGACCAGTTTCAAGCGTTATATTTTGCCAGATAATGTTGTTTGTTTGTTTTTAAATTTCGCACAAAGCTACTCGAGGGCTATTTGTACTAGCCGTCCCTAATTTAGCAATGCAAGACTAGTGTAAGACCACCCACCGCCAACTCTTGGGCTACTCTTTTACCAGCGAATAGTGAGATTGGCCGTCACATTATAACGCTCCTACGGCTGAAAGGGCGAGCATGTTTGGCGCGACTGGGATGTGAACCCGCGACATTCAGATTACGAGTCGCATGCCTTAACACACTTGGCCATGCCAGGCCGTTGCTAGATAATAAATTTCATGTGTTATAATTGTTTCATAGTTGGATGAAAATGAATGTTGACTTTTTTATATTTTGATGGAGGACTAGTTTAATGTATTTTAGCTTGATGGAAGACATAGTTATCTGTATTATATTTTGTTTTATGGAACATTTTGAGTATTTGGGAATAGGACAAATTCTAGGTGTTAAATGAGTTTGTGAAAAGTATAACTCTATTGTATTCTAAAGGATGGGATGGATGTATTATACATAATATATATTATTCTGTGGGATACAATAACCTGTATATCCAACATTCATCATCATATAGGAGTTCACAAAAATTAATCTTATCTTGGTTTTTTACAATCGCACAGAGTGAGTATCGACATACATTGTATTTCTGAATGTAAATATTAGGCATGCGAATGGAATGTATGAATACGGGCTTAAGTTTCACAGCATACACATGGCGATGCAAGAAAAAAAAATGAACCCTCTTTCAGCAGAACATGCTGCCCTTTTATCCATGAAAATAAACTTGTATTAATTCTATAATGTACCTTACGTTCAAGGTCAATATGATGTTAGTTGACATAAAAGCTGTTTGATTTTACTTAAAAGACTTTCCTAAAATATAACTCAATCATTACTTTCCAGTACTTTCCTGGTACTTCAAATCGCAATTTTTATTGTTGTTTTTTTTAATAATAATTGCTAAATAATAATAATGAGGGGGAAGATTTATAAGCTGTAATCATTATCAGAAGATTTTGTGACTGAAGCACTCGTAAAAAATCAATGAGATAATCATATATAAATGTGCGGATCTAAAATTATATGACGCGAAAGAGCTAGTGTGAAAGCGCTTAATGTGTCCTTGTATGGTGTCTACTGTGTTATGACAACATATTAATGGAAGGGATATCTTGCATTATAAGTATAGAAGAATAATTATATTTTTTTGCACAAAGATTTGTTATGTCAGAAGTGGTCTTGATGGATGGTCGAATGTTCCTGATGATTGGTATGTGGATAAACATCGTACTATCAAAAAACCATTACAGAGGTTTTTTCTGTATTGCACTCATCTTACACAGACCGTTTGACAAAGGATTGAATTTGTTCCTTGTATGTTGCAGGGCATTGAATGTTTATAGAAAATCAAAGCTGTCTCTCCACTTCGAGACAAGGCCAGTTTCTTCATTACAAAGCGATGACAAGGCCAGGACAAATTCTGTAGTAAAAGTATGTGAAACGAGACTGTTAAGTTATGTAGTAGCATTAGGACGTACGCAAGGTCATCAGTTTGGTATAAAAGTATTGGAGATAAAGCAAGAGTTTATTCAATGAAACTTCAGGTAAAGTGGAGATTTTCGCTTGGGTGGTTTGTTTTGAAATTTTCACACAGCTATACCAAGGATATCTGCGCTAGTCGTCCCTAATTTAGAAGTGAAAGACTGGAGGGAAGGTAATTGGCCATCACTGTCCATCACCAACTGTTAGGCTATTATTTTACTGACAAATGGTGGTATTGATCATTTAGTTATAAAACTCACAAGGCTGGAGGGAATAAAATGCATGGTAGGACGGACATTCGAACCTCCGACTCTCAGATTGCGAAGCAAGTTTCCTAACCGCCTGCTTACTCCAGCTTCAATATTTTGAGCTGAAGGCTTTTAAACCAAGTAGGGTTTGAGGTGTGTTTGCGTGTTTTTTTCTCATA
Organism: Carcinoscorpius rotundicauda; assembly: GCA_011833715.1. Taxonomy (NCBI): domain Eukaryota; kingdom Metazoa; phylum Arthropoda; class Merostomata; order Xiphosura; family Limulidae; genus Carcinoscorpius; species Carcinoscorpius rotundicauda. Next base: position 33,033,279 of record CM022404.1, on the reverse strand, counting down.
ACTAAGCCATATTGGGTTATTGCTGAATCCACTGAGGGGAAACGACCCCTGATTTTGGCGTTGTAAATATGTAGACGGGAACAAAGTTTGAGGTAAAGATATTCCTAGACATAAAGGTATAAAAGACAAGGTTATGTTTTGGAACGTCGAGAGATGTGGCAAAATGCCCAAATTTGAACAATAGATGTAAAGAACACTAGATAAAAATCTTCATAGCGTTGTGGTAGCTTAAACTGCTTAAAATTGACCTAATCTCATATCTTTGTAATTATGCCTTCAGATCAATTAAAGTTAAAGTTATTAGACACAAACAAATACAGACTGTAGCGACATTTATCAGGCTATCTATCAGACATTAAGTCAAAAGTTAACTATTAAAACTAAGTTTTGTTTTCATGAAATACTTGATAACGCATCTGGTATGTGCATATGTGTATTCAAAGCCTTTGACAACGCCTAATGGCGGACGGCTGGCGCCAATATTGTATGTTACGTCAAAATATTAGATTAGAAGCTAAAACTGTTTTTGTTATCCACTACATTTATACTGTCGATATTCTCAAGTTACTGCTTTAATCATGAATAGTAAAAACACAAAGACCAATTTCTGATCTCCCAGGTAGGACAATGGTAAGTCTACGGACTTACAACGCTAAAATCTGGGGTTTGGTTTCTAGCGGTAGATCTAGCAAATGGCCCAGTGTGTTTGCTATAAAACAAACTTTTATAAACATCACTTTTTGTCAAACAATATCGTACTTGAATTTGTTCACATTTATTCTTCAGGTTGAGAAATGTTAATGTTGGAAGGACACGAATTCATCTTGACACGATCTCTTTCTGACTAGTATCAACATATTTTTGTTACCTTTACTTTTTAATATCTAACTGCTTGGTGCTTTAATCCGAAATACATTTATTTAAAATTTATAAATCTAAAAGTTGAAAGTTCGAGTTTTATAACAATTAAACAAAGCGGTTTAATTTCGTTACACGTTGTCGATGTAATCGATTTACTGTTATACGTATATATTAATACTTGCGTTTGTTTCAGTTTGATGTGTGTGACGTATATTGTTGTCCCGCCTATTGCGCACACTTGTAGAATATTCTTGAGAAGAAGAATCAACAATATTTGTTTCACAAAAACGCTAGCGTTTTCGAACATTGTTAAAGATTCTAGAGTCTTGCCTTAAACTACATAAACCAAAGTGCTTAGAGACAGTGTTATTAGTCTACCACGGTCAGTGCTTGTAAGCCTTGGAAGCTAATTGTGATTAATGCTTATTAGTCGGAAAACTACAAAATTTGAACAGAAACGTTTATAAATTTCGAACATTACAAATCGTGAATTAACTTCGAATTTTAGTATTTCTACGAGAACGTTTGATATTGTTGACAGCGAAAACTTACGGGCTCCTCAAGCTAGCTAGCCGTGAAAATAAGTGTACAGGTGTCGCAACAAATAATTAATTATCTCTTCGCGAACGTTGATAAAAAAGTTATTTTCAAACCATATATAAGACTCAGTATTGTTTGTAAGTTTGTGAAACTCTTGTATATAAGCCATAATTTGTAATAACTATCAGTAAGAACCATTATTATAAATATCACTGTAGTTTGTATATTAAAACATATTTGTGTGAAGAAAAACTGTGTGGCCCGGCACGGCCAAGCATGTTAAGGCGTAATCTGAGGGTCACGGGTTCGCATCCCCATCGCACCAAACATGCTTGCCCTTTCAGGCATGTGGGCGTTATAATGTTACGTTCAATCCCACTTTTCGTTGGCGATGTGTGGTGATGATTAGCTGCCTTCCCTCTAGTCTTACACTGCTAAATTAGGGACGGCTAGCACAGATAGCCCTTTGTGCAAAATTCAAACAAAAACAAGAAAACTTTGTAAACCAATCTTGTTGGCAAATGCTATAATTTTAACACAATTTTATTAACTTGTATGTTAAAATTAAAATTTAAGGTTATTTGGAATAGTAATACATAAAACAATAACACATTAAATCGGAGACTCGTCCAAAATAAATTACAATACGTAACATTGATGATTTTGTCTCTTGAAGATGTAAAAGCAATTTCTGATTTTACACGGTGAATGTGAAGTTACTCAAGCCACATCTAAGTATAATTGCTTTGAATATTAAACACACCAGTAAAAATAAGAACCGAGGCAAACCTCTTGTGTAGCATGTTAATTTTGTGTTGTGTCTTTTCGACAACGCAGTAGGCTTCTCATTAAGCACTCAACTATCTCTGTAATCAACTATATATATCAATTAATAAAATGAATTGAATCTACTCAAGTTTACCCTATTTATTTTAGTATTAACTCGGGAGACAAAATTGTGGAAAACGTTCAAACATTTTTCTACAGGAGCATCTATTATTGGTAACAACAAGTACCGTAAGCACGTGATGATGACAAGCCCTTGTTTAATTCATAACATATAACTAATCACGTTAATAAACTTCTATTGCGAGCTTTCGGCCCTCTTACCTTTTCATCAGGCAACAACAACAGTATATCTGTTACTCAGAATTACAAAATAAAAAAGCTTCTCGAAAGTTATTAAGGGACGAATAAAAATAGTGTTAAAGCACAAAACAAGGTCAGTGAAAAACATGATTATTTATTATCACACTTTACTAGTTTATAAGAGAAGGTGTTCACTAAACAAAAATATTTGAAATCGTGGAAACAGTTTGATTTCTGCTGCTAAGGTTCAATTACATTTGTAAAACAAAATTTCGAGATTTTACTCGAAATTTTTTAAATGAGCGATTAACAGCTAACAGCAACCGTAAACAATGTTAAAAATATTTCTATACAATGATGTTATGTTTCAATAACAAAATATAACACGAAAAATTGGGCCATTGTGTTTAACAGCGAACACATCTAGAATTAAGTCTTAAAATCTGTCATTTTTTTACACTCCGAAGAACTTTTACAGTTGTGAAGGCTCCTATGAAGTAAACTTTATAAGGGATGAGGGATGGTAAGACAAGCTTAATGTAAAGTGAACATGGACGTTGTAAATAATAACGTTATTCTCCTCAATACTATGATTACCATGGTTAATATTGCCTACTTCTAGTCACATAAAACAGTTTGAACTAGAAATAAATCAGCTAAATTTGAAATGTTCAAGACTAGTGTTTACTTTTGTTGTTGATCATAACGAGTCTTCCATTAGCTAATGTAGTGTATGTACTACAACCTTCAAGTTACCACCTGGAGGTCAACAGCATGCTGCGCACATTTGGCGTTCCCGTTTTTAGACGAGAATCAGACTTACGTACGAGATGTTGCAAAATTATGGAATTAAACTTCGTAAGAGTACAAAAGTGAGATAAACAAAATTAAATGACAGGCCAAGTACAACCAATAAAACAAGAATATTCTGAACTATGTCTAAAGCTAAAGTATAGAAGCTTAGTTATTGAAAACAATATTCCTGTTTCAGGCTTTCGATTAACTTTGTTTTGGTTTTCGCGCAAAGCTACATGCCGGCTACCTGCACTAGCCGTCCATAATTTTGCAGTGTAAGACGAGAGGGAAGGCAGCTTGCCATCACCACCCACTGCCAACACTTGGGTTACTCTTTTACCAACGAGTAGTGGGATTGAGTGTAGCTTGTAACTCTCCCACAGCTGAAAGGGCGAGCATGTTTTGTTTTTTTTAATTTGAAAACGACAAAGATAAAAGTCATATTTACAAATCAAGAGAAACAGCGGCTGTTGTTTACACGACTAAGAGAGGATAGACCAATGTATGAAGCACGAAATAGAGCAATGTTCATTAATAGAATTCAATACATGAGAAAGTGTGTGCGTGTTTTCTTATACAAAAGTCACATCGGGCGATCTTCCGTGTCTACCGAGGAAATCGAACCCCTGATTTCAGCCTTGTAAATTCGTAGACTTACTACTGTTCCAGCGGTGAACATAAGAAAATAAAATTTAGTAATACTCTGTACAGTCTAGGTATAAAAAATGATCACATTTCAGTCGTCTTAAACCACAAGTTAACACATAAAACATTTTAGCACATGAAACTTCAGACTGTATTAAAATATCGTAAATTTAAATCCGAAAATCTTCATAATTTGAACACTATTGCTAAAAATGAATCTAACTTTAATATCAATATATTTATCCTGTAATCTCGTATTTTTCAGCGTGTTAACTTATTTCATTGCAGAAAAAGTATATTATATGCATCCAATACGTATTATGTAATATGCAGATGTTACACATTGAATTAAATGTTATATAACATTTGTTCCAGTCATGCCTTTTTAACATCTCAAATGTTAATTCTAACGACTACAAATGTTTTTGTTGTTGAAGATTTTACTGAACAGACTTTTTAAAAAATAACTCAATCATTACTGACTAGCAGAATTTCATGATATTTTAAATCGCATTTTTTGTTGCTTAATTTTAATAATAAATAATAATTAGTGAGCACTAGTTATCGAGTAGATTATATCGCTATATCCATATGTTTCGGGTGTTGCTATGATGACGTTTGAGAAGAACTGTATGTGGTGTGTAATTGATTTAATATTATTTCAGTATCTATGTTTGTTTCAATTTAATATATATTTAAAGATGTATGTAACATATTGTTAAATGTGTAGTGCAAAAGTCTCACTTGTTTTCTGAATTTGCAAAAGATTCTTGAGTGTAAGAGTTAACAATATATGTTTTACGAAAGCACTAGCATATCTTTAAATATGGTTGTCAACCAAACTTTCGAGAATCTCACTTTAAAAGTTTATAATTCGACGCGCCAAGTGACAGCTTAATATGTTATTGGGTTGCTACCATCAGTATATTATAAGCCTCGGAAGCTATAATTGTGACAAACGCTTATTAATCAGAAAACTATAAATACTACACCTGGAACGCTCATAGATTTCGAACATTACAAACCATTTAACTGCAGTGAATATACTTTTCACGTTAGTATTTCTACGAGGACATTAGATACTGTTGTCGGTGAAAACTTACGTGTGATTCAAGCTAGCTAGCTGTTAAGAGTAGTGTACAGTGTATCAACTCAGAATTAATTCGTTTGTCGTGGACCGGGACTGTCGATAAAATATTCAGTTCTAAACCAGATAGAAGACTGATATTGTTTGTGAGTATGTGGATTTTGCGGATACACCGACTTTTATTTGCCTGTTTTGCTCGAGAATCGTGAATTCCTGTTTTTTACTTTTCCAGTATACTGAAGTTCACATTCACGAGAGATGTTCTGAACGGTAAGTTTGTTCTTCATAGGGTCCTTGGTTGGTTTGATGCATACGAACTGCAGTCTTATGGTGTGTGATGGTTTCTGAATACTATTCTTATTTCTGATTATTTTTATACATCCTTCACACGCTTATGTAAGGACCTTTGCCATAAGGATTCGTAGCTATGCATATCTGTAATTTTCTTCCTCCTGGGATGGGCCCGGCATGGCCAAGCGCGTTAAGGCGTGCGATTCGTAATCCGAGGGTCGCGGTTCGCATCCCCGTCGCGCCAAACATGTTCGCCCTTTCAGCCATGGGGTCGTTTTAATGCGACAGTCAATCCAACTATTTGTTGGTAAAGGAGTAGCTTAAGAGTTGGCGCTGAGTGGCGATGACTAGCTGCCTTACCTCTAGTCTTACGCTGCAAAATTAGGGACGGCTGACACAGAGATCCCTCGAGTAACTTTGTGCGAAATTCAAAAAACAATCTTCCTACGGGTTCTTATCATTTGTTTTTTTTTACTTCCTTTTACATTTGTCAATGGTGTTTATTGTGAACGATATTTTTATCTTTTTCGTCTTTCAGTAATTTATAATTTTAACAAACGCCTTCGGTATAACGATATAAAACTGATTCTGATATTAAAAAAGTATAATGCTTAAATAGTTCTAAGATGTATCACATTACAGGCGATAAACTAATTACTCAATGGAGCACCAGCGCTATTAAACTGGTTTTATACCAGCTGAATGTTATAATATTTATTGATACTATATCGGTTATAAATTTTCTAGTGTTAAGACGTTATTTGACATTATATATATATATAATGTATATATATATATATATATACACACACACGCAAATATATACATATATTAATGTTAAACTGACTCTTAGATAAAGCGTTGATTGGAGTTAAACTGGATTTTACACATATGCATTAATATTAAATTGGTTATGACCCACATGTATGTGTTCGTTTGTGTATCACAAAACTACACAACAAACTATCTCCTCTGCATTCGTCACAAGAAAATAACCCTAGGTTTTAGCATTATAATATTTCATCTTAAACTAGTTTTGATAAAAAATATTAATTTAATTTATCACATAGCATAACACTTATTTCACACTTGTTTTTACACTCAACTTATAATGGTTGTCTGATTCAACTCGTATTGGCCTGGCATGGCCAAGCGCGTAAGGCGTGCGACTCGCCCTCCCAGCCGTGGGGGTGTATAATGTGACTGTCAATCCCACTATTCGTTGGTAAAAGAGTAGCCTAATGATTGGCGGTGGGTGGTGATGACTAGTCGCCTTCCTTTAAGTCTTACACTGCTAAATTAGGGACGGCTAGCACAGATCGCCCTCGAGTAGCTTTGTGCGAAATTTCAAAACAAACAAACAAAATCAACTCGTATTATTTAATGGTGTTAAAGTGATTGCGTTGTTCATTTGTTTCCAAATAGAATACATTTAAATTCAAGTAATTTATACAATAACGTCTTATATTTATGTAGCAGTTAAAAATGTATCTTTCGCTAGAATATTGCCCTGTTATTTTATTTTCAACAGATACATTAGAAGACAAACATTATGGATATCATACATGACTACACTTTACAAGAAGTTCTAATATAATAACGTTCAAAGTTATTCTTTTCCAAATACAACCAAAAGTACCTTGTGAGAGTTTTGTATTATGAATTATCTGGATTTTTAATGCTAAAACTTAAACTTTGATGGCATAATTAAACTTTTGGAAGGATAATACCTTCTGCTTGTGCTTTGGGAGTTTGGACTCTTTTCAGTTTTTCCCCGAACTAACAGCAATAATATGGATACTTTTATTTTTATTTTTTAATTATTCTGTTCTTGAAGAATTTAATTAATAAGAGCTGAAAATACAACACAAAAGTTATTTCCTTTCAAATTAATATGTTTGTGTCTCGAGAAAATCGTTCGTTATTAATTTAACTTTTAAACTGTTCCTAAAAAAGAAGAGAATCTCTCAGTTTTCTTTTGCTGTTCATTTTGATACAGAAATTAGTAAAAAATGTAATGAAAATATCTTGTTTGTTCCATCGCTTAGAAGAGAGCATTTTGAAATTGTGCTGATGACAAACTCGTTTGCTCTGGCGCTTAATTTGCTTACTTAAAGTTACCGTATTCCAAGTTTTTGTTTATGATGTATTGTTTTGTTTTCAAATTTAATCTTGTGACTACGCTGGTGAACTTCACATAACTCGTAGTCTTGTTTAGTTGCAGTGTGGTTGCGCGTATCAAAAATATTTTTGCTACTTGATCCTTAAAAGGGTAAGTTTGCTTTAGAAAAAATTCTTGGTAAAATTACTAGGATAACTTTTTTAAGGTTAAAATGTTGCAGTTGTTATATTTATTAAAGAAGTAATGACTGGTAAGTGTTTTGTCGAAGCAAACGATAACATAGAAACACGATGATACAAAAATAAATCCTACCGAAAATGTCTCATACGTATAGAGGCCAAATATTAAGCTTCAGCTTTTCAGACTGAACGTTTTATGTCTCATTTTCAGTTCTCAGCTGCTAACAATCTCCAAATAAAGCAACTTTTAAGTTGGTGTATTTCCGCTAAAATATAATTGTATGCAACATTTGAACAGGGACGATAATGGTATTTACACAAACTGAGCTACAGGCTTTTGATTCCAAGTATATATGGAAATACCCTTTGATATATTTTACAATATCTATTGCTTTACGAAGTCTGCTCAGTAATTTCCCATATAAAAGAAAAAAAAATAAGTTAAAGCTCGTGTCTGAAATTTGTTATTAATATTACATTATGGCCCGTTATGACATATGGTTAAGGCTCCTGATTCTTAATCTGAGGGCCAAGGGTTCGGTTCCCCGTCTCAACAAACATGCTCGCTTTTTCAGCCATGGGGGCGCTATAGTGTTTCGATCAATCTCAATGTTCATTGGTAAAAGAGTACCTCAAAAGCTGGCAGTGGGCGGTGATAAGTAGCTGCCTTTCTTTTAGCCTTAAACTGCTAAGTTAGGGACGGTCAACGCGGTGAGGACAGAATCTACTAACATTTTCGAAGTACATTTTGAATAGTATTTTTTCCAATGGCTTTACTTTGTTATCTAACTTATTTCGAATGGTAAGTTCAAATTCTAGAGTACAAGGAGAGTATATCATTTTTTTTTTAATTCCATATGTCACAGACCGACATGGCCTAGTCGTTAATGTGCCCAAACTGTGAATATGAAAATACACGCTTCGCGTCGTGTTAACACAAAAACGTTCTCTACTCCTTGGGCTTAGAAGTGTGCAATAAGTGTGAAGGATAAAGCTCACGGTTCGAACAGACGAGAGTAACCCATGAGTTCGTCTGTTTATCTGTGCTAGCTATCCCTAATTTAGCATTGTAAGACTAGAGGGAAATCGTGACCAACCATCACCAACTCTTGGGCTGCTTTTTTAGCAACGAATAGTGAGATTGACGTTCATTATAACGCTCTCACGGCGAAAAGAGCGAGCATGTTTGGTGTGCCCACGAGTCGGTTATGGGCCCTATTAAACAGTTGCCTTCTTTCTAATCTATCAGTTAAAACTAAGACACGGCTAACGCGGATAGTTCTTTTGTAGGTTTTTTTCCGGAAAATTATAAAATAACCAAACAAGCAAATTCAGAAATCTCAGGAGAAAAATAACAATTATTTTTTTTGCAGTTAATAGTTGCTCATAAGTGAGTACGTAATTGTATAGAAACATAACACACGTTTTCGAATATAAATGTGAAAGCAAATTAGTCTTACACAAAAGATTTGAGTTTCATAGATGCAAGATTTTAGCTTCTGCTACAATTCTAAGTAGAACTATGTTAGACCAACAGTTTTTATGGAATATGGTAGAGCTACACATTCGAAAAAAAAGTTGACGAACTTTAGAATAGGTTTTGAACACTCTGTATGAAACGGTTACGATGATTTCAAGCCTTAAATATTTTACATAATTAATGTACATTTGCATTTTTAGTAAGGTTTATAAGACTATCTGTGCTGTCTTTAATTGTGAATTACAGATAAGAGAAAAAGTAACCGATCACTATGACCTATTATCCTCACTAAGAGATTCACTGTCGTTCTAACGACGGATGACAACTGAAAGAGAGATTAATATTTTATGGTATAACACGGATTCAAAGCTGGTTATTTTCAGCTCTGAAATTTGGAATTTTACCACTGAGCCAAGGCGGGCCCTTTCGATGTGAAAATTATAAGAAATTTGGTACTATATACTTTTTAATGAACTGCAAAAAGGAAATTTATTTTCCGATTAGCAGCTTCAATACGTTTAGGAAAAGAAAGTCTTTCAATAAAAAATAGAATTATAAATAATTTTTAAACTCAGAACGTTCATCAGCTTTTCTCTTCCGCTAAAAGAGAAAATTCCCAGTTTTAAGAAAACCCTAACAGTTTAATATTCTCTGTAATGGTTTGTTTTAAATTTCGCGCAAAGCTACACCAGGGCTATCTACCTTAGCCCTTCCTAATTTAGCAGTATAAGACTAGAGGAAAGGCAGCTAGTCATCACTGACAACTCTTGGGCTATTCTTTTACCAACAACTAGTGGGATTTAGCGTCACATTATAACGCTCCCATGGTTGAAAGAGCAAGCATGTTTGGTATGCTGGGGATTTGAACCCTCGACTCTCTGATTCCGAGTCAAGTGCCTTAACCACTGACCATGCCAAGGCCTGCGTAATACTAGAAAGAGTGTCTTCCAGTTTCAGATTTTGCATACTAATAATAGGGAACACTTTCGTCGTAACTTTCAAGCGATAGTAGAAAAGCAATTCTTGTAGTACGTTTCCACACGACGTCGGAAAGGAAATTTGCTGATGTTCGACGTCAAATAACTGAACAAGCAAAAACAACAACAACAAAAAAAGATTGTTTTTGTTTCATCATGTAAGTGATTGAAAAAGACATATATATATTTCTATCGTGTCAGTTCATCATTCTAAAAAGAAAGTTTTCGATCTTAGTTTTTAGGTAATGGAAGAAGAAATTTCTCAGTCTCAGTTTTAACACTAAAAATAAAAACATACTCAAGCCATAACTTATACAGTAATGTTAGATTGAAGTCCCCCCCTCTAAAACGTCAGATAATTATAGCAGAATAACGTGATTGAACTTAAGAGTACTTAACTGACTCAGTCTCTTAGTTATTACATGATTAAGGAGACGAAAATTTAGTATTGATTTTCCGTGATAAAATAATACAACTTACGTGATTTCAATTCCTTTCAGGATCAGGTTCATTTTATCGGCTTCAAACTTCAATGAAATATGCAGACCAAAAAGTGGTTCGACAACACTGTAATAGATGGAATAAAGTTCATTTATAAGGGAATTTCTAAAAAAAGAAAAGAAAAAGAGATAATAATAATCTGATATAGAATTCATAGAAATTGAATTGGGTGGATATTTTAGAGGTTATATCTTACATTGACGTCATTAGGTACCATTGTTATTATAAATTTCAAGATAATTTAGTTTATAAACTCCCATCTAGTAGGGTTGATCCCCGTAACTGAGTCGCGGTGACCCTATTTGTAAGCTTTCAAACACATATACCAAGTATTAGATTACAAAAAAAAATCTTAAATTCAATCTATGGTTTTGACTCTAGTTGCGTTTAACAGTATTTCAGTTATTTTACAGATGTTTTCAGACTGTAACCCCTTAAAGATTAAACAGCACAATATTTACCCATTGGTAAAGATTATTTGATGATGAGAAATCCAATTGAGGTAAAAATGTATTTCAGAACGGTTGGTATGGATATTTGATATTCTTTGCTTTCTTGGTAAAAGTGTTAATATTATTACCAGTCGTTATGAGATACATCAGTAAAGATTTGTGTATTTCAAGTCAATAAGCCTTCATCCTGTACAAGAACTTTCAAATAACTGGACAGATGCGCAGAGAAAACTTTTAAAAACTAATGTTTTGTCACGATATTCTTAGTTTAGTAAATGAAATATGTGAAAGGTAATTTTATAAAATCTCAAACTTCCGGAATCACAAATCCTGTTATCGAACTTTGACACACAATGCGAATTTTACACATAAGACTAACACATTGTGAGACAAAAAACGGGGGAACCTTATCTACGTTTTGGTAATAGAATACAATAAGATTACGAATATATTTTTTTTTTGTTGGGATGAATCACTCACTTTAGCAAAGTTTTGTGTGTGAATAGATTTTTGTCAAGCAATTCCAGTTGGATTTGAAAACATTGAAAGACTTCTGTCTATCTATCTGTATGTCTGTTTGTCCAACAATCTATTTCGTACTACGTCATTACCAAGCCACAAAATGTGAAGAATTATTATGAATTTCCAGAAACTAATTATTTACCTTATGAAATAGCAGATGAAAGTTGTGAGATTTGACTTGAATCATATTTTGAGGGTAACGTCTTTTTTCTGTTCTAAAAGTCTGAAAAAGGGAACTGTCATTGTTTGTGGGAAATGCACATATGGACAGAGAAGATTGCTCTAGTTTTGTGCATGGCTGGAGGCAATATGTAATACGCTCGTGCTTTGTCGAGACTGACATCTGAACAAAGAACACCTACCTCGTTCTACTTGTACTTGGTAGAGGCAATAAAAACCCAATTCAACGTTTATTAAAGGAAGACCGACAGTAACGGAGTTATGGAGCTAAAGACATAAAGAATATAACTTGCTAGGGTTGTGAGGAATGTTTTAAGGATATTCACTCTGAATTCTTTATATTTTTAATATTCTCGTGGTCTTTTTTAGCTGCTTCAAGAGAGTAGAGACGAACGAGTTCCTCAATTAGAATGTGAATTGAAACATTGTAATTTTGTTTTGTACTGTAGCCGTCCCAAAAATTACTTTGCAATCAATATTTTACTCAGTGTGGATATTTCTTTCCTTGTTTGTAATTACATTTCTATAAATCTGTATAGCTTTTGATGTTTAATAAGTTTGGTTTAAATTTTGCGCAAAACCACACGAGAGCTAGCTGCGCTAGCTGTTTCTAATTTAGCAGTGTAAGACTAGAGAGAAGGCAGCTAGTCATCACCACCCACCCCACCGCCAACTCTTGGGCTACTCTTTCATTAACGAATAGTGGAATTGACTATAACATTATAACGCTTTTACTGTTGAAAGGGCGAGCATGTTTGGTGTGATTGAGATATGAACCCGCGACCCTCAGATTAGGAGTCGAGTGCCTTGACCACCTGGCCATGCCCGGCCGCTCAAAAAGTTAATTCTCATCTACCTATATATGCATATGTGTGTGTATTTAAATGTATATTTGTGTATCATTCTCTCTTTATCTACCTATTTATATCTATATATATATCTCACTTTTTACGATGAAACCATATATATTAACTTAACTTATCGATATCAGTATTTTCTGTTTTCATATTTATTAACATATCTTTTTATTTTTATTCTCATGGTGTTATATTTCTAGCGCTTAGTTTGTATGCCTGTTTGTATTTTCTCTGAGGAATCTTAGTTGATTTGCAGCATTATTCGTTTCATAAATAACAGTTATAGTATTCTGCCGTTTTGGCAAGGTCGGGCAAACAAGAAGTATATGATAGCATTATACACCTCTTAATGACCATCGATCATCAAACGAGAGAAAAAGTAATAAGACAAACATTTACCACCAATTTTTACGTTTCATCTTGGGTGTTAATCACATAAACCAATGCAATATATGTGGATACATATATGTTAGTGCAGAAAATAATTTAAGCAGTAAAAGTATTGTATTTACTTATTTTATGCCTCACGCTAGTACAGAGGCAACTATACGTATTTACAACGCTAAAGTCAGGGGTTCTATTCCCCTCGCTAGGCTCAGCAGATGACCTGACGTGGATTGCTTTAAGAAACACATACATTTACTTACTTTAAATCATTACATTTATATAATAGTGTATAATACAACAGTGCCGTTAGTGTAATAAAAACTGAAATAATACATAACTGAAGTTCAGACTTCTGTATGCTAGTTTATATTTCGTTACATACAGTGCAACAACATTATGGTTATCAGTGTAATGAAAAATGGAAACAATGTATAACTAAGTTCAAAGTCAAGTTGTTAGTTTTTGTTTTATAATATAAAAGCAACATTGTTATGATTGTCAGTACATTTGATGACTAAAACAATATAGGATAGTGACTTGGTAGCGACATAGAAAAACTCTCAAAATATAAAGAGATATACTCACAAAGAAATTAAAATACTTGTTACTTAAATTAAAGTTCTCGCTTTTTCAGCCTTAGTCAATGTTTAACGTAATTATTTTATAATAATGTAAATGAGCTTGAGTTGGTATCTGTTGTTATGAGGAGAACCTATAATTAGTCTATTCGATTTCTCTCTAATTAGAGCTATATTTTAGACTTTCATTCGTAGCATTTCATAATGTATATTTTAGCATTATTCTAATTCTTTATTTATGTTCACTTGAATTTTAAAATTGCTTTGAAATAACAACTAACTACATGTTCTTTGAATCGCTGTTTGATTGCTAATTTTATATTTGAAAAGTTAAACTGCCAAAATAATATTTTGACTTAATTATGTTTATTTTCAATTCTAATTAATACAAATTAATTAGTGCTTTTCGTGTAGTTTCTCTGTGTGTTTACTTCTTGAAAAAATAATTGAAAAACATAGTGTTATGTATTATGATTTATCTCAGTTGAGTCTGCAATTTATTATGTTACTGTTATGTAAATATCATGTAAATGTTATGTAAACGACAACCATGTCGAGAGTGTTATGTAAATGTTATGTAAACGACAACCATGTCGAGAGTGTTATGTAAATGTTGTGTAAATGACAACCATGTCGAGAGTGTTATGTAAATTTCATGTAAATGTAATGTAAACGACAACCATGTCGAGAGTGTTATGTAAATGTCATGTAAATATCGTGTATATGTTATGTAAATATCATGTAATGTCGTGTTTGAATTTCCATATCTATTATTTATATTTTCGAGGTTTAAACCAATTAAATTTAAAATAACATTTTAGAATTAATTAAAATCCATTTAGAATTATTCATGTAGAAATTTTTAAAACTAGGTAGATTGATCACTTGTATTGGCCTGGTGTTTGTACTGTGGAATTCTGGGAAGTTACGCGATATAGTATATAAACAGACGGCGATGCGAAGGAAGTAAGTCATCCATTTTTACTCGGATCAAGAAGTTTGTCTCGTTTGAGAAAGTTTAAACTGAATTTGTGAATAGAACTAGATCGACTAAAGCGGTAAAATTTTTATTCCGTCAATCTTTACAATTCAGTCGGATTATGGATTATACCGAAAGTCAATACGAATTGGACTGTGAATTTTTGTTTGAAATTACCCATTCAAACTTCCAAAATTTCTCCGTGGGACTAAATTCACCGCCTAGATTAGAACTTTGGATTTCGCATTTGGACACTTATTCTGGATCATATTATTAAGCACAGGCCAGTACCTTTTTGTATTGTAAGTTGTTTTGATGGTTGAAACTGGATATCTGTTATTGATATTGGATAATTTATTTTGTGTCTATCACATAAGTAGATCATTATAATAAATTATACAAGCTGCTATCTGTGTCTTTCTGTTGCGTTCAGTCCACATAAAAAACGTAACAGTTACGTACTCTATGTATTAGGATTTCAAATAGTTGAACATTTTTATTTTTATTTATAAGTTGATTATATGTTGATACGTATCAAATTTATGTTATTTGCCAACAAGACTGATACACACAATTTTTTTAAACACAAATATATTTTAATATACAAACAACAAAACAATTATATCAACGATTATAATAAATAATGATTTATATACAGAAGTTTTATGCACCCACAAACAATATTCAGTCTTTTATCTGGTTTGGAACTGAATATTTTATCGACGGGTGAAGTAGTTATACGTTGAAACAATGTACACTTTTCTTGACAGCAAGCTAACTTGAAGCACTCGCAACTTTTCACTGACGACAATATCAAATGTCCTTGTAGAAGTCCAACGTATATTCACTGAAGTTAAACGGTTTGTAATATTCGAAATCTGTAACAATTCCTGATCTAATTCTGTAGTCGATTTATAAACTTTAAGGCGAGGCTCTAGAAATTTCAGTTGAAAACAATACTAGAGATTATCAGCATTTTACACACATTGTACATTGTTGATTTTTACGCTCGATAATTTTCTATAAATTTAGAGAACAGGTGGGACTTTCCCAATATAGATTTAACAATAAAAGTTACATGTATTAAACTGAAACAAACATAATTATATCAAATATGTTACATTGCATATGTTTGCACTGAACGGAAGCTGAATAGGAAATACTACATTCAAATAATTATATGCAATTTGGAAACAACTAAATCTTTATATATATATATATATATGTATTTTCTCCCTAAACTTTCATAATCAGATGACTCTTTATTGTATTACGAAATATTTCTTAGAATTGTAAATTTTGATGTTTTTGATTAGTTTTTAGTATTATATTATTTTCTTTTATATATATATTTTCATTGGCAGTAAATGTACAGTATTTAAATAGCGAATTACACTGGCTAACTGTAGTAGGCCTTTTTATTTTAAAAAATAGATGTTAAGTGTCAAATTATTCAATGACCTTGACCCCCTCGGGTCTTTATACGTAATTTCTGAAAATAAAAGGCAATATCCTCTTTTATGTTTCATTCAAGATTTAACAGTTGCCCCAAACATAAAATATAAATAACGCCATAAATTCAGGAGGAAGAGGTCAAGATTGTATCTAACCCTCACAGGTCCACCCAATAGACCTAAATATCGACAATTAGAAACAACCAAATGAGCCCTTTTGTCACGGTCGTTTTTAATAATAAAAAATGCAGTACTGTAAGGCTTGGAAAAATATAACTCCAATCTGTGATCCTGTTAACTCTAAATGCCCTGTATCGATACAAGCATTAAGACGTCACGTATTCAATACATTCTTCTCTTAATTGGTGTTGTGTTGGAACAAGTATATATTTAAGTTGTTGTTATTGTTTTGAATTAAGTACAAAGCTACTCAATGGGCTATATATGCTTTGCTCACCACGGGTATCGAAACCCAGTTTTTAGCATTGTAGGTCCGCAGACATACCGCTGAGCCACTGGGGGCGCTATATGTTTAAGTTTTTCATTTGGATAACATGTGTATTCGAACTTTTAAAAATTGAAAACAACATTTTATTCGCTACAAATTTTGAAAGCAAAAGTAATCTTTATTCCCTCACATACATTTAACTTCAGATATATCTTGATAAATAAAATATATTGTGGATACAACGTCCATGAACAATTTACAAAATAATGTACTTAGTTACAGTACCAAGTTGAAGTTAAATAAATATTTAGAACCGGCTAATAAGTTTGTTTATTTGTTTTAGAGTAATGTCACGTTGGGCTATCTGCTGTGTCCAACGCGTAGAATCGAACCTCACATGTTAGCATTGTAAGTCGCTGAATTTACTACTGTTCTCTCTGGAAAACCCGACTCTTACGTAAGTGATTTTGCGTAATGCTTGTGGAAATATATAGTGACCCTAAAAATATGGATTTTCATAGAATTTTCTGCATATTTTGTAGCATTTAAGTTTTTTGTTTATAGTTGAATTAACAAATAGCTCTCGGGTAGCTTTGTGCGAAATTCAAAAACAAACAAACAAACAACGCGCAAGACAACCAGTGACACAGAAGTTTGTCTGCGGTCTCACAGTTACTGCTCTCCTTCGTGGGGACCAGACTCATACATAAGTTATTCTACTGCTTGTGCAAATAGAGATCCTAAAAACTGGCAAAAAATATGGATTTTCGTATAATTTTCTGCATGTTCTGTAGCATTTAGGTTTTTTGTTTATAGTTTAATTAACAGGTAAAGTGACAACATTTAATTTCAATTTGGATATAGACCTAATCCAAATAACTGCACCATGCAATGATGTTATTTCTGTGCTCCTTTCGGACAGCCCAGGAAAATCTATAACATTTTTTACTGTACCTCTTTCTCATGTGAAAATATGCATACAAATAATAAATTAAAAATAATGATAAATTAGGCAATATACAAAGAAAGTTATTAATGATTTAATATTTCGTTGTATGCAATTAAAATGAGTCCTCTCTATTAATCTGAATAAAATCACAGCTATTACAGCTTTTCCAGAGTTATCTATAACCTAAGTTCGCTAATCCAGTTAAACTAAATTGAAACACTGTCCTCAGTTGCTCAAACATTGATTAACACACGAGTCGAAAAGTTATAGACCACATTAAGATAATATAGTAAACATTCTTGAAGTTATAATGTTGAAAGAAATCCGACCAACAATGTTAAAAGATACGAGCAAATCAACGGTAGACTATTAAAATTAGGATTTGGAATAGGATACGTGATGTATATAAGTATATAAAATGTCCCTTTACACTCATATCTATACGGATTATTCCATCCTATTATAACAACGCGTACATAAAGCAATGCAGAAAAATATATTTTAATCATTATGAGAGAATAAAGAGTTTTCGTCAAAGGTAAAACATACTAAAATGTTAAGAATTCCACTGACGTCTTTACACTGGAAACAAATCTTTATATTTGTTCATTACAGGTTTCTTTTTCTCGATTGAAATGGATTCTTAAATCTTTTGGTCCAGAAAACTACGACATTTAGATAAGAACTTGACATCCGATAAAATGTTATTCGCCCGTGGTATCCAATGTTCTTTTTCATAAAGTTCAGCAATAGCATTCTTAGTATTATAGTTTTAGACGACACGCACGTGTTCAGATATTTTGTCACGTTTCTCGTATACAGGAACTAGAATATTTGCCACACGCTACTTCATAAATAACTACCTTACTATGACATCAATGATTTAGTCCATGTTTATCGTCTATATATAGTTGATTTTTACACATCATGTGTCTTTCTTATATGCTGAATTTGTTATTGATGATTTAAGAGAAATGTTTGATTTTTGAATTATTTCAATAGGTTGTTACCTTTTTGTAATTAAATATCTATTTTAATATCAATATTCGTTTAATTTTATGTTTATAAATGTTCATAACTTATAATGTTAAATGTGTATTGCGAAATTATTGCATATTCGCTAAAGTTTTAAAAGATTCTCAAGTGCAATAATCAACAATATATATGTGTATGTAAATACCAGTTTATTGTTACTATTGTTGTTCGGACTGTAATTTCTAGAAACTCTCCTCCCACGTATAAATGTAACCAAAACGACTCGCCAAATATCATTATATATATTTGGTTTGCTATAGTTGGTACACTATAAACATGGGAAGCTATAACGGTGATTAACGCTTATCAATCAGGAACTATAGATGTTTAACCAGGAATGTTTATAAATTTCCGACATTACAAACCGCCTAACTTCAGGGGACTAATATCAGACATTAGTATTTTGATGACAACATTATATAACTTCAGTGGTAAAAGAACTCGACTTCTAGCGAAGGGCGAAGAACTCTGGGCTAACAAACTCCCCGTTAAGTAAATTGTATCTACATCAACTTGAAATAAATTCGCTCACCGTGAACCCTCTATAAGACATCCAAGAAGTTCCAGACCAGATAAAAGACTCAATATTATTTGTAAGTTTGTAAAACTTTTATACATAGATCATTATTTGTAATAACCGTGACTGTAAATTGTATTATTGTCTGTATATTAAAATATATTTGTATTGAAAAAGAAAGTGTGTTTGTCAATATTGTTGGTGTGGATCATAAACTTAACACATATCAACATTTATTTAATTTGTAAATTTAAATTATTATTTAACTCAGTTTCAGGCTATTTTAAATTGTAATACGTAACAAGATAACCCTAATTTTTTAACATTTATTTTCAACATATATGGAATCACCCAATTAACTGAGCTTAAATGTGTGCTGCTTATTTACATGATTCAAGGGCAAATGTATGTTCTGTATTTTATATATTCCTTTAGGTGAACATTTTATTTAAAAGAGTTATCAAATCCCCCCTCATACTTATTTAAACTTTGTCAATCCTGTGGAGGTAGTATCAGTAATGATTTCCCAGTCTATAATATCGTAATACTTTCAAAACGAGTTTTGATACTTGTGGTGGTCAGAGACAGATGGACCTTTGTGTGACTTTGTGCTTAACATCAAAACGACAAGAGAAACTACCACAAATATTATCTGTTAATTTTTGTGAGATAGCTACGTCTATATTGTCTCCTGCTTTTCAATAATTAAGTGCTTACAGTTCAAGTTTATTCATAAAGTGTGTGCCTGTTTGATTTCGCGCAAAGCTACACGAGGGGTATCTGCGCTATTCATCCCCAATATAGTGGTGTAAGACTAGAGGGATGGGAGTTAGTCATCATTAACCACCACCACAAACTCCTGGATTACTCTTTTACCAATAAATAATGGGATGACCACCAATTTATGACGCCCCAACAGCTGAAAGGCCAAACATATTTAGTGGGACGGGAAGTTGAACCCACGACTCTCAGATTGTGAGTCAGGCGCCCTCAACCTAACCATACCGGGCTATATTAATAAAGTCCACATCCAGAACTCTATTTTCAATAGCTATTTTTCTAATGTTTTATAAATTCGCCGTTAAGAAGGGAAAGATGAACTTGTCCACAAAAGATTCATATTCCGCTGAAAAAAGAACCTTACTGGACAAAATATCTTGGCTTTTGATAAAGTCATTTTTATTAAGAATTAAAAAAAAATAGTTGTAATTTGTTGGTGAGTGTGAGTTGTTTTAAGTATAAATTTCAATCACGAATAATCGACTTTTCGAATTGCCTTACCTTTAAAACAGTAAACTGTGCGATCATTTAGGCACGTTCTGTTCTGAGTAAGCCTTATTTTTGACGTGCACTCTCCGGCCATTACGTTTTCACGTAGTAAGGACTTAAAAATATTAACTAATAATTATTCTATATTAAATTTTAGAAATCAGGTAATCTCTGGGAAAGTGCGTTTTAGTTTCTTGCAAATGTTGCAAAATATCTAGTAATTTGCTAAGTTGTTAGATTACAAGGAACCCAAAAAAATAACTATCAAACAAGGTACAAAAAATCTTTCTTAATGAGCATATAAAAGTAAAGATGGTGAAATCATCATTTTAAACTTTGTTTAATACAAAGTGTAGTTCATTAGAATGTATTTTTAATTAAATAAAATGAAGATCTACATCTGTCGTTTCGCATGCTTCGAAAACTTTTCAGTGTCTACGGATATACCGTTACGTCCCAGAATCTTCCAACATTAAATTCAAAACAATTGAACATCAACCAGAGGAACAGTCGCATCTTCGAAATGACAACGCCCCCCAGTGGCTCAGCGGTATGTCTGCAGACTTACACGCTAAAATCCGGGTTTCGATACCCGTGGTTGGCAGAGCACAGATAGCCCATTGTGTAGCTTTGTGCTTAATTCTAAACAACAACAACAACAACAACAACAATCGAAATGACAATTAAGGTCAGACGCAATCAATCCAAATACTCCTTCCGTCTGTTTCAGCAATGAAGCGAAGAATCTCAAGAAGAGGCCAGTATAGTAATTCTGGAGTTACTTTCTGAACTGGCTATCAAAGCCTTGCATTCTCGCAGAAAACAACCATCTATTCCTTTCTTCAGTGAACATCAAATACAGAAGACAATTACATTTTCCTCAAGGCAAGGAACCTTGGTTGCTTTGGTAGTTTTAAGCGAAATCAGAACGGTCTAAGTGACCAACACTGAAAAAGATGTCGTTATTTCACACAAAAGAAATACATACATGTATTCAATTTCTCAAGGAATATGCTATTTCTTCTTGTTGTTTAGCACAAAGCTGCACAATGGGCTATTTGTACTGTGCCAACCACGATTATCGAAACCCGGTTTCTAGCGGTGTGAGTCCGCAGACATACCGCTGTACCACTGCGGGGTTTCAAAAAATATGAAAAAAGAAGTATCGTAAATTATCTTAATAGGACCAAAATTTCTAGACCCATTGATAATTCTGTACCAGATTACACTTACTAGATGTATTTTGGTAACGCAAAGGTATTCATCTCATTTCAGGTTTATTTTATAATCCGTCGTTCCGTTTGGACGTATGTTGTCTCTATGCACATGTCGATTTCCTGCATCTACTTATCTTTATATTTTCTTCAAAAAGATGCTAGTATTGTAGTTTTACATCACATTTCAACTGAATCCACTGATATGCGTTTTTGTTAACACCACCTAACTCTGGTACCAGCTTTATCTCATCCATTACTTTGTAAATTTCATTCAACGTATTTTTTATGAAAAATGCTTTATATACTGTCTTTCATGGACGAGCGTGGTTTAATAGTTAGCGTATCGGACTGTGAATATAAGGAGATTCATGAGAATTACAAAGCAATAAAGGCCTGGCATGGCGGAGCGCGTAAGGTGTGTGACTCGTAATCCGAGGGTCGCGGGTTCACGCCCGCATCGCACTAAACATGCTCGCCCTCACAGCCATGGGGGCGTATAAAGTTACGGTCAATCCCACTATTCGTTGGTAAAAGAGTAGCCGAAGAATTGGCGGTGGGTGGTGATGACTAGCTACGTTCCCTCTAGTCTTACACTGCTAAATTAGGGACGGCTAGCACAGATAGCCCTCGAGTAGCTTTGTGCGAAATTCCAAAACAAACAAACAAACAAACCAAAACATACAAAGCAATAAATGAGACAAAAATGTTTATCTCAAAGTCACGTGGTGCTTACAAAAACAAATTACTCATAGCTGTAAAATCATGGCTGTCACTGTAGTAGCGTCAGAAGAGTGGTCGTAAAATATCTCTATTCTGCTTGAGTAGCTCAAGAGTTGGTGGTATGTGTTTGTTGACTAGTTGGTACACTTTGTACACGGGTATTGATTAAGCTGAGAAATATATTGATGTTTTTTGTACATTGTAATATTCTTGCAAATATTTTTATCAAGAAAAAACCCGAACGTGTTTTTTAATATCCAATAACTGAAATTAATTACTAAATAAAAATTTGTATTAAGTTGTTGATTAATTTATTTAGCTTATGTGTTGTAATACGATAAAAGCAAAGTAAATATGCTTATTACAATTCTCTTTTTTGATATTTAATTTAAATAATTTATAATAATGACTGTAGAAGTAATTTCATTTTAGGCGCCACACAGTGGGAAAAAACATTTTTAATCGTGGAAAATTTCTGTGTTACACATGCTTGAAAAACTGACACGTCTCTTCCTTTATATAGATGTCTTTCGACTCTTTTTTGGTGAAATATTTGGGGTTTATAACGTATTTTTAGTTTTTAAATATATTTATATTCATAATTAGGTAATTTAGGTAATATTTTAATTCCACTGACAGGTAACAGTACGTTTAAATTGCTATTGATGAATATTTTCAGGATTTTGTTTTATTTGTTGGGTTGATTCTATATCAATAACGATAGCTTTCATGATTGAATTACTGTTAATAACAAATTTACTAAACCAATTTGCACTCCATGGATTCACTTAACACAGAATGACGATCGGATTCCATTCTACAGAGGAATTTTTGCAACATCAAATTTGATTCGTTTAAGTTTCCAGTTCATTTTACATTTTTAACCAATAAAAGTAAATAACGTTTCAACTGTTTTTTTCGCTGAGATTGGACATTTCATTTCACACTCCGGACCTGGCATGGTTAAGTGGTTATGGTGCTCAACTAATTGTCTGAGAGTCGTGGGTTCAAATCCCCATCAAACATACATGTCTTTTTGGCAGTGGAGGCGTTATAGTGTGACGGGTAATTCCACTATTCGTTGGTGAAAGAGCAGTCCAAGAGTTAGCGGGGGGATGGTGATGATGACTGGTTGGTTTCCCTGTAGTCTTACACTGCTAAATTAGAGACGGATAACGCATATAGTCCGCGTGTAGCTGTTCGCGAAATTCACAACTAACGAACAATCCGATAATATGTGTCGACGTAAATCTTCAGCAACTACACTTTGCGTATATTTGAATTAAAATAATGAAAAATTTATAAAGACACTGCACTGACTTTTTTATTGTTTTTGTTAAGCGCAGAGCTACACAATGGGCTGCCTGTGCTGTGCCCACCACGGTACTGAAACCCTATTTTTCAGTGTTATTAATATTTAGACGTGTCACCAAGGTACTTAGGGAAGGGAGTCTGCATTGAAAAGTCCTACTTTTTTAATATTAAATTTTCGTTATTTCCAAGTGTAGCCGGTTCAAAAATTTCGGCCCCCCAGTGGCTCAGCGGTACGTCTACGGACTTACACGCTAAAATCCGGGTTTCGATACCCGTGGTGGGCAGAGCACAGATAGCCCATTGTGCAGCTTTGTGCTTACTTCTAAACAACAACAAAAAATTTCGAGTCCATTCTGTCACATGAATTAGGCCTACCGCATTTTTTTTTTCCAATTGGAAGTTAAAATATGCGAGTTAATAAAATAAGCACTACAATACAAATATACAATTTATGCCTTAGTGATACGTTTTGTTCCTCGCAGAGTCACAGAAATAAACGAAACACATCAAAAGAAAAACGGAAGCAAAGTGCTTGACGATCAAAAAGAATGGAGCTAAGGGTATCCGTTATGCAATCACGTGAAAATTGCGTGTTCTTCATGACTATACATAAATCGCCCCTGTCTGGTATTTTGATGTAAATGGGAACGATTTATCTTTTCGTAATTATAAATAGGAATTACAAGACCAAACGAATTAATCAAAGTAGATAGTTATTTAGAACCTGGCTCTTATTATAAAACACAAAGAATGACTTATTGCTGCTATCGATTGGTGAAGTACGGATCTAACGTGACAACCATGAAAAATCAGAACATATTGTTCAAACAAACTAGAAACTTCATACACAGGCCTTGTTGACATAAAACCCTTTCAGTTTTAACAGAAGTAGGGCCACTTTCCTCGTTTTGCCATTACAAGCTCAGTTTTTTTTTATCAAAAGTAAAATGGTTTTAAAAGCTTTCATCGTGTTTCTGTAATATGGTCACGTCTTGTACTGATTGCAACCATATCTCAACATGACAATTTCTACCATTTCTCTTCTACTAAATGCGATTACAACCCCACAGGGAAAGCTTGCAAGAAATAAGCTAAAATAAAAGCACAACTCGTTTTCGAGTATTATTTCTGAGAACTAACTTAAATTAAAAATCTTTCAGTCATTTTTTTTTCTCTGGAGTTCTATAGATTGAAATTATATTGGAAATAACATTCTCTTAGGAAATACAAAATTAAATTGTACTAGCTCAGTATTAATACGATAATATGTTAAACGTATTGATCCTCATCAGTAGTCCCAGGTAGTTAAGACACTCAACTCATAATCTGAGGGTCGCGAGTTTGAATCCCCGTCACACCTAACATGCTCTCCCTTTAAGCCGTGGGGGCGCTATAGTGTGACGGTGAATCTCACTATTCGTTGGTGAAAGAGTAGCCTAAGGATTGGCGGTGGGTGGTGGGTGGTGATGACTAGTCGCCTTCCTTTAAGTCTTACACTGCTAAATTAGGAACGGCTAGCCCAGATAGCCCTCGTGTAGCTTCGAGCGAAATTCTAACAAATAAATTCATCAGTAAAGTCCTTTTGAGAATTTCAGTTTTATAGAACATCATGAAAAACCAACATTATCTAAGAACTTGAAAGTTCAAACAAAACTTTTGTTTGTAGTTAAGCTACTGACTATTTGTGTTATGTCAGTCACAGACATTGAAACCTGAATTTTAGCGATATACATCTTCGGATTTGACACTGAGCTACTTGGGAGGACCCAAACAAAAATGGAAAGTTCTCTTTGAATATTTCAGTAAAACTCATTTAGTTTAATAAAAAAAATTATAATTTAATGACATTTGAAAGCTTGTATACTAGAACACTTAAAATAACATCTATCGGTACGATCACAGGTGTATACCACTGTAGAAGCAGTAAAATGATGGGAGATGTATATCACTATAGAAGTAATAATATAATAAAAGGTGTATATCACTATAGGAACGGTAACATGATTTGAGTGTATATATCACTGTAGAAGCGGTAATGTGATAGGAGGTGTTTAAATGTAACATGCAAAATCATGGTCTAAAATGTTCCAAAGAAACTACTAGTAGTGGTTGTACATAATATTTAAGTTTTGTGATAGCATTAAAACCGAGGGCACGGATCTACTGAAGTTATTTAAGAGTTAAGAACTTTATCACACAAAGAGCTTTCCTCTCCTTCACTATCATTTGGTGCTTACACATGTAAAGGTCAGTGACCCCAGGATCATTCATAAAATGTACCGCTGCCACACCACAAGGCAAATGTTAAGTATTTTTATCTAGAATAATTGGTTAATAGTTTGATCACAAACTCACATATGTATACTTACTACCTAGTCTAGGAACACCAGGTTGAGATGTACTATATTAAATATTTACCTGGTCTAGAAACACCAGGTTGAGATGTACTATATTAAATATTTACCTGGTCTAGAAACACTAGGTTGAGATGTACTATATTAAACATTTACCTGGTCTAGAAACACCATGTTGAGATGTACTATATTAAACATTTACCTGGTCTAGAAACACTAGGTTGAGATGTACTATATTAAACATTTACCTGGTCTAGAAACACCAGGTTGAGATGTACTATATTAAACATTTACCTGGTCTAGAAACACCAGGTTGAGATGTACTATATTAAACATTTACCTGGTCTAGAAACACCAGGTTGAGATGTACTATATTAAACATTTACCTGGTCTAGAAACACCAGGTTGAGATGTACTATATTAAACATTTACCTGGTCTAGAAACACCAGGTTGAGATGTACTATATTAAACATTTACCTGGTCTAGAAACACCAGGTTGAGATGTACTATATTAAACATTTACCTGGTCTAGAAACACCAGGTTGAGATGTACTATATTAAACATTTACCTGGTCTAGAAACACCAGGTTGAGATGTACTATATTAAACATTTACCTGGTCTAGAAACACCAGGTTGAGATGTACTATATTAAACATTTACCTGGTCTAGAAACACCAGGTTGAGATGTACTATATTAAACATTTACCTGGTCTAGAAACACCAGGTTGAGATGTACTATATTAAACATTTACCTGGTCTAGAAACACTAGGTTGAGATGTACTGTATGAAATATTAAATGGTTCCATCATCACACTTTCAGCAATATCTCTATCAGCTTTCTGTCGTTTTTCCTCTACGTACTGGCGAAGTGTTATCCACAACATGACAGTGTACAGTTTCTAGTCAGAGAGAGACATATTAGTAAAAGAGAAAAATATATCAGTGTTAAAATGTGTAGCTCTCAATGTTATGGAAACTATTTGATTGAAAAATGAGAAATTATTGTATCACAGAAAATACACAAAGCTTCTCTGTCTTCATTATTATTGTTATTTCATTGTTCAAGATGTCACGATTCTTTTGTTTTTTGCTTTTATTTTCCCCTCAGTTGTTAAAAAGTAAAGAAAAATATCACTTTCTAGGGCTATCCTACACTTTTGTTTCAGCACATCCTATAAATCCATAGAATTGATCCAAATAAAAGACTGAAGCAAAAGACTTCATTAAAAACACAAATTATGTTTTTTCCCTGAGATGTATTGATGTTACAGGTTACTTAGTAGTGACGAATTAACTAACTTTGACAAGCAGAGGTTGATAGGACAGATTGTAGTATATAAAGGTTCTACCAGTCCAAAAAAGAAACAACTGATAAGAATATGTCAATTTGGAATTTTATCGGTCAAAAAAAAAAAGAAATAGCTGATAGGAATGTTAGCTTTGTAACATCATGAAATAAACTATGTTAAACAGAAGTTTTATAAAATAATAATTTTAGTTGAAGACTTTAAAGTCTTGTAAACCATTATTATTGAACACCAGTATTTAAACCAAAACTTGTTAAATAGTAGACTGCCTATATAAATAACATAATTATCCACTCTAACTGAGTGAAACGCCACTTGAGCAGTAAATTATGGGCGATAAAATACAAATCTGAAATGACATTTTTACACTTTCGCTGATTTTGAATCCAAAATCCGTAGATTAGGATAAATGTGGAAAAAAACAATTTCAGTTTTCGTAATTTAGTTTGTAATATTTCACGTTCCTCGGCATGTAAACCATAAATTTTATTATTATTATTGTCTGTTTTTGTTTGCAGTACATCGATCTATTGAGCCACAGTTTTCTTGTTTTATGTTTATTTTGATGTTTCATTTTGGTGAGGTTGCGTTTGTCATCTATGCTTATTGAATTGTTTGTGTATCATAGGAGCTAAACTCGAATTGAATAGCAAGGAGAATAAGAGAATAATTTTCATAAATTCAAATTTATAATCCTAAAATTAATACTTCTGTATACAATTTTTACCCCCAAGAACACAACAACTTATAATAAGACAATATGCAAATTAACTTACTTAAATCATTAGGTTATTAGCTTTATTTTCATATTTGTATGATTTTGAACAATCTGGAAAAGATATATCCAATTCATTTTTTATATGTTTTGAGCAAAACGTTCACGATTTTCTTTGGAATGTATACTTATTACAAAGCTATATAATTTAGCGGATCCTAAAGTAATTAAAAGTGAGGTACAATGGGCGAAGAAAAAGGTGGACACGATATCAGTGAAGTTAACGAAACTTGATTGTAATTTATCGTAAGGTTTACTTCTCTTTCTACGCATTTTTCATCCTTAATGAGTAATTCCAACAAGTATTAATACTTCGTTAGTTCAGGGTGGGGCTATAAAGAAAATTTTGCTGGGAACGTAGTGAAAAGAGATCGAAATTCTTGGCTCATGTCACCTTTTAAGAGAAATCAAATATCACATCCGTAAGATAAACTTATTATCTTAGCATCACTTTTCTTGCCTTATACTGTTACAGCACAAAGTGTTGTCACTTATTAAAAATCAATAAGCTCCAAATCGTCATGGAAACAATTATCTCAAGATTGTATTTGGAAATCTCATATTTCATCTTGATTACTCTCTTCGCCTTTTTCTGTGGCCAGTTTTCTTCCCTTCGTATAAGTGAACCAGACTCCCTAACCATGGTAATTGTGGTAAATGGGCGGGGAGAAAAACGTAACTTATCATAATTAAAAGAGTTGTCGAAAAATAAATCCAGCCACGAATTCGTTATCACAGTGTTCTACTAAAGCTCATTTAGTACCATGAGCTTACATCTCCTTGGAGAAAAACGAAGTTTAATGAGTATTTTATCTGCATGTTAAGTGGATACGAAGACTCACGCTAACAGAGTAAATGTTGAATTTGACCTTTATCCAATGCAAATATAACTTGATTTAAACATATAAGCGCTGCACAAAAGCTGTTTCCTATTCTTAAGAAATAAACATCACAGTCTGTATTAGTGATACATGTGTTGTTAATGTACGAAAATTAGGCATGTTTATAATGATAGAGCCCGGTATGGCCAGATGGTTAAGACACTCAACTCATAATTTGAGGATCGCGAGTTTGAATCCCCGTCTCACCATACATGCTCTCCCTTTCAACCGTAGGGGCGTTGTAATGTAAGGTCAATCTCAATATTCGTTGGTAAAAGAGTAGCCTAAGAGTTGGCGGTGAGTGGTGATAACTAGTTGCCTTCCCTCTAGTCTTACACTCCTAAATTAGGGACGGCTAACGCAGATAGTTCTCGTGTAGCTTTGCGCGAAATTCAAAATAAGCCAAATCATAATGATATTAATGTGCTTAGAAGCAGGGAAGACCTTATATCTTATTTTTTGCAGAATGCCCAGATTTTTGATAGAGCATCACCTATCACGTTATTAAAATTATTAATGCATATTGAAATAGACAGCCAAAACGAACTCTCAGGAAATACGTTTTTTTAATGTTTGAACTTTACGCGATGGAAATGTAATTATATTTGGATATTACCCCATCTCATGCCTAATTTTATTTCTGAGCACAGAAATTACGAGCTCACGGGAACTCAAATCAAACATATAAAAACCATAAAAATGCTCGTTATCCTTAAGATATCCTCACGTGTTCATAATGTTGTAAAATTTAATGGAATATTTACTTCTGTATGTCATACCTTAGCTTTTGTTTAACCATATTCTAAGGTTCTCGTTTATCATTTTATTTTTTCGTGAATTACCCTAATTTACTTTTCACCAGGTTATTGTGTCATAGAAAAAATGAAATTATCTTAGAGCCTTGGAGTGTCATTAAAAGTTCATTTTTTCTCTTTCGTTGCTAATGGTGAATATCAGTTACTTGTAAAAAAAACATTGGCTCTCTCAGTACATCACCATCTATTTAAAGAACGTGATCAAGTAATATCAGAGGTTGTAAAGAAACCTCTTCGCAAGAAAGTTTGTTAGAACATTAAGTTAAAACGTGAAAATCATTAATATGCTTCATATTTCTACTAGTGAGCCACTTACTGACAAGATTCAATATGAAAGATTATCCCTGCTTATCTCATGTTACAATACCTGACTAAAGTATACAAATATACGCTATTTTTATGAAACAGTCAGCAACAGTTTCTTGTTTGTCTGTACTGTAACTACAGCATAGCTGGAATTGATACATTGTGTTTTATGATACAGTTAACACCAGTTACTTGTTTGTCTGTACTGTAACTACAGAATAACTGGAAGTTTATCGAGTTGATTTATTGAATCAAGAAGGATACTAATTGTTTTCACCTTGAACATTCTTAAAAATATATTTTGATTATGTTTGAACACTAAATGTAAGATACACAGGAGTCTACAAACAGGACATGATTGAAATACTAAATATAAAGTATAAAAATAGAGCATATAAGTGGTTAGCAGAAAGTAAAACACATTACAAAACAACAACAAAAAGACAGTAACATGAAAATAACATTAGCTGGAAATTTCACCCTTGTAATTTAAACAATCATATCACTGAAATAATCTATTTTCGGGTAAAGTTGTCTCTAACTTTGAAGTAATGGACAAAAGGGTAGACAGCATTCACTGGCACTAGGACTTGTTTGGTTCTTTACACCAAAGAACGAAGACTGACTGTCATAGTTACAACACAGCCACTGCCCGGACTCTCGGATTGTAACTTTACACACTAACTGATGAAATAATAATCCGTTATAACAAGAAAAGCTACTTGTAGAGAAAAATATATATGTAAAAACGACTGGTATGGGTTGAGAAAAATTTTTATGCAGAGAAGCGAACAACGTTTCGACCTTTTTCGGTCATCGTCAGGTTCACAAAGAAAGAAAGAGGTAACCGATCTATATACAAAAAAAATTATCAACCCATACCAGCCGTTTTTACATATATATTTTACACACTAACTATTAGATCACGCTTGATCCAATAACATAAATAATTGGTGTATACTGTAATGCTAACTAAATTGAGGATTGAGCCAATTATTTTAATGTGTAGAAGTTGAAATACACCTTTTGGTTTTCAACATCAGACTTTTGACTTTATATTGAATATTGTCTTTAACTTGTTTTATTTGTTCTATAAGAATCCTATTAAGTGAAACCCATTGGGTATCGGTTCGTTTAGATATATGACAATATCAGTTGAGTTACTTTTGTTGTTATTTTTCGAGTTGTATAGGGAAACTTATCACCTTTTCTATGTCAGTAAGATCAACGTATACGGAGTTTACACGTATAATTCACTATGGAAAACGTCTATGTATGAGCTAGCTGAAGCTGTACAGGCTGTAAGAGCAGACATTATCAGAAGAGGAACGCAACGTGAGTCAGAGAAAAAAAATATCCAACAAATTATTTATGAATTATTTTATATTTGAGTTAAAAAGCTTCCATAGTTTGCATACGTAAAAATGCTGCTTCTTCCAAT
The DNA here is from genome assembly GCA_011833715.1 of Carcinoscorpius rotundicauda. NCBI lineage: Eukaryota > Metazoa > Arthropoda > Merostomata > Xiphosura > Limulidae > Carcinoscorpius > Carcinoscorpius rotundicauda. The sequence continues at coordinate 33,001,952 of CM022404.1, read as the reverse complement.
CAACTTGTTTTTATTTTTCCTTTGGTTACTTGTTAAGCTTTCAAATGATCCATAGTAATTTTTGTACGTGCCCCAGACGTTTAACATTGCAAGCATCACTAATGCATTTCTACTTTAAGCATTGGCCTGTTTTATCGTGACTTGAAAGCTAGGAAAATTGAAGGCTTTTTAAGTAAAACCTAAATCTATGCGAAGACTATTGTAAAAAAAACAAACAAGAACAACCAACAAACAATTTTCGTCGTATCATTAGTACTTTAACAATATTAATTTTTTGTTTACCTTCATTATTAATACAATTAGTTTGAAGTGTCGTTGTGATAGTAAGAAATATTAATATCAAACAAGGGATGAATATAATGAACTATAATGAATATAATGAAATATTTAATCCTTAGTTAAGTTTGAACAAAACTCTTAATCTTTTCGTCTTCCTCTTGTTAATAGGATTAACAATGCCGTGTATTCCATGAAACAACAAATAATGTATAATACTGAATTGCATTAAAATAACTTAAGAATTAAATTCTAGGTAAAATTAGACTCTCAACGTCGGTTTTAAGGCTAATGGACTGATGGTAGAGGGCTAACAACATTGGAGAAAAATAAACCTGAGGCTAGCTTGTTCAACCGAAATCTATCGCGATTTTTCTATTTCACATTTCATCCGATGGAAGAATGCGGGAAATAATCTTGGTTAATAAATTAATTTTCAAATGAAAACAGCACTCAGGACATGTAATTTAATTTATTTAAACATTTTTAAGTAATTAACACTAAAAGCATAGCTTTAAGATATATACCGAGTATAATTATTGTTATTTTAAGTAATTATTTTGGGTAATTAACCCTAAAAACATAACTTTAAGATATATGTCGAGTTTAATTATTATTGTTAGGTTTTTTAATCTATAGCCATTTTTAATTTTGGACTGACATACTCGACAGAAGACAGCCACGTTCGGCTGACGAAAAAAAATAATTTTCATTCTTAAAGAAAATCCACATACCCAAAGTGTGAAACATAGAAATTCAATAGACCTTGCCTTTTGAACTCTTTGACTCACAGTCCACGTGTTTTTATCACTGGGCCTTGTCTGGCTTGATGTGTAGATAATACAGCATATTATTCTAGTTTATACAGTAGTTATACGATTACTGCGGTGAACACCTTACTGGCCAAAATTTTCGAAATTTGATCTAGTTTGGAAATCCAACCTGAAACCCTATTTTTATTTTATAGTATTGTATAGTTGTTTTATCCTGTTTGTTTTTTTGGAATTTCGCAAAAAGCTACTCGAGGGCTATCTGTGCTAGCCGTTCCTAATTTAGCAGTGTAAGACTAGAGGGAAGGCAGCTAGTCATCACCACCCACCGCCAACTCTTTGGCTACTCTTTTACCAACGAAAAGTGGGACTGACCGTCACATTATAATGCCCCTACGGCTGGGAGGGCGAGCATGTTTGGCGAGACTCTAAAATTACGAAGCGCACGCCTTAACGCGCTTGGCCATGCCAGACCCTTGTTTTATCCAATGTTGCAAATATCTACAATTCCGTTAAAAGTTTAGGCCTTTTCCAATTCTTTGCTTTTGTTTTTAAATTTCGCGTAAAGCTACACGAAAGCTATCTGCGCTAACCGTCCCTAATTTAGCAGTGTAAGACTAAAAGGAAGGCAACTAGTCATCATCACCCACCGCCAACTTTTGGGTTACGCTTTTATCAACGAATTGGGATTCACCGTTACATTATAACGCCCTTACGGCTGAGAGGGTGAGCATATTTGGTGTGACTGGGATGTGAACCCGCGATCCTCAGATTACGAGTGGAACGTCTTAACCAACCTGGCCATACCGGGCCCTTTTCTGATTTAACTAACATTTTGGAAGTGAGCATATAACATTCCTTACCAGCGATACTGTTAGCAAAGTTTTGTATTGTTACAAGTTTGAATCGAACATGTCTAAACTACTCGAGTTACAAAACTAGTATATATAGTAGTCTAATACGAAAAAATGATGTAAAGAAAGCTAAATCTGTAGGTTATTATGTATCTATATCACCAATATACTCAAACAATGATGACAAAGTCAAGATGTATGTGTTGAGAATACATTATATATATTTATTGTGAAAGGTAAGTCTGCAAGGAGCTAACAAAGTTGTATAAACATTCAAAGTATTAGATAAGATCTATCACTCTATAACTTCAGCTACATCATTCCAAATATTTTAAGAACAGAAGAGAATTGATAAACATATTAGAAAATTTATGATTACTACTAAACGAAAAGCTGAAAGTTGACGTGATAGCCGAAATAAAGTATATTTTATGATAACTTAAAGAATAATATTTTGTTCTATTCAGATGACTCCTAAAAATCAGTTAAAAACCGGAAACTGTTATTCCTGTTCCTGGTAACCTCCTGAACAAATCCATGTGTTCCTCGTGCTTTAGATTTAAAAAAAAACAAAAAACAAGTAAATTTGTTACCAGACATGCCAACTGAACACAGGTTAACAACTAACTGCAGGTTAATTTTCAAGTCATGCACGTGTTCCAATATTTACTTATATTAACAAAAGTTGATATTTTAACAAGAATCACATTTTGAGGGTTATTATGAAAGTGGTAAGCTATTAAAAACAAACGCGGTTTAAATGTTCTGTTGGATTTTTTTTCATTAAGTAAATCGCATACACTTACAGATCTAGACTTATAGGAGAACTTACTTGGCAGACATAGCGTTATGCCATTGAGATGGGCACTGAAAGAAGCAAAAGTTATATATTAAGTAAATTCAGCTCATAACTTTATTTACAGTAATGAATAATTCATAAGAAAATATAGATGTTGTAAAAAGCCATTGAAACTAGTATATTCAAATATCGTTGCGTTGAATATATCTCTACCAAGTTAAGTGCTCACTGTATCATTACTGAGTTAAGTGCAAATATATATTTGCTAAATTTTCCACGTTTTAATAATATAAAATGTAGGCACTTACTGAGGGAAGAATGATAAGATTGTAATCGTAGTGGGAACTTTTAGCTGAGTGATATATATTTCTTGTGCTAAGTGTATATCATTGCCAAAGAAAGTAAACAAAATTTAACTCATTAGAACATTTCTAGGATATTTTACACATTTCATTAACTAATTTACTCGTTGGCATTAGTGTAACTCAATAGAGCAGATTCATACTATCCACATATAGTCTTTATTACTGTATTTAGAACTACTGAACAAAAAAATACGATTTAACAATGTCTAAATGCTCTAATATTATAATCAATTAAGTGTTATACCAGTTCAACAAAGTGTGAGAAAATAACTACGCTATAACAATACCAAATTTAATACTATCGTTTCTTCATCGAATAGTTAAATAATTAGGAAAACTGTGAAAAAAAACTACGTTATAATATCTTAGTGTATTAGTATCAGTTCTTACACTGAATAGTAGATGAACAAGGGGAACCGTAAACGATAACTACTTTCTAACAATATTTAGCCCCCCAGTGGCTCAGCGGTATGTCAGCGGATTTGTTTGTTTGTTTGTGTTGGAATTTCGCACAAAGCTATTCGAGGGTTTTCTGTGCTAGCCATCCCTAATTTAGCAGTGTAAGACTAGAGGGAAGGCAGCTAGTCATCACCACCCACCGTCAACTCTTGCGCTACTCTTTTACCAACGAATAGTGGGATTGACCGTCACATTATAACGCCCCCACGGCTGGGAGGGCGAGCATGTTTGGCACGATTCGGGCGCGAACCCGCGACCCTCAGATTACGAAGCGCACGCCTTAACGCGCTAGGCCATGCCGTGCCCATCTGCAGACTTACAACGCTAAAAACTGGGTTTCAATACCCGTGGTGGGCAGAGCACAGTAGCCCATTGTGCAACTTTGCGCTTAATCCAAAACAACAACAACAATATTTACGTGCTTGAACATCATTTCTTCATCGAATAGTAGAGTAAATAAGAGAAATATAAAATATAAGTGCGTTATAACAATATCTAACTGCACTATTATTGTTTTATAATAGAATAACAGAACATTTAGGGAACTGTGAACAATAACTATGATTAATACTTTAGTATTGTTTCTTCATTGAATAGCAAAGCAACTATGAAAAATGTAAACAATAACTAAGTTATTGTAATATCTAAATACTTCAGAGGAATGTTTTCAACGTTCAAAGAATTTCAATTTAGATTTTGAGATATAATTTAAACCTTTTATAGGGTAGTTAATGTCAGATTAAATCTTGTTTTTGAGCTTCGTTTTTGCTATGGTTGTTGCATAATTCCACGTGATTGCTCGTCACTTCAATACAAGTCATTAGGATGTTCTTTTCGAACAATGAAGATATAAGATACTTGTATGTGACACGTTCAATAAAGACATGCCAGGTAAGTGTGATCAACTTAGTTTAGCTGTATACCTTAGTATCATCGGTATCTTAAACACTGAATAAAACAATAAATTTCACAGCGTGTTGTGTACAGTTTTGGGCTTGGTGTTGAAGCAAAGAGTTTCGGTCATTCGACTCATACAAAAAGTAATTTCCAATTAATTATTTATATTTTTTTACAAATTTACTAGTAAACAATAACAATCAAATAGTATCTTTAAATTGTGAGAGAGAACGAAATTATAATTGTATAAGTTAGGAAACTTATATTTATTTAGTATCTATGCTTATTTTAGTTTAATATATACAAAGAAATGCGTGTAACTTGTATTATTAAATGTGCATTGCGAAAGTTTCGCCTGTCCTCTAAATGTGTATAAGATTTTGGAGCGTGAGAATGAACAATATATATATTTACGTAAATACTAGTATTGTCGAGCCGAGTGAGTTTTCTAGAACTTCGCCTTAAAATTTAAAAATCGCAACACGTGGAGAGACAAAATGATATTGTTGGTCTGCTGCGGTCAGCATACTGTAAATCTCGGAAGCTATAATTGTGATAAACGCTTAATAGTAGGAAAACTACAGATATTTTACCAGGGTCGTTTATAGATTTAGAACATTACAAACCGTTTAACGTTCAAGATAATTAACTTCTGACGTTAGTATTTCTATAAGTACATTAGATATTGCTTTCAGTGAAAAACTTACGGGTGCTTCAAGCCGTTAAGAAGATTGTATTTGTTTGTCAATATAGAATTAATTCGCTCTTCGTGAATTGTCGTAAAATATTCAGTTACAGACCAGATAATAAACTCAATATTGTTTGTGAGTTTGTAAAACTCTTGTATATAAATCATTATTTATTATAATTATCATTGTAAATTGTGTTGTTGTTTGTATATTAAAATATATTTCTGTTAAGAAGAAAAATCCTGAGTATTAATCTTGTTGGCAAATATAATAAATTTAATACATATCAATGTTCAATTAACTTATAGATTAAAATTTCAGACTATTTGAAATTGTAAGATGTAACATAATAAATCAGAGACTCGTCCGAGACAAATGAGAGTACGTAAAATAATTAACGAAAGAATAAAAACCCCAAGATCATTTTTGAACATATTATCTAATGAGATATTTTTTTTTAATGTCTTTGAAGTAAAAATAAATTTAGTTTTCAGCGACCGGCAGGATATTCTACTTGAAAAGTATATTTAATTCTAATTTTGTTTTTCTATTTTTTTTGTTTTTTTTTACAAACTACATAGAATGATAGAAAACAATCTTTGAAATGTTAGGAGAATTAAAGTTCTACATTTCTTTTTACTGTTTCATATCTTTATTTTCCTCAATTGTTAGATAAGCTTAAAGTTTTAAGTTTGAGTTCGTCATTGAATATTTTTAGTCTAGCTGCTCGACTAATACAAGAATTTAATTTCCTGGAAGTAAAGGATCATTAACACAAAGCAACACCCTTTTCATGTCCGAAAGTTTTCATCTGAGTAGAGATGAACGATGGAAGAGATCCGGTCCGTGGAAGATTTATGCTGTCTCATGAATGTAACTTTGTAGTTCATCCTTACGTGTATTTTAAAGAATGTGGCTACAATTTATCACAAAATGTTCGCAAATATGTATAAACTCTAATGTGTTTTTTATTTTTCATTTAAAAACATGTTACATTTGTAATGCAGTTCATGCTATATAAAAATAAATTAATTTTTTGTATGATTGCATATTTAACGCCTACTTGACCGAACTAATATATGCAATAACAACAATATTTGCGTTTGAAAATAATTTATCTTACATTTCAATTCAGAAACGAAATGCGTTTTTATTTTCTGTTATGACTAAGTACAAAATAATTATTTTCCTATATATATATATGTTATGATTTTTAATACTGAGAGAATCCTGCGAGCTAATAATTAAATTGTTTCAATCGATTGAAGAGACCATTCACAGAAAAGATAAATTATCTATATTTATTAAAATTACGATTAAGTTAGTATCAACCACGGATGAAGGAATTAGATAGTTTTAAAACTACTGCCTTTCATTAATTGCGTCTATGGAAGAGAGAAACCGGTAACTGTAAGTGTTATAATAATGCGCACATCTCACTCTATAGTTGATTCGTTAATTTATTTACAGATAACTACAAAATGAAATTAAACTGATATAATAAACCGAAATACAGATTTTAGTTCCTGACAAGAAAAACTGAACAACTGCCTGTTTAAGAAAACGAAACATGCTCAAACACGAAAACGACAACGATCGGTTTGTTTACAATACAATATGAATCATTCATGATGACGAGAAACCCGGATGAAGTAAAAATGGGGGCCTGGCATGGCCAGGTGGGTTAAGAAGTTCGACTCGTAATTTGAGGGTCGAGGGTTCGAGTCCCCGTCGCACCAGACATGCTTGTCCTTTCAGCCGTGAGGGTGTTATAATGTAACGGTCAATACCACTATTCATTGGTAAAAGAGTAGCCCAAGAGTTCGCGGTGGGTGGTGACGACTAGTTGCTTTTCCTCTAGTCTTACACTGTTAAATTAAGGATTCTAAATACAGTTGGTATTGGTGTTAAAACTATACTTGAAAGATCTTTGTTAACCTGAAGATGATCTAAGAAGGTTCAAACTTTGTTCTGCACTTTATTTTACTAAAACTTTTAATACCTATACCAGCTTTCTTTAGAATATATAGTATCAATCAGTTTACCAGTGCTGTATTTTTAAGTGAATCCGTGTGATATATCTATGAACATTAAATATCAAGCTTTTCCTTTCAAACAAAAATTTAAAAACATGACAGAACTTTCTTATTTTATCTGGTGTACATCGGCAGTGAAGAATAGAGAAAGATAAATATTTAATGAAAGTAAGTCGTACTCGCAAATTATATGATCAATCAAACGTATGATTTATTATTGGAGACTGCATGCCGTCATCTACTTCCGCAAACTTCCCTGAGTAGTCCGGAATCACAAAGGTCTATTAATGATACATTAATTGGCTTGACAAGTGCATGTTATAAATGACTCACCTTGACTTCAAGGTATTGTTCGTTCTTTATGTAAATATATGTGTGAATGACACATAACTAATAGCCTTGTCACACTGTAGGTACACCTGTTGACCAACATTATCGTACAAATATATATCTAGAAAAACTCTAAGAACGGGTATTAATACATTTTCGATGTTTTGTTTGTTTGGAAGTTAAGTACAATGGACTATCCATCCTCTACCCAACTTGGGTGTTGTATTCTGTTTCTAGTAGTATGAGTCCGCAGACATGCAACTGGAATGTGGAGCACTGGTTTTGAGTCAGGTATTAGATTCCATGAACTATTAACCACAGGTCATTCGTTAATAAAATTTACTTTACTAAAGTTTGGTATGTTTTACCTTTGACGAAAACTCTATATATTCTCATAATGGTTAAAACATATTTTTCGGCATTGCTTTCTGTACGCGTTGTTATAGTAGGATGAAATAATCCGTATAGATATGAGTGTAAAATGACATTTTATATACTTATATACATCACGTATCCTATTCCAAATCCTAATTTTAATAGTCTACTGTTGATTTGCTCGTATCTTTTAACATTGTTGATCGGATTTGTTTCAACATTATAACTTCAAGAATGTTTACTATATTATCTTAATGTGGTCTATAACTTTTCGACTCGTGTGTTAATCAATGTTCGAGCAACTGAGGACAGTGTTTCAATTTAGTTTAACTGGATTAGCGAACTTAGGTTATAGATAACTCTGGAAAAGCTGTAATAGCTGTGATTTTATTCAGATTAATAGAGAGGACTCATTTTAATTGCATACAACGAAATATTAAATCATTAATAACTTTCTTTGTATATTGCCTAATTTATCATTATTTTTAATTTATTATTTGTATGCATATTTTCACATGAGAAAGAGGTACAGTAAAAAATGTTATAGATTTTCCTGGGCTGTCCGAAAGGAGCACAGAAATAACATCATTGAATGGTGCAGTTATTTGGATTAGGTCTATATCCAAATTGAAATTAAATGTTGTCACTTTACCTGTTAATTAAACTATAAACAAAAAACCTAAATGTTACAGAACATGCAGAAAATTATACGAAAATCCATATTTTTTGCCATTTTTTAGGATCTCTATTTGCACAAGCAGTAGAATAACTTATGTATGAGTCTGGTCCCCACGAAGGAGAGCAGTAACTGTGAGACCGCAGACAAACTTCTGTGTCACTGGTTGTCTCGCGCGTTGTTTGTTTGTTTTTGAATTTCGCACAAAGCTACTCGAGGGCTATCTGCGCTAGTCGTCTCTAATTTAGCAGTGTAAGACTAGAGGGAAGGCAGCTAGTCATCACCACTCACCGCCAACTCTTTGGCTACTGCGACCCTCAAATTACAAGTCGCACGCCTTAACACGCTTAATTATGCCGGGCCCCTCGCGCGTTGTACTAGGAATTTACTTTTTAAGTGACTTAATACGTTGTGAAATTATAGTTGTCGTTTAATTCTGTAACAAAGGCGAAATCCTTTGAAAATCTATCCTTATGTTAAGAACACGTTTTATTATCTGTATGACGGGTGCTCATAGATATCTTATTACAGTATATTTCATTCTAGATAATAATAAAGTTAAAATTTTTGTATTTTATTCTTCTTTTAATAGTGCATAACTTGAAGACACTTTTTACAAGTTTTCTGGAAAATTTATATTTGTAAGTAAATATAATGATCTATTTTTGTGTGGGCGATTGGATGGTGATTTTGATGTTCTGGTAATGTGGTTCTGGTTTGCCGTAGATGATGAGTTGTCGATTGAACGGAAAGATTGAGGGCTTATAATAAGGGCTAATATTAAATGCTTCCTCTTTATAATGGACATGTATGCTTGTGCTTATTTGGGATTAATAATAAAAAACATATGCGCGACTTCGTGTAAACTAGTCTTATAAACTCTTGTATTTGTTGAGGTAACAAGTTATCAGATTTAGCTTTTAAAAAACGCTTATTACTCAAATACATTATTTATAGATTAATAGATACCTACAGCAGTGCTACAGAAATTATCGTTGTCCCACTCGGGACTGGAACCTTGGTATAGTTTAAAAGAAGAGATCTAATTAGCTTTGGAGATACAAGGCTAGAGTATGATGAGGTATAGAGAGATGACTGGTTTTCTTCTGTTTAAAATACAATCAAATTGAGTGTTATATTTATAATGTTGACAATAACACTGAATAACTGTTAGTGTCAATACAAGATATTAAATAATATTAACAATAACACTGAATAACTGTTGGTGTCAATACAAGATATTAAATAATGTTGACAATAACACTGAATAACTGTCGGTGTCAATACAAGATATTATTCCCTTTGAATAGCAGTAAAGACATATCATGGAAAATATACATACTCCAACAGTTCACTTTTTTCACACCGTCTTGATTAACACTGGCGACTTTTGTTTACTTCGATTTCTCTACACAAAAGACATAAATTAACATTTGTTTTTACGTCGTTCCTATCTTTTTGCCAAGTCAAATTTAAAGACTGAAGTGCTGAAAAAAATATTACGAAGAATTTCATTCTCACCGAAAAGTTCAAGAGCCATTCATTTTGTTCAACTTAATCTGCTGTTGTGCATAATTAACTTCTTCATCAAAGTGCCTGTACTACGTGTTAACGGAACCATGTAATTTATACAGTGTCCCTGTAAGGTGTTTTCAGATTAGGTGGATTTACTTCGAGGGTATAAAAAGTAAAAGAGGATTAAACTTTTAAAAAAACGAAACAAAAAACATTAAAGTGAAAAGAAAGACTCACTTAACTGGTAGACAATCAGAGAGAGACTCACTTAACTGGTAGACAATCAAAGAGAGACTCACTTAACTGGTAGACAATCAGAGAGAGACTCACTTAACTGGTAGACAATCAGAGAGAGACTCACTTAACTGGTAGACAATCAGAGAGAGACTCACTTAACTGGTAGACAATCAGAGAAACCACAGAATTTATTTATTTCTTTCTAAACAAGCAATTCTTTGTAGACGTGAGAGAAAGGAAGGTTTCCTTCTTACACATGAACACATGGATATACAAATAATGATTTATTGTTATGCTAATGATAAATGTATCCATAATACTAAAGAAATGGATTTAAAGAAAATAAATGAAAGCAATTACATGTTTATTGTTTGGGTGTGTTTTCTTATAGCAAAGCCACGTCAGGCTATCTGCTCAGCCCATTGAGAGGAATTGAACCGCTGATTTTAGCGTTGTAAATCCGAAGACATACCGTTGTATGGGGGCGTTGTTTGGGTATTGCACAGTAGTATCGGATAATTTAAATAGGATTTTTCACTTGAAAACTCTGAGAGATTCTTATTGTACTAACTTACGTCTAATACATAAAGATAAGGGGGCATGTTCCTCCATTTTTTCCCGTTAGTATTCTTACATAGTTATTAACAAGATGAGAGTTATTGAAGATAAGATTCCATACATAGAAATATACATTTCAGATTTTTTGCCTTTTCGTAAAATTTTCAAATTTATTTAAGTGCCCTCTTGCAACTCATTTTATTTGCTAATTATTAGTTTACCTTTTTTTTAGAAAAGTACTTTAATAAATACATACATTTGTAGAGCTGTATATTTAAAGTTTTCTAAGAATATTTTGATGTCATAAATATTTTAAAGTTTATTCATTGAACATAACCTTCACATGTTTCACCAACTGGTGGATAGTTTTCTGACTTAAAAAAAATCAGCCAACGTGTTATTCAGCTTAAATCTCATTCTAGTCAATCACTTGATGGAATAACGGGAAATTTACGGATTTAGAACGCTAAGATTCATGGTTCGATTTTTCTTAATAGACACAGCAGAGTCACTGCATATCCAGATTATTAGGACGCTCGACTCGTAATCTGAAGGTCGCGAATTCGATTCTCCTTCACACCAAACACGCTCGCCCTTTTAGCCGTGGGGTGTTATGATGTTACAGTATATTCCGATTTTCGTTGGTAAAAGAATAGCCTTAGAGTTGATGGTGTGTGGTGATGAAAAGCTGTCTTTCCTTTAGCTTTACACTGCTAAATTAGGGTCGGCTAGCGCAGATAGCCATTGTGTAGCTTTGTGAGAAATTCCGAAAGAAACAAACTGTACTTTTTATCCCCAAATCTGAACTGAAAGATTAAAAGAAAGGCAACTAGTCAATAAAACACGCCGCCATCTCTTGAGCTACTGAAATAGAATAGAGAGATTTTACCCCCACTTTTCTAAAGTAAATAAAGTGAGAGCCACGACTGGCTAACTGTCTTCCCTCTAAATCCGGGACGGCTAGCACAGATAACCTTCATGTAGCTTTGTGCGAAATTCAAAACAAACAAACAATAATTAAATATAAGATAATGGCATTAATAATTATAAAGCTTTACCTAGGATAAATGCTTATCTATTATTGTTTTACTTTTATTTCACTGGGATGGGCTTTCCTTAGTTCTTTGTATCCTTAACTGCGCCTGCGGAAGGTCCGAGGTTCTTTAACGCCCCCTCCCACAGCTTAATACACTGTGTACTTTCAGCTGTAGGCTTAACAAAGTGACAGGCACAGATTAAAAGTATTCTCACAGGCAGTTATTTTTACTCCAGAGTTCATGACTTTCCGGTCAGTAATTCAAAACTAGTGATGGCTATGCCTGAAATTTGCCGTTTAGTTCATGTGTTGAAAGGTTTGTTCTTTATGATTAAATGACAAAAATTACAGACACGAAACATACAACATGTCTTTTACTGTTAACCTTTTCAGTTTTTTTATTGTGAGCTCTGTGTGTATTATCAAAATCGTTTACATGGGCAACAAAAACTCATTAAAAATTAAAATGAAATTGGGGATAATTTATTTTATCTACCGTGAAAAGTAGTTATATCAGATACATTTACTGAAACATTTGTAGATAAGAAATTTGAAGTTATTTTTGTTTGTAGTTAAGCGTGAAACTATTACAATTAGCTATCTATGCTGTTTCCACAACGGGTATCAAAACCCGGGTTTTTAGAGTTATAACCATTTCGGTTTACCACTGAGCCACTAGGGGGTGGGGAATTCTTAAAAATCAGCAGATTGAAAATGTTATCAATCATGTTGTTTCGCGCCATTTCCTGCTCGAGACGTTTTAATACTTCTTGCTCATGTTTCAGTTTACACCTATGGGTCTTACATGTTGTTCCATTTAGTTTTCTGCTAGTTCTAAACAATCTAAGTATTTGAAAAATATTTTAGGACAATCGTTTTTTTTTTCAACCTTAGGTAAAAAAATCATGACTGGGAAGCTACGTTGTAGATTATTGAAGTTAATTGTCTATGACAAAATTCTCTGAAGTATGTCATGCAGAAAATTACCCGAAATTCACACTGGCTGGATATCTTTGCTTAAAAATTAATCAATGCTCATTGAAGAATAATGGTTAAATTGCTAAAAGCATTTTTACATTGTCTGCATTTTTAATGTGCCAAAGAGTATCTTGGATAAGATTACTTCCCAAGTGGCTTCTTCTTATTTATTTTTTTTGTGGTAAAATTCCAAGATAAAAGTATATTTGCTTAACTTAGTTCTACATAGCAAAGTGTATTTCATGCCAATAAAAATGTTGTAACTGAAACCGCTAGGTGGACTTGCGTGTGTCCTTTGAAATATCATTAAAACACATTTCGTTATCTCTAAATTAAGATAATTTAACCAAAATTGATTTAAATAAGAAACAAAACCCCAAAAAATCTACTATTGAATTACCAGTTTTAATAGAAATGTTATTAGCTTAGATATTTTTCTTTAGCCTTTAAAAAAATTCTTTGTTTCTTTTTCATGTTTCTTTTTCTTTTTTTAATTTCAGTCAGCGTAACCATTGAATGTGTGATAAGCAGGAACTCTGCTTTGATTTTATAAATCTAAGATAATAAAAATAACAATTTCCAAATTTAAATAGAAGTAAATAACTAAAAAAGTTAATCAAAAACAAGTTTTTTTATATGCAAAAACGGCTCTTTTGGGTTGAGAAAATATTTCAAATAGAAGAGCGAAGTTTTGAAACATGCGAACGATTTCTTTCTATTCCTGCTTCGCTTTAGTTGATGATCAAAATATTTGCTTTGCTGAGTTAACATAAGTAAGGAATAACCACATTAAAATCGTGAGGCCTTACAATAGATGAATACTGTACAGGGTGGCCTGTAAGTCCCTACCCATCCATATGTTATTATGTTATATTCAGTAATACTAATGATGAGTTGAAGGCAGCTGTTACCGCGGCATTCAGAACAATAACCCCTGCTATGTTGAGGAAAATGTCTCACAGAACATGGCGTCGCATAGTATTATGCAGCGAGAATGAGGGACAACACACAGGTACACTGGATACATAACATATATGAATGGGTAGAGACTTACGGGCCACCCTGTAGTATGACTGAAACTATGAAGTAGAATGTTGTAGTACAGGTAAAATAAAACCATCAGATTATTGTATTAGTATATCGTAACACACGTTAGGTAATATCGTTTCTGACATTCTGTAGAATAATACTGTAAGTAACAAGGTATTCTGTTACATTGTTTATAGAAGGATGCTATACATCACATAGCACTGTTTTCAAGTTATTTTATTGAAAAGCCATAAGGATGGTTAAATTGTATATTTATCAAATGTTGGTAACAGAATGTCATTCCTTTTGACCCTTCGTACTAGAAAGCCGTAGTACAAGTAAAAATCACAAGTCTATCAAATGTAAGAAACAAATAACTCCTCTCAAAGTTGCCCCCCAGTGGCTCAGCGGTATGTCTGCGGACTTACACGCTAAAATCCGGGTTTCGATACCCGTGGTGGGCAGAGCACAGATAGCCCATTGTGTAGCTTTGTGCTTAATTCAAAACAACAACCTCTCAAAGTTTTCTAGTTGAACAGACATAACCCAAGGAAAGTAACACCTTTATTAACACGCAACATCCTGAAGTCAGAGGTAAATAGTGATTTCTAAGGTCTTATTTCATCAAAGGATAAAACATTTTCATTAACGTTTTCATTAACTCCTAATAGCAGGATGTCATAATACGGTTGAAGCAATTAATTATCTGAACGCCTGAAAGCGGGAGTTTATAATTCAGATAAAAGATTACCTCTAGTAACTTCTTCTACGAAATTTTATATTAAAAAAATAAAAAATATATTACGTTACGAATCAGCATTAAAGAAGACAATAGGTTCATTCGTGACATCTAGAACTTCATATCTGATTGCTGTTTTTAAAGTGAAGACATTGTGATTTTTATATAGATAACAATCGATGATTTTCAGTAATTCATTTTCTGGTGATGTTAAAGGTAGTATTATATCGATTTTTTTATTTGTTAGTTTGATTAAGTACAACAAAATAAAATATATTTCTAATAAAAGTACAATTTCGAACATTTACTTAATAACAAACATTTTTCTTCACAACGTATTTTATTGAGTTTTGAAAATCATTTACTGACTACAAAGTACGCGGATACTTTGTGTTTTGTTGCATTATTTTGTACCAGTGGGGTATTCGTATCTTGGACGGATCTCATGTAAATTCATGATGAATGAAAGGTTATCTTAGGACATGTTTATATGTAATTTAAAAAAACAAAACACCCATAAAATTAGCAAAACACAAAATGTGAATCCGTAAATTTGAATGTATCTCTTCATGAATCCAACAAACCTTCATGCCAACTTTGGTGAAGATCCATCAATAGAGGCGAATTAGTGGTAAAAAACCCACAAAATGCAAAATTAAGAAGTTGAACCTCTATATTAATTTTGGTGAAGATCTATTCACTCTCTGCGAAGTATGTACATGGACATACAACAGACGGTACTATTATATTTATATGGATGGCACTAGTGCATTAGATCTAAATGTGATGTGTTCATGACATCATATCTGTACCATGATAATGGAGAAAAATAAAGTTCTTTGTGACAGAAAACGGAGGCGAAACAGAAAAGTCGTAATCCCTGTTGTAAATATACATGCATACAGGATAAAAACTTCGCGAAGTTCAGGGTTGCACATCATGCAATAAAAACGTTTTCTCAGTATCATTTAAGCGAGAGTTCCATTACATTATGATAGTAAATTACATTAAAAGTATCGAAAGCACAATTTATTCCATCATCCCATAAGGTAGAGTTGGATATTTATTTACAGTATTCTTTAATTCTTTCACTTTGTAAAATGAAAAACTTACATTCTGACTGAATTTTGCAGCAAAATTCAAAATCAATGTATTTGAAAAAATCGATGGCAATTTTATTGAACATACTGTTCGATAACCCAAGGTCAAAGGTCACACGAGAACAGAAATACCGAGAAGCAACCACGTAATCGAGATGGAGGTCTGGCTCAAAGCTGAGTATTCATTTAACCACTAATTAAAAGACTTCTTTATTAATTCTGGTGTACCACAACAAACGAGTATAATCAGAGACGTTGTAAATTCAAGCAGGGACGGAAAGAGTGAGATAATTAGGAGAAATTACAGAAAGAAGAGACGTTGTGGAGAGGAGAACAAGGAAGAAGTTTTATAGATCCCGTTTCCAAGCATCAGTTAATAGTCATTGATGCAGTGAACATACAACATAAAGGAACACGGTTTCGATTAAACGATCACCCTCCTGATTCTTCTTTCAATGAATTGATGGGCTAGCTTAGAGCCTATTTATGGCAGAAACCAGTCGTGGCATTTGGCGAAATTGCTCCATTCACGCGCTTTTGTTAGCAAGTGTTCTTCTTATTTTCGGTTCTTTGTCTCTGAATACCCCCCTCCCCTTCAACCTCATTCTATTCCAAGAATCCCGAACAATCAGAAAATGTTGTTTCGCTTTATTTTTTTTCATCTTTAAACGGTTAAAAAAATCAATTTATTTTTTAGACTTATCGATTCAATCATTCAAAGTTATCTAAGACCCCAGTGTGTATTCCTGAGGAGAAAAAAATAGCAACTTAGGACTAAGTCATCCAAACTAGATTTTTTCATCGATGAGGAATGATCGGAACGCACATTAATAGTTATCAAAGTTTGTTGTTATGTAAAAAAGATACAAGCTGTATGAGCTAATATTACTATTTATGGAAGACCAATGAAGAATAAAGCAGAAACATATTTCAAAACTGATTCACGATGCCAAAAATAAAAGCAACAATTTTGAAACACGTATAAAACCTATGAGTGATAACCGTCCGGGTTCATGCTACGATTTGTTTCACACACGTGCAAGTACATCCAAAGATTCAACACTAATGAATTAAGAACACCATAATATGTATTTGTTTGTTAGTAACTTAAACACGATGAATTTTATTAGTATCTCTGTCTACTTTTAACATCACCCATGAGAGCCTAAAACTCGTTGTATCAGGCATTCTATAAATAACGAAAGCATCTATCAGTAAGTCTATTAACTGCCGATTTGTCAAGGAAAAAATCTAAAATCTATATAATTTGAGCTAAGCCTAAGTTTTATTAAAAAAACGATTTATGAAGTCTTTGGGTTTGATTTAAGGCAGACGTTTACAGACAGTTTGATGAAAAACAATTACTTAATAAGATAGTTTAACAACATTTCTCCCGAAGAAAGGCCTCATCTACACTGAACTCCTGGAGAATCATGTGTGGAAAATAACGCACAATGTCGATCTCTCGATCGGCAGAGGCTTTTAAATAGGGCAACAAGCAGTTTTCTGTGATAATGATACTAAATCATCAGTGATAATGTGTCTGATAATAATGGCACCGGTACAGAAACTGGTAACAATGCAAGGTGGTGAAGAAAATAGTAAATTAAATATTGTACTAGTAATGAAAATGTCAACAGTTAAATTCAAAATGAATAAAACAGTTCATTACATAAAAATCATACACACCTCTTTATGGAATAAAGGAAGTAAAATGTTTTACAATTTGCATTATTAATAATTCTGTTGTACTGGAGTCTTTATCAGTGCAGCTATTATCATTGGAGCCATTAACATTTGGGTCTTATCATTGGAGCCATTATTACTGTTGTCATATTTTTGTTTTTCAAGAATCAAACAAACCTATTAACCTAAAACACCACTATACAAATCTAAGTAACCTGCGGTGTATATAAAGAAATTCAAACAACCTGCATTGTATATCAACAAATTCATGTAACATATGTATAAATATATCATATGCATACACTTTCTTGTTTTGTATAAAAAGAATTAATTTGGTAACACGAATCTTACAATGTTGCCCATAGATGTTGGGCAAAGATAATAAAAATTTCCAAACTTTTAAACCAAGACTGCCTATCAATAAAACTAATAAAATCTGACATCAGGAATTTTAAAAACGTAATTTATTTTTACAAAATATAGAACAAAAAATAGTGATGTAAGAGTTTTTATGATTGTCGAGAAAAAAAACACATTCATATTTATTTTAATTTTATTTCTGTGGTAATTTTCAATGACAATTAATAAAGGATATTTGATAGTTAAAGAGAACATATTTTAACTTGAATCGTACTTAACAGCAAGAATCTGTGATACTTTTTAGATGTGATTAAGAAAGGGGCTGCACAAGGCTGATACTGACAGAGAACAAATTTTAACATGAATTACTCTTAAAGGCAGACAGTTAAGGTTTCCATTTGAGATATTGTAGTATTTTTCAAGGATGAGTTTGAAAGATGCTGACAAAGTTGACATTAAAGAAAACAGGTTTTAACATAAATCATACTTAGACTAAGACATTTAAAAATTACACTACACAGAAAAGCAGAATTTATCAATCCCTTTCTGGTACGGGTTGCAGAAACTTCATCTGAGTTTTAGTCTGTTGTGTTTGTGTACTCATGAAAGTACAAATTGCAGAAACTTCCTTTCAGTCTCAGTCTGTTGTGTTTGTGTACTAATGAAACTACAGATTACAGAAACTTCCTTTGAGTATTAGTCTGTTGTGTTTGTGTACTAATGAAACTACAGATTACAGAAACTTCCTTTGAGTATTAGTCTGTTGTGTTTGTGTACTCATGAAACTACAGATTACAGAAACTTCCTTTGAGTCTTAGTCTGTTGTGTCCGTGTATTCATGAAACTACAGATTACAGAAACTTCCTTTGAGTCTTAGTCTGTTGTGTTTGTGTACTCATGAAACTACTGATTACAGAAACTTCCTTTGAGTTTTAATCTGTTGTGTTTGTGTACTTACACAAATATACAGGAAAATTAGGCTTATACAACTATCAAATGTCCACATTGTCGTCATAAGGTTTGTGCGACTGACCATTAAAAATAACGAAGTGAAGTGAAATTATTTGCAGAGTCACTGTATAATTCTCATGTCAGTCTCAAAGAGATATTTGGGAATAGAATCAATAAAACTGTAAAAGTCATTAACAAATGCCTGTCTAAAATCTTGAGTTAAAAACCACAGTTCAAACTGCATCAGATACTGAATATTATTTTTTACCAATTAGATGATAAAATTGCAATTTGATAAGAATTTTGAATTAGACGTTTTATAACTCAAACTGTATCATATACCGAAAATCATATTTATAAATTTATTTACATCACAAAAATAGAAACTTCCATAAGATGAACGTTGTGTAACTTAAACTGTATCATGTATAGTGTAGTATATATACCATGTTTTAAAAATAGACTATAAGCCTAAAAATCCCTATAAATAACACTTAACAGGAGCCGTTTAGGGCTCCACAGTTCACTCAACAAATACGTTTATAAGCCATTGATTATGCTCGGACCTGTCACGTGAGAAAAACGTGTCTGGCACTCATATGAACTATAGGATTATTATTATATTTCTAGCACTAACAATATTTGAACATTTTCCGTGAAGTATGTAGACAAATACCGAAAAAAGTACCTTAAGGCTAATTTATATTTGTTCTTACGTCAGTCATTATTTTTGCTCATATGAATTTTTTTTTTCAGCGTTCTAAATTTACAATCGTTAACAAGATAACCTCAGGTTTTAAACCTTTTGTTAGTTGTTTATAAAACTTTTATATTGTAGTCCGTGTGAAAACATCACCAAAACTAGTTCTTACGCACTCATCCAATAGTAGTTTATAGTTGAAATAAATTAACAGATGTAGATGGCGCTGTATATTGGGTGATTGCACGTCCCGTTCTTTTTTGTGATATGCTGCGTACTTGTTTCTTTGATCTGGAGCAAACGCACATTAGGATACACATGCTGTGTATGCCGTAGCGAAGTGAACCCTGGGGAGCCGGTGATAAGTATGAATTATTATTCTAGTCAGAAACATGTGTCTCCTGTGACCACAGCTGAATCTTTAACGGTTTGTTTGTTTCAAAACTTTCACAGAAATTTACAGAAGTGATTGACTATGCACACCTTTCAGGAAGGCAGGGAGTCAACAGCTATTTTTGTAAGAAAAAAGTGGGATTTGACTGTTACTCCTTTAGTGAACTTTCGATCATGAAACAGAATACCGTTTTGAGGTAATGAGCTGTGAACCATGAATTTTCGGAAATATCTTTCGACTTCGCTAACCATTAGGTCACGACCAGCATGATATTGTATAAATATTGCTAGATAAACATTTAATGCATACAGTTTTTACTAACACGTGTAGTTAAAAAACTGGTGTATACGGACGTGTGTACCTAGCACAAACGGTCTGACAAACAAGGATATTAATCTGAAATGATAACCAATATCATTTCGTTGTTTGGTATTTTCAAATTTAAGCGACACATGAGCTTCAAATCTTAAGGAGAGTGAGCAACCAGTGGCATCTGTCTACTCCTAACTGCATAACGCTAGAGTGGGTCTGTTTTACAACGTTTATACAGCTGAAACCGTGAAACGTATTCTGCAGCATATCTCGGATAGAGGTTGAGATCTTTCGATCCATAATTCAGCAGTAAAATCATTAATCGATAGCACAACTACAATAATTATATGAACATTTATCCCAAATAAAATTTAGAAATAAATACTAGTAAAAAAGCTTTGGAATTATAGTAACAATATTGTTTCCTGTAATCATTTTATATAAGAAGTCCTTACAGATGACATGTTGGCTTTAGATTCTGTAATAAGTGGAAGTTAGGTTTCATTTGTAGCAATAGGGTGATGCTTTAACATCATGACATGAAGCGAATTTGAAGGATCATGATTACATTGGGCAGTTTTGGTCAAATTCACTTATTTTTCTTCGTTATCCAAAATTTAATTATTTCTACGCTGAAAATCTACACAATTCTCTAGTAACTATACCTGAATGTGTATATATGTATCTATAATTTAATATTTAGTAGAGAGGGAAGCTCTAACAAGCCACTTTTTGTCCGTCAAATTTATGGCCGACTTGTTTACAGCGACATCTATCAATTATAATATCCAGCTCTACCTTCTAATACATATTTATAAGTGATGTATTGTACCCTTTCATTCTTGTGAATTATAAAATATATGAACAAAAAAGCAGTTTCATTTTAGAAAAACTTAATTTATAAGCTAAAAGTCAGAAAATATTATTTATTACAAAAAAAAAACATCGTGAAAATAATAAAATTGTAACAAGTGTAAAGACGACACAACGCAAATTAGTTTTCTTAAGGTAAGACCAGTAGTTTTTAACTTGTGAAGTATGTCGATAATGGGACTATCACAATAAGATTTTAGATAAAAAAAAATTAGATGACAAACTTAGTTAACATGAAGGCGATAAGAAACGTGCTCAAAAAACACATCATAGCAAAACGACACATTTTATTATAATTGTTATTGTCGAACAGGCTTCATGCAATGTAGGATCAAATTCAGTAAACAAATGTATGCTTTTACGTTAGAGAAGAATTTGAATGCATTTATATATCACTAGACAACAAAAGGTGAGTAGCATAATGAAGTATACTAGTATATTTAAATGAAGAAACACTAAGCAGTGATTAATAAGGGTGTTAAAAAATTTGCTTGTTTTCTCCTTTTTAAATGCCCCCAGTGGCTCAGCGATATATCTACAAACTTTAAACGCTAAAAACGTGGTTTTTAAACCCACGGTGGGCAGAGCTAAGAGAGCCCATTTTGTAGCATTGTGCTTAATTCAAAACATTTTAAATGTTAGAAGTTGTTAACTATAGTTTTCGTCACTAGATGGCATTGTCAATTTTAAAATTATTAGGTTTGAAAGTAGAAAGGTAATACATTGATGCATATGTCCTTAATAATATCGAAAAGTTCATTTAGATGAATCAACTGTTGACGTTACTATACAATTTAGGTGTATATTTCGTGAAATCTAATCAAGAACTAATAGCTTTAAAAATAATCTGAACAGTCTTGGGCTTCAGTTGTTGTTGTTGTTTTGAATTAAGCACAAAGCTACACAATGGGCTATCTGTGCTCTGCCCACCACGGGTATTGAAACTCGGATTTTAGCGTGTAATTCCGCAGACATACCGCTGAGCCACTGGGGGGCTTTGTGCTTCAGAGTTAATAATTTTCAAAATTAACAAAAACTAGCATTTGTCTTTCACTGTCTAGTATTTCTAGGAACTTCACTAGAGTGTATAAAAAGACAATTTTAAGTTAAAAATATATCCATTGAAAAGATTAATAATAATTTTCTTAAGCATTGGAATTAAAATTATCAAAACAAATAAAAACAACACTAATTTTACTTGAGTTTGAATATGTTTCACTAGATGGCAGCAGGTATTTGAATTAATTGGGTTGGAATTGACGTTTTTTTTTATTACGTATAAAGCCTGATTGATGTGAAGCTACTTATTTCATGTTTTATTCAGTCCCCCAGTGAGATCGCCGTACGTCTACGAAGTTACAACATTAAAATCCAAGGTTCGATTCCTCACGTTAGACGCAACGGACATGGTTTTGGTTTAAAACAATCAAACAATGAAGTTTTATTGAAAGGGTGAAATATGTCCAATATGACTGCGACTTCAAATGACATTCGTGATGTTTAACAACAGTTTTATTTTAACTTGATGACTATTATACTATGATTCCAAGTAACCCAAGGTAAAAGTGTAAGTTGGTTTAATATTATTTACTAACTGTATTTTAAACCCAAGATAAGAAGTTTGTTTTTGAATTTCACACAAAGCTACACGAAGGTCATCTGTTAGCAGTTTAAGACTGGAGGGAAAGCAACTAGGCATCATCACCCACCGCCAAGTCTTGGGCTACTCTTTCACCAATAAACAGCTTGATTAACTGTCACTCTTTAACTCCCTCATGGCTGAAGTGGCGAACATATTTGGTGTGACGGGAATTCGAACATGCGACCCTCGGATTACGAGCCGAGCTCCATAACCAGCTGACCACGCAGGACATTCTAAGTTAAGAAAGCCTTCAACAATGTTTGTACACATTTATACATTTTGATTTATTAGAAAACATTTAGCTTAAGAATGAAGGAAGGTTATATGTTTTTAACTTTTCTTACACTTTCCAAAAAGGAAATAATGCATTGTTTAAAGGTACAAGCATTTCTAATTCAAGCATAACTGGTTTGGTGAGAAAAGGAAGTTAACAAGTTTTATTAATTAAGATTAGTGCTGAGGTCAAAACTGGGACCTGAGTATTTTATGTAATGCTGTGAAGAACCTATTCTTACAAATTCTCTGTGTGATTTCTTTATAAAATGTTGAGGTGTCGCTGAAAATTTGATTGATTGATTTTTTGTGAACTCAGTTTTCCTCTTCTATACCTTGATACAGCGAAAAAAATGGTTTGAACTGCATTTGATAATATGGTCAGGTTTTCGATGGGGTATCAATCTATCAAAAACTATGAATGAAACGTCGTGCTAAAATGGAGTATTTTAAAAGAATTATTGTCGTCAACCATTATTTTGTCTCTATAAACGTTTTTACTTGGCTAGAAGGATGTTTTAGAACCTACGCAATCGTACTCTGTAAATAGTTTAACCGATAGTGTTTCGATTCAGTTTTGAAGATGACTAATGCATAGTATTGGGTAACATGAGTCCTAAACACTTCCCTCAAATTCTTGGCTCTTTTCTTGTGTTTACTTAGAAAAGTAGTTATTTGTTTTACAACGCATTGTCACGCGATCATCCAAGTGGAAAACATCACATGTGATGCTTACATATGAAAGCTCTTGTGAAACGAAAATACGAGTTTCGTATCTTCCTATCACGACACCAAGTTGCAGATGATACAAGAGCACGTGCTCTGCTTTTATTATTATTATTTTTATTAATCTGAATGACAGTCGGTGTTGTCCGATAAATCTTCCTCTGTATTCACGTGCGTATTTGTGATTAGTAATGTAGTTTGAGTAGATTCTATTGAGTCAAAAAATTGATTATTGAATACACTGTATACGATATAATGTCGGTGTCGTAAGGTAGACACGTAATTTATTAATAGTTCAATAATCTATCGATACTGTTGTTAATGATAAGAGAAACAGAGTAGTTCGTTTCCAACAGTATTAGATTAAGGACACACAGTGAAATGTATCAACATAACTAAATGGCTTAAAAACAAAAACTCAGAGGGTAATTCTGCGTTACTCAAGCAATTGGCGTATTCTAACACAACCACTTGTCAAATATTCAAGCAGTGACGCTACAGGCGACATGTTTTTCATCATTATATTTGGTTCAAAAAAAAATCTAAATCATACAACTTTTGACTAGAAACAAGATATTTCGAAAACTGTATCACGAGCCAATCTGGAACAACATTGTGAATATTATAATTGCGAAAGAGAATCCTCCAACTCCAAAGAGTATATCTTTTAATAGAACTGATAACAATGTGACAAAAATATTTTAGAGTAAAGTTCACGAGCTTCCAGCTATTTCTAAAGATCGATAACTGTTTCACGAGGAAGATGGCCAGGGAAACTGGGACCACCATGAGAAAAATGCCTGAAGAAACTAGATTCTACCAATTAGATTCGCTCGCATGCCTTTCAGACCTTTGTGCTTCCGTCCTGCTTAAATACAGTCTGAAAATCCAATATTTATATAACGATCCCTGTCTGTGAAAATTTTGAAAACATGTATGGCCTAAGACTTACATGCAAGTCCTTCACAGAAGCTTGTTACAATTAAAATTGTTGGATCAGATAATTGTGCTTAATTATGACAGACAAATAAAGAAATACACCCGAAATTAGCATAGGGCTTAGAAAATCGTTTGTATAAAAGGTAATTAATGCTCTTTATTTATAGGCTAAAAATAACTGGGGCAAGTTTAATCATGACAATACTAAACAAACACATGGTAGATCATAAGTCTGAGTTAAAAAAGATAATAATAAGACTTTTGGAATTATAGATTGTTCAGAACACGACCATATTTCGCTATTGGCTATATACACCGCAAGGGATCGAGCCCTGGATTTTATTGTTGTAAAATAAATATAAATAATTATTCATATTAGAGTTTGAATAGGTTTGACAAAATTTTCGTAATTAATATTTTCATTATCACCAACACTGGTTTGAATCGAGAAAAGTGCAACAACTAAACAGTACTAAAAAATGTAAGTTTGAACAAGGCTAAGCATGAGAATAACAACTTTGCATTCAGCTGTGAGAAATGAGCAAAACGTACTGCTTTAGCTAATGGAAAGAATACTCAAACATTCAGTGTTACTAGAAGTACGGCACATTTCGAAGAACATTTCAGCATTTTTAATGCAGCTAGAATTTACATTCTTATAAAAAGCTTTCGAAGTCGCAACATAACCTTCAGATGGAATGTTTGTATCACTTTCACAATTTCAACTTGAAATCATTCCTAGGAATACTTATAAGATGTGGTGTAGGTATAGAATGAAGAAAACAACTTTTTGTAGGCGTTTGCATGAAATTTGAATGCGTAATATCTCTCCTTCAGATTTTGAACGAATGAGTCAATATACTACGAACCACTAAAACAAAGATTGAGCTATTTTGAGACATTAGGAAGGATTTCAGTGAAGACTGGATCGTGAGAAATTCAAGCAAAATGGAGTAAAATAACAAAACGTAGTGATGAACCTGTAATGGAACGTAATGATGAATCTATAATGGAGCGTTGTGATGGGTTTGTAATGGAAAGTGGTAATGGGTATATAAAGTAAAATGGTGATGGGTCTGTAACGGAACGTCGTGATGGGTCAATAATGATGTAAGGATGTAGCTGTGCTGTAAGGATAGGATATAGTTGAAGACTTGAGACATTGTGACAAGGAATCCAACATACTATTTATTAAAATCAAGCAATATCCCGAGGATTACGTGTAATTTGTTCTGACTTTGATCGAAAACAAGTTGCTATATTTAGTGAAAGGAAAATATGGTAATATAAATCTGCTGAGATAGCCAATCCAAAGTTCTGATGCAAATCCAATTAAAACTTTGTGATATTAGTTGAAAAGTGAAATTGGAAATGAAAAGCCAATTGATTTACAGGAATGTTTCGGGTTGATAGTCTTGCAGAATATGTAGAATTTATACCGAATCGATATAGTAACGTAGTCATAATGAAATACAAAACATTTTGTGTTTATAAATCATTTTGTTATACCTACAGCTGCAAAACTAGATATAAATGTAATTTATAACACACACCCTGAATAATGTTTTTTTTCGGCAACTCTTTACGAGAATGAAAGTTTTAATACCTTAAGTTCAATACTTTGACCAATATTGTATCTTCAGTTCAAAATCTTATCTAAACTTAACTTAAGACAAGAATATACGACTTGATCAGATTTAGCATATATTAAGGAACAAACCGTACGGACTTGTCCAGATGTACATTTTTAAAAGAGAAACTATAGTCATATATTTATATCGGCATATAAAATAAGAATAAACCTTATTAACATGTGTATACGTACTCACAGGCTTGATATAATTCAAGCACTTTGAAAAATGTATCTTTCTTCTTCGGTTTGTACCTGAAGAAGATGGCCAGGTGGTTAAGGCACTCAACTTCTAACCGAGGGTCGCGGGTTCGACTCCCCGTGACCCCAAACACATTCGCTCTTTCAGCCGTGGGGGCGTTATTATGTTGCAATCAATCCCACTATTCGTTGATAAAAGAGTAGCTCAGGAATTCGCGGTGGGTGTTGATGACTAGCTGCCTTCACTCTGGTCTTAAACTGCTAAATTAAAGACGATTACCAAAGCTAATCCTCGTGTGACTGAAAGGGCTCGAGTAAAAGATATTTTATTTTTAACACGTGTATCTGGATTGGTATACATTTATTAAGGAAGCAGTATATTTCATATATTCATAGAATCATCTTAGAAGGTTGATTTTATTCATCCAGTTAAACGTTTATACACATACCAAGAGAAGTATATAATAAAACAGAGGCGAGTACCACAATTTTTACAGTTAGAAGTTCTTTACAACTAACACTCGGCTAAAATTTCTGGAAATAAATTCGTGGAGATCAACGCACATCCACGATGATTATTAATACTCATCCTAATAGGTGTTTCTAGATAATATACTGCAGATAGGTTTTCAAGCCAACCCATTCAAAAGCCAAAACTTTATTGATATGTCTTGGTAGTCATGCATTAAGAAATAAAGAGATAATACAGACATGTTCACGAAACATTGCTACCAAGAAACGTTCCTCGAACTTTGGACTCGTAGCTACAATACTGCTTGCCATATTATCGAAAAAGGTAATATTGCCGATGGGCACTTCTGACGAGTTGCTTTCCTTCTAAGCACTGTTGACGAGTTGCATTCCGTTAAGCATATCCGTTTAAATCCAAGGACGGATCTATGCAAGTCACTCTTGTTTAAAAAGTTCTTTAACAAACTGAAACAATTATTTATTCACAGTAGAGTTTAGGGTTTATTTATACGTATTTGTGTAGATCTTTCTGCTATGATTCATTAGATGGGCACCATTTCTATTATTAATATTTCGATCGTAGTCTCGATAATATCTCAAGAGGTACCGTCACAAGCTTAGAGAATAATTAGAGTAATTCCAATTTAATCACAACCTAGCAATCTAACAATTTAATCATAACCTAGCAATCTAACAATTTAATCACAACCTAGCAATCTAACAATTTAATCATAACCTAGCAATCTAACAATTTAAACATAACCCAGCAATCTAACAATTTAATCCCAACCTACCAATCTAACAATTTAATCCAAACCTAGTAATCTGACAATTTAATTACAACCTCGCAATCTAACAATTTAATCCCAATCTAATAATTTAACAATTTAAACCCAACCTAGCGATCTAAAAATTTAATCCCAACCTAGTAATCTAACATTTTAATCCCAATATATTAATGTAACATTTTAATCACAGTCGAGTAATCTAACAATTGAATTTCAATCCAGTAATCTAACAATTTAATCTCAACCTAGTATTCTAACAATTTAATTCGAATTTTGAATTTTGCACAAAGCTACTAAGGGGGTATTTGCGATAGTCGTTTTAAATTTAACAGTGTAAGGCTAGAGGGGAGGCAGCTAGTCAACACCACCCACCGCTGATTCTTGGGCTACTCTTTTACTAACAAATAGCATGATTGACCGTAACATTATAACGTCCCCACGGCTTAAAATGTGTGCATGTTTGATGCAACCAGGATTCGAATCCGCGATCCGTGGATTTTAGGTCGAACGCTTTAATCCACCTGGCATCTCTTTAGTAGAGTAAATATCTATTTATTTGTTTATTTTTTGAGCAGAGTTACACGTGACTATATGCTGTGTCCACTGCGTGGCAATCGAACCCAAGATTTTAGCAGTGTAAGTATACTGAGGGATATTCTTATTTCTATTAAAGTTTGTTTGTTTGTAGCTAAGCATAAAGGTGCACAATAAGCTATCTTTTCTCTGCCCACATAGGGTATCAAATCCCTATTTTTAGCTATGTAAGTTCACAGACATACCGCTGTGCCACTGAGGGGCTTGCAATAAAGAAACTGGACATTGTTGAAGTTTTTTTTTTTTTTGCTACTGGATTTCTTTTGTTTTTCTGAAAGAGTAAAATCAAATAGCAAAATTAATTACACCTTGGAAGAAATGGACCAGTCGTGACAAGTGTAGTTTGGAGTGAGTTTTAATCTTTTCCTGAAAAGTAGTTTCGAAAAAAAGAAAAGAATCATAGGGCCAAAAGCATTGTTAATCTAAAAAGGAGAAGGTTCATTGTGAGAGGAGTAATTTGGATGTAGTTTAATATCTTTTCTTGATTCCACGGAATGAGAGTAAAATTGCTAAAAGGGAACAGAATCTACAGAAAACAAGGTCGGTTGTAAGACGAGTATTTTGAATGTAATTTGGTTGCTTTCCCTCGAGGTTGTTTCTCATAGATGAGTACATTCATAACGACAGGAAGTTAAACCTGCGCAGTAAATCTAGCATAATTAATCAAATGTTGATTAACATCACACAGATATACCGATAATTATCTGGGTTGTTCTGAGAACCAACGCCATTTTTTTTTTCAAGTTTGTAATACAATAAAATTTATCTATTTATCTATAATGGAATACAGAGTATTCTTATTGACTTCATAATATATTGTATTGGAGTAGTTTCAAAAATTGTTTATACTTATAAAGGTATGAATTTAAGTAAATATACTTTATTAATCCATTAGATGAACTTAATGGTGTATCAGTTATCACTTTATAAGTTTCAAAAAGACCTTGGGTACAAGAAAAGCGTAGCCGATAAGTAAAGAGGCACATACTCACACTGTATATATATATACACTTTCAAAGACGTTTCACTTAAACATGCGTACTCGGCAGATAGCCCGACATGGCTTTACTGTAAGAAAACAGACACACAGTTAAACATAGTCTACAGGTATATATAAATATACATATATATATATGTGTACACATTCCAATTCGTTTAAATCGAACACGGCATGTCGGTGTACCGAGAAACGAACCAAAATCAGTTCCAAAGTTGTTTCAGTTAAACATAGTCTACTGGTATTCTAACATGAATATATCTTCAAAATATTTTTGTTTTTTTAAACTTGCCATTTGGTATACCAACAGATATTTATTTTTAATGTTCCTTCAGACAAAAATAGCCTATTGGTATATCATCTATATATTTATATATACTTACTGTCGTTTCTTTTAAACTAGACTATTATTATGTTAGTAACTAATCAAAAACGCCTTAGGCGTGAAGGAAAAGGCGGGACCAAAAGAGGATTGAGCAAGCGACCTAAAGAAATGAAATCAAAATTGGCGGATCAACTGGTAGCTATACTTACAGCATTGAGAAAGATTTTACAACAACTACTGATTCATTTAGATTGGCCGAGTAGTTTCGTTTGCCCAACATCATGCCTCACTTGAACAAAACAACGTGGCCTACTTGACTAATGAATGAATGAAGGAAACTCAGTTGGTGTGTCTAAATAGATTGTCTTGTAACTTGGTAGATGAAGTAATAGTCCAGTAGAGAATATCCACAGAAAATATCTGTTAGTTTGGATTATCATGGACCGAGCTGTCATTCCTGTTAATAACCCGAAGTGTGTTTAAAAGTTTGTTTTTGCTACGCGACATATTACGATGCGTCTCGATTTTCATATTCTCAGGAGCGTATTACAGATGTGATGGAGTTGTTCCAATTAAACACAAGTTACGTATACAAATCTTTATTGACAAAGGAACTTAGTCGATCGAATGTGTTGAGGATGTTTTGTTCTACCAAGGAAAAAAAGGGATTATGAGTAACATAAAAAGAAGGAAGTTGATTTGAAACATGGTGTGGCCTAAGGATGATATTCCGGGCTGCTGATCGAAGGTTGAAGATTCTGGCCGAAAGATACTATTGATCACACCCTAGACATTCATTATTATTGTAGCTATAAGTTCGTGTTTAATAAATACATTGTTGAGTTTGCGTTAAAAATGTACATTGTTAATTTGTTTAGAATTCTGACAGCAATGTCCGTCATTAAGTTAAGTGTAGCTGTGTAGACGGCGGGTGTTGATCATTGGTGGCCCTCAGATTTGTCAATATTACTAAATTAGAGATTATTGTCCCTGACCCATGA
This sequence comes from Carcinoscorpius rotundicauda, assembly GCA_011833715.1. Taxonomy (NCBI): domain Eukaryota; kingdom Metazoa; phylum Arthropoda; class Merostomata; order Xiphosura; family Limulidae; genus Carcinoscorpius; species Carcinoscorpius rotundicauda. The sequence goes on along the minus strand of CM022404.1, from coordinate 32,971,371 downwards.
TGTTCATCACCTGTCAATGTGTTGAATAAGTTGTTGTTGTTCAGATAGAAAGTGTTAAATATTATACCTTCAGTTGCTCAGGTAGAAAGTATTGAATGTCATACCTTCAGTTGTTCAGATAGAAAGTATTGAATATTATACCTTCAGTTGCTCAGGTAGAAAGTATTAAACATTATACCTTCAGTTGTTCAGATAGAAAGTATTGAATATTATACCTTCAGTTGCTCAGGTAGAAAGTATTAAATGTCATACTTTCAGTTGTTCAGGTAGAAAGTATTAAATATTACACTTTCAGTTGTTCAGATAGAAAGTATTAAACATTATACCTTCAGTTGTTCAGATAGAAAGTATTGAATATTATACCTTCAGTTGCTCAGGTAGAAAGTATTAAATGTCATACCTTCAGTTGTTCAGGTAGAAAGTATTAAATGTCATACCTTCAGTTGTTCAGGTAGAAAGTATTAAATATTATACCTTCAGTTGTTCAGATAGAAAGTATTAAATATTATACTTTCAGTTGTTCAGATAGAAAGTATTAAATATTATTTCTTCAGTTGTTCAGGTAGAAAGTATTAAACATTATGCCTTCAGTTGTTCAGGTAGAAAGTATTAAACATTATACCTTCAGTTATAATCTCTCGCCTTTCATTTCTTTTGCACCGACATTTTCCTAGAAATATAAAATCACTACTTTAACGTTTAACTGAATCTAAGTTACCTCAAATGAATTTTGGAGTCTCCCAAGTGCCAAATTCATTTTACCATGATAAGCTAAGATTCAATTACAATTATTCAAGGAACGGGTGGGCGATTTCCTTTCCCTATTTGTCATTGATTGTCACCCTGAATCGATAAGGTAATCAGGCCGGGCGTCACCCATAGTACTAAATAGACAAGAGCCTGTCTGTTGCCTCGCTATTTAATTCCCCTTTATCAGAGCAATCTCAGTTGAAAGAGTCTTCGTTCTAGGTTAACTACACGTGTCAATCACTTGCGGTCTATGCCAAAAGCTTTCAGTTAGTTAGTTACCCGTGTATCTCTCTGCTCGCGAAGCTTGCGCGTGTTCGCGCTTACATTGAATAATCACGCAGAATCTTTCCATGATGCTTTTTTTTTCTTCTTCCCCTTTGCTTTGATGAATGGTGCACATTACATCCAGTGGATTTCCTTAGGCTCATGTTTTTGTCCCTCTCTCACTACATACATACACACGACATATATATTTATAAAAAAAGACACCGTGTAATGACATCTTTTTTCTTCAGAAAAAAATGAATGAAAATGATTAAATGATCACCTGAATGATAGATTAATGCGATGAAAGTTTCTTGTCAACTGTTGGACTTTGAGGAATTTCAGAAAACATTACAAAATGTCTTCTCCATGATATATGAATTTCTATATGGAACCAATTGGTCCTTAAAACCTCATAATGTTTTATAATTTTTAAATCTAAGAAGATTAATTTTTTTTTAATATTGCCGTAATAATATTTTTTCCATGTGTACACTTTTCTTTTTTTGTGATTTATAACAAAAATTAGCATTCTCCCAAAACGATTCGTTTAAACGTTCTCACTCTGGGCATTGTGTGTGTTTTCTCATAGTAAAACCCTCAGTGAGCTATCTGCGAAGTCCCTCGATGGGAATCGAACCCCTAATTGTAGTGTTATAAATCTGTAGACTTACTGCTATAACAGCCGTGTAGGGCGCGTTGTTAAAGTTATATCTGTGTATATCAAGCCTACGTGACAGAGTATGTGAAAGATTGTTTAATTTGTAATAGAATAGGGGTGATTGGTTGTTCACAGGAGCATTAATTAGGGTATTATCTTGTTGATGTTCGGTGATAAATGATTTTTTTAATTGATTAAAGTCTGAATAAACAAGCTACTGAAAACTTAATCATAAGTAATTTTTACGCTCCATTTAATGCAGAAATGTTCTAAAGCAACAAATGATAGGTTTTTCTATGCTCACTTTAGACTTTTAAAAGATATGGTAAATGCAGAATTACTTACGAAGATTTAAAGTATTCATTCAAACATTTCCAGTTTTAAAAACTCAAGAAGAGAGTTAATGCTCATAGCCCACATTTAGGCCCGGCATGGCCAGGTGGTTAAGGCATTCAACTCGTAATCTGAAGATTGCTGGTTCGAATATCCATCACACCAAACATGCTTGCCCAATTAGCCGTGGGGGCGCTATAATATGACTGTCAATCCAACTATCTGTTGGTAAAAGAGTAGTCCATGAGTTGGCGGTGGGTGGTGATGAATTTCTGCCTTCCCCCTAGTCTTATACTGCAAAATTAGGGACGGCTTGCGTAGATATCCCTAAGTTTTGCGCAAAATTCAAAACAAACCAAACCCTACACCCAATTTTTATATGCGCCAAATTTTTGCCGCGGGTACTTAAATAACCAAGTAGTAATCTTTTTTGGGTATGCTCCACTTCCGGTATCGAGTGGCATAACATCCATGTAGTCATATTTTTAGGTTTGGTTGTTTTTGGTATTCTTCACCCCCGGTATCTCAGCAATAAGTATGAGGGATAACAACGCTAAAACTTGTGTTTCTATTTCTGTAATTGCCATACGGCCCGGCATGGCCAGGTGAATTAAAACTCGTAATCTGAGGGTCACGGGTTCGCATCCCCGTCGCACCAAACATGCTCGCCCTTTTAGCCATGGAAGCGTTATAATGTGACGGTCAATCCCACTATTCGTTGGTGAAAGAGTAACCCAAGAGTTGGCGGTAGGTGGTGATGAATAGCTGCCGTCCCTCTAGTCTTACACTGCTAAATTAGGGACGGCTAGCGCAGATAGCCCTCGATTAGCTTTGCGCGAAATTTACAAACAAACAAACAAGTAATTGGCGTAATGAAAATAGTCCTTTTTGCAGAAATGCATTTAAAAACTGACAAGCAAACGCGTTGGATATTTTTAGATATTCATATCAGCTTTTGAACAGTAATCTTCAGATTAAGTCTTTCTGAAACTGTTGCCTCTTCTTGATAAATATTTAGAACCTTTAAGGCGTTTACAATTTTTTCAAATTACTCCATGTTAGGCCTTTTATTTACATTTTTGTAATTCTCCAATGAGCGGGGATCAGTGGTTCAACTCATAGAATCAGGATAACAAATGAGTTAACCAGAAACGAGGAATTCTAAATTATGTGCACACCTCTCATAATTGTATAATTCTTATGAAAAAGCTTTCAGTGTTCATAATTTTTTTTCTTAAATTTCGCCCGAAGTTACATGAGAGGTATCTTCGCTAGCTATATCTAGTGTAAGACTAGAGGGAGGGCAAATAATCATCACCGCTCACCGTCAACTCTTGGGTTACTTTTTTTACCAACAAATAGTGGGGTTAACCGTCACTCTTTAACGTCCCCACTTCTAAAATAAATGAGCATATTTGATGGTACGGGAATTCGAACCCACAACCGTAAGATTACTAGTTTAGCGTCCTAAACACGGTGGTATGTCAGGCATTCATAAAATTATTAGACTTTTTTACAAAATAGTATTTCTGATATCCAAAGGGTCTATATGTTTAAAATGTATTTTTATCACTACTTGAATACTCTTTATTACTCTATGTTTCTACAAATTTAATATATTAGAATGACAGAAATAGGAAATTTGGTAATATTTTTCGTAATATGTTTACTCATACACGCTTAATAAATTATTTTTTTACTGTATTATTTTTGCAAGAACAAAATAGAACATGAATACTTGATAAACTAATAAATATTTGGTATAATAAATAAATTAGACACTACGTGTCTCTCTACTCATTTATTACCAGTAGTGAAATAAACTGTTTCATTTTATTGTAAAGATAAGCATTTTTGTCTGCGCTCGCAGTTGCCCTAAATTTCCATATTGAAGAAACGTTACATTTGTAAATGAGGCCTAGCGAACCCCTTTGAAATGTGATGCAACATCTTTTTTAACTAGTTTTTTTGTGATTAGGTTAAAATGAAAGAAATTTTTAGTGTTTCCAGATTATCGTTATTGCATCTCAAATTCTAAAATGTTGAATTGTAACAATTTAGCCCACGTCAGTTCGTACTTTATTTTCTACTATAATAGTATGTAAAAAACAAAGCGATATTTTTTACAGAACTTATTTAAACTAATCAGAGCTCCGTGGCTGGAATCTAAATGAGCTTATTTTACGGTTCTCTTTATTGGTAACGGGTAGAAATTCGGAGCTATTATTTGGTGTATGATATTTTAGAATTCTGGTGCAGTCTTAACTATGTCAGAACATCTGCTGTGTTGCACAAACCTCTTAGTTATAATGTACATGCTCTCACTGTGCACAAACTAAAATAACGACGGCAACCGAGTATTCTATTAATATGTATATTTAAACAAGAAAAACTCCGTATTTTTATCATCGCTGTGATCCGTCTTTAATCAGCATTTTATTTATATTCCTTTTCTGTTTCGATAAGAGCAACTACCATGACAGGGACTGCGGTCAATGGACTGCTTCAGGTTGTGGGACCTGGAGCATCCATATCTGTTGATAATTTTAAAACTTAACTTCTAATTTAATTTATCATGCCTTTCATTTGTGTCGGGCGAAATTGGTTTCTGACCAACTCATTTGAATTGGAAAAATAAGAGAAGGAACATGGTGTTTTATATTATGCTAATTCCCTTAAGATCATTATTCACACCTTGTTTCAATTTTTATGTTCAGACTGACGTAAAAGTGCTAACTTTGAAGTGTTAGTACATACGACACTCAAAGAAATCGAGGAACCTGGTAATTAAAAATTCTACTCGCACCTACCGGTTGCGACTTCAAATTCTGTTACAAAACATGCTCACTCTTTTAGGCATGGGAGCGTTATAATGTGATGGTTAACCCCATTAGTTGTTAAAGAGTTGTTCAAGAATTGATAGCGTTGATTAACTGCAGTCCTTTCAGTTTATTATTTCTAAATTAGATGGGATTAGCGCAGCTAGGCCTCGAGTAGTTTTGTGAGATTTAAAAAACATACAAACAGAAATAAAGATATACTTTATTTCTTTAATCTAAATATATCAATTTTTATTGTTGCTCTAATTATAATTACATTTTCCTGTATTCACTTTTCTCTGATTTATAACAGAATATTTGTTTCACCTCCGGAATCATTATTGTGTGTGGAATAATTTACGATTGGTGTTTATGGGTATGCACCACCTGCATTCAAATATTAAACCACATATTATGTACACATAATAATGTTGGACATTTGTATGGTGTTTAATAGGCTCTGCATGGTCAGGTGGTTAAGGCAGTCAACTCGTAATCTTAAGGTTGTGGGTGCGAATCCTTGTTACACCAAACATTCTCGCCCATTCATCTATGGGGTGTTATAATCTGACGGTCAGTTCACACTGTTCGTTGGTGAAAGAGCAGCGCAGAATATTTAATTATATTTTATATCATTTAAATAACAACATATTTAATGACACGAAATATCTAACCGTGATTTAAATTAATAAAATTACAAAATATTTAATTGTTTTTTTATATTAGCTTAATCATACAATATATAATAGTATTTTATATGAGTTAGCAATACAGTATACTAGTTTAAACACGCAATGTCATACAGTATATAATGAGGTTTTATACTAGTTAAATCACACAATATATATATATGTAATTTACATTAGTTAGTCATACAACATATAATTGTGCTTTATATTAATTTAATCATACAATATCTGTCGTGTTTTATATTAGTGAAAACACACAATGAGTAATTACGTTTTTATTAGTTCCATCACTAAATATTTAAGCATGTTTCATGTTAATTAAATCGTACAATATCTAATTATATTTTGTGCTGATTAACTCGCGGAAAAATGCACCTATGTTTGGAAACAGTAAATTTTGTTTGTTTGTTTTATAATTTCGCACAAAGCTACTCGAGGGCTATCTGTGCTAGCCGTCCCTAATTTAGCAGTGTAAGACTAGAGGGAAGGCAGCTAGTCATCATCACCCACCGCCAACTCTGGGGCTACTCTTTTACCAACGAATAGTGGGATTGACCGTCACATTATACGCCCCCACGGCTGGGAGGGCGAGCATGTTTAGCGCGACGCGGGCGCGAACCCGCGAACCTCGGAGTACGAGTCGCATGCCTTACGCGCTTGGTCAAAAAAAATCATTAAATTTAAATTGTTGTTGTTTTTGAATTAAGCACAAAGCTACACAATGGGCTATCTGTGCTCTGCCCACCACGGGTATCGAAACCCGGATTTTAGCGTGTAAGTCCGCAGACATACCGCTGAGCCACTGCTGGGCAGGAAACACTAAAATCACATGAAACGTTTTTGCGTTTTACGTTTGTTAAATCACACGAAATTTATCAATGTTCTATGATCATCAAATCATTAAGTACTAATGAGATAACAACTTCTGTTACAAGAAAAATTATGTGATAAGTTACTCTACAGGTTTCACAAACGTCACTTTTAGTTAAATATTCTTTATTTTTCTGATTTTTATGAATTATTTCTTCATTAATTAAAAAAGCTAAACTGAAATTACTGCATACGTATAAATTTCCAAAATCTTGTTTGTTATGTATTTTAGAAAACGACGTTTTTCTCCTATTTAATTAACAGCAAGATGTGTCATTAATACACCAGTTTTGGAATCAATATAATTTTAAAAACATATAAAAAGATTTTAAGAAAACTTGTAAAGGTGGAATTACAAAATTCAGGAATTTTGGTTCAGATATGGTGTTAGAAATACTTAAGTGAAGCTCGCAGACTGTAACGAGTTGTCATTAAGATTTCTATGATGACATTCAAAAGAACAAAAAAATCGTGAAGTTTGACATTTTCTAATGTTGTGATTAAAGCCTTGCATTTAAAAAAAAGCTTTGAAAGTTTTATGATAATAAAAACTATATTAAAACAAAAAATACTGACATAATCTTTAATATTTTGAAAGACGAAATTAAAGGAAATAACGAAGGAAACAGGTATTCCATATTTAAATTCACGGTTCTGTTTCCCTCACTCAGTAATATCGCTATTTGAGTGGAAACATCAGGAACGATAATTAATTTCCCATTAAAGTTTCCTTAGTTCAAGTATCATGTCGAGTTTGCCAATAAATTACTGTTAAAACAAAAGTTTTAAATCAGACACACCTGACACAGAACACGTCACAATCGAAATCTCTGTATATCATTACCACGTGTCGGTGATTTGATAAAGTGTATTTTCACAAATGCGTGCGGGTACTTAAACGTAAATTAGTGGGCGAACAACATGGCGAACTTTTTTTTTGACTTTTGAATCCTGTTTACATTTGGCTAGAAAAGTTTTTTGCTTCATAATTTTTCACTTGGTTTAATAAAAACTTTTGCGTTTAACTATTGTAATGCTGTTATCACTCACATCATACTGTATATTGACCATTGCTGGTCCTACCAGAGAGATAAAGGCCAGTAGATAAAACGCGGTGTAAAAAAACATGTCGCGATGAAATTTTCCCAAGGTGTGATAGCTTTCAAATAAAAATGCTTTTTTTCGTCTTCTGAGAAGATAACGTTATACTTTTAAAATCGAACAACTTTTAATAATTTTGTTTGGAAGTTAGTTACTGGTTATTTTTTTATTACGAGTCACAACTTTTATGATAAAGAAGATTATTTTTGAGAACGGGTATAAAGTTTTGATCATTGGTGTTCTGGAGAATGATCGTACCATTGATCGAAACATTGTAAAACATAATTTTCTTTACTGTATGAGCTGTAACAGATAATATCATGACAAATAACTCTTCGTTTCGTAGACTAGCGTTATTAACTCTTAAAATTCTATGTGTTCGTGGCACAGATATTACAAGGAAAAATATTTAATTATGCTATCATGAGGTTATTATAGAAAAGCTAGAAATAGGTTACCCTTACCTACAGCATTACTAGTAATGTACTAATTGTTTTAATTACAGAGTAACTGTTCATATCATAAAATAAAATAGCTTATTAATGCTTTAATTAACAGAATTAATGCAAACATATAGTTAACTACATATAGGTAACTTATGATTGGCGAAAACTGAGAAGAAATGAAATATTTGCTATTAAAAGAGTTTGTAAGTCGCTCAGTGTTGATTGTTTAAACTAAGCCACATTTTTCGCAATAAAAATAAACCATATAATAACAGTAATACCAGGTGACTAGCATGTAGTGGAACAGAGATATGTCTGAGGAATTATCATCCTAGGAACTGAGTTTCGATATCCAGAGTGGACAGAGAACGAATAATCTGTTGTGGAACTTTCTGCTTAACTTTGAACAAACATGTCTCTACATGACCAGGAAGGAAAAATAATAAAGAAAGTGTTGAATATCTAAGCAGTTAAACAAACAAATAAGTACTAATAAAAATAGTATATATTTCTTTGTTATCTGCTTATACATTGTTAAAAGTAGTATGCGTTATTTACAATGCATTTATATATTGTTAAAAGTAGCATACGTTATTTATTTATATATTGTTAAAAGTAGTATACGTTATTTATTTATAGATTATTAAAAGTAGTATATGTTATTTGCAATGTATTTATATATTGCTAAAAGCAGTTTGCGTATCGTTTAATGTATAGTTATTAGGAAAATGCTTAACGTCAATGAAATTCAAAATAAATTATGTGGTCGTTAAAAGTTTGCTCGATCGTTGTTACGAAATTTCCATATAAATGTGGTTTTAGTAAAATATTTGTGTGACTGTCGTTAAATATCAAATGCTTACTATTCGGGTCACTATGAAACCAATTTATTTTAGGCTTAGTAAACTTACAATTGTCAAAGTTTATTGAGCACAAAAACGAGAAGTTATTCGTAGTAGGTAGTAAAAGTGGTGTATGTGTGTGCGTGTGTATATATATATATATATATATACGCATATGTGTGGTGAGTTTTATAAAGGTTGACATTAAGGCAGAAGGTTGATTGAAAGCTCCCGTTTGTTTACGTAAATAAGCTTAATTTCTGAAAACTTACTTTGTATTCCAACTTCTATAGTATAGTTTCTCAAACTGCTTAATTTTGAATTTAGATATATATTTTAGTTTTCTGACTGTTAGGCTTAGTTGAGTGCACCACGAAATACATTAGGTCACGCGAGGCAATAAATACTAGATAGGTAACTGTGAACTAGAGATTATTTGATGTCAGTTTTTAACCATATAAACTCTATATAATATCATTTGTTACTAGTTACCCAGCAAGTGGTAAGTTTTGAGCATATGATGCTAAGAAAAAAGAAAAAAGCTATGGTGAGCAGAGTACAGATAACCCATTGGGTAACTAACTATGTGATTATCAACAAATAAACACTGTTTTGTTTTTCTTCAATAACTAAGTTTTGTATTACTCTGTACAGTAATTACACTCCAGAACACTGTACAGTAATTACACTCTAGATTTAGAAGAATAGGATAATATACACAAGTTGTGTCTTGTAAATTACTCCAATTATTTGGATATTAGGAGTAATTTAAAAGTTGCATCTTGTACATATTGAACTGTTTGAGTTGGTCTTTTTAAAATAAAGTGACTTTTCTGTAATGCTTTTTGTTTATTTTATCAGTTTTCCTTTTATCATATTATTGGTTCGTTTATTCGTTTTTTGAATTTTGCACAAACCTACATGAAGGCTATCTGCGCTAGCCGTCTCTAATTTAGCAGTGTAAGACTAGAAGGAAGACAGCTAGTCATCACCACCCACTGCCAACTCTTAGGCAACTCTTTTACCAACGAATAGTGGGATTGACACTAACATTATAACGCCCCCACGGCTGAAAGAGCGAGCATATTTAGTGCGACGGGGATTTGAACTTGCGACCCTCAGAAAACTAGTCAAACGCCTTAACACATTTGGCCATGCCAATATGTTATTGGTATGTTTCAAGATTGAATGACTTGATTTTGTCATGATTGTTTTGATTTTGAAAAAAAATAGAATACTTGTTTTGGTTTAAATCTTTCCCCTTTGGTCAGTATTTCCAAATTAAAATAGGCTACATAAGAATCCTAGTTAAGCATATTTTATCTGGTAATTTGTTTCAAAAACTACAATACGTCGTTCGTGTTGAAACGCCCTCCAGTGGCTCAACGGTGTGTTTGAGGCCATAGAATACTAGAAAGAGGGTTTCGATACCAGGGGTGAGCAAAGCACGGATAGTTCATTGTGTAGCTTTATGCTTAACTTCAAGCCCCCAAAACCCATCAGTTTGAAAATTTCAGTTCTTCTAATATTTGTTGTTTATTCATAAACATATGTGCTCTTCTTAAGGCGGGTATCGAAACTTTTTTCAAAGTCGTATGTAATAACTTTGGTTATGGGATTTCTACTTCACTTTTATCAAGAAGTCTTGCACCTACGTGTTTTTCTTCCATCATGAAGATTAAAAATTATCCTCACCATCATCTTTATTGGACCTCCTACCCCCTGAAATTATTAAACTATTTAAATACACATAACAGGCAGTGTTACGGTAGTCTTTCTCCAAACTTTTCAATCATAAATTGCGTTTTTAAATTCGGTCTACTGCTCTAAAGTCACAAGACGTCTCTTCAGCTTTAAATTTTGAACAGTTTGAAAAATGTAAAAACTTTACGTGACATATATTAACATTTTAAAACTTTAAAATATTATTTTTGTATATGAAAATCTTAACATCTGAGGAACTTAAAGTTTTATATATACTAAAACTTCAGACCTTTAAAGAACTTTAGGATATATATGATTATCAAGTCATCAAACAATACTTGTATCCCTCTACTGACATAAGTCACACATGCCATCATCAACACAGCAAATTCCTCAAAGGCCCAATAAAGACAATGTTTTCCGTATCCGTATCCAATCATCACAAGGAGCTTTGCTATACAGTTCAGAACAATACAGACATCTTCATTGGATTCACTTGAAGAACTTTTTGCACATACTGCCATCTGTCTTTTCTATTTCTTTGCAACTTAGTTTGCTACAGTCTTAGCGGACATATTTGGCTTTTTAAGTTGCTTCATTTTTTTGCTTTCTCTCCTTTTGCTGGATCTTTTCGTCTCTTATTCGCTTATCTTTTAACTTTTGTTTTCATTTTGCTTGTTTTGAATTTGCACTAGCAATGTGTTCACTACTACATAAATTATCTGTCAAGAGTTTAACACCACAACTTTTAACCGAATATTTCTTGAACCAGTTTGTTGGTTAAATGTTGCCTTTAGAAACGGTCATAGAAACCCAGAGGTATTTGCTACTGCTCCATCATTTACTATTTTTATATGAAAAGCCCCAAGTTAGTTTTTTTAATAGGAAGATCAAACTTTCAACTGGGAGAAGTTGGTGGACCTGTAAAAGTCGCCTCTTAACCCTTATTATCAGAGTAAGTTGGTTTATGATATGTAGTTGCTTAAAAAGTTTTAACCGGAGCCATTTCAACAGGTTGATGACTGGAGCTGTCATTTTTTGGCCAGGATCAGTCATTTGTGCTGCTGCAAATTCATGATTTTCATATATATTTCGATTCAGTGGATAAATACCTGTTAATTCCTTAGAAAAATATTTCAATTTAGTTGATAGATATCTGTCTTGTGGAATTATTTAGAATCATTTAGAGCTGTGGCAGATTTCAAATGCCAAACATTTCCGCTGAGAGTAAAACTGTGACGCAACGACTTGGGTGATTTCTTAAGTAGCACTCAATTTTCTGAGAGTAATATATTGATGGTAGCTTCTTCAATGACACGTCTAAGGGCTGGACTTTATGTGAATAGTGCGGCAAGATGCAAATCAAGGAGATACCTTTATCTAGTGACTTATTCATAACCTCAAGGTTTCTTGTAGGAGTTTTGTGCCAATCAAGGATGGTGCAAAGTTTTTGTTGCTTTAGAAATGTTAATAAAATTACCAAACCACAGGGAATGTATGGATATCCATATTTAGCTACTTTTGTGGCGAGCATATTTATATGTAGATTGAGCCATCAGGGGTGCCATCTATAAATTTGGGATTCGTTCGTACACGGAGCAAAGCAAAAAGAAGAAGGAGACAAAAGATCCAGTTGCAAAGACACTCTTTTTCTATAGTTACCAATGTGACTCTCCTCGCTGATATCAGTATTTCCACTTGACGACTGCCTTTTAGTGGAATAAGTTTCGACGGTTGTGACTGAACGGTTGACATTCCCGTTTCATCCATATTGTAGATACTGTTGGATGTAAAACTATATTCAGCAACTATAGCTTCCAATATATCAAAATATTCGTCAATTGTAGTTTTGTTAAAGCCATGAGCCTGAGATGAGGACGTTGGTTAGGACGCGATAATCAGTAGTTCATCATTTCTTGATAAGAACCCTCTGACCCATTCTACACCAGCCTTTAAATCTTGAAGGCCACGCAGAGTCAGGTTGTCAGGGTGCTCGACTAGCAATCTGAGGGTCCGAATTTCGAATCTCCGTCACGCCAAACTTGCTCGTCATTTCAACCGTGGGAGAGCTATAATGTTCGGTTAATCCTACTACTCGATGGTAAATGAGTAGCACAAGAGTTGGTGGTGGGTGGTTGTGACTAGCTGTCTTCCCTCTAGTCTTACACTGCTAAATTAGGGACGGCTAGTACAGATATCCTTCGTGTAGCTTTGGAAGAAATTAAAAAAGAAGCAAACAAATCATTCTTAAATGAATGTTTTACGTCATTATTTTTATTTATCCCTCTAATATGATTAAAAAATACAAACTTGTAAGCAGGTTCCCGCTGGTAGAACGGTAAGTCTACGGATTTACAACGCTAAATCAGGATTTTGATTACTGTCGGTGGATACAGCAGATAGCTCGATGTGACTTTGCTAAAAAGAGTCAAGCAAATAAACAACTTCTAAGCAATTATAAATAGTGTTTTATTATGAACGTCATGATATTTACAGTCGACAATATTGTGCACTACTTACCATAGATAAGAGGGCTTATGTTTATCATCTACCAGTACAAACGTATTTGTTTTAACTCATACTTATAAAAAATGCTTATAATCCGTTATGTGGGATTAGTAATCCTATCAGATATTTCTATCAAAACAAATTAATATGTTTTAGGTCGGAGTTTTTGAAAATGCTTCTGATCTGTGATGTAGGATTTGTGACCCTATAAGATCCTTCCATCAAAACAAATATCCCATTCTTGTTGTTTTGGGTCTTTAAAAGATTATTCTGTTCTCTACCGTGTCTGTAATGTTTAATTTTATAGTAATATCCAAATTTATTTTTTACGAAATGTTCCGTTTGATAAACAATGATTCCAGTGTTTAGATATAATATTTACATATTAATTTTACTTATCTAATGTTTTTACTACGTAAGTTTTGTTAAACATTTGCAAAGATACAATATCATTATCCTGATATTCAAAAACATTCAGTACAAAATGTCACAATTTTATGTATCAGGGAAAAGAAAACACCCAAAAACAAGTAGAAGTGGTTCTATCTGCCTTGTTAACTATCAAATACTAAAGTTAACTATGATCTATCTATTGCTGAATACTTGTACATTTTGTATATTATAGGAATACTTTAATTTTTATTTATTACTGGAATTTTCTAAATTTATTTACGTACATACACAGTAACAATGGGGAGAATACTTTTTATTTCTGTCTATGCTGTATAATAATTTGATTTCAGTTGTAATGCTATATATTTTTATTTTATTTATTAGCTCCAAATAGAAGACGAATTACTTTTTAGTTTGCTATAATTAGGAGACAGTGTGATGAAAATACTTATTCCACAGATTATCTGGGCGTTTATTACCAGTTTGTGAAATTATCGTTTGTATCACAAAATTAATTGCACAATAGAGTTTAAATTTAGGAAAATAATACTATTTTACAGACGTTTTAAATTTTATTATTTGCAATTGTTTTGAGTGTGTCACTGGTGTCTAAAGACATTTCACAATAATAGTGTTTTACAAACGTTTTAAATTTTAGTATATACAGTTATCTTGTATCACTTGAATCTGAAACAATTCCAAATAACAGTGTTTTGCAGGCGTTTTAAATTTTAGTATTTACAATTGCTTTGTGTGTGTCACGGAAGTCTAAACACAATTCACAGTAATATTATTTTACAGGAGTTTTAAATTGAGGTATTTACAGTTGCCCTTCTTTTACTTAGGCTTAACGATAATCCATAACAACAGTGCTTTAAAGACGTTTGAAAATGAAGTACCTACAATTCTCTTGTGCTACTTAACTCTAAATACCTTCCATAGCAATAATTTTATTCATAATACCACCTCTTTGTCATGTGTTTGCCAGCCATTATTATATAATACGATTAGGAAATTTGGGAATTGTAAGCCTTTAAGAATGGGCTTATTAAAAAGTGGAAAACTTTAGGTTCTGTAAACTGAATAATCAGGAGTCTAGGTAGATTAAAATAAATGAGAATTTTGTTGTCCCAAAATGTCAGCATGCTTGCGTTTGTCGTCCTATCCAGTTTAGTCTTGTCCTTCTTAAAGGGTGTGACTATAAGAAATGTCTAATTACCGCGGTCAAATTGCGTGAAAAATAATCCCTTCATGGTTACTTGCGTGCAGAATTTGGCTCGTTCTCAGGGTAACACCTTTTTCAATCACACGGTTGAACTTGTGAATAATTCATTTGCATCGTCACCAATCAATATGGCGTCGCAAGAGACACGCAAAGTGTGATAAGTAACTTTGTTATCGCGTTCGAGTGGACTACACAGACACACATACTAATACCTGAACATGGATCGTTGAAAGTTTACATCAACCATTTAGCACAAGAATATCTTATTGACATGTAGCGGAAACATGTAACTCGTGTGTTAAATACGGTGACAGATGTTATTTTCTGCAATCTGACAGTTTCACATACTTATTTTTATTTATACTTGATAAGACGGTATCTAGGAAAAAAGCGCTTCGATTAATAGCTCATTTTAGATTTTATTTGTAGCTATACAAGTTTGTATGTTTTTTAACTTCGTGCAAAACTAAAATAAAGAGCTATCTGCGCTAGCCATCCCTAATTTAGTAGTGTAAGACTAGAGGGAAAGCAGCTAGTCATCACCACGCACTGCCAACCTTGGGCCACTCTTTTACCTACAAATATTGGAATTGACCGTTAATTATGATGTCCTGCTACCCTAAGATTATGAATCATGTGCCCTAATCACCTGTCCATGCTAGGCCTACTATTTAAGTTACGCACTTTTTATTATCAGCGCGTGTGTATGCTTTCTTATAGCAAAGCCATATTGAGCTATCTGTTGAGCACACCGAGGGTATTCGAACCCTTGATTTTAGCGTTGCAAATCCGTAGACTCACCGCTGTACCAGAGGGGGGACTATTCTCAGCGAAACGTAACAGATCGGTTGAGTTAGGTACATTGTGTGTCACTCTTAGCTCGGCTTACTTGTTTGTCGTCGACGTCTAAAGAATATGCTGGGCGTATGAGAAGGTGTAGCACAGAATTGTCTAAAGAGCCAGTTGTTACAAAAGAACCAGCTATTACAATATCCTGAAACGTCAGCATTTAAGAGTGAACATCCAGTTAAGGAGGAGTAAAGTTGATAGCACATTATAACTACGGTGAACGGTATTAAAAGCATGTAACAACATTGTTGAGTATGGTTACAGTGACATGCATCCAGTAGGCGTAAGATGCTAGTTATTTATAGAAATATAAATTTTCTTTATTAAAGTTACAAAAATATGTAATTGAGTACAAGTTAAAAATGTAAAGAAACATTAATGCTGTAAAAATGCACAATCAAATCGGGAAAATGTCAAGTCTGTCACGATATACAGACGACTATGTACGGCGCATTAAAACGGTATTAAATATGAAAATCAGCAAGTCAGATGGTCATTCCAGCTGAAATGATGTGGAAGTGAAACGGGTTCTATCAGAACTACATTTTCACTTTTATGGCATTTGAAAGTGTTGTTATGCTACCGAAAATTAATTGCTTTTAAGGAGGACATATAAAAGCTATTTCCAAAGTTAATTATTAGTACCTTCAGATCATAACGATGTATTCAGACGATGGTTTTAAAATTTCTAAACCAAGGATATCCTTTGTACTTGATGCATGATAAAACATATAAATATAGGTGAATTTGTAGAACCCAGACAATCTAAAAAAAGACCCACAATTTGTATTGACTTAACTGTGGTAAGTAAAGTGCGACTTCTTGTAGCAGTTGAGAATCCATGAACCAATATATGTAAATGTATATGGGAATAGTCGTCCACGCGTACCAGACAATAGTAGGCAAAAATGATCAAAAAGATTATTCGCCTGGACAAAAAACATAAAGAGTAAAATTTCACCAAAATAAAGTTTCCAGTTATACCTCCAGTTCAACCATAGTATACTTGAAGCAGCTGGAGAACGAACTGGGTATTAATAGTATTTCTAACTAATACATGATGGCAAGGTATCTGTCATGCTAATCTGTTATTGTAACTGTCATGCTTTACTCACACTTTGCTTTCTCTTATTATGTCCATCAATACTTGGTTTAGGTTGTTCTTATTTCTTTGGCCCGACATGGCCAGATAGTTAAAGCTCTCGACTCGTAATCTGAGAATCGTACCAAATATGCTCGCCTTTCATCGTGAGGTCAATATAATTCGACGATCAATCCCAATATTTGTAGGTAAAAGAGTAGTCCAAGAGTTGATAAATTAGGGACGGTTAGCGCAGATAGCCCTCGTTCAGTGTTGCGCGATATTAAAAACAAACAAATTTATTCCCTTTAGGACACAGACTCATATCAATGTAAATGTGACAAAATGCTGTTTATTACTGATAATCAATAGAAAATAGATTTAGAAACAGGTTTTATTGCTTACTCACAGAATATCAGTTTATTCGTGTTTTTTCACTTCTCCCGGTCTTCCTCTTTATTTTCGCTGAGCTAAAGCACAGAACAACGTTTCGACCTTTTTAGGTCATATTCAGGTTAACAAACAGAGCTTGCAGCTGACCATTGTTGAGAACGTGCCCAGTGTACTTTATTTTAATTAAAGTTTTAATACCCATCCATGGAGTCTTTAGAATACATTTTTACTTCAAGTAAGTTTCTCGTCATCATGAGTTAACGTAACTACTAATTTTTGAGAATTGTGTATATAAATATTTAAGTATATATATATTTATATACTTGTAGCTAATCCTCGCCTCATGTATATTGTGCTCAGACTGAAACTCATGGGTTCAGGATTAACAGTCTATTGCCTCAGAAATGTGTCATGATATATAATACATGCGATATAAGATTAACGTCAAAATCCAAATATTCGGTTATTAAAGCAGAAACGGTGGGTTATCTTGACCAGCTGAATTTCATCTGATTTATAAGCTTAAAATTAGAGAAAGTTATACACAAATACTTTCAAGACTACGAGTTATTCATTCTTTCACGCATTTTAACAAACACTAAAGATCACGTGCTATTCATTTATAAAGCATGTTTAACATACCCTCAAGGATTAGATATTTTTTAAATATATTTATACCATGACTATAAGTGTTCTTCAGTTGGGCAAGTTTTAATACAGCTTTATACACGTTGATTTATCTAAAGCATATATTCAACAGTTTTACTTTAAATACGTATTTCTTGCTAAATTCTCTAGGTAACATCATTTTGGAAACCTTTTAAAGCTCAAACTTATTGAAACATTAATGATTTACAGGAAGTTCATTTGTTTAAGTTTAATGTATAAGTTATGTATGAAAGATACTGATGGATCCAGAGTTACTGTTGGGAGTTGATGGGGTGGAGTTAAAGTTTCCGAGAGATGGTGCCATAGGTTCTGACGAGAACGCTGCATCTACGACGTGGGGATCCATATTAGTCTTAGGGCCATTTATGGGATCTACGCTTTTGTGTCTTGTGGAATGAAGAAATTTACCTCAAATGATTCGAAAAACATCTGTAACACTTTTAGTGCTAAGCTTTGTGAGTGAAGATAGAAAATATATTTCACATTGGAAAAAATAGAACAGGCAAACCACCTGTTTGTGAGATAAAATCACCAACATTTTTGTTATTTACTTTCGTTTGGGAAGCCGTGAACACCCTGTGTTTCTCTCCATGGATTACCCAGTATTAAGAGCTTGAATGTACAATTGTTAAATAATAATGTAACATAAGAACAAACACAACATTTCGATATTCTAAATTTTTAAACACAGCGATAGCTATAACATGAACGTGTTTAAATATTAAAAAAGTATAGAGATATGAAATATTTCAAGAACGAAGGATAAACATTTGTTAAATATTTAGTAAAAAACTTTGTTAAAACTATATAAACAATAGAAATAGAAGTGAAGTGTTGGATTACTACTAGTTTATTGGACAGTAGCAGTGTGTTGGAATATTAAACAGTGTGTTCGAAAATGGCGAAGAGTTGAAATCGTTACTAAAGTTTTTGACAGTTGTGATGTATTGGAATATTACCAGATTATTTGACAACAGGAATATGTAGTAGATAATTTGCTAGTAGTGGTGTTTTATAACATTACTGGATCTTTAGATATTGAAACATTACTGGACTCTAGGATACCGATAAAGTACTGGAATATTACTAGATCGTTTGCTTGTAGACTATTTTGCAACATTATTGGATCTTTAGATATTGGTTAAGTATTAGAACGTTATTGGACTGCAGGAGAGTTAGTGGTGATTTACTGAAATATTACTAAACAGTTTGATAGTAGTAACGTTTTGCAGCGTTACTGGGTCATTAGATATTACTTAAATATGGTCTGATAGTGGAGGTGTTTTGCAACATTAATGGATCGTTAAATATTGATTATGTATTGGAACACGGCTAGACTGTGGGATACGTGGTGATATACTAGAGTATACATTTTATTCATTAGAGCTGTTTCATAAATACAATCTCAGATACTCCTTTGCTATTGTTATCTGAAATGTACCATTCACTAACGTTTCGAATCAACCGGTAAATCCCCAAACTGAGTTTGTGCATTTGAACAACACGAAAGATAGAAAAACTTTATGATGTCTTCACTAAATGTTTCAAGTAACATTATATTTCTTTGCTCGTTTGATCATTACGTTATCATGATTCAGTGGAAGGTTAGAAGTATATGATATTCAACACAAGTAACCTCTACTGTTTGGTAATGCATTCTTCAATACATTTGTAAGCCCAAATATCGTATATTTAAAAATAGCATTTTATTTGGGAATGAAATATTTGCTGATATATTGTATTCTAACAACTGTATAACTGAGTAAGCAACTAAAAAGTGTTTATTTATATTTGACGTGCAAATATAGACTGCTTATCGTTACTGTACTGACTAAAACGATTGTTTTCTCAACTATAAATTCGTAATTAGTAATTTACCAGATGAAGTCGATTCCTTCAAAGTTTTTTGCTAGCATATTGTGGATAATATTCGTTCTCAGTGAAAGATATATGCAGCTTGAAGTCTAAACCCAAAAGTATCAAAATTTTAGAGGTTGTTGTTTTGAATTAAGCACAAAGCTACACAATGGGCTATCTCCGCTCTGCCCATCACGGATATCGAAACCCGGTTTTGAGCATTGTAAGTCCGCAGACATACCGCTGAGCCACTGGGAGGCTAAAATTTTAAAGATAAAAAAAGAGTAATAATATTTCAACTCGTTACTTTAGAAAGACAAGTTAAATATTTCTTCTCATCCAAATAGTACCCTGCGTAGCACACTCTGTGTTACATTATATCCCTCGTCAAAATTCCATTATCGTTTTTCTTATTGTAAGAACAACAGGACAAAAATCTACGAGGATCGGGAAATTCATCTGAAAGGGGTGAAAGAACTACCATGTGCTTCATCAGAATTGGTGTAAGTCTATCATTCTTTAAGAATACTAAATGCCTATTCGTGTTTACGTCACATCCATGCAGATTACAGTTAAAAGTAAAAGGATTATCTAAACCCTGGGAGTTAGTAGTACGACAGCATACTTCAAAGGTTTGCCATGATCTTTGAATTCTGCATAACATTTGTGCATATTAAAGATATAAGTGATGGAAAAGATGAGATTTGGTAGTGTAACAGCATGCGTCGAAGATTTACCAAGATTTCCTCTCTAGGACACTTAGAACAGTATTATCTGTTCTGAATGATCGAATAGAAATGTTTCATGTGTGTTTTTACTTAAGTCTCATATCCAGAACTCACAGTTTCATTATAAATTATTCCATAAACTATACCTTTGATAGTTAAATTAATTTTAAATAAAGAATGAAGAATAAGCAAGTTTACAGAACAAAAATAACATATGATTAGTAAAAAAAATAATAAACGTTTGTGTGTTACGTTTCTAAAATAAACTTCATTTTTAATGTTAAAATATTCGCTTGGCGTATCCCTACGGGAAAGACTCGTTGGTCTGAGTGTTACATTTTTTATACGATGACACCAATGCTGATTCTGTAGATGCTTGTCTGTGATCTACATTTATTGTGGTGTATCATATACAGTGTATATAAGCTTTAGATAAGACGACTTTATGAGCAAATAGAAATTGTGATGTATTATGTTAATTATTTCAGTTGTTTCTATAACTCAGTTAGTTATAGCGAAAAACCAAATAACCTCGTGAAAAACTGAAACATTATTTTAAGTAGTGTATTTGTTTAAATAGGACGCACTACTGTGAAATGTTCTGTTAAAGTTCATGTATCTAAGCAATGCGACATCGTCTACTCGAAACTTATGTGAATTCACCAAATTTGTAAATGATAGATGTAACGAAGAAACACTAATAAGCAGTAATACTTAGAAAGGCATATTTATATTCTAATGTTTGTAGTTAATGCAGTGATTAGTGATGGACTTAGTAATTATATTATAAAAGCGCCTTATTATTAATTTCGTGCAGAGAATATCTGTATGAACTAGACTTTGATAACCTGTTTTCTGCATGGGGAGAATAATAAAAAATTACGAAGAGCAAAATATTTTAAATGGAATAGTAAGTGTCATGCGCACAAACAACCAATAAGCAGCTTAATCATAGTGAAAAAAAAGTTTAAATACGAATAGCAGAAGACAAGAATTTCCCTTGAAATTCAAAAGGTCACTTGATTAAGAGTACCAGAGTTTGGAGTTTAACATTTGAATTTTCAAAGATTTGCTGTAAAAATCAGGATTGACAAAGAAAAGCAACCAATAAGTTTGACTATCTTTGACTGATTCTCCGAGTTGACAGAGAACATAAAAACATTGATTTTACTCTTTTACACATTGGTATAAAGGACATTAATTACGCTATTCTTTGGTTTAATATTTAACACACACTTATAAACATGTGGTAAAGTGTTATGTTGAAAATTCTTGTTTGTATCTTGCTTTTAAACTCTAATTATGTAGAATGAGCAAAATGTTTTGTGTGGATTGTATATAATGCAATTTATATGCATTGTTTTGGTGTTCTTATGTTTAGCACTTAACGATATACTGTGGAAGACTGAATAATGTAGTAACTGTTGAAAACCTATCATAACAACACTTCAATTCTCAAAGTATTCCGCCTTTTTGTAAGCTTTTTTTTGTCATAACAAATACTTGAGGCCATAGATGCAACTTAAACACACTAGAAGAGCTAAGGAGTTTTAGAAACAAGCCACTGCTTGATCAATACGTCTTTAAGTATGAAAAACATCTTCATTTACGTAAAGAAAATGTATTTTTAATAATATACTTAAGAAATTATTTTTAATCCTTCTCATGAAATCAAATTTGCATTTGAATAGCAAATCGTTAATATTCTTACAGGCAGAGGGAACTTTTGAAATAAGAAAGAAAAAGACACTAACAAATTCTTTGAGAATACTGAGAGCTGCATTAAGGTATTCTGATGTAAATCTCATTTGCTTTGTTGATAAAAGCTCTTGAACGTTTAAAATCAAAACGAATATTTTCTTTATTTCTTTTATGTAACATACTTCTATTTGCAAAGCAGATAGTCTGAAGGTTTATAATACTAAAAACAGTGTTAATTTTAGTTTTACTTACTATTGAAATGAAATCATAGGTTCAATTCTCCTCGGTTGACTCAGGAGATAGTCCAATGTGGCTTTGCTATAAGAAAACACGCGCTAACACACCATTGAAACACTTTCGGGACCCTGCGGAAGTACATTTACTACCTTAGATAACTGTTTGCTAGAGTTTTGTTAATACATTACTCTAATATTGTTTTATTACATTAAAAGAGCAACCTTACATTGTTGTTGATGTGTGACGTTATTAATGTTATTTATTTAAGTTAAGCTGTTGATGCTAAATTGTCAGAACTTATTTTACTTCCTCAATGCCCAGTATTACTCTTGTTGTTGGATGCTCACATTTATAACACATCATTATAGCTATTATCAAACTGGCTGGAGTAACCGTCTCCTGGATGAAAGCTAGATACATTCATGATTAATGAAATGTGTTCTTAGGATACATAAAGCTGCTTCCATTACATGTAACCCTCCGTGACACAGCGGTGTATCTGCAGACTTACAACGCTAAAATCCAGGTTTCGACACCTGTGGCAGGCGGAACTCAGATAGCTCATTGTGTTACTTTGTGCTTAATTTCAAAATAATATTAGTTCAGATTGTAGGTGACAGGGTGTTAGTGCAGATTTTTTTCTTTGTAATCTCAATGTGTATCATATATAACAACACGTTTCAAAACTTTAAAAAGCAGCAGTTTGAAGTAGTAATAACACGATAGGCTGACGATGTGTATTTTCTTTTGTATAACAATGGTAAAAAACTTAGCAGGTGTCGTGACAAACTTTCAATTTGAAAAAAAAATTATTAATGGATTGAATTTTAATTTATAATTATTAAGGGACTGTAAAATGTAATTGCATTATAATTAAATTTTAGCCAGAAGCGGCCTTATGATCAACATTCTGGAATACGGATTAAAAGGCCCAAAGTTCGAGATGTAATATTGTTGAATATGTTTGATATTTTAAGCTGTGGTAAGATATGACAACGACAGATGGAAATGTTATTTATTTCAAAGGGACAACAATGTCTTTGTGACGAAGAGTGCTTCTGGCGAGCTGCTCTCCTTCTAGCAAGTAATTCAAAACCATAAAATATTTCCTTAAGTCATAAAGGTCGTTTTAAACTTAGCAACATAAACACAAGGTGCCATTCAGATTAAAAAATAAAAATAAAATCCTGCTCCGTTTTTGGAATAATTAGTGTATAGGGCACTCATTAAAACTAGAAGCATTGTTTGTTTGTTTTTGAATTTCGCACAAAGCTACTCGAGGGCTATCTGTGGTAGCCGTCCCTAATTTTGCAGTGTAAGACTAGAGGGAAGGCAGCTTGTCATCACCACCCACCGCCAACTCTCGGACTACTCTTTTACCAACGAAAAGTTGAGTTGACCGTAGCATTATAACGCCCCCACGGCTGGGATGGCGAGCATGTTTGGCACGACGCGGGCGTGAACCTGCGCCCCTCGGATTACGAAGCACACGCCTTAACACGCTTGGCCATGCCGGGCCCAACTAGAAGCAAGAAAGATTGAATAAATACTTTACTTTAATTTTCAAAAAAAAAGCCCTCCACTACTAGAGCGGTATGTCTCCGGATTTACAACACTAAAATCAGTGGTTCGATTCCCCTTGGTGAGCTCAGCAGATAGCCCAGTGTGGCTTTGCTATAAGAAAATACACAATGTACACCCAAAAATATTTATATTATTTGGAAAAGATTTTTTGTAAAACCATACATTTATTTTCCTTGTATTTGATCACTGCTGGTTTACTTTTTCATACCTGATCTGATGAGAAATGTGGATAAGGAAACGTGTTTTATCACCTTTTTGTTATTTGTAGTTTCTAGTCTTCTTTCGTCAAACTTATTCATGTTCTAGAGCTTATTCCAAGTTCTGTTCAATAGAGGTTTGAGTATTTTTGCTCAATTGTAATTATTTCTGTGCAAGAAAAAACAGAATGTCGAGTTAGGTATAGCAGGTTGATGAATAGGAGAATCCACCGTGAAGTACATAATCTGATCCGTTAGGAATAAAGAGACGATGATTTGTTAATCTGATAGTAAGCTTAGGGGTATAAGCGCTTGTAGTGTTAGAGAAAAATAAGTAATTCCTTGCAATAGGAAAAAATCTACAGCTACACTGATTATCGCTTAATGCCTGAATGCTCGTTAATACTTCGATTATAAACAAGTTTTATTTGTTTATTTTCATTATGTTTGCTTAATTTCTAATTTACTAATATCATCCAATGCTGAAACGTCAGAGCACCACTTTAATTTTAAATAATAATTTAATCAGGCTAAAGTTTCTTCCTCAGAAAGTGTAGAAATAACCATACATGAATTGGTGTTATGTGTTATGATTACGATCTTGTAATAAATCCACGGTTTTAGTAACGATGGGTCTACAGTTTAATTTACGGAAAATAGAGTTTGCATACAAATGCCAGAATCCCTTGTTTAACAGCTGTGAATTTTTATGTGTAGTTATGGTTTTTTAGAGGGGGAAAGTGCAAAATATAATACTTTTAATGTTTGACATCGCAAACACAATGTGTAAATAAAAACAGTCTACATCGAATAATATTCAACCAAGCTTTCTGTTTACTTTACATATTATAGAAGATGTCTTTGGATTTTAAGGTAAATAAGTAGTTAAGAAAAACATATAAAGTGTTTAAGGTGATAAAATTGATTTTTATTTGTATAGAAATATGTAAATGAAGTAAGCGAAGAGACGTTATAGTCAATAGGAGTTGAAAAGGTAGAAAATAATGTTTTTTGTTATTGTGTTTACTATATTTTTTTATGTAGTTAGGGTATAAAATACACGTAATATTAAAAAAAAGTAAAACATTTTTTATGAATGATTAGTCTCGGGAAAAGTACGATATGCCCTCTTGTACATTTAGAGCAAACTCAGTTTAATTATAATTTGGTTTGTTTATTTTGATTTTCGTCCAAAGCTTTTCGAGGGCTATCTGCGCTATCCGTCCCTATTTTAGCAGTATAAGACTAGAGGAAAGGCAGCTGATCATCACCACCCACCGCCAACTCTTGGGCACTCTTTTACCAATGAATAATTGGTCCTATGTGCATCGTTCCTCCTTGCAGGCATTTTATTGTGCTTCTAATGTAGAAAGATGACGATTACTTGAACAGTTTGATCACACAGAAAGCTACAGATGTTTCAGCTAACGATATGAACAGAGCGTTTGCATCGGAAATAACATGAATATCCAACCCATTCTCCAGCTTTTTGAGGTACTTGAAGGTATAACTGAAGCTTATCTTGAGAACCTATACCCTGTTGTCTTCACTTCCACAAAAAGATATTTCTTGATTATGTTGTATATTGTTTTTTGGGGTACATTGAAGGGTGTTGCCGCTGACCTCTGTAAAAGTGGATTATTGACTGTTACAGTTGGTTACATTTTGCTTTTCATAGCCAAGGAATATAAAATTTTGATAGTTCTATTTGATACCAGTTGATCAATATGATATCCGCATCTTGGAAATTCTAAATTCACAATATAAAAAATCTTTATTATTTTAGTATGTGAATGTATTGCGTCGTAATGGGCTGCTATGTATGCTTTCCAAAAACAATTAATTTTTGGGGACACTATGCTACCTATTCAACGCAAAATGATATCTCAGTGTAGTTCTAATATATCCCTTTTCATCGTCACGTAACCTATTTTTTTGCATTCTTAATCCTGTAATGTTCCCCGCTGGGACTGTGGTAAGTATTCGGATTTACAGTGCTAAAATCAGGAATTCGATTCACCTCGGTGGACACAACAGATAGCCCAATGTGGCTTTACTATAAGATAGAAACACAAAATCTTATAAAATTGTTCCATAAACTTTTTTTTTCATTTTACAGCTAATTAGCGACAGAAATGATTTTATAACTTTTAAAACGGAAAAAGCATTGTTTTCTATATTCTTTAAGGTTGACAGTCTTGAAAAAATTTCAATCCTTTTTGTGAAAGCGATGAACATAAGGTTCTGTAACATTACAGCACATGGTATTATTGCTCTTTTGTATCGACACGCCAAATTTCTCTCTGCAACTTGTGATATTTAGTTGTTAAATCTGGTGCAAATAGAACATGGACGGGAAAATAAATAATTTGTGAACTCCAAACTAAAGTTTAAATAAATCATTTGTGAACTCCAATCTATAGTTTAAATAAATCATTTGTGAACTCCAATCTATAGTTTCCTGCAGGAAGTTCTTATGATTAATGATTTTGGCAGGATGCAGACCAGGTTAAGTGGTGTATTCAATGACTGACAAGAATTGTCCTTTTGTCGGCGTAACCTTAGTGTACATCAAACAACGTGCTTGCTCGTCATCCACAAGAAGCCAGAGTAAATGTCTCCATCCGAGTTACGTTTTCTTGATTCACTTCTGCAATATTGCAGACAGTCATCTTTCTTCTAAGATTGCTGTTTGCTCAAGAATCATTGTCTTTCCTTTTCTGAAAAAGACTAAAGTTCTGTTTAATTTTGTAAAGAGTGGTATAAGAGCTTGCTTAGTTTCTCAATGCTGAACACTTTCAGTGTCTTCTTAGTAGTTCCCAGATAAAGCATGAGGACATTGACAGTAAGAACTTTGCCGGCTTAGTAACGTGATAATTAGGTCATGTGCTCTTTCTCAATACTGCAACTAGATGTATACTGTTGAACAGTTCCAGTGAAACTGTTTCTTCAGTTACACAGGAACTCTGTTTGAAAGTTGTTGGGTTCATAAAAGTGTAGAAACTTATATCGACAGAAGACGTCTTAGTTGATCACCTCTTCTGATGTTGTTGTAGGATGACCAATGTAAGTATCGAAAACGATTGTTACAGGTAAGCGGTAAGTTTCGAAACATATTTACATACACGGACATATATGTGAAACTAATATAAAGGTATTTAATATAATAAATATACTTGCACTGGGAGTGAAGAGTTTGGTTTGTTTTTAATTTAGCCTAAAGCTACACTATGGCTACCTACGCTAGCCATCCTTAATTTACCAGTGAAAGAAAAGTACATAGTCATCATCAACTCCCATCAACTCTTGGGCTGCTCTTTTACCAACAAATAGTGAGACTGATCTTCACGGTTGCAAGAACAAGCATGTCTGGTGTGACTGGAACTCGAACCCTAGGCCCTCAGATTGCCAGTTGAGTGCCATGACCACCTGGCCGAGGCCTGCATCGATTTAATTGGGATAATGTTATGACACACGTTACAGTTTAACTTCCCTAAGTAATATATACCGATTTTCAATTTTTACAAGGAATCAGAACAGCTTCAAAGTCTCTTTCGATTTGTGTATACATAAAAAGCAAGCTAAAGCTTTTTCTAATAACTTATTAAACTTCACCATAGTATAACAGGAACTTCAGGGAAATTTAAATAAAAATTTTGAAATGTTAGCGTAAAACAGAAAATTTCAATACAAAGTTACTTTGTGTACCCCGTAAAACGTCAAAAGTTCTAACATGTTCTTCTCGAACATCAAATATATATCGAACCAAATTACAGAGAATCCGGACAACTCTTTCGTTTTAAGGACTTTGTATGGCCTGATGGTTAGGATGATTGACGGGTTAAAATTCCTGTTACCTTTCAGCCATGGAAACTTTATACTTTTTATGGTTACTCGCACTACTGTTTCTTGGTAAAAGAGTAGCCTAAGAGTTGGCGGTGAATGAGGATGACTAGCTGCCTTCCTTTTAGTCTTTCACTGTTAAATCAGAGATGACTAGTATAGCTTTCGGCGAAATTCAAAACAAACCAAACTCTTCACTCCCAGTGCAAGTATATTTATTATATTAAATATCTGTGTGTTAGTTTTACATATATGTGCGTGTATGTAAATATGTTTCGAATTACTACTGCTTATCTGCAACAATCGTTTTCGACACTTACAGTGGTCCTGCTACAACAGCATCAGAAGTGCTGATTAACTAAGACGTCTTCTGTCGATATAGTTTTTATATTTTTATAAACCCAACACTTCTCAAACAGAGTTCCTGTGGATCTAAAGAAACAGTTTCACTGAATTTAGGTATTATATCCTTTCGTTGAGTTGTAACTGAAATTTTCATCAGGATCTTTTTGAATAACGTTGAGATGAATGGCGTTAGATAGGATCAGGTTATTACATAAGAATGGCATTGGAATAAATTCCATCTGATGTCTACAAATGTTTATAGATGACATGCGAACAAAGAAACTTAAAATGTATATTAAACTACACGTTGGTCTTCTAGCTTCACGTGACTTTTGTTGACTCCGATGTGCTTCACGCGTTTACCAGTTATAAAACATATTTATAAGCTTTCATTCTGGAATTGCATTAAAGTTATCTCACTGATAAATACTTTGAGAGAGAGAGTCGTATAGTTGGATGTAATATAATCTTTGACAGAAACACGTATACTCTTTAGAGGGGGAAAGACACAAATAACCGGATTTGATGTAATTTTTCAAAGAAAAATATGTTTAGTAAGATAAAATACAACCCTTGAGAGGGAGAGAGACGCCTACAGACGGATCTAGTACTATCCTTGACAGAGAGACACATATAGCTGGATGTTATACAATCTTTGAGAGAGAGCCAGATATAAGAGTAAATCCTTTCCTTGAGAGAGAAACGAATAGCCAAATGTAATACTATCCCTGAAAGGGCGATAGGTGCCTATAGCCGAATCTAATATTATCCTTGATGGAGATACATCTATCCGGACTGTTTACTATACCTATAGCCGGATCTAATACTACTTTAGAGAGTGATACACTTATACCCGGACTGTGTATTGTGTTTCTACTTTTTTATATAAAAATATAATACATTTATTCTTATGTATGGAAGATATATCGACGTCTATTAAATGCGTAACACACACTCTTATTCTCTTTCAATGCAAGAGGTATTTGTGGTTTTTAAGGCTATTTAATAATCCAAACAAATTTATTATGCGCCTTTTTCAGCTTTGTAGGTTGATATTGAGTATGGAAGTACAAAATGCAAGAAAATTTCATCACGTGACAATATTTAAACTAACTTTGGCTGGTTAGTGAAAGCTGATGTTTCTCGAAACTGCAGTTCTTTCTGTGTATGAGTTTTAATATGAACTTCTGAGGTTTTCTAAATTTATTCATATCAGCATCCTTGAGCTTTTGAAACGCATTATATGTTTGTGGGATTGCGGATTTTACGTTCACGAAAACTTTATAAACATAAAGAAAACGTAATATTTTGATGACAAGACGTATCTTTGTGGTGGCAGATACTCAAAAATATTTGTTTTAAATTTCACCCTTGAATTATAAGGTCACCCATAAGTACTGTTTTTGTTTAGAATAGGACATTTTTTTGCTAAATGAATGTATTCTCAAAGTCGTATTGGTTATTTGGGATGACATGATCGCATTAACTGTAAGCCAGTTCGTTTCTTTACTAGTTTTTGTTTTATTTATTTTAGAAAACCCAATTATCATGGAGGGGTCAGAGAAGCAGATAAGACACATAATGTTTACGAGTTTAGAAAAGGGAAAAGTTCCACTGAAGCTATGCGAAGCATTCAAAAAGTGTATGGTAATGACATTCTGAATGTGAGGAAAGTGTCAAAGATGGTTCAATATGTTTAGAACCGGTGACTGCAGTTTGACAGCCTCCCAAGGACGCCGTGTTAAGGTGGATAATGACCTGCTTCTAGTAACACTTGAGGAGGTTTGTGCTGTAACTGTCGAAAAATTAGCTCAGTAACTCATGTTATTTTCTTCTAGCGTTCATCGACATTTGTAACAACTTGGTATAATTTAAAAGTTGGGTAAATGGGTACCACGTGAGTTGTCAGCTGATAATCTGAGAGAACGAGCAAACATCTGCACATCTCGTGAAGTTTAAGCTTCGTACTCTATATAAATGTTAAGCAGGAGAACCAGCTACTCCACAGTCAAAAGCGAACCTGCACCTTAGGAAGTGTTTCCTCAGAGTTTGGTGGGATAAAAGTGGTGTAATACACTTTGAGTTGTTACAATCAAACTAAACAATCACTGCTGAGAGATACTGTCGGTAACTTGGGAGACTGAGGACTGCACTCAGAAGAAAAGAGAGACCTGCTTGGCGAATCGGAAAGGAGTTGTTTTCCTCCATGATAATGTACATCATCACACCGCTAGTATTACTTGCTGGGTGAAACTTCCCCAACCCTCCTAATCTTGCTCTTCAGATTACCATCTTCTAAGAAGTTTGCAACCTACCTCATCTTAATAAAAAACAGTTCACTTCTATGAATCAATTAATAAATAACCTTTGTACCTTATTTGTCTCAAATCCGTCTGATTTTATACCCGAGGAATTGAAAATATTTTGAAACGTCGGCAGACTGTTATTGAAAGTGATGAAAAATACATAAATGATTAAAGTTGTTATTTGATTTCTTTCTCCTTTTAATTCTTAGTGATACAAACTTATGGGATGACCTGATATGTAGGTAAAAACTGATTTTCCGTCTCTGACTTGGAAGTAAGACTGTTTTACACTTAAAAGTTATAGATTCTGTATCGTGTTCAAATTATACTGCCAATGAACATCTCTAATACTAAATATGTTTAGAAAACAATAAAACTAGAGTGAAATGTTAAATGGTAAGTAACTTTTTATAATTACTGGATATCTAACACCGCAAAAACTCATATAGAATGTGACCTATGGCTTTCTAAAACAATATAAATTGTAGCTAAGGAATTTATTATATTGTCAGTTCTCGATCAGCTACACGCCTATCGTGAGGTCATAAATATGTTATGTATACGTTTCTTCGTAAAAGTTTTCTTCATGTTTTTAACTTTTACTGGGACAACTTTGAAAGCATTTCCTATTTTGTGATATTGAGTTTAAGATTATCCATTCTTGATCTTATCGTGAGGTTAGTGTTTTACAATTATCATCATTAAAATCATGGCGAGAATCAGTATCCTATGGGATTACATTAGATTTGTTTTTTAACATGCAAGGTCGAGGCAAAGACATCGCGTTTTCTTTAAGGTCACAGTGAATATATTTCGTTTGGTTTCTTTTGAATTTCGTAAGCTATATTAGAGCTCGTATATAAAACGAATACGCAGACTTTGAGTAGAATAAATATACATTCACTTCAGATGACAAGTTTAGTATATTTTGAATATCGCCAAAGCTACATACGTCAAGTGCCCTAACTATCTTGCAATACCGACCTGGATACATCTTTCTCTTTTAAGTCGTTGTGAAGTTATTTTCTCTACGGCAAGTTCGTATGAAAATACTCCATTTTTCTGAGAGGTTGGAGTAAATATATCTTATTATCTGTTAAGCAAATGCGAAAATATTTCAGTCACTGTTAGATTAAAGTATTTATTTGTATTTACTTAAGCACAAAGCTGCACAATAAACTATTTTCTTTCTACCCATAACAGTTAGCCAAACTCAGTTTCTAGTGTGGTAGGTCCAAAATCGAACTGTTGTGCCACTAGAGAGCAAAGTTAAAGATACTTTTTTCTATGTTAGGCCGAATTGAAGATATTTTATTCATTTTTAGATTTAAGTAAAGATACTTCTTTATCTCTTAGGTCGAGGTGAGGATATTCTATTCATACTAGATAGTAGTGAGTGTATTTTGGTCACTATTAGATTAAAGTAAAGATAATTTCTTACTTCATAGCTCGAGGTGAGGATATTTTTTATTGCTAGATAGTGGTGAAGATATTGAGTTCACTATTAGGTTGAAGTAAGAATACTCCATTGTCTCTTAGGTCGAGGTGAAGATACTCTATTCACTGCTAGATAGTTATAAGGGTATTTCGTTCACTATTAGATTGAAGAAAAGATACTTCGTTATCTCATAGGTCGAAATGAGGTTATTCTATTCACTGCTAGAGAGAGGTGAGGGTGTTTCGTTCACTATTAGATTGAAGTAAAGATACTCTTGTTTTCTAGATTGAGGTAAAAGTATTTCTTTCATTGCTAGATAGTAGTGAAGATATTTCATTCACTATTGGATTGAAGTAAAGATACTTTCTTATCTCTTATGTCGAGATAAAGATATTCTTTTTACTGCTAGATAGTGGTGAAGGTACTTTATTCACTATTATGTTGAAGTAAAGATACTCCATTGTTTCTTAGATAGAAGTGGAGAT
This sequence comes from Carcinoscorpius rotundicauda, assembly GCA_011833715.1. Classification (NCBI taxonomy): domain Eukaryota; kingdom Metazoa; phylum Arthropoda; class Merostomata; order Xiphosura; family Limulidae; genus Carcinoscorpius; species Carcinoscorpius rotundicauda. The sequence continues at coordinate 32,939,053 of CM022404.1, read as the reverse complement.
ATTGCTTTAACTGCTAGATAGTGGTGAAGGTGTTTCGTTTTCTGCCAGGCTGTGATGAAGATAGTTTTCATATGTTACGTGAAGATGAAGATGACTCATTTTTGTTAGGGGAAAGTAAAGATTTTTCATTCTTTCTGAAGTGTTAATGAAAACATATTGAAAGTTTTAATTGCGAGTGTTCATTTCTTTTTGTAAACTATATATTTTTAATTTATAGTACATACTTCGTGGAATTTTAGGCCTTATAATTAATCATTTGAAATATGTGTGTGAACGTGGAAGATATATGTTGTTAACACCAGGATGTTGGTGAGAAGAAAGTACTATTCTATAGATGTATTAAGATTTTTGGAGCAGGTCTGACTTTAGGTGTTATACATCTAGGAGAAGATTAGTAGTTGTGCAAATATCGGGAAATATATTTTGTACTGCATTAGGTTTTGATATAAAATTTCAGTGAGCTGTATATTTGAGATAATGGTTAGTACTTAACGAGTTTTTGGGGAAAATATCTTCCAGCTTCTGAACTCCTGGAGAAATTAAATATTTTGTTTTTGTAATAAAATGTCAAGAATAATTTGAGCTTTTGTTAGATACTTTTTGCAATATGAGGTATTCGTGGAAATATTTGGTAATATGAAATTTTGATAGAAATATTTATCATTATGTGAAGTACTTTTAAAGATATTTTGCACCATATGCAGAGATGCCAACTGTTTTAAATGATTGAGCGTAATGATTGTAGACAGAGCCCGTTATCATTTGCGGCTACGAGGCCTGACCAATGTCTCTAAGCTGTTTATTATTATATTATTATTATTTTTACTGCTATAAATTGCTCATTTATGACTGTGCTTTGTGTATTTAATAAATAAAATAAAAATTTCTCATTTGAAATTATGTCTTTTATTTAGTTCAGAGTAACAAACATACTGGTAAGACAACATTGAACATGCACAAACAGTAAGCAGAAAAAGCCTTCGTGTAAGGACTAGTTTATATCATGTTTATGACACTTATTGTAATAGTTTTACAGCTGTTGCAGCCTTTACTTTCATGAAAATGTTTTTAGATAGTTTCGAGTTATCACAACATTGTCCATTTGATTGCATACACATTTTGTGTGTTATAATACTGCTCAAAACTGAGGTGTTCAAGCTTGGTCTGAACTTGCTTTTATTTTTAGTTACTAAACTAAATATCCTTTCACTGTCAGCATTAGAATGGAAGACTGTAAGAATTCCAAGCATAACTCTACACAGAATGTCATATTTCTGGTTGTCATTTCCATCCTTAACTGTAGAGAGCTGAACCCAAAACTTGTCAACTGAAGGGCAGTTTCTAAGAAAGTATCAATTTGATAGTTCAAATATTGCCCTTCCAACTTGTCAGTAGTATCTGCTCATGTATATTGACAAGGACAAGATACCTGTCTGTGAAGAAGCATAGAGAAGAGAAATCTTTGATGATTTTCAGTTTTGGATCAGCAACCTCTGTGTGAATCAGAAGTTCATGATTTGGAGGGAAATGTTTCATTATGTAATTTGTAGCTACAATACAGTATTTTTTGACACTGGTGTAGAAGCTGATCAGGTCCAGGTCCTTTTCATATTTAGCAATGTATTCCTTTAGAATAATAATAAGAATACATAAATTCCAATAGAAACTGCCTCATCAAATTCGTGTAAGGATTCATTTTGTAGTTAAGTTCAGTGATGTTGCCTTAAATATATTCTGGCTTGATGTATCTGACAAGTATATTTTTAACTTGTGTAATCACAGTTCTATACATAATGCAAAGTTCTTCTCTTTACAATATCAAATTAACTTCCTCAAATAGAAGAACTGAAGACTGAAGAAAAAACAAAATAACAAGTTCACTTTGTTGTCCAAGAAAACTGTTAACTTATCTATCTCGCTCTGCGCATAACTTTTCATGGTTACTTCCATGCTAGCTTTCGTCTTGTTTTCTTTTTCATTGATTGTTTCTTCCTTAGTTCAAGGTCAAACTACCTAAACATATACTGAGTTATATCAAATGTTTCTTTAACTGCTTTTGGAGACTGCTGTCTTGTGTTCCTGTGTGGCTGGGAGGGTGTCTTGACTGTGTCTATGTGTGGCTGAGAGGATATTCTGACTGTTAAAGTCTTGCTGCCTGACTGAGCTGCACGTTTAGATCCTTTTGAATCTAGTTTTTTCCCTTTCATAGTGAAAATATTTCTTCAATGGCTTCCACATGTCCAATATTCTGTTGAGGCACATCCCAAGTGATAGCCATCTTGTGTTAACAAGTTGTAGAAATTTTCTTGTTTCTTTGTCATACAATCCTTGAAACTCTTTGAAATGTTGTTTTCTGCTAGCACTTTTATCCAGAAAATTGTAGATATCTATCAACTTATCAGAAACTGGGCAGGGCAGTTCTCTGGAAGCTTTCTGGGCAGCAATATTCATCAGGTCACAGACACAGCCGATGAAGTAAATGCTAGGCTGTCATGTCGTCTTGAGATGTGTCCCATCGCACCTTTATCTATACCAGACATAACTGAGGCAGTGTCTGAAGAAAAACAAAGACAGTTTTCCCATGGAATTTTTCTCTTTGTTAGTTCGTGGTCCAAAAGCTTGAAAATATTCTTTCCCGTTGAAGCTTTTGTCCATTCCACCATTGTCGAAAGAGAACAAACAATTTTTCCAAGCAAAAGGTCAAGATATCGTACAACCACTAGATACAGTTTTGAGTCATCCACGTCTGTAGATCCATCTGCGGCTAAACTGTAAACACTGTTAGTAAGTAGGCTTAAAATCATTTTGTCATCTTCACAACCCAGCATTTGTACAATGGCTGTAGTTTTGGTTCTAACACAGCCATATTTTTGGCTATATCAGAGTCTTGGAACATTTTTCTGACTAAATGTCCTGCATGATTAGCTGCAGCTAGGGGTAAATCATGAGCAATGACGAATTGCGTGAACATCACTTCTGCATTTATGGTTTCATATTCTAAATTCTTACTCATAAATGTCGTTATCTGTATCATTTTTATCTTCGCCTCAGCCTTTTGTTGGTGAGATGCCGATTTTGTATGTTTGAAACAATCGTTTATCCCGCTATGCGTCACAGAAAAATCGATGTAACAAACTATACAAAACGCATTACTGTCACTGACTTTTGATGCAATGACAGGATATTTTACACTATACTCTTTTCTAAATTTTTAATTCACAGTTTTAGTCCTTTTAGATTTGCCAGAAACAAGACAATCTGGTGAACGAGGAACTTTTTTTCCAGTTTGTGAACGGTCGCATTGGTGGTTCTATGGTGCTTATAAAACGAGAAATACCCATCTACGCGGCCCCCCAGTGGCTCAGCGGTATGTCTGCGCACTTACACGCTAAAATCCGGGTTTCGATACCCGTGGTGGGCAGAGCACAGATAGCCCATTGTGTAGCTTTGTGCTTGATTCAAAACAACAACAACAACCCATCTACGCGAGCGCTGATTGGCTGACAAGCACTGATGACGTAACTATGGATTCTCCCACGTACCCAGTATGGAGAAGTATCACACTTAAACTATTGGTAGACGTCGTAAATACAAATATTTATATTATTTCAAGCACAATCATGATTATCGCAAGTAGCCATTTTTGACTCTGTCATTTATTTATTATCAAAATTTATTTGTATCTCACTTGAAATTTTCTTTTCACCTCTTTCAATCCCTGGGGGAACAATTTATCACTTTATTGTATAGGCCGATATAATATATAATAATTTTGGTGTTGCAACAAGTCGTAATATTTGTCTGCATGAGCGTATAGTCGTAATGTATAGGCTAAAATTGTAATGGTTGGCATCTCTGCATATGTAATCTTGGTACAAGTATTTAACAGTATGTAAAGCCTTGCTAGAGATATAAGAAGCCTTGGTACAAATATTTAACACTATATGAAGTCTTATTGGAGACATTTGGCACTATGTGATACCTTGGTAGAAGTATTTAGTACTATGTAAAGATGTGACATAAATATTTAATACCATACTAACTTCTGTCATTATTATATCTTTCTATAATATTTCTGTCTTTAAGGTTGAAAAGCATTAGTATTTGAGAACTATAAAAAGTTTTAGTGATATTTTGTACTTTATAGATTTTGGTGGAATCGTGACGTTACAAATGCAAGTATTTGTGTAACTTTTGACAATGCTTTACTTTTCAACTTATGTTCATTTTAATTTTTAACATAAATTACTAGTCCTTCGGAATATTTCAATTTCATTAAATATTGGTAAATGTAACTCGTATTCTGCGATAACATAAAGCACATGTGTCAAACCACATGAATTTATGATACTGTTATGAAACAAACGTTTGTTTGGTTCTCTATATAACTGGAGACGAAATTACACGAACTTTAGTATCAAACACGTTCTGTTATTTCACAACGGTAACACGCACAAAAGATTTTGTGTATGTTAAGTGTCGTAAATAAATATTGTGAATGTTGATTGCGTGTGATAGACAGTAGGATTTTCCATACACTTCTGGAGTATACATGTATTGACGATACTAAGTTTCGTATTGCCTGATTATTGACATTGTCTTGTTATGACGTTAAAATGTATAAAGTTAATTCTAAGACACATATTGTCCGTAGTAATTATGCGCATATATGTGCATTCTAAACAGCCAGTTTATTACGACCGGTTTATCTACAAGGTACAAAATTATACAAGAAATTTGTTTGTGTTAATTATCATTTGTGAATGAAAATATACCAGTCGTGAAACACTTGGCTGAGAGAACACACTAGTTTTGTAAGGATTCGGCAAGCGTTTGAACCATTACATTTAATCTTAGTTATTAATAATACAAAGAAATAATCAAGTACGAACTGCTAAGGAGTGTGTGCTTTAAATTTACGTATTCTATTTGAGTGACTTTTAAAACATGAGTTTTGTAACGACAGTTTGTGATTTTCATTCTACACCTCACATTTTCGTACAAAGTATGTTTTATGAGTTTCCTGGTAGTACTATTAATTATAGAGAGTAATAAAACTACATTGATTTGACAATGATAAGAAGGTAGGAGTAAAAATAAATAATAACCTAATAACGTGTGTTCCTTTTAGAATCCTATTTTCATAGAACTCACGTAACTTGTATGAATTTAAATTATTTTACATTTTCTTTCCATTTGGTGCGTCTACAAACATATTCCTAGTCGCTTTTTATTTTTTAGCTAAATAATAAAACGTGTAACTGATGAAATAGGGTCACGTCAGCTTGAGGACGCAAAATGGTTGTTATTTTGAGATTACAGCAAAAAGAAATTCTAAGAACAAAATAATAAAAACTTAGAAACTGAGAGCAAAGTTATTTATTTTTATTTGACACTTTTATATTTTACATTTTAACTACATATATTTATTGTAAATATATATATAAAGTAAAAATATTATCATATTTTAGACAGAATAATATTCTTTTATATTCATGTTTCTGGTAGGCTTAAAGGAGTTTGTAAATACGAACGAGGCCTGGCATGGCCGAGCGCGTAAACTCGTAATCCGAGGGTCGCGGGTTCGCGCCCGCGTCGCACTAAACATGCTCACCCTCCCAGCCGTGGGGGCGTTATAATGCTACGATCAATCCCACTATTTGTTGGTAAAAGAGTAGCCCCAGAGTTGGCGGTGGGTGGTGATGACTAACTGCCTTCCCTCTAATCTTACACTGCTAAATTAAGGAGGCTAGCACAGATAGCCCTCGAGTAGCTTTGTGCGAAATTCCAAAAAAACAAAACAAAAACAAAAATACGAACGTAATGATACATGCGTCACTAATACAGGTACGAATGCTCTTGTATTAACATCAGTTTGACGCAGGATCACTTTCTGGTAGAATTTTAATAAAGAAAGGACGTGGTCCTGGTTTAAACTTGTGTCCATGTGTTGATGATATTGTCCAGTACTATGGGGTTCAAAAATTGTGATTAAATAAAGCCTAAAGAGCTAAGTAATTACATAATTACTAATGTATTAAATCCAAATATAAATATTGATTGTTTGGAATTAATCACAAAGCTACACAATGGGCTATCTGTACTCTGCCCATCACAAGTATTGAAACCTGGTTTCTAGCGATGTGAGTCCTCAGACATGCCGCTGTGCCGTTGGGGGAGGGAACATACATAAATAGCAAATTAATTAAGTGATTACCCATCAGATCGAGTCAAAGCTCAAAATCACTGCAACTGCTGACCTCAGATTTATTTTTAATTGGGCTATAAGATAAATAAACATACAAGTAAAACAAAACTTTAGCTCAAAAGATCACAAACTGAATATAAGTGTTTTAGTTGCTGAGATATCTGTATTTACTGTCTGGTGAATGAACAGTAAGTTTATTAATTTGTAAGCTATAAGTCAGGGTTCTAATCTTTACGGTAGATAGAGTGTAATAGCCCATTTTGTAGCTTTTATCTAAGAAACAAAGAAACATTAACAGCCATAATATTTCAAATTTAAAGAAGAATGGAACTCAGAGTAGGAATAAGGAAATAATTATTTAGAAATATATATATTTCAGAACTTATGATAACATTACAACCTTTCATCTTTCGCTTTAATATAAGAAAATCGGTGGTTAGGGCGCTCGGCTAGTAATTTGAGGGTCGCGAATTCGTAACATCAAGCATGCTCGCCCTTTCTTCTGTGAGGTCGTTATAATGTTACGATCAACCTCCCTATTCGTTAGTAAAAGAGTAGCTCAAGAGTTAGCGGCTGGTGGTAATGAGTAGCTGCTTTATCTCTAGTTTTTCACTACTACATTAGGGACGAAAAATATATTTATAAAAACGACTGGTTTGGGTTGAGAAAAAATTTATGTAGAGGAGCGAACAACGTTTCGATTTTCTTCGGTTATCGTCAGATTCACAAAGAGATAAAGAGGTAACTGACCGATAGCTGACCACATCTTTGAAAGAGGTTGTGTAACTGGGTGTAGGAATATAGAGGGCGTGCTTAGATGTTTGATTATATTTATTGATTAAAAACACCACAAAAACATTATTTATAAAATACAATGAGATAACTCCCACGACTTTTATATTGGAGAAACAAGTATAAAAATGGATACCAGATTCAAAGAACACAAAAAATCACCTTCACACGTTTTCGAACACTACAACTCAAATAAACACAACATAATAATGGAAAATTTATATGCAAAAACGGCTCGTTTGGGTTGAGAAAATATTTTACATAGAAGAGCGAACAATGTTTCGACCTTCTTCGGTCATCGTCAGGTTCACCCAAATAATAACTGAATAAACAAACATATACAAACGCAAAATTAATGAAGCCTTTGTTATACAACAACTCAAGCCAAAAATAAACCAATACAAAGAAACACCTTTTGTTTGTTTGTTTGTTTTGGAATTTCGCACAAAGCTACTCGAGAGCTATCTGTGCTAGCCGTCCCTAATTTAGCAGTGTAAGACTAGAGGGAAGGCAGCTAGTCATCACCACCCACCGCCAACTCTTGGGCTACTCTTTTACTAACGAATAGTGGGATTGACCGTCACATTATACACCCCCACGGCTGGGAGGGCGAGCATGTTTAGTGTGAAGCGGGCGCGAACCCGCGACCCTTGGATTACGAGTGCACGCCTTAACGCGCTCGGCCATGCCAGGCCCCAGAACACCTTTATACTTTTATTAATATACATAATCAAACATCTTAGCTCGCTCTCTACATTCCTACACTCGTCAAACACAACTTGCTTCAAACATGTGGTCATCTATCGGTCAGTCACCTCTTTCTTTCTTTGAAAACCTGACGATGACCGAAGAAAGTCGAAACGTTGTTCACTCCTCTCCATAAAAAAATTTCTTAACCCAAAAGAACCGTTTTTACATATATATTTTTCTTTACAAGTGGGTTTTCTTGTCATTACTGATTAAATGAGGGACGATTAAGACAAATAGTCATCGCGTAGCATTGCGCGAAATTTAAAAGAAAGAAACACTATTATAGGAGTATTTTAATTTCAAATTATTTAAAGGAAGTTGTCACTAAATGAAATATAAATAGACCTGAAAGAAAAATTCATTGAGGAGATAAAATTTATCTAATTTAGTTTTTAAACACATTACAAATATTTTTATTTAAACTGACTTTTCGCCTTTGTACCTTCTTCAGGGTTATGCACATTAAATTCGGTTTTAATATAAATATTTTCTTGTATACTTACCTGGAGTGTAAAGGTCGTTTTCCCAACTTTTATTAAGAAACTCAAGGTAGGTTTGATATATTTATAAATCTACGGATTTACAACGCTAAAATCAGGGGTTTGATTCTCCTCGGTAGAGTCAGCAGAGAGCCCGAGGTGGCTTTAAAAACACACACACACTTGATATATCTAAATATTAGACCAAATGTTCACAGGTAGGATTAATATATCCAAAAATCAAACCAAAATCTCATAGGTAGGAATGATATATCTTAATATCAGAGCAAAAGTTTACAGGTAGGATTGATATGTGTAAGTATCAGACCAGAAGCTCATAGGTAGGATTACTGCATTTAAATATGAGACCAGAAGTTCACAAAACGTAAGTGTAAGAAAGGTATTCAAAGACTGGGACCTGTAATTTTGAATCTGTGAATGATGTATATTCTAAAGTTTTAAGATTGTAAAGTGTTTAATATAAATATATCAGGTCAGGCATAATTTACCTTAATAAGTCAATGAACTTCTATATAGGAGAGATGCATGTAAATTTTAAACCAGACACTTCTAAGGCTGATTAAACTAAGTTTCAAATCAAAATATACTAAATTTGATGTATCTGTGCCTCATAATTTGTTTTTAAATTTCACGCAAAGCGACACAAGGGCTATCTGCGCTAGCCGTCCCTAATTTAGCAGTGTAAGACTAGAAAGAAGACAGCTTGTCATCACTATCCATTGCCAACTCTTGGGCTACTCTTTTACCAATGAATAGTGGAATTGACCGTCACATTATAACTCTTCCACGAATGAAAGGGCGAACATGTTTGGTGTGATGGGTATTTGAACCCGCAACTCTAAGAAATCGAGTCGAGCGCTTTAATCACCTGTCCATGTCGGGCTTATGTTTCATGAAATAATGCAGTTTGTAACCCTAATATCAACAATTAAACATGTTAAAATTATATAACCAGATTTTGTGCGTTTAGCTTTAATACATAATTAAGGTATCTAAGTTAAAAGCACATATTTGGTATTAGTTGTTATCCATTTAAATTTTAACAAACGTCCGTAGGTTCTACATAATAATAATTAATTAAATCTTCATCGTGAATTAAACTTACAACTTCAAAACTTCAAAATTACATCATGTTTCACGTATAAACAGATATTGGTTTATCTTGCGCGTAAAACTATTTATTGTGAAGTTGATAATCTCGAAAGTGCTAGAAATTTAATCAATTACGTTTCAAGTAAATTTAACAAACTTAAACGACAAAGAAACGTGTCTAGCAAGGGTTAATAAATAAATGTAACTACTCTTAACATCATTATTCAGTTTTTGTGCATGTTCAAAATTCTCATTGTGAAGATGACTTTTTCGTTTTAAAAACACGCTTTTTAGTATTTCTTCTCATCAATTTTAATTTTTTGACATTCCCTTTGTTTGCTGCAGATGAAGTTGTATCGTTCAACCAGAAAATGGCACTCGACATAATTTGAGTAGAACCTACCCTCGGAAACAACTGATGAAGTGAGCACTTTGAAACATGTTTGAGGAAAAATCAATATAATTGTGAGTTTTATTGAATTTTAAACTCTTTCCCTGGTCTTAAGTGAAATGCTCTCCGTGGCTCAGCGGTATGTCTGCGGACTTACAACGCTAATAACCGGGCTTCGATACCTGTCGTGGGCAAAGAACAGATAGCCCATTGTGTAGCTTTGTACTTAATTCAAAACAACAACAACTTAAGTGAAAAATAAATTAGCTATGAATAAAGAGTTGCCATCAGTAGAAGATTGTTTGTTTGTTTTGGAATTTCGCACAAAGCTACTCGAGGGCTATCTGGGCTAGCCGTCCCTAATTTAGCACTATAAGACTAGAGAGAAGGCAGCTAGTCATCACCACCCACCGCCAACTCTGGGGCTACTCTTTTACCAACGAATAGTTGGATTGACCGTTACATTATACGCCCCCACGGCTGGGAGGGCGAGCATGTTTAGCGCGACGTGGGCGCGAACCCGCGACCCTCGGATTACGAGTTGCACGCCTTACGCGCTTGGCGATGCCAGGCCATCAGTAGAAGAAAATAAATAATCAACCCGTTGAGGAGTCGTTCTGCATTTGGAATATTGTAATATTATGAGTACAAAGTTGGTTGATATATCCGCTCTGAAGACATTTATCTCATTAAGTAATACGCGAGTTCTGTACTTGCCAAAAGAAACATGCTCCACATTTACTTTACTATATTAAAAATAGTAGGCCACGAATTTGTTGCATCAGATGGTGGTTTCGTTTGTTTTTAATTTCTCGCAAACCTATACGAGGGCTATTTTCGCTAGCCGTCCCTAATTTAGCAGTACAAGACAAGAAGGATAGCAGCTTATCATCATCACCAACTGTTAGAAAACTCTTTTATCAACAAATAGTGGGATTGACCGTTACATTAAAACAACCCTAAGGGTGAGCATATTTGGTGTAACGGAGATTCAAACCCGCGATCTCATATTACGAATCGAACGTTTTAAACACCTGGCCATGCCAGGGAAACAGTCTCGGGTAAATGTTATAATTTTCCTACTTTACATATATAGCATGTGTTGCTACAGATATATGATTAAAAATAATATGCCGCTACTAAAAAAGGCCTAGAAGGGGATAGAAATTGGTAAACTTCTAAAGAACACATGTAGCATTATATGTATCAGTAATCAGTATAATAGAAACATTTGAAGAGTTCATATAATAAAAACTAGTGAAGACAAGTAAGTAAATAGTGTAGTGTTCGTCTTTTACTGGATGTAGATTGCAGAGCATTTGCTGTATGGAAGACATCTCTTCCATCAAACAGGTATTTAACTAATTTTAATGTCGTTTATCAACCGGGATATCAGTAACTTTTAATTTAGTACCTCTCATAAAAGACGAATAAGAGCATTTCTATAAACTAGCTAGCAAGTAAAAAACAAGATAAATAAATTTATGAAAGAATCTCAAAGGTTCGAAACAGGACAAATAATTTACTGGATAATTGTTTTAATAGTGTCTTAAACTATAAATTTGACTTGTACCGATTAAAACCGTCTTTCAGTACCCGTAGTGGACACAGTACAGATAGCTGGTTGTATAGCTTTGTGCTTGAAAAAATGTTAAATTAAAAAAATGATCGTCATGGTTTAATAAGTTTCAAATATTTCTGAGATTTTTTTCTGTTTACGTATTTGCAGCCCTCTACTTGTGTCTTGGTAAAGGATACGTTGTATAATAAAGTTTCAAAATCAATCAAATTAATTCAAGCTAAAAAAAGGTTATGGCGACAATGTTCAAAAAGTGTGAGCATAACTGAATTATCTAAAATCAGTGGGAAATTTCCTGCATGATTAAGTTTTTTCTTAACATTTTTGTTGAAAGAAAGTCTTGGCGCCGTGTGTCCCTCACTAATGTACGTATACACTGTATTCGTTGTTGAAGTAAATGCATCATGTGTTTTAGTGATTGGAATTCATGGCGTTATTATCGTATCTTGTGAGAATCAATTTATCTTCTTGAAAAACATAAAACAGTGACGGTACCTGAAGGAAGAAATTTATAAACCTCTTGGATAATGATTGGATGTAATTTATGCTTGTTTGAGTTTTTAGTTTATTAACTGTGGTCGTAATCCTTCATTCATGTTTTCAAATTATTTTAAAAAACATCGTACACACAGTTAACTTAAAACTTTATTGAATATAAAGTGAAACATAATCAGATCATAGTTCTTAACTTGAAATTTTTTCAGTTACACAATTAGTATGAAACGTGTTTTCTAATTTGACACTTTATTCATTGTGAACTTTGTGAAACATAATTAGAAAGCACTAATTTCAAATTGGGCCCGGCATGGCCAGGTGGGTTAAGGAGTTCGACTCGTAATCTAAGGGTCGCGGGTTCGTGCCCGCGTCGCGCTAAACAGACTCGCTCTCCCAACCGTGGGAGCGTTATAACGTTATGATCAATCCTACTTTTCTTTGGTAAAAGAGTAGCCCAAGAGTTGGCGGTGGGTGATGATGACTAACTGCCTTCCCTCTAGTCTTACACTGCTAAATTAGGGACGGCTAGCACAGATAGCCGTCGAGTAGCTGTGTGCGAAATTTAAAAACAAACAAACATTTATTCCAAATTTATTATTAACAAAGTAATATAAGTTTGTTTTTGAATTTCGCACAAAGCTACACGAGGGCTATCTGCACTAGCCATCACTAATTTATCAGCGTAAGACTAGAGGGAAGGCAGCTAGATCAGAACCCACGACCTTCGGATTACGAGTCGAACTCCTTAACCCACCTGGCCATGCCGGGCTGAATTTAATTGCAAACAATACGAGAAGAATATTTACACACAACTTGAAAGAAAATAACTGTGTATATATTCTGTTCACTTTAACTCTAGGCATCTCTCACCCGTAGAAAACGTTATTTTAAACTTTAAAATATATTTTTATTTTTTACTATTACTATGGGCCCCTATATTACTAAACATAACTGAATGTTGAATACTTGATTCAGTTTTCAATCCTTAAGTTCCTCGACGAAAACTGTCTCTAACAATTATAAATATTATTATTTTTCAAATCAATTGGAAGTTTTTTGATGGAAAAAAAGTGAACAAATATGGTGAAGTGCATCTTTGCGAGTGGCTAACTCCAATAGACGGAAGAAAACATATCTACCGTTTTACAAAAATCGTCTTGAAAGCCAATTTCATTTCTGTTTTTTTTTATTATTTTCTTGTCGAGGAAGAGCTTTTGTTTGAGCCCAGTATGTTTCTTTTGAGTGATTTTCACAACGCTTCAAATTTACCAACTTTAATTTTCCTTCGTGGTTATGATTAAATAAAACAAAAAAAAGTAAAAATAAATATATTTTTATTTTCTTTTTTATTACTGAAAATGTTTTCTATTAATCATGGTCAATATAAAAATAAAGAAACAATTACAGATCTCTTCAGTCCGTGCCTAAATAAAAAAATCTAATGTATATGTAAACCAAAGTAAATATTTCTGGACACAACCTCTTATCTTTAATAAGAAAGTGTATTTAAATATTGATACATTTGTTAAATTTTTGAAAGGGCCCTGCATGGCCTAGTATTTAGGGGAAGCGTTATAATGTTACGGTTAATCCCACTATTCGTTTGTAAAAGATTATCCCAAGAGTTGGCGGTGGGTGGTTGATGACTAGATGCTTTACCTTTAGTTTTACACTTCTAACTTAGAGAAGGCTAGCGCAGATAGCCCTCGTGTAGCGTTTCGCGAAATTCAAAAACAAAAAACATAAATTTCTAGTAAATTATACAAGTAAAACATTATAACCTTCCGATTCTTGCATCTCCTACTGGGTGAAGAGAATTTATAGCAAAAAGCTCTAAATAAACCTCTAAGCATTTCCATTAACGTAATTCTTTCAACTTTTTTTTGAAATATATTTTGTTAAAATTTTGATTAATAAAGTATTTCCAATGTGTAGCACTATACTGATAATCTCAGATTCAGAAAGTTTGTTAACTGATATTATACTTTGCTTTTCAGTTACATTGTAGGAACATGGATGTCCATCTATTAAAGCATGTTGATGAGAATATGTGATCTTTTACTGTTAAATAACAGTCTAGATCTTTTTAGACTTGTATATATATATTGTATCGAATCGCGTATTAAAAACTTCTCCTTGAGGTGGATTTCTGTAAGTAGTGAGAAGGCTTCTCAGAGAAGGTTCTGTACTTTCAGTTAAATTCCTTTGGGATCTGGACATCCAACTATGTATTTATCATGCATGACGGCCCGTGAAAGAGAGGAGAGAATCCTGGTGGTTAAGGGGTCCAATTCCAACCCATCACTTTGGTCTTGAATTCCTATAGACGGACGGACTTGAGGTAGACTCCTTGGGACAATCGGCTTGTCTACTTTGGCTAGGATCATACGAGCACCAGTATTGGATGCTCTCAATGGGAGTTATGGACATTGTGTGTGATGCAGGTGTTTGGGTTTTGTGCTCATAAAACCTTGACGTTGCATGCAGTGTCCTTATTTGACACTGCTGTACGTTCCTTTCTAGGGTTTTACGGTGAGCGGGGACAGTGAGCACTGAAATTTATTCTGTTTATTATAGATTTCCCAATTCTTGAAAACAAGAAAGATTATCGAAAAACGATCATGTATGGACGATACTGTTCAACAGTCACCATCAAAATTTGACTCACCTCCTCGATTTTTCATTCTGAATTTATTATCTGAGAAATTCTTAGGACAGGTGTCTTCCTTTTTCATTCAAAAGAGAATTAGAGGGGCTTGCTGGCTCCCCCAAGTCAGTGAGGAAGTTGCACTTATGGAAGAGTTCAGTAGAAACATCTTCAACACAAGACAATAAACTCCTGAATTCAGAGAATATTGAGGATATACCCATCGAGGTTACTCTTCATGCCCCTCAAAATTCCTCAAAAAGAATTATTGTTGAGAGAGATCTCAAGAACATTCCTGAGTCAGAGATTCTTGTTGGTTTATCTTTTCAAGGCATTTCTGTCGTGCTCTGTATTTCAACTCGTTAGAATGGAATAATGTTGTCTGCCAATGTTCTTATTTTGACGCTTACATTGCCATGTCCACCTGTCACTATTAAGGAAGATTAATTGAACTTCAAGGTAAGGATATATATTCCAAACCCTCTCCGATGTTTCTAGTGTCTTGTTGCAGTTCTTTGACTTGTGCTCATTGTGGTGTAAATTTGAGCCTCACTTTATTAGCTGTAATGGCTTCCAGCCTTCTTACTTTCGTTTTTGCCCCTAAGTGAAGGGAAGAGAGAGAGATGTAATGTTTAAGGACTGTAAACAATATCTCTTAACCAGAGGCTCGGAAGTTGCTGTTTCTTCTCCATCTCGGACCTGTGTTGTTGCACTCTATTCCATTGCAACAGTAAGAGCGCAAACAGATCTATGTGTGCTTCTGACAAGGTTGTTTTCAAAACACTTGTAGAGTCTTTTGCTCTCCATGGTGAAGAGCATTAACGAGACAACATTTATGTATATCTTTGTCCCCTCCATTCCTTCCAGTTGCTCCTAGGATCCATCTCCCTTGGCTCCAGCTTCTAGCAACTGTTCGGATCCATCTTTTTGTTTGGCCACGGAGATGCAAAATGATTATTTGTTCAAGTTCTCAGTCAATGGAATGATTACTTGTTTACACTCTCAGTCACTGAAATCTATGTGCATTGACAAAGACCTGTCCACTCTGCCTAATGCAAAATCCATGAGGTCAAAAGACCTCCTTCGAGTAAAAAAATAACGTGGTCACAAACAAAAGAGCTCTGGCTCAGTTCTCCTCTACCTAAGGAAAATGGCTACTTTGATACAGTGGAACTGTTGAAGTTTCCATTCTAGCCTGGATGACATCAAGGTGCTCATTAATTTTTATCATCCTGTGTGTCTCTTTTTACAGGAAACATTTTTTAAAACTTGCCGATACAGTTACTTTTTGGCAGTTTTCTTTGAAATGACAGACTGTGTGATGGACGAATGCATGGAAGGGTGGCACTGCTGGCCGATCTGCATGTGCTTACCCTAGCTATAACATTTGACATACCTTTGGAGACCGTAGTCATCTTTGATTCTTCGGGTTATACCATCACTGTTTGTTCTCTTATCTGTTTTCTGGAGATAGTTATGATCAAGCAAACCTTGATGCTCTCAGTGAACAGTTGCTGTCTCCCTTTTCAGTTCTGGGGTGTCTCTAATGGACAAAATCACCTCTGGGGTAGCACTAATGTGCTGATGTTGATGGGTGGGATCTGTTATGTAAATGTCATGTAAATGTTATGTAAACGACAACCATGTCATGTCGTGTTTGAATTCCCATATCTATTATTTATATTTCCATATTTATATTATTGTTTCGAAGTTTAAACCAATAAAATATGTTATTCCTTTAAAATAACATTTAGAATTAATTAGAATTCATTTAGAATTATTCATGTAGAAATTTCTAGAACTAGGTAGATCGATCACTTGTATTGGCCTGGTGTCTGTATAAAGTGTTATGTAAATACGTAGAAATTTCTAGAACTAGGTAGATTGATCACTTGTATTGGTCTGGTGTCTGTACTCTGGAATTTTGGGAAGTTACGCGATTAGTATGTAAACAGACAGCGATGCGAGGGAAGGAGTCATCCGTTTTAACTCGGGTCAAGAAGTTGGTTTCGTTTGAGAAAGTTTAAACGTTTGCCATGTGATTATTCAAATTGAATTTGTGAATAGAGCTAGATCAACTAAAACGGTGATTTTTTTTATTCCGTCAATCTTTACAATTCAGTCGAATTACGGATTATACCGAAAGTCAACACGTATTGGACTGTAAATTGTTTCTGAAATTACCCATTCAAACTTCGAAAATTTCTTCGCGGGACTAAATTCACCACCTAGATTGGAATTTTGGATTTCTGATTTGGACACTAATTCTGGATCATATTATTAAACACAGGCCAGTACCTTTTTGTATTGTAAGTGGTTTTGAAGGTTGAAACTGGATATCTGTTATTGCTAGTGGATAATTTATTTTGTGTCTGTCACATATAAGTAGATCATTGTAATAAATTATACAAGCTATTATCTGTATCTTTCTGTTGCGTTCATAAAACCTAAAAAACGTAACAGATTGACGGAATAAAAAAATTCACCACTTTAGTTGATCTAGCTCTATTTACAAATTCAATTTGAATAATCACACGGCAAACGTTTAAACTTTCTCAAACGAAACCAACTTCTTGACCCGCGTAAAAACGGATGACTCCTTCCCTCGCATCGCCGTCTGCTTACATACTAATCGCGTAACGTCCCAGAATTCCAAAGTACAGACACCAGACCAATACAAGTGATCAATCTACCTAGTTCTAGAAATTTCTACGTATTTACATAACACTTTATACAGACACCAGGCCAATACAAGTGATCGATCTACCTAGTTCTAGAAATTTCTACATGAATAATTCTAAATGAATTCTAATTAATTCTAAATGTTATTTTAAAGGAATAACATATTTTATTGGTTTAAACTTCGAAACAATAATATAAATATGGAAATATAAATAATAGATATGGGAATTCAAACACGACATGACATGGTTGTCGTTTACATAACATTTACATAACAGGATTGTTCTGTAGAATGTATGCTCTCGGATCACAACCTTTTTTTTTATTCAGTACTGATTCGTGTTTTCCTTTTCAGGCACCTAGTCAGACTTTTACTGCTACTGTATGCTATCCTTTATCATTTTCTCATGTTTTTGGATAGTTAACAATGACTCACGAGCCACTGATTATTTTCCTATAATTTTAAGAGAGACTGGCTTGTTTAATGCTACCCGACCTGCATACATTAGTGAAAACTCGATCAAATCCACTAGCCCTCTTTCACTGCTCTTTTGGAACTTGACTCAGCCGTCATCTGTATGCCATTGATAACTGTGTAGCAGCAACGACTGACTGTATTATTCAGTCAGCTTCTTAATCGATTCCTAAAACTTCGACACGTTTTCCGCGGTGTCCTCGTCCACGGTAGAATTCGGCCTCCCAAATAGCACAAAGGGACCAAAAATGAACTTGGAATACCTTTTGTTTGTATCTCACACATTCAAATCACATAGCATTTCAGTGAGCCCGTACACATGCTGGGCAGGTAGAACATCAAAGCCATAAGATATCTTGGATTAAGTTCACAAGCAGTATCTCTTTTATCACCAGTTCCAAAATCATATGGGATACGATTTGAAAGTTCAGTGAGCAGTATACTTTCCTCTTCCTTTCGATCTTGCTCTCAGATGGCCAGGAATCTGCTGGTGCCCAGAGTATTTCCAATACTCCAGACGAAAGTTTTTTTCGTGTATATTGTACTCTTATTTCATCCCTCACCTTTTTAGCCATTAAGACCCAGGCAGAGAGGTCGCCTCTTTCCCTTCAGGCTGATCACCTCTATGACTATAATCGCCCATTTACACAATGTTGACGACTTCCACATCTTGTGTCAGTCGTCGAGCATAAAATTTATTAAGCGGTAGCTTCAGACTAACCTCAGTTGTTTATTGAATGAACCACAGCAAACAATTTTACCTTTTCTTTGTATAAAACCGTTTGCATGTACTTTTACCGCCAACGTAATATTCAGCTGGCTGAATTGGGTCTGTCTTTAGATAACGTTGCTGTTTCCACTGGTCAACCCGTCCAACTATGGCTTATTACCATCCCCAAATGCGATCTTTATTTGAGTTATTTGAAGAAGGCAGATACTCTAGGTTGGAAGTACTGTCTTTTATTTGTCGAAAATGTTTCGAATCGTTGTTTAATCTCTATTTATATGGATAGCTCGAAATCAGATGACTCTATGGGTTCTGCCATGGTTTGTTGTGGTTTAGTGGTTGCAAACAGGATCCCATATATAGTTTATTTGTTCACTGCGGAAGTTCTCTTGTTCTGGGTAACGTATAAGCTAAACAGTACGAGAATTGTACTATTTATATCGATTTGCTTAGTTCTCTACTTGTCTCAGAATCGGTTTCATCAATTCCCATCCTGTTCTCGTCGATATTCAATACCAACTGGCCCATTTCTCTTTATCATCTACTTCTGTACAGAATTCGTTATTCATGGACTGCGATACAGTATTAAAGAGCCGACACAAGAGTGTGGTTTGTGTGACATTCAAGCTAAAATAGCTTACGTTTTACTGCCGTGTTGTTGTTACAACTCTGAACGACGGTACCATTTCAGACATGTTTTCACCATGGGTTTACTCCTGACGTTGTACAGTGTCATTTGCGTTGGTGACATTGTCTACTTTACCAAGGTTTTTAAATTTTTAAGGGTTATTGGTCTTTTTATCTCTAAAGTTTCAACCAGCTTTTTGAAGTTAGTTTAGTTTCACTTTGATTCATTTTGTATTTTATAAATATTTTACTTTTATTTTCTTTCCGGTTGTTTGGCGCAGATAGCCTAGTTGCTTTGCACCAATAAAGCCGAATAACCAATTATTTGAAAACTTTCATATAAAAATAAATTAAAAAGAAGTATACTGATTATGAACGTATTGTGTGTGTGTGTGTGTGTGTATATATATATATGTCGTCTCATTACAGCAAGCATGTTTAAAATAAAATGTATGTTTTTTCCAAGCAAAGCCATACATTACCAGGGTATCTAATGTACCCACCTACAGGAATCGAGCTTATTATTTTAGCTTTGTACATTCGTAGATCTATTGTTGTCCTTTAGGGGATACTAAGGTGTATCACACAGGTAATTCCTGGTGTAAGGAAAATACATTTCGAAGTCATTGTCAAGAAATATACCAATCAGGAGAGGTAACATTCAAGAACGAATTAAAATTAAGGGCAAATTTTTAGTGCTTGATTTCCTAAGAATAATTACAATTAATTATTTAATGAATGGAACAGAAAAAAGAGTTTTAATAATTTTTCTGTTTTTTTTTGTTTTTGAATTTGGCCCAAAGCTACTCGAGAGCTATCTGTGCTAGCCGTCCCTAATTTAGCAGCGTAAGGCTAGAGAGAAGGTAGCTAGTCATCACCAACCACCGCCAACTCTTGGGCTACTCTTTTACCAACGAATAATGGGATTGACCGTCACATCATAATGCCATAACGGGTGAAAAGGCGAGCGTGTTTGGTGTGACGGGAATGTGAATCCGCGACCTTTCGCGGATTACGAGTCGAACGCCCAAACCCACCTGGCCATGTTGAGCCGTTAGAGTTTTAATTAATATCAATATATGGGAAGTTTATCCCTGAGGTTAACTATAAAACATCACCTAAGCAAAAATTACATTAAAAGCAGTTTGAAATGTTAATTTTTATATTTGGGTGTTAATTTCAGTAAACAAAGTTTTTAGTAAACTGAATTATTGACTTTGATTAAAAAACAGATGGGTCACCCACTGGTATAGCGTTTAGTCTTTGGATTTCCAACGCTAATATCAGCAGATAGTTCGATGAGGTTTTGCTACAAGAAAAACACATGCAAAAGACATGTAAAAATGTCTCCTTTTCGATATTTTTGCAGGATTTAACAGAATAACTTAATTTAGGAGAAAAATTCAGAAATTTATAAGAGCGACACTTGGGTTTACCTTCTAACCTTTAAAAGTTGTTTCTTAACAAATGGTTTAATATATTAAGAAATTATTATACACAACAATAAAATATGTTTTTAAAAACAAGCCACTTTA
Source organism: Carcinoscorpius rotundicauda (assembly GCA_011833715.1). Lineage (NCBI taxonomy): Eukaryota > Metazoa > Arthropoda > Merostomata > Xiphosura > Limulidae > Carcinoscorpius > Carcinoscorpius rotundicauda. Next base: position 32,918,553 of record CM022404.1, on the reverse strand, counting down.
GTCTGTTTTGTGATTTTAATGAGTTCACAATATGTCTTTAATATTTATTTGTTTTGTTTTTTAATTTTGCGCAAAACTGTGCTAGCTGTTTCAAAGTTAGCAGTGTGAGATTAGAATGGGGCAACTAGTCATCACCGCCCACCGCCAACTCTTGGGATACTCGTTTACAAACCAGTAGTAGGATTGACCGTGAAACGGTAGAGAATCATAGCAAAGAGTGAAACTGACGCTTTAACTTTTTTCTGTTTTCATTATATCAATGGTATCTTTGTAACGGAAGATTTCCAATTAAATACCGGAGAGAGTTAAACATTGGTTAACTAACATATTTTTATCTACACAGTTGATAAAAGTACATCAATCTCAGTTATCACTTGTAGTCTCTGTGTGGGTAATGATTTGTTTATTGATATTGTACAGCAAATAATATTCATCAGGTAATTATAACTCGGGTTAAGTTAGACTAAGGACTTGAAGTTTAGGGAAGAAACTAAGGATGTTAACTCATTATATTAGGCTTCGCATTTACTTGCAAATAATATCCAAAATGAATTAAACTTCCCATACTGATTTGTTCTAGGAACAAATGTAGTTGTCGGCTGTTCCCTTCTGAAAAAAATATTCAACAATTACTAAAAAAATGTAAGAAAGAAAAAATAATATTAATTTATAACAATCTTAATAGTGGGGTTTAATACAGTTTTTTTTATAATATTTAATTACTAAGAAGCCTTTATGATGAATTCACAGACGCACAAGTAAAAGTCCGATACAGCAATTTCTTTTTTATTATATTTTATTTTCAAAAATATGAGCAATAATTTTTTAATTTTATATTTATATATATTTTTTAAAAAATGTTAATAACAAACAAATAAAACACCTTCCAGTTTTCCAAAGTTCAAAACAAAATGTAGCTACTCCGATTTAATCACTGCTCAAGTGTCTCATGTTCATAATTATTGAGTTTAACAGCAATAATATAACTGGATGTAAACACTAAAGCATTTTATTTTTGTGACAAGTTGCTTCCTAGTCGTACATCGATATGTCTCCAGAAATACAACGTTAGAAACCGGGTTTCGATACCCATGGTAGGCAGAGCAAAGATAGTCTATTGAATAACTTTGTGCATACTTTCAAACAAAGAAATTAGCAAGTGTGGAGTTAATTCTACACTTGAGAGATGGTTATTCTGTTTACAAGTTTTTCTTTCTTAGCCTTTACTTTTCATAGAATAGTTAATTCCACGATGAAACAGTGGTAAAGTTTCAGGGTCCGATTTCCGCAATGGACACAGAAGTTAGCAAAATGGGGATTTGTTCTAAAACAAACTATAAACTAATCCAACTGACTACGTGAGCACATCATATTGCTCATATACTCCTAATTAATTACGTCTTAAATTTCTTAATTAAAACCCTAAAAATTGAAACTAATTAATGCATTTAGTAGGAATATCCCGTTCTGAAAAGTTACATAAACAACATATTACAGCTATTCTCTACAATCTGGTCCTCACCTCGATAACGAGTTAGAACTCTATGCTTTACAGCTATATTTTTTTTATTAAAGTTATTTTTTACACTATCGTAAGCCTGTTTACCTTCAATTCCAAGAGTTTATCAGGAAAACTTTCTTTGTGCTAACATAAAAATTTAAGGGCGGCTATATATTTCTGACACCACTTGATTGATAGGAAAAGTGTTTGAACTTGATTGACGCACGAAACTAAATGACGTTGTAATGAACAAGAAGGGATAACAAAGTTATCTAATGGTAAGTGCAGGAGTGTTATTAATTAATATTACAAGTTATTTTTAAAGTAAACTGTAATAGTACATGTATTTCAACTGTTCTTATCTTGAAAGATTATGTTTGCAGAGTCAATAGCTAACTTCATTTTTTTATCTTGTTTTTTATCACATTGTGTATTCATACTAAATAAATGGTTGTAATGTAGAATAAATTAGATTAGAAAGGATAATTTATGTTGTTTATATACGATATTTAATCACTGTCAAACCGTGCACCACCCATAAAGGAGATCTTCAAATAATTCAAGAAAAATTATTTTGTTCAAAGCTTAAGGAAGAGACAATGGGTTTCATGAATAACAGACAATGGGTTATGGGTTTCATGTGAATAACAGACAGAAATTAAATATTTTATGTGAAGAAAAACATCGTATAAGGGTTTCAGCTGAAGAACTAACACAATATATATGGGTTTCACACCAAGAACACATGGTAAGTAAATATTCCACATACGTCAAGTTAAAGGAATCTATATAATAATTCACACACTTTAAGTTAAACTTTATCTTGCACCATCACGGTAGAGTTGGAGAGACTTGCAGCACTTCTGATAAAGTTGTGACATTATAAAACATTTTACTTCCTACATATTGATATATAGTTACTACAGACATAATTTCTATTATTTAAACTGCTTGTGACGAGCGTTCAGTAACTTGTTATCCCAGATGCTCCATTTGTTTTACTTGTGAAATTCTGGGCCCTGTTATCACATTCCAAACATACATTATTTCCTCTTATTTAAATTAATTGTCAATACAGTTGAAACCGTATTTCCCGCCCTTTGTTTTTAACCTGTTTATTCTACAGGGTGTTCGGAAAGTCACTGTGCAGTTTTGTATGTTAATAAATATATAAGCGCACACTGACTTTCCGAACACCCTGTACTAATGAGAAACTTATCCTCCTTCATGAACTAATCCCTGAAACGGAATTTTCAAAGAATAGTAAATAAGAAACAATTTGTGTAATTTATGATATAAACAATCAAACGAATTGTAGATGTTTTGTTCATTACCGCAAGTTCATAACATCTATGTTATCCAATCACAACAAATACATCACACATAAAACACATGAATAATAAGCTAAAAGAAGGGAATTTAAAATGGTATGGAATGTATTTCGGATTCATTGTCTATAAATACACCAATTAGGAGACATAATCTTCATTCAAAAATAAACCTAAATTAAGATCAAGGTTTTGTATTTCAGCTTGTAATAATTTTATGGTTAATTGTTGAATGGTTGAAACAGAAAAAGTAATTATTGTAACAGGCATGATAAGTGAAACCTAACTCTGACGTTTGTTTTAAGTCTCCACGTGAACAAAATCTAAATTAAAAGAGACTTGAAGTCTTAATTATTGTGATAAAATAAGCTACCAGAAAAAAATTTTTGATTTTGTGATTTCTTGTTTCATTAAGATCTAGCAGCTACCTGTAACTATACTTTACCCAGTAAGTGAAAACCGTCAACTGTCGATAACTCACTATTCTATAAACTCCATTTATGTAGATGTTTATTCCACAAAGAAACCTTTAACTATTACTATTCTGTAGTTTGGTTATGAAATATGCTGGTTAGTTTCATGTGTGAGGTGTTACATGACTTTGATCTAGTTGTTGGATTTAAATCACATGCCGTGCTTTTGCAAATAAAGGAAAAATTAATTTTTTTAACCAGTATTATATTATTAATGTGTTTACTAGTAGTATATTATTAGTGTGTTACCAGTAACTTATCAATATGTTTACTAGTAGTATATTATTAATGTGTTAACCAGTAACATATTATCAATATGTTTACTAGTATTATTAGTGTGTTAACCAGTAACATATTATCAATGTTTATTTTAGAAAGATGGGTCACTCGTAGTGGGTTTTGAATAGATAACTTAAAGGGCTGTATTTCACTAATTATTCCTCATTAATTTATTCTAGAAAATGTTTTTCCAAATGATTTCCCTTTTGTTTAGGGAAAGTGAGTTTTTCTATAACTGGTAAAGGTAATTTAAATGAATGATTCTGGTCTGGGCCAAATACAAAACAATATATTTGTAGTTTATGTTTTGTTTATTAACGACTTATTTCCTAAGCATAACGCCCCCCAGTGGCTCAGCGGTATGTCTGCGGACTTACATGCTAAAATCCGGGTTTCGATACCCGTGGTGGGCAGAGCACAGATAGCCCATTGTGTAGCTTTGTGCTTAATTCAAAAACAACAACAACAATCCTAAGAATAAAAACCCTTTAAATTTTCTTCTCATTTGATCATATGTTAAAAAATTGTATTGAACATAGTTCGACATAATACACCTATTACTTGAGATTCATATATTAATAACTCAAAATATTTGTAACATTTATGAAAATTGATGAAAGCAGTCCAAGAGTTGACGTTGGGTGATGTTAACTAGTTATTTTCGCTTTAGTCTATCATTTTAAAATTATGATTTGGCAACACTGATATTGTGCAATATTTAACAAATAAACAAATAATGTATATATCATTGTTTGACTTAATTTTTTATTGCTTCCAATGGTGCAGCGGCACGTCTGTATACTTGCAATGCTAGAATCTGGGTTTTGATACTATGGTGAGCAGAGCCTATATATATAGCCCATGGTGTCGTGTTAGGCTTAACTTCAAACAAATAATTTTATTTGCGTTTTTATGTGGCCTTGTTTATTCAACGATTAAAATAAACAAAGAATGTCCAAAAGTTATTTTTAACTTACTGGATAACTGAGTATAAGCCGTTACATTAGGCTTATTCCGTAACTTTTAACAGAAAGTATTTATCCCAAAGACCATTTTGATGTACAAGAAAACGACGCGTTAATTTGCGCAATACACTTATTGAATTGGGTCTTAACTAATGATTTTACATATCAATAAGTTTATATATGGTAGCAAAACTTATACAACGGGTTTATGTTACTTTATAATCTTTGTTTTTATTAATGTCTTACACAGTTTTACTTCATCCGTTTTCCAATTTTAATAACAACTTCGTGCTGTTCAGAAAATGTTCTGATTATAACAGTTATTTTGGAGATAGATATTGATTATGTCCTACGTAAAACGTAGGTCTAAAACATTCGCGAGGTAGTTTCAGGCTAGAGAATATCGAATATTACTATAGATAAGAACTAGCTGTTGAATTTATTATTTTGATTTAATTAGAGTTATTCCCAACTTACTGACGAAATACTGAGCAGAAAGGTGTGAGAAATATTTGTATGGTACAGTGAAAACACTGTTGAAATCAATAGTCAGCTATAATTTTGTACGTTTTTTCTTAAATTTATCATTTTAGGGTATACAACTTTAAATGAAGCGTCAGATGCTAGTTATCTCTGCCACAGAAGGTGGAAAGGTTTTTTTTCCGTCCCTTTGTCTGTGTTTGTCAGCAAGATTTCTCGAAAACGGCTGATTGGATTTGGACGAAAGTTAGTATTTGTTTGGATTGTAACCCAACAAAGAAGTTATTAGTTTTTCAAATGTCAAAGTCACGAAAATACCCCCAGATCTTTATTTGTTAAAGTGGGATCCAGTTTTTTACACTATTTTTTCTTCTACAGTTACGACAGAAAGTGTTCGTACGCCTGCGTCGTGAGTAGTTAAAAAGTATCGTGATTAGGATAATGAAAATAAAGTATATTACAAATATTATACTAATACACATCTACATAAGTTTGTATGTAAATTAAATGACAAATGAACTGTTTATAAACAAATAATCAAACATAGGAGAGCCTATGTGTTCTTGCGTCTACTTTATTGCTCAGATGTGTAGCCTTTCATTTGAATTACTTGGTAAAATCTCTCCTCATAGCCCTCCATGGTCGTTTGGCAGTGCTCGATTGGTATTTTCTTGCATTCTTCTATGCAGAAGGCCTCCAACTCTTGCAAGTTTTTTCGGATGACGCTGCTGAACCCTGGTCTTCAACTCATGCCAAACGTTTTCAATTGGGTTGAGATCGGATGACTGCAATGGCCACTCCAGAACGCAATATGATTCCTCTGCAACCAGGGTTACACATATTTTGATGTGTACTTAGAGTCATTGTCGTGCTGGAAGATCCAACGACGTCCAAGCCGCAAGTTCCGAGCATCATTCTTGATATGAGTGCCTAATATATCAACGTACTCTTCTTTTGTCGTGATTCCGTTGACGCGGTGAAGGCTGCCTTCACCAGAAAAGCTGAAGAAACCCCATAGCATGATAAAGTCACTTCTGTGTTTAACTGTATGAACGGTGTTCCTTGGAAGGTTTTATTTCCCTTTCTTACAGAAAAAATATTGCAAACATCATTGTGACCGAAAAGGTCGATTTTAGTCTCGTCTGACCAAAAACTACTCTTCCAATAGATAAAGGGTTTATCTACATGTTTTCTTGTATACCTCAATTCTGTTTCTAAATAAACAGACTTTAAATATGGAGTTCTACGAGGACGGCATGCTTTGAACTCAGAAGAGCGTAACGTGTTCGTAACTGTAGAGGTGCTTACTTCAACTCCAGTTTCCCTTTTTAGTTTCTGTATGTCATTACGTGTTAAACGAGGGTTCCTACACACTTCTCTGAGAACCTTCCTCTTGGTTCTCTCTGAACGCAGGGATACGAACACTTTCTGTCGTAACTATATGACTCAGTTAAAAATGATTGAATTTTAATGAAACCTGGTGGTATATGTAGAATGTTATTCCTCATTATTCTGCCTCATATAGTCTGTGTCCATTCATGACGATTGGCATACAGACACTGTCCAATGATAATAATTGACAAACGAACACTATCTATTGATAACGATTGGCATACCAACACTGTCCATTGATAACTATGAGCATATAAACACTATCCATCGATAACGATTGACATAAGGACACATTTTCATGATGAACGTACGTGATACTCTAGCTTTATTATCTGATTTCGTAACTCATATTTTTCGTAATATGATCATTAAGCTTCATATTCCCACTAAATATACAAGTCCACCAATTAATCAATAAATACAAGATGATCAGTGATATAATTTAGCCTTATCAGAAACGATATGATTATGACACTAGTGTTATACAGGGTGGTCGCTAGAAAAGTGGAAAATTTGTCAAACAGCTATTTATTTTTACAAAGAATATCTTTTACAAAGTTTTTTTAAAGGCATATGTTCTATTACACTCATAGATGCTCAAAATGCATTTTATGATATTAAAATCATGCATTCTATTCATGATGTAAAGAAATCAAAATAGAAATGAGTAAGCACGCATTTTATTCATGATCTCATCTGACCCTCAAATTTTCCGCTTTTCTAGCGACCACCCTGTATAATAGCTGTATAAGTGATAAGTATCCAGAGTTGTACTTTTGATCTTCGTAGTTTGTATAAAAATGACCAGATAAGGTGGTTCCGTGTTTTAATGTTTTATGTAGCTACAATACATATTATCTTTTAAATAGTTTTAAAAAATTGCATAGAGTTATTTAACGAACACATGTTTTATTAAACTTAAAACAAAACAAAACAGCAAGCTGCCTCTAGTGACAGTCATGAAACCGGTGTGTCATTAGTGTGTTTTGTTACAACGTGCTAATTATGAAACAATATTTTCGATGGACTGGCGAGATTAGAACACATTTTCTTTCCATTTTTCAAATATATCTTTCATGAATAAGAAACTTAAATCGTAAATTTGTTTGACCGTTTCAGAGTGTTTCGGCAGAATTGTTCCCGATTTTTAAATAATATGCTCCAGGGAAGACAGTTAGTCAATAGTACCAACCACCAAACCTTGAACTTTTTTTAATCTTACTGAAAGGCACGATTTGACCATCACATCAATATCGCATTCACAGTTGAAAAAACAAATCTAATTAGGTTCAAAAACCATTATTTTGAAATATCACCTAAATCAGCTTTTATTGTATATTTTACCCAGTCTTCTATATTTCGAGAAATCATAACTAAAGCATAATAAACTTACGATATTCTCACTCATGATTGACTGGGATTACAATAAACTTCAAACTAACTCTTCAATCGGTTCTGTCTTCAGTGGTCATTATAATTATAATGAATCTATATTTGTAATAGAGGATTTCTAATCCAACACTCGGGTGACTTTAATGTAAAAATAAATAAATTACTTTGTAGGTGTTTGTGTTTTTTTATTTCGTCCAAAGCTACACCAGGGTTATCTGCGCTAGTCGTCCTTAACTTAGCAGTGTAAGACTCGAGAAAAGGCAGTTTGTCATCACCATCCACCGCCAACTCTTGGGCTATTTTTTTTAACCACCGAATAGTAGGGTTGATCGTCACATTATTTCGAACATTTTTTTGCAGTGTACATTGATGATAATAGGTAAAGTTATCGAGTATGTATTTTTTCTTATAGCAAAGCCACATTGGGCTATATGCTGAGTCCACCGAGGGGAATCGAACCCTTGATTTTAGCGTTGTAAATCCGTAGACTTACTGCTGTACCAGCGGGATACAAGTGCTTGTGAAAACTGTGGGTATATTTAGTACTAAACAAACACTAGCCACTTCAGCACTAAAAGAAATTAATTGCAGAAGTCTGTGAATAACCTATATATTAAAACAAAATATTTGTTTTGTTAATGTTTGTCTTTTGACATATCGACTATAGTGATAACACGCTGCAATAGGGAAATGGACACATTTAATAGTTTGTTAAACCGATTACAGAACATTACAAGAGATAGAGAAAATAAAATTAAAATTATAATAAATATATCTATAGTATTTCTATAATTGATGTGTTACACACTCAAGGAGAGTGTGTCAATCTTACCTGTCACATGGAGTTTCTGTGTGGATTATTATTTATTTATTGGTATTGTACGACATGCAAAATTCATCAGGTAATTATAACTCGGATGGAAATAGATGAAGGACTTGGAGTTTAGTAGGGAAGCATAGAATGTCGAGTCTCGATATTAAGTTTCGTGTTTACTTGCAAACATTGTGCAAATGGATTAAATTCTATATCTCACAGAAGTATTTGGCTTTGTTACTAACAGATCGACACTGTCTTTATAATGATTTATTCTAGAAACAAATGTAGGTGGCGGTTGTTACAGCCAAGCGTATTGACAATCAGAAACTTCACCGGTCATGACCAGCAGTACTACTGAGGGTTTTGAAAATTTCCTGAGAAGAAAGGTCACAATGCATAATCAAATTATAGTCTACCTATCTATGAATATGTTCCAGGATATAGTACTATAATGAGGTTGTAATCTACCTATCTGTGAATATGTTCCAGGATATAGTACTATAATGAGGTTGTAATCTACCTATCTATGAATATGTTCCAGGATATAGTACTATAATGAGGTTGTAATCTACCTATCTATGAATATGTTCCAGGATATAGTACTATAATGAGGTTGTAATCTACCTATCTATGAATATGTTCCAGGATATAGTACTATAATGAGGTTGTAATCTACCTATCTATGAATATGTTCCAGGATATAGTACTATAATGAGGTTGTTGAATAGTATAAACCACCAACTTTAAATATTCCTTTATAATCGAACCTAGATAACGGAATATATTAACTTGTTTTTTTATTATTTTTACCTCTCTGTAGTTTCAGTTTACTGGCTAGGAAATGAATAAGTGGAACATAATATACAAAGAAATGAATAGCAGCAATTTCTAATTAATTAAAGCTTTTTTACCAGTTTTTATTTTCCTTGTTTACATCGAAATTCTGAACTTTCTTAGAGGAGACAACAGTAAAAAATACAGTAAATAATGGTACGAACGTAATGTCTCTAGAACACTTTAAAACATATAAAGTTCGTTATATGTATCTACATTTCAACATATCTACATGAGTCAGTGGAACATACTTTTGCTAGATACAGGATGTTGATGAGTTATTGCAGAATTACCTAAGATGAAAACATTTCTGAAAAGATTTTGCTAAATTTGCAGCATTCGTGCATTACTTATTTAATTACCAAGATATGCAATCACATGCACACTAGAAGCGTAAGAGTTAAGTCTCACATTACATGTTTAGATTCATAAACAATATATTCGTTAGTAGAGTAGCGAGTCCCCAGTGGCTCAGCGGTACGTCTGCGGACTTACATCGCTAGAATTTTCGATACCCTTGCTGGGCCGAGCACAGATATCCCCGTGATTAGCTTTGTGTTTAATTCCAAAACAACAACATACAACTTGAAACAGTGAATATTTTATTATACTAACATACTGTTTTGCTGTCAGAAATATAAAACGTCTTACCTGAGACATAACACACCCATTTCGACATGAAGAGCTGGCCCAGTATAATTCGGAATTCACGAATAGGGTTCATATCCGTGTGATGACAAAAAATGTTTCTGCACCTGAAGTTACGGTTCTTTATAAGAACAAAATTCATTTCCTTAGTGAGGATGCTGGGAGGCAGAGTGATGCTTTCTTAGTAAGTTTGACATAATATAACTTAGACTTACAGTATGTAAAACAAATCTGTAATCCTTCAAAGATGTTCATTCTCTTCACTAAATAACTGAAATTATAAAATGAATTTCAGTTCATTAATAACTGGATTTTGGGATATAACAGCATGCAAATATTTCACTGCAGAGCTTTTATCTTTCGGGGATTGTTTTTCTTTCAGTCATCTCTAATTTGCATCCAAGGATCTTAAACCATTGTATTTAATAACCAGCGTACGTATTAAAATAATCACTTTTAACTCTTTAATAAAGCTTTAAACAGTGACAAGATATTAAACAATTTAATTTATTTATGAAAATAAAATTACGTGTCAGCGTTATTATTACTTTTTCCATTGTGTTTGTTATTTTTAAATATTTCAAGTTGCGTTGTAATATTGTTGTTCTTCGTTTACAAACATCTGCTAAAGTAACTTTAAAGGGTAGAAAATGTTTCATTTTGTTTTCAAGCCAACCTAAAATTTTTCAAATACCGATATTTTATACAACTCATTTCATAAATTTAGAATTGTAGCAAAAAAGAACAATCCAGACATGTGAAGCTTAAGATGTTACTCTGAATAATCAAAATATAAGTTTTAAGCTTAGAATTCGATTATTTGTGCAGCTTTAGAATTAGCATTTTATTGAAGTCTTGAAAAACTTTAAGCTCTTGAATTTAGTCCTTATAATAATAATAATATAAGTTTGAATCAATAGAAGCTAAAGCTTTAGACTTAGTTTGAATTAATTAGTTTAATTATCATTTTAATAGTCTTTGTATCCATTTTTTCCTGAAATATGAATGTTTTTACTACATTAAAAAACTAAACATTAAGATTCACCAGTCTTTTGTAAGAAGACAACAGAGAGCTAGGTATACAATATGGAAACGATGTTAAATATTCAAAACATCAAGTTACAAAATTAAGGTGGTTGTCACAGCTAACATAGAGTCGTGATGGAACAGCAAGTATCATAACTACGCTTTCACATTCTTTGGTTTTCTTTTAGATAGTCTGATGCCATCCAAATCTGATAGCTTTTAAGAAAGCTGCCCAGCGGTCCTTTTCAATATTCACTCTCTAATGCCCAAAAGATTTATTCAGATTTTCCAGAACGGCAAATGGAAGTGTATTTATTGGGAAACAAAAGAATATGGGCCAATTACAAGTATCGGACTCTCTAGAAACAAATTTGCACCAAATTCCCTATCCAAACAAATTACGGCGTCTTTTAAGTAGTAAGAACCCAAAATATACAAGTATTTGGTATAAGTCGTCCGTATGCTCCAGGCAACAGCAGTAAACATAATAAAGTAGGATTTCCGTCTGAAAATGAGGTCAATATAACCATAAGTTTACCAATACAAGGTTTTCAGTCTCACCGTTCTTTAAGTCTCAGTAACTCTCCCAATAGATCAGAGTCCGAGGAGTGAAAGTAGGTTTTCTCAGCGTTCTCCCGTTATCCCCACATAATTTTTTTGACATAAAATCTACACATTCCGCGCTACCCTGAAGGACCCTAAGTCCTATATCGGTCATTGATTTTGTGATAGTAGCCGTCTGGTGCCCGTCGTGGGTCTTTTCTCAGCTGTTTACTTACTTGCAGATCATAACCACAGTTGTGTTTGTAAGTGCATGTTTCGATGGTGTGCGTATGTATTTATACATGTGCATGCGCGCGTGCATCGCTGGCGCATGTATTGACATGCTTTTTATTTTTTAGGCTTAACTTAATACCCAGTCGCGAGAGGGGTGAAAAGAAAGTAAATTTCTGAGTGCTTCCATTTGATTCTGCCCCAGAGATCTTGTTATATCTTAAACGAAATACCTTCCACGTGTCCTGCTCTTTAAACCTACGCATCTTTCTTGAGCGATCGGAATATTTCACGAGTGTTAGAAACTTTTTGTCGTCATACAGCAGATGGATTGTAAAAAACAGTAGGGAGGAGTGGTGTGCTTTAAAAATTACAACCCTATGATGAAGTCTTTTTCAAGGGAAATTAAGCTGTATATCTATTATCAAAATGCATTGCTGTCGGACAGAGTGGTAATATTAAATGTAACGACGTGGTGAAATCCTATAATCGTTTTACTGTGAGTTGTTCTGAACAAGTTACACAATCTTAAATTCAAGACCTTCTACGAATGTGTTATAACCCATTATTTGCCAATTTTGCCACACTTAAACACTTGTCTAAAGCTTTTAAGCTGTCAATTACATTAAATATTTAAGATTTAAGAATTAAATAAGCGAAGGTAAGTTTCTTAACCAGAAGACATCATTCACGAAGTGTACAATAAAACTTAAACATTTGTTCTAGATTTAATATAATTAGGCCATACGTAATTAATCTATTCAATGTCAAAACAATTTATAAACATCTTTTAGGTAAAAAATAATGTAAAATATAAATGTCACTTTTGAGGCAGAACATTTTACTCCATATTTATAAATGTCATTTTTGAGGAAGAGCATTTTACTTCTTATTCATTGGTAATAACAACCTCTAGAATGTCATTAAGACAAACATTTATCACTTGCCGTTGTACGCTGTTTTTCAACCATCACAGCAACCAGTTTGTTTAACTGAATACTCTTTGTTATGTTTATTAAGGACGTAGTTTTCTGAATACAAAACTACCCCAACTTGTATTAGTAAAGCAGTGAGCGATTAGGGGTGTAACCTAGTCAGTTAACACACTCATATTATAAATATAAGAGTTGTGTTGCTACTAAAATTTTCAAGAATTGAAATACTGAAATAAACAATAATATATAAGTTTAAATCTAATTCTGCATGAAAGCGCATGTATTGGTGCCAAATTAAAAAACGTGGAGCGCTTCAACATGAAACTATGTTTGTAAAGTTATCCATGAATAAATTCTTTGTTAACTGGCATATACAATTTTAAGTGTATATATGCACGATTAGTTTATAAAGGGTGTACTATTAATGAAATTAAATTAAGGCGTACTGGTAATTATTTGATTGTCACTATTATCATTTTTCTTCGGTATAAAAGGCTTAACGGTCTTCAAGGAGTCTTTTTAACTGAAAACACTTTATTCTTGTTGTCAAAAGACCGTTAAGCTTTTTATCTGGATGTTAAACCAGTAACATAAAAATGTCTAACATTACAACAATGAACTTGTTATTTATGTGAACGTTAAAAAATAGCTCAAAATAACAAGTTGAGCGATATTGGAGTTTAACCTTGTCATTCTTTATGAACTAATTGTGCATATATACGCTTCAAATTTTATATGCCAGTTAACAAAGAATCTCTCCGTGGATAACTTTACAAACATAGTTTCATGTTGAAGCGCTCCACGTTTTTAATTTGGCACCATTACATGCGCTTTTATGCGAAATCAGGCTTAAACTTACATATTATTGTTTGTTTCAGTATTTCTATTCTTGAAAGTTTTAGTAGCAACACAACTCTTATATCTACAATACGAGTACGTTAACTGACTAGGCTACACACCGAATCGCTCACTGCTTTAATAATACGAGTTGGGGTGGTTAAATATTCCAATATTAATAAACATAATTTGTTAAATTGTCACCTTATAATAAATTGTTTAATGTAAAATGTCATAACTAATTTCTAGACACGATTTTATCAAATTATCGCCTGTTGTGACGCTTTCAAAAAAAAGTTTTTGTTTTATCATAGTGCTGGCTGATTTCAATATGTTTTGAAATACTCATGTAGTTTGCGGTTTGTTCTACAGATCGCTGATTTACTTTCCTGAATGTTGCAAAATACCGAAGTAGTTGTGTAGATGTTTGACATTCCTGATCTGATTTAGTATTTTACTGTAATGTTACCTCAACCTGTTAGTCTCTTCGTTGTTCCAGCATTTACCGAAATATCCTCCCAAGCATTTGTAGCTCAGTTGCTATTGTGCTTTATCCTAAAAGTTCTCAGACGGCAAAATATTTTTTAAACATATTTTATATTTATAGTATAACCCTGAAATTAACGGCTTTCATGCACAATATTCGTGTTAACTGGTCCTCTTTAACTGATAAGTTTTCTGTTTAATTTCCTCCAACATTTCACAGACAGCTAATTAACTGAATTATTGAGACTCTTGGAAAATATTGGAAATCAAGAAAGAAATGAAGAAAATAGAATTTCCCTTTCTCACTCATGTCAGGACTGTAGATAACGATTTGTAACTGATTTTATAGTTAACTCAATATTACATATGTAGACACAAAAATACACGTTTTTGACGACAAATACAACTTGTTATTGTGAGATTTATACCAACAGATCGGTATTTACACGAATTCCAAGAAAGAAGTCTTATGTACATTTTAGGTACAATTTTTCCATTAGGCTTAATGGAGAATTTTTTATATAACTACTTCTTGTATCCTCCGACTTTTCCCACTACTCTTAAAGTCAATATTATATAGTTTACTGCATTGTAAATAATTGCAATAACGATTAAACTACACTTTGTGTAGTGGCTCTAAACTAAGATATCTTCTTGTTTGTTTGATAGAGTAGTTCTTAATTTACCTGTAGCTGTTTATTGATTGACTGTTTGAAATTAAGCACAAAGATACACACTGGGTTATTTGTGCTCTGCCCACCATCGGTATCGAAATCAGGTTTTAAGCGTTGTTAGTCAGCAGTCATACCGCTGCACCATTGGAGGCATCTACATGGAAAATGAAAAGTTATGCATTGTTTAGTTTATTTTTTGCTACGAGAGTGATATAGCTGACTTAATTTCAAATCGCTGTAATTAAGATAAATGCCATTATTTGACAGTTAAATATCTCTAATAGACATTTTGTTTTATTTAACCTGAAACCAGTTATGGCTAGTCACTCAGTCAAAATACGTTTGTATATTAATTCCTAGATTAAGTTAATAACATTCATAAGAATATTAAAATACACATAAGATGAAATATGTTGGCATTGAATCAGATAAGTAATATAGCAATGAGAGAATCGGACCTCTCATGAAACAAGTGAATGGACAATGAGAAATTCTAGATATATATATATATATAAATCAGTTCAATTATAATGATTGAGGAAGTCAAAGTATAAAGAATATCACTTTTATAGAACTAGTTAGAAATGTATGAAAATAAAATATGTTTTCATGTCTAGCAGTACGTCTGTGTATTTCTTTGTGTATTATGAAGAATGAAAAACATTAAATATACTATTTATATATATATATTATTCATTGAATTTGTAATGTCACTAACGTTTATTTAACTATATTGTTTATTTTAATTTCGCACAAAGCTACTCGAGGGCTATCTGTACTGAATTAGCTGAATGATAAATATGGATTTAAAACTTGTTTTTGTTGCTAGATTTCACGCAAGGCTACGTAGCATCGATCTGCGGTAGTGGTCTATAATTTTGAAGTGATAAATTAGAGAAAAGGCAGCTAGCAAACACCACTCGCTTCCCGCTTTTCAAATAATATTGTCAGACTGAATAACGTATTTTGACTACAGTTCTTACAACGTACTCACGGCTCCGAGATACAGAGCGCCCATTTTCTAGTGGTAATGGGACGCGATCCATGTAACACTAGCTCCACAGCTCGTGCCAGCTGTAAGGGAAAAAGATGTCAATTTATTTATACCTAGACACTCTTAGTTTTCGATCACATTAACTCGAACCGATTTGTCAACAAAGTAAATTGAACAATTAAACAATGGGAAGGAAACCTGTCCAAAGTGTTGACCTGTTTACCTCGACCCCTCTAGAGCTCGACCAAGCAAACATCAACGGAGCCAAACTCGCAGAATCCAACATTTTAACACAAATAATCATTTCCTCGTGTTCGATTAAGATAAACTTTTATGTGTACACAAACAAAGTGATCTTCTAAGTGACTGAGCTTTTCTCCTTTCATCTATTCATTTCGTTGAGTTTAAAGTGACATGTAATTCATTCTGTATACATCCAACGTAATAGGTGCATTAATTTATTTGTCAATTTTGTAAACAAACAAAGGACACATAAAGAGAAGATTTCCTGTTCTGTAATCCATTCTGATGGTCTGCTACTTGTATTGATAATTAGACAAACAAGGTTTAATGTTTGTGCAAGAAGCACATCACGCCAAAATACTCGTATCTATAAGACACAATGATCTGTAAACATAATGAAAAATATTTAATGCATATTATATGTTTCGACATAGAATTGTTTTGTCTTGTTCATGATGGTATGTATTAATTTTCCATTACACTTACCACTCAGTGTGTGTTTTATATACAAGGGTTTAATATCTTTAAAAAAATAGTTGTACACGTCATATACTTCAGTACGGAAACAATAAAGCTGAGACAGTATTAAGATAAATCTGCACTCATATGAATGTGCTCTTAGTAACCTTATAACTTTAATTACGTATGAAACACAGCAAACTGATACTTTTATTAACGGCCTACCCGTAATCTGAAGGTTGAGGGTTCGATTCTTGTCATACCAAACATGCTCGTCCTTACAGCTGTAGGGGCGTTATACAGTGAGGTCAATCCTACTATTCGTTAGTAAAAGAGTAGTCCAAGAGTTGGCGGTGGGTGGTGATGATTAGCTGCCTTTCTTCTAGTCTTACGCTACTAAATTAGGGACGGCTAGAGCAGATAGCCCTCGAGTAACATTGCGCAAAATTATAAAACAAATCAAACAATTTTTTTAACAACTGAGGCTTTCAAACAGAAGCAAGGAATTATTTGAAATGATTTGAGGCTAGTTCTATTTAGATGAAACGTTATGTAAATCATGTGTGGAACGCTAAAGGTACATAAGATTGGCTCAAAGCTTGAAAACAATCATTATTTGTTATGCAAATCATGATATGCAAATGTGCGTGTTCTGCTGTGCAACGTGGATGTGTGGTCAGCAATGAAATGATCTATTGACTCCCTAAGTATAGAAACTAGCTGTTTTAACCTCCTTTTTATTACTTTTCAACAAAAAGTGGGAGTACAACAGTATTGCTACTACAAGTGATCATTTTTTAAAGCTTTCCTCAATGATTGTTTGTTTGGAAGAACAAGCAAGAATTGCTTGGCTACACAAAAGCTCTCTACACAATTGTTTTTAATTTTGAAGCTAAGAGAGAATGTAATTAATATGACTCACAGCCAATTCCTGTTTGACTGGATAGTGGGATTTAACATAATTATGATGGTGAATGTCCTTAATATGCGAAAAACGTTCTTACAACATAGGCACGCAAACCTTCAGTCATCGGACTGATAGACCAAGCACACTCTGCCAGGTCCATGATATATTTTACTTTTCAGGAGAACCCATCAAGTTTGCTTACTTACAACACCTAAAGTTTCAAATGTTATTTTTATAGAGGAAATACATGGGATTTTACATTACTGGTGTACAACTCAATATGGAGTGTTAACTCCAAAAATACTCAATAAAAATTTCCCAATGCAGTACTTATCTAGATCTGACCGCTAAAGTATTCTGAAAAACCCTACCATTTCTTGTAAAAATATTTATAGCACAGGTATTTTTGTAGCCATACCTAACGAATGTATTTTTATAATAATTCGACTCTGGATAAACGTATAAGACCTGATTTAATACATTTCAAGTCGCTTCTTCAGTCGATGTTAAAATGCACACACTTCACATTTTAATCAAACTAAATCACAAGTGAAACACTTAGGAAAATATATAAATATGTACTATTACAACACTACACAATTAAATTATATTGTTATATCACAGAACTATGATGAGTTTCTGTGGAATGATGACACTTACCACACAAGACTTAGTGACATTCAAACCATATTTGGAAAGGAGCATCATTCCAAAAATTGTGTAAAAAACATTATTAGGAAAACATTGAACAACACAATGAAGTATCCTTTAAACATTTGTGCCTAATGTCTTGTGGGATCAGAAACTAATCCAGAACACTTTGGTATATTAATATATGTACACTTCTGGGCAAAATATTAAGACCAATGAACATAAAAAATATGCATTTTGCGTTGTTAGACTCAACTACTTATTTGAGTACAGTTTCGAAAGATGACAATAAGAAAATGGAAAAAAATAATAACTTTTTTCAGCATTTAATAGGGAAAATATGAACACTGAAATTAACCTAAATACTAGCTGGTCAGAAGTTTAAGACTATACGAAAACGAAGTCCTAAACAGGGTAAGAGATGCCCAACAAGAAATCTCAGTAGTGACTTGTGCGGCCGTCATTGCGAATAACTGCAAATATTCGCTTTGGCATGATCGATGTAAGCGTTTGCAGAAGGCTGGTTGGAATGTTATTCCATGTGGTGAAGATCATGCACCGTTTGGAATGGACGTACATTTCTATAAACTTTCCTTGCCATCCACCCCTAAACATTTTTAATGGGGTTCAGTTCGGACGAATATGCTGGATGGTCCAAAAAATGTTCATTCACCTTAAGATTATGGCCAGCAGTGTATATGCAGAGAAAAGAAAACATAATTTTTGCAACGATAAAAGATTTTATAATATGAATATTTTCAATATTCAAAGTTCACCTTTTTTTGAGCTACATTATATTATTTTGAATTTAAATGAATAAATAAATATTTGTATATGTATGTACATATATTTAAGTTTTAATTAAGGTTATTAAATCTCAAATGATAAGTGAGATGTTGAAAAATAATTTATTAAATAACGAGTTCGAGATTGATGTATGTTTAGATATTAATATGTTATGTGTTGTATGTAACAACTTTATTGTTTTAACTTCAAATATTTTGTTCGATATTTCTTATGATATTATTAAACCTGTGTTAGAAACTAAGACTTATAGAGACACTGAAGGTTCTTAATATAATACTATGGATTGAAGAGATTCCTAACAGAAAGGACGATGTTTGTACGTGGACCTAAAGGGCTTAGCATTTAGCATTTCGTGAGCAGAAGTAGTTTTCCATATAGATGAGAGTTTCCTGAAGTACAATCGAGATAATGCTATTCAAAGTCTGTGCACCGACAGCGTCACGACATTTGTTTTCACTAAGTATTATTACGAGCCCCGGCAATGGTTAAGGCTCTCGACTCCTAATCAGAGGGCCGTGTGTTCGAATCTTTGTCACACTAAACATGCCCGCCCTTTCAGCTATGGGGTGTTATAATGTCACAGTCAATCTCACTATTCATTGGTAAAATAGTAGCCCAAGAGTTGGCGGTGGGTGCTGATGACTAACTGCCTTTCCTCTAGTCTTACACTGCTAAATTAGAAATTGTTAGCGCAGATAGCCCTCGTATAGCTTTGCTCTAAATTTAGAAACAAACAAAACAAACGAGTATTACTACCTGTATGAAAGATACCTTCATACTGAACAAGGATTTGGTTTGACCTCTGCAGAGTTAAAAATCATGTAAATAACACTAATTCACGATTGATCATCTCAACCTATCTCTACTTAAGTCATCATTTTTCTATACGAAACGTGGTGCTTGTATACTTTTTTTTTTCCTTGCTTCTAATTTGTATCTGTGTATTATGTTGATTACAGTATCGGGCATTAGCAACGCTTATCATGGAAACAGAGTTAAAGCATGCCATGACAACTTATAGCACAATAATGAATTCTAGATTTCTTAGCAATATATGAAAACTCTAGATAAATGGAATGTTCACTAACAGTTCACAGAGAGCTAAATATGTTTATTAACAGCTACAAGTAACCAGTGGTTCCACTACCGTTTTCTTAACTTTTAGGAATATGACATAATTACAACAATTACTGTGATAATATTAGTGTTTTCCACGTAATAATTTTCACGACAGTAGTTTTGGTTATTATTTCTGCAGTAATCACTTTATAATCCCATTTTACTTCTCTAGTTGTTGTTGAATATATCGATTGGTTTCAATCAAGGTAATTATAAACAAACTGTTTCAGCTAATTTTCGGAGCATCTGTGTATATTTTCACTTTATTTATATTTTCAAACCTTCATAAGCCTGTTTATTCGATATTCGTTGATTTAAAGTCATACAACTACTTAGAGTGAGTAACTGTGGGTAAACAGTAGTGATAGATATAAAGGTTAATGTAGTTTATTTATAACAGTTTCCATAATCACGCACGTGAAGATCTTGTCTCGGTCTATATTGTCAGGTTTCCAGTAATATTTCATGCTGGTTATTGAAATACTTATCCTACAGGTGTGGGCCACAAAGTTTACCAAGGCAGTTTCTTTACGACGTAGACGTTGCACTTTTTACTCCCGTTTAACTAAACCAGAGTTAGCTGAAAAAATCTGTATAGTACAACTGTTATGGTACAAATCTACTGGTGTATTAGGTTGATGCGACATCTGCCGGTTATTACACTTATTATCATAAGGCTGAATACAATATTAGTTTTCTTGTGTGCGCATTGTAAGATGATAAGAATACTAATAGTCATTTGCTGTCCTAAAATTATATAAATATGTATGTGTGCACAATTATGCACTTCGCTGCCATCAACAATTTCGTATGTTGTTATTCATTTTACACTAGTGAGACTTTTTATGTAGAATTTTTTTAATATCAAGAATATATTTTAAGTCTACTCTAGCATATCAAGCGAAAATAGTCTGAAAATAAATGTTCGATTCATCCATGATAAATGAAACTGAGATATGAGGCTTAGAGATATTAAAATATAAGTATAGTTTTGTAGGATATCCATATGTGTTTGTTTTTTGAATTTCGCTCGCAAAGCTACACGAAGCTATTTGCGTTAGCCATCCCTAAGTTAGCAGTGTAAGACTAAAAGCAAACCAGATAATTATCACCACCCTTCACCATCTCTTGGGATACTCTTTTACCAACGAATAGTGGGATTGACCGTACTTTATAACGCCTCAATGGCTGAAAGGGCGAACATGTAATTGCTGTGACGGGAATTCGAACCCGCGACCCTCGGATCACGAGTCGAGTGCATTAACCCCTTGGCCTGCGCCGTGCATCTATATTTATGTTATACCTTATAAATGAATGTTTTCTGAAAAAAAAAATTAACATTGTTGACGCGACAATAAAGGCACGGAATTTGATACTGTTGATAATTTTTTCTGAAACTGTTGACAATGTAATAAAAACTTCTTGATGTTGCTAAAGTGAAGTGACCAACACTTTCATATGTTAGAATGAAAATGGTATTTCCCATGTTGATTATGGTAAGTTAACTAGCTTACACTATTCAGACGTTCATAGTAATGTATTAGTTCACATTGTTCAGGAATTGATGACGGCGTACAAGTTGAAACTGATCAAATGCAGATAAAGATAACTCAGCTGACACTGAAGATGTTGGAAGCGACGTGGTTGCTGATACCGCTCTGGGGTTAATGTTTATATTCGACTGGTAACTGAATTTTTTCAGATTTTGATAAAGCTGTTGACATTGATTAATTAATGGTAAAGACGGGGTGTCAGACACTAACTAAAGACATAATGCTTCTTTTTTCTGAATAAACAAATGTGTTTTTGTGTTTTTTTTATTCTGGTCAACTTTTCGTGGAACTGGGCTTCTCAACACCTGTTTTTTGACGATATGATGTATAATTTGACACTAAACAGTTATAGATTAAAACAGGGTAAAACTATTATTAATGTGCTGATAAAGATTGCATATCTAACGCCTAATTATGGTGAGACGTAGCAAGTGAAACTGCTCAGTCTATAGCAGACTATCAGGTGTTGCTAGAACTTAAGGAACTGATACCGTTTAACTGATAATAAGTGAGATGTGTAATTGTGACAAGTTAATAAAAACAGATAAATTACTAGAAAGGAAAGTAATAATTGTATAATTGTTGATAAAGGTAGAACACCTATAATGTACAGCTGTTGACTTTAACCATTTCTACTGATAAGAAGGTAACATGATACTGGTCATTTGTTGTTAGAGACGTTGCAACTAACGTGTATAGTTCTTCTCTATCAATTGTTGATGAACAGGTAACATAACATCACTTAGAAGTTCTTAGAGTCATTGCAACTGAAATCATTGAGTCGATACAGTTGCTAAAACAGAAAACGTATGTTATAAATATTAGTCAACCCTCAATAAACATGGAGAAGTGCTTACACTAGTTAGCTGTGGACAGAAACAGAGTGCTTCCCATTTGTCAGATGTTGATAAAAACGGAGGTGTTGACAGAGGCTGCGGGCAATTTAAACACTGATCAGGTGTAGATATAACCCGGGTTCCTCACACTACTCAACATGCTACGAAAAAGTACCTGTCACTGTTAAGTTGTTGTCAGAGACAGATAGTCTTCTCAACAGTAAATCATTGATAAAACAATGTATCTTAAAATTCTCGTTTATTGATGGAAGTATGTGTGTAATAGTAATGGAATTTGTTAACTCAAATGTGGAACCTTACTGTAAGTATCCTCACTGATTAGTCGTATATTTACAAAGATTTTCGAGGAAAGATAAGCTCAATTTCTATTATTTTAAAAAGGTTACTACCACTGTCACCATTTTTAGATTTCCATTCTTAATGTTGCCGTTGCTACCTTGTCATAACTACTGTTGTCATTGTTAAATTCTCACTATAATTATTGCGTTTGCCACCTTTAATAATTCATGTTGTCATTCTTAGATTCCCATTATTGTTGTTCATTTGCTACCTTGCCATAACTACTGTTGTCATTGTTAGATTTTCATCATTATTGTTGTCTTTGTCACCTTGTCATAACTACTATTGTCATTATTAAATTATCATTATTATAATTGTGTTTGTCATCTTGACACAACTGCTGTTGTCGTTGTTAGATTCCCATCATTATTGTTGCATTTGCTACCTTGCCGTAATTACTGTTGTCATTGTTAGATTTTCATCATTATTGTTGCCTTTGCCACCTTGTCATAATTCAATTCTAATCATTATCATTGCTTTTTCCACCATGTCACAATTCCTGTTGTCATTGTTAGATTTCCATTAATGTTGTTGCATTTGCAACCTCACCATAATTACTATTGCCATTGTTAGATTTTCATTATTGATACTCCCTTCAACGTCTTGTCATAACTACTGTTGTCATTGTTAAATTCTGATTATTATTATTGCGTTTGCCACCTTGTCACAATTCCTGTTGTCATTATTAGATTCCCATTATTATTGTTGCATTTGCTACCTTGCCATAACAACTGATGTCATTGTTAAATTCTCATCATTATTATTGCGTTTGCTCACCTGTCATAACAATTGTTGTCATTGTTAGATTTTCATCATTATTGTTGCCTTTGCCACCTTGTCATAACTACTGTTGTCATTGTTAAATTCTTATTATTATTGAGTTTGCCACTTTTTGTAAATTCCTGCTGTCATTGTTAGATTCCCATTATTGTTGTTGAATTTGCTACCTTGCTATAACTATTGTTCTCAATGATTAATTTTCATCATTATTGTCCCATTTGCGTCTTGTCATAACTGCTATTTTCATTGTTGGATTTTCATATTTATTGTTGCTTTTGTCATAACTACGGTTGTGATTTTTAGATTTTTGGTATTTTTGTGGCCTTTGTCACATTGTCATAACTACTGTTGTTATTGTTAAATTTTCATCATAATTGTTGCCTTTGCCACCTTGTCATAACCACTATTGTAACAGTTAAACTCTCATCATTATTATTGCGTTTATCACCTTGTCACAATTCATGTTAAACTGCCATAATTGTTGTTGCATTTGCTTTCTTGCCATAACTACTCTTGTCATTTATAGATTTTCATCATTATTGTTGTCTTCGTCATATTGTCATTATTAAATTCTCATCTTTATTTTACTTTTGTCACTTTTTCATAACTTGTGTTGTCATTGTTAAATTCTCATCATCATTATTGCGTTTTCTACCTTGTCAAAATTCCTGTTGTCATTGTTAGATTTCCATTATTGTTGTTGTCTTTGTCATCCATCATAACTACGGTTGTCATTATTAGATTCCTATTTTTGTTGTTGCATTTGCTACTTTGCCATAATGACTGTTGTCATTGTTGGATTTTTATCATTATTGTTCCATTTGTCGCATTGTCATAACTGCTGTTGCCATTGTTAGATTTTCATCATTATTGTTACCTTTGTCATCTTGTAATAACTAATTTTTCATTATTAAATTTTCATCATTAGTATTGCGTTTTACTCCTTATCACAATTTTTGTCTTCATTGTTAGATTCCCATTATTATTGTTGAATTTGCTGCCTTGTCATAACTACTGTTATCGATGATTAATTTTCATTATTATTGTCCCATTTGCGTCTTGTCATAACTGCTATTTTCAATGTTAGATTTTCATATTTATTGTTGCTTTTGCCACCTTTTCACAGTTTTTATTGTCATTATTAGATTTTTATTATTGTTGTTGCATTTGCTACATTGCCATAACCACTGTATTCATTGTTAGACTTTCATTATTATTGTTGCCTTTGTCATCTTGTCATAATTACTGTTGTCGTTGTTAAATTCACATCATTATTATTGCTTTTGCCACTTTATCAAAATTTTTGTCTTCATTGTTAGATTCCCATTATTATTGTTGCACTTGCTGTCTTGTCATAACTACTATTGTCATTGTTAGAGTTTCATCATTATTGTTTAATTTGTCATCTTTTCATAACTACTTTTTTTTTATATGCAAAAACGGCTCGTTTTGGGTTCAGAAAATATTTTAACTAGAAGAGCGAACAACGTTTCGACCTTCTTCGGTCATCGTCAGGTTCACAAAGAAAGAGGTAACTGACCGGAAGCTGACCACATGTTTGGAAGGGGGTTGTATAACTGAGTGTCGCAATGTAGAGGGCGCGGTTAGATGTTTGAATATATAATAATCTATAATATTAATATAGGTATAATGGCGTTCCTTTATATTGGTTTATTTTGGGTTTAAGTTGTTGTATAAGTAAGGCTTCTTTAATTTTTCGTTTGTTTATGTTTGTTTCTTTATTTAGTATTTTAGTGTTTTCTATGGTTATGTTGTGTCCATTTGACTTGCAGTGTTCGAAAACGTGTGAAGGTGACTTTTTATGTTCTTTGAATCTGGTTTCCATTTTTCTACTTGTTTCTCCTATATAGAAGTCGTGGCAGTTATCACATTGTATTTTATAAATAATGTTGGTGTGGTGTTTGTCAGTGTAGTTCTTACCACGACTTCTATATAGGAGAAACAAGTAGAAAAATGGAAACCAGATTCAAAGAACATAAAAAGTCACCTTCACACGTTTTCGAACACTGCAAGTCAAATGGACACAACATAACCATAGAAAACACTAAAATACTAAATAAAGAAACAAACATAAACAAACGAAAAATTAAAGAAGCCTTACTTATACAACAACTTAAACCCAAAATAAACCAATATAAAGGAACGCCATTATACCTATATTAATATTATAGATTATTATATATTCAAACATCTAACCGCGCCCTCTACATTGCGACACTCAGTTATACAACCCCCTTCCAAACATGTGGTCAGCTTCCGGTCAGTTACCTCTTTCTTTGTGAACCTGACGATGACCGAAGAAGGTCGAAACGTTGTTCGCTCTTCTATTTAACATATTTTCTGAACCCAAAACGAGCCGTTTTTGCATATAAAATTCTCAACAAGTGGGTTTCTCGACATCACTGATTTCATAACTACTGTTGTTATTTTTAAATTCACATCATTATTGTCGTTTTCGCCACCTTGTCATAATTATTATTTTTATTGTTAGATTTTCATCATTATTATTGCGTTTGCCACCTTGTTACAATTTCTGTTGTCAGTGTTATATTACCATTATTATTGTTTACTTTGTTATCTTGTCATAACTACTGTAATCATTGTTAAATTCTCCTCATTATTGTCGCCTTTGGCAACTTGTCATAACGACTGTTGTCATTGTTCAGTTTTATCGTTATTATTTCGTTTGCCACCTTTTCACAATTCCTGTTATCATTGTTAGATTCACATTTTTGTTATTGCGTTTGCTACCTTGCCGTAACCATTGTTGTCATTGTTAGATTTTCATTATTATCGGTTTTCTTACTCATCTTGTCACAATTATTTTTGTCATTGTTAAATTCTCATCATTATTATTGCGTTTGCCACCCTGTCACAATTTCTGTTGTCAGTGTTATATTCCCATTATTATTGTTTGATTTGTCATTGTTAAATTCCCATCATTATTGTCGCCTTTGCCACCTTGTCATAATTACTGTTGTCATTGTTAAATATTGATCATTATTATTGCGTTTGCTACCTTTTCACAATTCCTGTTGTCATTGTTAGATTCCCATTATTACTGTTGCCTTTGTCATCTTGTCATAACTACGGTTGTCATTTTTAGATTCTTATATTTTTTTTTGCCTTTGTCACCTTGTTATAACTACTATTGTTATCATTAAATTCTCATCGTTATTGTCGCCTTTGTCATCTTGTCATAACTACTGTTGTCGTTGTTAAATTCCCATAATTAATGCTATTTTTTCTAGTTTGCCATAACTACTGTTGTTATTTTTAATTTTGTACCATTGTTCTTGCATTTGGTGGAGTATTGATGTTACTTCTGTTGTTGTTAGATTATCATTATTATTGTCATTGACGTTTAAACTAACGTTGTTTTTCTTTATCTCTTGTTGATAAACAGGATACTTAACATCACTCAGAAGTTCATATAGTCGTTGAAACTGAAATCACTGAGTCGTTACAGATAGAATAGCTACTTTTTCTCTGTTATTATCGCTACTTCCGTTAATTTCAAATATTGTTATATTATGAATGGTATTTTCGTATTTATAAGGTAATCTGTGGCTAATAATGATTCCTTGTTCATGTGTGTTTGATGAGATTTTTCAGCCGTCTTCTTCTTCAATTGTGGCTCTTTATTTTTGTCTGATAATGTTGGTTACTGTTATATTTTAAGACATGAGTTTAAATATCATTTTGGGTTGCATGTTTGAATAACTTTAAGAACATCGTGTCTATTGGCTTCATTGGGTATGATATCTTGAACATCGTAACTACTTCACGTCAAATAATGTCTGGAACATCTCAGCTTCTATCTTAAGATACATCACTTACTATCTCGTCAACTTCAGGTCACCAATTTCTCACCGTTAGGCCCATCAACACTGACAAGCATAAATATTGACTGTACTCAAACATTCTCAACTCAGCTATGCGTTGTTTGTAAACTGTATGTTTTAAATATAATTATCAAATTGTTGAAATCGAAACTAATACATTTTGTTTAATAGGGGTTGGTTTAGAGTGAGCCCGGAGCAAAATACGATATTATACCTTAAAGTTATAAAAATTATTTCTAAGTTTTTATGCAGTTGTGATTTTGTTTTACTTTTTCTCTCTATCTTAGTGTTTCATCTTTTAAAGAACTGTATATGAATATGATAGTACTGTCTGTTGCATGTCTGTGAAACTACTGCGTAGGGTGGAGATGGATCTTCACCAAATTTCAAAATTGGCATGAATGTGTATTGGGTCCATGCGGAGTACACATAAACATTTTCAGCTTTGCACATTGTATTTATGTAGACATTTTTCACTACTACTTTGCCCCCTGTGGATGAATCTTGACCACATTTAGCATGAAGGTTTGTCAGGTACATGCAAAACTAGATGCAAATTTCCGGTTCCATAGTTTGCAAAACAGCTGGTATTAAATATGATAATAGTTTATTAGGGAGCTATGAATTACCCAATTTCAATAATTCGTTGGCAAAACAATTTATTATTATTTATTTTTATTTTTAGTATAAAATAAGTGCAGATACCAAGGTAAGAAGTGTACAAATGTTTCGATTCTCTAAGTTTTTATTAATTTATTCTATAAGCTTCCTTGGAGGGTTGAGTGGGTATTATCAAAAAGCACAAAATTAAATGAACCTTTCGTTCAAGACAAATAATCATTCTACTGTCTGTGTTTGGTTTATTCTGAATTTCGCGCAAAGCTACTTGAGTGCTATCTGCGCTAACCGTCCCTAATTTAACAGTGTAAGATTAGAAGGCAGCTAGTCATCACCACCCACCGCCGTCTCTTGGGCTACTCTTTTACCAACGAATAATGGGATTTATTGTCACTTTATAACGCCCGCACTGTGACCCTTGGATTACGAGTCGAGTGCCTTGACCATCTGGCCATGCAGAGCCGGTTGTGTTTGTGTTTTGGAGGAACAGTACTGCACGTTCTCTGACTCAATTCTTCAATTGTTATTTAATGTTCTACTTATCTCCTGAGACTTCTGTCATAAAGCTCTCCACAGTCATTTATTATTTAATTTAGATGTTAGTGAGATTTTTCAGTTTTGTAATTTCTTATATACTTTACTTTACTTGCTGTTTATGTACACAGTCTTTGCGAAAATATTTGCATATTATTCTCTGTTACTGTTATTTCCTACATGTATGGAGTATTTATTGAGTAAATGCCCGATCTGTATCAGGGAGGCCAGCGTAAGATAGGACAAAAATCGAATCGACCAGTTGTTATTCTGGTATGTATAAGTTGTTAAAACATATATACACTTTTTTGTATGTATTTTTGATATAAAATTTTTTGAAAAAAAATTTATTCAGACAGTTTTTCTCCATTTGATGTAGAATTATGACCCGTTACGTGCCAGAGGTTATAGGGCTTCAAATTGTTCAACTGTAAAGGAGAAGGACACTGCCAGAACAGTAGAGTACAATAGGTGTATTGCAGCCAGAATCCCGAAATGCCATTGTATTACAAAAAACATGGTTTCCTTTGATTGTTCAAGTAGACGTGAATAATCTACTGCCTTAGATGACCTAGTATTGATTAGATTAAGGTAGAAAGACGTTTTGTAAGACATTGTGAAAGAAATGGTATGGACGCATTCCTTCCAGTTGGTTCAATATATTTTTGAGCAGCTATTCATCATGGTGGAAAACTGCTCTTTGTATCCTCCATGAAAACGTCAATGACGCCTCCGACAAGCATCACATGTAAACGACATTTTTACCATGTGCTAAGACAAAGTTTAGAAATAAGATTGTTTTCTAGGACGACAATGCCCAGTGCGCAAAGCGCGCATATTGTAACGGGATTATGTTACCGGAAGGCTGTTACAAGATTGTCATGGCCAGTAACGCCTCTAGATTGTAATCCTATTGAAAACTATTCGTAAGATCTTAATAGAAAAGTGGGCAATTTTTACCATAAAGCAGCACCTTCTAGTGATAATTTGGGATAAAATCACGGTGGGTTATACAATAACCTCATTGAAAAAAATTTTAATAGATGCCTGATAGTTTTTTTGCTGCTGTAATAAATCGTTCATAGCATTCATGGATCTGTTTCACTATACAAATCACATATGTAGATGTTTATATATATAACATGCATGTTTCAGTTCACCACACATAACCAGCTCATTCTGACCAATACTGGCTCATTATACACAACCAGCCCATGCTGACCAATACTGGTTTACCAGACACAATCAGCTCATGCTGGTAAATACTGGCTCACCATACACAACCAGCTCATGCTGGTCAATACTGGCTCACTATACGTAACCAGCTCTTGCTGGCCAATACTGGTTCATTATACACGTCAGTGCTGGGTTAGTAGCAAGTAACTATTGAAGTTTCTCAAACACAACACAGAATGGTAACAAGTAATGGTCGCAGTAATAGATGATGATGAAATTTTAAACACTGGTTATTCAAATTTTCGAAAAATGTTTACGGCATTAAAAAAACTATTTTCATACACTACAGAAAATAGCTATCAATAAAGATAAATGTGAGAATGAACAAAACAATTCAAATACATGACATGAAAGATTGACTTCTGTTAAAGTTTCAAACAAGTCTTCAGGAACTGAAGGACTGAATTCCTGTGTTTTAATACCTGTGTTTCATCTTAATAGTAATGATCTTATTTATTATAATATATGCAAATTTTTGGCCAAGACAGAAATAACAGTAAACTTTCTGATACTTGTTTTGGTCGTTTTCCATCAAAGCCGCATAACCGACATTTAAATTTATTATCAGGCTAATAACCAGTGTTTTTTGTTTAAAGATACATAGAAATAGATTTCATTCAAAAACATTTCAATATATTCTGAATTATCTTACCTAATTCTGTTTCATATAAAATAAGTGACTATGAGAAGAGAGTAGTTACCGTTAAAACATCCTATTGTTGGCTACACTCTTTTCACTGAATACAAAATTATTAAGCACGTTTTACAGCATCACACAAACTTCGCAATTCATATTTTTTCATTTATGAGTTATCTTGGTTGCATAAAACTGAAAGAGTTTCTTTCACCATTTCTAAATATATAATGTGAAATAAAAGTTAAATGAATAGCTAATGATTATTTCTGATATTTACTTAGGATACAGGCTTATCACTGTACCTTAAATGTGTTATTAATATATTAACAATACTATAGACTTCATAGATTATCACTTGAAGTGATGTCCAGTCATTACAAAACCGGCAGAACGCGGTCCCAGTGGCAAGCATAACACATTGTGAATCTGAGAACAAGTATTTCTCGACCCGTTACTGCTTTAAAAAAATAATAAAAACATCGTGCTTTTCACTTTGGAGTCGTAAGTTATAAGAATAACAATTAGATATCGGGACTTGGTCTGACAAGAGTAGCCAAAGAGTAGGTTATGTGTGACTTATTTAATATCACTCCATTTGTAGATCCGGCTAGCGCAAACAGCACGTTAGAAGGTTTATACAACATGTAACAAAACAATACATTAGATGAAACTAAAGTTCAAAGAATACCAAATCTTACTGGGTATGTAATTTTAGAAGCAGATAATTATAACATACAACGATCGAATTTATCTGAAGAATAGGGTAAGTATATGACTTTAAAGATTATTATATAGATATACACATTTTACTGGTAAAATTGTGTTTTATATGTGTGTGTGTTCTGTTTTCAACTTAGATAATAATTTTCTGTCATGTTTCACTATCTTGATGATCGATTAAAAGATGTCTGTGTCTGACAAACCATTTAATTAGAATGAATATAAAGTAACATCTGTTTTTGAGAAGCCTCTTCATCCTCCATCTTGATTGGCTTTTGATGCATCAAGAAAAAACGACAACAACTTATTGTTGATTAAAATCATATATGTACACTAGTGCACTTCTGAAAACAACGGCGTTATAACTGTTGTTACATTAACAAATCAACAACTTGCAGGCCATGTATGGGCAAAATAAGAGGAGAATGGAACATATCTCCAACTAAAAGATTATAAAACGTTTACTTGTGTTAAGAAGACCAGTCTGTGTTGATTAAGGTTTGTGTTTATAGTGTACAAATGAATCCAAACTGTAAAATTTGAAGACGGCTCAAATGGGTAGGGGGAAAAAAACTGCACTGGAAATGTGCAACGTTTGAACAAGATATGCTATCATCAGGTACGTAAGCTTGTCAAAACGTCAAAAATCTGTAATAAAGTTTCTTTAACCACACATTCAAGTCGTTTAGACACATCATATTCTGAAAACAAAGCATGATCCTCGTCATGAAGTATGAGTTGTACACAATCGATAGTTCAAGTTATATACTCGGGTTTATTAAATATCTGATTCTGAGAACACCGAAAACCAGATATCTCAGTTTATCCCTTGATCATTCTTCCCTGTCTGCTTTCAAAGTAAAACCTTGAATTTGCTCGTTGCCATAAAAAACTTTATGATAAAAGTCGGTTGTGGGAAACTGTCAGACGAACGGGTATCTCTTCAGTTTCATCCAAACCTCCTGGGACAACTTGAATACTTTAATCACTATTACTTTGTTATTTACTCAAAAATGAAGCTACCAACGTAAAAAAATGTGCTAACAAAACCCAAGTTTACTGAAAATCTAATGAAATAATTTTAAAATATTTCGCAAAAAATTAAAACCCTCCTTAAAAATTGGTCAACTGAAAAAAAACAACAACAGCATTAAATTATTGAATCTACATAAGTTTAGTTTGTTTGTTTTTGAATTTCGCGCAAAGTTATACGAGTGCTATCTGCGCTAGCGATCCCTAATTTAGCAGTGTAAGACAAGATGGAAGGCAGCTAATCATCGCCACCTTCCCTCCATCTCTTGGACTACTATTTTATAAACGAATAGTGGGATTGACCACAATATAACGCTCCCACGGCTGCAAGGGAGAACCAAACTTAACATTAGTCAACTGAAAAAGCAATAAAAGTTTAAGTTATTGGATGAGAACAGATGATGGTCGATCCCTCTAGTCTTACACTAATAAATTAGGGACGCCTAGCGCAGGTAGCCCTCGAGTAGATTAAAGGGAAAGTAGCTTGACAACTATTCGTCTACTTTCTTACCAAAGAGTAGCGGAATTTACCATAATTACAAAGCCCCATCGGCTGAAAGGGATGTCAAAGACTCAGTGATGCAAAATCAAGCGTTTAACTATACTTCTGTTAAGAAAAATAAGTAATTTCTATAATACAGATATCATTTTAATGTGTATCCATTCATTATTTCTCATCGGCTAACTTTCACTCATTAAAAAACAAAACATAACAAAAAGAGGCTAAGAATAAAACATTTATTAAAGGGAAGCATGGATAATTGTTTGCTTTTTATTTTCGCGCAAAGCTACTCGAGGGCTATCTGCGATTATCTTTCCTAATTTAGCAGTGTAAGACTAGATGGATGGTAGTTAATCATCATCACCCACCGCCAACTCTTGGACTACGCTTTTACCAATGAATAGTAGGATTGACCGTAATTTTATAACGCTCTCACTGCCAAAAGAGCGAGCGCTTATGGTGGGACGGGAATTAAAATCCGCGATTCTCAAATTACGAGTCAAGTGCCTTAACCACCTGGCCATGCCGAACCTCGTTATAAGAGCGACAGTAAATTATTTCTACTAAATAATTCAAAAGCCTATGCCAGATAGACTTAGTCAGCTTTGCTATATATGTAAAAATACCGATCTGTCCTGTGAATTATTGTAAAGAAAACGTCATTTTTTGATAGGTAATTGTAAATGACGTGACAGTAAACGGCATTTGTGTTACACACTTCCAACAATTTGCCTCTTTCTGAATTTCTTTATTTAAATTAGCGAAGAAAGTAACGTTTACTTGAAAAATAAACCTTTTTTTTTGGTATAAACAATAAATAATGATTGTTGAATTAAGTTAAAGAGTTTAAGGAGGTAGTTTTGTATAAATAGACAGGATTAAGTATACCGAATAATACATTGTATCTGAGTTTTGTAAACAGAGTATTTCGATGTATGGTAGGGTATGAAACACTTGTTTATATGTTGTTTTTATATCAGGATTTTGAGCGTTAAGCTTGTGTTTCTCAAACCTTTATCATCCATGCTGGCCAAGTGGTTGAGGCACTTGACTCGTAATTTGAGAGTCGCGGATTTGAATCCCCGACGCACCAAACGTGCTCCCTCTATCGGCCGTAAGAGCATTATAAAGTGACAGTCAATGTTACTATTCATTGGTAAAAGAGTAGTCCAAGAGTTGGCGGTGGGTGGTGATAACTAGTTGCCATCCCTCTAGTCTTACACTGTTAAATTAGAGAAAACTAGCTCTTGTGAAGCTTTGCGCCAAATTAAACAAAATCAAAACATACAATGTTATAGCGAGCCATAGATTAAACTGCAAGCATATTTTGTGGTATTTGCGGAATCGCGCCCCAACTCACTCGAGTCTCGATTCAGAACATTAATACAGGGGCAAATGGCTTCTCAGTCTTCTAGGGAAATATATGATTAACAGAATCGTTTACAGCAGGTACATTTTGTAGTTTCGGGTTTAACAGTTAACGAGTTGGGAGTACAATCGAAAGCTTCGAAAGTTATTCGTTTCATTTTCGAGAAAGACACTTTACAGCAAATATTTTATTTAATATAACCTGGCTGTAAAACGGGTGTTTGCCAGTGATTGTGATTAACCTCAGATAAACTGGTATTTTTTACAGTTAATAACTGTACAGTGAGATTATTATAGTCCTTCGGAGGAATATAGGATTAAGCACACTTCTATAACATTCTTCTCAAACCATAATGAATTACCTTGCTTCGTTGACATAAGAAAATAAGCAATCATGGTAGTATGCCTCTTTGAGCTGCTGATTCACCTAAAGTTATATGTTCGAAGGAGAGTTATAAATGATGATCCTACTTCGCATAATGCGATTTCCTATTGCTCCTTTTATTGCACATTAAGGTCATTGAATAAGGCGACGTGCACTGGGGGGGAGCGACAAAAGATTTACGGTTTGTTGTCCGGCGACGAACTGATACATGCTGCTGTTTGGACGTATTTACTTCCGTAGTTGTTGTGATCTTCATGATCTTTAAAAGTATGAAAGACACACCTATTTACATCACTTAAACATCAGTGCTAATGAGATGTCCTTTTTTTATATAAAGTATAATTATAAACTTCATTAACCACTAATTATCTAATTTCTTTAAATTAGAAAAAAGAAATAATTAGCTGGTTGTCTGTTCATGCAACTGACGATTGTCAGTTATAGCTTTGTTTAAATAGAAGAACATTAGTTGATTCAGTGCCTTACCGAGTTGTTTAGTTGTTTTTATTTACAAACACGAATCACAGAGGTTTCATGTTAATATTTATTTTACACAAACTATTGTCAGAAGTACAAAACAGTCTAGCTAGTCAACATTTTCCAAACAGCTATTTCGTTAAAGGGCAAACATGTTGTTTGGAAAAAAAGGCTTAACAATGTCATTTGGTGGTAAATATATTATTTCCACATGGAAAGAAGTGACATGCAACATAATACGATATTATTTAAAAATTGAAGTAATTATCAGATAGGTAACTAAGTTAATGAAAATATTTTCTAATTCACTATACGGATTATTCTGAGATTAATCATTAAACAATTTACCTTTTAATAAGTTTATTATCAAATTAAAATAAGTTAATTTGGAGGAAGTGTATTTAAAACAATCATTAACTGAAACTGAGTAACGTTAGCCCCAAACTAAGATATAACATATGGCGAATTATAAATCAATATTAGATTGAATGTACACCAAAGTAAAAAGTTGTCTGCATTTTTTTCTCTGACTTTACTGCCCAGTAATATCAAAATTATTTTAGATGAAAGCTGTAAATGGTGAATAGCTAACATACTTCTCAGTTTAATCATAATATTACTAAACTGAATTTTATACATTCTTTGATAACACCACTGCTATGGTCGTTAATTTTATAAATATTCGATGTTTGTACAGCAATGACATTCATACTTCTTTATGTATGATATTACTTGCCATCATCTTAACTAGGATAGTGAAAGATAGCAAAGTTTAAAAACTGCAGGACTCAGCTAGTAGATTTGATTAACCTATTACTTATTATGAGCGAGTATGTTTCATATTACAACACTTTCGTTGTATAGGCACATTATGAGTTCTCAGAAATTCCATTTGCCTACGCCATAAAAAGCTCGTGTCTATAATAATAAAAATATTATAATCGAAAACAAAAAAGCTTCATTTATTTTATAATGTACTATCATAGATTCTTTATTTGATGATGGTATTTTTAATTCTCTTTATTAAACTATAAAACATTGTGTGTAGGACAAAAATAACATACCATTCATAAATTTTAGAAAAAGAACGAGTTTGTGAGGCTGATATCTCAAACGTAGATCAGTTCTTAAAATATTTGTGAAATTACATTTGTATCTTATCTGATGATGCGTTTGATTCCTTTCAGGAAATACAATGAGTAATTATTTGTTTCAAGCTTACAGTATATTGTAATGCTAGTGTATCTGTTCATTAATTAATTCGGATCATTAGATCTAACAGAAATTATATCATTTTTGATCAACTTAATCACACATAAAGTAATTTTATAAATAAAAATATGAAAGAAAATATTTGTAAGATTTAGTGGGTGGAAAAAAAGTATGAAACCATAAAATGATTATTTCTTGAAGGAAGACTTTAGCAAGTGAAACAGGTCATCATGACTAGAAGGTATTCATAAGTGTAACATATTCGTTTGACCTAATTAATTGCAATTGTTTATCACCAGCCGAATCCCTGGAAACTTAAGTTATAGCTAATGAAGTAGGTGGTGGATACAGGGGTATTTTTTTATAGTTATCAATAGCAATGAATCGAAACTTAAAGTATTGTTTATTATAAATTATCATAATCATCTTAAACAAGTGAAAGTTTTTCTATACTAATGATTTACATGTTACACAAAGCTACAAGAGAGCTATCTGCGCTGGCTATCGCAAATTTAGAAGTGAAAGGCTAGAGAGAAGTTATTTTGTCAACAACAGTAATTAGTAAGGTTGACCGTCACTTATAACGCCCTCACGGTTAAAAGGACGAACGTGTTCAGTGATGGGGAATTGAACTCGTGACTCCCAGATCGAGCTCGAGCACCTTAACCACCTGACTACGTCTGGCCGAGAGAAGATATTAATTGATATTTTGTAATTTTACCCAAAGCTACACGAGAGATATCTGTGCTAGCCATCTTTAATTTATCAGTGAAAGACCAGAAAGAAAGCAGCTAGTTATTACCGCCCACCGCCAACTGTTGAGCTACTCTTTTGATTTAGATTTCCTGTTTTTTCTAAACTTGGCCAAATCTAATTCTTCTTGCTAATAACCTAAATACAACAACATCTCAAATTCTTTAAAAATGCTTTCATTGAAACCTTTCTAAATTCACAAATAAAACAAAAAGCGAGAAAAGCACGAAAATAGAGAGGAGTAAAAAAATGAATTTTTTACAAGTTGATATACAGTTTTGTAGATAAGTTATTTACACTCTCTCTAAGAAATAACTATTTGATAGTCGAACATCTTTAGAAGATTAAGAATTTGATTTATTTACTTATTTTTGAAACTGTGGTGCTTTACTTAAAATTACCACATTTTTCTTTATAATGTGACTACAATTGCAACTTCAAATAAATTTACGCTGACCATATGGAATTTAAATAAAACAGAGTCTCTAATTGAAAGTTCTGTTTTCAGTAAGTGTTTTATTATAATATCCTATGGGATACACATCGTAGTAACCTTAGTTCTTCGCTAGTTCTGTTTTGATTTTTATTTATTCAGAAAGTGTATTCCTCTTTAATGTTGAAATTGATGAAAATATTCATATTTGGCTGAAAATATTTAATTTTGAATCCTACAAATCTAAATAATTTATTATGAAGTGCATGTTGATGATATATTGCAAATGTGTTTCAGATTTCCAAAGAAATCAATATTAAGTATGAAATAAAATAATAAAAAATGAGCGTTCAATCTAGTAAGATCCCGAATGACTAGATGGTGAGGGCGACAGACTCACACTCTAAATGTCACGGGTTTAAATCCCCATCCCCAAAACTGGGGACTTTATAATATGACTGTCAACCTCACTATTCATTGGTAAAAGAACAGTCCAGAGTTGGCGGTGGGTGGTGATGGCTAGCTGTAAGTTTCTAATTTTTACGTCATAAATTAGAGATAGATGGAACCGTCGTGTAGCTTTGCGCGAAATTCAAAATAAAATAATCAAGACAATAGAGTCACTTTACGAACATGAACAACTATTATTTTAACAAAATAAACAACCACATAACAAATAACAAAAAATTATATAAACCACACTTTCCAGTAGACATTAAAACCGGCAACACTAATAATACACATGACTACAATGCACAACTACTCACCAAAAAAATCAAATTTAATGAGCTTGAACAAGCAATCAAAATTTTAAAACACAAAGCACCGGGAAATGATGGAATACAAACAATACTTCTCAAAAAAGGCACTCCAAAATTATTTGATCACCTATTAGCCACATTTAACTTACCTCTATACTTTGGATACATTCCAGTTTCTTGGAAGCAAGCTAACATTTTAATGTTCCACAAAGACGGAAAACCAGCCAATAAACCAAAGTTATCGACCGATAACCCTGACCAGCTGTGTAGGCAAAATACTTGAAAGAATAATAAGCAACAGACTCTCCACATTTTTGAAGATTAATTCAAAATTACCAGAACAATAAAACGGATTTAGAAAATATAGACAAACAACAAATCATTTAATTAGATTAACTGAAACAATAATAAATAGCCTTAATAAAAAAGAATGCACTGTCGCCTGCTCATACGATATCGAGAAAGCATTCGACACTGTATGGCACAATGATCTTCCTTTCCGTATGTAAGAAATGTGACTACCGCGTGGAATTATTCGCTGGTTATCTAACTTTTTGGAAAATAGAAAATACAGAATAAACGTAGAGGAGACTTTCTCAGAGTTCTTCACTCCAGAAGCTGGCGTCCTTCAAGGAGGGGTGGTTAGTCCTATTCTCTTCATCATGTATGTAAATAATATGCCACTCGAAAACCCAAACCATGGATACGCGTCACAATTCGCTATGTAGCAATTTGGAAAAGTGCCCGGACACCAAAAATAGCAGCCACTAACTTACAACCACAACTAAATAGACGATGTGAATATTGTGGAAAATATAGAATTAGAATAAATACAGCGAAGACACAGTTAGTAATATTTTCAAAATCAACGAAACATCAAAAAGTTCAACCTCAGATCTACGTGAAAGGAGAGCTTCTCCAGACTGCTATATCAGCACACTTTTTAGGGTTAACATGTGATTCTAAACTTAGCTGGATAAATCATGTAAATAACATAAAAACAAAAATGTGACGAATAATAAACAATGCTAGGAGTCTAACTGGTAAAAACTACGGTAAACACCAGAAAACTTTATTAAAATACACAAGTCATACATTAGACCTTTAATAAACTATGCAGCTCCTGCACGGATCAATATAAGTGTGAAACAAATACAAACCAAACTCCAAACATTACAGAATACACTAATTACATCAGCATAGAGAGTACCTGAAACCACTTCCTCAAAGTTCATGCACAATTACTCAAATACACAAACAATACCAGATAGACTTCTACATAGTACAATAAAATATTTTGATACAAATTGGCGAAAAAAATGAGTTGTTATGCGAACTAGACAGATATTGCATATGTGATGAAGAGAGACCTAAACATCTCTCCCCGTTAAATTGGTACATCAGATCATCAAGATAAAACTATTTAAAATAATAATAGTAATAGTAATAATTAAATAGAACCAAAATAAAACGGGCTATCTACGTTCTAGACTTATTTAAAAATAAAAAAATACGTTTGTTTGTTTTGGAATTTCGCACAATGCTACTCGAGGGCTATCTGTGCTAGCCGTTCCTAATTTAGCAGTGTAAGACTAGAAGGAAGGCAGCTAGTCATCATCACCCACCGCCAATTCTTGGGCTACTCTTCTACCAACGAAAAGTGGGATTTACCGTCACAGTATAAGCCCCCACGGCTGGGAGTGCGAGCATGTTTGGCACGACTCGGGCGCAAACCCGTGACCCTCAGATAACGAAGTGCACGCCTTAAAGCGCTAGGCCATGCCAGGCCAAAAAAAATGAAAGAACAATATAAATGGACATTGCCATGAAAAGGACCAGACTAAAGTTATCATATTATTCCAGCCATTCAGTATTTACTCGTAATATATTAATCAGGCCACTCTAACAAAGTTATGGAAGGAGGAAGAGATTTAGTGTGCCTGATCTTCCTGGGTATACACATATATTTATACCCAAACACCTAGAGAGAGTCACTTTATAATGTTCAGTAGTCCTTCATAAGATATAAAATGTTTTGATTCAGGGAACTGAAAACTGTAAATTAAAGTAGCTTTTTAATCCTCAAGAGCTCTGTAGCATTTATTAAACATTCTAGTTAACAAAACAAAGAAAGTCAATCAGCTTTGCAAATTCAAAAATAAATTAAATTCCTGTTTTGGAGCTTTAGCAGGAGGTACTGCGCAATTTGTATTCAACTTTCACGAGAAATCTGCAGAAAGGAAATATTGTTTTGGTTTTGATTCCAGACAACATAAATAAATAACAATTAATCCAGTGTTCATGATAAATCTCAGCTATATAAATATAGCTCCACAAAAGAACTATTATAGTCGATATAAAAATCATGAACACGAGCACACAAAAAATAAAAGTATGAACTAATCTCAAAATAAAACTGACAGATACTTGTAAGGAAAGTTCAGTATATCTTCTTGGGCGCTGTATTTATCACAATAATT
Organism: Carcinoscorpius rotundicauda; assembly: GCA_011833715.1. NCBI lineage: Eukaryota > Metazoa > Arthropoda > Merostomata > Xiphosura > Limulidae > Carcinoscorpius > Carcinoscorpius rotundicauda. Next base: position 32,877,989 of record CM022404.1, on the reverse strand, counting down.
ATCATACCTCAGCTTTCCATTACGATATATGTACATCATTAATCACAACATCTAAGAAACTTTTTGATGACGAGAAACCCGCTTGAAGTAAAAGGGTATTTCACAACGGTTGGTATTGGTACTAACGCTTTATTACTAAAAGTGTTAATACCCATACAAGCCACTCTGAGATGTATTTTAACATCTAAAAAAGTTGTTCGAAGACCCTCAATGCTATTAACACTGATTTCTTTTTCTCATCCATTGTCCTCAGCCCTGATTATGGGCTAATGCTGAACACTACAATTTCTGTTGAAGAAGTTTCGGTTATTAGATCACACATCTTAACAAACTTTAGACGTACCATTGACTTTTCGTAAACGCCAGCTTTCAAGACCACGTGCAGGTAAATAAAAGGCACAACAGCGTATAAGATGGATACAGGGAATACTGTCAAACATATTTTTGTTATTTTGGTTTCTTTGGTTATTTTTTCTCATAAACGTAGATTGTGTATTTTACGATACCTCTGAAAATTTAGTGATATTTTTGTTTTTGAGTTTTATAAACCTCAATATTTTGTACATTGTTTTGTTAACTGTATTAAGAGATCTGGCTAATGTAATATCATCAAGTTTCTTACGGACCGGTTAGCGGTGTGTATTTCTCATGTTGATGTTCTACCGATTTTACTATGCAAAGATTTATATTTAGATGGAGAATATTGAAAACACTTTTTTTGAAATGTGTAACATTTAGCGCTGAATGCATGTAACAAAATGAATATTGCTATATGACTGTTTCATGCCGGAAAGACATTTAATACGTCACAGGTCTCTATGTGGCAAAGTCAGATAATTAGGAATCTATGAGAACTAAATCCATAGACATGAATATACCGGCTGTAGCGCCACAATTCTCTTATGTGGCGACAAATTACTTTAAAATAAAATTAACCTATTGTAGACGGAACGCATACAAACACAGAATACACACACGTATATACATAATAGTGACAGTAAATTTTGAAAATTAAACATTATTTTATCCTGTATTTTGTTTATTATTGTTTTTTTATCCTAATGTGATAAAAACCTATAACTTGAGCACTTTCGAAAGGTAAATCTTTCGAAAGCCTTTGGTTACAGAGATTTTATTTCATTTCTATCAAAACTTCTTGAAGCAACGTGTTTTTATAACATCGTGAACGCTGTTTTATCCTGTACACTTTGTAATACTATTGTTGTTTCATTTTGTTTACTTTGTAATACTATTGCTATTGTATTCTATATAGTTTGTAATACTATTGTTGTTATATCCTGTATACTTTGTAATACTATTGTTGTTTTACCTTGTTTACTTTGCAATACTGTTGTTCTTTTATCCTGTATATTTTGTATTACTATTGTTGTTTTAACCTGTATACTTTGTAATATTGTTGCTTTGCCTCCAGAGAAGTAAAAACAGAAAATCCTTTGACTAGAAATATATACCTGAAGATTACTTGAATATTTAAAATATTAGATTTACTTTTTAAGGTCTAAAAAAGTTCTACAAACTAGCAAACCTGTCAAATATTTTAAGCACATTTTGTTTAAAGTATTTAAGTTATTATCATTCTACTTAGTTTGGTTATTGTTACGGCCATAAAAATAATCCTTCATCGTTTTAAGGACCACTTGAAACATGAAGTTTGCACATCTATCAGTAACTCATGAAAACTACATAACAAGTCCCAGAATTTATCATAAAACAAACTTATAGGGAACTGTAGACGTCGAGGAATCATTGACTCGATTCCCTGATTTATTGAAATACACAATATTTCATCGAATAAATATTCTTATAAAAATAATTATTATCGATTTCAACAAATAGCATTTTTTCTTTATTTATTAATTGATTGAATGACTCTAGAAACTGTTTGTTTTTGAATTTCGCGCAAAACTACACAATAGGTTATCTGTGTTCTGCTGAACACAGGTATCGAAACACTGTTTCTAGCGTTGTAAGTCTGCAGACGTACCATTGTGGCATTAGAGGGCAAATGATTGCTTGTTTTGTTTTTCAATTTCGCGCAAAGCTACTCGAGAACTATCTGTGCTAGCCGTCTGTAATTGTTCAGTGTAAGACTAGAGAGAAGGCAGCTAGTCATCACCACCCACAGCCAACTGTTTGGCTACTCTTTTACCAACAAATAGTGGGATTGACCGTCACTTTATAGCGCTGCTACGGCTGAAGGGGCAAGCATGTTTGGTATGTTGCGCCATGATTCTCTTATGTGGCAACAAATTACTTTAAAATGAAATTAATCTATTTTAGACGGAACATATACAAACACAGATACACACACACACACACACACACACACATATATATATATATATGAAAAAACAACCCTATAAAGCGGCTCGTCTGAACATGTTTCATATGACGGGGTTTCGAACTCGCGATGTTTGGATGAAGAGGCGAGTGCCTTAACAACCTGGCCGTACCAAACCAAGATATGTTCCCCAAAATACGGGCTTGTTTGTTTTTAGAATTAAGCAAAAAGCTGCACCACGGGCCGTCTGTGTTCTGCCCGTCATAGATATCGAAACCTGATTCCTAACAACATAAATTCGCGGACATAGCACTGTGCCATTAGGAACGGGAGAGTAAAATATTAGTTGTATCTGTATTCATTGTTATCAATAATTATATGTTATATCTTTATTTTCTTTACATTTTTATACGTGATACACATGTTAATATAGATTTTATTTGCCAAAAAGTGAAAGGAAAAATAATACGTCACATCCTTAAGACACTTTCATATTGAACGGCGTCCATTTTGAATGTACTGAAATCTTTATGGGTTTCTAGAGCCAGCTTCAGACTACTTATGTCTTTTTTTGTTTTATATTGTGTAAATATATACGCATTCATTGTAAATCTTGTATTTCATGTTGTGTATACAAATATTGAAGAAAGCAAAAAACGACCACATCTTTGGCTATTATTCAAATTTTGCGACGTTTCTTGCGAGACTCAATACTGACAAAGTACGAGTTTACCGTAAAAAAACGAGACAAAATGTATGTTATCTCTCACATCGGTACATGATCGACGTACATTTGCACAGAAAAATAAACCAAGACTGAAAGGTATTTACTTAATGCTGTTTCTTAGGAATATATGTTTTACGTATTTATAATATTAATGGTAAAGTCGAAAGATGAAACACGTTTAGCATCTTAGTATTATTCTTGTTTTTGTTTGTTTTCAAAATGTTACAAGCAGATGTTTTAATGCAATCATTTAAAAACCAAAACGAACTCTTTCTATCACAACGTGCACGAAACAAGGTTTTACTCAATCTTCAACGAAATCAAATTTTATACGTTCGAAAAATCTTCAATGGTATGGTTTCAATGGACTCGTCCCGTGGTAAAGCTTCGGATTCACAACGCTAAAATGAGCGGTTTGATTCCCCCCAATGTGGCTTTACTATAAAAAAACACTCACCTATTCAATAGACTTAAAGATACATTACATGTAGTGTTTTTTTGTCATAAAGTAAGTGAACTTATTAACCCACGGGAAAACATGAGAAATAATCTAACAATCATCTTAAAGATTTATTAGTTTAAATGATTTTTTCTCACTGACGAATTTATATCACATCAAAAGATCTTGCAAAGTAAAATTTATTCACTTATTTCTTATCTAACCATATCCGGTTCCCTTTCAATTATGTTTCTTAGAGACAGGTACTCTGGTGGGTCAATGATAAGTCTTCGGACTTATGACATTAAACTTCGGCATTCGATTTCCTTTGGTGGACACAGCAGATAGCTCAATATGGTTTTGTTATAAGGAACACACAAACAAAAACTGTTAGAAACATGTTTGATGTACACTCTGGGGATATGTGTTTATTTTCTTATAGAAAAGCAACATTAGAATATCTGTTAAGTCCACAGAGGAGTGGTTCAACTCCCTTATTTTAGTGTTGTAAATTCATATACTTACCGCTGTACTAGCGGGGGTCTTCTGGGTAGATATAACATCCATAGGTAGACAAAAACATCTGTGATTTGGTTTGGTTTGATTTGAATTTCGCGCAAAGCTACAATAGGCTATCTGTGCTAGCAGTCCCTAATATGGAAGTGTAAGACTAAAGGGAAAGCAGCTAGTTATTACAACCCACTGCCAACTTTTTGGCTACTTTTTTCCCAACGAATAGTAGGATTGGCCGTACCATTACAGCGTTCCCACGGCTAAAAGGGTGAGCATGTTTGATATGATGGTGATTCGAACCCGCGACTCTCAGATTACCAGTAGAGTGACTTAAGTATCTTACTGTGCTGGGCCTGAAACATCTGTTAATAGACAGAAATATTCCTTGATGAAAAAAAAAGATATCTTGGTACGGAAACACCGGAGCAGATATAAACATTCTTGGTAAATAAAAACGTTCATAAGGGTGACAGAAATATGTTCGTTATACACCAACGTATTTAACCAGATATTTACTCACACTTTATTCGAATTATTAAAAGAAATCGTAAAAAGTTGACTTTCTTTCTATAGAGTTCATAGAAATGATCGTTCATTAACCAAATATTTAAACAGGAAACAAAATGTCTCTAATAACATTGTAATGCATAGACACCAATTTAGATTACCACACCCATAAAATTGTATGGATTTTATTTAAACTAATGCTACACAACTGTTGTGCAACTCAAATTGGTTTTGCACCGGTACTTGGTGTGGATCTTGTTTAAATTCCATGCCATTTATAGTAAAATGAGTTGAGTCGTCTGGATTATCAACTAAAACAAGGAAATCCACTTAAACATTCTTGTACACAAATCATACAAATCAACAAAAGGCAAAGTAACAACAGTAATAACACACTGGCTATAAATGGTGTTCAGTGATAAGAACGTTGTGAGCAGATTCGACGAAAGCCAAGTTTTTGATAAATACTTTCAGAGATCAAGAGCTATATTGTCAAGGATATTTCATCTGCCTTCTCATAAACATATGTCAGTATTGTTGCATTCTATTCATTGTTTTAATTCCTTGTGCTTAAACTGCTTGGCTCTGTTCTGAATTCGGAATCTGAAGGATGTAGAATCTTAAACCCTTTAATTAACAAAAGCGATTACTAGAATAATCAAGGAATGATTTAAAGAATATTTGTATTATAATCCGCAGAAGAAGAAAAAGACATATAAAATATTAATTTTCAAAATGCTAAATCTTTAGGATTTTCTTTATTTATTTCGAACTTAACGTTATTATCATTTTAAAAGCTGCGAGTCCTCAATAAAAGAAACTAAAAATCCAAATAAAATGAAAACTTATAGTTAAGAACAAAAATTTAGCTTCATTGTATTATTTAAACATACATTCACTTAGAACGCGAGTTCTTCACGTAATTTTACAAAAGGATTGTCTGGTAGTTATTTTGCACAAAGCTACACAATCGGCTGGCTATCTGTGCTCTAGATACCACGGGTATCTAAACCCGGTTTTTAGCGTTGTAAATCTGCAAACATAACACTGTGCCATTGGGAGGGTTTGTTTGTTTGTTTTTGTTTTTGAATTTCGCACAAAGCTACTTAAGGACTATCTGTGCTAGCCGTCCCTAATTTAGCAGTGTAAGACTAGAGTGAGGGTAGCTAGTCATCACCACCCACCGCCAACTCTTGGGCTACTCCTTTACCAACGAATAGTGGGATTGACCGAAACATTATAACGCCCTCACGGGTGAAAGAGCGAGCATGTTTGGCGTGACAGGGATGCGAACCCGTGACCCTCAGAATACGAGTCGCACACCTTAACACGCTTGGCCATGCCGGGCCTCCATTGGGAGGGAGGTTACGAAAAGGAATTGATATGCTACTGATTGGTTTAACATGTATTTTGCAAACTTAGTTCAAGGTTTTAAAATGACTTTCTAGAGAAAGAGTAGTAATTGTTGTTGTTTGAATTAAGCACAAAGCTACACAACAGGCTGTCAGTGCTCTGCCCACCGTAGATATCAAAACCAGGTTTTTAGCGTTGAAAGTCCGCAGACATACCGCTGAGCCACTGGGAGGTTTAGAAAGAGTAGTAACACAGAAACAGCTGGAAAACAAAAATATAAATTTGAGTTTAGTACTTGCAAATTGGCTCCTAAAATAAACCTGTTATTCTAACCATTTTGTACAACTTTAAGCGATGAACAAAATACAAATTAAAGCTTATATCTGCCCATGTTATTAGCTGCAGTATATTCCAGTTTAGCTGGATTTGGAGTTTTGGTTTTTGTCTTTTCATAACTAAGTATTCTTGATGATCTCTCAATTGTTCAGCTTATCTTCATTGTGTCGTTCTGAACAATAATGAAATAACAATGTCTGAAATTTTGCTTATTAAATGTTAAAACTAGAAGATTACTGACTTTGTTCACAAGAGTGATCAAATTTGGGGTCTTCAAGTTTGACACATGCTTTTCTCTACTTATTGATTTCATTTGCAGTCTTCAAGTTTAGCACATGCTCTATGTCTGCTTATTGATCTCAGTTGGAGTCTTCAAGTTTAGAACATGATTTTTTGTTACTTACTGATCTCATTAAGAGTCTTCAAGTTTTAATGGCGTTGTTGCGTTGTGCTTCAGTCAGTCTTGGCTGTATTGCGTGTCGGTGGCTTAACACTGAGCTATGGAAACCAAAACCCGTTACTTTTATAGGGATTTTGCACATGTTGCACTTGCAGAACATGCAGATCTCTCAAACAAATTTATTGGACACGAATGTGTTTTGGTGAAAAATCCGATGTTTTCCTCAGTTTTCAAAGTGCACAACTTTTGTCATTTTGGTCTGACAATCAGTGCCTTAACACGTGTAACATCACATACTCTGAGCTTGTAATGTTATTACATATATATCTCTTTAAAATAACAAAAATATCCCTTTTACGTTTCTTTTTTTGAAGAGTATATGTATATACTGGGTCTCCGATAAATAAGATGAAAACGTTTTGCGACAAATCTATTCTAGTTTCAGTTTCTTGCTTTGATCGGGGTCATGACGCATGCAGCGCATAAATAACGTACACTGATCAATGAACGCGTTTATCTGTTATTTTATTACATTACACCAGATAACTGAGGTAAAGACTCGGTTACGTAGAAACAAGCCTCCAGATTACTTACGTTGAGAGTGTGGTACGAATAGCTGTTGGAAAATCTACGGAAAACATGAAGGCGTTTAATTTTATTTTATAATACCATTTTAAGGTATTCTGTTGTGGCTTATACAGCTTACAGTTACTAATAGGATGTAAACCCTATCTGTTTCCTAACGTTTTTGTGTACTAAATAACTTGGTAGCCCATGACTTTGTTGGTCGTGAAACCTTCTCTAATAACATACGCACAAATTTTATCGAAATTATTAAAAATATTGAAATTAATCACATAATTATTGTTGACTTTCTCGGTGTATTCTACAGAGTTGTATGGTCGTTTTTTTATTTGACTGTTAATTGCATCAGGTGAATATATAAAAACACTTTATTAAACGCTTCTGAACTGACTTAGATCAACCAATGTGCATGTACATAGAATCTCTGGGCCCGGCATGGTCAAGTGTGTTAAAGCGTGCGGATCGTAATCTGAGGGTCGCAGGTTTGCATCGCCGTTGCGCCAAACATGCTCACTTTTTCAGCCGTGGGGGCGTTATAATGTGATGGTCAATCCCACTATTTGTTGGTAAAACGTTGGTGGTGATGCCTAGCTGCCTTCTCTCTGGGCCTAGCATGGCCAAGCGCGTAAGGCGTGCGACTCGTAATCCGAGGGTCGCGGGTTCGCGCCCTCGTCGCGCTGAAAATGCTCACCCTCCCAGCCGTGGGGGCGTATAATGTGATGGTCAATCCCACTATTCGCTGGTAAAAGAGTAGCCCAAGAGTTGGCGGTGGGTGGTGATGACTAGCTGCCTTCCCTCTAGTCTTACATTGCTAAATTAGGGACGGCTAGCACAGATAGTCCTCTAGTAGCTTTGCGCGAAATTCCAAAACAAACAAACAAACAAAGCCTTCCCTCTAACCTTGCACTGCTAAATTAAGGACGGCTAGCGCAGATGGCCCTCGAGTAGCTTTGCGCGAAATTCAAAAAACAAACAAACACAGAACCTCTAGAGAGAAAAATACTACAATTGTATTCCAGGAATAGGTGTATATAACAATCACAAGTGGTCTGAATTAAACATACAGATGAACGTAATTTACTCATTTAGGTATTCTAATGTCCTAAGCCTATATAATGATTAAATGAGGCAGAATACAAGGATATTTAATGAAATATATTTTTCCTTGAAATATTAGAGTTAGAACACAACATTTTGTTTACTATCAACGATGCTTTTGTGGTTTCAGCTAAGAAAGATTTAAGTCTCTTATTATTAAAAATACTTCAGGAATTTATTATGATGATATACATATATATATCTACAGGCCATATATGAATAACACATGCTCTCTGTAGCTTAAAGGAGAGGTGCATTTCCCATCATGCACAGCGCCACATTATTTAATTTGGCAGTTCCCTCTCATTGTAAGCGGTAAAAAAAAATCTCGCAAATCAGAAAGTTATGCTAGTCTGTAGTCTTGTTTAAGGCCAGTTTTCTTCACAGTCGGTACAGGGGAGAACAGGTCTACAGCATTTATTTTTCATGTTTCTATATGACCCTTTCGATACATCTTGTTACGTGAACAACCTGTTTGTTGTTAATTGTTGTTACAAACTTGGTTTAGTGGCAATGTATAAGTTATGGTTGATTTGATTGATCAGGTTGAAGTCTTTAGGTGCAACGAGTTTGTCGCTTGGTGATACCCTCAGAAAAAGACAGAAAAAAGGATTCTTATTCTCATTGCTAAATTCATGCATATACTCATTGTTAACATATTTATCAAAACGAATAAAATATTTTCAACGTAAAATGATCAAAGAGCCAATGTATCTTGATTTTGGTGAATGTTTCATAATGAGAGAAATTACTGCTGTGAGTTTGCTAGCTTTTTGTCCTTTGATATAATTTTTCCTAATAATAAGCAGCAGCGAAATACGCAAGTAGGCTTAATCAAGGCTAAAAAATGAAATGTGTATGTTACACGTGTTAATTCGTGATTCGTAGAAGCGAACTAGTCTGCTTGAATAGTGTTACCAAAGAAAATCGATAACCATCTGAAATTGGTTTTTGGAGTTAATTTTGTTAAGGAAAATTTTAAATTCCACATCTACTAGTACAGCGGTTTTTTATTACACTAAAATTCAGATTTTATGACTATGACTGACACAGAGAAGAAAATGTTTAATCTTAAATCAAATAACAATTCTTTAAAAATTTAACAATTCAAAAAGCGTTTTATGAAAAAATGACAGAAATTAGTTTATCTAATTTATCCATCAGTTGTTTACTTATTATTTAAAAGTATTTGTTTCGCCAATGTTAATTTTGAATTAGTTTTGAAGTTCCACTTATAGTGTTTTATAAAACAAAATAGCATATTTTTAGTTTGTTTGTTTTGGAATTTCACACAAAGCTACTCGAGAGCTATCTGTACTAGCCGTCCCTAATTTAACAGTGTAAGACTAGAGGGAAAGCAGCTAGTCATCACCACCCACCGCCAACTCTTGGGCTACTCTTTTACCAACGAATAGTGGGATTGATCGTCACATTATAACGCCCTTACGACTGAACGGGCGAGCATGTTTGATGCGACAGGAATTCGAACCCGCAACTCTCAGATTACGAGTCGAACGCCTTACATATTTTCTAGTGAAATATCTTCTATTTCATTTATGTATAAACAAAATTTTTAAATCTCATTTTTTAAAGATTCTGTGTTTCCATTTCTACAGTAATTTAAAAAAAGTGATGATTATCAAACAGTTGTAGGTATCCTAGTGGGTCAGCAGTATTTTTACGAACCTGTAACTCTAAAATTCGTGGTTCTTATTATATAGCTTTACCATAAGGAATTTTTTTGTGTATTTAAGCACAAAGGTACACAATGCACAATCTGTGCTCAACCCGCGAGGAGTATCAAAACTTGGATTTTAGCGTTGTAAGTACACAGACATTCCGCTGTGCCACTGGAGGGAAGAAAATGGCAAAAGCAGCGTTGCAGTTGTTAAGTTTAAAAGTAACATAACATGTAGTGCTAAACGGTCATACAGTCACAAATAAACAGTCTGAATCTAAAAACTTTTTAAGTACAGCAGCATCGGAAGAATAGAAGCTGATATCAAATCACGTGAGTCTTGAATACAATAATATATACATCGAGTGAACGAATTGGAATTATCGAGTAGGAAAACGACGTTCAGTGCACGAATTATTGAGTACAAATAGAACGATCAGTCTTGGATGATGTTTAATAATTATATGACAAGCGTTCAAATACTCTTCTGATGATTCGCTTTGTAAGACAAAAATATATATAAGCACCTCATGAACACACTTTTTTTAGTGTTAGATACGTCAAGCAAATATCTTATCAAGTGTACTTTCGAGTCGTGATCGAAATATTTAAATAGAACCTATCCCATGAAATACTATACAGTGATATAAGTCATTTGCATGAGCTTACGTTACCATAAATATGCAATAAAGAATTTTTGAATTAAATAATCCTCATGATAAAAAATATACCCTAATTTACCAGACTAGTCTTCAATACCAAAGAAAGAAATGCTTAAGGATAGTTGTTAGTAACGAGTAACTAATTATTTTACCACCACTATAAAACATATGTTTTTCTTTAGTAATTCGACATGTTATTACTAAAAGCAATCTATTCATTTCATTAAGATTAAAAACAAATATTATTTATTTCTAAGCTATCTTTATGTTCCCGCAACAGTGTTTTTTATTCACTAGCTAAAGACACTACTTTTGCTGGTATTAATTAAGGAGTTTTGAAGTTCCAGCCATCAAACTTTTTACATAATAATACGAACTTTGTAAATTAGATCCTTGACAGTTACCCTATGGGCTTACCACAGGGTACTAACAAATATTTATGTAAAAAAAATGCGTTGTCAATCTTTTTGCTTCTGATAATCTTAGGAAACTTATTAAACTTCGACAAATAATTCCTATGAACATAAGTTCTGAAAATTGACCGAGAAGCGATCATTATTCAAAACAGAACTGATACTAATCAGAAACTTGGATCATTATTCAAAACAGAACTGATACTAATCAGAAACTTGGATCATTATTCAAAACAGAATTGATACTAATCAGAAACTTGGATCATTATTCAAAACAGAACTGATACTAATCAGAAACTTGATGAAATAGTCTTGAGAGTATTTCAAGAATAAACCAAATAAATTTGATCTCTCAACAAATCTTAATAAAACCTCACTTTTCTCTATTATAATGCGTCATACGAAACCGGTGCTTACGTCTGGATCTGCAGACGGCTTGCAGCAAGGTATTACATCTCAGATGGCTTCATTTTCTACCTTAATACACAGCGTAAATTGAAGAAGCTTCGACGCTGATCGCATTTTCTGCATGAACCAATTCCAGGCTCAACGACGCAGGGAATCCGTTCGCTATTGTTCGATAATGACATGTCTACATGCATACTTCTGTAGATAATTCTATTTTATAGCAAATCAAGCAGCGGCTAAGGAGTTTACCTAGTAACTGCTGAATTTGTTAATAGAAAGTTTTCACAGCTGGTTTCGCTATTCATGTACAATAAACATTGTTGCCAAATATACCTTGTATCTAGAGATCTAAAGCCACAGAGTGTACTATTACAGAGATTACATGTCATGATAATATTAACTGATGTCGAAACTTCTTTTTGATTTAATCTTTTAAGAAAACGGTTCATCATGGATAAACAGTTGTGCATTGAAATACGCCAACACTTCACGCAGCAAGTCGTGATATATCAGCAGACTTTGGAACAAACACTATTAATGATGTTTGGCATTCTTAGCCAAAAAAAGTGACAAAGATTTTATATTACCTCTCTAAATACTAAAAAAGAGGTTTTATGTTTGATTGCTTTCTCTTTTCACATATAAAGTGCAAGAAATCATTATGGAACTTGGAAAAACTAGTGGAAAGTGCAAATATCGTTTTAAGGCCGTTTAACTTGTGTTATATTGTTGGTATTTATACTGCGTTTGACTGTCAGCTAACCAGTCGGGGGGGTTCATAATAGCATAATGCTTACCAAAAGCACAAACAGCAACACAATTCCTGAAAGTAGTGTGGTAGAACTCAAAGTTTGGGTTGGTGAAGGAAATTTTCTGCTAGAAATTAGGGAAAAGAATTTATGTATGTGTAACAGTTCTCTGTAACGGCCGCGTTAAACGTGTAATGTTGATAACATAAATAGTTGAGATAAAAAATTCAAACTTTCCATAAGTGATGTTTAGCAACTCAGGATTATGCCCCCTGTATGATACATTACAAACTAGAATATATGATGCTATTAGTCTCGTTATAAATACGGACGTAAACGTTACCTTCAGTACAGTAAGATACATATTAGAACAAATCGACTTCAATGGATGTATGTCTGCTAAAAACAATACTTAAACAGAAATAACCGAACCCAGTTGTACTTTATTTTAACGTAAAACATCGTTCATGTATTTTATCTATCATTACTTTAATGTTAACTACAGTTCTCAGAAGTGTCCTGTTTCTGTCGTTAAAAATAACATAAAAACTACTGGAAATCATTTCAAACTACCGAATCTTCTAGAAAGACGTTATAAATTATATACACTTAAACTGCATTCTTATGCACTGCATAACTCTGTCCTTGGGCCATTGTTTTTTTTTTTTTTATCAGTGTTATTAATAGGTGCACAAACAGCAAATTAGTAAATTTTGCTAATAGCATTAAACTCGTGGATACTTCTAGTTCTATTGAGGTTGTTGTGGTACTGCAAGTTAATTTGGATCTATTGTTACCTTAGACAAATGTTTGGCATATCACCTTTAATTATGTTAAGTGATTGGGTGATCATAAGCCACTCAGTAGCGCAATGGATGAGTCACTGAAGTCAACGAGGCAATGCTCTGCTGTTTTTGTCTAGTTTTAACATGCAAGAACAACCCGAAGGACGAAATGATTCCTTGTTGTCTATACATTAGGTTATGTTAAGGAGAAAAGGGTGTCGAGAGTTCAAGATTACTGGAACAGAAAATCCGTAGAAATTCAAACTTATGTACAAGTTGAATCAAAAATCGTTTCCAACAACAAGTAGTTTCATAATATACTTTCCAGTGTACTGAATAGTACACTGGTTTCAAATATTTATTATTTTATGTCTTTACAAACGTAATTTTATGTTGACATCTTTTCATTGCTTTGTCCGTCCCTTTTTCCTGCATACTTTGAACTGATTTATTTATATTATTTGAGCTTTTCTATTTGTGTAATTTTTCTCCTTGCTTTATGTAGGAGTGAAAACCTATATGTTAAACTATTTGTCATAATACAATCATTTTTGTTCGAAGGCCTAACTTATTTAATTCTCCAATGAGTTGTAATGCGCATGCCTAAGTGTTATTTACTTCCAGAAAAGAACATTCCCCTTTTATCGCTTGCTTACTGAGTTTTCCCTGCTCTAAATATTTCATGTTTTGGAGGGAAGTTTTAGCTACAAGTGTATTGTTTTACTGCTATTACTTAAATTATTTATAAACCCATATTTTAAAATCAGAAGTTTAGTATTTTGTCTTTACGGAAAAATACTAGATCGAAAGTGACTTTGTATTGATAAAGTTTCAAGATAGCTTCTTTAGTGGGTTCAATGATATACTGTATATATATATATATAAGAAAAGTAATACTTGAGAAGTTATTTTTTTAAAACGAACTATTGAGTCATGCCTTGAAATATATTGGTTAAAAGCTGAGTTAATGAGAAAGTAAGTTGAAACGTTGTGCAGATAACTAATAATGTAACTCTGTGCTTAACAAAAAACAAATATTGAGAGATTGTAATGTATTGCGTCTTCGAATTGCAATGTTCGCATCCCCGTCGCACCAAACATGCTCGCCCTTTCAGCCGTGGTGGCGTTATAATGTGACGGTCAATCCCACTATTCGTTGGTAAAAGAGTAGCCCAAGAGTTGGCGGTGGGTGGTGATGACTAGCTGCCTTCCCTCTAATCTTACTCTGCTAAATTAGGGACGGTTAGCACAGATAGCCCTCGAGTAGCTTTGTGCGAAATTCAAAACAAACAAACAAAAAACTCTTTTAGGTAAAGATAAAACGCTATAGAATAAAGCTATTATACATAGTAGTGTTCCGTTAAAGGCTGCGAGAATATAAAGGCCTTATTTGTATCAATTTGTTATGGGCTAAAATTACGTGGAAATGAAAGAACCTAAGACGTAGCGAGCGCAATCACGTATTTCGCTATTTATATTGAATTATACATGAAGTACCTGATACAGATCTTTGGCTTATTATTCTGAGGTGTATTTGCTTAATATTAAGAATACTTACATTAGATCAATGTTTAAAACCAAAACTCTAACTTGGGATTGTAAACAAGAAGAAAAGGTACATTTATCAACACAAGTACCAAGTCCTAACAAACCCTAATGATGATGATGTCCCTTGTGTAGACAGTTCAGTAGCTCAGACTAAATATGCTTTAGGTAATAATTCTTCACAAACGTCATTGAATGAAAAGTGTCATTTTCCTGTTAATTCATAATATTCATTTTGGGCCTTCGCTAGCATATTTGCTTTATATCTCTTAGACTTAAAATCGAAATTAATCTTTTTTTTAATAAAAATAAAAACAAATGTGAATTTTTATATCTCAATTATCTGTCCACAAAATAAATTTAAAAAGAAAACGATTTGGTCCATATTTAACATGAGACATTTTGTGTAAACATTCAGTTTGAAATGTAAGCATACTGTTACGATTTAAATGCTCATTTTGAAGCTGTAAAACATTAGCAGGTAGAAGAAAATGTATCAATGAAAATGAAAAAAAAAATTTTTAGGCTAAAACATCTGATGATGAAAAATCAAAGAAACAGTCCATAAGATTAAAACATTTGCTGTCTTATATCTAAAATTACACCAGATAACACCTGTCAAAGAACAAACATCTTAAAAAAGTTTTTATTTTATTTTTATTTGTTAGCAAAAATGGTACAACGGACTATTTGTGTTGTACCCACAACAACTAGGCGTGGCCAGGTGGTTGGGGCGCTTGACTACATTCTGAGGGTGTTGAGTTCAAATCATCGTTATATCAAACAAGCTCGCCATTTCGGCCATGGTGTCGTTATAATGTAACGGCCAATTCCACTATTCGATAGTAAATGAGCAACCCAATTGTTGACTGTGGGTGGTATTGACTAATTGCCTTTACTTTATACCTTCACTGCTAAATTAGGGATGGCTAGCGAAGATACCTAAAAAACTTCGAGAGAAATTCCAAACAATCGATTATGAAATTTAGGTATAGAAACAGTTTTTTAGTGTTATTAGTTTTTTTGTTTTACCGCTAAATCATTGGGGGCATTCAGAAAAACGGACTGTTGGTGTAAATGCTTTTTAAACCATGTATTCAGAGATGTATTATCAATTTTCTTGTTTACTTCATAACAACTTAGTAATGAACAGATTGGTAACACAGCTTTGGTTCTCTCCCCTACACGAGGCACAGTGGTCTTACATGCTAGAATCCGGGCTTCGATACTTGTGGTAGGCAGATCACAGATAGGTATTGTATTGTTTAGTGCATAACTTTAAAATAAAAACAAAGAGCTTTGGTTTTATTATTTTTTACCTTTTTTGGGTTTTTACTGTTGCTCCAAAAATCAACATTTTTAAAAGACTTAACACTGTAACACATATCTTGAAATTGTAAAATAAATTATATATTTTGTAATTACATACTATTATGTTTTGTGGGTGTTTAATGATAAACCGCTGATAAGTGTATAATCTTATCAGCTCCAGATTCCTTAGTAAAAACAAACACAGTCTGATCAAAATGAAATTCTATGTTTTGGATCCGTTAGGTGGTAGTTATTCTGTCTTTGTCAAAATAAGAAAATATACTGGAAACTAAGTCTAACATATTACAATAAAAAATCTAACTGCACATGATCCTCTAATTTATGGTTGGTTAATTACTTGGGATCTGTATTTTGTTGGAGATTTTTTTATAAATATAGAACAAAATCTACATTACATTCATTTTGTTGAATCTACACAACCTAATTCGATGATTGAGGTTCGACACACAGTGAGATCTTGGTTTTTTCATTCAAAAAAGAGTTGTTGTTTATTGTTGTTTAGAATTAAGCACAAAGCAACACAAAGGGCTATCTGTGCTCTGCCCACCACGGGTATCGAAACCCGGATTTTAGCGTGTAAGTCCGCAGACATACCGCTGAGCCACTGGGGGGCATCAAAGAAGAGACAAACCAACTATTCACGAATATCTTGTAGAATAAAATATTTTAGAAGTTCTTTTTTTCCTAACTTTTTCACTATCAAATCGTAAATGCCATTTTTGCTGATAAATTAGTCATCCACTGGTCCAGCATTAAGTCTACGAATTTACAACGTTAAAATTAAGGGTTCGATTCTTTCGGTGAACGCAGCAGATTGCTTAACGTGGCTTTGCTTTACGAAAACATACACACTGACAAAGTATTACTATTTTCTGCCTGTAAGCAAATTGAGGATTGCAACAGTATAATGATCCGTAATATAATTTAAATCAAGTATTGACAATTCCATTAAATATTTAGTGTTACCATTTCCTTATACGTGTGTGATAATCAATTTACTTTTGTACATTTATCTATTAACAAAATTTTTGCAATTAAACAAATACACATCAGTAAAATGTTTATTATCGAAGTATATTCGTAACTATACATTGTGCACGTTTTTAAGTTCAGACAAGTAGAAAGTGAATTAGTAAATTTACTACATTTCAAGTGTAAATTGTTTTCGAATTAATTCTTCCTTGATTTAAGGAAATAGCTGGTGCTGCTAATTATGAGTTGACAACTTATTTAAGCCATGAGAAAATCTTATATGACCTTTTAACCTTTATCTAAACAAATTTATCTTAGATGGCCCACCAAAAGTCTATATTTAAGCACGCTTCTAGTCTGCTTTTTCTAGCAAACTTAGCCACTGTAAAACCTTTATCAAGTTGTCTTAGTAAACGTAGTAAAAAAAAAAGAAATTTGTAGCTGTATTTGCTATCTTGACTTGAAGTTCTTGTGCTATAGATAAGACTCCAAAGACTCCATTAGACTGTTCTTGAAGCTTTGAGACATCTAACAAACACCGTAACTAATCTCATCTCTATAGTCCATTTCAACTATTTTTTTATAATAGTATTCGATACAAACGTATTACTCGATTCAATTATTGAAAACCAATTAGTCTTATCATGCAATAATGGAACTCTTGCTTATATGATACTGAAAATCCTTTTTAATAAGCAACGTGCAATCCCAACTTCGCAAAATTTTTATCCTGTGTGCATGTAGACTTGCCATAGGGGTCATAATTTTCCCTTTTTACCACCGTTTCTGTCACAGAGAACTTTATTCTTCACAACTCAAATGTACAAAAAAAATTAAGCAGCTGAATTTGCTGTGCGTAGTGAAGCAAAACAAAAGTGAAGAGGTCATACGCAGATTCGGCCTTTTACGCAGTTGCGATGAACAGCGTCAGAAACAGTTCTGTATTATCAGTTTTTCAAGTATCTACCACGTATTCAAGCGAAAACCTGGTATTTATAGCCAGAAATTAAGAAAGGTTTGGAACAATGTTCTCAAAATGTTGCTATTTCTTTACAAGCACGCAGGATGCAGATATGACCTTATGAAACGTCACACGCGGTTCTAATTGTTTTTCACGATTTAAAGATTACAAAGCGATGAATAATGTCATTACCATTAATTAGCACGTTCTCTAAACCTATTGCTTACCAATAGTTAAGTAAATGTCTTTTTACTTTACCATGTTTTTCTCTTTGGACAAGTCAAAACAATAACGTATTTAACAAAAATTATTATACAAAACTGCAAATTGCTCATAGTCAGCGTACATTGTCATCAGTACCAGTTGCTAGCACCCCAAGTGAGCACTGACATCACAGGTAATCGGCTAGTTAAGACTAATGTAACTATATGTTCTAAAAAAATTACACTTTTGAAACTCCATAATATGTTCAGCAAAATCGTACAGTCTTTTAGTATTGAAATTTGGTACTTTTAGATGATAAATTAAGTATATTTAAAAAGAAACATTAAATAATGTTATCAGTTGTATTCATTAAAGCGAAAAACAGTCACTTTTATAATCATAATAACTGATTCGAAAGGTCACAAGAAATTGGGAGCTATTGGAAACCACAAAACAAAACATATCGGTCTCCAAAACGCCTTCTTGTAAATCATGTAATAACCTCCATTAGCCCCTATGTCACACATCAGTAGCTAATAACATTAGATTAAGTTTTCATCTGATTGCTTTCGAATATTATTTTCAAACATTCTTCCAAAAGATCTAAACCAGTTTTTCAGTTCGCCGTTACTGATGTGTCATTTTATTTTTTCATGATATTTCTGCTGTTTTTTTTGCTGATATTTCGTCTATAAAATATGGCTTTTTCCCTAACGTGCTTCATAATGATTGTAAACATTTCTCAGAAGCATATAAAAATATCTTTCTATTCTGTTAACAGACATAAAGACACATATTACTGTGTATTTTTATTGTTCGTTTGGTTTGTTTTCATTTCACACAAAGCCATTCGAGGACTATCTGCGCTAGCCGTCCCTAATTTAGAAATGTAACACGAGAGAGAAGGCAGCTAGCCATTACCACCCACTGCCAACTCTTAGGCTGCTCTTTTACCAACGAATAGTGGGATTGAACGTCACATTACAACGCTTTTTATTGTTCGTTATTAGTTGTTTTTCAATTAGAATTTTCTGTGGGAAACACCACTTAGCAAGGGATGTTTTCCATTTTCAACGAAATATGCCATACCTAGACAGATATATATCACTAATTCTCTCACATGTTTTGAGAATAAAATAAAAATTGTTGTGTAGTATAAAGAGGACTTCAAAACTGTCCAATAAGACCCTTAAAATGTAATTTCCGTTATCCATTAAATTCACGATTCTATTCTTGTTTTCTTTAATACTTAGACTTAAAGTGTAGCCAAAGATGAAGTTGAGAGATTAACTAATAGAGATGACAAGATGATGATCCTAAACAGGGTTTAAAATGTTAGCAAAAAATTTAATTCAGGTATGATGGCTGAACGGCTGAATGTTTTAAGTATTTTACGAATTAGTAGAGATATAAGTTTTCTAATTTCAGAAATATAATGATTTTTACATGTAAATGTTAAATGGTTCTTTATCATAAGTTGTGAATTACTTTTCTGGATGAACAACGGCGATAGTAAACCCTCTCAGTACCTAGTAGTAAATGCTGTTGTTTTGATTATGCAAACAAGCTAAGTCTTGAATTACAATGGGAAGAAGTTCATGTAGGTAAACAACAGTAATATTTAAGTGCTTGTCATTATTCAGAAACTCATTACATCGTACTTGTGAAATAGTTTTGGCAGTTATTTCAGTTTTTGAGGCTCGGCATGGCCAAGCTTGTTAAGGCATGATCCTTGTAATCTGAGGGTCGCAGATTTGCATCCCTGTCGCGTCAAACATGCTCGCCCTTTAAGCTGTGGGGGCATAATAGTGTGACGGTCAATCCCACTATTCGTTGGTAAAAGTGGATGGTGATGATTAGCTGCCTTCCCTCTAGTCTTACACTGCTAAATTATGGACCGCTAGCACAGATAGCCCTCGAGTTGCTTTGTGCGAAATTCAAAAAACAAACAAACTAACATTTCAGTTTTCAACATAATAATGTTAATAAAATGTAACGAAACTGGGGATACTGTAAGGTTTAAACTAGAAATACGTTAATTTATGTATTCTATAATGGGAAACGTAGTTAATAAAATTCCCTCGGATTTTAAAGTTATTACCTTAATTCACGATGAGTGATGTAAAAAGTGAACATGTCTGAAAGAATGTTTTTAACAAGAAATAAAACAGCCACATCCTATGTTGATCGTAAATCCATAACCTTTATTTTTTTAAACTTGTAAATATACAATAAAATTAGTGTCCAGTTTTTATAAACATTAAGGATTGGTTTGGTTGGTTATGAATTTCGTTCAAAGCTGCACGAGAGCTATCTTTGCTAGCCGTCCCTAATTTGCCAGTTTAAGAACTGAGGGAAGGCAAGTAACTAGCCATTACCATCCACCGCCAATATTTGGGCTG
Organism: Carcinoscorpius rotundicauda; assembly: GCA_011833715.1. Lineage (NCBI taxonomy): Eukaryota > Metazoa > Arthropoda > Merostomata > Xiphosura > Limulidae > Carcinoscorpius > Carcinoscorpius rotundicauda. The sequence continues at coordinate 32,857,618 of CM022404.1, read as the reverse complement.
CTCTTTTACCAACGAATAGTAGGATTGACCGTCTCATTATAATGCCCCCACGGCTGAAAAAGCTAGCATGTTTGGTGCGACGTGGAGTTGTGTCATGAGATGGAAATGTTATTATAGTTACTTTTACTTAGGAGAATGTATGCACGTTTGCATGTACACAAACGCGGTTTACAACGTATATGAGTAATTTGTTGCATTTTGAACAAATAAATTCAAAACACAATAATCTGATACAAACGAAACTAGTCTGTGAAATATTGAATTTATAATCCAAAAATGAACCAATAAGAAATTTATATAAAACTATAAATCACGTAATAATGATTTCTACAATATAAAAGCTACAGTCTTGCCAAAAAGTCAAGCTAATTATTTTACTTCGATAGCCATCAGCACTTACCTAGCTTACTATCGACAATACTACCGGTACATTCAAAATACTGGTATATCAACGAGTCTGTCGGCCAGTGATAATACTGTCGACGAATTGAGAGTCGCTGAGTTGGTTATCGTTCAACATGACCTTGAACCCAGTGTACAACTGACCATCTAGCAAAGCTCAAATCGAAACTTAAAATGTAACAAACCCAAAAGAGGCTATGAAACTGATGCAAAACATAGAAATGGTCGTCAACACTACTAAAGCAACAGCCAATTGTTTCAACACTCAACAATAGACATACTGATGAGGACAAATAATTACCATCCTTTGCGAGCACTGTCGTCCCTCTAGAAAAAAACAATTACGCACTTATAAGTAACCTTTACAGGAAATTCTTCTTCGCCAAACATATTTAACACCATGATAACCAGAGTTACCAAAATCCTCAATACATTAAAGTTGAAGCAGAAAATATAGCTGAAGAACCACACCTGTTTAGGTTTAGCCCATGGTTTATCCAAAACATCCCATATTATGTATTACCAATGATTAGTATGACAGATACGTGGTAAACTAATATTTCAAAGAATGATAAATCTGCTTAAAATTGGCTATAGGGTGTGCTTCAACTGTCCCAAACAAGGTAAAAGTGCACCTCATAAGTTTCACCAGTATCGCAAAGCACCGACAGCTCTGTAAGTAAACTTTTCACTAAGTCCTGTCTGTATAAAGGGCAGGAATTACAGAAAATACAACCAGTAAGTTGAAAGTTGAATAACTGAAGCCGACCAGCACATATTTAAAGGCTATGGTGAACATTTTTCTGTCTTCATAGCCACAAATGATTGCCATTTCAGGAAGAGATGGTTGAGTATTCATCGTCTCACAGAACAACATGCAAAGTAAATTGGTTGAGAATTTAGGTTTCTTAGAAGTAGCATAAAAATTAATATAAAAGTGTTAAAAGTAACTCTTCTTTGTACTGGTGAAAACAATAACGCAAATAGACATTGCCACCAACTTAGTATTTGCAACGGACTCATTGGTAGTAACTGCATATATTACACAGTGTTTGTCACAATATGGACAGAAGAAAGTAAATTGTAAGAACATCATATAGATGTGCGTTCCAGACCATCTAAGAATAAAACTAAACGAGAAGGTTGATAAACCCCTAAATCAAAGTCAGCACATCTATACTGGCACATTATCGACTTCTTCTATATTAGTAAAGTATAGCCAGTAATCATCGAAGATCTTTATCAACTGTGCCAATTTCTCGTATCGAAATGCTTATTTTAGCCCTCAGTTGTTTGACTGAGTTACCAGGATCACATGTTTACCATCTGACGAAATTAACAATAATACAAGTTTCTGGTAGATGTTAGGATTTATCCTTTGTTTTACTCTGCTCGCTGTGAAGTTAAATTTTCCAATGATAAAGGAATTCTAAGGTTACCTTAAAGTTTATTTACATTGCGCACTGAATGTTGGAAAACTCGTATTCTTAGTTGTTCTGAAGCAAATTGCTCATTTATTGTAGCAACAGTTCAAGCATACCCAACAATTCAACATGCTTCCTTATCTTGCATGCAAAGTATTCGTTGTATACTGTTACCGAACAGTTATGGCTGTTGTTGATAGTGTAGAGCAAGTTTGTGGCTTTAGCAAGATTACTCAAAATTTCTGTGAAATTACAGTTGCTCAACTGTTGAAAGATGGTTGTGCCTCGATTTCATGTTTCTATGTAAGCTTTGTTACATTTTCAGTTGTACACCTGAATATATTGACAGGTTTAAATCTGACAGTTGATTAGATTGAGTTACTTTATGCATGGTTAATTAAGATATCTTATTACCCATCACCTTCTAAATGATTGAGTAGAGTTTACTTGGTGACTGTTTAGCGAATCATAGCAATGACAATGATAGTCCTACTTAATGGGTTTAGGTTGTTTTACATCTTCATGTATGTGGGTTGATATTACATAGTAGATGGCACTCATTGTGCTATACAGTGATTTCCTCTTGACTATGCATATTTTTGCTGTTTCGTTATATTAATATCATTCCTTGAAAAGACTGTGTCATTTATCTTCAGCCATAAGTCAACTCATGATGTCTTTGTCCTATCAAGTAGCCAATAATTTGTCATGAAATAAATATATATGTGTTAAACATGTTTCTCGTAGCTTCATATTTCAAATATTTACAACACGTACGCTGTAGCTTATGCAAATTGTCCATATAAAATATTATTAACTCTACTGTATAAGCTACAGTTCCTTAATGTTAGGCCCCGTATGGCCAGATGGTTAAGGCATTCGACTAGCAAGGGTTCGAATCTCCATCGCACCAAACATGATCGTTTTTTCAGACGTGAGTGCGTTATAATGTGACAGTCAATCCCACTATTCGTTGGTAAAAGAGTAGCCCAAGAGTTGGCGGTGGGTGGTGATGGCTAGCTGCCTTCCCTCTATTTTCACACTGCAAAATTAGGGATGGCTAACGCAGATAGCCTTCGTGTACCTTTACGCGAAAATGCAAAAAAGCAAACCATGACACAACTGTCGTCTCCACCAGTACAGCGGTAAGTCTGCGGACTTACAATGTTAAAATCAGGGGTTAGATTCCCTATTGTGGGCTTAGTAGATAGCTCAATGTGGCTTTGCTATAAGAAACACACTCACACACATAATTGTCGATAAATTGATTTTTCGAATAGTTGTATTTCGAGAACTTGTCCAGGTTGACGACCTGTCTTTTGAGAAAATTTACTGTCACTAAACTGGCTATCACCTAGTTGCAACCGAGCTGTACACTCGGGTGTATAAACAGGTTAACACGTGAAATCAAAGATGGAACGGAGATGAAATAAAAGGTGAAAGGGAAAATAATGGATCGGAATGAGTACAAAAGAAATACGGGAATGAGGGGATGCTACTTAAAATTAAACTGAATTGGGTGTTATAAATAAAACAAACTTGAGGAGGTTATTGGAGAAAAAAAATTATGGCTAGTACCAATCTCTTCAACTTGAAGTATACCAGGAGTGATGCCTAAATCATTCTAGATAAACAGTAACAATTATAATAATGAATGTCAAATAATACTTGATAATAATATGGTATAAAGTAGATATTCTCGCTACTGACCAATTGTGTACCAATGATGACTGGCTTAGAATTGTGGACCAACGTTATCTTTTTATTCTTAGGTTCCACAGCTTCGGTTGATGTTAATTTCTTTAAGTGTGTAAATAAATAAATAATACAATTGAAACTGATTTATATTAAAGGTAGTGTTAATCCCTGTATGGAATGGTGATATGTCTTCAGACTTACTCGCCAAAATAAGGAGTTCGAATCCTCTCGTTGGATAGCCCGATGTGACTTTGCCGTATATAAGAAAACACTCACAGAGACAGACAGGTAGTAATAAGATAGTAAAAGAAATGTGCAGGTAACGAAATTTTAATACTTAATAAAAGACACACAAAGTTAAGCACAAGTGATATAATAATAAGTTTTTGACGGATACAAAAACAACAAATCGAGTAGTTGTCTTTCGTTGAATTTGTTATACTATACCTTTTCCTGACGCCATTTTCTCCTCACTGGAAACCCGATGTGAATTGTTTCTCCAAACGCTGTTTTCGTATTTGTCAATAAACGTATTTTGACATCGTGAGTTTGATTTTGTTTTTATTCTAATGGTAGGACAACGCTAAAATAATTAGACTAAAACTACCCTTGCATGTCCATTTAAGGCTATTGAACCAGCAACTATGTTTGAAAATAATTTCAACTTCTGTATTGCAGTTGTTAAAGGTAAATAAGTAAAACGCTTTGGTAGCTGTCAAAAACAAAACAAGTTCTACACAACAGACAAAACTTTAATCGTAATACATTATTTGAATTATTTATAGTTGACATTTGTACAGTGTATTATTTACATAAGAGAAACTACAAATTACTTTTTCCCAAAAGTTCCAATGCTCCTTTTGTAATAGAAGTTTCCAGAACTTAGGTTTAGCTAAGTCAAGACCGAGGGTATTCTTGACGATAACTTTTATACTGATAAAAAATTTATCATATATCCAACTTAGTGTTTTGAGAATCTAACGTATTTAATTTACGTATTATAATAATACGTTGTGCTATGAATAAAATATACAGTAGAAGCACTCGAGCAAAGCAACTCATGTATTTTTCGCAGCAAAACGTTGAACACAAATTGCTAAATAAACATAAATTTTAAAAAAAGAAGCCAAACACTTCTCAGCAAAATTCTGGTTGTTTTCGAGAAAATTGTTATTTTCATAACACAAAAGTACACCTACGCATGCCCTATGCAATACATTAATTGTTATCAATTTCCTGAACAATGTTTGAAATGTGTTATTTTTTTCAGAACTGCTAAAACCAGGTGCATGATAAACATACAGGATTAGAAGAACAATACGTCAACCTCAGTGAGATCAGTTAAATACCATAGTAAACGTTTAAACACAAAACATATGCATAGACAATAAATTTATAAATTGTTTATTGTGATGTTTCATTTGATAACTATGGTCTAAAAAGGGTGAGAGTACGCTATTGTTTGAAGTTTTCCAACTAAGTATTTGCTTTACAGTGTTATTTATATATTTTAGATTTGGGTTTGAATTTTGCGCTATCCGTCTCTAATTTAGCAATCTAATACAGGGATTCGAACCCACGACCCACTCGAGTCAAGTGCCCTAAACACCTGGCCATGCCGGGATATATTCTGGGTAGGTACCAAATGGTTATTTTATTTTAAACGCTTATCATACAAATGTATAACTTATAACTCAAAGTAGACAATAGTGAACACATCACTACAGATACGAAGGGCTCGTATTCTAATGCAATTCATTTTCTCTTCATATGATAGTTTCAGTTACTTAAAATTATGATGTCTTCCAGCCTGACTGAAAAAGAATCAGGGAAGAGGTGTCACCAATGGTAGTTTGAAACTAAGAGCTGTACAAAACTGTTTTTCTTTCATGACATGTTACTGAGAACTTAACCTTAAAACTAATTCAATGAAGAATATGTAATAATGTGTTAACTGCGATATATCTAGAAAACATATTACCGAAGAGGCCTTTTGCATAATACCAGGGCTCATCAGAACAGCTGAGATAGATAAATAAATATAGTAATATATGGGGAAATATTCATATGTCGAGCTATATTCAGCATATGAGTTGCAATTATTGTTAATCCTATGTATGTCATTTATAGTTCACGATTAGGATAAGGGTAAATAACACATTAACACGGATTATTTATTGTTGTTAACATGTTAATTAACATTACCAACAAGTACGTCTTTTCGGTCAAGCAGTCAAAGCGTTACGTTAGTAATTCTAAGATCTTATAAGTGAAAGTAAACAAGAATATGTAATAATATTCAAATACGTTACACACGTCATATCGAGTGACCACGAGACCTTTCGACCAGTACCTGGCTCGTTAGGCAAATTGTATGCTGTGAGAGTGAAGAGAAGCGATAAATACTGTCAGCAATATATTACAAGTGTAATTACTAATTATTAGAAAACGATCCTGTTGTATTACGCGTAATTTTGTTTTTTCTTCAGTATCGATTGGTTTGAATGTTTGTTTCTTTTTACACCAATAAGTATGCTATATATTTATTTATATATGTGTAGGTGTACACGGGAGAATACCTACTTATGGTACATATAAATAAATAATATATTAATGTTGTCAATTTATATGGCGTATGTTAGTTCTGTTTCTCTTTGATGAATAAAATATAAATTGAAACAAATATTATCTATCTGCCTCAGACATTTCTAGAGAGCAACATTATTCTTATACCCACACAGGCATTGTCCATAATTTAAGAGAATTCAACATTGCAGAGACTATACATGTTAAACAAAATGTGCTTTGCATTTGGTACTTTGACTTCGGGGATTACTGGAAGCATTAATAATCCGTTTTTAATGTCTCGTGCGCAGAAACTTCGAAAACTTAATATTTATAGAAATGTTACTTGTGATATATTTATCTAAAGACACGAAAATTGAGTTTACTCTTTTGCAAAATTGATAATGTTTATTTCGTTGTAATTATAGCTTATGTAACGAGCATAAATTCTAGAAAATGTTATCTTTCTGAGACACTTGCACCATTTCCTTCCATTCTAGACAATTAATGGGTTTATATACAAATTTTTATAGATTAATAAAAACGTATATATATGAAAACGGCTCTTGGCTAATGGATCTCAAGTTATGCAAGTTGGATGATTTAGAGCAAAGAACTTGGACAAAAGATTTGATCAGTATAAACACACTCTGATTTATAAACATTAGGATGTGTTAACAAGTACAATCACCAGCAACACATATATTATATTGTACTTCTTAAAAATATTGCGGTAAACCTTGCATAACTACAGAAATTTTTAGAGTAAATTGTGTGTTACTTTTAGTCTATCTACATTAATATTTTATAGACTACGCGAATCTTTAATTTTGGATTTCCTTTGTTAATTAGCGAAATTAAAAGTTTTATATGCTTTGTCTCCACTAAAAATATAATTATTATTTTATCACTACAACATCACGACAGATTGTTAATGCTTTAATTTTGACTAGTGAGCGACCTATATCCTTATTATTTACCTAATTGTAACGTATATACCTTAATAACATTGTTATTCCGTAATTATTTGGCCCGGCATGGTCAGGTGGCTAAGGAACTTGACTCGTAATCCGCGGATTCCAATCTCCGTTGCACCAAATACATTCGTTTTTTCACCCCTTTCAGTATTCGTTGTTAAAAGAGCAGCCCAAGAGTTGGCGGTGATGGTGATAACTAGCTGCCTTCCCTCTAGTCTTACACTGTTAAATTAAGGACGGTTAGCGGAGATTGCCCTCGTGTAGCTTTGCGTAAAGGCCCGGCATGGCCAAGCGTGTTAAGGCATGCGACTCGTAATCTGAGGGTCGCGGGTCCAACCAAACATGATCGCTCTTTCAGCCATGGGAGCGTTATAGTGTGATAGTCAACCTCACTATTCGTTGGTAAAAGAGTAGCCCAAAAATTGGCGGTGGGTGGCGACAACTAGCAGCCTTCTCTCTAGTCTTACATCGCTAAATTAGGGACGGTTAGCGCAGATAGCCCTTGTGTAGCTCTGCGCGAAGTTCCAAAACAAATAAACAAACAATATCTTTAATTACCCTTGAGTATTTTGGTTCTACTTCTTAATTACCTAATTTGTCAATATCACAATAAATCCATAAGTTTGCATTGATTATTTTGATTGATCTATTTAAGCATGTGTATTAATTTAAATATATATACATATTAAATTAACTGGTACGATAGAAGATTATAAAATATGAAGATAGTTGGTGAAATAGGAAATAATAAAATAAAAAAATGACGTATGAGAAAAAAATTAATTTGAAAGTAAAAGTTAACTGTAAAGGTAAACAATGTTAGAATGGGAGAACTACTCTTAAGAGATAATAAAGGAAGGGTATTATGTGATTAATATGATATGTCTGTGTTTCGACGTTTTGTTTTTTCTTCGGTTTTTACTAACGAATATTCAGAGTCAGATAATATTTCCACAAGAATTTTGAAAGAGATCAAAGATTGGATATGCGAGCCACTTACTACTATTTTTTGCCGGTCCTTGAATAGTAGGTAGGTGCAAAAGGATTGGAAGAAGCTAGCTAATGTAGTTCCTATTTTTCAAGAGAAGTGATAAAAAGTGTCTTACTGATTATAGACCCAGTCTTACATCAGTTGTGTGTAAAGATGTGTTACAATGTCATATAACAAAGTTTAGAATTGTATTAGATAGTTAACAAGGGTTAATTAGAGTTCATTACAAATCTTTGACATTCTTTGAAAGGTTTACTACTTATTTAGAAAGGATAGGAGTTAAGATTTGGTGTATCTGGATTTTCAGATACCATTTTACAAGCTCACACATAATAGGCATGTAAAAAAGTGTCTCTAAAGGCGTTAGGGATAAGTTAGCAAATTAGATATAAAAGTGGCTGAATGGAAGATAGCAAGTGTAGTTCAGTCAAACTGGATTAATGTCACAAATGGGATACCTTAGGGCTTAGTTTTAGGATCTCTGCTCTTTTTGATTTATATCAATGCCATATGTGAAAAAATAGTCAATAAATTATTTACTTTTGCAGATTATATTAAGGTCTTGGGTTCTACTGGTTATGTAGAGAGCTCTGCTGATTTACAAAAGGAATTAGATCATTTAGAGAGTTAGAGAAATAAATGACAGATGGGTTTTATTTGTAACAACTGCAAGACAATGTACGTTAATTATCATAATCTGAACTATAAGTATAATTTCGATGGGAATAAATTTAGTAGTGTCACGAAAGTCTTGGTGTAATGGCTGATTGGTGTTATTAGCCATCCTAGAGTGTGCTGTTGCTAGTGGTCCTGCAAGTAGGAATTTCGATTGTATCCACAGAAATATTGAATACAAGTCTAAATAGGTTATAACTTCATCGTGCATGTCTCTGGTGGACCACATTTGGAATATTGTGCTAGTCTTTGGCTTCTTACCATAAGAAAGACATTAAACTGTTGGAAATGTTCAGAGATGGGTAACTAGAATGGTGTTTTAGATGGAGCAGTTGTCGTATGAGGAGAGGCTGAAATATCTCAAATTGTTTTCTCTTGATAAAAGAAAAGTAAGAGGGAATCTGATTAAGATGTTTCAGATTGTAAAGGGAATTGATGGTGTTGATGCATCATCATTTTTCATATTTAACAGAACAGTAGGACTATGGGACACAAGTATGAATTTTGGGAGGATAGGAGTTATCTTCAGTTATGGTGGTTTTATTTTTCTAATAGGATAGTTGGTCAATGGAATGGGTTGCCTTCTTAAGTTGAGTGAGTTTAAACAAAAGCTTGATAGATATACAAATGATAAAGGTTGGCTTTAAGGTGGTTTTAAAAAGTAATATATTTTAGAGTGTAAAACAGCCAAGATGAACCAATAAGTCCCATGTTGTCTCAAAATCCTGTGTCATGTTAATAATGCGTTTAGTCAAATACTTAGTTACCTTTAATGATTTATACGTTTATCCATGTAAACACTTGTTTGCTTATTCATCCATTATTTTCTTTTCCTCAATTTATGTTTGAGAATTTATTATAATGTGGTTTATTAAATTTCTATTTGTATAATTTTGAAAAATTATTTTACAAATATTTATTCAAAAGCATGACTCGATTTTAAAGAGCTAAAGTTACATATTATAAGGGTAAATTTATTATGTATTACATTATAAAGCATTATATATTGAGCCATTTAAAGCTATATTTTCCAAACATAAATTATCTCATAATAAAAATTTAGCTTATTTTATTAATGTCTTTGAAAAATGCAGAAACAGTTCTGGCTATAATATAATGAAAAATAATTGAACCTACGTAGACTATAGTATACAGACACAACCTAGTGATATTTATCCAGAAGTTGTTATACACATGTCGGCTGCAATATATATATTTCTCTTTGTATTCTTGTTTTCCAGAAACGATCAGAGCAATACACTAATATCCAGGTAAAGTAATGGCTGTCCCTTTCAAAAGGTAAACATATTCAGCGGATTCGAACCTGGATCCTGGGATCACGAGGCGAGTTTCTTAACCACCTGGCCATTCCAGGCTAGAAAGTGGTACAAAAAAGTCTTGGTTGAAACATTCAACCACATTGACGGACTTGATTAAGAACAAATATTTATTTCTTCATGCATAGTGTTCTATACAACGTGCAGTTTTCTGGAAGTATTGATACATAATTTTAGTTTCTCGTAAGTTTACATTTCTTGGTTTTGCTTAGACGAAAAGCAAAATAGATAACTCCGTCCGTACAGTGTTTTATGTAAATAAACTAAACCACAAAAACATAGAGTAGCAACTAACTAAAGATAAAAGCGTGATCTTCAATACATTTATTCCATCAGTTATGTGTAAAGTGTACAGTTTTGAGTTACGTTATTTTATTTTGTCTCAAATACCACGACAAAACGAAACATATTACTTAATTTGTTTGGTCTGATATTGTTATAGACAGAATGACAGACATTCCTTTAATCTGAGTTTGAGAGTCCAAGCACATCTATTAATTCTAGTTTGTGTTGGATAACGTAAGCCATGGTAGAGGTGATAAGAGCAGCATGGCTTTTAATGTCCAGGATAAATTCTGTGTAACCTTGACCAAAATCGAGAATCCACAAGAGTAATCTTAACTACGACGGCTCGGTAAACTAGCATCAAACAAACAATCAAATAAAAAGAAAACACTTGGAGATACTTTTTGAAATGTTGCTATAAATCAAGACTTTCAAATAAATTGTCCAATTTCTTCTAAAACTGCCAAAGTCTGTTTAGTCTTTCCCAGTGGAGGTTTCTCTTTGAGTGTGTAAACTTATATCAAGAGAGAATAGAGTAAAAAATAATCCTTCATGAAAGATTCGACAGAGAATGATGGGTCGAAAATTTATATATATATATGAAGAACGTCAAACAAAAACAATCTTCGGGTTTTTTTTGCATTATTATTAAACGTAGCATAACATAAGGAAGGAATTTTTTCGAAATTCAAAAAAAACTTTGTATATAATTGCATCATCAGAAACATACTTTCATCAACGCTCCAGAATATCGAAAAAATAGAACACTTTAAAAATAAGGAGACAAATAAGATATCAAATACACATTTTCAGCCAGAAGAGTATTTGCTGTGCATAAAATGCTCCCCCTGTTGGTACACGCCTAAAACAGATAAAGGTGTAGTACGAATATTTTAAGATTTTATTCACAATTTACTTTTTTAAAGTTGGCTTGGGTGAACAAATCTGAACAACATCAAATATTCTTTTTGAGACTATCCAGGGTTAAGCAAACAGTTACAGAACAGCATAGTTGTATTTGACTCTTATTATTATTCTAAATCTAATTATTACATTTAGTAAATAATGAATGTAACCTAAGAGATTTTGTCAGCCTAGTGTTTGTTTGCGGCGTTTAAGGTTTTGTTAAACTTTTTTAGCTTCGCATTCTTACCCTGGAAAGGGTAACAACAACTTATATAATTTTCCCTAAAAACATTTCAACTATATATTTTTTACTCTTTCCTTGTACATATATATATATATATATATATATATACGTATAATATTACGTAATAGATTTGATCAAGAGATAAAACAATGGCTAATATTTTTGTATTATTTCAAAAACCACTGCATTTTAAAGTAATTTATATTACTTCAAAAATACGTTAAACGGCACACAAAGTGTTTAGTAAAGAGAGACGCTTTTCTTGACGAATTGATTCCAAATAAATAAAATTGCAGGACATAGTGGGCTATCAAATGGTCATTGATGAATAATTTTCCTCTTGTTTCGCTGGTAGAGGGCGCTTCAGATCTTCAGTAAAGGTGTTTTTAACTTGAATGGTACGTTATAAGCATGTAAACTTTATCAAGTCAGAGAACCCTAAGACTCAGTTACTGCGATCCATAATTTCGAACGACTGACCACAAGAATGGCAGCCAGCCAAGTGTACACCTGTTACTAGGGCATTGACCATCTTTGAAATGAAAAACAGGACTGACTCTTTCTTTCTATGACACACTCACATTTGAATGTTCAAACGTGTTTAATGGATTTTCCAGCAAGAACTTCGTAATTCAGTCGCAGCCTCTTAGTCTTAAAAAAAGAATTGGAATAATTGTGACGAGTTAATTGATATGAAATTGATCTAAACTCTTCGCTGGAAGTGACATTTCTTATAATATTATACCATCCATAACTAGCATTTTAATGAATGGTGTTTTATTCGATAAAATCTTTAAAGTGAAAAGCAATATCACAAATCTGTATTTAAAAATGTTTTGGTTTTTAATGCTAAGTATTCCCGTTGCTTTTTTAAACACTAAAAAGCTTCAAATAACGTTTATTGAAGAAATAAGAATCTATATTTAAACTTCAAAAAATTAAAAATGAAAGAAAAACATTTAATAGCAACAGACAAACAGCAGGTAGAAATCTGTACTCTTTGCTTAGTATAAGCAGTATTCTAGTGCGTTTTCGTTGAAGAAATATTGTTGATTCTTACTCTCAAGAATCTTTTACAAACTTCGAGAATATTGCATGATTCGTATAAAAGCAGCTAAGCGAGAGACAAAAAAGAATATTATTGGTCAGGTGAAGTCAGCGTACCTCTGAAGGTATAATTGTGATAAACTGATATTAATCTAAAACTACAGAACTGTACAAGAAATGTTTACAGATTTCCAAAATTGAAAATCATTTACTTTCAGTGAATTCACCTCAGACGTTAATATTTTTACGGGGATATTAAATATCATTATCGGTAAAAAATCAACGGTGTGAGTCCAATCAAGCTAATTAAGTGAGATTTAACAGTGTCAAATCAGAATTAATTTGCTCGTTATGGATCTGGACTGTCTATAAACTATCCAATTTCAGATCAGATATAAGACTCAGTATTGTTTGTAAGTCTGTGAAACTCTTCTATATAACCCATCATTTCTGATAACTATTAGAAATAACCGTTATTTTAAATTGTATTAATTTTTGTTTGTATATTAAAATATATTTGTGTTAAAAAAGAAAACTGTGTGTATTAACCTTGTTAGTAAATATCATGTATTTGATACATATTAAAACTTAATTAACTTGTAAATTCAAACTCAAATTTTGAGTTACTTGATATAGTTATACATGGTACACGCAACATAACAAATAAGAGACTCGTTAGAAAACAAAATTATAATCACTTTGAGTAGTTAAATTAGGTTTATGTTTGTGTTGAAAAACATGTTAATTGTGTTATAGATTTAAGCCTTTCCAACTTTTATATTGTCTGTTTGTTTCTTTGTTTTGAATTTCGCTCAAAGCTACTCGAGGGCTATCCGCGCTAGCCATCCCTAATTTAGCAGTGTAAGACTAGAGGGAAGGCAGCTAGTCATCACCACCCACCGCCAACTCTTGGGCTACTCTTTTACTAACGAATAGTGGGATTGATCGTAACTTTATAACGCCCCATGGCTGAGAGGGCGAGCATGTTTGGTGCCACCGAGATTCGAACCCACGATCCTCGGATTACGAGTCGAACGTGGGTGCGTTATAATGTGATTGTCAATCCTACTATTCGTTAATAAAAGAGTAGCTCAAGAGTTGGCGGTGGGTGGTGATGACCAACTGCCTTTCTTCTAATCTTACACTGCTGAATTAGGGACGGCTAACGCAGATAGTTCTCGTGTAGTTTTGTGTGAAATTCAAAAAACAAACAAACAAACTTCAAAATGTTGAAGTAAGGGTGAATTCTCCAAATCCAAATCACTACATAGGTATCCAATCGTTCAAAGAATAAGTTTTATCTGTAACTAAATGTTGACTTAATGAATTAAGAATTGAATAAAAGACTTTAAACTGAATTGTGTCACAAAGTTTCACAGAAACTAACAACCATAGATTTGTTAGAGTGACTCAGTACTTAGTGGCTACTTATGTAGGTTTTTGTGTAACTTTCTACTTTGTTTCTGTCCTTTTTGGCATTGACATTCTTACATCATACTTTTTATGAAATTGCGAAATGTATGGATTTGCAATGTTAAATTTAGCGGTTCGATTCCCTTCGGTGGATTCAGCAGATAGCTCGATGTAGCTGTGCTATGAGAAAACACACACACATACAAAGTTTATTTTATTACTTGCTCTCATAGGTTTGTTTAAACAATTTTATTTAATTAGGTTGAATTGATTGGAGTTAAACACGAAACTATCCAATAGACTGTCTGTGCTCTGATCAACATTGGCTTCGAAATCTACATTTTAGCGCTATTAGGCGCAAATATACTGTATGTTGGTTGATAATTGAACAAGTGTTTTATTTTTATAATTCATTGGTAATATATATATAATTAATGTCATATGAGGTTCACTAATTCTGAATTATATTGGGAGCGTACCAATCTGGAGTGCCTCCTAAATGATGTTACAAGTATTCCATAGGGCTGTACAGACTTTAATGGGATATTTATAAAGCCCACGCCTTCCGACTTCATTCCAACTCATTGCACATGCATACAATCGACTCCAACACATATTAGGGTAATGATAAGCAATGGATGACAACATACGTATGTATTACAGACCATAAAGTATGATACTAGGAATGCACATGTAGCTGGGAAACCCTACTGGTATTAATCATGAAATTATAAAATTTCAACAGCTGAAAAACTGAGATATTCAAGTTGATTGCTGTAACCACCAAAAGACGCCAGTCTAAAAATAACAGCTCAGAGAAATGTTTCTAATTCCAGGCTTTTTTATGTGAAAATGAATTTATTATTCTGAATTATCTTCATAAGATGTGTCATCCAAATAAAAACCTGTCTATTACTAATTGGATTGTATCTACTGTCCATTATCTTAATTCAAGTATGAACGTGTAGTTATAAATTTCTTTAGAATTTATACGGCTTTGGATAAATGAATTATACAGAGTACGCGTTATTACTCAATCTTTCATCGTTATTTTGACTAAAAATTGTTTTAGGTAATTTTTATTCTTTTCAATAATAATCATCGCTTATATGACAATTTCAACGTTCACATCACTGTGGATCATCCACCTTGGATACCACATTGTTACTGTCTGGCAAAACTTGTATTTCTATTTCTTCTTATCCATCTATTTAATTTTCAATGCACATAATGAATTCAATCATTTTGGTATATGTAACAAGTAGCTGTTTATTGTTATAATCAACAACATGTAGATAGAAAACATATTGTAACATATTTATTCTTCTCATCTCTGTTTATTCTTTTCTTTCTTATAGATGGTTCCCGGTATCCTTTTCTTTTTGATTGAACTCATGTCTGTCGTTTACATATCCTTTTTAAATCCATTTCGAACAAAAGTTTTCTTTTTTTTCACCTTGTACATCTGCTTTGATTATAATGTTTCATAATCGTAGAGAGTCATATTGTCTTTATAATTTTAAACAAGAAATATAACCATTTTGTAATAATTTAGAGTGCTGTAATTTCCCATTTGCTTATAAATTGCCTCGTGTTGGTCTTTATCTTACCTCTTTCGAACCCAACCTATACTCGTATTCCTTACACCTATCGTCACAACACAGATGTTTATAACTCATATCTCATATGATTAGTTATTATTCAAGTAATGCAAATCCTAATTGTTAGCTAGACGAAGAGTAATTTTAAAATGTTCATTTTGTTGGTTACCGTCATGCAAGCTTCACCTGTAGTGTATAAAGTTTTGAAAAATACCAGCTGAGACATCTGGTGTCCTTATTTAAAATCTATCGTTCAAAACTTAACTGTTTATATAGGTGAATAAAGTAAAATAGCTGGCTTCAATTTTTAGGAATTCTCATAACTAGAGTTTAAACAGAACCTGTTCTTTATGTCTTTATAAAACCACCAAAATCTTTAAGTTATATTTACGTTTTCTCGTGCCGCCATAAAACGACTCAAATATCAGTTATAACTTCAATAATTTTAAGAATTTATAAAATTTGTCATCAAGTTAAGAAAAAAAATATATACAAATTTTGCTTTGTCGCGGTACATTCTAGATTATATAGAAAATAAGCATGAAAATCCTAGAAACACATTTTGTAGGAAGAATAACAAGCAAACATATTAATGTTTGCATATGAAAGTTTGGTATTGTCCTGTTATTGAGGATTTAAGTTTATTTCAAAGTACTTTTATGGTATTGTGTACTTATTTAATAATGAAATGCAAATTAATCGAATTCCAAAAAAAAAGAATATTCCATTTCTTTTGAAATATTTGGTGTTCTTCTCTTAATAAGCACTGTGTGTACTTCAACTGTTTAGAAGTGTATGCAACTACAAAAATGAACCAGTAATGTTTTGAAATATTTTGTTTCTTTGTCAGGCGCGTGTAAAAGCAAGATTTTTAAAATTTTAATTAGCTCGACTATTAATTATTGATATTTCAAAATAAATTTAAAGATGTTATATTCATCGACATAACAGATTATTATACAACAAACTCACTGAACACGCATGATACTTTTAAGTAATAAACTGTTTCTTTTATTTTTTTGTTTTAAACCAGGAAATTCATCGTATATCAGTGTTGCGGAAATTATAACTTAATAGGGTCTAATATCCTAGTGTGAAAAGTAAACATGGAGTATTTGTTTTTATATTACACTGAGATAGGAAAGCATTACATAGCAGACACACAGGTGTTTCAGTTACGGAGGTAGGGATGTGTGAAAAATAGCTTAAACACTTAGCTGAAACCTACAGAGTCCAAAAGTAAGGTAATCAATACATTTGTTCAACTTTTTAGAAGACTGGGCCATTTTTCAAAATACTTGAGAGATGACATTTAACACTTTTATTATAATTAACTTATGAGGTTGTCAAATGTGTTTAAATTAAATTGGACTCGTGGTTGCTTTTAATGTTCTGATGTGGTTTCATAACTTGTTTACATTATATAGGACTTGTGGTTGTATCGAATGCTAGAATTAGACAAACGTTTACAAATACAATGTAAAATGTTTTAATTTCTATTTTAAAACTTCAGAACATGCATTCATGTTCAGTATTGTTTTTTAATATCACATGTTGTTGATGATATTGTACAAATATTTGCCAATGAAGTCACGAAACCTGCTTTACACGTTTGCTTATCACAACAAGTTAACCAATTTCGCTTTTTATTAACAATAGCACACATATTGATGTATCGTATTGTAAGATACTAGATCACAAGCAATAATCATTTCGTACCTACTGAACCTAAACACTGTAAGTTCTGTAGTAATAGTAATGAATTAACAACAGCTTAATGCTAGTCATCAGTACCCACTGAACCTAAACACTGTAAGTTCTGTAGTAATAGTAATGAATTAACAACAGCTTAATGCTAGTCATCAGTACCCACTGAACCTAAACACTGTAAGTTCTGTAGTAATAGTAATGAATTAACAACAGCTTAATGCTAGTCATCAGTACCCACTGAACCTAAACACTGTAAGTTCTGTAGTAATAGTAATGAATTAACAACAGCTTAATGCTAGTCATCAGTACCAACTGAACCTAAACACTGTAAGTTCTGTAGTAATAGTAATGAATTAACAACAGCTTAATGCTAGTCATCAGTACCCACTGTCAACTCTTGAACTACTTTTTTACCAATGAATAGCGGGATTGACGTCACATTTCAACGTCTCGATGGTTAAAAGGGTGAGCATGTTTGACGGATGAAGGATTGAAAACCGCAACACTCGGATTGCGAACCAACAATAATTAAAATAATAAATTAATATTTCTTTAAATATATATATGTAAATGCAACTGTTTGGAAATCTCATAAATACATTTTAATCTATTCGCTTGTATTATAATAGCTTGATAGTTTCAAAAAGACGCATTTTAAGCCTCCACAACAACAGGAATGAATAAGTTACATCATCAACAAATATTTAGCCTTTTTTTAACAGAAGTTTCGAACGGACAAACTAGTTTTGGTTTTTGTTTCTTTGTTTGCATTTGACTTGAATGCGACTATTAGTTCTTGTATCGCCTAACGAAGGCTGGCCAAACAAATCATATTTCTTGTAATAACCGCCTGGAAACTGAGGCATTTCCACTACACTTTCAACTACTACTAAAGACTAGGCTAATTCATATAACTTTTCAAAAATTACCTATTGTTATTGTTAAATAGCAATTGTTCTTTACTTTATATTTTTGTCAGCTAAATCATACATGACTTATAATATTTCTGATACTTTTAGTTCATTATTAGTATAATAAAAATGAATTAATATTAGAAGCATAAGATATATAAAGAAAATGAACAAAGTCTATAGATAGAACTTAGAAAAATGAGAATATTACATATAAAAGACAAAATTAGTGTCCTATTGTTTTAATTAATGTTATATTACTACATAGATAGAATTGTTAGTAGTGTGAAATAAAATAAAAATTAATAATTGAAGACAATTATTAATAATTAATGTTATTTTATTTACTCTTGGCTTCATAACAAGATGAGGGATTATAAATATATATATCTGTAATGTCATTTTGACAAAAAATAGTTTTTCAGTCATTGAAGAAGAACACACTAACATTGTATGTAAATGTATCTAAAATAAACACACAAATACATAGATTTAAAGATTTTTTTTAGACTCGCAATCTGAGGGTCGAGAGTTCGAATTCCCGTTTCATCCTAGAATCCTGCTATAAATTTCATGCTTTGTTGGTAAAATAGTTGAGAGTTGGCGGTGAATGATAATGACGAGCTACTTGCCTTCACTGTACTCTCTTACTGCTAAATTAGGAAGGGCTAGTGGAGATAGCCTTAGTGTAGCTTTGTGCAGAGTTCAAACCAAACTTATTCTAGTTAAGGCTGGCTATTTCTAAAATCACTTGCTAAACAGTAGGTTTAAAGTACAATATTAGTTATTTATACAATTCACTATAGAACAAAAATTACATAGATCACGTCGTAAGTTATCCATCAATACTGATCTAAGCATAGACTAAAATTCAGTTCAGTTCATTTATCAAAACACTTACATTTTAAAACTTTTATTTTTTAATGCTACAGTCATTCAGAAATACACAACATAAGTTGTTTTTTATACTAACAAATTTTAAAATCAACTTCTTAAAACAGTTTATAATACTAATAGTTTAAAACTCCAAACAGTTTTAGTTTAAACAAAGACTCTCTACATTCGTGGTTTCTCTTAAGGTCTAAAATATTATGGTTTCTTCTATGCAAAAACATACTATTAGTGTAAAGTGTTAGATTCAGTTGAAGATTCTTTTATTGAATAGTTCCAAGAAAACGTTTTAATTATCATGTCTATGATAACATGTGTTCAGGATTGTACTGTAAACTGTACTGATTAAACAGGGGAAAACAAAGTACTCGCATAATCCACTTTTCTTTCTTTTTACTTATTCAGTATAAACAAGAGTGTGATAAGAGCATCTCCACTCATTAATTTAATTTTACTTTCTAAAGATGGTTTGATTTAGTTTTTTGAATTTCGCGTAAAGTTACACGAGGGCTATCTGCACTAGCCGTCCATAATTTACTCGTGTAAGGCAGCTAATCATCACCACTAATCGCCAACTCTTGGGCTACTTTTCTACCAACGAATAGTGGGACTGACCGTCACATCATTATATCGCCCCCACGACTGGGAGGGCGAGCATGTTTAGCGCGACTCGGGCGCGAACCCGCAACCCTCAGATTACGAATAGTGGGATTTACCGAATATTATAACGTTCCCACGGCTTAGGAGACGAGTATGTTTGGTGTGACGCGGATTCGAATTTGCGACCCTAGAATTACGAGTCGAATGCCTTAACCACTTGGCCATGCCGTGCCACTTTCTAAGGAACCATAACAATTGCAAATAAAAAACACAACTTAAGAAGCTGTATTACTAAGAAATAAAAAACTCTCTCTAAACGCATGTCTTGGTTTACCAACTATATTTGCATGTCAGCTACTTTGTGATTAGTTCACTCATATTGTCTACAGCAGCTGATAATGAAACTAAATTTCTCGAAACGTATATTTAGATCTATATTTGTATATTTTTAAAGACGCAAATTTTAAAACTCTCTCCTACGCTAAAACTAGGATTGATTGGTCGGATACAACGCTAGAATCAGGGGTTCGACTCCCCTCGGTGGACTCGTTAGATTGCCCGATATGGCTTTGCTATAAAGAAGCATGCACACAATGAGCTGGTATTTTATGTTTAGTTCCCTGAAATGAATATTTAAATGTATTATTATTTTTTAAACCCTGTTTAATGTTTCACCTACAAATGACAAGCAAACCGTTTGAAACGTGATAGACTTTATTTGAATATATATTGAAAATAAAATCAAACAATAAATAAAATGGTAGTCATACAAATATATTATAGCATATTGTGCATGTAATCTGCGAGGAAAAATAGTGTAACTTAGTCTTAAAAATAAGCTTCAAAATGTTAAGGGATCATTTGAAAAATAAAATCTTTATCAAAAATAGTGATGATTGGCAGATGAATTTTGAAGGTTTTTTCTTCTATATCATAACTAGAAATCTCGATGGTTTTAATGAGGTTTAATTTTTACATTTTCTGTTGCTTAAAATATGTGATAAACCCCCTGTAATGGAAGCTGTAACTAAAATAAGAAAACACCTACCATCACTTGTAAGGACTTTTAGTAAGATGAAGTAAGGCCTAGCAGTGTTGGGAAACAATACACTCTATAAACATGACAGACTTGAAGGTGATAAGTAGTTCATCCTCTTGAGAGGAATCATATGAGAAAAGATCCTTCTTATTATCTTGCCAGCGGCTTCACGAGTAGTGTATTCTAACTTTCAGTAAGTACATTAAATACCCGAGATTGCTGCACAAAAGAAAAAAGTTTGCTCTAAGTGGAGAGAAGTAAGGGAATTGGAAAGCCAAAGAATTTGATATTTTCTGTGTTTGTTTTCTACGAGTAGGATGGTGAACTGGTAGACCAAACGGAGCTTGACTATATATTATTGATGAGCATACATAATTCGCGGTGGTGAGAAAAATACAGGGTCTTCTCACCTTTTAAAATATATGTTTTATAAAAGAAGAGCTTGAATTTCATCAAAGCTACACGTGAGCTATCTGTGCTAACCGTCCCTAAGTTAACAGTATAAGTCTAGAGGAAAGCCAACTAGTCATCACCATCCACCCCCAACTCTTGGTAAACAAATAGTAAGATTGATCGTCATACTATAACGCTCCCATAGCTGAAAGGTCAAGCATGCTTGATGTGACGGAGGTTCGAATCTGAGACCCTCGTATAGCCAGTCGAACGCCCTAACCACCTAGCTATGCCGGGCCACAAAAATTTAGAATGAAGAGCATAACATTTGTTTTTAAGTGTATTTCCTAGAGAAACGTAAAATCATGAAGCCAGGTTCCTTGAAAGGAAGATTCATTTGATCATATCAAGCTTGGCCCTTTATTTCAGCTGTCACTTTTAGTGGTTCAGCTAGTTTAAACCTTTGAGTTATCAGATATTTGTATGTTTCTCAATAGTTTTAGCCCCTCAAGCACTTCATTTTTGGTATAGATTCCATGTAATTCTAAAAGTCAAGTATTTCGTGGGGGACACTGTATGCATAATATGATTCTATGTGGGGAACACTTGAGCAGACAATTTGGAGAACATAAGTTATAACTTAAGGAGAACATAAATTATATAAAAAAATATGAAAGAAAAGAAATTGTAAGGCACCTTCTTGGAAACTGATGCTATGGTGAAAACCCTAAACGTGTGGGAGGGAGATTTTTGGAGTTCATACCACGGGAGGTTTTTTTTATATTTATATATGTAATTTTTGAACTCGTTAGTTTGTGATAAAAACGTATTACTCTAGTAAGAATCAAACAACTTCATTATAAATTACACTATCTTATAAACAGAATTGCCTAACAATCAATTTATTTTCTTTCTTGGTTTTTCTACAAGGGGCTTTAATGACAATTGTTTGTGAAATTTTCAAAGACTTTCTCGGCGTAAAAATCGATAAACTTCACAACGCGAAGTAGTTTGACAAACGTCAGCTTGTGTTGAACTTACATGACTGATGATGATCGACTAACACACCCAAGTATTGTTGAGAGATACAAACTGCACCTGTTAACCACATTGTTACGGTTTGTACCCGTTTGGCAATACGGACAATAACTTTTAGCTTTCTTAACATAACTCCACAACAACTGATAAGATTTTGTTGAATATTAAAAGTATTTTGTATACAAAGAATGAGATCGTTTTATTTAAATATTTTAATTATTTGTAATTTTAGTTTTCCGGTTATTTGCATTCTGACTCAATATTTCGAGTGTTATCATGAATTGTTTGTGCAATGAAATATTCAAGGAAAAATCTTACATACCTTTTAATTTTTCGTCGAATAATTTTAAAATATCTTTTTTTATTTCTATTCTTAACTGTAAGTTTATTTTACATTTTCACATATAGTGTATATTTAATATTTATTCTTCTTTCTTGTCTTTTAGCATTATTACGTATCACGACACACGTCAACAGGCGCCCTCGCACAATATTACGGTATCATCAACAGACATACTTAAGCCTTTATCAGACACTTGCATTCTAGATTGCGCCTAACGAACCGAGATAGTTTGGCTTAAATTAAAATGGACACAAACGATTAAACCTTTCAAAAATGGTTCATTTTAAAATATAAATAACGCATAATTAAGTAAAATATTTCTGTGCTTCGCTAATTATAGAACAGTTTTTTTGTGAACCGGTATTCTGTAAGTTTTTGTGTCATACATTTTACAGACACTTAGTTCCGAACACACTTTAATGTAAGTGTATGTATATATACGTATATATATATATACTTAACAGATTGTTTGAAAATCAATTTTGCTTTTCAGATTGTACCTTGATTTAAATTTCGTGTTAAAAATACACAATTTGAAGGTTTAAGTGTATGAGTATGTGTTTGTACTTAAGAGGTTGCGCGAGGAGGATTTTTTCGTTTTTGAATAAATGAAACAAAATTTATATTTGTACTTAGTAAGTAATATGAAATCAGGCTTCTTTGTAGTCTTTCTTGTTATACAGAATTGTTTTCAACTGGCACAATGGCTTTCTAAAGTGGCAGAGCGGAATTACACTGCTAGAAAACGGGTTTCGATACCTGTGATGGGCACAGCACACATTGTTAATTGTGTAACTTTGTGTGTACTTGACAGTTATGGCAAAATACGTTTGTATTTATCAGGCGTACAAAAGAAGTTTTTACTACGCAGCTGTTAATAAAGTGTACTTGTATTAGCACACTGAACAATTTTGCGCTTCAATTTCACACAGTGGGTTATAAAACGCGTTAGGTTGCACTCATTTTACTTCATAGAAATTAAAATCTACTCAAAATAAGCGAAACTTTGTACAAGCTCGTTTGATAGTGAAAAAATATTTAACCCTAACGTGTCTGGAAAAGTGTTCGATTTGTTTAATGCTGAGCACAAAGTTACACAACAAGCTGTTTGTATTGTGTCTACCATAGGTATCGAAACCAGATGTTTTGTGTCATAAGCCCAGAGTATTCCTGTTAAGCGATTGCGGAGATATTGGCTTACAGTCGGTTTAACACTTGTCTATCTTACTTGTTTTTCTTCGATTATAGGACTATCTATCAGTAATAACTTTTATACAACTATTTTAACCAGAAATTTTTATAGCCCTGTATATCTGCAGCATTAAGCTACTTATTAAGGGTCACATTCCTGAAATAAGACATAAACTAAACATTGTTAATCAGTTTTCATCAGCTTGTGTAATTCAAAATTCGGAAAATTATTATCCTCTCGAGCAATATTCGATCAACTGAACTTACGAAACAAATTCGAACATCCTTTTTTTATTTTGTTACACGTAACGATTTTTCATGAAATGTCCTAATCGTGTTATTTACTTTCGCGGAAACAAACACCAGCATTGTAACAATAGATGATACATTAGTTATTAACCAATAACATTTGTTGTGTTTTTCATTTAATTATTTTCCTCAGTGGTATAAAGGTATGACTGCGGATTCATACTGGTCAGAAACCGGGTTTCGATACCCTTGGTGGGCAGAGCGCACATAACCCATTGTATAGCTTTGGGCTTAATTACAAACAAACAAACATATTATTATGTTAATTATTATACTCGGAAATGTTCTTTGAATTTCTTTTTTTGATACTTAACTACTTTTTATATTCATAATTTACATAGTTATCCAAGATTGTTCTGTTAGAAATCAAGTTAAAAAATAAATAAGCATTCACTCTGCTAAAGAACACGTAACGGATATCGTATTTACTGTAGTGTTTTTTTTATAAAAACTATCGGAACCATTTTAGAAAGTATAAGGTGAGATACTATGGAACTTCATCTATATGCATATTATTTGAAATAAATCACACCTTTGATCCATTTGCTGGAAAAAAATCGAATCATCCCTCCCTTATCACCAGCTACGTTTATATATATTAATGAATAAAACATACTAACTTGTTTTTTTTTCTAGGTGGCTGTTTAACACTCTTAAGGAAAGCAATACCATGTTGTTGTCTTTTTTATTCCTTCTCTAACTTCTCTTCTTCAGCACCTGAGCTTCAGAGTAGCACAAACTCTTAGCTGAACCGGATCTAGTGCTCTCAATTTACATGATGATTGATCAGATAAACGCAGCCCATCTATTATAAGCCAACAAACATGGAGATGTTATCATGGTTATGCCTGAAGACCGTAGATCTCAATAGCAGTTGTTTAACATAAACGCAATTTTTTTAAATAACTGTGAAAGATTACGACGAACAAGAATAAAAACACATGATAATATCCTGAAGGTTTCAGAGATTAGTTGGTTGAGAGTTTTGTTATCCAGTGCACCTGCTCTGTACTTTTCTTACAGTTGTCTTTCTCTCTGTTAACGAACTATTACCAAACTGTCAACTGAGGTCTTTACTAACCGCTACTTACTTCGCGATATATACAAAATAACATTTTCGTGTTCGCACCTAAATTATTTAACTTAATTAAATTTCCGTAAGTTCAAATGTATTTTAACAAATGTTTTATAACGTGCTTTTAAAAATGATGCTTAATATGCATTATAAGTACAAAATAAAGATATGATATTTGACGGGTAGAAAAAACTCTCGTATTGTAGATGTGACGTATATATATATATAACGAGAAAACTGTTAAACATTACTTTCTCCATAATTACATACAATAAATACAATGTGCAGATAGCCCTTATGTAGATTTGTGCAAAATTCTGAAACAAAAAACAGATTAAGAAAAGAGTCGTGGGTGGATGCAGTTTGATATTTTTAGAAAAAAATAAATATATAAAGTTATACAACATCAACATTTTTGTTACACTTCTAACAAAAAAGAGGCAATAAAATTTTATTTTGAATTACAAAATAACAAAAACAAAAAAAACGGCAAGGAAGTACACAAAATGTTTTAAAATTTATGTTGGTTTTTCTTCTTTGTTTCGTTAGAAGGTATATAATTTAATGTGGATACTTCAATACAGAATATAATACAGTATAACGAGAGTTGTGTGTCATTTTATAACTTTATTTATGGTTACGCACAATGATACACAATGAGCTTTTTGGAGTTCAACCACCAGGGAGCCAGTTTATAGCTGTGCACAATGTCATTAAAAAATAAACTCTTCCATTAGTGAAAGAAATGAATAGTAAGATGGCGGATCACAAATAAATTTCATCATTTCAAACAAGAAAATAGAAATAGATAAACTCAGTTTAAATTTGTAACAAATTAAATGTGTCTATTTTTTCTCATATAATTTTACAATACATTTGTCTAAAACTTATACAATAGAGAAGACTTTGGAGTTTTTATAACGAAAGGGTTATACTTGTTTGTTTGTTTTTGAATTTCGTACAAAGCTACTTGAAAGCTATCTGTGCTAGCCGTCCCTAATTTAGTAGTGTAAGACTAGAAAGAAAGGCAACTAGTCATCACCACCCACCGCCAACTCTTGGGCTATTCTTTTACCAACGAATAGTGGGATTGACCGTAACATTATAACGCCCCCACGGATAAAAGGGCGAGAATGTTTGGCGCGACCCTCAGTGTTACGTATTTTTTATGTTTTATGTTCTTCGTAGACTAAACGCAACAGAAAAACGCAGATAACAGCTTATATAATTTATTACACTAAACTATTAACAAATATAACAGATATAACATAAATTATATAATAACAGTGACAGATATTAAGTTATAACATTCGAAATTAATTACAAAACAAAATAATACTAGTTTCAAACTTCAAAATTAATCACAATACAAAATGGTACTGGCCTGTATCTAATATAATGATCTAAAATGAAAGTCTCAAATTCCAGTCTAGGGTGTGAATTTGGTCCCACGAAGAAATTCCGAAACAGTTCACAGTTCAATAAATTCGCCGTCTCTCAGCACAAGCAGTAATTCAGATGTATCGTAGAGATTGACGAAATAAAATCACAGCTTCCGTAGATCTAACTTCAATCACAAATCCAAGCTGAATATTCACAGCAAACACTTAATCTTTCTCAAATAACTAACTCTCTTCTTTTGAAATAAAACTGGTGCCTGAATCTCACTCTTTTTCTTCGAATAAAACTAATGACTGACTTCTTTTCGCGTCACCGTCTTTTATACCGGTAGGCCTACTTCTCGAACAATTTTGCAATTTCCATACAACTCCAGAGCAATCCGCGCGTGTCCGTTTTTGCACGAGACTACACGTCTAGACACGAAGTCACCAGCACTCATTTGCAAACATATGATTGGTCTACTTAATTCAAGAAAATTCTAAATGTTACCCTAAATGAGTAACAAAATATTAGTTTAAACTTCGAAACAATAATATCAATATGGAAAAATGAATAATAGAAATGAAAATTCAAACACAACACGACATGTTGTCGTTAACAAAATATTTACATATATACATAACACTCAGATAACGAGACGCACGCCTTAACACGCTTGGCCATGCCGAACCTAAATTTAAATCTGTAATTTCTGTAAATGTCTGTATGTCAAAATCATCTATAAATGTCTGTAATCACATGATTTTGATGGATGTAATATCGGAAACCACTTACTGTACATGTAAATCATTCTATTATTCTACCAAAAACAGAGAATAATTTTTATTGAAATTACCGATAAGATAATAACGAAAGGTTATGAAGTCCTTGATGAGCTAATAAGCTCCTCTTTGTCCTTTTAAAATTTTATGAATATAAAATTTTAAACTCAAGGATTAAAGACAATACAGTTAGCTAACAGCCGAATCTGTCAACTCTTGGATTACTCTGACTGAACAATAGGATTCAACTGTCACTCTTATAACGCAACCGCTGCTCCAAAGTACATGGCATCATTTTTTTATTTGTGTCAGTTTTAACGAAATGTAAATCCAGAACTCTCTGACCCACATCTTCGCACACTCGACTTGATGAAATGACTACAAATTGTAAGAAATTATTAACTGTACAGCTATGATACCACGGTGTCACCAATACGTTAAAGCTGCTAAACCATTATTTGAGGAACTCAACTGCTTATGCTTGACATTGTTAATGATGATGTGCTTTCTTTTTTACTCTAAACATTGTCCTTTCTAAGTAATCTCAAATTTATATATTTGGAAACTTTCAGTCGAATTTCTAACAAGAAAAGACTGACTCTTTCACACTTGAACGTCAGTAAGAACTTAATTATTCATTTACTTTATAATGACGTTTTAGATTCAGAAGAAACTCCTATCTAAATTAAAAATGCTAAAAAGTTTTGATATTTAGATCTTTATGGGATTATGTTGTTTCCACTTAATTTTGCTTTATCACACCATTTTGGTGCGATTTTAGTACAGTAACTTTACGAGTGAAATAACATGGAACTTGATCAAGGTTCCAACAACAATGAAAGCCTGATATGTTTTACAGTAATTACTATCTCAACATAGTTATTTTGCAATTAGTAAAAACTCAGCAACGAATTGCTTTTGTTACTGCTAAAGACATGATTATATCACATAGATTAGTAAATGTGTATTTGTTTTCTTCTAGCAAAGCCACATCAAGCTATCTGCTGAGTCAGCCAAGGAGAATCGAGCCCCTGGTTTTAGCGTTGTAAATCCGTAAACTTTCCGATGTACTAGTATTAGTAGATAACATAAAACTAGCTTAAGGAGTAACTGTAACGAAAATCATATATTTTGGTGGTGGTATTTTTTCTCTTTAGCTTTGACCTTATTGTTTCTGTCATATATCTGTCTAGTATCTGCTTTGTTTTATTACCATTTGATGGTTAGATACGGGTCTTTTCATGTTTATCAGGTTTCTAAAATATAGAAAGAAACATTAGAAAACTTTCCTTGAAATAAGTTACCTTCACGTTTTCTTTTAGCTATATAAATATGACGCATTTTATAACAACATAACTTATAATTAACGTAATTAAATTTGTTTTTAACGCCAAAACTGTTGATATTATAATATTTTATTTAATGTATGATGTATACAGGTATTAAGATATATGCTAGTAATTGTTATCATACTTTATTCAATTTATAAAGGCGTTAAGATACACTTGCAATTATCTGTTTAGGTATAAAGCCAACAGTTCTTTAACTCGAAGAAAGTAATGTTTATACACTTTGTACACTGAATTGTAAAGTATACCAATCATTCAACATGTTTTTTAGTGATTAGGATATCATTTCCTTGGTTCTTATGAGAACGCTAGAATTTCGTAATTATAGCAGTATATCATCATTATTTCGACGGTTCTTTCACTATTATCAGCCCTACCCGAAGTCGTATGCTCTAAGAGTCTATGATACACATTTACATGTAAATAATTGAAGAGCTGGAGTCGACCTACGATGTGTGCAATCATATTTCATATTTAAAAGACAATCATAACTGGTTGGGACATGCAACCAAGACGATATGTCATGTCAAGAAAATCCGACCGGTATCGGAGGGCTGACTCAATGAGAATAATATGGAACAAAAAATAAATTATGGGTAATTAAACGAACGAATCATAACGTTTCAAGAATATTTTGCGTGCTAAGAAAACCCTTATGTTAGGGGACATTTATTCTATTCCTAACAACTCCCGCGTTGATTATTTAAGGGATAGTTTATAATTAATTTCTGAATAGATCGGGATCAAAATATATTTCAAATGCAGCGCAATCCATTACGAGACATTTAAGTAATGCTTTCCAAAGCTTAATTTAGAAGCGCAGTACTTTTCTGAATGATGCATTGCCATTAAAATTTTAAAATTGGCATAATTTATTTATGTTTTCGTTTTTAATATGAATAACTGATATAACTATTTAAGTTGGTCGCATTATATTTATAATTTTTATGAAGGACTTTGTCCTTTAAGTAGTTTATATATTTCGATGTACATTAAAACAACCAAATCAATTATTAAATTCCTGATTATGGCTTCTTAATGCACATGAAGAATCGTGTTAAATTATGCCCCTTTATACAAAACAAATAATAATAATTGTAATAATTATTATTGTAAGAAATATTTTTAATAAGATGCTTTACTATCTTGAACTTATTTACTCATAACATGCTATTCTACAAATAATTTTGACGTTAAACTACTAAGAATAAGTCATAATTGTTTTTCAAAAGTTATGAGACTGGGACAAAAACAGAAATTTGCAGTTTTCTGGTCTAAGCAAGATTATCGAAGTTTATTACTTTTGTATTAAAGGATCGAATTGAACACAAATCAAAAGCCAATAAATAATTTTTGAAGAGCGTAAGAGAGAACATGTGTTCTTCCATACCGACTTTTAAAATTTTAACCACACCGAGTAGGTACTTGTAAGGCCTAACAGGGCCAGGTGATTAGGGTGCTCGATTCGCGGTATGAGATTCGCAGGTTCGAATTCCCCTTCTACAAAACACATTCGCCCTTTCAGCAGTTTGGACGTTCTGATGTGACGATCAATTCCACTATTCGTTGGTAGAAGAATAACCCAAGGGCTACTCTTTTAGTGGATTGACCGCACATTATAACTCCCTCACGGCTAAAAAAAGCGGTCATCTTTAGTATGACAGGGATTCGAACCCGCGATCCTCGGATTACTAGTGGAGTGTCTTAGCCACCTGGCCTTGCCGGATCGCGGTGGTGGTGATGACTCACCTCTTGCATTTCAATAGTAAATTAAAGACTCCTAACGCAGACAGTCTTTGTGTACCCTTCCGCTGAATTCAAACAAACAAAATCACTTCTGATGAACTACTTCAATCTTTTGTGAATATTTTCCACGTAATGAATGATTCATCAATTTTACTTCATCAAAGTCAGTCACAAAGAATCTTTATCGTATCTACAAATTCATTTTCGTATCCAACATTTTGTTTCTCGATGTCAAGAAAATCAAAATGCTATACATAAATATATATTTACTGTGTAACTTGAAAGAGTAGCTTATGAGTTTATTTAAAAACACCTTAGAATATCATACCATAATATCCATTTTAGCAGCTAGTTTAATAAGTTCCTATCCTAGCAGTGTGACAGACAAACATTTTAATGAGACGAGGTATTTTTTTCAGAACATTCATTGTATAATCCTGAAATTGAAGTGTAAAAAGTGCACATTTATTAACACATTTTCTTTCACTCTTATCTAAAATTATCAGTTTATTAATTTAATCATGTTACTTTCACATTATGCGACAAAATTTATTAAAAATTATGTTAAAATTATACCCAGGATATATATATGTGTGTGTGTTTGTGAGTGTGTTAACTACATTACGTAAGTACATAACGAAGCGATCCAAATTCTTCAGACTTACGTTTAGCAAAGTAAATACGGTAAACAACGCTCGTTTCTTCAATAATAAATACCTTACCCTCAGTTAAATAGACTAGCATTGTTTTTGGTAGTTTTTATCGCCTTACTCTGCTTTCATCAGTTAAAACATTCATGTGAAGCCAAAAAATCTGCATTTCCAGTGCGAACTAAAACTATAAAGAACAGGAATTTCTAAGCGTTCGAAGAATTTTTATCTTCAGAGAATTTTCCTTATAAGTATTAAAACTCACTTTCCATTCCAAAGGTTTAGTGAGTCTAGTTCTCTAAAGTTCAGTAGAAACTGAGTGAAATAAATTTAATTTGTCAGATGAAGCTACCGGTCTTTGTTAGATTTCAATCTATATTTCCAGAAGGTGTTTTCAATCAATGCTTGAATTCTCTTTTTTTTTTAGTTTTTTAACAAGTTATGCTCTAGTGATCATACAGCATATTCGAAGATCAAAGAACCCACACCATCCTGGAATGTTCTTGCTGAGATGGCTGAACGACAACTTAACTAAAGCTTTATTGCAGTCTTGACTTCAAGTTCTGTTAACGTCATCTTTAACTACCATTCCTAAGAAACTGTGGAGTGTAAAGGTAATTAGAATGAGTAATCTTTAACAGTAAACAGCTGACTACTTTGTGTTCGATAATTTCTTTGATATCTTTGCTGAAATGCATTAGTGTAACGTTTATTTGAAAGTTTTATTTCTGTATTACTCTGATTGTCTTTTTCAAAACTCTGAGTTATTACAAAATACCTCTGACAAATTTTTTTTTTAAAAAGCTTGATTAATTGTCTCCTAATGTATATTTCGTTACAAAATCTGATATTAATAGAGCTATTATTACAGAATGTTTTAACGAATTTTCCTTAATTTATGGTAATTCTTTACTACAAATATATCAATATGAACGGTTTTCAAAATTAAAACTTACGTATAACGAATAGTATGCAGTTCCTTTAGTTGTTTTTATAACAGTTCATGTTGAACAAAATAGGAAAAAATACAAGTTCAATAGAATACACGTGGCAGTCACCATTACACGAATATTAATATAGTTTAGAGATACACCGAAAACAATTTCATTTCATGGACGATCGATCACGTGTCAAATTTTTCATCAGGTAGTCTTAAATGTTTATTTTTTATTGAAAGTAGCAAGTTAGATTTATTTGATACCTTGCTAAATCTAAGAAAACTGTTATGGGCACTTAAATAGATAGACAGATAAATGAAAGAGAATTAGATATTTGAGGAATTTAACAGTTGAGTAAACACCTGCTTTACAAATATTTGAAACCAAGCCATTACCACCATGTTGCAAGAACAGAAAGTTCATAAAATATTGTGTTTTTCAGAGATATTGTGAAAAGCGTAGTTCGTGCATATCTAGTTATTTATGATATATCTATAAGATGATTCATACTTCTAAGTATGCGCAACCAGCTAAATGAGTTTGTTCTATTATAAAGAACCAAGAATATCTGTAGGCCTACATTAGTAATCCAGTCTATGCTTTTATCTCCATCATCCTATTCCAGAACAGCTTGTTGTGCGTGACAATTGGCTGTTTTGTCTGTATTTTATTATTACAACAATGTTTGTAGAAAAGGAAATTAAACTTGGTCAGGATACTCAGGAATGCAGCTAAATCTTCAACTTTCGAACAGAAAATGTTTTTTGTTTTGTTTCTGCCATTCAGGTTATGGGAAATGTTATGGTTACATTATCTTTTATTGAAGGGATTGATTAAGCCTACGGAGCAATGTCTAAGAGTTAATAGTAAAGTACATTCATTCTAATATTTCGCAAAGTAAAAGGAAGTAAATGTTAAAGAACCATTATTATGTATAACAGCCTACTTCCAAAAGAAATTTAGCTTGTAATATTTTGAAATTCATGTGAAATAAATATCAAATACATTTAGCAGTAATATCGAATCCCACTAAAATAAAATTCTCATTAGACACAAAGGCTCCAGAGAAAATTATTAGGCTAAAGCATTTAATATTTATATTTTGCTGTTACAGTTTTAAGCCTGATTTTATACCACATGCCGAATCATGTTTTGCTCTAATTCCGAGTACATTCATAAAACTTACTTAAGTTTTTAATTTCATTCACAAAACAGCTCTCAGTGCATCTTTCAATGCTTAAGCCACTGAAAAATAATGAATGAAAGTAATTATTTATTCTAGATTTCATAGCAAAGTTGAGACTTATTATCTTTATTCAGTGTGTGTGTGTTTCCTTATAGCAAAGCCACATCGAGCTCTTTGCTCAGCTCATCGCGGGAAATCGAACGCCTGATTTTAGCTTTGTAGTCTGGAAACATGCCACTGCACTAGCCGTATTATAAAGTAAATAACAAAATTGTCTTCGAAAATATCTTAAATAACGAAAAGAAAAGCGATTTATTTGGTTTTAATATCTCATATCACTTGCTCGTGAAAATATAATACGCTACCTCCGATTAATATAAAACCGAAGAAGTCTAATACTGGCTTAGAGACGGAACGCAATCTTTATGTTTTCACATATAAAAATGATAAAAAGTTCACTTGTAGTATGATACGGAGGATCCAATAGTATCTGTCAAGTACTGTCTTAAGCATTATTTTGTAAAGTATTTTTGCTAAGAAGTGTGCCTTGAAGAACTTCAATAAACAGATCTACAATAAAGAAACTTCGATGTTTTTAGCTCTTTACTGGACCAAAGATAACGTTCTTTTTGCAGATTCTTCAACGGTACCAATTAATCCAATGAAAACTAATACAGACGCACGTGCTTGTAGATCTATAAAAGGTGAATAGCATTTCCTTAGAAACGCTATATCATATTTAGCATGAAACTGAGTTAAAGAACAACATAATACATTACAAGAAAATATCGTTCAAGCTACCTTTTTTCCGAGTTGGTTACCTTTCTGTATTAAGAGGTTATTTGACAGTAATTTGATATGCAAACCTGATCGAATAAACGTTTTTGAAGATCTCGTTATTGCTAATGCAATGAATATGACTTATGAGGAACACTTCAACAGGCAAGCCGCTTTTTAAATCCCTTAACATTAATGAAAAGCACTAAGCTGGTCCTAAAGAGGTTTCGATTAAGATGTTAAAGCTGAAACACGAGATTGACTTCTGTTTTATAACAAAGATGCATGACGTAAGTTGAAATCTTCACGCAACATGCACAGATGAGTTTTGTCACCAGCTGATTTCTTTACAGTAAAGATGACTCGTGTTAATAAAAGAAAAGATTTTAATAATAAAAAACAATAACATATTTACATAAATAGGGTCTCTAATACTGAGCTAGTCAACATTTATTGAAATTGTGGTACATAATTAATTCCAGTGGTTCCATAACTCACGAATGTTTGACCTTTCCTGTAAAATAATTTTTTTCAATATGTCTAAAGGACTTATATCAACCGTTTTAATAGTTTTTTTTAATTATTTTTCACTTATTATTTAAGTTTTCGTTCTCAATGAAAAGTCACTCACACTTTACAAGAAATATGATAATTTTAAAATATTTTCAGTAAAATATAATATATCCAGGTTGTTGACATAGATATATTCAATTTTATCTTTTGTTTCAAGGAAGTCAAGAGCATTTTATGGGACAACTACAAATAGATATATGTATACTCCAATAATACAAGTCAACCACTTTTATGATGTAACGTGTAAATAACTTCGCAGTTTAAATACATGCTTACCTTAGTAAAGATTACAGAATACAAAGATATTCCGGGATGAACCAAACTTCTAAGATATCAAATAATTCTGCGATGGAAAAACAGTCAAAATCAGCAAAAAACTTAACATATTATGACCAAATCCAACAGAAAACACTATTCGTATTATGAGAAAAAGTGTGAAAAAGTGACCAAGTCAAAAAAGGCGATAGTGTTCCAGGTCAGGCAATAGCCAGGTCTCATATATTATATTCATAAGATAAGTACAATAGCAAAGTAGCTAGATTGCAGCTAATAGTCAATCCAAGGAACAGCGTACGTCAGCCGCAGTGTGCATCACTATGTTATCCTACCGTCCTTGCTTTTTTGAAACTTTAACAACTATGTACAGCACGAAATGCTGCTGTACCCTTCTAGTATTTTCTTTCGAAACATCAACAACAACGGACAGTACCATATGCTACAATATCACCATAACTTATTTTTTGAAACATCAACAACAATGTACAGCACGAAATGTTTCTCTACCCCTCTAGCCTTTTTTTTTTTGAACATCAATAGCAAAGAAGATCACGGTATGTTATGTTTCTCTTGCTCTTTTGAAACAACAACAACAATGGAAATTAATTAGTGTTTTTTACACCTTTTTAACTTATCTGGAAAGTGAAGAGCAATGGAAATCACAGTATATTATCATACCCTCCTTGTCACACTTATTAGAACACTAACACTTTTGAACTATCTGGAAGCTAACCAAAATCAAGTACAGCAGTATTTCTCCTATAACATCGGGTAACTTGATAATCACAGATGGTGGTACACCAGGGAATAATTTCTTCTGCCTTGATGTATCACAGTTATTAGGTTAGGTCTTCTACCTGTAGATACAAACTTACTTTATCAGTCAAGGCAGTGACGCCGTATTTTCATGCAAATTGCGAGTTCCTATTCGTTCACCCTGAATCATAATGTGGATTGGAAGTTAGGGCCTCACAACATTCCTGTGGCCAAGTCAAAGTCTGATTAGGAACCTTATCGAGAGTATCATATTGTGTTATGATGAGTTCTATACACATCAATAATGAGAATTATAACTTATTACCTCATGTACAAAAGACGTAGCGAATTATTCTAAAAACTAAATTAAAGAAAAAGAGTCCAACAATATTCTAGAAAGATTTTATTCTCATCCATATTTTTCATTAGGAATGGAATGCAAGCCTGCAGGCTCAGATTATGTAACATATATTGTGTGACCATATCTGTACCTTAAATATTACACAAGACAGATCCACTTTACACTAATGGTAATCTTTTTAACTTTTTATTTCATTGTCCTTTATTTAATTAAACTGAATACTTTTTAGAATGGATATATTTTTCTTTATCGGTATGCTATGTATTTATTCCCTGTTTTCAAGTAGTAAACTGTATCTTTGAGAAATAATATTTAAAAGATGTACAACTGAAAAATCGCTTTATTTTTAACTCTCTTTCATTTCAGCTATAAATTTTGCTTCATGTGCACGAGTGTTCTCTAAAATGTTTTATTCATTTCTGAAAAAAATCTATATCCAGTTCATTTGGATTTTTTAATTTGTATATATATATATATCCTGTACATTGGGTTGTTTTATACCAATTTTCACGATGTATTTGTGCGTGCTATAATTTTGAAAATGAAAATTATTATTTATATTCGTAATTTGCTTGTTTGAAGTATAAATGCGTATGTAATGCATCCTCAAAGGGTTATATCTTTTATCTATAACACGAAAAATTCCTCTAATCCTCTCAGCCTGTTGTTTTCGCCCCTTCTAGTACAGCGGTAAGTCTATGGATTTACGACGTTAAAATAAGGGATTCGATTTCCCTCGGTAAGCTCAGCACGTAGCACGATATGGCTTCACTATAACAAAAAACACACACGCACACACCAATTTAGGCCCAGTATGACCAGATTGTTAAGGCGATCGATTCGTAATTCAATGGTCGCGGGTTCGAATCTCCATCATACTAAAGATGCTCCCCATTTCAGCCGTGGGGGGCCTTATAATGTGATGATCAAGCCCACTATTCGTTGGTAAAAGAGTAGCTTAACAGTTAACGACGGGTGGTGATGACTAGCTGTCTTTTCTATAGTCCTACACTACTAAATTAGGGACAGCTAGTGCAGATAGCCCTCGAGTAGCTTTGCGCGAAATTCAAAGCAAACGACACCTGTTGTTTTCAGGTCCGTTTTCTTTCATATTTCGCTCAATTTTTGCCTCTGAAAAAATCAGAAAAGTATTTTAAGTTGTTATAATAGGATAATTCTTTGACAACTTATATAAAATAATCCATAATTTTAACCAATCTTCTGAAAGGCACCAGTTTTATTCACAGTTTTATAAAAGGTCAACCAGGAGTTTGATAATATGAAATTTGCAAAGAAATTGGCCTTGATCCAGATCGTCATTTAATTTACAAAGTAAGGAAAAGGCCTTATAGAGAATATTTTAGTGAGTTCAGTGCATATTTATCATAAAAAAAGATTCGATTTAAATTCTAAGATCAATTCGTTACATTCTTAGAAAACGAGATAATCAGTTTTGATTCTAAAGATTGATTTATGTATAGCACAGAAAAATCGTTATACTTTTATAAAATAAACATACCAAGAGTTTCTTTTGAAACCCATCGTTTTGTTCTGCACTTGATCGATACTGAACAGGTTCCATAGAACCGTACCATCTTTACCTGAAGTCGAGAGTATAGATACGTTTTGGGTATTTAAGTAAATAATGTCTTAACTTCTTGTAACAGTTCATCATAATAACACGGTGTCTATATCATTCCACTAGTGGTTTCAGTAATATTGCTATTAACATTATGAGCCTCAAAATAATAGATGTCTGTACGTGAATCCTAGAGTCTCTGACCTTGCCGTTTAACCCAAGTGTAGTATAAAATGCCAGTCAGTAGTATATACCACAACAAGGGCTTTAAACCGAGTAATGGGAGTAGCTGTTACTCTTATAACGTACCCACAACTCAGAGAACAGAGCATATTCAGCTATATCTGCTCAAGCTTTGGACTTATTAGTGCGGCAGACTAAACGCAAAATCATTTCCAACCTGTTGTTTAAGTAGGATCTGAATAAAGCACGGTTTAACGTTGTCATTTTATTCGTGTGGCATTTTAAAAAATACAACTATGTGTGTTTTTCTTATGGTAAAACCACATCAAGTTATCTGATGTGTCCACCAAGGGGAATCTAATCTGTGATTTTAATGTTGCAAATTCGTAGACTTACCGCTGTCCTAGCGGAGAATTTTAAATACGATAAATCAATGTTTATATTTAGGTATAAAGCAACCAAAATCATTTTATAGGATAAGAAGCTACTTTAGTCAATTAACAATATAAGTTAGAAATAACATTGAAAATCGAATACAAATATTGTTTCACTTGAGATAAAAAAGGGACACAGGTATGGTTAATACAATAATACTGTCTTAACCAAAATTGTCTGCATACTGTTCTATACATTCATGGAGTATTTACTGAATAAGTGTTCGAGAAGTAATATAGAAGGTAGCGTGTGATTGGATAAACATTTAAGTTGTTATTCTGGTGTGTATAAGTTGTCAATGTACAACTGTTTTGGTCAAAAAGACGTAGTTTTGATTTAATCCTTTTCGAAACAAATTAACACTTTGTTCAAACAGTTTTTTCTGTACTTGATGTAGATACATTATTCATCACACTCCAAAAGTTACAAAACCATCAGATATTTCGACTCTTCAAAACAGTAAAATACTCCAGTGTGCTTTACCCAGAATTTTGAAGCATCATCGGACAATAAACGTTGTTTGAAGAAAGTCTGCTAGTAGACTCCAAAACAATGCTGCTCCAGATGATCGTATCTTAATCAGGTTAACGTAACAAGGTAGAAGAAAGTCTTGCAACACCTTATAAAGGAAAACGGTATGGATATCCATAAAAAAAGTGAATAGAAAACTAGCCAAGCAAAGCTATTTTACAAAAAAAACTATCTAAAAACTAATATTAATAAAAATTTACCGTCATCACCATGTTACATGAGTAAGACAAGATGCTAAGTTACAGTTAGGACACTGGCTACATGCCATACTTTCATATGACTCCTGTTTCAGACTAGTTAAAACTAATGGCAGCAGTCGTGTTCCTTATTTCTTTGGAAACGTGTGTAAAATGATGAAGTATATGTTTAGACAGTTGTTCATCGCAGTGGAAAAACCGCTGTTCGCATCTTCCAAGAAAACATCAGTGACGTCTCCTACAGGCATCACATAGAGACGACATTTCTGACATACGCTAGGTTGAAAATTACAAATAACTTGGATGACATTGCTACTGCACACAGTGTGCATGCTGTACTGGATTATGTTGCCAGAAGGACATTACAAAATTGTCGTAGCCAGCAGCGATACTGTATTGTAATCCTATTGAGGACTGTTGGGAAGATCTGAGGTGGAATGACTGCAGTTTCAACCCTAAAACAGCTACTGTAGCTGAGTTATAGCACTTTCTAGTGACAATTTGCAATAAAATCACGGTGGATTACACAGAAACCTCATCGACAGCATGCCACACCGGCTGGTGGATGTTTTAGAGTACAAGGATAACAACAAATAATTAAATATTTAATATGATCAGATATAAGATTGCAGGCAATATTTAATATAATTTGATGTTATAGTTTGTCGTTAAGTATGTTTTTGTGATAAGTGAAATGCTGAATTACACACAATTATGGGGTGTCTGATGAAACATTTTTGCTGTTGTCCATATAAACCTGTCTCACTATACAAATTACTTATCTAAATGTTTACTATAACATGAATTTCTTAGTTTGACAAAGTGTGTTTGTATTCCATTTTAACAATAATGATCTTATTTGTCATATAATACGCAAACATTTTAGCCAAGACAGTATTAATAAATCAGCTTTAGTGACAAATGTCCAGTACGTAAAAAAATATTTCCCGAAAAATAAGATATGATGTTTATGGTAAAATCCATTTGTCTCTAAATCCTCATTGCCAAATTAATGTATTAATTTTCGTTTTCTCAGCTACTTTATTGTACTCTCAATCCCAGTTCAGGTTCAAACCCAGTTGGCTCCAAACCTTCTTTGTCAGTAAGCAACAATATTATGAAGAATTTGGTCATTTATTTATTGTGTACTCTAAACAATGGTATATTATATAAGTTACACAATTCCAAATTCATATATCATTCCCCTACTAGTTTTAGTCTGACGAATAATTCATATATTACAAAATTCACAAAATTATTAATATTATTTGTAATTTGAAATATTTATGTAAGTGCAAATATATTTTTTGCACAAACAAATAGACCTCATATTTTCGATTGAATGTAGTGCTTTTTTTTTGTTAGTGCGTTAATAATAACAACGTTCGCAAAGTGTGCCAATTAGAGTGCTGTTATTTTCAAAAACATTCTTAGATGGTAATGGTACAGATTATTTTTCTTTAGTAAAATTGTATAATATTATGACATTTAATATATATATGTATGTGTGTGTTCCTTTTACAAAACAGAACGATACATTATAGGTGACTCTTAATGTATTATTTTAAGACAACAATGCCCTCACATGTCATATGTGAACTTCGCGTTTCTGATTCAGGATTATTTAGGTAATTATTCTTTGACTAAAATAAATACAAAACATTCAGTTAATTAAAAAATATTATTTAATTATTTTTTATTTTTTTTTACAATTTTAATTATACCAAAAATATAAACTACGTTTATTAGGTTTTCAAAAATACACAAAACTCGAGCGCGTTCGAATAATTCACTATTTTTCTTCAAGTGAATGAAAGGTCAGTGTTAATGAATGCGATGAAATATATAGGCACGGATAATAACGTCACTTAAACTGGATGTTCAAAATTAGTTGGCCTTGAGAACTAGTCAATAAATAGTTAGAGTTGTTGTTATCAGGTTCAGTTTGTGACAAGATGTATGTCCCATAAATAAAAAAAGACTTAAGTGTGATTAGTTTTAAGAAATATTAATTAAGTTTATTAAATTCATGTGAAATTATTTCAAATATTAGACATAAAATGAATTAATTCAGAAGGTTATATATGAAGACAAGTGTAATAACATAACTTAGTTATGAGGAATGACGTACATTACAACCGTTACATACCTTCTTGAAGTAATATTAAACAAATTATAACGTGAGGTTTCCTCAGAACCAATTCAAAGTTAATTTCTTTCATGCGGGTTCTTCAATAACACAATAAACAAAACTAATCGATTTGATAAGACTTCTTTCCATTCTTCTCATCAGGAATATTTTGCCTGTGTTTGAGTCGTGCTGTATAATACACAATGATTTTATTCGTTTCCTTTTAATATATGCTAGTTCCAATATATTTATTTTAAGTGTTGTTGTTTTGATTTAAGCACAAAACTACTCAATGGGCTATCTGTGCTTTGCCTACTACGGGCATCGAAACCGAGATTTTAGCGTTATAAGCCCGCA
Organism: Carcinoscorpius rotundicauda; assembly: GCA_011833715.1. NCBI lineage: Eukaryota > Metazoa > Arthropoda > Merostomata > Xiphosura > Limulidae > Carcinoscorpius > Carcinoscorpius rotundicauda. Next base: position 32,816,366 of record CM022404.1, on the reverse strand, counting down.
GACATCCCGCTGAGCCACTGGGGGGCTATTTCAAGTGAATTCGTCTATGCTATCTTAATAAAAATAACCTTATTTTAAGACATTTCTATTTACCTTAATTTTTGTCAATGTACCCTCTGTAGTATTACATAACATAATACATATTTTAAATAGGGTATCTTTACTTCTTGTTGAGCTAAATAATTTAAATTCATATGCTATACTTACTTATATCGTATATATGTATAAATATACGATATAATTATTGTGACTTATCGTCGTGTAGAACACATAATTATTTTATGTTTTCTTATATTCGTTTTCTATTAGTTTAAATTTTTGCAATTATGGTAAAACTGGCTTAGTTAATACTGAAAGTATTCACTTCTCTACTGATAATGTCACATTTTGATCAAATACAAATATTGTAAATACTTTTTTAATGATCTTGTATTTATTCAAAACTATAATGATCAGTTTAACACTATTTTGTGTGAATTAGGTTGAATGTCAAAACACATGCAAAGAAAAAAATATTTTGAAATTTGCTGATTGCATAAGCATTCATCCCTCTACGTCAGTACTTGGTAGAATCATCTTTGACAACAATTAGTGCTGTGGGTCATTTTGGAATATGATTCGCCAACTTTGTATAATGGAATGATGTAATTTTGCCCATTTTCCTCATAAAAATGGCTCCAGTTTTTACAAATTCGAGGCGATCGCTGATGGACTCCAAATGTAAGTCTCGCCATACATTGCCCAGTAGATTCAAGTCAGAACTTTGACTGGGCCTTTCCAGATTATTCACTTTCATCCCTTTAAAACAATTCAGTGTGGTTTTGGGTTCGTGCTTTGGATCATTGTCCCGCTGAAATGCAAATTCTCGATCCAGTTCTAGATTCTTGGCTGACTCAAGTATACTTACCTCTGGGATTCACGTGTACTTTGTACCACCCGTCTTACCCTCAATCCTGGCAAGCTTCTCAGTCCCTGTTGATGAGAAGTGTCTTTCAAAACATGACCACCATGCTTGATAGTTAGGATGGTATTCCCTGGGTGATGTGCTGTGTTGTGCTAGCACCAGACATAACGCTTTGAATTTAAACCAAAAAACTCGATTTTGTTCTCGTCCAATCACAAGACCTTCGGTCACATGTCTCCAGTACCATTTACATGATTTGTCGTAAATTTCATACGAATTTCAAGATGGTTCACTAATTATTTCTTCCTTGTCACTCGCTCATACAGTACAACTGTTTGTACGGACTTGGATGCATGAAAACTGTCTCCCATCTCAGACATGGAACTTTAAAAACCTTTTAAAGTCACTGCTAACTTTACAGTGGTACCTCTAACCAGGTTTCTATTTGCCACGCTGCTTAGTTTGGAAGGGCTACCCGATATGGATATTGACTGGGTGGTATGAAGTACATTCTGCTTTTTTATGATGGATTTTACCAGATTCAAAGGAATAATAAAATATTTTCTCCTGATTTGCGTGTCTCTACAGCTTCATCGATGAACTGTTTGGAAAGTTCCTTGGTCTTCGTGGTTGGTTTGTTGTATCACCATGTGAGCTGTGGCTTTAACAGATGAATTTGTTTTGAGTTCAAGCTAAATCACTTTTATTATACACAAACAGAGAAAATTACACTAATTTTGCAACCTTTTAAACTAACTTGTTGCACCTGAACTGATTTAGAGTTGAAGTAGCAAAGATGTTGAATAATATATAGCAAATGAAAATATCCCAATATCCTTTGGAAATCTAGTTGACTTACATAATATTAGAATTTTGTTCAGCTTTCTTATTCAGAGTAGATTGTGTAGAGTTCGTCATGTACAGGTGGCTAAGGCACATGGCTTGTAATCTGAAGGTCGCGGATTTGAATCCCCGCCGCAGCAAATATGCTCATCTTTTCAGCCATGAGAGCGTTATAATGTTACGGTCAATCCAACTATTCGTTAGTAAAAGAGTAGCCCAAGAGTTCGCGGTGGGTGGTGATGGCTAGCAGCTTTCCCTCTAGTCTTACACTGCTAAATTAGGGACGACTAGCCCAGATACCCCTCGTGCAGCTTTGCGCGAAATAAAAAACAAAATAGTTTTTTCGAATTTATTTCGAATTTCATATAAAGCATAAAACTGTTCTTATGGTTGTTCCCGTGTTTGTTAAATAATATATATATTTACAGTGATCGCGGTAGGATAAAACGAATTTAATGTAAATTTCAAACACATGAAACTGAATAAAGTTAATTGATACAATTAACACATTTTTCTTTATTTATCCCTGCATTACGGCAAATACAGTTGCATTCTGTATTAAAAACGAAACACAACATCGTAACAGTCGTGTTCTATCTGACGACACTATATCTTGACAAAAGCCCTGCAATGTTGTTTCCATAGAAGGAAGGCGCTTCCTCTAGGCTTTTATGTATAACGTAATCTACTTTTCCCTTTAAACTTTCTATACTAGCCCGGCATGATCGGGTTAGTTAGGGCGTGCGACTCCTAACCCGAGGGTCGCTGGTTCGCATCCTCGTCGCATCAAACATGCTCGCTCTTTCAGCCGTGGGGGCGTTATAATGTTTCGGTCAATCCTACTATTCGTTGATAAAAGAGTAGCCCAAGAGTAGGCGATGGATGATGATGACTAGCTGCCTTTCCTCTAGTCATACACCGCAAAATTAGGGACGGCTAGCACAGATAGCCCTCGAGTAGCTCTGCGCGAAATTCAAAAAACAAATAACCAAACAAACAAATTTTCTATACTTTAATCAATACCTGTTTCCACAGTTCAATTGCACAGAAATCTACAATCGCTGCGTCCTGCATCTTGACTGATGTGTCTTCGTATGGAACAGCATGAATATCCCTTTTTTCTTGATCTGCGTGAGATATGTGACGGTTTAATAAGAGATATGAAAAAGGTCTCATTATAATAAACCAACGCCATTTTGTCTTCGTTTAGATAGAAAGATCCTCTTTTATTAAGTTTAGTGTCGTTTTCTGTGTTGTATGGAATGATTTTGCCAAATACCTTTGTGGTCATAGATTTTGAACCACCATTTTCGAATAAACTGGGTGCCTCAGGTTGATCCATATTCGTTATTACGTATAAAGAATACTTCCGTTTTGTAGTATATAAATCCTTGTTATGAAGAACTCTTTATGATACTAGTCGAAAAGGTCTATTACATTGTTAAATATTCTTACCAAAAGCAATAAATCTTAGGTTGTATCAAGTTATTTGACAAACTCCAAGTGGTATCTAAACATAGTTTCGAAGTTTTGATACATTCTTTTCTTCGGCTATTTGTCACGTGACGTTGATTTGACACTTAAAATCCTTGTAATATAGCATATTGTAGAATAGTTTCATGAGGAATGTGAACTAGCACTTTAGAAACGGCTTCCTTTATCTTTTAATTTTGTTATGGTTTAAAACAAAAAATGTTTATTTTGTTTATGGCAAAAACGCTAATGTTATTTGCAACTGCACTTAATTTTCAAGTGCACACCACAGAGAAGAACATCGTGCAGTTAGGTTTGGTTTTTGGTTTGTTTTGTATTTCGCGGAAAGCTACTGGAGGGCTTTCTGCGCTAGCCGTCCCTAATTTGGCAGTGTAAGACTAGAGGGAAAGCAGCTAGTCATCACCACCCACTGCTAACTCTTAGGCTACTCTTTTACCAACGAATAGTGGGATTGATCGTCACATTATAACGCCAACACGAGCGAAAGGACGAACATGTTTGATGTGACAGAGATTCGAACTCTCAGCCCTCGAATTACTAGTCGAGTGCCTTAACCACCTGGCCATGCCGGACCCGGCTCAGCTGCAACTGTTGAGAATAGTGAGATGTACGGCTACATTATAACGCACAATTGTTGAAAGTACAAGAATGTTCAACATTGGATTTCGATTCTGTAATCCTCAGATTACGAGTTGATCTCTCAAGCTACCAGGCGTAATGTAAAATAATAAATGTAGAACTATTTAGATGAATCATATTGTTTGAATTTTTTTAAAGATGTGAACAAAATAAAGCCCTTCTTTCATACTTTATAAATTTATATGTTTATAGATATGTTGTTTTAACTCTATTGACTTTAAAAATAATAAGAAATTTTAGAAAAGCGATTGTAACATGTTTGTTTGTTTTGAATTTCGCACAAAGCTACACGAGGGCTATCTCTGCTAGCCATCCCTAATTTAACACTGTAAGACTAGAGGGAAGGCAACTAGTCATCACTACCCACCGACAACTCTTGGGCTACTCTTTTACCAACGAATAGTGGGATTGACCGCAACATAATTATACCCCACGGCTGAAAGGGCAAGCATGTAATAGTGGATTGACCGTCAAATTATAATAACCCCACGGCTGAAAGGGCGAGCATGTTTGGCGCGACGGGGATGTAAACCCGCGACCCTCAGATTACGAGTTGCACGCCTTAACACGCGTTACCATGCCGGGCCAAGCGATTGTGAAGACCTTTTATTGTCAGAAGCAAGAGACAAGTCGTGAATATCTTATAAAATGCTAAAAAGTTAAAACTGCTCAAAATATCTTAGAATATCTCGCAGAAACCTAATTGAAATTTTCTAGGTAATTGTAAAACCAAATTATGTTTTTAAAACTTTGATTTCTTTGAACTAATTAACTTTGATTTTAATAAATCGCTTGTTTCACAGTTGTCTCGGTTAATTTTCAATTGATAAACTAGAAATAAGACACTGTGCAACAGCATTTATCGATATCTCTTGTTGACTGAATAGTGAAATGTAACTGTTACTCTTATAACGCTTATTTGGAACTTTGGATATACGTTCTGAATATTAACTACCAGGCTACTTCTAGCCCATTGAAACTGACAAAGATAAAACACCATTATCTTTTACGTAGACTTCTGAGCAAAAATGATCAAATTTCCTTTTCTGAGATGTTAATCGTTGCCCGTAACTCCTGGCCTGGCATGGCCTAGCGCGTTAAAGCGTGCGCTTCGTAATCTGAGGGTCGCGGGTTCGCGCCCGAGTCGCGCCAAACATGTTCGCCCTCCTAGCCGTGGGGGCGTTATAATGTGACGGTCAACCCCACTATTTGTTGATAAAAGAGTAGCCGAAGAGTTGGCGGTGGGTGGTGATAACTAGCTGCCTTCCCTCTAGTATTACACTGCTAAATTAGGGACGGCTAGCACAGATAGCCCTCGAGTAGCTTTGTGCGAAATTCCACAACAAACAAACGTAACTCCTACGCTAACCGTCTTACTTTTGTTATTAGTGATACTTCTTTTAAAAAAAGTATTTTAGGAAGAAAATATTAATTTTGGTCTTGCTCGTGGTACAATGTTCTGCATACCGATGACATGTTTCAGAGAAATAGAGAAATGTGAGTACACAGATATGAGTTTATAAGAAGGAACAAGAAGGTCGAGTTTCATACGCCATTCATTTTCTTTGAAATTAGTTTCGTTATTGATATTAGTTATCGGTTCGGTATGGACAGGTGGGGTGAGACGTTCGACTCGTAATCTGAAAGTCGTGGGTGGTGATGTCTAGCGCAGGTAGCCTTTATGTAGTTTTGCACGAAATTCAAAACAAACAAGCTACTAGTTATATTCTATAAAAAAAACTTAAAACATTTTTATTAATTTTAACCTGTTGCATATGGTTTTACACTGTTTACTTAATATACGAATTTAGATGTGATTTGTTTTGAATTTTGCACAAATCTACGCGAGGACTATCTGCGCTAGCTGTCTCTAATTTAGCAGCGAAAGGCTAGAAAAAAGGCAGCTATAATCATCACCCACTTCCAAATTTTAGGCTACTCTTTTACCAAGAAATAGTGGGATTGACTCTCACAATATACCGTCACCAAGACTAAAAGGATGAACATGTTTGCCGGAAAGGGAATTTGAGCCCGCGACTCTTAGATTGCGAGTCGAGTGCACTAACCACCAGGCTATTATACAGTAGTAGATTAGGGTAATGAATGTTAAGTTTACTATTAAATCAAGTCTACTATTAAATGAAAAATAAAACATGAAAGAAAATTTAATCAAATATTTATGTATGGTTCTATATTGTCACATTTATCGGTTACAGTTTAATGGGAAAGTCTGCTATAAAACCTTTACTGGTTTATAAATGAAACAGCAAACAATAACTGAATATACATAAATGACTGAAGGTCGAAAGTCGATTTATGCAATCAACGTTTTTCCGGAAGAGCTAAAAAATTTGAGTAATTTTTACTGATCAAGAAATATACGTGTAACACCGCAGAGTACAGTGCAAGTTATAAAATATGTTTTTGAAATTAGTTTTTCGTAACTGGAAAGATAGACTGTATAAGGGAACGTGTGGTATGATTACTGGATCGATGTTTGCTTCAAAATCGATGGACTATTTATCCCACATGCTTCTCATATAAGCTTGAGTTTTGGTGTAATTTTCACTTTAACAATGAAACAAGTGCGCGAGCAATAAATAACACGAAAGAAAATTACTTCAGGGGTTCATATTAATTTAATGTTGAATAAACACATTTTCTAGATTTACAGCAATGTAAAGAATTAATTATTTTATATATATATACGTGAGTAGCAAGAATCATGTTACACCATTCATTCACCATTCAACAGTTGCTAAAATTAGGTCGAACTTGATTTAAGTTTCAGCTTTAAATTTAAAGTCTGAGCCATAGATTAGCCATCAACAGCTGAAACAACGTCTTGTTTTCAACATTTACCTTCTGATCAAGGCGATGGTTTCGATTTTCAGAAAAACACCTGGTACGAACAGTTATACATGATGACATGAGCCACACACAATGAGAGAGAAAAAATCAACTGAGACTTCACTTTACGTATATTTCTGACAAATAGTAGATTTTTTCTGGTAATCAAAGTACTCGTACAATATGTCCGCAGGTGCACACCTTCATATGTTTCCTAGGAATCACTACAACTCCTGTGACGTCACTGTGACGGTAGAGAGAGAACGCACATCACCTTCCTTAATTGTAAAATCTGCCACAAGAGGGATACGAACAACAGAAGAGGATTGACGTCATAACTACTTCGCCCTCGGGAAGTAACTAGAAAAAATATTTCAAAATATACTGACTATATACGTATATCGTTTGTTATTGATTTGTAAACATTCAATCTTTATAGTAACAGTAAAACTAGGCAGTAATGTATAAACTTAGCAGATCGCCTATTCTATCACGCAAGTAATCACTTATAAGCTTCACAGCAGTTGTAACAAATAAAACGAGTTATAAACGTGATTTACTTAAAATAGCATATTATATTGTCAATAACCATTTGCATTCTGTAATCTTAAGAACCAAATAAACTATCTTGAAAGTTCTGAGCGATGAAAGAAAAAGAGAGGTTAATTCTTAGAGAACACTTATTAGGGTTGTTTTGGGAAAAAACGTGTTGATCATGCCTGTTATATAACAGACATAAATAAATAAATTTCAATTATGCTCAAGTTAACATTTAACTCACTGTGTGGGAAGAGATATTGTGTCACAGTTAACACAAAGGAAGGTACTTTTAAGTGTGATTTGCACAATGTATTTAACTTTAAATTGTTTTTTCTATGTATTGTATTTTTTTTTACAATACGTCATGCAGTCTTTGCATTTATATTTCATTAGTCCTTCGGATTGCAGCATGAGTGGACAGAAGTATTGCAAATAGAATTCCTGTTAACTTTCTGTCTGCTCTGTTTACTAGGATACGTACGATTACTGACCAAATCCAAGATTATCAAGAGATATTGAACGAACAATCCACAAGGGTTTTCTCGACTATAAATACATAGAGGTTTTGGGCAATAACTACCCCTAAATAGTTCAAATGCAATACAAATTTTGACTAAAACTAATAAAAATCAAACCTTTCTTGCTTGGTTGACTTTTTTTTATTGCAAACATTAAAACCACCGTATCCGTATTAATTCAGTTATTTGAACACTTAATTTAGAAAGTACTTACATATTTAGTAACAGACTAAAGTAAAGAAGTAGTTTATTTTACAAGTTTCATCATAACCAAATATAATCAATAAACCCTTGCTTGTCGAGTTCATCATGCGTTTTGAAATGAAACAATCCTATTCACGTACTATTCAGTGTCAACATTTTTACTAGGAAAACTTCCTGAAATGGTCATTCAGACACTAACAGTATTACACTAGAAACAGAGATAACACCTGTAGACGTACTCCTCTCATTGATGACTTGATGGATCTGAATGAAAGACATGACAATAACATTCTCTCACTTTTATCTTCTTGTTTCTTTTTTAGAATGGCTTCAAAAATAATATTATTACAATTGATAAAAATATATTGTTCCTCTAAACTGAATAAGCTATTGTTTAATTATAGATCTAATGATTTGTATTGACATTCAAGATACGGAATTAAAAATCACTAGGTACCCATAGAAACAAGCATAATCTTATTTCTAATGAACTTCTGAGATTCTACAATTTCACGTCCTTTTCAAAGATTAAATTTTCTACAAATAAAAGTGTGTGTGTGTGTGTGTGTTTCGTATAGCAAAGCCACAAAGGGCTATCTGCTTAGCCCACCGAGGTGAATCGAACCCCTGATTTTAGCGTTGTAAATCCGGAGACATACCGCTGTACTAGCTGGGGACACAAATAAAAGAAACTCACTACAAAGTAATGGTCATAAGAACTTGGATCGCACAATAAGAAAAATAAAAACACTAAACAATGGCTGGAAATAATTGATAATTACTTTATCATTTTAATTCATAATTAAGTTTCCTATTGTTAGATAACGACATCTTCAAATATTGAAATTCATAAAATGTAAGGATATAAAATTATAAATTTCATTATTTCTTGAAGAATTCATTGGACTTAGTCTAAAGAGGTAACTTGATTCATTCTTGAACTGAGTTTTAAGGAGTACAACAGTACAGACTACACTGCGCAAATATGAAACTTGCAAAATACTTGTTTTACATTTCTAAATAGCGTTACAGTTTTTTTGTAATTTAAACTATTCAAACATATTTCTTACGTAATACCTTAATAACAAGGTGATTTGAGTACTTTTCTTGAGCCTTGTCTCTTACAAACTTCAAATCAGAATAGTAAGGACCATTTCAGAAAAACTTTTGGCAAGTAAAGAGCAAAGATCTTTTAGACGGAGAAATTTTCGAGTACAATATTCTACTGGCAAAAGAAAAAAAATCTAAAGTCTTATTCATCTCCGTCTTTCTCTGAATAATGTGATGAAAACAATCATTGGAGCGACTTTTATTCAATAGGCCCAGCATGGCCAGGTGGATAAGGCACTCGACTCGTAATCTGAAGATCACGGGTTCGAATCTCCATCACAACAAACATGCTCGCCCTTTCAGCCGTAGGAGCGTTATAATGTTTAATTGCCCCCCAGTGGCTCAGCGGTATGTCTGTGGACTTACAAGCTAAAATCCGGGTTTCGATACCCGTGGTGGGCAGAGCACAGATAGCCCATTGTGTAGCTCTGTGCTTGATTCAAAACAACAGCTTTATTCAAAATCTTAAGTATCATGAACCTTAACACTACTTACTAAATTCGTATTTAAACTCATTATAAATGTTTCAATATTTATAAGACCAATCCTGTTATAGTTTCAAATGCAAAAATATAGCATACCGCAAGAATGGAGATACCTGTTGTTGCTATGTTAATCACAGTAGAGGCTCAGTTACTAATCCTCGCTATTGATCGTTGGTACATGTTTAATGGAATAGATCGTCTTTCTCTTTTTTCCTGAGCAGCTCCAAGTGCAGCCATATTTCACGCAAAAGTATCTCTGTCTCTCAGGGCGAAGTTCCAAAACGACACAACACATTTCATTTTGATTCAGACAGGAGGATCTGGCTGGCCAAAGTGGAATCTGAAATATAACTTGGCTGCTGAAGAAAACGCTAAGTGCGGCACGATGTTGTCATCTGAAAGACGTAAGGTCTTCCATCAATGTAAGCAATGTAACATCATCTATGATGTCATGTTGCAACAACTAATTTATGACATTTTTCTTCATGAATCAAGTCCAAACCAGGATAATAAAAGCCCATACTACCCCACTGTCTTTACAATGGCTGATATCACACAATCATATCTAACATCGTCTTCACTTGTCTTCTAACCTACATCCGTTTATTTCAAATTTACAGTAAATAGCAGGATTCGTTGCTCCACACGACGGAATTTCTTTTCTCTCCACTTCAACGTTGACGCTCATGAAATATGAGATTTTGCCTTCGTAGTTATGGTTAGCGGCTTAAGGGTTATAGTTAGTCCACAATATCTAGTAGCTATCTGTGCACAGGTGATATGCTCATTAGAGCGGTCGACTAAATGCTAGCTAGATACATGGATTTATTCCGCAATGCGTTTCAAAGTTTTCAAGGATCTAGGATTATTTACGTTTGAGCAATTGCATTAATATTATTGTAATTTTTCAAATTTATAACCATTTATCTATAATGCATTTAAGTATGCACATTGGCAATGATGTAGGTCAAACATTTGTACCATCATTTCGTCGTTGAATATACATTTCTCATTTAATAAAAGTCTATGATATCTTTTCTTGTGGCATCTTAAGTCGAACTTAGTGTCTGAAACAGTTGGTGACCTTCCCATTGCTTGTACTGCAATGAAATGTAAATGCAATATTGAGCACATTATCAGATGAAACTTATCATTTTAACTCTTTCGAAAACGCATTATAAAGTTACTGGATAATTATTCATCTATTTTGGAACATAACTCAGTTAGCGCTTGTACATTTTCATACATTATGAATGTTTTATTTTGTATAAGTTAACCTGTTTATAGACAACATTTGCTAATGATAGAGTCACTCTGCCTCGTTTAATGTAATAGCAACAAATACCAATAACTGCAATACATTCGTAACAATAGGTGACTCGTACTGTTAAGTCTGACAAATGTTTTTTAGCAAGCATCGGAACGAAAACAAATCGTTTCGGGTTGATATCCTAAAATCATCAGAGGAAGAACATTCCAGGGCGAAATGTTGTGCGCATTAAAAGATCAATTCGTTCTCCTTGTTTTGTGGTATAAATCTGTCCTCCTCTTGTGTTTTAGATTTCATCATACCACTAAGTTTGAGCTGATTCAATGCATCAGATAGAACTCTCATTACCTTTCAGAGCTGAAATCTAGAGATATTTGAAGCCATTAAATAACAAAAGTGAACATTTTACTGGTAAAGTTCTTATTTATTTCCGTATCATTAATAAACAAAATAATCATTTAATTACGTAAGAAATATATCCGTGAATTAACCATACACGCATTGTTTTCTCACTCGCTTAATCCCTTCACAGTTTTTTTGGTTAAAGTATGTTCAGTGATTGTTTATCAACGAATAAGTTACTGTGCTAACTTTTGTCATGCGACGTTTGCTGCTAGGCAAAAAAACAAAGAACAAACGATTTCGTCACGATTAAAGAGTTAGTATAATGGAAACTATTTATAAATAAAATTTAATACTTCAATGTTTTTTATTTACAAAAAATACTGTTACTAGTTTTATTCAGTGTAGCCACCATTGTGGTAAACAGGTCTCTTCGTACTTTTATTTTTCCTGCATTGGAAAGTCAAATTAAAAGAAAAAAAACCGTAACACAGATTGGGTTACTTTGTAGGTTTCTGACTGAATTAAATCCATAGGTTTTCAAGTCACGAGCATTAAACTTATCAGTGACGTTTCAGTGCTCGCTGAAATTTAGTCGGTCAATAATATTTAGAAACGTTAATTACCATTCCTTGTTAATACAATGGGTTTAAGTAAAGCAATGTGATAAAATTTTATAATTTATAAGACTATATAAAACTTGGCTTACAAGTTTGTCAAAAATCTGTATATATGCTCTGGTAGATTATGATTAATTCTTAGAATTATTAACGTCGATAAAGAATTCAAATGAAAATTGGGAGCTCAGGTAAAACACGAGTTGAACGTCGTGAGAAACCTCCTGAATAAGTGATATTCTAATACGTAGTCTGACCTGCAACTGTATATTTACGACGTGAATACAAAGAAAACCACATATTTAAATTAATTATATCTTAAAAAATTAAATTATACTTTGGGATCAAAATATCATCAGAAGCACACTGGGAAACAAAAGTTTTATTTGGGAAAGTTTGTACATATTATTCCACAAGATATTTCAATCCATACAGTACTGGGTAGCTAAACTACTGTGCCCTATCTTTCATCGAAACATCAGCTATGTAAACTTACATGAATATATTACCAACAATTGTAATTTAAACCCGGATATGAATTTTGTTTTTCAGTTCAAGGCCAAATCGTTGCCATAGCAGCAAAAAATAATGGTTATCCACTGTTACTGCTGTTTACAATATAATAGTAATTTTATTCTCTACAAAATAGACAAATAAAAAAATATAATTAAAATATGTCTTGAATAAATGTAACGAATGTGAAGGGCCTGTGTGATTCAAACTAGAAAATAGTTCCCTATGAAAAAGCTCATTTATTTGTTACTTCTAGTGCGGGGTTACACTAAGGATGTATTCGATAGTAGTCTCTTATTTTGGAGTGATAGACAAGAGAAAACACATCTAGTCCACACCATCCATCGTCAACGTTTTGGCCATTCTCGCCATACTAAAGTAAAGTATGTATGGTAGTATGGGTATGGCTGTTACTCTTATTACGCACCTGCGACCCGAAATTACGAAGCACTACTTCTTAAACTATCTTTTAGCCTAAAGTAAGAACTTTAAGCCACCTATGAAAGAAAGTCTGCTGATAAAGAGAATGACGTCACAGCCTAACACCAGACAAGCTCATCTGGAAAAATTGCAATGGTAAAACGTCAATTACAAAACAAATTCCTTTCTGTCCTACGATACTACGTTATTAGTGAAAATTACCATTTAAAGATTACCGGTGAGTGTGGGTACTTTGTGGAGATAAATTAGGTAATAAGTTTGAGTCGCTGGAAATGAGATGTTCACTTCACGTTTTAACATTCAGCGGATGTGGTGCTTCCAACTTTACGAACAATAAACTTGGTGATGTACGACGACAGGATTGCCAGTAAGGAGTCCAAGTGATTATAATTATTGTAACATAATTACTGTTTTACATATAAAATTCAATATGTGGTTGTGACGGTAATTACATTTTGCTATGAATTTCATTACTTTCTGAAAAATGTCTTAATTTTAATTCAACTACATACTTCTAGAGTATTTAAGCTAGAATAAGTTTTATGTCGACATTTATGTGGATACTTTCCAGTTAAATATTTCACAGAAACATCTTATTCAATATCATATCAATGAGCTCAATGTTACAGTTTATTTCGATTTTCACAGATTTATCAAATTAAAACTTCCATGTACAAATAACCAACCTTTATTAGAAACATTAAAGTCTTACAGACACTACAATAAACTAACATCATCCATGTTTTGTGAATTGTTATAAATCATTAAACTAGCGCGAATCGTATTTCATTGACAGAAAGTGGACTAGATATTCTAAGTATCGGAACATATATCTAAGCTATTGGTGCAGGCTCTGTCTCAAACATTCACAAGCGTAGGAACACGTTAGTAAAGCAAATCGAAACTAATAATTAAATAGATTGCTTACTTTAATTCTACCAGCAATCATTAACAGTGCTATAAACAAAAGTTAAAACTGCGAATAACCTGATTTCAAACTCTTCTTTATAATGAATGGATTACAACTGAATAATATCTTGTGTGGGTTTGAAGAAAGAGTATTCGCGCTTTATAGTTCTTCTGTCGCTATAATTACATTTAGTATATTACAAGTCATAATTCGGTACATGGTTGTAACTTACAAACAGTAATGATTAGCTAACTTCATGACTTTGTACAGTAGAACATGCTTGTAACTTGCAATAAGTAATGATTAACTAACTTCATGATTCGGCACATTGGATCATGCTTGTAACGTACAATAAGCGACATAAACTAACTTCATAACTCGGTACAATGGATCATGCTTGTAACGTACAATAAGTGACATAAACTAACTTCATAACTCGGTACAGTAGAACATGCTTGTAACTTGCAACAAGTAATGATTAACTAACTTCATGATTCGGCACATTGGATCATGCTTGTAACGTACAATAAGTGACATAAACTAACTTCATAACTCGGTACAGTGGATCATGCTTGTAACGTACAATAAGTGACATAAACTTACTTCATAACTCGGTACAGTGGAACATGTTTGTAACGTACAATAAGGGACATAAACTAACTTCATAACTCGGTACAGTGGAACATGTTTGTAACTTTCTATAATGGGCTGACAATTAGGTTCGTAACTCACTGAATATTTACAACTTTAATTACAATCATTCTTTACTCAGTACATTACTAAGATATGAGTATTTTACTTTAAGATATTATTATTTTATTTTGTAGTACGAACGTATAAGTAATTTAAATTATTTTATCAGTTGTTTTGCTCTGTGGCTCTATACACTCTGAATGTTTAAATATATTCATATAATATTTACATCAACCTGTCGGAAAGTTGTTTGTTTTGTGGAATGTGAGTTTTTATCACAACAAGCTATTCTGAACTAATCCGAAACTAGTACAGTGTAAAAAATATCAATAATTTGATATAAGAAATTGTAGTGTCTATTTTAATAAGTTAATCTTACATGTTATTATCATTATGTTTTATACCAACAATAATCATTTGATTTTACCATTCTTACTTCCTATGCTCTATGCTTTGCCCTAACAACGTTTTCCCTTTTGTTACTGTTAAGAAATTGTAGCTGTTGTTTTATTTTTTAGAACTAAAAATATATTGCAATTCACAGCTGCTACTCCTATCATATTTGTGACAAACCACAATCTCAAACATACCTTTTACGATCATGGTTTTTTGTGCTGAGACTGTCTGAAATGATGGAGCATCTGCTGACACTTCACAACGGAACAGGCCCTCGGTTGACGGCTTCACTCCGCGCATAAACACCACGCGTTCATCGGAAAGGCTCACCTACAGAATGAAGGAAATATGAACCACAATTAAAGAAGAACGAATTTATTTTTAACATTCATACAACTGTTCACTTCTTTCATTGGAGTTCATGATGTCGAAAGAACTGATATATTTTCTATGTCGGTTGGTTGGTTGTTGAGCACAATGGGCTATCTGTGTTCAGGTATCGAGCTTTTGTTTGATTGTCTGGAGCTTCGTGCAAAGAATCACGAGGGCTCTCTGGGCTAGCCACCCTTAATTTAGCAGTTTAAGACTAGAGGGAAGGCAGCTAGTCATCAGCACCCACCGCCAATCTTGGTCTTCTCTTTTTATCAACGAATAGTGTAGTGTGATTGACCATCACTGTATAACGCCCCCACAGCTGAACGGACAAGCATGTTTGATGTTACAGGGATTCGACCCTCAGATTACGAATCGAGAGGTTTAACGCCAGGTATCGAGCTTCTATACGGGCTTACATCAATTATGAAAAACTATGTTATGTCAATAAACAGTGTAATATACGTGTTGATTGAACACCACATTACTAACGTTTGTACAAACATGTTCAATATGAAAAGTAATCGCTCACCTTGAATTACCATGTTTTCAGTCATATATGTTTTTAAATTTACTGTCATTTATCAAGAAGAATTTTCTACGTTATGTCACCGCTTTTGCTACATTCGTTGATTCAAAGGTTTATTCTCCCATTATTCAATATATAGTTTCCAATAAAGAAAAAAATCTGAGATTAAAGGACATAATGGAATCATACGATCAACGTATATTTCTTTAATAACGATTATGCCAAGTGCATTTTGATGTTGAGCATACCCAGTCTGTTATGCCAAGTGCATTTTGATGTTGAGCATACCCAGTCTGTTATGTCTAGTGCATTTTCATGTTGAGCATACCCAGTCTGTTATGCCAAGTGCATTTTGATGTTGAGCATACCCAGTCTGTTATGCCAAGTGCATTTTGATGTTGAGCATACCCAGTCTGTTATGCCAAGTGCATTTTGATGTTGAGCATACCCAGTCTGTTATGCCAAGTGCATTTTGATGTTGAGCATACCCAGTCTGTTATGCCTAGTGCATTTTGATGTTGAGCATACCCAGTCTGTGAATAATGATACCTATCTTAAAATAACATTTTACAATGACATATGCGTATGAGCTTAAAAATCACAAAATTCTGTTCAAAGAAAGTTAAAAAAATCAGTGGTTACGGTAAAAATGAAAAAAAAAAGCTTTTCTTAGTGAATGCAAAGCTATCTCAGCTCCTTGCAAATGGTAGCGACACATGATATAATCGGAAATTATATCTTTATTGTCTCACACTGTTGATATGCCTTAAGTTGTCTTCTATGACTTTCATAACTGGTAACATCTTTAATTTAATGTAATAAAGTCTTAGATAGTAACACTCTGGTATCTTGAATATCGGACCACTGATGTGTTTCCATGGTGTTTTATAGTATCTTTTCTACGTTTGGTGTACGTTGTGAGACTATCTGTACCATTACCTTAGTTTGTATATACGTGAGAGTTAAACAGCTAACATTTTGATATCTTGAGCTTCAAACTACTGATTTCCGCTTTCCATGGTGTTTTGTAGCGTATGGCGGTCAAACAGTTAATATTTTGACATTTTGAATTTAGTGTAAGCACTGGGGTCACTTATTTCAATACCTTAGTATGTATGTGAATTCAAATAGCTGATACTCTGATATATTTATAGGATTGTTTTGGCTTTGAATTTCATGCAAATCTACACGAGAGCTATCTACGCTAGCCATCCCTATTTTAGCAGCGTAAGACTAGAGGGAAGCCATCTAGTTATTATAACCCATCGCCAACTCTTGGGCAACTCTTTTACTAAAGAATAGTGGGATTGACCGTCACCTTATAACGCCCCCACGGCTAAAAAGGCAAGCATGTCTATTGCTAAAGGGAAGGCAGTTAGTCAGCACTACTCACCACCAACTCTTTTACCAAATAATAGTGGAATTGACCATGACATTATGACGCTATTATGGTTGAAAGGACAAGCATGTTTGTAAGTACCGAGAAAATCTATTTTATTACCTCAATATATTGCATATGGACATAAACAAATAATACTCTGATATGTTGAACAGCAGACCGCTGATGCTTAAACTCACGTTTTGTAAAGTCTGAACTTATAGATGACCATAAAAATGTGTGAATAATTACTGATGCACTTTAACTATTGTATTGAAACTGTCTGAAATTATTTATATCATTGTATCAGGTTTGTGGATTAAGAGAAAACTAATATACCGATATTAATAAAACACATATATTTATAAAAGTAAAACAACTTTTTGTTTGCTCTCTAACAATTCCGTTGTCTTTGGACCAGTTTCAACCAAACTTGGGCCCGGCATAGCCATGTGGTTAAGGCTCTCGACTTGTAATCTGAGCGTCGTGGGTTCGAATCCTTGTCATACTAAACACGTTCGCTATTTCAGCCATGATGGCGTTATAATGTGATGATCAATCTCACTATTCGTTGGTAAAAGAGTAGCTCAAGAGTTGGCGTTGGGTGGTGATGATTAGCTGCCTTCCGTCTAGTCCTGCACTGTTAAATTAGGGACGGCTAGCGCACACAGTTTTTGATTAGCTTTGCGCGAAATTCGAAACGAACCAAACCAAAATCAACCAAACGTAGTAGAGTTATACATTGGACCAAGAGACAGATCAGGGATGGTAATGGTTGTTCCTCGACCTCCTATCTACTTATCCAGAGTTATCTACTCTGGACCACATTAACAACAAAAATACGCTTATTTAGCTAATGAATCCATAGTATTGTATTAATTTTAATCCTAGAAGTTTTTGTTTTCAGTTTTTTTCTGATTAAAAATATGACATTCACATTTTCGTCACAGAAGCACAAGGTCGGACCCTTAAAGTTGCAAAGTTACTTTTCACATTGTCAGTAGTATGTTGGGTGTTCAAGTGTACGATCACCAAGATTTTGGTCCAGGAAGAACGAAGAACGTTTAAGGTGGTAAAACAGGAAATTCTCAGAGTAACAACAAACACTAAGGGATTAGTAAAGGTAATAAAGTAAAGGAAATATTACACCATTTCTGTGGTGTGGATGAAAGTAGGTGTGAAATATATTATGCATGTAATAAAGTGCATGACTTGATTTATTAGTTCAAGGTTTTATTTAAGTCCTTATATAGCCGAATTTAGGACGGGTGCCTCAGCAAAATTTTAAGGAACGGATAAACTTCATATCCTCCGTTCTGTAGGATATGAAATGATTAACATACTCACATCCTTAACCTAACACAATCAAGGATTTTCCGAGCACTGACAGACCAGATGTGCTTGTTGTATCTAAAACCACTCGTTTTCTCAAACTATTCTTATGCCTAACATATTTCAACAGTAACATTTCAGCATACAGATATTCTATCACAGTAGAGACGTAGCATCTCAAAACTTCTCATATTTAATTTGTTTTATTTGTAATGTCTAAACTTCATAATATTAAAACAGTACACTGGTGGGTTGCCAGATTCCTTTTCTACATAACTTTAGAGCGTTCAAATATACCATGATAAGGCATCAAAGGATTGAGATATTACAATTACAACATATAAGGTATATGAGGGTCTGATATTTTACTAACACTTTATGTTACAGGCATCAGTACAACAACGTATCAAGATTAAGTCTCTACGTCACTGAACGATTCTTTGTTTTTTACATTGAGCTACACATTTTAACAAATACTGTAAACACTCACAATAAAAGTTGTATTGTCAGTTTCTAAACGTGTTTTTGGATCTACATTTTAGTAAATTTTCTAGATTCAGTAAAGACATGAAGAACAACAATAACTGAAGAAAAATCAGAATGGTTTAAAGATAAGTCGTTCAACAGTGTGTTTAATGTTATTGTTTAAAAACAATAAGTATACTTCGCCCATCTAACTTTTACACTAAACCTTTATCAAAATGTATTGTGAAAGAACATGAATAGCACACAACCGGTTCGGTTTGAAATCTTTAACAATTGAAAGCTAGTTCGCTTGAATGATTCTGAACTCAGTGTTTGAAAACCTTTGTTGAAAACAATGCGTTTCATTTGGCATACACCTTTATGTAAGATATTGACAGTTTCCTCTGCTCATCTGTTCGTGGACAAAGATGTTTACAGATGATTGAAGAAAATCTAACAAACTCAAGGGAGAGAACTAGAATATATGTAGTTTCCTAGCCTGTAAAAGAAGTAGTCAAACACGTGAAGTAATTTAAACATCTAATTCAAAGAGGTTTGATACATTTTAACATCATCGTCTACTATATTAACTGACGTGCGTTATGTTTTTCTTGCGTTGTAAATCTATCCATGAGTTACACCTCCAGTCCATAGGGTTGCATGTTTTTCTAAATCAGTTTGTTGGATTTCGTATTTCTGAAAATTAAAAATGACTCTTCCAAAACTAAGCGTCTGTAAGAATATTTCAAACTTAAAACACACAATTTCCCTTTTTGGCTCATAGCTATTGAATTATTTTAGCTTTTTGACTCTTTTCTTGAATTTTAAAATATGTTGTATAGTTACAGTTTTCTAGAATGTAACATTTGGTCCATGATGCATTAACAACTTTCTAAAATTAAATATCTTATTTTTAGTAAGATTAAAACTTTACAAAAAAAGTGCATCTAATTTAAAGTAATTAAAATCCTCCCTGAATTGAATATCTCACCTGAGGTACAGCTACCAGCTTTCAGAATCGAGAACGTCGTCTTCGCTAAACTGACAGCTTTCTTGACTTCAACTGCTGGTTTATGGTATACTCAAAACTTTCCAGAATTCAGAACACAACGTTCACAACGTTCTAGAATTTAACTTCTTGTTTATAGTACATTTAAAACATTCCAAGGTTGAGGACCGGGTCTGTATCTTATCAACTTTCCAGAATTCAACTTCTGGTGTATTATAATACTTACGACTTTTTTAGGGTTGGGCATTTAGTCTATGCTACATTTAGAACCTTCCAGGATTTAATACCTCACTTCATAGGTAGCGCGTTATTCTTTTGATTGAGTAGGCTGTTTTGTGACATATATGTTGTATAACATTTTCTTAATTTCTTGAAAATAATGGTCTGTAAGAGATATTCTATTTAAGGAGGATGTTTGTTCGTTCACGACAAGTGTTCGAGGGGTGGCAACCAGATACGAATTAAACTATATCTCTTTATCTGCGCCACCTATGCTTTACTTGTAATACACTCGTCACTTCTCAGCATTGAGAAACTTCACCTGTGGTTCACCTATAACCTGTCACTTTAGGCCACTTGATATATGGTATATATATAATATACACACTTAAAACCTTTCAGTTTTAATGCTCAGCCCCTGGCCATTCGTCAGTACAGCGGTATGGCTACGAATTTACAAAGCTAAAATCAGGGGTTCGATTCCCCTGGGTTGGCTCAGCATATAGCCCATGTGGCTTTGCTATAAGAAAAACAAACACACACTTAGCCTGTGTTACTCTTAGAATTTTAGAGAATAATATATGTTTTATTTGGGATCCAATTCCTAAATTTTCTGTACTTAGCACATTTTATGATTGGACAATTACAACCTTGTGGTTTTCTTTCATGGCATAGAATATGTGCTGTGCTGCTATTTATATTCTTGCTACATCATAAGGTACACTTACAGAACTTATATTGATAAATAGAATTATCTGATGAGCAAACATCCTGCGCTAGTACTACTTCAAAGTTAGATCGAGAGAGTACATTTAGTTGTTACTCTGTGTTAGAAATAAGAAAAAATTTTGCAGCATACAAGATCAAATATTTCATAACGCTTTAAAAAGATGTTTATGTATCATGGATGAAATAAAACACATAGGCCGCTATACAAACTTAAAATTTTATTTTCTTTGGGAAACGAGGGAAAAAGTGTAGATTTTGAATGTATTATCTTTACAATTATTAAAAGAAATGCGCACGGCCTAGTCATCTTGTTTCCCGGTGAAACATCGGTAAGTTTATGGAATTACAACGCTAAAATCTGGAGTTTGGCTGCTCAGTGTGACTTGAGTTAAAACAAAAAAAAATTAGTGATTTTTCTAGTGTACAATAGCATACAGGTATCTAGAAAGAGAACTTTTTATAAAATAACAAAACTCAAACTACTGAAAACGGAAGTTTTTTTGCGTTTTTTAAATAGTTTGGTTTGTTTTGAATTTCGCGCAAAGATGCACGAGGAATATCTAATCTAGACATCTCTAATTTAGCCGTGGAAGACTAGAGAAAAGGCAACTAGTCATCACGATTCACCGCTAACTCTTGGGCTACTCGTTTACCAACGAATAGTAGGATTAACCGTCACATTATAACATACCCACGGCTGAAAGGGTGAGCATGTTTGGTGTTACGGGGATTCGAACTCGTGGATTACGAGTCGAGTGCCTAACCACCTGACCATGCCGGGTCATTTCTAAATGGTGGCAGGATATAAAACCAGATAACACGTTGCTTGTTATTGTTTGTTAGTATAAAACTACTCTGTCCACCACGTGTATCGAAACTCGGTTTCTAGCGATGTGAGTCCTCAGACATGCCATTGTGTCATTTGGAAGCGTTGCTTATTAACTGCTAATTATCACAAAAATACTTTTCCTTCTTCGTATATATGGGGAGTTTATTTGTTTGTTGTTAAGCATAAAGATACACAATGGGTTATTTGTATTATGTCGTCTATGGATATCGAAACCCAGCTTTTATCGTTATAAGCCTTCACATGTACAGCTGTAGCACTGGGGGGGGATACGTACGGTTTTGATTTACTGAAGTTAATATCAGTTTTACTAAAAACAACTTCATATGACGCTATAAACTGTATAGTTTAAGTGAAGTACACTGTAAAAAGCATGTAGTCACTCTGTCGTCTCAAAGGCTTCTCTGATGAAACCCGTTGCATACTGTTGCAACACGTTATGAATAGCTAGTTGCCATGGTAAATACTGTTGTTTTGTTAATTTGTTAGGAATCATTTAGCCAAACAGAAGATACTGTTTTTTTTTTCAATTACTGCTGTTCCTTTAAAACTATAAAACGAGATTTCAAACTTCTAGTTAAAATATTCGTTCTTTGAACACTTCAGCTAAATGAAATACACCTAAAATACTACAACGCGTGGTTAAGTGTTACACGCACTTTCTGTTTTGGCATGTTAGATTTTGATATATAGATGCACCAACTCTTATGGGTAATGTTTTTTAACACAGTTTTGTGGTTTTATACTGTGAAAGATATATGTGTTGCCGAACTGAATTCAGAAGATAAAAGCTCGTAATATAAGACGTAATACAAACTGACTTGAAGATCTATGGTTTTTTAGCTATTTTACACCTACCACTCTTTTTCTTTGAAGATAATCATAGGTAGAAATGTAAAATATATATAAATTTGGGATATCACCATTCGACGTGATAATTCTAAGACCTATACCAACTCATTCAGATGAAAATCGAAAATTTCGATTTTCGATCAAGACGAACTTGAAAGACAACACTAAATACTAAATAGTACTATTTTTACGCCTACTTTATTTGTTTTAACACAAAACACTCGCAGTAGTCTTGTATGCAGTATTTATCTTCCAAAGAACTGTTTCTAGGTTTTGTTTCAAACGTGAAGGTTAGGAAAAGATAAAACTTCGTTAAAATATAGTTGTTTCTGTACGGATGTACCATTATTGATCGTTTTTACCTTGGTTTATACATGGTTCTGTCTGATCTCACAAGAATACGTGTATAGATATGTATGCCTACACCAAGTTCTTGTTTTAACCATGTTTAAATAAGTAAAAAATAGTGATTTAGCGAATAACTGTTTTGCTTCAGTAATGTATTAATATATATGACCGTTAATGTACTTTATTGCTAATATATTCAAACAATCACTTTGATTTCACTTGTATTTGTATTTTACGACAAAAATATGTCCTTACATTTGGAGTTCTGCTTACTTGTAGTGCTAGAATGAGAACTTAAAATTGTTTAGAAATTTAATAGAAAAACAAGAACAAAAAATTTAGCTTGATACTAAAGTTTTTTTTTCTCTTTGTTCGTTAACATTCGCACTACACTTGCTACCTTGACAGACTCGATATTCAAGACTTCTCATCGTCAGATATTGAGTCACGTTGATCGAATGGTTGGCTCTGGACGTCATGTTTACAATACATTCATTGGTTTAAAGTGCAGGGTGAGTTTTGTTTTAGCGGTAACGGGGAACTGAACTACATAACCTTGGGATTCAGTACGCTTAGCGATGAGCAGCGCTCTCCCCGTTATTAAACTGAGAGTGTGGCCTAAATAGACTGCATGATACTTCTAAATATATCAACACAGGATATAAGTGATTTATCTACTTATAATGCTAGGCTCGGTATGGCCTAGCGCGATTACGCTTCGTAATCTGAGAGTCGCGCCAAACATGCTCGCCCTCTCTGCCGTTCGGGCGTTATAATGTGACGTTCAATCTCACTATTCGTTAGTAATAGAGTAGCCCAAGCGGGTGGTGATGACTAGCTGCCTTCCCTCTAGTCTTACACTGTTAAATTAAGGACGGCTAGCACTGATAGCCCTCGAGTAGCTTTACGCGAAATTCGAAAACAAACTTATGATGGTTATGTAAAAATTATACGTATATATTGCCTTCTTAGCGTGTAATCAAGTTTTTAAACAGTTATAGCAAGCCACAAATAAATAATTTGCGTAAAACTATTTAACAGACCATCAACTAAAGTAATCGCTCAAGTTTTCTATCTACAATCTTAGTTTGATAGACAAAACACGTGGATTATTTTTCATCTCCCATGATTTATATAGCAGCTTTAATTTGTATAGTTTTACTTGTATAGCTAATTTTCACTCGTTACGAATAGCACGCGATTTAAATGTAAGGAAAAAAGTCAAAACAAAAAACAGTTCACTTTAGTTTCTAATTGGAATATAAATTACTACTTTTGAAAATAACTATGAATGATAGTATTTTACAAAAGAAAGGAAAGGTTTGTTTTTTAAGGATACAATCAACCTCTATGACGGAGAGACAAAAGTGGAGAATCTGAAATTTTTTTAATAGAATCTGAGTAAAAAGTAATATAAAACTTAATAATATTTACTTCTAGAAAATAGACGTTTTTTTTAAGGAATGAATGTAGACATTTAATTTTAATATGTGACCTTACAATCAAAAGTAAAGATACCAAACAAAACCCAGTAAAATGTTAACACGAGGATATATGGTATATGCTATATATGGTAAAAAGAACCATCAAGAAAATAAGCCTATCCTGTTTTGTCATCAAATCCTCCATATTTTCGGGTTTGATATTAACCCACCGAACATGTTATAATCATGCAATCTCAGTACGGCTGGTATGGATATTAAAACTTTAATTAAAATAAAGTATAGAACAACGTTTCGAAATTGTTAGGTCATCTTCAGGTTAACAGGTTAAGAAGAAGGAAGGTTTTTCGTCATCATGAATATTATGATCACACATCATAGCAGACTTAAAACGCTAGAAACTGGGTTTCGATACCAGTAGTGGACAGAGAACAAATAGCTTATTGTGCAGATTTGTGCTTAACTTAAAACAAACAAGCTACTTAATGCCGAAAAAAAAAAGACGAGAAAAGAAACATTTATCAAAATTCTGTATTACGTACATGGAATGAATTACAAAGAATCAATAGACACAAAAGCGCCTTGTGGCATCTTTCCCAGGTAATAATGAAAGTATCTTAGTGTAACAGATGGTGTTAGATTTAAAAAGAGAAAAAAATCTTTAAAGGAAGGTTTGCTTTTACCGATCCGAGTACATTTTATACGATGTCAACTATTCCCTCTCACCATTTTGTTTTCATACCATGCCATGTAATGTATACTTTGTCGTATAATGATCGTTTTTAATGTTGGTTGTTGTACAGTAAGTAATCATATTTGTCACTACCTCTTCATTAGAACAGAATGTTTTCAGTAAAAATATTGTTTGGTTTTTCTCTCACGAACAACTAGACTTCAGTTTCGACAGGTACGTTATAAACACTCTCAGAGAAACAGAAAAGAAAGGTTTAAATAATAGCTCGGATTATTCAGTATCATGTAGAAAACAGTTATACAAATGTAACATAAGCTTTAAGATAAATTGAACTAACAGCTTTTGAATAAACCGTATGTGATATGTAGCTTTGTGTCTATACTGAGGAAAATAATGTCTGAAAAATTACGATTTATCAGAACATTATTGGTAACTATTTATAAATAAAGAACCAAATACCGACAATCTTTTATTACTGAGTTTTAAAGTGCTACAAATAGTTAAACGCAATTTTAGGTTAAACTAATAAACACTTTTCATTTTAAGCACTAATACTAATTTTGCTTCAACTTTAAGAATATACAATTAGAAAGATATACTCTCACAAAATTTTTATATCCCATTGTTAAAATTGATAACTCAAAAGAAAATTATTACTGGTACCATTTTTTAACGTAACTTTATGTGTACAAATGATAAAATTTGTAATTTGGATAGCTGCAATAGCATACGTTCAATAAGTAGTTTGTGTTTAAACATCAACTTAATGTGTACAGAATATATTTGATGGTGCTTTAAACATTTCTATCAGCATGT
Source organism: Carcinoscorpius rotundicauda (assembly GCA_011833715.1). NCBI lineage: Eukaryota > Metazoa > Arthropoda > Merostomata > Xiphosura > Limulidae > Carcinoscorpius > Carcinoscorpius rotundicauda. The sequence goes on along the minus strand of CM022404.1, from coordinate 32,790,565 downwards.
ATCTTATTGGTAGTTTGTGTTTAAACATTAATTCAAGCTTACAGGACATATTCTGCTGCTTGGTGGTTATTTTGGCCCTTAAACTTTTGGAACAGTTTCAACAAGCGAACATTCACACTTTTTATGTGAAAAATGAGCTTGAACAAAAGTTCTTTGGCAAGAGATGTTCGGTATTACTATAGGAGATTACCTGATTATACAATAACAATGACGTTGTCTTGTAATCCAATGTTTTGGTAAAGCTTGGAAAAAGGAATTCAAAGTTATTTTTCTAAAACAAAGAGCTTCTTCATTCCGGGTGAATTCTAACTAAATAAAATCTGAACCAATCAACACTGCACGTTTGAATACACAAAGCTTATAGATGAAGCGATTCAATAATCTGCATGCTACTTAGCTACCTACAACTTTCTTATACAATTAAAAATTCCACTTAAACATATTCCCCACAACTCTAACAGTCTATAGTAGTTTCCTTTCAAAGACTAATAATTCTTTCTTATTATAATTTAATGGCATCACTTAGCAATAGGAGTTTTTATATAACAAAGTCACATCGGGTTATCTGCTGAGTCCACCGAGGGGAATCGAACTCTTATGGTAGCGTTGTAAATCCATAGATTTACCGCTGTACCAGCGGGGGACCTGCAAAAGAGGGGTATGATGTATTTGTTAAGTGCTTTAGAATATATATTTTAACTAGTTAAACTTATCCTGCCTCTTAGTCGGTCAGCGGGAAGGTTTCAGCTTACAGTGCTTCCTTCTGGGGCTTGATTCTCCGTAATGGACAGAGTGTAAAAAGCTTATTGTGTAGCTTTGTGGAAAAATAAACAGACAAAATAATCGTATATTGAAATAATTGCAGGTTTCTTGTGTTTTATCAACACATAAGTTAGTATAGTTTCATTGCTAAATATTAACAGGTATCCAAGTTGCATTTATTAGTTTCTCATAATGATATTAGTGAAACCGTTTCGCAGTAAATAATTTTACACGTAATCAAGTATTCACAATTCTCAAGAGTTTTTCAATAAAACTCTTTTTAGTTAAGTATATAAACACTTATAGTAACTGTTTATAAATTTAAAATTTTTTATCATGTACTTTAGAGTTTTGTTGTTACTTTCCTCTTTAAATACATGTGTTTGTTTGCTTGTTTTGGAATTTCGCACAGAGCTACTCGAAGGCTATCTTTGCTAGCAGTCCTTAATTTAGCAGTGTAAGACAAGAGGGAAGGCAGCTAGTCATCGCCACCCACCGCCAATTCTTGTGAAATACATGTGAATTTGATCATTTATATTGTGAAAAATCTAAGCAGTTACGCGACACAGAAGTTCCAGATAGTTAGACTTTTAAACGTTGACTTGAGAATAAATAATATGGTATTTCAACTTTAATTTTTAGAAAAGTAAATAAATAAAAACTTATTTTAACTTGGTCTCTGTAAAAGATCATCAATGATACTGACCTAAAAACAAAGAAATTCTAAACAAAACAGTCTTTCAAAGGTTTTAACTATATGATAATATTAAAGACATTTTGTGTTAATTACATTAATTCGTACAATTAATATTTCAACATTTGTTTCGCACTTTATCCTTAAAATAGCTTTACTCATTGACCTGCAATTATTTTATGTTAGCAGTTTGAAAAATGAAAGCATGTTTCGTCTGTTTTTTTATGACAACAGTGTTTAATATTTTCAGTTCGAATACCAAACATTCTACAAAGTTACAATATAAATACCTTTGAAGTTTGACAGTGAATATATATAGATACAGCGACAGTACCCGGTTTCGTGTGGGTATTAGGTTAATATATTCTAGATGACCATGTCATTTTGTTTGACCTGAACGTAGTTTAGCAGAGAAGAACATTTAAAAAAAAAGAAATTTTTATTCTTCAGAAACGCATAGAAGTCGTAAAGAAACTACAGTAAATTAATAATCATTTATTATCAAATAACTTTATCATTGCTTTAGACATTTCAATTTTATATTTAATATCACAAATTTCTATCACATTTTATAAGAGTGTATTTCAAACTTTGTGTCGTTCTTGTGCTTTAGGTTAGACAACATGGTTGTTTTCCTAAAGAAATCACAGACAGACACACGGGCACGCTCTATAATACTTATATTATGACTATTTATAATATATCAACTTTTAATATATAGTAAAGCCTGCATTTTGGTAAGAATGTGTTCTACCAGTTGTTTTTATATTCTGTTGCTTAGCAATAAAAATATAATTTAATATTGTTGTTAAGAGTAATTGAGATGAAACTATGAAACAAAATGTGTAAACTACAATCTTGGAAAAAAAATATTGTTTTTTGGACCTATGGCGGGATAGACACGCAACGTGTGCCCGCGCACACGTGTGTGTCTATCTTTTAGTCATATAAATAACCACTTGTTTTTCTCAGTATTGTGCAAGATTTTAGGTTTCTCTGTTTTTTTCCACTTGGAGCCGTTGTTATCACATTTCCTTCATGAGTTTTTTTTTTGCTAGCTTGTCACATAAAAAGGTGCATGCACGCACGCACATAGGTAAGAAGTTATATCCAGGTGCAAATCCTCGGGTTTGCTTGGTACGTGTGCAAAATTTCATGTTTCTTGGTTATTTCCTCCTAGAATTATGACGGTCACACAGAGACATGTCCATTTATTATTATAGATGTATGTTAAATAAACAACGATATTTCTTAAACGCTTATCACGAAATAGCAATATATGCTTAGTTATCGCGAGATAGCTCTCTCGCTTAAGAAACAAAAAACTAGATTCTGACTTATTTAAGTGGTTAATTATACTTTGTACTTTAAACTTATTCAGATTAGTAAATTAAGTGAGCGATTTTTGACGTTTTTGTTCAAATAAATGCACACTACTATATTACATATGCACGAATGTTAGATAAAACTCCTATAAAGAAACAAGAGGGTATTCTCAACAGCCGCGGCAATTGAAATTATTTTAAGCAGGATTACATTATATTAATCTATGAGACCTGTGCTTGTCTTTTTATTAGCTATATTTCTGTACACCAGCAATGTCTGGTGTGGGTGCACATATACTCGATTTGATTTTATAGTTATCATGGTCTATACCAGCCTATGCTCAAATTGTGATTAGCAAGTAGCAGGATTAGAATGAATTAATCTATAAGATCTTGGTCGTGGTCAAATACATAAATCGAAAGGGTTTGATATCCTGAGATCAAAACTGTAATTAGATCTCAAATCGGTTAAGGCTTGACGGAGGTATGAGCAAAGTTTGTATATGATAAAAAAACAAAAACAAGTCAGAACTGTTCTATAAGCCTCTCAGCAGCGGCTATAAAATAATAAAAATCTTTAGGTGTTTTGGTATTATTGATTGGTAAGTGAAAGTATTAACACTGTAACCATACAGTTATATTAGTTAAATATGTCAATCTTGTAAAATATCCACGGATAGAGATTCACAATACTTGGTGGAGTGTGTGTTTAAAACATTATAAGCCTTGATGGAGTTTGTGTTTAGAATATCACAAGAATTGATGAAGTGTGTGTTTAGAACTTAACGATATTTGGTGGAGTGGGTGTTTAGGTCTGAAGATTTGGTGAATGTGTGTTTAGAAACTCACAAAATTTGGTGGAGTGTGTGTTTAAATGTTACCAACACTTGGTGAAGAGTGTGTTTGATCTTCACAAGACTTGGCGAGTGTAATTGTATTTAGAACTTTAAAAGACTTGGTGAAGTGTGTGTTTAGAACCTTACAAGACTCAGTGAAGTGTGTGTGTTTAGAACTTCACAAGACTTGGTGGATTGTGTGTGTTTGGACTTAAAAAGACTTGGTGAAGTGCGTGTTGTTTTTTGATACATGTACCAGCTTTTTCTTATCGGAAAAATTCAAATTTTTGTCAGGGTTTAAAATAAATTATATCTTACATTAACTCATTTTGTTTATGTTTTGGGACTTGGAAGATATCTCTCGCAGCTGAGATATGTTTAATAAAATTTCTATGTTCTTTGCTTAATTTTATTTAATTTGCAGAAGAGTCAACAGTCGAAACATTGTTATGTTTGTTTTGAATAATCATTCTAAGGTTACATAGCCTACAGCTATGACTTTCCCTAAGATTAAAACTGGGGTATTAGGGAAAGAAGACTAACTACCAGCCGTGAGAATTTGAGATGTTTCTAATCGGTTAATGCGATATGACTGTTATTCTAATAACGCATTCACACCATTAAAATGCGTATTGAGCTTTGTTTCAGTAATATGAGCGAACCATGGCCTCTTGGAACAACAAATGAGAAAGTTACGAACTGGTGCTCGCCCAGCTCAGACTGAGATGAATTATTTAAGTTTCATGTATAATTTATGCAAGATAGATAATTAATCAAGAAAACTTTCATGCTCTCATATTGTGAAATAATAATTAATTTCCCAGATCATTTTTATCTGCAATTATCAAGTTGTAGAATTTAACTAATATTATTTTCATTTTATTTTAAGCTAATTATATTTATCTAAGCCTACTCAGTTATCAAACTTTACTCAAATTATATTTGAAATAAAATGAAGTTTTATTAATTTCTTTACAGAATTTTTACGTAGAGGTATAAGAAGGGTTTCTTATTTATAGCCATCACTCATTTTAAATTTTTAGACTAAAGAAAATTCAGCTTATTTAACAGTGCCCTCAGACCGACTCTTGGATTAATGTTGACTCGTCAAATAAGGAGTGTTAGGGTTGTGCTTATAGTAACCCAGCCTCAAAATACGAAACACGTTTTTGTTTTAACCATGAACCCTCGGATTTACACTCCACTCATTCAGGTACGTACGTCCAGCTCATCAGTGAACATACTTAAATGATAATTGAATGGATGTATTTCTTAAGAAATACCATATTCTTCGTACCGGTATTTTCGCTTGTATTTTGTTTAAGTCACATTCTGATATAATTAATGCTAAAAATTTTCTTAAAATTCAGCAGTGAATAAAGACTTGAAATTATCTACCACTAACGGCAAGTCTTCACTTAACGTATATATTTTTTCTTTAAATTTTGTTTTAATAATTAGTTTAATTTACTCTGAATATATTTATAATTTACTTTTTCTATGATTTTAGCGGCTATGTAATAAAGGTTTAGTTGAATTTGTTTGACTTGTTTGCTTTCATCGAAAGTCTCTAGCGTTGAATGTGTTAAGTAATATTTTGCATGCATTTTTAAGTCATTTGAGCACTCTCTAATAGAATCGTACATTCCCAACAGTAATTTGAGGGTCGCGGGTTCAAATCCCCGTCACACCAAACCTGCTCTCCCTTTCAGCCGTGGGGGCGTTATAATGTGGCAGTTAATCCTACTATTTTTGGTAAAAGAGTAGCCCAAGAGTTGGCGATGGTGACCAGTTACGTTCCCTCTAGACTTATATTGCTAAATTACGGACGACTAGCGCAGATAGCCCTCGTGTAGCTTTGTGCAAAATTCAAAACAAACCAAACTAAACCATTCCTAACAACTCTGATAGATTTTAACCTTCCACACTTCAAAAGGGTAATGTTATAAGATCCGTGCCAATCACAAAATAATATTGTTGAAGATATTCATGGATATAAAATGCCATGTTACTTTACAGCTTGCTTTATAAAGTTATGTGAGGTTACCCTAACATATTTCAGGAAGACTTTTGTAAATGATAATAAACAAAATCAGTTGAAAAGTAAACACGATCGCCCATTTCAATGATCTCTTGGGTATATTATTGAACTTTGTACAGCAGATAAGCGGTAATTTACTGGAAGATGAATTACTTTGATTCTAACATTACGATTTCACTGGAAGATGAATTACTTTGATCCTAACATTACAATTTCATCATTGTAGGTTAAAATGATGGGAATCAACATATGTTTGTTAAGGTCTGTCCTGATAAACTGTTGTACATTTCATCTCAACGCTTATGGAAGCTCGTTTTCTTCTTCTACTTGGTTCGTGCTGATTGCTATGATCACGAAACATTGATAAGTCTGTTCGAAATAATCCTGCCCAATCAAACTCTAGATCTATTTAAGTTGAACGATAACATCCATTGCAGACCTAGCTTGTTCTAAACGTTTTATTGAGGAATTAGCTTAACTCTTAACAAAAATAAAATTAGAATCAAATCCATGTGCTAAACTCTTTATACGTTTATGTTTCTAAGACGCTATTAAGTTCAACGTAATTAAAAGTGTTTTGCTCTTGATTTTTGTTTGTATTCAATGTCCAGTGCATCACGTTGCAGTGTCCAACAATAGTCAGCAAGCATTGACGGATTTAAGTTGCCCTGATATCGTTTTTCCATTGTAGTAAAACTGAAGATTTCGATGAAACGGTACGTGATGAGCAAATTTGGATGTGATTTTCGTGATCAGCAGCCAAAAATCTATAAAGAACAAGAAGCAAAAAACTTTGTTGTGCAGTGTATAATCAAACCACAGATTTTTACCATTGTACCGTAATCACCCAAGTATAATGCTCCCATTTTCGTCCCAAATTTCAACATCAAAAGTTGGGGGGAGCATTATACTTGAGTATGTGAGAAATCCCAGTTTGCAAAGTCAAGAGTGGAAACTTTAAGAGACCTAGTCTTTGTCTAGTCTCTACTTGGGTCAAGGAAGCCTGGAATGACATTCCGTCTCAGATGGTTGTCAAGGGTTTCCTGAAGACTGGAATCTCAAACAATTTGGATGGCACAGTAGATGATGAACTCTGCTGATGAAGACCATGCTGACCCCAACTGGGATACAGATGAAAGACTGATTCCGGAAGAATTTCATGAACTTTTTGGTGACAATGATGATGATGACTTTGATGAATTCTGATTGAAATGCAGAAAATGTAATTTTTTGTGAGAAATAAATTTTTTTTCATGAAAAATCTGAAAACTTAGGGGGAGCGTTATACTTGGGTATGTCGAAAAAGACCAGTTTTCTGATTCAAAAGTGGGGGGAGCATTATACTTGGGTGATTACGGTAAGTTGAAACTTATAACTGACTCATAAGACGACAGTTTATTGTCACAGCTACGAAAATAGTGAAAGCGTACGTAAAAATGACCTTATTTTATAATTAAAGACTATAACAACACATTTGTCTACGCGCACGTAGATACATTCAATAGCCTGTTAAGGTCATGCAAGCTCCCTATGAACATACATTTGTGTATACGCACTTAAAAAAATCTGTGAGGAAACATTAAAAAACGTCTGGTAGCTGGTAAGTGAAATCATCTAAAAAAAGCCAGTTAACTGTAAAAAGCCTTTCTGGAATTGATTTAACAGTGTTCTACTTGGTTTCTCTGCTGGCAAGTAAAATCAATTAAGACTCCAGCCAGAAATGAGGGTTTTAATTGTAAGTAAATCTGAACATTTGTTCTGTCAGGAAACCTATGTTATATACGAAGAATTCTTTTGCTTTTCACATAAAAAATGTGCACAATCTACACGTTTAAAGAGATAACGTTAACGAGAATTTTTTTTTTTGAAAATAATAAAGACATTAACAAACTACAGCTTGTTTGCGTTTGTAAAAATTTCGCGTAAAAGTGCACCAGATTATAAGTGCGCGACATATTCTAATATTTAACGGACAGACGAGGACGATAGCATTTATTTTACAGGAACCACAGCCGACAATTGATGTACTCATCTTTATCGGATGATTAGATTTCACGTCACTTACAGTGCACCTCCAACCTCACATGCAGAGCGCGACTTTGCGGTAAAAGGGTGCAAAACATGAAACCTTGGATTCACGATACGCACACAAATCATTGTGCTACACCCAGTTAACAAATTATAATGAGAGACCGACTGGTTGTAAACATAATAATAATGATCCAGATTAAATTACATAAAAGTAGTAATAGCACTTTAACTTTCAGAAGCATATTATACATGTAACTCTGAAGAGGTTTTGTTGAAAAAGACAACTGGTACTTTGATAAATAAAACTAGGAATTATAAACATGCGCTGGAGGGAAATTTCGGGTATGAGATTCTTAGTATAAAATATCTTTTCATAGATTTATGGCCAGGTGGTTAGGACGTTTAACTCGTAATCTCAGGGTTGAGGGTTCGAATCCTTTTTGCACCAAACATGGTCGCCCTTTCAGCTTCAAGTAACGATCGATTCCACTATTCGTTGGTAAAAGAGTAGTCCAATAGTTGGCGGTGGATGTATGATGAATAGCTGCCTTCCTTCTTCTCTTGCACTGCTAAATTAGGGACGGCTAGCGCAGCTGGGCTTCATGTAGCTTTAAGCGAAATTCAAAAAACAAAGAAAGAAACAAACATAGGTGTAAAATCAGGGAAAGCGAGATAGAGGTAATTCAAATGAATTTCTGTTTAAAATAAGCTCTTAAGTTTAAGGTTTTTACTTTGAAACTTACAATAAATAAACAGTTATGATAAGTAAAAGCCAACGTTTTAATGACAAATTTTCTGAGCATGCAATATATCCTGAAGGTCTTTTTCTTATAATATATTTCTTGGTGGGTGAAGTTTAATATTATTATACTAATATGTCTGTATAATATGGTGTCCCATTGTGTCTGAGGTTTAAAGGCTTAACACTGAGATATTTGTATAATATTGTCTCCCAGAATTGGCAACTTGTAACACAGATGTCTATGTAATATTATATCTTATTATGGGTAAGATTAAGTTACATAAGGATACGATGTCTGTATAACATTGTCTCCAAGTGTAAATAAATTGTATCTACATAACATTAAAATGTCTGTATAATATTATTTCTCATTGTGTTTTATGTTTAACGGAATAACACAATGATGTCTGATTTACATTATCCTACATGAGTGGTAAAATTAAACTCTAATATCCAAATGTATTTCAGAACGGCTGGTATGGGTATTAACACTTTTACTGATAAGCAGAGAACAACGTTTCGACTTTCCTAGATCAGCTAAGGAAGAAGTGTTAATACCAAACCAGCCGTTCTGAGATACATTTTTATTTCAAGTAGGTTTCTTGTCATCTAATAACCCAATGTTACTCTGCCCCTGATTCTAGTCAACATTTAATACCATACATCTGATGGTATCTGTACTTATAATGTAGTTCATTGCGAGTTGTAAAAGTTGTAGCAAATACCGCTTTTCAGTTAGTGGTAGCTGATTCTGATGACTGGTGCTGCCGACTGGATGCCTTCCTTTAAACGTGTAGTTCAAACAGCATTGAACCATTGTTGTCTTTCATCATAATGTGTAACCCATTTTACGTGTAAGATGTGGCTCAGGTGAGCAAATTCTTTTATTTTTGATTTACTTGAGGAATGTTAACCCTTCATTTAAAACATACACTCATTTTAACCCTGACATATTTAATAAAGTATTTAAATCTTGGTGAACTGTGTTACACGTAAAATAATGGAATAATTTTGTAGTTTATATAAGGAAGCAAATTAACATAACTAGACACAATTCACCCAACTTAACCGTATTTGAAGACACTATTTCTGTAGATATAAATATATGCAAGACCATTTTCTTTTATGTTCAGTAAACAGCAATGACGGTAGCCTTATGTTTTATTGAACAAAAATATCTTGAACTTTTCTTCGTGGAACAAACTTATTAAATAAACACTAAACTAATATGAAGTGAAACATACAGTAAAAGCAGAACAGTGATATAAAATTTATATAATATACCAAGTTGCATTTTAGTGATTTAGTTTACCAATGGTTTCGTTAAATGTGCATTCACTACTTAAAAGAAACGTAAAAGCAAATATTTTGAGGAAACTGATTCGTGAACGAATTTACTTTGCTAATACACTGTTTTCAGGTTTAAATACATATAAACTCTATTGCTGCGTTCGTATAAAACTTTTCTTTTCTGTGAAAAGAAATCAAAACAGGGTTGAATGTATTCCCCGAGCACAGGTGTTCATTGAGTAAAAATTACCTAAAGAATAAACTACACAGCGTGAAGAGTAGTGGTGCAAAAACGTGCTGACTAACAAACCAGTAATCACGGTTAAAACTACCCTACTGGTGAATGTGTGCTACCAGAACATGTACAGGCATGTGCAAATTCAGAAACTTATAATGAGCCAAGAGCGTGTAAAAATTCATAAATACACAAGCAGAAAAACAGAGAAATAAACTCTAAACAAATACGTATATATAAATGTATAACCAAACAACGAGTATATGCAAATAAATTTGCAACCGAACCACATCGTAGACAAATACAGAAATGTACAAAATGAACTACGAACGTGTAGAAATACAGAAATAGACAAAAACGAGTGTTTACAAATACAGAATATGTAAATGAACCGTAAGCGCATACAAGAATGGAAATACACAAATAAATCACGAATTTGGACAAATACATAAATGTACAAATGAACTAAGAACGTGTAGAAATACTAAAATACACAAGTGAATTGTAATCGTATACAAGTATAGAAACAAACAAATCAGCCACGAGTTGATTTATATAATACAAAGAGAGAGAAACATAAAATGATTCATAGGCGACTTTAAACATAGAAATATACAAATAAACTACGAACGAATTCAAATGTAAAGTTGTAGACAGGGTGATGAACGAGGACCGTCATAAAACACACAGACAGACTAACGAACGAGTGCTGATGTAAGACGCAGATTTACACACATAGAAGAATTAACGAATGGACACAGAGATGACGAAACACTGACACGTATACACAAATACGGATGACGAAACACTGACACGTATACAAAAACACGGATGACGAAACACCGACACGTATACACAAACACAGATGACAAAACATTGACACGTATACATAAACACGGATGACGACGAAACACTGACACGTATACACAAACACGGATGACGAAACGTTGTTAAAAACGTTATCTAAAATTTGTTCAGGAAAGGGAAAACATCTCCTATAGGAAACCGATAAAAACGGTTTCTGAAAACACTGTACACCATACATAAGTTTGTTTGTTTGTTTTGAAATTTCGCACAAAGCTACTCGAGGGTTATCTGTGTTACCCGTCCCTAATTTAACAGTGTAAGACTAGAGGAAAGGCAGCTAGTCATCACCACCCACCGCCAACTCTTGGGCTACTCTTTTATCAACGAATAGTGGAATTGACTGTCACATTATAACGCCCCCACCGCTGAAAGGGCGAGCATGTTTGGCCCGACAGGGATGCGAACCCGTGTCCCTCAGATTACGAGTTGCACGATTTAACACGCTTGGCCATGCCGGGCCTGTCACATATAAGACTATATACTATTCCAAAATAACAAAGAGTAATTGCTTACAAGAGCCCAATTTAGTTATGATCTTGGAAATAAGTGACACCGCTAAAAATTCGTGTGCGTTCTTGTCGGAGAAACCTGGAAATACGTAACACTTGTTCTATAATTTTCATAGGAAAAAAAATACATGGACCGCAACTAGGTAAAATCTTATCAACCGGTTTACTGAATTGTGCTTAAAGCCAAGTATTAGAGATAAGGTAATAATGCTAGGAAGGATTTTCCAGAAAAGAGTGAATTAATAGTAGTTTATATAAAAATAAGAAAGAATGTAGACTAGGCCTAATCTGGAACTTTGTGATAAATAGAGTCCTCCATTGAAGAGCTGGGTGAGAAAAAGACACATTAAAGTGTAAAAAGTGGCTCTGAATCTTGGTCTCTTCTTTTCTTTTTTCACATATACATTTTTCCACCGGTATGAAAGGATATAAAATGTTCCATTCTTTGTTATGTGAATGCAATCACTTCCTTTTTTGTTTTTTTCTTTTGTGATAGATTCAAGAAAAATAACAGAGATTTACAGTCGAAAAACAGGAAAAAATAGGCTGTTTCTTGAAGAAACTCACAAATTTAAGCGTGATGTATATTGGCACGTATTTGGCAACTTTGATTTACTGAGTCTCTCCACTATTATGATAGTCATAAAACAGTTACAGAAAGTCGAACGTTGGTTTGCCAAAACACATTTACAACCGCAGAGGGACATGATTATCTGTTGGTTAATCCCACTAGTCCTTTGTGGCAATTGGTGGCGTTGGTTAGCTACCTCTTGTGTAGAGCAATTATGATAGGAATGCTAGAGTGACAAATCAACCTGAAATTATTACCTTTTTTCTTTGCTGTCTTTATTTGTTTTGCAGGCAAGTTTATTGTAAACTGTAGTCTCGAAAATGTTTAATTATTTCTTATTTTAACTTGTGTTGCTAGGCAAATATAAAATTCAATAAAAATCAAAGATCGAATGAACTCTGAATAAAATTAATTAATAAAAAAATTGAAAAGTGTCTCTGATTGGTGTTATGAAGCTCGAATACAATAGGTATAGTACCTAACCAAAGTAGTATGATCAACAAATAGTAGAAGAAGATAAACATTTTTATTCGTCAGAAGTCAAAGCATATTAGGAAATATATTTCTCTAATTATTTCAAATGGAAATGAATTGTTCTTTAGTACAATTAATAACTATTTTTGGAATCTACGGGTGCATTTTCCTTCAGCGCGTTTGTTATCCTACTGTGGACGAAAATTAACTGTAAATGCAATTTTTTTAAATAAAAGAAGTGGAAAATTAGAATATAAGTAACTTAAGGGATCTTTATAAATTTTACTGTACTTTTAAAGTGATTTATTGTATGTCATAAAGGAAATGTAAATGCTTGAGATGACAAATATTGATACTTATAAAAATTCATATAAGCTCCCAACCCAAATATTATTCAACTGTAGTAAATAATATGTTGATTTTCAAAAATAAAAATCAAATCCATTAATGGGCAATCGGGGCGCTTGGAAGCTATTGTGCCCCTCACCCTAAATTTGACAAAATACTTGTGCCTTAACTGTGATTAGAGGATAAGAGCAGAATGTGATTTATTTTATATATTTAACCTTGGCTTGCGCGGGTGGCACTATTCTAAGGCGATCAACAAGGTGGAGCTGATGAATATAGAGATCCGAATTTGTTTGTTTGTTTGTCTAGGAATTTCGCACAAAGCTACTCGAGGGCTATCTGTGCTAGCCGTCCCTAATTTAGCAGTGTAAGACTAGAGGCAGCTAGTCATCACCACCCATGGCTAACTCTTGGGCTACTCTTTTACCAACGAATAGTGGGATTGACCGTCACATTATAACGCCCTCACAGCTGAAAGGACAAGCATGTTTGGCGCGATGGGGATGCGAACCCACGACCCTCAGATTACGAGTCGCACGCCTTAATACGCTTGGTTATGCCGGGCCGTAGATATCCGAAATTGAACAGGTGATAAGAAGAAGAAAGTTGGGCTGTTTGGTTGTAACGTAGCAAATGAAGGTGTCCAGGATCCCAAGAAAGTAACCAAGGCCAGTTCAAAGGTTTACACAATTACATTAAATTGGTGTTTTGTTTAACATGATGTGGTTTTATATGAATAATTTTGGTTAACTTCGTAGGAATCGAACTTTAAGTTTGTTATCATTATAGATGATAGTTGGATGATTGGAGTTTGGGGTTTATTGGCGCGAAGCAGCTTTGATATCTGCGTCTTATCATTGTAATCTTTCAAGCTTAGCGCTGTGTCACTAGAGACGTTCAGTTAAAAAACTAAAACACTATGATTGGGCTTTTGTGTCATCACTAAACAATGTGTGAATTTGTCTGTCTACCTTTTGGAGTTACTATTTACTGAAATAGTTGTTTCATGTACCAAAAGCTTCTTTAAAAGTTGAACATAGTATTTTTATACCACCTTACGTTACTATATAATATTTTAATAAAGATGTGTTAGAAATAAAAAAAATAATTACTTATTTGAACTAATAAACAAGTATGATGCCTTTTTAAAAAATAGAGTATTACAATATAACAATACTATGTAATGTTTGCTTTACTTCAACGTTCATAAGGCAAAAGACTCCAAAATATTCATGCCAAAATAAAGGCAAAATATTTACTGTTTAAGAACTGCACATTTTCGCTCTCATTGGATAGATTCATTAACTTCGAATCCCCGTCAAACCAAATGTACTCGCCCTTTTAACCGTGGGGGCGTTGTAATGTGATGATCGATCCCGCTATTCGTTGGTAAAAGAGTTGTTCTAGAGTTGGTGGTAGGTGGTAATGACTGGTTGCCTTCCCTCTAATGTTACACTTCTAAATTACGGATGGCTTGCGCAGGTAGCCCTTGTGCAGCTTTGTCCGAAATTAAAAAACAAAACAAACCAAACCAAGATTCATTAACATTTTTGTAATTTCAAAATCAATGAAATCAGAATGTAAGTAACAAACGCTAATGAATAATATTCATAAAATTCATTTACACTAAATATTAACTTAATTTATTTTGCTGTTTTTATATATTTTATTTAATTTGCCATTTTCATGTATTTAAAAAAAAACTTTACCCATGATCAAACGATTAACCTGAATGTTTTAATAAAAAATTGAAGACTAAATAACCATAATAATATTTATATATTTTCATCTATAAGTCACCAAACCGAAATTTATAGCTTATTAGAAAATATTACAGTCACAAAATAATTAACTGGCTTTCCTTGTTTACATTTACCACTAACACAAGAAGTTATAGCCTAAAACGTTTTTAAAATGTGAAAAAAGGTGGTTACTTTTAACAGCAAATTACATTTCAATCCTTATGGTTGGATTAGTATACATAATTCTTCTTTTGGTAAATTAAAGCTGAATCAGCCTTTTCTTTCTCTATAACCATTTCAGCTCATGTGATTATAAAAATCACAGTCAATACCAGTTCATAAGGTCTAACAAAAACATTGTTGATGGCGGTTACTACAAGTTAGCTTCCTTTCCATTTCAATAGTTATGATGGTTATACTTGAGTTTCTGAGCTGGTCATTTGATACACTTACCCTTATGATGTCGTTCCGGGTAAGGATTCCGATTTTTTTTATTAGTCCATTGTTAAGTTTCAAGTAACTCAATATTTTGTTTTCTTTTAAATTCGTACTGTACTTTGAAACATGAAAATGTACGAGTTATATACACTTCATAATTGTGTGTTTATTCTTAAGGGGCAATAAATTTGTAGTGGTATAAATGTGTAAGGTATATTTTTGTAAAATGTTTGTTCCGTTATTACATTTCGCTGATAGAATATTAAACCTACATCACCAATAAGAAAACATTTAACTATTTAACTTTACCAGTTGCAAATATAACTACTTTGTTTTATACTTTTAAACAAACACATACTAAGACGTATTAATACGTCTCTCAGAGAACAAAAGGTGTCTTTGCACTATAATTTGTTGAATATTAAAAGTTCAATCTGAATGCTGCCAAAGAGGGTGGTTTGTTTTTTTTTAGACAACGTTGAGACAAGTTTCTGTTTGTTAATTGATAAATTTTAAAGTGAAATACAGCATTCTCAAGTCTTCATACTAGCTAATACTAAAGTCTACCGCTGGGAATAAATTCAATATACATCAACAAAGTCACATTCTCATCATCATAAAATAAGCAAATGCCAACCTTTTGTGATTCTTCTATCACCTTTTTATGCTAAGCTTTCAGTTTAAATAAGAACTATTTCACCTGCTATTAGCTAGAAAAAGTTGAAGCATCACGATAATCAGCAGTGGGACAAGCAGACAGGAACACAAGCAGCTACAGACACATTATTGAAATCGGCTTGCTGCACAGTACCTCTCAAGGTGGCTCTAAACGGTTCCTGAATATCTCTGAAGATATTTGGAAATTTACATGCTTCTTGTATTTGAACTTTAACCTCGTGATGCGCTGACGGATATCAAGTCACATTTTGCGGCCCCAATGCAAAAATAGTGTGGAGAATGATTTCTTTTTATTGCCAATAAAGTGTACAAAACATTTCAGTTCAACTTAATGAAAACCAATTTGATTAGATTTTTTTCAACAAAAATGTTCTCCACTAGCTTCTGAAGGGCCTGTTGATGATTTACAATACAGTCCATCTTTTAAATATACCTTTTACATCTTTTAAAATATTTTCATTTCCGTTGGTTATATGAATAACCCAGATAAAGAAGCAACCACAACTTGTGTTTGTTTGCCTGTAATTAGTCTTATATTAATATTGTACGGGTTTGTGTTTATACACTCAGAACAGCTATAGGTCGAACCGATTTTTAACAAGAAAATTATGTTTTTTTGGAAAGTACAACTTGAACGCCTCTTTATGCGATCAATGAATTCAAAGATCAGATCAGAGAACCTAGGGTTCAAACACACATCCCAAATTTATAACTGCTCACCAACAGCTTCCGTCAAATTCACGACTATTCTCCTCCTGGAATGGGATTAACTCTCATAATTATAATGATATCACATTTCAACGTGTTTAGCGTGCTTTGATGCATATCGTGACTCCAACCTAAGGTTTTCAGATCCTAAAATCGGCAAATTAAGTCTCCAGTTATTCGCTTATATAATATATTACATACATAGTGAGTACTTTTTGGTGGTCTTACTTAAGTGTTTATCCACAAAAAAAAAGTTCTTTATTGTTAATGTGAAGTATTGGTTCTTACAGCAAGAATATATAGTTATACTAAACGATAGGGGGCTTGGCATGGCCGAGCACGTTAAGGCGTGCGCTTTTTAATATGTGGGTTGCGGATTCGCGCCCGAGTCGCGCCAAACATGCTCGCCATTCCAGCCGTGGAGGCGTATAATGTGACGGTCAATCCAACTTTTCGCTGGTAAAAGAATAGCCCAAGAGTTGGCGGTGGGTGGTGATGACTAACTGCCTTTCCTCTAGTCTTACACTACTAAATTAGGGACGGCTAGCATAGATAGCCCTCAAGTAACTTTGTGCAAAATTCCAAAACAAAACAAAAAATCAAACTAAACGATAGGTTTAACAAAAAAATATTATAAACAATAGAATAAGTGTTTCACCTACAAACAACATGAACGGAAATAGTTACATATAAAACAGCCGATAGCTAGTTTACTCGACCAGCCATTTACTTTTACAATATTCAGAATAAAAATGTTTGTTAAAAAAAGGACAAAAAACAAAAATCTTTACATCCAACACATGGATACAGACATAATCATTCAGTGTAGTGAGGATTGAAGAACTTGATCAAATGAAGCTAATCACAAAAATAATTACTACCTCCACTAGTGTCTTAAGGATTTCCTGTCAAGTTGATTACAGAACTGTTTATTAAATAGTGTATCTGCCACATTTTAATTTAGTGGCGAGAGAGAAGGCAGTCAGGCAGTCCCACGTAATGGGAACGACTATCTCTCTTCTAACGCACCTATAGCTCAAAATACAAAACGTGTTCATATTTAATAGGAGCCAAACTACAATTATAAGTTATTAAAGTTATAAAAAGATAAGATTATGAGTCATTATTTATAATAGTAATGTTAGTTGAGTACATTTTCTCCTTTCCCACTTTACACACATACAAATTAATTCATGTTTAAAATATTTTAATTAAAACTATGAGGATATTTTTATTAATTATTAAACATTTTTGTGTAACTATGACACTTTTCAAGAAATATGAACTAACTTCTACATCGATCTTATTTCTTAAAACGATTTTGTGTAAAGGTCTACTTTACGATGTCTGAAACCCTAATTTAAATATTCTCTCGTGCATTGCGAATACATATTTAAAATTCAAAGTATTTCTACCTGTTTGTACAAAACGTAAAGGATTAACTGTTCTCTCTATTAATATAATAGATTGTCTGATATGTAACGTTAGGTCTGGTGTAAGTGTAATAAATAAATAAATTTTCTTAACTTAGGTCCTTGTAATATTCTCTCATTAAACTAAAGTTAGGATAAGTTAGGATGTTTATAAAATATATATTTTTCAATACGGTGTAAAAAGGATAAACTTGTAAATCACAGTATTCGAATTTCTCACATTATTTTATAGTTAATTACAAATTAAACATAGCTAAGAAATACGTCGAATTTTGTTTTATTTTAAGCATACAAGGCTATGAGGTCATGTCAACATCCGAGTTTTAGGCTTAGAACATATTATAAAATAAACATAACAATCCCAGTTATTCAGATTTCTACATCTTCCCTACTTTTCTCTGAAACCCTTTTTGAACTGCTTTTCAACTAAAGACAATGTATATGTTTTGTTTCGATTGAACACGTTTTTCAAAGCATGCTACTGTTACTAAGTTATTATATTTCTTGCCTAATAATTTAGGCCTGGCATGGCCGAGCGCGTTAAGGCGTGCACTCGTAATCCGAGGGTCGCGGGTTCGCGCCCGCGTCGCGCTAAACATGCTCGCCCTCCCAGCCGTGGGGGTGTATAATGTGACGGTCAATCCCACTATTCGTAAAAGAGTAGCCCAAGAGTTGGCGGTGGGTGGTGATGACTAGCTGCCTTCCCTCTAGTCTTACACTGCAAAATTAGGGACGGCTAGCACAGATAGCCCTCGAGTAGCTTTGTGCGAAATTCCAAAACAAACAAAACAAGCCTAATAATTTACTATATATAACATTCTGATTTCAAAATTCCTTGTTTTCGTGTTTTACATTTTTAGATTTAGATACACCAGTCTTTGACTAGTTATAAGTTATTAAAGTACCAGCGCCTATAGCGAATAGTTCGTTATTATAAAATATTGGCTTAAGAATAGTTTTTACAGTAATCGTGGGTTTAGAGGTTAAATGTTTACCATTAGCCGAAAGTTCTATCGTGTACTTACTCTTTCGATAATGGTTAACTAATTAAATAATGTATTATTTGTATCTGTGTTTTTGTATTTATAACAAAGCTACTTAGGTTTTTTTCACTTCATGCCCAAATTTTGAACTACCGACTAGAAGGAAGACAGCTAGTCGTCAGTATCTTACCATCCGCTAACCAGCTATGAAATTGATTGTTATTTTTATAAAACGCTTACAACTTAAAGTGCAGGGAATATATTGTAGAATTATGGATTGGATACAAGCTCGTCGGAACTAACCCGCTTCTCAGTTATGCTGTAAAAATATATGAAGTTATAACTTAATATCCAAAATTGTTATTCTTATGAATTGTTTTGACTGTGTTGGTTAGAATTTCGCGCAAAATTACATGAGGGATTTCTGCGCTGGCCAAGCCTATTTTAGCAGTGATAGACTAGATGGAAGGCAGTTAATCAACCATGTCTTGGGTTACTCATTCCCCAGCAAATACTAAAATTGACCCCACACGTTATACCTCCTTCACGGCTAAAAGGGTAAGCATGCGATGGGGATTCGAACTAACGAGCAGGTAACAGCATGTCGAGTGCCAGGCCATTTTAAGATTTGTGATAAAAATATTATATATACTTCTATCGATTACAAAACTAACTTTCAAGATAAGTTATTTGTAAACTCATTTACAAAAGCAAATTTAATAATTGATAATTTTATTAGACAGATTAATTAATTATAGAAATAAATAAATGTCAAGTGGTACCTAAAAACATTTCACGTATATTGCCAAAGAAACACGTAAAATGTGTAACCGTAAACTTAAAATTAAAATTATAATAATCATAATTATTTGCTCTTTTATTCTGACATCAATACTTTCATATCACCAAAGTTATAATTGTTTATTTTTGTTTACGTTGCTTTTAAATTGTTTTTATTTCATTAATGATCCCCATAGATGATAGGTTTTTCGTTTCTAATTATACCTGTTAATGATGCCTATTTCCATCACAACGACTTATTGCGAACCTAAAAGTGATGTGTCAGCATGATATCACCTAGAATATCACCACCACCAGCACCAACAATAAAGATCAATATCAGAAGTTTCCTAAAGCATCAAATTTCTTTATATGCATAACTTTTATAATATCTTACACAAAATCATTTGAAAATGTTCAAAATAACCAGAAATCACAAATATTCTTATTTACTCGTATACTTTACCCATAAAAACATCAACTTTAACATGTCTTATAATTTCACATTCAATTTTCTTTAATTTTACGTTTGATTTCTTTTTTAAAATACCCGTGGAAACTACTCAAGGGTTTTCTGTTCCAGATGCACCTAATTTTTAACTATAATTATAGGTAAGGCTGTTACTCAACGACATTGACTGCCAACTTTCGGACCGCCCTTATCTGACCAAATAGTGAGATTTGGCTGTCACATTTATAACTCATACATAACTTCAAAGTATAGATCCATAATTCCGGACGCTAATTATTTGGCTATGTTTAGCTCCGTTTCACAGAACTTGTCATTGATTCTTTTGTCGTGACCACATTCAGGCATTGGAAGCTGATCTTATGAGTCTGTTTTCTTTATGATGTTTGAATATGAGGATTCACATTAATGATGGTATGTGTGCACATCCTTTCATTTATCTTGCGCCTACGTGTACACAGGCGGTAGTAAGGATAAGTCAATATGACTGTCACTCTGAATCAAGAGAGATTAGGGCTTGCTTGAAACATGGCTGGATGAAATCTTTGAGAAAAGAAAAACAAAAAAATTCATTTACTAATGTTTTGTACTGTGTATTCCAAAATATAACTGAGGTGGCTAGTACATAGACAACCGTAAATAATCCCAAAACTGCTTCCATTTCTTAATATTGACCTTTTCACGTTACGTTTTCGAACTTTGTCATTTGCCATTGTGTTGGATTATTTCATAAATTTAAGCATATGTCTTACATGAAAAAACAGGCCAATAGCACTAGCATTTTCATATAATCTAAGACGAACCAGAAGATTTATAAATACGGAATCTTCTGGCTGCTGATGTTTATTGTAACAACATATTGCTCCAACCTAAAAAAAAACATTTTAAAACAAGCCTTGTAAGATTGGATTCCTTGGTAAAATGAAGGTTACACCTTTTTTGCAGAAGGGATGATTTCTAGATTTTCATACTCAGTTCATGAAAGAATTTTGACGAATCTCAAAATCATCAGACCACTGAGTTGTGTGTCCAGGTCCAAACCACAAAGGAACCAAATAACCAACATCAGCAGAACGATCCGAGTGCATTGTTATTTTTACAGTACAGTAATTTTAAACTCACGTAATAGAGCAAAATTTTTGTTTCCATTACTATGAAAATGTTAAGTGTTTGTAGATAAGTTCTTTTCTAATCTGTAACCGTATGATTTGGTAAGACTGAAACTAAAATAGTAGGTGTAAACTTTAAATTTAGATTTTAGTAGTGTAACATATGCAATAATGTTAAATTAAATTAAATACGCGTAATTGTTCTTTACGCTTAGTTATAATTCAGCTTGCACTGACATTGTTTTATTTAATAAATACAGTGCAAAAACTAGTTAGTTGTCTAACATAGATATAACAGTGTTACTGTCACATTATAACGCCCCACGGCTGAAATGGCGATAATGCTTGGTGCAACGGGGATTCGAACTCGTGACCCTCAAATTACGAGTCGAATGCCTTAACCCACCTGGTCATGGCGGGCTTAACCATTACAAAGTATTCAAGATGGATTTCTTCACCAATTTGTCAAGGAACCTACTAGAAATAGTACTATTATAGATTTATTGTTAACTTCTGATACAGAGAGAGTGAAAACTGAAGACACCGAGATACAAGTTATCATAGCTATATTAGGTTTGATGTTTTGCTGCATACAGAAATCAGGAATGCTGATATTTTTATTAAAGTAAAAAAATGAACAAATGCAACAGTGATATATTTTTAATTCAACATGTATGTTATTGGGAGACACCAAATAAATGTGGGAAGAATTTAAAGATAAGACGTTCAAAGAGAATACTGTATGAAATTAAAGAAAAGCATCACAAATTTAACTAATTTAAATTGACTGATATTATAGAAGATTATATAAGATCAAGAAATTGATTAAACAGGAAATTAAAACATCCAAAATGATGTATGACGAAAATTGTGCTGAAAATATAAGAATTAACAGTAAAAATATCTTTTAAAAGCACATTAAGAGCAAATAAAATATTAGGATGAAGATAGATCCCTTGAGGGATGACAAAAGAAGTCTTGTATCTGATGGTTGTAAATCGCTAGGTTGTTAAATTTTACTTTTTTCAGTTTTTACTAATGAAGACTTAAGTAGTATTACTCATCTTAAACAATTGATAGATGAAAACAAAGTTGAACAAGAAAACACCATAAATTCTGAGCTTGTTAAAATAAAACTGAAAGTTTAAAGAATGATAAGCCCCACGACTAGTAGACATGTATCAGCAGATAGGAAATTAGTGTCCTTCCTAGCTTCAAGTTGTCCTAGTAACTAAAGGCCTATTAATTTTTCATCAATTGTGAATTTTTTTTTTCAAAAGTCTGATAAATGTTCTTTGTAAAGTCGTATAACTATGTCTAGAATTTTTATCAGATAGTCAACATGGTTTCACGAAGGAAAAATCTTGCCTTACAAATCTCTTTATATGCTTTGAAAATGTTACTCATATGTTGACGAGGGAAAAAGTGTGATCTGGTGTATCCAGATAATCAGAAGGCATTTGAGGAAGTGGTACATAGATGATTTATAAAGAGACTTATCGCTATAGGTGTGTGAGAGAAGTTAATTAATTGGTTAGAAGGTTGGCTTGATGGAAGAAAGCAGAAGGTTGTTATAAATGGAGTTCAGTCAAACTGGATTAATGTTGGAAGTGGTGTACTTCAGGGTTCAGTCAAACTGGATTAATGTCGGAAGTGGTGTACCTCAGGGTTCAGTCTTAGGAACATTTTTCTTTTTGATTTACATTAATGATATGGATGAAGGAATGCTCAATAAATTATTAAATTACTTAAAGTTGCTAATGATATCGAGATCTTGGGTGTTGTTGACGATGTTGAGGGTGCTGCTGCTTTGGAAAAAGGATTTAGATCATGCAATGATTCGAGGAAATGGCTTCCAGTGGCTCAGCGATACGTCTGCGGACGTATAACGCTAAAATTCGGGTTTCGATCATGTGACGGGCAGAGCACAGATAGTCAATTGTGTAGCTTTATGCTTAATTCAAAACAACAACAATTTGAGGAAATAATTGACAGATGGGGTTTAATTATAACAAACGCAATTTACTCCATCTAAGTTATCAATTTGAATTTAAAGTATAATTTTGATGGAAATAATCTTAACAGTGTCATAAAAGTAAAAGATCGTGATGTAACAGTTGATCAGCCTCTTAATCCATCCAAGCAGTGTGTTGTTCCTAGTAGTAGATCAAATAGGATTTTAGATTGTATCTACAAAAATATTAAAGAGGAGTCTAAAGAGATTATACTTTGTTTGTATAGGTCACTGATTAGACCACATTTGAAGTATTGTGTTCAGTCTTGGGCTCCATACAGACAATGAATTATTGGAAAGGGTTTGGAGGAGGGTTACTCAAATGGTACCTGGAATGGATGGGTTGTCATATGAGGAGATATTAAAACCCTTAAAATTGTTTTCTTTTGAAAAAGAGTTAGGGGGATCTGATTGAAGTGTTTAAAATTGTAAAAGGAATTGATAATGTTGGCGCATTAACATTTTTCATACCAAACAGCGAGAATTATAGAACAATGGGACACAAATATAGATGTAGGCAAGGTAGAAGCCGTCTTCAGATAAGACAATTTTGTTTTTTAAATAGGGTGGTTGGCCTGTGGAATGGTTGCCTTCCTATTTTGAGGCAGCAATAAATTTGAATAAGTTTAAAACAAGTTTGATAGATATATGAGTGATAAGGGTTGACTTTGAGTTTTTAATAGTTTTAATTTAGCTTAGAGAATGGGACAGCCGAAATGAACCAAATGATTTCTGGTTGTTATGTTAAGCTAGATTCTTTAACTTTAAACTATGATGGTTTCATTAAAAGTGAAACATTCGTTGTTGTAAGTAAATAATTTTTGTTCGTCAGTTGTAGGTAAACTTCTCATATTACAGCATTCTTGTTTTTGTTTTCCTTTTTTAAAAACAAGTTGACGAGTGGAGAACATTTATTCTTCCTGAATCGTAAAATACTATTAATTCCGACCTGGTTTGGTTCAGTGATTAGAGCTATTGACTCCAACCTGAGGGTCGTGGTTCAGATTCTTTCACCTAATATGCTTGATCTGTTAGCCGTATGGACGTTATAATGTTTTGGTAAGAGCTATTTTTTGTTGATATGATGCATAGCCTAAAAAATTGGCAATGAATGATTCTGCTCTATTAGCATTTCGCGAAATTTAACAAACAGTTAATTCTTGTTCTTGATGGCAAACGAAATTCTTGTTACTCAAATATTAAATCTAAGTTTTATTAGAAGTAAGAGAATTAATATATTCTAGCAATTTTTTTCTGTTATTTAAAAAACATGACACTTTTATTCAACATGTCAGTACAACATATGTTTTAATTCGCAATTTAAAAAATATCCCATATTTAAAATATTTGAAAAAATTGTGTTATTTTTATTTTATTTAATTTAAACTTGATTTTTGGTGAAACCAAAGTTTGTGAAGTTGAGGTAGTTAGTTTCAATGAAACGTGTACACTTAAGAAATTACAGCGATATGTCTACTTTTCACAACACTTGATAGACGTGAATGGGCAGACTAAATCACAAATAAAAAGAAGACAAGAAAGATAAACTGATGAACAAATAGAGAGAAAGACATTAAATAGACAAGTAAGTATTTGGAAAGGTAAAGATATACATTACGTGAAAAATTGCAGAAGAAATACAGAAAGAAATATTTTATAGCAATTTGAGAAAAATGGAGAGAAAGACAGGAAAATCCTGTGTTCATAAAAATGGTTTGATCAATGATGCGTTCGCAGTTGGAGCAGGCCACATAGTTTAAACTCAGTAGTAAAAGTGATACATAGATCAAGGAAAAGAGCCATTTAAAAGATGAACTTACATCAACGTCAATGCCTTCGAGCGGGAAGAACTGTTTCGGTGGATTATCTCGTGGCACAAAGCGGAAAAACTCCATATCATCCCTGTACCACTTGACTGAATAAAGACTCTCGCCTTCCAAGTTGTAGTGACAGCGTAGTGTCAGGTCCGAACCAGAGTGGATATCATCTGGGAAGTCCAGCGACATTATCTGAACTCCGGATATTGCTGTAGGGAAGAGAGGAATTCTTTAGTATCACAAATCAGTGGCTCGTTGTTACATGTTAGTTCGTCTGAAGCTAATTTTATAACAAGACCTATTTGTTTCCATTGAAAATATATTGAGTTAGGAAGTTTGCATTTAGGAATATATACCTAATACAGATTTTCTTGGGAAATATGAAGAGAAGCGGTATCTTTGTGAACATTTTTGAATTATTAAAATTTTAGTAATTAAATCTACGATACTACATTATTGAACTGAAAGAGTAGAATTTTTTTAGGAAATGTTCGTAAAGCTATAGATTGCATGAGATTTGGATTTTATATACATATATATGTATACAATCTACAATTACAGCTATGAACAAATATTAAATTATTCAAGAAAAATATCTTCTACAGCATTGTTCCTTTTCGGAAGCTGTCATGTGCAGACACTTGAAACATGCTATTGGATAAGACTGTATATATATGAAAAAAACAGTCATCGCTTTATCGAAAGTTTATTAAATGCAAACAAGGAAATGTTTTTTCCTAAGAAAGAAAATCACATACACTGAATGATTTTTTCCCTTTCATTTTCCACGCTTTCAGTTTAGCCACAAGTTTGTTCGGATTCTCGAATTTACTTCAAATTGAAATCTTAAAATTTGTTGACTATTTTTCTTCCACTATCAATTATTACAGTGCAAAAAAATATTCAGACTTGTTAATTATAAAATTTATTTGTTCCCAATATATAACAAGGCTTACTCCGTGTTTCATTCGACGGGTCTTTTTTATTTTTATTCTCAACTCAATTACCAGAGTAAATTCAATTATTTACACTCCAGAACTTACCTTTTTTAGGTTCCTGAGAAAAGGTATAGAATTTTTACAAACACATTTTTAATTTTACTTTAATTAATGACACTTATTACAATTTAAAGTTTTTATTATCACGTCCGAAGCGGACCGGGATGGCCAGGTGGGTTAAGGCGTGCGACTCGTAATCTTAGGGTCGCGGGTTCTCATCCCCGTCACACCATACAAATTTCCTTTTTTAATCGCGGGGGGGTTATAACGTGATGGTCAATCCTACTATTCGTTAGTAAAAGAGTATCCCAAGAGTTGGCGATGGGTGGTGATGAATAGCTGCCTTTCCTCTAATCTTACACTGTTAAATTAGGGATGGCTAGCGCAGATAGCCCTTGAGTAGCTTTGCGCGAAATTCAAAAACAAAATAATACAATCGTGTCTGAAACTACGTCACATCGTAAGAACTGTCAAAATTACACTTTGAATGTTAACTCTGACGTATTTAACAGAAGAAAATTTCTTCTTTAAGGAAGTTCCCATATTTTGAAAAAAAACTTGTTAAATTTCACACTGGCTACGCGAGAGCTATCTGTGTTAGCAGTCATTAATTTAGAAGTGATCAGCTATGAAGGCAACTTGTCTTCACTACCAAACCTTAACTCTTTGTCTACTATAATCGAAATAAATGTAGTGAGACTTTGACCGTCAAATTATAACAGGAGGAAAACATGCTGAGTGATGACATTCAAATCCCCGACTCTTGAGTCGAGCGCCCTTACTATCGGATGTTATGTAAAGATTAAAGTTCTCGGTGACTTAGCAGTAAAGAGCTTAGAGCCAAAATTCGGGCGGAAACAACATACATACATATATAGCAAACAATTTGGCTTTGTGCTGAAAACAAAAATAAATAAAGATAGAAAACGATTTGTTTGTTTTCATCGTAACCTCCGATTCGTATCATTATTATTATTAATTTCAATTCTAAAGTGTCTTATAGCACATTAGAAAATTATTCCTACTCTTACTTATGAGAGTTACTCTTTATGGAATCACTATTGGCAAATGATTATAGATCTTAAATGAATAACAAACAACCTGACAGTCGACTGTTGTATTTACTAATATTTATTTCTAAAATAAATCTTTCACTACGTTGATAAATAAACTAACACAAAACATATTTCACTAAGAACTTAATTAACTTACGAAATAACACTTAGCCTTTTACATAGGAATTTTTTTCCCCTTTACATGATGCCAAATTGGGATTATTTTTGTAGCTTGTTTGATTTATAGCGATAGTTATATACGCTAGTTATCCCTAATTTTTAACTGAAAGAGTGTTTGTGTGTGTGCTTTTTTAAGCTATATTCTTAACTGAAAAAATAGGAATAAAGCAGATAATAAACAGCCGACTTTTATAAAAGACGGAGCCAGGTGGTTAAATTGCCGAATTTCTAATCGGAAGGACGCGAGTTCGATTCCTCGTCACATCAAACATTCTCACCTTTTCAGATGTGGGGCGTTATAATATGTTGATTAGTCCATCTTTCTGTTGGTAAAAGAGTAGCCAAAAAGATTACGGTGGATAATGGTGACTAGCTGCCTTCCCTCTAGTCTTACACTGCGAAATTAGGGACAGTTAATGCAGATAGCCTTCCTGTAGTTTTACACGAAATATAAAAATAACCAAAACTAAGAAAAGAGTGAAATTTGAATGCACTTTTTACAACGTACCTCTGGCTTCATAGTTCAATTGAGATTTTTTTCAGGAACGGTACACTAAACATGGTTTCTTAGATTCACAACTAGCCACTTTGACCACCACGCTACGTTCAAAACGTTTTAGGTGAAAATTAGATGGTAGGTTATGTAATTTTACTTTCCGGATTTTTCAGTTTTTATTTCATCCTTAAAATTTTATCATCTAACAATGCATAACATTAATTATGTGCGTTAGACATATAGCATCATAAATGTACTAGCAACAATTAATTTGTGTCATAACGTTTAGTCCTGAAGTTTACATTACGTCATAAAACATATTGTTTCAATTTAATTAATTTCTGTACATAAGTAATTGATTAATGCATTTTTTGCTAGAAATCTTTCATTAATTTGTGATTAAACGAAATAATTAATTGATAGTTGTATTCAAAAAACGAGATTTAGAAAAAAATATTCTCACATTAAATGGAATGCTTGTATCCAAGTAATTAGGATGTGGTTTAAGAGATGGAGATGGTGTGGTGCTAAGCATGCTTTCTTTGTCTCTAGCGGCACGGCGATATCTGCATAATTATAACGCTAGAAACTAGCTTTCGATACTCACGGTAAGCAGAGCATAGAATGCCCATTATGTACTTTTATGCTTAACTTTAAACAATTTGTTTGTTTGTTTTGGAATTTCCCACAAAACTACTCGAGGGCTATCTGTGCTAGCCGTCCCTAATTTAACAGTGTAAGACTAGAGGGAAGGCAGCTAGTCATCACCACCCACCTCCAACTCTTGGGCTACTCTTTTATCAACAAATAGTGGGGTTGACCCTGACATTATAACGCCACCACGGCTGAAAAGGGAGAGTATGATTTGCATCCTCGACTCTCAGATTACGAGTCGAACGCCTTGCCCCATCAGGCCGTGCCGGGTACTTCCAATTGAAAATTATTTAAGGTGTTAAATGAATTCCAACATGGAATATAAACATTTTTATTGTGTATTAACCGACTGGGTTCACCTTTTTAGAAGGACATGACTTCTTTGTTTTAGAGTTAAGCTGACTCGGACTATTTAGTGGGATCAACACGGGATTTAAACTCTGGATTTTTAGCATTAGATTTTTGTACACATACTACAATTCTACCATGGAGAAAAAAGAATGGTGCGACCTGGTTTTTTAATAGCGCTCTAATCGTTATCTGTTGTTAACGGGTTCGAATTCCTATCAGAGAATATGCTTGCCCTTTCAGCCATGAGAACGTCATAATGTAATGGTCAGTCACACTATTCACTGACAAAAGAGCAGCCCAATAGCTAGTTGTAGATGGTATTGGCTAGCTGTCTTTTTTCTGGTCTCTAACTGCTAAATTATGGATAGCTATTTCACATGTGTAGCTTTGCGCGAAATTCAAACCAAACCAAACTTTATTTTCTGGAATGAACACAGTTTAATATCCTAATGAACTTTAATTATAAGAATATTATTGTTAAAGTTAAAGATTAACAGATTACTGTTCTTAATTCTTCTTCCAATACCATTTGATATAATGTATTAATAAAAATATGTTTATTGATGCTAAAAGAGTTGTTGTGTGACTAAATGGTTTGTGTCTTTAGATTACCTTATTTTATATGTGTTTATTACGTTAGAAAGTTATATGCTTTAGACCATATTCTTGGCTTGAAAACTGTTTTTATTTATTTTTATGCCCTTGGTGAAAAACGGCACCAAATTTGAGAGTAAACGAAGACGTAAATGATTTCTTAGAAATAATAACAGTTATTCGTGACGACGAATAACCCACTTGAAGTAAAAATGTATTCTCAATACGGCTGATATGGTATTAGAACATTATTTCATTGAACGTTTTAATACTCATATCAACCGTTTTGACAATATGTGATTATAGCGTGTTTGGTGAATTAATATGAAACCTGAATACATCCGTACATAGTATTCACTTTAGTTTGGTATGCAGCAAACAAACAAACAATCATAAATTCCAAGAAACAACAAACTACAAAACCTTACTCTGATATATTCCCGAATTTAGCGTAAAATAACCAACATTTAGAAAACCTTATAACAAAACACAACACTTCAGTAAACACCAAATTTATTCAAAAAACAGCTACAAAACTAAAGTTCATACTATGTAAAAAAAACACACTGACAAACACCACACCAACATTATTTATAAAACGCAATGTAACAACTGCCACGACTTCTATGTTGGCAAAACAAGCAGAAATATGGAGACTGGATTCAAAGAACAAAAAAGAAAAATTTCATACGTTTCTGAACACTGCAAATCAAATAAACACAATCTAACTATAGATAACGCCCAAATACTAAGTTGGTAAACAAATATAAACAAATGCAGAATCAAGGAAGTCTTACTTATACAACAACTAAAACAAAAATTAAACCAATATAAAGGAAAACCTTTATACCAAGAGTAATTAATACTCTTAACATTTAAGTGTAATGCCATCTACAGTCCGTACCCGTTTACACTCTCATTCCTAAGACAAGCGCCCGGTTACGGTCAGTTGCAAATTGTCTTTGTTAACCCGAAGATGACTTAAGAAAACCGAAACATCAAACAAGGCCAGTGGTCTTGAGAATACATGATTAGAGTTACATTTGTCAAAATACACTCGTGTTAGTCCCTCGTGAATTTTCAATAATGAGAAGAATGAATTAAAATAATATTTCAGCCACACTACATTTACCATATCCATTACCGAAGACACCTTGGGCTTTGTCCAGAGGTCTTAAGGCCGGCTGGTATACAACAAACACAGTAGTGGTTGGAACACTATTTATATAAACCATTTGGTACAGTAATAACTCTTCTGGTGTGTAGCCGGGAAAGAACTATTACAATTATATTTGTCATTAGACATTACTATTAGTGATATTACAAATGTTATTGTATCAAATGACTTATATAAATAGTATTCATGAACTCACATAGAGAAAGAAGAAAGTATGTCTTCCAAATAAATATTAAAACGTTTTTTAAACATTTCTACGCTGATAACCGATATTACAGAATAGACTCTCAGAAATAATTGGTTTGAATTTTGCACAAAGCTACACGAGGGCTATTTGCGCTATCCGTCCCTAATTCAACAGTGTAAGACAAGAGGGAAGGCAGTTAGTCATCACCATCCACCGCCAAATCTTGAGTTACTCTTCTACCAACGAATAGTCGGATTGACCGTCACATTAAAACGCTCCCATGACTGAAAGGACGAGCATGATGGTGCAACGGGGAATCGAACCAGCAATCCTCAGATTACTAGTCAAGCGCCCCACTTACTTGGCCACGGCGGGTAGAGAAGAAAGCATCTTCTTTATATGTTTTAAAATATGAAAGTGTTATCCAATCAAATCATTTGTTAACACGTGTTTCAATCATTCAATTCCAATTCCAATATAATTTTGATTCCATTTTTTATTTATTATCCAATTTAAATCTATTTTCTGATTGAAAACGGAGCGTATAAAGGCAGTTATCAGTGCGTTAATTAGAAACATTATACATTTTGTTATTCTTAAGTCCATTTAACTGGAATTCATAATTACCACTCGTTGGATTCACAGTTACCTTATACTTTGAATATTTAACATCAAGATGCTATTCCATAATACATTATGTTCTTTCTTGCCGTCAAAACAAATACGTTTGTGACTTGTGAAAAAAAAAAGACATAGCAGAAACATAATATTACTGTTAATCATTGATAAATGAAAATAAGCATTCATTACAATTGTTTTCGCGATGCCCCCAATGGCATATCTGTGTACTTCTATCGCTAGAAATCGGACTTCGATACTCGTGATGGGCAGGACACAGACAGCCCATTGTATAGCTTTATGCTTACTTGGATTTACAACGCTAAAATTATGGGGTTCAATCACCCTCGGTGGAAGCCCGGCTAGGTGGTTAAGGCATTCGATTCGTAATCTGAGAGTCGCGGGTTCAAATCTCGTCACACCAAACATGTTCGCCCTTTCAGTCGTGGGGGTGTTATAATGTACCGTCAATCCCACTATTCGTTGGTAAAGAGTTGTCGGTTGGCGGTGATGACTAGCTCCCTTCCCTTTAGTCTTACATTGCTATATTAGGGACGACTAACACAGATATTTCCATTGTGTAGCTTTGCGCAAATTCAAACCAAAATAAATCCTTCGGTAGACTCAGCAAGAAAACACACAAATACACACACTCGTGATTTTATAGTATATCTTTAAGTTGCTGAGTTGAGGTAAGGTATTATTAACACTGTTATTTAATCCACATATTTTGTTTGAATTGTTCTATATCCACAATCTATAACTGAAACCTTCTAGAGGAGAATATTGTATTCAGAACTCGAAACCGGTTATTCATCTTTTTGAAACCTGTTTCTCAAAAGTTTCTCTTTAAATACAAAAATAGAGGCGATAAAATTGTTATAATTTTATTTCAACATAAACTTACGCGTATTACGAAGCTCATTTCACTGAAGAAAAGTAATTACGTTGTCTTTTTTTAATTAGACAATCAACAGTTCTTAATAAAAATAATGGACACTAATAAATACTTTTAAATGTTTACGGACAGGGTATTTTACTGTAAACATTGTTAAAGATCACGTATAAATACAACCCAGATAACGATGTGTCAGTTTATTTTGTTTGTTTTTTTTGGAATTTCGCACAAAGCTACTCTAGGGCTATCTGTGCTAGCCGTCCCTAATTTAGCAGTGTAAGACTAGAGGGAAGGCAGCTAGTCATCACCACCTGCCGCCAACTCTTGGGCTACTCTTTTACCAACGAATAGTGGGATTGACTGTCACATTATAACGCCCTTACGGCTGAACGGGCGAGCATGTTTGGCGCGACCCTCAGATTACGAAGCGCACGCCTTAACGCGCTAGGTCATGCTGTGCCCTAGTATATTTTGTACAGTTAGAGTAAAATAAGTTATAGTGGTAAATATTAAGTTACCTGAAACAGGTATCTCTGCTTGTCTAGATATGCACTAATACCTGTTTTATAGACCACAATTTTTTCGGTAATTCATATTTATTTACCGGTTCAATTATTTAGACTTCTAATCTATGTTACCTAAATTAACTGAAATACAATAGCTAATCGTACTGCAGAACCCCCTGTTCAGTTGGTTGGTATGAATGATATGGGAAGAAATATGTATATATTTATACACTATCACAATATAATGTTCATTGAATAATACATTTGTCAAGTTCGTATGTGATATTTATATCTATGTTTAACACTTAATATTTTGAATTTTAAATTAATATTAAATTATACGTTCATTAGTTGTGTTCTAAAATATGAAAAAAAATAGAAAGATTTAATGATGATAATATAAATAACACAACAGTGTCGATTCAACACTTATAACCAAATATACATTTCTTGTGGAATCAACATTTTCCTGGAAGATAAGTTATCAACATATTTAAGACATATCATCAAATTTCTACATAAGTACATATTTTACAAGTATTATTTACTTGGAGAAAATAAAAGACAAACTATGGCGGCGTCATAAGATTTTCTTATCTAACATTCTTAGGCATAATAACCATCTTGTTATGTATTATAAATAATAAAAATGAGAAAAGACGAACAGAATACCCAGTACGAAGTGCAAATTTCAGTACGAAAAACTTGGTAATCACACTTGAATTTGCATCATAGAACATAAATCACGATGCAGAAGTTCACTTTAATATAATTTTATTCCTTACATATTATACATTTACTAAGTTCTGAGAAATGCTCACCAAATGAAAAATTGATGACTGTTGCTACATAACAATCTTCACGCTCGTTATACGAAAACACGTAAAATCGTTTTATATAACAAGCCTTCGTTTATATCTCATCGAACCTTAAACTAAAGTAAGGTTATTCTCTGTA
Source organism: Carcinoscorpius rotundicauda (assembly GCA_011833715.1). Lineage (NCBI taxonomy): Eukaryota > Metazoa > Arthropoda > Merostomata > Xiphosura > Limulidae > Carcinoscorpius > Carcinoscorpius rotundicauda. The sequence goes on along the minus strand of CM022404.1, from coordinate 32,756,998 downwards.
CACAATTTAGTTCATCGTCAAAATGGTAAAGATCAAAGTGTAAGAACAAAAGGTACTTGAGAGTATATTAATGTGACGTAAAAAGCAGACTAAGTTAACCGTTTTATTAAGACGTGAGGTTTTTAAGAGTATATTAATGTGACGTAAAAAGCAGACTAAGTTAACCATTTTATTAAAGTGTGAGGTCTTTAAGTGCATATTAATGTGACGTAAAAAGCAGACTAAGTTAACCATTTTATTAAAGTGTGAGGTCTTTAAGTGCATATTAATGTGACGTAAAAAGCAGACTAAGTTAACCATTTTATTAAGGCGTGAGGTTTTTAAGAGTATATTAATTTGAAGTAAATTAAACATTTTATTATGGTGTTAACTATTTCGTGTTACATTAGCTGGTTATCGTTTCATGGATTAAAAAATAATGACGAAGCAGATTTTTTATTTGTTTTGTTATTTTTGAAATGGTTTGTTTGTTTGTCTCGGAGCAAACCCACATTGGTCTATTTGCTGTTCCCGCCACAAGGAATCGATACGTACGTTTTAGCTTTGTTAGTCTGTAAACCATCATCCCAGCAGGGGACATTCAAAACAGGATATGCATATATATATGGTTAGAGATATATAGCACTAGAAATATATATCTGATTGGAGATACATAGAACTGCCAAAGAGAAATATTAATACTTATGAAGAAGTGAATTGTAGGCTTTTATTTCAATTATAATTCTAAGTAACTTTGTTACAGAATTGACAGTTCGAAAGCAAAATAAAACAAAATAATATGAAACGAAAAAACGTAACAGTTTTAATGGTGAGGTTAAAACAAACTCTCTAATAGAACCGCGTCACTCGTTTTAAATATATCTTGAGTATTATTTCAAACATCCATACGTTTAATCTATCGTACCAAGTTTAATACAGTTGAATATAAGAACGAAGTCATTTTCTTGTTCCAAATCTCAATTATGAGAGACATGGGTAACTTATTATCAAAATCCGCTTCTCGTTCTGAGTTTAATACGATTTATTTATACTGTTCCCTTTCTAATTTGATTATGTCCATTTTTCTTTCTTTAACTATTTTGTTGATTTTTCTTGATGTTTATGGTTTCAAATTCTGGAACTTAAGGAAACAATTCAAATTATTTCAAGTACTTTTAATGTTAAACTAAGTAAGACTTTACGGCTAGTCACTTAGTAAATTACATCTTGGTCTCGACTATTTGTTTACTTTATAGAGAAATGGGAACTTTGAGTTTCTTTGTTATATTTAATTTTTTGTACGACGGCTGGAACAGTCATTTCTTGAGAATTACCAAACTGTATTTTTTTCGACCAGACAAGACATACGTAACCGTATCGGACAAGCTGTTGTCCCATTGTTTTCGTGAGTTACTGAAAGACGTGTCAGTACAAATTCTTTCACCATCCATGAAGGAAGAAAATTAGAATACTGATACAATAGATGCAGAATTTCCGCACACTGACTTCCTTAGTAGACTGGAGTAATAGAGACAGACGAGAAAAAAACATATTCGGCGAAGAGAATAAAATATTTGGTAATGTTATCAAAAGTCCACACGTATATAGAAAAATTCTTATCAGTTTGGATAGTACTGATCGATATATATGAGCGCGTGTGCGCGTGGCTCTCTCTGCACCTGTCATGGTAGAAAGGAACGATTTACAAATAAGGAAGAAAATAGGATTATCCTCAGAAACTGCTATTCCCTGCCTTATCAGTGGTAGAATGAAATGTGTTCACTTTTATGGTTCACAAATTCCACATAAGAATAAGACGATTACATGTGAAAACAGTTTTGGAAAACCTTGGAACAGTGATGCTGGCATTCTAAATAAAATTCCTGTCTGCATACTACAAGTATAGTTTATAAATATAAATGAAGAACAATAATCAGTATTAGATCACTAATGAACGTTAGTGATACGTGTAGATAATTATTACCAGTGAGCTTTGGTGTTACACGAAAGTAACTAATATTGTTTAATATGCTTCTATGTAAAATATTTTCTCAACCCAAACGAGCCGTTTTTGCATATAAAATTAATATGCTTCTATTTCTCATTTCACAAACATATTACTTCTTCCATTCACTACTTGGCTGCTTAAATGCTGTAAAATTTATGAATATTCATCTCATGGAAATAAAGCATATAAGCTTCTATCAATGTATTCTGCAATATTTCCAGTTTAAATACTATTAGTAACGCGATTGTAGGCTTACATTAAATTAGCATTTGAAAGTGAGGACAGACAACTCGAATGTGAGATAAGCGAAACATGTAAGCGAATAATGACGATAAAACTTAGTATTTGCTATTAAATATTGAACAGAATTTGCAGAAAATGAACGTAGAAACACTTATTTTCAGATAAGCTTTGCATAAAGGACTAGGACTACGTGCCTAAAAACTCTTTTAAAACGTTAGCACAACGAATTTGAATAAAGATTGAAATTCAGTAACTTCTATGCAAATACTGAGTACCTTCATAAAGTTTGTAACAACTGGATGGGCCCGGCATGGTCAAGCGCGTTAAGGCGTGCGACTCATAATCCGAGGGTCGCGAGTTCGCATTCCCGTCGCGCCAAACATGCTCGCCCTTTCAGCCGTGGGGGCGTTATAATGTGATGGACAATTCCACTATTCTTTGATAAAAGAGTAGCCCAAGAGTTGGCGATGGGTGGTGATGACTAACTGCCTTCCCTCTGGTCTTACACTGCTAAATTAGGGACGGCTAGCACAGATAGCCCTCGAGTAGCTTTGTGCGAAATTCCAGAACAAACAAACAAACAACTGGATATCATCTACTGTCATGATTAATAGTCCAAACGAACAATGAACTTCAATCACGAGCAGAAACTGTCTCTAACTTTCCAACAAAATACAGCTTCCCTTAAGATGACGGCAGGTTACCAGCCAAAACCAACAAATAGTTACTCTTATACGGTCTTATAGGCTACCAACTTGAAGAAAAAAAAATTGTTGTTTATTCTGTTGATCAAAAGATTGTCTATATTCTTACGCAATAAATATTTTAGAAACCTCTTTGATTCGGCTTTCATTATTTATAGTGAAAGTATAGAAAATATAATGGCAAGTGTGTCAGAAGTTGTAAAGCTTTGGCACTCAGAAATAAGATTTTTTATTGTATTTTTCTTTTTTTTGTAAAACGTCATTGTCAGTGCTAGGAAATTCACAGGTTTTATTTCGTGACTTTATATGCAGTAAACATTTGTTTCTGTTTTACATAACGTGACAAGTTGTAGCAGTCTAGGCAACAAGTATTAAATAAAATACTATCGGGGATAACGTAAAAATAATCAACGTATGAAGACAATATTTAATGAGATAATCGTGGGAAAGCATGTAAGCGGAAAACACATAGGTGGACAACGAAAGGAAAATATACCTAACAAACCATCAAACAGGGTACTATGTAGCCAGTTAATATGTAGGGAAAATGTATAGATAGAAAAAAAACATTTGGGAAACTATATATACTTACAAGATATACTTAAATTCTAACTAAAGTCAATATAGGAAATATATCTAGGCAAATATCAAGTAGTAAATTGTCTATAATCAGACAGCTAGCCTGATAGTACTCATAGGTGGTAAATTTTAGCCATACAGTACTTCAGCAACACGCCAAGCCAGACAGTATGAGAAGTAAGTTTTTAGTCTGACAGAACACAGGAATGATTTATAACCAGATAGCACTTGGAAATAGTACCAAGACAATTCATGAAGGTCAAAATTACCTAGCCACAAACACTTGTGTAAGGAATTTAACCACGTAGTACACAGAGAAGACATCTAAGAAGATGAGAAATTAGAAAATTATTAGTCAGTTAACATGTGAGGAAAAGTCCAAACAAATAATCGGTAAAACGTATATTGATAGAAAGCATATTATTTATTCTCTAACCAGAGTGCGAATTAGAGATTTAAGAGCTAAATAGAAAAGGATTTAAGAGACAAATAGAAAAGAGTGAGATATCTAAGGAGACGGAGGTACATAAAAGTTTTTAATAAGGGCAAGATATTCATCAATTAGCGGAAAGTAAACAGGAGATTTATCTGGAAATATCGGGCATAGGGAAGATATTCAAGTAGAACAGTTTTTTTTTTTTAAAAAAAGGGCAAAATAGGGGCGTTAGAGCAAATTCAAACTTTTATTAACTTAGACCAGAGTTGTGCATCTTAAGGACTCTATTTCGTCACTTACTTTAAGTAAATCTATAAGTTAGATGTAAGATTTGTTTTTTTTCCTAACATACAATTTTTGGATGTTAAAATGAGTTTTTTCATGCAAAAAAACAACAAAAATTCTCTTTACAAATGTAAAATCCAACATAAGTATGATAAATGTTTTATCTGTTAACTGTCAGTCAGAAAATATGAGTTAATATTTTTTGAAATGCATATAAAGACTGAGTTTAATGGGTCATGCATATATGTCATATACTTCTTTTCTTCATAGTGATACGTTATATTTTTGCACGTATCTTTATTTAAATATCCATTAATTTGTGACACGGCGTGGTCCCTCAGGTGTTTAGGGAACCCGACTCGTAATCAGTCACACTAAACATGCTCGTCTTTTGAGACCTGGGGTAGGTGTTATAAAATTGACGGTCAATCCCGCTATTCTTTTATAAAATAGTCGTGCATGAGTTGACAAAAGGTGGTGATGACTAGCTGCCTTCCCTCTGGTGTAACGCTGCTAAATTTGGGACGGCTGTTGCAGTGTTTTTGTATAACTTTATGCAAAATTCAAAACAAACAAAATATTCATTTCTTACTCAAAAATACTTTCAGTTAAAAACTTCTGCTTATACAGATTGATTTTTGTATTAAATTTCTAGGTGTCGCAAAATAAATTTTTTTCAGACATGATATTTTAAAACACAATAAAAAACTGGTAAAGAAGTATCCAACATTTTCAATCATATTTTTTTATTGTTATATTTTGTCTTCTTTTAACCTGTCTCTTTTTCTAATGTAGACATCGTTGTCCAAATATTTTATTCATTAGAAAAAGTAACTACTACACCTGATTTTATTATTTTTATTTAGTGAATGTTCTTTCTTATTTGCCCCTTTCTTTTGATTTAAAATGACCAAACGTAATTCACATTATTACTTTACATTAACTCGTTTAAACCTACTTTGCATGTTAAACGATTCATTGCACAATCCTGTGGATGAAGACAAAATAATATAACCAGCGAATTTTGCAATAAGAATAAATCTGAGGAAATTATCCATGTAATTCGTCAAATGTGCTTTTTTACGTTCTGGAATACAATTTAATTGACATTTATCATTTGCTATTTAATTCGTTTTTGTGGTAAAATATTGAATAACCATTAGAAATACTCCAAATTAAATAATTCACAACTATCATTAAAACATAAAAATTCTGGTTAATTGTTAATGTTTTCATTGTGTTTTATTTTATAAAAAAATTAACTTAAATGTGTAAAATAATCTAATTAAAAGCTTTGGGACTTCAATGGTTAAATAATTTCATTATTTCATCCTGGAGTAAATTTATCGATTTCACATATAAAATAGCCAAAACATCAATCACAGACTTATATTTTCAAAACGTTATTTATTTTACAAAATAGATAAACAAAAATATATCATATTGTAAAAGAAAAATAGAATATCCAATCCTCGTTAGCAATTGTTTTAGGAATATAAATAAATAATTAACTGGTATTTTATTTTCAAAACTTAGGATAAAGTACAAAAAAATTAAAGTCTGGAAAGACAAGTAAGTCGGTTAATGAGCTGTAAGCATTTTTATAAGTTTGCGTATCTTTCTTGATTTCATATAAGAAACACAAATATCCGGAGCGTTAAAATTAGGCGGTCAATCCTACTACATGTTGGTAAAAGAGTAGTCCAAGAGTTGGTGATGAGTGGTGATAACTACCTGCTTTTCTTTTAGTTTTACACCGCTAAAGGAGGGTCGGACAGCGCAGACAGCACTCGTATAGATGTGCGCAAAATTCAAGATTCAACAAATAAAACGGATATGTCTTTTTGTTTACACTACTCAGGATTTGACTTTCAATGCAAAAAGAATATTATTATTATTAGAAGGATTGCACGTCATAGTCAAATATAATTTTGTAAATGTGTTTATGTCTCATGTTGTTATGTTTTTCCTATATATCTCTTTATATACAGGTTATGAGATTATACGATAAAAGGATATGCAATGTTACACTGTTTTGTAATAACTGTATTTCATTTTACCTAATGATCAAAATTTTTTCTTAAGCATCAGTATACTTTTAACATGTATAAATATATTAGAATATGTACAAGATGCAAATACATTGTGTGTACGTGAAGTCTCAATATAAAGTATTTTAATCTGCTGGTGCCATAGATAGTCGATATATATATAGTAAAAAAAAAATGCCCAATAAAGCGCGACCTACTAACTATACATAAAACTATTCAGTTGTATCAGAAACTATATCCAGGGGCTTTTAGAAATGTTTAGACGAATTGAAACTGCTGTTTACATGTGTGAAGATTTCACTTAACATGGTTGCAAATGGCCCGGCATGGCCAAGCGCGTGAGGCGTGCGACTCGTAATTCCAGGGTCTCTGGTTCGCGCTCGCGTCATGCCAAACATGCTCGCCCTCCCAGCCGTGGGGGCGTTATAATGTAAGGGTCAATAGCACTTTTCATTGGTAAAAGAGTAGCCCAAGAGTTGGCGGTGGGTGGTGATGACTAGCTGCCTTCCCTCTAGTCTTACACTGCTAAATTAGGGACGGCTAGCACAGATACCCCACGAGTAGCTTTGTGCGAAATTCCAAAACAAACAAACATGGTTGCAAACATGTGTGGGAAACTTGGTCTCCAGCAGTACCAAGAATGTTTGGTACCATAGTCCTTGGTGTGGTGCTGTCTTAACAGAAATCTTGTAGATTAGTAATTTCAAACTAATGATCAAATATAAGGGGCTGTAAGCAGGCAAATGTTCATTTCAATTGTGTGTTGTCACATTCGTATGGTATGATAATGGAAGGGAGAATATGTTGAAGAGCTTCGTTATGTGCATTGCGAATGTGAAATACTTACACAACTAAATACTCACCAATATTAACAGTCTTTAACGAACATCTTTCAAGGGACATTATACAGTTTGTTTGTTTGTTTTTGAATTTCGCACAAAGCTACTCGAGGGCTATCTGTGCTAGCCGTCCCTAATTTAGCAGTGTAAGACTAGAGGGTAGGCAGCTAGTCATCGGCACCCACCGCCAATTCTTGGGCTACTCTTTTATCAACGAATAGTGGGGTTGACCGTCACATCATAACGCCCTCATGGCTGAAAGAGTGGGCATGTTTGGCGCGACGGGAATGCGAACCCGCGACCCTCAGATTACGAGTCGCACGCCTTAACACGCTTGGTTATGCCAGGCCTTAGTGGTACAGTAATACAGACAAAACGTCTACAACGCGTGTTTTAGCTTGGATGAAAACAACCCTCACAGAATAACTGCAGTGGTTTTTATCTGAGGGCGGGGCTAAACAGACCATTAGAACTCATCCATACGAACATGTGCCGAGGCTCTTCGTAAAGCAGTGTAAAAACTATGCGTATGTTTTAAGACTTTTTTCTCTGTGTTTCATTTCGTACTAATGCTTAAAAAGAATAGATTATCGACATGCTCTATTCTTTGTCTGTTATGAAGTTCTCAACCAAAGCATAAGCTGTTTATATTATTAGAATTATCGTAAAATACATTATATATGTAAAAACGGCTGGTGTGGATAGAAAAATCACTATGTAGAGAAGCGAACAACGTTTCAACCTTCTTTGGTCATCGTCAGTTTCAAAAACAAAGAAAGGGTTATTGACCAATAGCTGATCACATGTTTGAAGGCGGTTGTGTAATTGAGTGTAGGAATGTAGAGGGCGTGCTTAGATATTGGATATATTTATTAATATAGGTAATAAAGGTGTTCTTTTGTATTGGTTTAGTTTGGGCTTGAGTTATTGTATAAGTAAGGCTTCTTTTTTTCTTTCTTTGTAGATTTGACGATGACCGAAGAAGGCCGAAACGTTGTTCGCTCCTTTACATAGTGCTTTCTCTATTCATACCATCCGTTTTTTACATATATAACTTCTCTACAAGTAGGTTTTCTCGTCATCACGGATTATCGTAAAATAAAATTTTTACTTTGACTTTTTTCATTTGTTTTCATCTTAATGCTTATTTATAAAGGTAAGTTTCAACATTAATGTTGCATCACGGTTTGTCAGATTATTTTTGTCTTGTATGGAGCAAGTTCCTGATCGTATCATTTATCACAATATAACTGTTTAAAACAGGAACTTTCTAGACTTGTAATTATATGAGGAATTTGTGATTTAAACTCATGTAATACTTTCATATTATTTCCCATTTAATGACGTAGATATTTATTATTGTTACGTAGTATGTATTTTTTTCTACAGGGCCCAGCATGACCAGGTACTTAGGGCGGTCGATTCGCAGGTTCGAATCCTTCTTACACCAAACATATTTACTCTTTCAGCAATGGGGATGTTATAACATGACAGTCAATCGCACTATTCGTTGGTGGTAATGGCTAGCTACCTTCCCTCTTGTCTTACACTGCTAAATTAGGGACGGCTCGCGCAGATATCTCCCTTGTGTATTTTGCGTGAAATTCAAAACAAATAAATTATTTCTAAAGAAGACAACACTCATTTAGCATTAAGGTTTTCGAGGATGACCTAATGGATAACGCATCTATAGTATGAATTCGAAGATTTATGGTTTATATCCTTTTGCTGCTAAAAAAAAGAAACAAAACTTGCTTTGCATTTTGAAACCGTTAATGCGTCATAAGAATAGTGGTCAAATATCACTGTTTGTTTAGACAAAAGTACAGTGGACAAAGAGCAGGTGGTAGAGTAGAAGCTGTTATCCAGCTTCCCCTACTGTCAGTTCAAAGTTCAATATGCTTCTATATAGTTAGGTATTTATATAGCTATGTGTACAAGCTCTTAAAACAAAAATGAATGAATAGATATGTACAAAAGCTCCTCGATTTAATGTGAAAAATGTTTTTTTTCTATCATTTTTTTTCTACTTTGTTTGTGCATTGTCCATGAGACGGATACTGTTTTATTTGTGTGAGTTTTGTGTATATACGAATCCATAATTCATGAAGTAATTACATTAAATTGACGAAACCTGATATAGAAAGAAAGACATATTAAAGGCTATAACTTTTTATTCTATAGGATTGTTCTGCCTTATATTTCAGTATCCATACGTCAGAATTTTCGTTATTTGCTATGAGGCACTGCTATTGTCTGGTTAGTGTGAAGCTAAATAATGAGCTATATTTGCACTATGTCACTGCAGGTAATCAAACATGGAATTTTAGTAATGTAAGTCTGGAAAATTATTGAATACCCACCAGAAAACATGAGTTTTATTTAAAATCGGTAAAAGTTTTTTTTGTTTAGTGTTACATTCGTACAGAACTGAAACATTCAGCAACAAAAAATTCTTACCTGCAGATAATATTTGTACACTTTAATATATTCGTACTGTTAGTTATTATGAAATTTAACAATAATGTAAAGCATGGTTCACTCTACTGAAGCCATAAATGAAATAAAGAGTACACATTTATTATAATACTTAGAGGTAGCTAACAGTAAGGCCTTGTAATTAGGGTATTTGATTCGCAAACTGAGATCTGCGATTTTGGATCCCTGTAGCTTTCCCTATATGGCTGCTGTATTGTACAGTTACGAGGGTTTAAGAATACTTGACATACAAAATTAGTGGCCGACCCCCAAATTAGTTCAGATTAAAGGTATTACAGAGAAGAAGAAGGAATCTACCAATGATATCATGCAAATTACTTTTATAAAAAAATAGGGTGTTTCTTGTGAGAAATTAGAACAAATTAATATAACAAACATAAAACCATCAATAAAATTTACAGTTAACTCTTGAAAAGAGCTGAAGATATAAAAGTGTCTAAACGAGGTGTAAGTAAGAAATCTAAATTTCAATGTCATCATATCCATGACTCTGGTTTTGCATTTGTATATTTGACATATATGTTCATTGTATCTTTGTTTTTTGAATTTCGCGCAAAGCTACACGAAGGCTATCTGCGCTAGCCGTCCCTAATTTAGTAGCGTAATACTAGAGGGAAAGCAGCTACTCATCGCCACCCACCGCCAACTCTTGAGCTACTCTTTTAACGACGAATAATGAGATTGATCGCACATTACAACGCCTCCACGGCTGAAAGGGCGAGCATGTGTGATGCGACTGGGATCACAACCCTCAGATTACGAGTCGGACGCTTTAACCCACATGGCCATGCCGGGCCTTTGTTCATTGTAAAGAACAAAGCATAGTGAAGAATAAAGTTAAAACGTCTCGTTTTTAAGGCCACAAAATGTTGTTATTTAGCAAAGTTCTGAATGAACCATGCAGTTTTTAGCAATTATTTCGTTTATTTACTTTCAAATCGTTCTAATGAGATAAAGTAGTCCGGTTAATTAGTCATTATTAGTAAAATAGCAAAACCTGTTTAATATACTCAAATGGAAAACTACGGTGTACACAACAGATAATTCAAAACGTGTCTTTTTCCAAAGAAATGAACAAGCAAAAAGGTGAATAGCTTGAAATGCACGTTTCTTCTAAAGGAGGAAATAAGCTATGTTATAACTAATAACAGACATTGTTACTAAAGGAGATAATAAACTACAAAATAACTAAGAATAGACATTATTTCTGAAGGAGATAATAAACTACAAAATAACTAAGAATAGATATTACTACTAAAGAATAGAATGAGCTACAAAATAACTAAGAATAGATATTACTACTAAAGAATAGAATGAGCTACAAAATAACTAAGAATAGATATTACTACTAGAGAAGTGAAAGAATAAGCAAAGGTATCTGAATACAGCAAAAATATTTCTTTTCGAATATTCGTGTACAACTGCTGATAGACTATTGAGAAGGTGGCTAGTGAGAAACACCTACCTCTATCTTATTTGACAGAAAAATGAAAAAAAAATGTAGGAAATTATACTGTGGTGCAGAGCAAACTCAAATCCACACTCCGAAATGTCAATTATTGGGTCGCGGAGTAAGAAACATATCAAGTTAAAGGTTATGATCTAACTAAATTAATAACATGTGAAGTAACAGTAATCTAGATATTTGATCTATTTACCATAATAACATACATATTTGTTCATTTTACAAATTATTTCCGAATGAAATTTTCAAAACAAGGAAGTATTTATATAATATTATAAATTCTGGGAAAAACACTGGAAAAGAAAAAGAATTTAAGTCATTGAAACCTCGACGTTTAGATTTTTTCTAGATAAGTGCATTGTAAATAAGTTCGCATGAACCTAATATATATCGATACAGTAATGCCCAAGGTTAAATCTCCTTCGGTGCTAGTATGAAATTATTACATAATTCATGCAGGTTTATTGCAGTTGTCAATTTAATGTTATCACCACTGGTATTTTCATCCTGCATCCTGCATGATATGCTTGTAACATACATTTTTTTTTGCTTACGATATGTGTCACTTTTCCCATTTGCATTTCTTGTTTACGATATATATCATTACTTCCTGCTTACGATTTATATATTTCTCCTGTCATTTGTATGTCTTGCTTACGACGTGTGTTATTCCTGTCACCTGTGCATCCTACTTATGATCTATGTTATTCTTGCCTACAAGTGTATCTCCTAGTTATCATCTGTGTTATTACTGTCACCTGTATTTTTATTTGATTGCCTATGTTATTTCGTTACCGCAATACGCCATCAGCGAGGTAAAAGATCTAACAAAACCAATAACCTTCTAAATAGAGTTCTCTTTTTAAAATAAAAACGATTTACCAACTAGTCACCAATGAAGAGGTTTTATTCACAACCATACAAAAAAAACAAAACAACGAAAGTGAAAAGAAGGAATGGAATGTAAACTTTTCTATCTCCTTAGTTTTTCAGAAGAACTGCAACCCTCTTGTAAACACAATCTCATTGTATTTAAAACTTCAACCTAGTAGCTAATTGGTACTATTAAATATATGACGGTCAATCCCACTATTCGTTGGTGAAAGAGTAACCCAAGAGTTGGCGGTGGGTGATGATGACTAGCTGCCTTCCCTCTAGTCTTTCACTGCTAAATTAGGGACGACTAGGGAAGATGACCCTCGCGTAGCTTTGCGCGAAATTCAAAACAAACCAGACCAAAATATAAATGGTAATTAGCTGTTGGTACCCGTTTAATACTAACTAAACCTCACTCATAAGTATGAGTATATTCCAAGATGTCTGCTTAATACACACCAGATGAATATTTTATTTTTGATATTAAAAGAGTTGCGAGAGAAATGCCAGTGCTGAAAATTTGTTTTGATTTACGCCGGTGAGTTGTTAAGATTTAACATTGCTCTCTTACATCAGTTCGTTTCGATTACTCACATTGAAACTGTTATTATGGAAATATTTCTTTATGCGGACAAATATACTCTCATAAAAATAGTTGAATTCCTTTGTGGTGTAGTAATTTTTTATTTATTTTATTTTTACTTTAGAGACAATACGCTAATTTCATAAACATACAACATTTATGTTGCAAACTGATTCTTCTAGTATAAGACTAAAAAATTAAGTTTATATATCTACAATGAGGATTTATTGCGGCTATATATATATCATTCTTGTTTGACAGCATTGATTTCTCAATGGATCAAGTGCCTTTAGTGTAAAAAATCAATACAAAACAACCGTTATCGCACCCCTGTTCGTTGATAAAAAAAGTGGCGAATGCTTTGACTGCGAATCCGTATATTTTACACTAACAACTACAAACGTTGTCGTTCAGCGTCTCCAAAACGATCTTGCCTTAGGTTACAAACCTTACAGAACCTTCACGAAGATAAATGGTGGTTGGAACTTCATCATTGTGAAGTGGAATCGTGGATTTTATGGGTTTAGTTTTTAAGTTAATAATTAAAATGATCAAGGACAACAGAAATACAATGTGCAAAATGAAATATATCGTGTGCAATATATTCTAATAAAACACCTACGTGCTTATATATGAATATATATATATGAGTACTTTTAGCTGGTATGATTTGACAGTGAAGAATAACAGTGCACTTTGTAATTATATTTGCAGCAGGTTGAGCGTATGGTCAGGAAGCTTATAACCAGTTAAAAGAATCACGTGTTATAATAGCGTTTTAATTGCAGCTAGAACATACATTGTAAGTTTGACGACCACGAAAACATGTTATGAGTAATTTGATTTATATAGGAGGTTTGTACAAGTAAAAAAACAACAACAAATAAACACTTTTCAAAAAGAAAATAAATGTAAGAATGGTTAAAGTCCATCTTTTAAACAGTGCAAACAAGACAGTAGGGATAGCTTTATCCTTCCATAATAGCACAGACAATGATTAACGTATAGTAATATATGCATAAAGCTGTTGAGCCACAACTGAGTTCAATTTATTCTATTTTTGTCTGTTAACATTATACTACAAGCTGAGATTAACATATAGTTATATATATAACATAAAACTATTCATTCACAACTGAGTTCAATTTATTATATTTTTGTCTATTTCCAGTTAACATTGTACTACAGACTGTTGTTGTTTTTAAACAATGTTTCGAAAGACATAAAAACGTTGTATTTATAGCCAAATTCGAGATACAATAAGTTTCCAACTGTAATACTTGTTTAACTTATTATTGTTTAGTAAGTCTTGTTTCACACTACACTTAAGCTATATAAAGGAAGATCAAATGTATGTTAGAAAGCTAGCTTTCAGGGGTAGTGCTAACATTGTTTACACTAATAGAACGATTTTTTAAACATTGCGACCAGTTATTAATAACACTTCCTTTGAAATTGGTTACAAAAACAGCAGAAAGAATAACAAGAATTTCAAACATTTTACAGTAATATTTACAGATATTCACAGAATTTGTGACTGTTATAAAATGAAATGTTGTGTAGTATTGTAAAGTTACCTGTTAAGTAGATATTTAAAACACCATTTTAATAAACAATTCCAATCAGTGCTGCAGCCTGTCTGATATATTTTACTCACCAGGCTAAAATTAACTGCGTTTTTTGTTTTTGTATTTACTTTTAGTTTAATGAAACTGATTGCTATAGAAGTAATAAAACTAAATTCCCCTTTAGGTATTTATGAAAAACAATTTAAGCATTCTAGCGTTACTTGTAATTCATTTTTTCGGAGTCGTTTAAACTTACCTCAAGTATAGTATTGATTAGTTGACATTCTGTTTTTGATATTTACTGAACGTTATAAGGATGGACAAGTTGTTAGAATATCACACATCTTATAATCAATTACGTACTTACAGGTATTCCAATTATTTAAAACCAGTCTTTAAATTATTGTAAACAAACAACAACTCCTTTGCAAATATGCTTATTATTTGTGGAAAAACAACTTGGTTTGTTTTGTTTTGATTTCTCCCAATGCTACACGAAAACTATCTTCACTAGCCGTCCATAATTTAACAGTGTAAGACCACTAACTCTTGGGCTACTCTTTAACCAAATAATAGTGGGATTGCCCGTCACATTATAATTCCGCTACGACTGTAAAGGCGAACGTATTTGGTATAACGGGGATTCGAACCCGCAACTTTCAAATTACGAGTCGAGTACCTTAACCACCTAGCCATGTCGGGCTGAAACACGTCTTGAGTCGACTCAAAATTCATGAATATTTTCCTAAAATATGTTGAAATAGGTAAATAAGTAAACTGAGAAACAAACTATTTCATGTTTTCTGTATTTCTTATTTTACATTTTGTTTTCAGTATTTTATTTAATTTCCGTAAGAAAAAAAGAAAAGATTAAACTGGTTTATCATTTACATTATAGATTAAACTGGTTTATCAGTTACATTGTTGTTCAGCCACTCATTCCTGAGTTTTACGAACAACATTGTTTATTTCTCGACTAATTTTCATTCCAAGATATATAGTTTAACCCTTTCCTTGTTTTTGATGTTAAATAGTAATAACAATGAAACACATGTGTTATCGGAATTAAATTACATGAAGTAAACCAATTATAGTCAAAATAACGAACAATCTATCACTAATTTGTTCACTTATAGCACGAGAGGTAGTGTTAGTTAGCTATACGTATTTGACTAAAAACAAATTTATTTATTTCTCCCAAACCTTGGAAGCACTCAAACGGAAGAGAATTATGAAACAAATGTTGACATATTCCATTTTAACGACTCAGAAAAAGAGACTCATCTAGACTGGTACCATTCTTCTGTGTCACCTGTCTGTATAATATATGAATTTACGATATAGTTAAGGTTCATGGAAACGTATCGATAAGTAATTGTCGATTATGTACAGTTCTTGATAGGTTAGTTATGTAGCTTGTTACGAAGAGTTATACGCAAAAAAATTCTATTCTAGCTATATATATGTGTGTGTACAGAATCATAAACGCCCTTAAGTTATGTGCATTTCTGTATTTCCTGAAAAGAATGGTTAGTTTATATATTATTCAAAGGGGTAATCATTTGTGACGTTTAACTACCAACTACCAAGACGGAACGTTCTATTTAGTAGACGTCGTTTAGTACCACTGCACACTCCAAAGAAATCCATGTCGTGTTGATTTTCTTCCATGTAAAGTGGTTGTATATGTATATATAACATAAACTAATATTTACGAAAGGAAAAGTATTATTATACGTTACGCAATAGAGCTGTTATTATCTAGTTGGATTTTATTGGTAAAAATGTGTCGAGAGTATTCTCAAAGTTGTGTAGCAAATCGATGAATACGACAGGTTTTAATCAGTATGAAAACAAAATTTTCCTGCTTACAATAATTTACCTGCAAGTAAAACTATTCTTTAGAGTTCAGTTCATTCTTGATCCCAAAAATTAATCATAGTTTTAAAATTAAATAGACTATTTTAAAGAAAAATATGTCAAAATAGAAGAAATAAGTCTTTGAACCACCTGATCTGAGCATCTTTGCTTCTAGTTGCTGCAAAACTGCGCTCCGAACTCTGGGATCGAGTAAAGTGTCATAAGCGTGTCAGCCAGGTTCTACTCTTAGATTACAATAACTCAGGAGTTTACTGCAGGTGCTTCTGACTAAATGATTTCTCTCTATTATATAAGTTAAAAATTACCTACGGCTGGTGTAACAAATCCTTCTATAGACTTGCTTATATTTTCGAAGCAAACAAACGTTCTCTTCTTAAATTAAAATGGAATTATTTCTATTATTTACCAGTTAAACCTATTACAAGTGGCTTAAGTGATATAGTTTAGAATAATGTAACGTTTATTTTTATTTTTTTGTAATTTCGCGTAGAGCTATACGAGGTCTATCTGCGCTGGTGTGATTGATCGTTACATTATAATGCCTCTGCAGCTGAAAGGGCAAGCATGTTTGGTATGACAGGGTAGTGTAGCATTATATTTAATGGTATCTTGCACTAAAAATATTAAACAGTCACCTGAGTATAATAGCTAATAAAACTTTACGTTTTCCGCCGCTTGTGATCAGTTACGTCACTCTTACGTCAGAGAATTCTTCACCTGGAGCTCTGGTAAAGATGTAATGATTATAACTCTATTGCATCTGTTGGTGTATTATATGGTACAACCTCATATCACCATTTTAGTCCTTTATAATTTATTATCATTATTAAAAACATCAA
This sequence comes from Carcinoscorpius rotundicauda, assembly GCA_011833715.1. Taxonomy (NCBI): domain Eukaryota; kingdom Metazoa; phylum Arthropoda; class Merostomata; order Xiphosura; family Limulidae; genus Carcinoscorpius; species Carcinoscorpius rotundicauda. Next base: position 32,740,163 of record CM022404.1, on the reverse strand, counting down.
AATGGGACCAAAATTTTTATCGTGCTTGCAAGATTACTGTAAAGTATACTGAAAATATTACAATGTAATTCAGGGTTCTACTCTTTAGACCATTTCTACTTGTGGAGTTGTCACTTACTGAACAAAAAAGGAAACGTACACAGTGTTTAGTTTATGCAACGTAATCCGATGTATGTTAATGAAAAAAATCGAGGATTAAAGCTTCACTGGTACTTCGTTAATACTCTGGTACCAAGAGTCCATAAAACCGAGCTACACAAGAGTAATAACGTGATATTAAAGAATACCACCCTGTAATCCAGTACGGCCGTATCATAAAAGCTTCATTACTATAGTTGATTCAAGACTTGCTCGTGTTATTACTAAATCAAGTTAATACTTGTACGTAATTAAAATAAACTGTTCATTGCTACAAGGTGCTAGTTAGCAGAATGTTTAGAGTGCAGAAAGTTTGCACTGTTAATCAAAACTAAACTACTCATGAAACCTTTCCTGTACGCAAACGGTCATCTAACTATCTAGTTGTTTCTATTACTTTCAAATAAGGTCTATATAAACCAAAGTGAGTCACATAAAACTAGGCTATCACCGAGAAACATCTTAATAATCAAATATTCTAATTAACAAATATGTAGCTGAAGCAAACTAAGTCTACATATTTTAATTTATAGGATTAAACAACTGATGTAATAATAATTATATTATGGCCTATATAAGACTTTTACATTTTATATTATGTGAAATGAAAACTCACCCAATTTATATATATATATAAATAGCTCCAAAGAGCTTTTGGATTTGCCCCTCAAACATTAAATGCTAATTTTTCTTTTGTTTCCCAAAACACTAGCTCTTACAAGAGCTAAAATACAACGTCCTCTTAGAACGAGATCAAAACTGGTGCTCAAAGAAAGTTCAAATTCACAGATGTTTTTGTTGCCAAATTTCTTGTAACCCTACTTACTAGCTTCATGTTTATCGCTCTCTGAAATGCCTAGTACTCTATTTTGAATCAAATGTTTCACATAGGGCATTCTTGTTCCCTTTACAGTTATTTTGTATACATTGATAACCAGAAAAATAGGTTCCTGCTTAGTGATACGTAGAAAGACCAAACTAATAAGATGTACTGTCTTACGTAGATTGTTTCATATAGATTCTAAACAGAAGAGATAGCATAAAATCATTTTATATTTTTCTTACATTTAACCTATTCTAGAGTTTCTATAATAACCTACTATTCCATAACAATTAATACAAAAAATAATTAAAATTTCTTAAAAAGGAAATGAAAACAAAAAGAAAACATTTATAATCTACATTTAAGTGGTGATTTAGGGTTAATAATTTCAAAATTTATCTGCTTAGAATAATTTATTTGCACATCATGTAATAGCCCGAATTACGCTCAAGTAATAATCAATGTAACTCAGAACACTTAATTAAGTGTTAATACCCATACCATATTATATGTTAATATCAATACCACTCGTTCTGAGATACATTTTTATTTCAAGTGAATTTCTCGTCATTAAGAATCCATGTAACTATTGACTTGTAACTGACACATCAAAAAATATACTACGTCACTTGTACCTCACTTCAAGCAGCGATACTAGTATGAGTTTTAAGCTAATACCAGTTTTAAAGGTTCCCTAACAGTTACACAGTTATTCTTTTCTTTGTTATTTTTCTAAAGTATACCACGATGTAAAAATTTATTGCACCATACGTTTTTTCGAAATCACCGTCTGTTCTTGAGGCCTTCAGGCGCGGCCCGGCATGGCTAGGTGGGTTAAAGCGTTCGACTCGTAATCTGAGGATCGCAGGTTCTAATTCTCGTCGTACCAAACGTACTCGCCCTTTCAGCCGTTGGTACGTTATAATGTGACGGTCAATCGAACTATTCGTTGGTAAAAGAGTAGCCCAAGAGTTGGCGGTGGGAGGTGATGACTGGCTCTCTTCCCTCTAGCCTTACACTGCTAAACTAGAGACGGCTAGTACAGATAGTCTTCTTGTAGCTTTGCGCGAAATTTGAAAACAAACAAACAAACCTTCAGGCGTGTAAGTGCAAATGCTTTTCATGGATGGTGCATTACTGTATAATTATTACAAGGGCAGCTTTATAGGCTGTATGTGTGTTGCATCAGTCGTGCTTGTTTGGTTATAAGTATAATTTCTTCCTGGGAGCTAGTTTGTAAACCTATCTGATACAAACTGCGTTTGATGTTACCAAGAATTTTGAGTTAACTCATCACACACACAAAAAGCAGCCACTGTTTTTCTCTTAGCAAAGAGGAACTTTTGAAAAGTATTTTTGGTAGAAGAATTAATTTATTAAGTTAATCTATCCACTTTGAACCTCTTGTGTAGAAATACAGAAAATGTGTTTGTGTTTTCTTATAGCAAAGCCACGTCGGGTTATCTATTGAGCCTACATAGTGGAAACGAACACCTTATTTTAGCATTGTACATCCGTAGACATACCGGTGTACTAGTGGGGTGCAAACTATAGAGAGATTGAGTGTTTGGAATGGTGGAAAGCAAGGATTAGACAGCAAGTTATCACAGAAGCTGGATCATGTTCAGAAACAAATGACCCTGTAGAATAGTTAGCTTGTTGTCCATTGATCTAAAAAGAGTATGACAGGAAAACACCAGGGGCCACTGTCACCGCGCACACTGCCCCGTCTCACCTGTGTTCATCTGGTTTTTTAACAAAACAGCCAATAAAAACAACAAAAATTCCAAAAACTCGCCAACAGGATGAGGGTCAACTGAATCAAAGAGCATGTTGACTGCACTGAAGTAGTCAATGTTCTACTTGCACGGGCCTGATAAAAAGCACTTTGTAAGGTACTGATACAGAGAAAAGTTTATTCTAGTGTGTCTGAAACATTCACAGGGGCTGGTGATATGATAATGTATTTATGAACAGGGTGTGGGAAGCTTGTACTTAGTTAAAGGCACTGTCAATACCGAGTCCCGGTTAAAGCCAACAGTTGTGGATTAATTCGGTAGAACTGGTCAGTGCACGTTCCAAGATAATTCTACTTCATATCACAGGGCTGAAATTGGTAATATTCATGCCCTCTACGTAGTAGGCATGAAATAATTAGGAAGTTTAAATTAATGTGTATTGAAAAGACACGTCAGGCTTTATTTCATTATTTTGGGGGAAGGGACAGGATCAATGAATTACATGAATCAGGTAGCGACTCATGTCTATAACTTGTCGAAGGTTTTAGAAGGTAATAAAAACAAAGTGCTAGACGAGAGAAGTATCTTGGAACTGCAGAAAGCTACAATCCACTTATGGCATCATGAGCCCCGTCCTGTCCACATTCAGTCCTTCGTACACTCTGTGTCACAACGATGCCAAGTAATTAATTATCAAGATCAGAGTGGGCACAATCACACATTAAAACAAGAAACACGTTTTATGAGCACTTTTTGTCAGTTTGATTAGTGATGTTGTATTTAAATTTAGGTTTTTTTGCTCAAAGAACCTTTTCGTATTCACCAAGTATTTGTTGATCGTCTGCTGTAATATGTTTGTCATGGTTGGTTTGTTAATGAAGATGTATATATGCGTTTGAACGAATGAAATATGTGTTAGCTTACATCACACAACTTAAATAACCGTTTTACACTAGTTTTGTCTATTCAACAATTCACAGAGTTGTAAAAAAACCTGCAAAAACCAGGAAAACACTGAGTGATGAAGTAGTTTGTTTTTTACAACACTTTACTTGAATATTGTACGTGTTAAGTGAAAAAGATTCTTTATTGTAGTTAATTTCTCAATTTAGATATCGAAATTTGTAACAGATACTCATAATTCATTATATGGCAGATATCCGTTATAGGGTATTATGTAAAAGTGGATAACAGATACTCATTATAACTCATTATGTAATGCTATGTACCAGATATAATAAACAGTCATTATGGATCATTACATAGCATTATATAACAGATACTTATTATGGGTTATTGGGTAGAATTATATAACAGACACCCATTGTGTATCGTTATATAGCATAATATCATAGACCCTCATTAGGGGCCATTACATAGCATTATATAACAGATGTCCATTGTGCGGTTTTCTACAGCATTATATAATAGATACTCATTATGAGTCATTACGTAACATTGTATAACAGATAACCATTGTGGAGCATTACGTAACCAAATATTTGGTTCTATTAAAGAGAAGTCACAAAATAATTCTATAAATCTGAAAAAACGACTTCTTTTCATATGTGTTAAAGTTTCTTTAAACAGCTTGAGTTTTGTCCCTGCCACTAAATTAGCTCAACCCTATCAGTTTCCAACGAGTAAACTGAGAAAATCTGAAGTGTCCCTAAGTAAAAGTTTTTATTTCAAAAATTTTAGTGATGTCAGCATCACGAATTCCATTATTAAGTAATGATTTAATGTTAATGAAAAAAATGTGTATACATTTAAATCTCTTAAACATGTTTCGACAGTTTTTTAGCCACAGAGCTTAGCTTTAAGCACAAATACTATTTTATTTCAGATGAAGTAAATCCAATACATTTCTATTCTTCTAACGAATACGATGGTATCATAACACTGACTAGTTGACATCCTACAACAAACAAACAAACAAAGATCAATATCATGACAAACATTATGATAGTGTAGTTGGCTATTCTCAGGAAACAAAGGAAAGGTTTTATCTAAAAATGTTTTGCCAAACAATTATTAATTACTAAATGTAGCTCATCACTATGCCACAAAGAAAATGCTTAACAATTTGAAATAATTGAAGATAAGAAATGACTGCGGAATTATAACGAGTCTAACAATATTATTTTGATGATAAATAGGCTTAGTTGAGACAACTAGAATTAAAAATAAGTATTTTAAGTGTTTGTGGCGTTGTAGGTTTTTTACTGGTGATGTAGTTTTTACTCTGATTATGCGCTGTATAAAATCATTGTTAACATATGAATATATTGTATATCCAATTTCAGTACAATGTCTGAGATGGTTCATTGTTAAAGTATAAATAGCGTTAAGAATTTAGAAACATGCCCATTCCCTGTCACTGCTGTCACCTACTTGACACTCATGTTTTATGGGTAGGGCAAGATGTGTAACCACCTAGCTATTTGCATATTTAGTATAGAGACCAAACTGAAGAGGAGAAGAGACACTAGGTTAAATTAATCCTGTAGGCTACAATCTCATTTTGAAACGAAATCAAATAAAATGAGGACGTTTGGTATATTGTCCATATATGGTAATTCGACTCTTCGCAATTCAGAAGAATTAAACTTTGAGAAAGATGTTAAGACATGAATCATAATTATTTAGATCACACACTCAGTTTAAAACAGAGATCATTTACGTTTTCCTTCACGGACTTTTTCAAAAAAAGCCTCTCTCCAATGGCACAGGGTTATGTCTACAGACTTACTTCGTTAGAAACCGGGTTTTGATACCCGTGGTGGGCAGGTATAACACATACCACCCATTGTACAACGTTGTGTTTAACTTCAAACAAACAAACATTCACAAGAAATACAGTTCAGCAGACCTTACTTGAAGAGATCCATCGGTACAAGCTGATTCTACGGTGTATAAAATTATACATAAATATATAAGTAAGTACAAGTTTCAAATAAAGTATTATTTTCAATTAATCAGAAACTGTTAACGTTGCGGATGTCCTAAATGTCTGTAAACCACAGACTGAGAATTACAAGTTTTAAGTTCTATATATGAATACAAGGTTTACAAAACTCAAGGCCATTATTTAAGACTGAACTTAACAAAAGTATTTTCATTTGGTCTAAATTCAGATTTTAACGTTATTCAAAAACAGAATAAATATTTTCAGAATATTTTATATCTTATATTCATTTAATGGTATTATCACTCACGCTTCTTTCCTCATTGACTCACACTTAGAGTTTATAATTCTAGAAATGCAATATACGTACTCGCAGTGAGTACAACCAGAGAGTCCATTATGTCGCTTTGTACTCAATAACAATCCAAGAAAACAGAAGTATCCCTCATTTAATTAATATCTTATTATTACTTAATACCTCATCTTAAAAAAGAAACTTTACAAGGGCCACAAAAAGACTTAAATACTGTCTTCTGGAAATCAGTCACATGTGATAAGTTGAAGTCCTTTCTACGTAAGTTAGTTTTATTTATAGCGCTATTTCAACTGAGCTATAATTACATAAGTGTTACGTATGGACTTATTATTAACCAACAGTAACTTCAATACTTAGTGCGAGCACACTACTTATTTTATAGAGAAAAAATTTAAGGTTAAGAAAGACAGCCCCCCCCCCAGTAGCTCAGCGGTATGTCTGCGGACTTACACGCTAAAATCCGGGTTTTGATACCCGTGGTGGGCAGAGCACAGATAGCCCATTGTGTATCTTTGTGCTTAATTCAAAACAGCAACAACAACAAGAAAGACAAATATTATTAACATAATAATGCCAAAGTTCAAAGCTAGAAAACAAGAACGACTTTACACTATAGATAATAATAAAAGAAATTTTTGTTTCAGCCAAGGTTTTTTGTGACTTTGACATGATTAGAAGTACATGATTACTCGTATTACTAACCCTAATGAAGCTACAATAGCGAAACGTTGGTTAAAGTATATATATATATATATTAATTATTATATAAACAGTAAAGTAATTTTATTTCCAAAATGTCTATTATCCCCCAGTATGGGCAACAAATTCTGATAAACGCCAAGGTAAATTATTATCAATCTATAATTTCTATTTAAATGCGCACCTGTATCTAAACAGAGAATGATCAGTGATGTCGAGAAACCCACTTGTTGAGAATTTTATATGCAAAAACGGCTCGTTTGGGTTGAGAAAATATTTTAAATAGAAGAGTGAACAACGTTTCACAAAGGTTTGTAAACCTGACGATGACCGAAGAAGGTCGAAACGTTGTTCGCTCTTCTATTTAAAATATTTTATCAACCCAAACGAGCCGTTTTTGCATATAAAATAAACAGAGAATGATTTTCATATCAATGTTATATATAAATATCTCAGTATTTTGCAATAATTTATTTGTGCTCTAATTTAATAATTCCGTTACAGAATGTTCTAACGTATGCACATTTAAATATATAAACGTAACCAGACACCCTGATCTCCTGTAAAACATACCTGATATTTGTACAGTAATCATTATTAACTTACACAAACGTAATTATCCTTGTCTTAGTGTTTCATCAACTACTGTCTGGATTTCGATACCCCTGGTGGACAGAGCACAGATACTTTATTGTGTTACTTTGTTTTTGACGTCAAACAAACAAATAGTTCTACAGTTATTATAAAACGTTGTTTTGAATTAAGTACAAAGCTACACAATGGGATATCTGTGCTCTGCTCACCACGGGTATCGAAACTCGGTTTTTAGCGTTGTAAGTCCGCAAACATACCGCTGAGCCAATGAGGGACAATTATAAAATGTAAATAAAATTGAAGTCCGTAATGGAACAAAACATTTTATTACAGTTACATCAACCCATATCCCATGTGTACTTATTGTCACTCTAGTCTTTCGGGTTGAAGGCAACTTGCATAGCTTGTGAAGTGTTTTTAGCACAGAGGTAAAATTAGCTTTCATATAACACCACACGTCATCAGGTACAATTTACGTCACGTCAGTATCAAGTAAAGGACTTTGCTTTAAATAATCTTTAAATAAATACTTTAGAACAAAATCAATAAATGGCATGACACTTGTTTCATGTGTGAAACAGTATAATTTCAGTAATTGTTTTATTGCTGGACTAAAATTCGATTTTATTTTTTAAAACATTACAATTTCTTAGCAAAATTTCAAAGTTTTACAACATTTTTGTTAAGACCTATCGGCTGATACTGGAATACGTTCAGACACTTACCACTGACGCACCACAACGCCAGGATTAGACCCTGTACTTGGTACATGACAAAGGTCTTAGAGAACAAACCACAGTTCCAACTGAAGACCCGTCAGGACACAGAGATAAATGAGCACATTACTACACAGCTGGAAGAAGGAAACGTCCCCGCTGTCGCGAGAAACCGAAAACGAAAACTGACGACGGAAGGCGATCCGCCAGTTTTGCTAAAGTAGATGTGAGAACACTCACACTGGCGCCACGAGTGGCAATTTGGTGTTCAATAAAATTGATTCGTTGAGCGATCACGAGTGGTTATAAAATCTTTTTTGTTTGATAGAAAATGTCGCCGAGTTACAATTGAAACCCATTTCAAAATAACGTATAACTAAGTAAACAGTATATTCATAACGGATGATTTATAAATAAGGACCCGCAGAACAACGACGAACGTGTTACAAAGATTTTTGGCACAAGGTTTTAGAAATTGTTGGGATAAAACGGCAGTTTCGCCTATCCAAAAGTATCTACGGGTCTTGTCACAGACAAGGTTTTTTGTGACTTTGACATGATTAGAAGTACATGATTACTCGTATTACTAGCCCTAATGAAGCTACAATAGCGAAAGTTGGTTAAAGTATATATATATTAATTATTATATAAACAGTAAAGTAACTTTATTTCCAAAAAAATCCATGGAAACACGAATTCATTACAATGTATGTACGAATGTTGCAATGCATGGACAGATTCGTATTTGTTCGAATATGAATACAGTTATTTGGGGTTGGAATTAAGTAGATATTTGTTATAGGTACAAAATACCATTTGAGAAGAAGCACAGTCAGTATGGACTGAAGCTTGTTTCTTCCTTTTTAAGCGTGTTAAAGTAACATAATTCTCTAATAATACGATTATGTCGTTCGGTCTGAATGGTGTGCTTTATTGCATAATATTATGTAAAGAAAGCAACAACGAAACGTTACATAAAACCAAATATGTTCAAAAACCAAACATCATTTCTAATCTTATTGATTAGTGAGCTCTCGAGATTTATCATTCCCTTAGTGTTATAGAGGTCTTATATGTGATACTGTGAAAATTAGTGTTCTATTCCTCTGGTGGGTGGAGCGAAACAAGATGATACAAATTTTAAATGTAATTAAAACTTCGACCCACAATCCACGAATGTATTTGGACAAGACGTTTCGTTCTTGATCTTTATGCAAAGCCCTCTATTGGATTGGCTAGGCGGCAAGTCAGCAGGCTTGCGACTCTAAACACAGGTATAGATACCTGGATTAGTCAAAGACCAGATAACCTGTACTGCAGCTTTGTGCTTGACGATAACTAAACAGATCTATCTGAAAAATTCTTGTAAGCCTGTTTCTCCACAAATCTATGTATCAGATATAAAAAGAGGTGCTCGGCATGGCCAGCTTGGTTTAGGCGTTCGACTCGTAATCTGAGGGTCGACAAGCATAAACTTTAAATTATACAAAACAATTCGCTATTGACTAATACTGTGTGATCCTCATTTTCCAGTATTGTTACATTGCAGTTCAAATCACGCTTCATTTCTATATTTTATACGGTCCGATATGGCCAGGTGGTTAGGGCGGTCGACTTGCAGTGTGAAGGTAGCTAGCTGGTTTGAGTGTCCGTTACACCAAACATGCTCGCTCTTTCAGCCGTGGGGGCGTTATAGTGTGACGGTCAATCCAACTATTCGTTGGTAAAAGAATAGCCCAAGAGTTGGCGGTAGGTGGTGATGGCTAGCTACATTTACTCCAGTCTTACTCTGCTAAATTATGGACGGCTAGCGCAGGTAGCCCTTGTTTAGCTTTGCGCAAAATTAAAAAAACAAAACAACAAAGATAGGTGATAATTATCACTTAAATACCACTCGTGGTTGGTTTCTAAACTTAGTTGTTTTTCCTAGAATATGCTCATGTGATACCAGAAAGCAAATAACTGTAGAAACGTATATAGAAAGTATCTTGTTAATTAATTATGCCTTATTATACACTTTTGAATGCATAATACAATGAAATGATTTCTCTGAATCCATGTTTTATTAAAAACAACCAGATCGTAAGCATTGGACTCTGTGTGACGTATTTATAACATAAATGATTTATTTTAAAATACTAATAATCATTATATGTCAATATATATAGAATACGAACATTTTATTTTAAAATAACTGCTTTTTGTCTAGAAGACAATAATAAGAAGGAAAAGGTTTGTGATGAGTGTTACATTGTGGTGCACAACTTTGTTATATAAATAGTACATATATAACTTTTGTGATGAATTGACACTGTGGTGTACAACTTTGTGATGAATGTGAAAACGTGGTGTACAATTTTGTTATATATATAAAACTTTTCTTATGAATGTTACATTGTAGTGTACAACTTTGTTGTATATAATATAATCTATATGATTTTTGTGATGAATGTAACATTATGGTATACAATTTTCTCACATGTAATATATATGTAAACATATATACATAATGAACTTTTCTGATGAATATTATATTGTAGTGTAAAATTTTGATAAATGTAAAATATAATTTTTTTCTGATGAATGTAACACTGTGGTTTATAGTTTTATTATCCAATTTTTCACACAATGCTGCACAGCTTTAATAGCTGACTTGAATTCTTAATGAAGAAGGAAGAAGTTATGTGCTTATGAAATATTTGAATTTTAATACCTTTTGAATATAGATTCATTACCTTTAATGGCTTCGGTCACATGGTATTAGGGCATTTTCAGCATTAACTACAGTTTAGTTCATCAGCAGCTAGCTGCATAGCAAAAATATGAAGGTGATGTTCCCGAGAAAGGAAATATGTCGTACTTTATTTCTAAGAAATTGAAAATATAACATTCCTTATTTCTAAGATATGAAAAAGATAATGTTCTTTCTTTGTAAGAAATGTAAATATAACGTACTTTATCTCTAAGAAATTGAAAATATAACGTTCCTTATTTCTATGATTTCAAAAAGAAAATGTTCTTTATTTGTAAGAAATGGAAATATAACGTTCTTTATTTCTAAAAAATGGAAATGTAACGTTATTTATTTCTAAGAAATAGAAAAAAAAATCTCAATTTTTAAGAAATGTAACGTTTTTATTTCTAAGAAATAGAAAATATAACGTTCCTTATGTCTAAGCTGTGAAAAAGATAATATTCTTTATTTATAAGAAATAGAAAAGATAACGTCTTTATTTCTAAAAAATGGAAATATAACGTTCTTTATTTCTAAGCTGTGAAAAATATAACGTTTTTTATTTGTAACACTATGAAAGAAAATAATATTTTTTATTTTAAAAGCGTGAAAATGTAATGATCCTTATATATGATAACATGAAAATAATAAAATTCTTTGTGTATCGATTCGTGAAAGAGGTGGTGTTAATTATTTATAGCATTAGAAAAAAATAAAAAAAAACGTTTTTTCTTTGCTTCCGGAAACAAGAAAATATAATGTTCAATATCCTTAGCAACATGAGAAATATAACACTGTTTATTTGTGCTACGTGATAAAATATTATGCTCTGTATTCGTAGCAACATGAAAAATAAAAAGGATAAAACATTTAACATTCTTTATCTATAGAAACATTAGAAATATAATATTCTTCATTTGTGCATTATGAAAAAAATAATGTTTTTCATCTGGTCAACAGTTTGTGTTACTGGGCAGTAACGATTATAATTACTGTGAAGCATTAATTACCATCATTGTCTGTTTGTTTTTGAATTTCGCACAAAGCTACTCGAGGGCTATTTGTGCTAGCCGTCCCTAATATAGCAGTGTAAGACTAGAGCGAAGGCAGCTAGTCATCACCACCCATCGCTAACTCTTGGGCTACTCTTTTACCAACGAATAGTGGGATTGACCGTCACATTATGACGCCCTTACGGCTGGGAGGGCGAGCATGTTTGGCGTGAACCCGCGACCCTCAGATTACGAAGCACACGCCTTGACGCGCTAGGCTATGTCAGGCCCACCATCGTTGTCAAAACTGACATACCACATGTCAAAATGATCGTTTTTTTCATTTTCATGTCGACACTAGCGCCTATAGTTCTAAAAAATACAATACCTATCAACTGATTAAAGTTTGTGTGACTTGACAGTAACTATTAGAATTACTCAGTTATATTCTGAAGGGCCTTATACCAAACCCCAACGTTGGTACCTTTGTTGTGTTTTCTCCTGTTTCAGCTTGATGGCTTCATATCCCATCCGTTAACTTATCGCTGTAATAGTCTGTAATCCAAAGATTATAACAGAACTTTAAATAAAAATACAAATATCAAGGTTGTACGTTTTCTGTCTGTTGTATTTTTCAGTGTAGTATGAGTAGCCACAATCTGAGGCTTCCGCCAGTGATTTAAATAATATAAAATTATTGGAACGTCTCTGCTAATAAGAATAATGTAGGATAAAACAACACATATCTATTGTCGTTGTAATAAAATGCAAGTATCCAACTAATTCAGAATCCTTGCATTAATTGGGTCTTTGTCCGGCATAAACAACTAAACGTCTAAAATTATTATTTTTTCCTTTAAAGTATGCGCTGCTGAAAGACATTTTACTTATTTATTTATGTATGAAAAACGAGACTTATACTTCCTTTGATAACTACTAACCGTCGTGTTGTGTGAAAGTTATACAAACAGTTTTCACATAATATGTTAGTGATGTAAAATTTTGCGAAAAATACACAAACAAAATGTATTCGTTGATATTGTATACTAAGATTAGACACAGAAGACAGAAAGCATTCTGATGTAGGGTTCACTGAGAAGGACGAAGAGCAACAAATGAATTATGTTATTAGACTGGTAGTTTCATCAAGCGACAGTTAAAGTCTTGAAACTGACTTATAGCTAGTGAAACCATCAGAGCTGCGTGAATCCCTTTATAACCAATTTAACGACAATAATTCAAGAAATGTAATATTTAGAACCGTTATATTTTTTTTAGTAAACTCATTAAAAACAAGAATTAGGGGAATACATAAATTTCACAAGTGTTTGAATACAATCTATACTAAAAGTTTGACGTTGGCTTATTGCCAGAAACGAATTCTTAAATAGAAACATGAAATATGTCAATAATATTAACCTATAATCTATATTGAAAAAATAATTCACAAACAAATCTTCTGACAGACTTTATATATGTATATATAGCAAAGAGTCTTTAGAAGGACATTATTTAAACTACAAAATAAAATTCTAGAGAAATATCAAGAAGAGGAAATGGCAGACAACGGAAATATTGGAACTTAGACGAATCAATAATAAACAAGAAACGAAATATTGTTTTCTTGCAGAAGCTCTTTCGTTAGGTCAGGAACATTTTTAGTTTTAATAGTTGCTCCACAAATTAAATTTAGAAAAATAAAATATAATATCTGAACAGTCATTTTAATTTAACCTTTAAAGATAAATGTAACTTGATACACCGCCATGCAGTTCTGACATGTGGTTAACCATTGCTACATCTTACAATAACAAAAGAAAAAACAGTTGAAAGATAAATGTAACTTGATACACCACCATGCAGTTCTGACATGTGGTTAACCATTGCTACATCTTACAATAACAAAAGAGAAAACAGTTGAAAGATAAATGGAACTTGATACACCGCCATGCAGTTCTGACATGTGGTTAACCATTGCTGCATCTTACAATAACAAAAGAGAAAACAGTTGAAAGATAAATGGAACTTGATACACCGCCATGCAGTTCTGACATGTGGTTAACCGTTGCTGCATCTTACAATAACAAAAGAGAAAACAGTTAAAAGATAAAGGGAACCAGGGATAACCACATTTCAGATATGCATGGTGGTGTATCAGGTTCTCTTTTGCTATTGTTTAGACCAAAAAAAGATAAATAAGAACAATTTTAGTAAAAAAAATGGCAAACAACAAATCCCATAGGAATATTTTACAAACTTTTATGTCTCAAGAAAAGCTAGGTAAAATGTAATAAAATCATTATTGTAATACGGTGTTTTTCAAAACTGGAAAGGCTCAGCATGACCAAGTGGGTTGAAATGTTCGACTCGTAATCTAAGGGTCGTGGGTTTGAATCCCGGTCACACCAATTATGCTCGTCCTTTTAACCGTGGGAGCGTTATAATGTGATAGTCAATCCCACTATTCGTTAGTAAAAGAGTAGCCTAAGAGTTGGCGGTGGGTGATGATAACCCATGCTTTTCCTCTAGCCTTGCTCTGCTAAATTAGTAACGACTAACTTTGCACGAAATTAAAACCAAAATTGGAATATTTATCTTCAAAGACATCTTACGAGCACGTACGCTAAACATTCAAGTCAGAGATCTTACTATTCAAATATGACTTTTTTAATTTGAAGCTACTGACCAGAGAAAAGGAGAACCATCGTTAATCACTAGTCGTTACAAGGATTTGTTCAGGTCTTTGAACCGAATAAGAGATTTGACCGTCACTTATATAAAGCGCCTTGCTACCGGTGAATAAATTTTAAGTCAGAATCTTACAACGTTAAACATCGAATTTCTATGTGGATATATCACAAATAGTCAATTGTGCACTTCGTCAATAAAAATTAACAATCATAGCTAGCCTACATTTTTAAATGTATAACTTATTCAGTGACATAACACGTTAAACACTAGGCCACCACTGGACGTATATCTTATTTCACTTAATATCTACTTAGAATAAAAACAAAAACCTAGAGACTTTATTAATAGACTAATTTTAAGTGGAAAAAAAATAAAAGCTTATTAATATGCTCTGAAAGTTGAAGTGAAAAAGGAAAATTAATGGAAGGAGTTTTTTTATTGTAAGATATGCTGGCTTACGAATTTATATTGTTTTCAGAAAATATATGTTTTATCAAGACTGATAAACAAGTCTTGTCTAAAACAGACACGTTTTAAAATATCATTCGGTTTTGTTTTCAATTTCTTTAATATATGCTTTTTTATTTTTATACTAATTAAAGTTGGATGAAAAGTAATAGAAAATAAATATCTTACATATCAATATATTTATGTTAGGCTATTTTGGATCAAGTTGTTATGTTTTCGAATATGCAAGTTAAGCAGTAGTATCAAATACTAGTGAATATTTTAGTCTGTGGATAATCAGGGGTTTTCGCCTGTAAATTAAGGACAACTCTTGATTTGAGACTTTAATAGTCTGGTTACATGTCTCTAAGGATATGATAGGAAAATACATCCCAGCTTTCAGCATTTTCCATCTAGTTAGGCATATTTGGACACACACAAAAGAGAGGTAACCAAAAGTTTATAATGTACACAAATTCAAACGTGAAATATCAAATGCGTAGAGCCACAAAATCATGTTCAGTGCAGTTTCCCTTAACAAAATAGATCAATGTGAACGTATAAATATGGATTGATTAGTCCTAATGTACTACATGAATTATTTGTAATTAACAAGTGTGATCATTCAAATTTCAAGGTGTGGAAAAACAATAAACTTCAGTCTTCATGTAGAGAGTTCTACTTTCGTTTTTTGTTTTATAAAATCGCTAATTTTGTTCTTCACATTTACCATAAAAGGATTTTTAGTGTGAAATAATAAACATTCAGAAATGAGGAAGATACATTTTACAGAGATTTATGAAACAATTTAAGCAAAATATCTTATCATAGATTTAATGATTGAATAATGATAAAACATCTATTCCGCTTCGTGACGTTTTGAGTATCTAAACAGTTAGCTAATGATATCTGACATTTTCCTATCAGAACAAAATTATTTGAGAAAGGTTGCATTTCGCAAAACTGTGTATTTATCACCACTACTGACAAGGCAGTAGTTAACAACATTAGTGTAGTTTTTAGGTGCAATTAAATACTTTGTTCTACTTTGAGCCGTAACAGGGTGCTTATGACAAATGTTCGACAAAAGGATTACCTGTTGAGAAGTAATTATTAAACTCATATAAAAGTTATTAAGAATACAAATTAAATGTTTGTGAAACATTGAATTAATTTTGTATTTATTTTAAAATATGGTCTACATTGTATTAATTAGTTTTTTTTATAGCAAGTAATATTTAAGGATAAAATTCAATAACCTTGGAAATAAATTTGCTATGTTTCATATAGAACTATTTCAAATAGTATAAACATACATATTACATTTGATATGTTTTGAATTTCACACAAAACTACACGAGGGCCATCTGAGCTAGCCGTCCCTAATTTAGCAGTGTAAGACTAGAGAAAAGGCAGCTAGTCATTACCACCCACCGCCAACACTTGGGCTACTCTTTTACCACCGACTAGTGGGTTTAACCGTCACAGTTATAACGCCCCTGTTACGTTTTTTATGTTTTATGAACGCAACAGAAAGTCACAGATAACAGCTTGTATAATTTATTACAGTAAACTAATATATATGTAACAGATATAACGTAAATTATATATTAACAATAACAGATATTGAGTTTCAATATTCAAAATCAATTACAACACAAAATGGTACTGGCCTGTATCTAATATAATGATCCAGAATGAAAGTCCAGAAACAATTCACAGTTCAATAATTTTGATGACGTTCTTTTTACGATGAATGTCCCAAATTTGTTGTTTTCCAATTTGCCTCGGTTTCTCTTAAACAGTCCCGTACGTGTCGACACTCAGCACAATCAGTAATTCAAATGAATCGCAAAGATTGATGAAACAAAATCACAGTTTCTGTAGATCTAGCTCTAGTCATAAAGTTAAGTTGAATAACCACACAGCGAACGTTGAAAACTTCTCGAACAAAGACACTATTTCTTGAATTAAATATAAACTAATGACTGACTCTTTTTCTTTTGAATAAAACTAATGTCTGACTCCTTTCTAACTTCTTTCTCGCATCTTCGTCTGTTTATATATTTGTAGGCCTCTTTTCTCGAACATTTACCGGAACTTCGACAGAGTAGTCTGCGCATGTATGTTTTTGCACGAGACTCTACGTCTAGACGCTAGGCCGCCAAACATTTCCATTTATAGTCATATATTTGATCTACCTAATTCTAGAAAGTTCTAAATGCTATTTTAAATGAAGAACAACGTATTTTATTGTTTAAACTTTGAAACAGTAATATAAATATGGAAATATAAATAATATAAATGAAAATTTAAACACAACGCGACATGTTGTCGTTTACAAAACATTTACATGATATTTACATAACACTCTCCCCTTAAAAGTAAAAAAAAAAAAGTTTGAACTTGTGAAAACTTTTTTTTGTTTTTTAAACCAACTTAAAAGGGTTAAATCCAGTAGATTCGTGTATAACTTCACGAACTGCAAACAACAACAAGGGAGCACCCTCATCCCAGTCCTTTGAGTGTTCGTGGCAGTAATTTGGTGGAAACATTCAAGGACACCTTGTGATTCAGTATGGTATGCACTGGATGAAACTTGATGGATGTTTAGTTCATGTATGGCTTGTTGAAATATCTTGGACATAAAATTTGAGCCTTGATCTGATTGCACAACTTTTGGAATCCCGAACATGGTAAAGAATTTGACAAGAGCCTTGACAATGTTGGGAGCAGTGATTTTTCTCAAAGGGATATCCTCAGGAAAACGTGTAGAAGCACACATGATCGTCAAGAGGTATTCATTTCCTGCTTTGCCTTTTGACATTGGGCCAACACAGTCGATAATGACTCTTGAGAACGGTTCCTCAAAGGGAGGAATAGGTTGTAGTGGTGCTTTGGGAATCCCCTGATTTGGTTTTCCTGTCATTTGGCAAGAATGGCATGTCTTACAAAAGTCAACAACATCTTGGCGCATCTTTAGCCAATAGAAATGTCGTCGGATACGATCTAGGGTCTTTCTTATATCTAAGTGTCCCGACAACACATGATCATAAGCAAGACAAAGAATATCATTCCGATAGCATTTTGGAATGACGATTTGGTGAATAACATTACACTCTTCATCAGCAGCAACGTCAGGAGGTCTGTATTTTCTCATTAACACACCTGACTTCTGGTAGTAACAAATAGGGACAGTTCCTATTTCATTTTCATCAACGGCCACTTGTAGAAGAGAACGAGTTTCAGGATCATTGTTCTGTTCCTCAACAAGTTTGTTATGATAAAGGGAGTTGAAAAATGACTTGGAGTCATCAGTAGAACTTAAAGTTAAGTCAGAAATCTCATCGATGTGAGACATGAATGTATCAGATAAAGAGAAATCCTCTTTGGACTCCTGAGAATGTGTTTGAGAACGAGTAACAGCACAGGCGGGGAAAACATCAGGAAACTCTTCAACGAGTTGCTCTGTACTGGGACTAACAACAGGTGCTTCAACAACATGGACCTCTGGTACCACCTTACTACCAGCCAAATCATTCCCCAAAAGCATAGACACACCTTCAACAGGCAATGAAGATTTAATACCCACAGTCACTGGGCCTGAGACTAAGTCCGAATGTAAATTCAATCTATGAAGAGGGATAGAAACGACGCCACCTTCTACACCAGAAATGAGCACATTGGCCCCAACGGATGACTTTCCAGAAAACGGAAGTACACTTTCCAAAATCAAACTCTGAAAAGCTCCAGTATCCCGCAGGATTTTAATTGGTTGTAGACGTGAATCGTCAAGAAAAGAAACAAAACCTTCAGTGATGAAAGGCTTAAATTTGTTCTCAACAAGATCTTCAGGTACATCAAGAATATTGGACTTGGAATCCACAGTGGACTGGACAGGGTCAAAATCATTGGGAACCAATGATGTATCCAAAGAGGGCGAAATAAAACTATAGGGTGATGGCTTGTTTTTGACCTTATAGCACTCAGAAATCAGATGGCCAGGTTTCTTACAATAAGCACATGTTTTGGATGAGAATGACACGTTTTTGGTAGATGACGAGCTTTGAGAATAAGATGAAGTCTTTGTTTGAGAATCAAAAGTTTGCTCTTTTCTGTCTTTGTTGACATTTGCATAACGTTTGAATGAGTCATTGGGTTTCTTTGCTGTGTGATTTGTTTTGATTTTGTACGAGAAATCTTTGTGAGTCAAAGCATATTCGTCTGCAAAAACAGCAGCATCATGAATTTTGGAAGCTTTTTGTTCATCGATGTAAGTTTTGAACTCTACGGGAATACACCTTTTAAACTCTTCAACTAACATGAGTTCTCTGAGTTTTGTATAATCATCTTTGATTTCTTTGGAATCACACCACCAGTCGAAAAAAGTTTCTTTTTCACGAGCAAATTCGACATAAGTTTGGCTGTCAAACTTTTTGTAACCACGAAATATTTGTCTGTATGCCTCTGGCACCAATTCATATGCATTCAAAATGCATTTTTTGATGTGCTCGTAATCATAACTTTGCTCGGCCGTGAGTTTGGAAAACACTTCCTGGGCCTTACCCTTGAGAACACTCTGAAGTAATACTGTCCAATATTCGGTAGGCCATTTTAGCCTAAGGGCCAATTTTTCAAACTGCTGAAAATATTTATCTACAGCCTTTTCATTGAATGGAGGCACTAAACGAATTTGTTTGGTAGCATCAAAATTATCCAACCGCATTTGGACAACCTTTTCATCCGCCTGTGCCTTTCTCATACTGATTTCCTTATCAGCTTTAATGCGTTCTATTTCTATTTTGGCATCAAGGCGTTTGTTTTCTTGTTCTGCCTCAAGACGTTTGTTTTCAATTTCTGAACGAAATTTCATTTCCATTTCCATTCTTTTTAATTCAAAATCTGGGTCAAAATGAGAGGCAGGCAATTGTTGTACAACTTTTTGAGGCAAAACGTTTTGGCTGACTAAATGTTCAACAAGAATTTGTTTGATATCTGCTTTCTTCATTGCTTGCTTCACTTCTAAATTAAAATGTTTTCCAACATCAAGGAATTCAGATTTTTTTAATTCATTGATCGATTCGAAAGAGGGATTCTGATTAAATTTGTTTAGAAAATCGTCAAGTTGGAATGCCATTTTGAATATACAAGCGGTCTATCTGTATAGAAAATAAATCTAATTTTGGAATATAATTAAATTGTTTGATCTATCCCGGACGGGCCCCCAATTTTCTGTTACGTTTTTCTGTTACACGAGGGCTATCTGCGCCAGCCATCGTTAATTTAACAGTGTAAGACTAGAGTAAAGGTAGCTGGTCACCACAACCCACCGCCAACTCTTGGGCTATTCTT
The DNA here is from genome assembly GCA_011833715.1 of Carcinoscorpius rotundicauda. Classification (NCBI taxonomy): domain Eukaryota; kingdom Metazoa; phylum Arthropoda; class Merostomata; order Xiphosura; family Limulidae; genus Carcinoscorpius; species Carcinoscorpius rotundicauda. The sequence goes on along the minus strand of CM022404.1, from coordinate 32,720,014 downwards.
TTACCAACCAATAGTGGAATTGACCGTCACATATAATACCCCTAGCGCTGAAAGAGCGAGCATGTTTGGTGTAACGGAGACTCAAACCCGCGACCCTCAAATTACAAGTCGACCGCCCTAACCACCTGGTCATATCGGATCCATATAAAATATTAAAATGAAGCGTGATTCGAACTGTAATGTAACAGTATTGGCGAATCACGATTATACAGTATTAGTTAATAGCGAATTGTTTTGTATAGTTTATACTTGTCGTAAAAAGATACAATAGATTTTGGCTATGTTAAGAAAACAATATATCTTATATTTGAAATGTATGTAATAAAAACCTTTTCTACGAAGAATATCAAAATGCATTTAGACAATTTGAACAAAGTTATCTACTTTAGCTAGAAAGACTAAAATAATAATTTTTAACAAAACAGAAATATATTGTGTTCTATGGAACATAATTCTGGTGTTTAAATGTTATAACACAAACTGCTAACAAATGAATTAGTTGATACACTTTCTTATTGTTGATTTTTTTACAATATACGTACAAATAATAATAATGATTTGGGGCATTTTATTTCATAGATTATGAATCAAAAACTATGTAAAAACAGTACTTTTGACATCACCTCAGGCAAAGATCTATTTGTTTCCATTATTATTTCTAAATAATTCTAACCGAAATTTGTCATAGAACAACGTTTTTTGAAATAAACAAAATTTTAACTATGGAAACCGAACATTATTTCTGTTGTTATAAATATAAAAAAATGTGTTATATCGCTTCAGCAAGCAGTTGTGCTACAGCCTGTGGTTGGAGAGCAGTTTTTGTGTTCTAAGTAAACACAAACATGGTTTTATTAATTTATAGGATGCCATGTACGAAAAGCTACGTAATGTTATAAAGTTGCAAAAGCTATTTGATAAAAAGGTTAGAATTTCCCTCTTAAAATATTGTTATATTAACTCATACTAATGAGAGAAAATGGTAAAAAAGTCTCAGCTCTCAAGAATAGTCAAACTGAGTTTTTCAAAGCACCTTTTAACATTTTTTTTGGTTATCAAATTGAGGTTCACTAAGAATAGAGGAACGCTGTTTAGCAGTCATAAGTAACAATATTAGTGCATTAGAGATAACTGAAGCTATATTTCGTGAAAAAGTCTTTAGTTATCTCATACACAAAACTAACTGCTAAACTAACAGCGTAAAAAGTTGAAATAAGTAAAAGATCATGATTTTACGCCAGTTTTTGCTGTTCGTTAGTCCGTATTATAGAAATAAGCTGATGACCAGTCCTATAATCAAATCGGTAACACGATTAACCTTAGTGCTCTTACAATCGTATGGATGGTACAGCAAAAAGTAATTTTCAATGTTTGCTACATAATCTTCATGGTACAGCAGGAATCAGTCCTTAATTAATTGTAGATATGGTATACCGGGAATGACACTGTGGTTAATTTTACAAATAGTGTAAAAAGACTTCGATCAATATTATATATATGCTACAATAGCGGTTGAATATTTGGTCAACTTTAACGAACCAGTATGTAAACATATTTTCTGTCAGTCCTATATATCACAGAAATCTTTATTTATTTCTGACGATAGTTTAATAGTATTTATTTTTAGCTTATCGTTAACCATCACTCAAATCCTGTCCACTTAGGGGCCAGTTGTAAGTTTACGGACTAACAATTTTAAAACCCGAGTTTCGATTCTCCGTTGAACACCAAATAGCTAATTGTGCAACTTTGTGCTTAATCAAACAAACATCAAGCACAGAATCCAGAATATTGTAAAACGACACTTAAGATTTGGAAAATGCAATAATAAATTGCCATGGATCAGACTTGCAGATGGTATGTCAAAACCTAGTCATGATTTCATCCTTGAGATAATATGAACCAAGCTATACGATTACAATGGTAATAAGATCTAAAAAGCTTTAATTTGACGCAGCATTTTGGGCCTAAACCTTTCTTCAGGTGATATACTATAAAGTCGTATCTATACATATAGCACATTCAACTATATATATATATATACAAAATGATTCGTTTGTTTGTTTGTTTTAGAAACACGAAGCTACACGAGGGCTATCTGCGCCAGCCATCGTTAATTTAACAGTGTAAGACTAGAGTAAAGGTAGCTGGTCACCACAACCCACCGCCAACTCTTGGGCTATTCTTTTACCAACCAATAGTGGAATTGACCGTCACATATAATACCCCTAGCGCTGAAAGAGCGAGCATGTTTGGTGTAACGGAGACTCAAACCCGCGACCCTCAAATTACAAGTCGACCGCCCTAACCACCTGGTCATATCGGATCCATATAAAATATTAAAATGAAGCGTGATTCGAACTGTAATGTAACAGTATTGGCGAATCACGATTATACAGTATTAGTTAATAGCGAATTGTTTTGTATAGTTTATACTTGTCGTAAAAAGATACAATAGATTTTGGCTATGTTAAGAAAACAATATATCTTATATTTGAAATGTATGTAATAAAAACCTTTTCTACGAAGAATATCAAAATGCATTTAGACAATTTGAACAAAGTTATCTACTTTAGCTAGAAATCTTCAGTTACCAGAATGCAAAGGTAAATAATTCGGACATATTATTAATACTTTCCTTAAATACGCAACTATTTGAAAGCGTTATTTACGTCGCTATTTTAAAGCAAATATTAAAGAAATCTGCATCACCTTTCAACCAACTTTGGGTTTGTTTTGAATTTCGCGTAAAGCTACACGAACGCTAGCTGTCACTAATTTAGTAGTGCAAGACTAGAGGAAAAGCAGCTAGTCATCACCACCCACCGCCAACACTTGGACTACTGTTTTACCAACAAATAATGGGATTGACCGTCACGTTATACCGCTTCTATGGCTGAAAAGGCAAGCATGTTTGGTTTGACGGGGATTCGAACCCGCGATCCTCGGATTGCGAGTCGAGTGCTTTAACCACCTTTTCATGTCGACCCAACTTTTGGTATGTTTCAAATACAGTGGTATAAGAAAAATGGTTTTCAAGACGACATCAACAATGAAGCTTCAAGCAAATTAACTGAAGTAATGAGCTAAGTGAGGAAATAAGAAAAAATGTTCATTCTTTCTGGAACTCAATAAATACTGGTACAAAAGATTTTAGAGGCTCACAGTTAAACACACCATCTAGAGGTTGTATCCTGTTAAGTATTGGTAAAAAAGCTATCTAAAAGCTGAATCCAGTGAAGTACTGATAAAAACACTATTTAAGTTGCCGCACAGGTATGTATGGATACACAATTAAATGATGTCGTTACGTTGCTATAAGTTTCAGGAGTAAGTGATACTGTCGTTACATTAACATAAGTTTCACAACTAAATGATGTGGTCGTTACGTTGCTAGAAGTTTCTGGAGTAATTGATACTGTCCTTACATTGCTGTAGGTGTGTATAGGTACATATATATATATATGTACATAAATTGTATTATAGTATTGGTAAAAACAATATATATGTTGTATGCAGTGAAGTACTGGTAAAAACACTCCACAGAATTTGTATACTGTGCAGTCAAGATGTTTTTTTGCACAGCATGGCTTTTATGAGAAATCAACATGCAGAAAACGACGTCATTAAGGTGTCATTTGGTTTTGTTTTCGCTTTACTTCCCACATATATAACTCTTTCTTTAGTCGATTGTTAACTCTTATATATTAACCAATAACGAACCAGAATCACTTTCTAATTTATAAAAAAGGAATTAAAGTAAGTCAGGAGATATAGTAATTTTAAAAAATCAACTGTGATTATGTTCACTATAGTATAAAGTAGTGTTTTAAAAAATATATTAAACTTTTGTTTGTGTAAAAGTAAATGAGTTTGGCGTCATTATTTTAGTACATTATTTTTAAACAAATCAAAATGTTTTTAAAAGTTTGTAACTTGAAAAAAATGCATTGTTCGAATTATTTGACTTTGTTTTCACTTTTTTCCTTATGAGTCCCGAAGGTTACTGACGAGACACTGGAGACTAATTTGAAGAACCAGCTACAATAAAAACTAACTTATTTTTTGATCTATAACATATTACAGTCGAACATAGATAATTGAAGTAATCTAAAGATTAAATATAAATTACTGGCCTATTCCAATAGAATAAAGAGAGCAGCTCGAATTATGAATAGACACTACAGCATGGCTATGGGATTTTATCAAGAAATTAATGGTTGGAAATTGAAAGCTAGAAAAATAAGTTGATTTTAAAATGCGAGTAATAATACTAAATAGTTTTAAACACATCATATTATTTTTCCAAGGTCTTCAAGAGTAATAGGCGATAAAGTAAATATGTTTATAATTTAAAACTAGAACGCATTATCAATCACTGACAAAGTTACTCTTCGAAAAAAAAATCATACGATACATTAATATAGATAAACGGCTTATTATGCTTATTATAAATATATTAAGTTGATAAAGTAAATGAAATTATCGGAAGCACATGTGGACAACAGAGAGGAACAATATAAACACAGTTTACAAAGCCACGAAACAAACGTTTCTTTTCTGTGCTCAAAATTACGCGAAATGCATGCTATAAGGCAGAATGTTTAATTTACAATTTATGGTACAAATAACAGTTATTGGAAGATTTTTTAGGTAATTATAAAATAACAAAAAAATATCTTTGCATTCTACTGATAATAAGACTACATAAAAATATCGATGTATATATATATATATATATATCTTTCTTCGAAATATGCTACTGCACTGGAAATAATCGTATGTGTAAAGAATTTCGTGCGAGTCACGTGTTTCGTTGGAGTTAAATTAAGGTAGAGCAAATGCTTTCGATTGGAGAGTGTAATGAAAAGTAGATTAGTAACAAATGCGAAAGTACCAGAATATTACGTTGTTAAAATTATCGAAAGAAAACGAGGTCGAAGCTTATTTGGTGATCGAGAAAAAAAGATTTAATTACGTTGTGTTGAACAAGATGAAATCGACATGGATCAAATAGAAGTTTATACATGTCTATATGTGTATAAACATAGTCAATGAAACTGTATAAGATGAGCAGACAAAGCAGAGCTAAGAGGAAGAAAAAATAATTCCATATGATGAGGTCTTGCTAGTCTCTGTAGAACTAAATTGTAATGCGAAATAGTTCTATAGTGCAATAAGCCGATAGAAAAACCAAAACGGAATGTTATTAAAGAGAAACGTTTCCTAGAGTGTTTTTTTGTTTTATCAAAATATTTACAGCTTACAAGCCAGAGAAATTGTCAATGAAACTTGTAAAGCAGAAGAAGTTACGTAGGCAATCATGTTTGTTTTTCGTTTAAACAGTTTGAAATACTCGTCAGCTGACGGGGTATGTTTAAACTTAAATAAAACAATATACGTTTAACGGCGACCATAACTTAAACATAAAGTGTATCTCAAAATTTTAAAGATATAACAAAGCTTCTTCATGAACAATATTTACAGTTTGTTTTCCATGTATCAACAAATAATGATTTTCAACACCATACATCTTATGAACCATGAGAAAAATCAATTGTTTTAGAAACAATCCAACAACTTCCATACCTTGACCCTGAATCCCTTTGAAACATCCAACATTATCTAAAGCGTCAACCTGACAAGATTGTCTAAGATTGACTCACAATAGAATTGGAGTAATTATTCAACAGGCTTTACAAAGGGCCGGCATGGCCAGGTTGGTTAAGGCGTTTGACTCGTAATCTGAGGATCGCGGATCGAATCCCCGCCGTACCAAACATGCTCGTCCTTTTATCCTAGAGGGCGTTGTAATGTGACGATCAATTCCACTATTCGTTGGTAAAAGAGTAACCCAACAATTGGCAGTAGGTGGTGATAACTAGCTACCTTTTCTCTAGTCTTACACTGCTAAATTAGGGATGGTTAGCGCAGCTAGTCCTTGAATAACTTTGCGCAAAATAAAAAACAGGCTTTACACAATAGAAATACTGCAAAAACATTCGTCATAGTTCGTAGTGTTTATATATACGTTTTAATTGAGATAGGACTAATATACTTGGAGGAGTTAGGGGACAAACAAACACACATTTCGTCTTTATATATATATATATATATAGATTACACTAGGGAACACTTTTTCAGTAACTTTGAGTTGCATTGGATATTGTAACTGATTCTGAAGAAGTTTTAGGCGCTGATTTCAAATCTCAAATTAGTTTTTCTCTACAAGCTCTAGTTTGTAGGCAATTTGAGGTTAATGAAATTGTACAAATGTGAACTTGCGTAAACCATGTATAAGCATTTTCACGTCCATATATATAGATAGCTTCTAATATTTTGATCATTCTTCTTTTGTTTCAGATCAAACATGGCTTCCAAAAATAGATATCATTGCAGAAACAAGCCTGATGCCTTCTGCTACATATGTGGATGCTACACACTAAATTGTCAGAGACGTAACATATCCTCGTTCGTCAAGCGTGCCTACAAGGCATATTTTGAAGTTCATCTTGGTGATCAAGACAAGCAATGGGCTCCTCATGTTGTGTGCCACAATTGTGAGGAAATGCTTCGAGACTGGACCAAAGGAAAACGCAATGGTCTGCCTTAAGGTGTTCCAATGATTTGGCGAGAACCCACCAACCATGTAACTGACTGTTATTTCTGCATGGTAAACACAACGGGTGTTTGGAAGAAACACCGACACAAGATTACGTATCCGAACATTCCCTCAGCTATTCGGCCTGCTCCGCACTCTGAAGAAGTTCCTGTTCCAATTTTCAAAGGCTTGCCTTCATTGGACGATAAAGACATTGGATATGATACAAGCAAACAAGACAGTTGTGACAGTGAATTGTCAGAAAGGTGTACACAATCGGAGAACTGTTCTTCAGACACTGAACCTTTCCCCGTCCCCAAGCCTCTTCCCCAGGCTGAACTGAATGATTTAGTGAGGGATTTAGGTCTTTCAAAGAAAGCAGCAGAGCTTTTGGCATCAAGATTACAAGGCAGAAATCTTGTTGATCACTCTGTTAAAGTATCATATTTCAGAAAACGTGACCAGCTTTTTGTGACCTTCTTTTCAGAAGACAGACAGTTTGTTTACTGCCATGATATGCAAGGGCTTCTCAAAGAACTGGGTGTACCTTACTATAGTCCTGCTGAATGGAGACTCTTTTTAGACAGTTCAAAACGCAGTCTAAAGTGTGTTCTTTTACATAATGGGAATGTTTATGGAGCAGTACCTGTCGGTCACTCAGTGCATTTGTGGGAAGACTATGATGATCTGAGAATGGTCATGGACTTATTAAAATATCATGAGCCCAATTGGATCATTTGTGCAGACTTAAAGATGGTCAACTTTCTTCTTGGACAACAGAAAGGTTTCACCAAGTTTCCATGTTTCCTCTGTATGTGGGACAGCCGAGCACGAGACAGACATTGGGTCCAGAAGGACTGGCCTATTCGTGACACCCTTGAAGCAGGCATGCCAAATATCATACAAGATCCAATTGTAAGCAGAGATAAGATCATCTTTCCTCCTCTTCACATCAAATTAGGTTTGATGAAGCAATTTGTCAAGGTACTGGAAACCAAATGTGAATGTTTTCAACACATCATCACAGCTTTACCAGGGTTATCATTTGAGAAGATCAAAGCAGGCGTGTTTGATGGTCCACAGATTTGAAAACTAATTCGTGATGATCAGTTTGTTGCTAGGATGACCGCTTTAGAAAAGGTGGCATGGTTATCCTTTGTGGCAGTCGTTCAGAACTTCCTTGGAAACAATAAGGCGGAGAACTACAGTGAACTTGTGAACAGAATGCTCCTCGCTTTTCGTGATTTCGGGTGCAACATGAGCATCAAGCTTCATTTTTTGAACAGCCACCTTGATAAGTTCCCTGACAACCTGAGGGCTGTGAGTGACGAACAAGAAGAACGATTCCACCAAGACCTAAAGGTCATGGAAGAAAGCTACCAAGGGCGCTGGGACAAAAGTATGATGGCTGACTACTGCTGGAGCATTAAACGAGATTGTCCAGATGAAGTGTACAAACGCAAATTCCTACCTGAATAAAATACACAAACAAATTGATAAGCTATTCCTATAATTTCCTGTAATAACGAAAATATAAAAAAATAAATAAAAATGTCAAATTGCATAAAATCTGTAGCTTGCAGACAAAAACCGACTTCAGATTTGAAATCAACACACTCAAATTGACTATAGAAATGTCTTTTTTTAAATGCAACAAAATGAGTGTTCCCCGGTGTTATGAGATCACTAGATACATAGGTAAAAAAATAACAGTCGTCGCAGTTTGACCACAACAGTTTTTTATAAGGCAAAGACGTTTGTTTTTCACAGCTGAGACAACAGCAAAGTTATCACATAAAAAAGCCGCGTAGCTTATAAAAAAAGAGACAAAAAACTGTTAAGTTATAAAGAAATACAATCAACTTTTTTTTCTACAAATGAGGCCATAACAGCATTAAAGTCCTTACAGTCGTGATAATCTTACACACAATTATAAAGTTGAGTATGTGAAAAACACAGAGGGTACTCGAAAATATACAGAAATAATAATTTTTCTTCAATCACAAACATAATTAAACATCAAATAAACTCAGGAAAGCACTCACAGTGGGTATTCGAACAGAAGAGAAAGTGTGAGAATGTTTAAAATATTCTGTCATTAGATCGTTTCGAGTCCCCTTGAATTAAAAGAAAATACAAAACTAAAGAAAAGTAAATATCGAAACTGTGTCTGAAAGTCTGTACAGTGAAATGTCTCACAGAAATATTCGAATCACAAATTATATCTGGTGGGGAAGAAAGCATGAATTTTGTATGAAAACAAAGGTACAATATGATACCACATTACTCGTGGTTTGTACTTCATTCAAAACAAAGGTACAATATGATACCACATTACTCGTGGTTTGTACTTCATTCACAAAGGTACCATATGATACCACATTACTCGTGGTTTGTACTTCATTCAAAACAAAGGTACAATATGATACCACATTACTCGTGGTTTGTACTCCATTCATATATCCAAAAATCTTGCCATGACCTGATTCACTTACATAAGCACAACTTCCTATTATGGGCATCATAAGAGAAGATCAAGCTATCTGTATTGATATAAAACGTTTTTAATAACCAATAGGAGCAGTTTTAACTCTGGATACAACTAGAGTAAGAATAAACTAAGCTATTTACTTGATCGACATTCTGTGTTAAGCAAAACTGAAGATAACAGAAATTTTGAGAAATTTACATACAGTCTTGGCCAAATTGTTTGCATATTTTGTAACAAATAAGATATTTGTTTTCAAACTGGTATACAAGTGCACATAGCGCCTTCAAATTATTAAATGCATGTTATATTAAGCATCTACAAATTTAGTGAGAGGTTCTATGGACATTATGAACGAATTATTAAAACAGTAAACAATTTTATCAGATACCTGAAAAAATAATGTGAAAATGAGCATTTCACCTATCACAACAATACATTACATAAAAATATAAAATGACAAAATATAACATCAAATTATTGTAAACAACGTCTGTAGCCTTTTTTCAGTTAAAATTAATCATTAGATATTCAGTTAGTCCTTTACGTACTCCAGTAATCTCCGCAAGGTGACATGTCATATTGTCGATGTGGTTATTGATGCAATCCGTCGTGATTTCATCCCAGATTGTCACAAAAAGATGCTGAAAGTTAACTATAGTAGCTGGTTTGGTGTCGTTATTAGCACCTTTTAGACTCAGTTCTGCCCAACGGTTCTCAACTGGATTATAATTTAGATACAAACTTGCAATATTTTACTAGTCAAAATAATGCTGTACAATACGTGCACTGCAAGCAGTAGTATTGTCATCTACTGAGAACGCTTACTCAACAGTACAAATATGTTAACAAGCAAAACCAGTCTTGTAAAGCAACAAAACAAATATGAACATGATAAACAAATATTAAAGAGACGTTTAACATAAATCATCTGTACGCCGTCTTTTGAAGAAGACCTTATCAAAATTACTACATACAACATAACTATTTGAATAAAGAAATGCATACATAAAATTCAAACGAAAATAAACCTTTTAAACATAAATGAACAAAATATCTTTTAAAATGGCCCAGTATAACACAGAAAAAAAGTTTTACTTTAAATTACATTAAAATGCAAAATAGGTCTTGTAGAATTTCTCACAAAAATCAACCATTTATAAAATAAAAATCTCAGATAATATTAGGTCTTAAACATTATTTAAGTGTAGCATACGATCCACTTAAACATAGAAACAGAAAATACCTGAATGTACATCTGTACACTATCTAAATTTTTTTTTAGAAATATACATTGAAAATAAACTCCTTACATGAATACACATATTTAAAAGAACCATTAACTAATTACCCAAAAAGAAGAATTCATATACAATTCATACACTCTATATGAAACACAAAATCTTACTAACATTTACAAGCAAAACTGTTTATATACCTCCTTGTTTTGTATTTCGCGTAAAGTTTTATGAGGGCTATCTACGCTAATCGTTCCGAATTTAGCAGTATAAAACTAGAAGGAAGGTAGGGAGTCGTAATAATGAACCGCCAACTCTTGGTGTGTTTTTTTACCAACGAATAGTGGTATTGATCGTCACATAATAATGTCTCCACGGCTGAAGGGGAGCATATTTGGTGTGACAGAGATTCAAACACTCAACCCTCAGATAACGAGTCGAGAGCCCTAACCACCTGGCCATGACGGGCCGTTTAGATGTATATATCACTATATATACCTAAATAACTTTCCACAATATATATATATATATACACACACACAAAATTAATGGAGAAGTTGAAGCCATTTGCACTAGGAAATCCCGAGAGCAAGTCATTCAACACAGTCGTGGACTCGTGATAAACCTTGGTAGTTTGGTGGTTGATCTTTCACAAGATATTTTTAAGTTTGTACAAATATTACTGAAGTTGACGCACCTTTTTCTCCAACCCAAATCTGTGTTGGTGGCTTTGAATCATAAAGATTATCTTTCTCACAGTTGTATAGTGCACAACCTGATTACCTGATCTCGACAATGGTGCCACAAATGTGTGATCTGCCTCATTGTGAGATGATTTTTGACCTTTGCAGCATGTTCTGCAGTATCTCTAGATTCAGCCAGTGTGGTCTGAGGAAGTGGTTACCATTTTAATCTCCACAAATTGAATTGTGATGATAATTGTAGTTATCAAAATTGACACTGGAAAGGTAATATGTTTAGTTCATCTTTCCTCTGTAATGTGAAAGATACGTTGGTGAATTTTGTTCAAGCATTCCAACTTTGCTGTGGCTTTCACCTTAAGGGGTACAAAATCTGGCATATTATTTGATAAATTGGGCATTTATGTTTCGACCGAATCCTATATCCTCAGCTTTACCACTAAATTGTAGCGATGTTGGTAATTTTGGTGTTCTGTATTTTTCAGGGCTAACCCGTTTGCACTTTCGTCAAAGTTTGTATATTTGAAGCATCATTTAGCTAGGTATCTTCATCCATTATATCTGGTAACGTGCAGCCAAGGCCACTCTCTAAAAGTATTAGCAAAATCGGATGCACCTTTACCTCACATTCTCACCACAGGTTACTTTCCTGTTCTTCCAATGGATAAGTTATTTATTCAAAACTTTTAAGATGTACTGTACTTAGTGTACTGGTTAAAAACAAGTGTAGTTACAAGGGTTTAAAATTTGATCTTGAAAGGCAGGACTGAATGAATTAAAAAAATATGGTCTAAAGCTGTAATGGCTAAGTAACAGAAAACCTGTGCCGTATGTATTGTACCTATAGGTCTTTGTGTACTTAAGTGTATCCTGCTTGTATCATACGATTCATACTGCTTCTGAACAACTCAATGCACACAAGTATCTTCAGGTTTCTCACCTTATTTATAAATATATATATATTCCAGCTGCACTCTCTGAAGTTCCCTTTGCTATAATAATAGTCTACAACAATGCATTCCTTTCACTACCATGCGGCTGTTACATACAAGAAATCTTGGGACCAATAAGAAAACTCTGGATGCTACAGAGCTAGGTACACACAGTAATAAACAAAATAAGTCAAATACTGTACACGTGCTAAACTAATTTTATCAATCATTTAGTCTCCCGCTGGTTTACGAATTTACAACGCTGAAATCAAGAGTTCGATTCCTCTCATTAGACACAGCAGATAGCCTGATGTCACACATACACACCCAGTCATCGAAATTCATCTAGCATGAATATATCATATCTCCCTTTGAGATATTTTCAGACACAAGTTAAGCACAGAAAAGAACAATTACAAAGCTACACCGTCGTGGTGCTACTTATCAACTTTGTCATTACATGCACTGCACTGTATGCATTATCAAGCATTTTAATTGTGTCAAGTTGCATGATTAAAGTTATTTAAATAGATTCTGATAAAACACTGCATATGACAAGTTTGTATATGTTATACTACATGTTACTGTTTGTGAATCTTACTCCGGATAATTTCAACCACTTACTCACATTTTAATTTAAACCAGTTTAAGGTTTGTCGGCCAATTTTAGCAAAGCAACAGATGAAAACGTGTTTTATTCAAGTGTAGCATGAGTCTAGATGTATTTTATCCCTTTTATAACTTTTACTAAATGCCAAATATTTTAAAGTCAAAACTGAAATATTCTCCCACCAGTATCAATGAAAACAAAATATGTGCTGTGTCTTCAAAAGCCAGTAACTCGATTCCTTTCACGCATCTACTTCTTAACGTTCAGAGCAAATATTAAAACATTTCTTTCTAGCTATGTTTTTAGAAGGTAACTTATTTAGATAATACAACGTCGTAAATGATTTTACATAAAGATTCATTCGTGTGTGCAATACTTCATGCATGTAGTTGGTATGTGTTTATTACATTATACATGTAATTAGTTTCTGCACATCATCCCATATGATAGTAGTTTCTAATAGAACAGCCGACGCTTATGTGTCTTTACTTGGTAATGAACTTGAGCTACAATGCAATATTACTTGTTGAGCATAGCAGTTCGTTAATAAACCACCATCTGTGAGTAGTGAGAGACAAGAGTATTTGGTGGACATAACAATAAAATAACGATACAATTAAAAAGACTGAATACCCTCTTCCTACCACTACTTTTCGAAATTACACGTCTTTATGTTGAACAACTTGAAATTTCATCTTTGAATACCCAAAATATTCTTCTTAAGTTCAGAATGATTTACGGCCCAGATTATTTTTTGTAGTGTGATGACAAATATTCACCTCAAAGTATCCAGAAAGTTTGTTACAAATCTGAACACACTTTATAAAGTTATTAATCTAAAACCGGGAAAATTTTCTATGTACCTCTTATGAAAAATGTTTAAAAAGTGATCGAGAATCTTGATCAGGACCAAAATTTGGGGAAGACAAGATGGCTGTAAACAGTGGCTCAAAAGGGTGTTGGACTCTTTATTATCCCCTCACACGGGTAAATCTATTTACCAAAGCTGGCATTGCGTAAAGGTCAATATAGCCAAATCAAGCGAAATAAAACCCGTTTGAATTAGGTTTAGAAACGCCTAATATACTTTATGTACTGGTAGAAAACACAGCTCTATCACTGCAGGCAGATTATAAATATTCTAACAATTATAAAAACCTTTGAAAAGTTGTCTAAAATTGAAATAATTTTGCAAAACATCTCATAGTTGTTTTACTCCAAAAAATCACTCAGAAGCATAGAAACCAATAGTTTAAAAATTATTCGTTATGTTTACGATTTAGTGATGTCAAATATAATATATTTTGTAACTCTGTATGTGTTTATACATGCGTATGTGTGTGTGATGTTGTTTTATTTTATTTTTCTTAAGTATTAAATCTCCTTTCTTGTATGGTCGTCAAAACTTAGCTGTTTCTCTATTAATTAAAGTTGTTGTATTAAATGGTTTATATAAACACAATTATGTTTGTTGTATCTCGGCCCACCTCAGCAAAACGCGTTATCGATATCAAATGTGACAAATATTGTGAGAAAAAAAATATTATTACACTATGAAACAAAATTTTTAATTTTACTTGTTCTTGGATAGAAAGTATTATTCCACAATTGCTTATGCCTAAGGTAAATGGAAATTATCTATTTTTCTCTTCAAACTTTGCTTTCATGACCTGGGTAATGAAATTTTCAAATTTACTAATTTCCAGAACATTCAGTGCTGAGTAGCTGATAGAGAATTTTCTTGAACTTACAAGAATTCTTAAGAACTTTCTAGAATGTTGTAGAACTTACAAAAAATTTCTAGAACTTTCCACAATAATATATATACAGAGGCTCACCACTCACTATTTCAGTTTCGTTCTAACTGCGTAAGTGAACACATAGACCTATCTGTTTTTATCAGATGGCATCAAGAAACTGCGAACTTTCTGCTATGTATGTGGCCATTTTATCAAGACAAGAGCGAAAATGTACTCTGTGACAGCATCTGCTAAAATGTGTGAAGACTACGAGGCATATTTTGACATGCCTGTCGGGGATCAAGACAAACCCTGGGCACCTTATTTTACTTGCGAGCACAACAAAACAACAAACAAACATAGAAGGTAAGACAGACAATTTTTGCTTGCTTGAATAGTAAGATTTTATATTATACAAATGTTATATCTTTTAAAATTAAAATATATATATTTTTTAAAATTCCATAGTGTAGAAATAATATCACATATAAAATATTTTGCATGAGCCTCTTACATATTAGTTGTCGATAAAATAAATTTATTCTTCAAAATAATTTTATTTTGCTCATTTGTAGGATGGTACAAAGGGAAAAGGAGAGTCAGGAAGTTCGTTATTCCAAGAATTTGTGGTGAACCCACTGACCACTCAAGCAATTGCTACTTTTGCATGGTGGACCCTTCCAAACGTCGGACTGTCAAAAACGTATCTGCTATCATGTATTCTGACCTTCCATCATCCATCGCCACAGTGTCACACTGCCCTCAGCTACCTGTACCCACTCCACCGGAGAGAAAGCAACCATCTAAAAGACTACTCACTTTTAAGCATTTTTCATTTATGTATAACTTTATCATAAGTGCGTCTAATTTTTTATTCATATTTTGTTTTATTCAAACCTTATGTAAATAAAAATGTGTAAATTTGCCGTTTTTACATAGAAAATAGGTTAATTTCTAAATTTCATTATTCAGGTCACAAAAGCAAAGTTTGAAGGGAATAATGGCCATTTTCTGTACTTTTACAATATAAACAATTAAGAAATAACATTCTATCCAGGAACAAAATTTGTATTACATAGTGTTATTATACACTTTTCTAATTCTTGGAAATTCATAAGAGACTAGATTAAAAATGTGATGTTAAAATGTATTAAACGTAGAATTAATGTATTATGAGAAATATATCTGTAATTAAATAGAGACTGTTTTACACGTTATTCAACATCTTATTTTATTAAAACATAATTACTCAGAGAAAGTTAGTTTAACTTTAAGATGTATTTCCTGTCGTTTTTTAAGTTATTGCATTCTGGTTAAGAAGTTAATACAAAAACTCGCCTACAAATGTTGTGATTCTTTCAAACGAGACTCAAAAAAACGTGTGCTTTTGAATAGTTGACTATTTGTCTTCAGGGAAATAAAAATAACAATAAACTATTCCAAAGTGCTCAATTTTTGGATCTCTTTGTAAAACATTACAAATTAAGCTGTTACGTTTTTACACGTTTCCCTCAGATTACCAGGAGACTTTAAAATGCCAAAATAACTTTAACACAGAAACTAAAGAAATAATTCAATCCTATTCATATTTATAATTTTTGTGCAAATATTCTTAGTTCTATCTGCGCATAACATCTATAATTTTGACTAGAAAGAGAGAGTCGACAACACCACCTTACAAAATTTATTTTACGCTTGTCTGACTGAAGAATGAGATTTGATATCGTTGTCATAACAGACATAGACTTCAATGTGTGGAGTAGAGCATGTTTTTGGCAGCAAAGGTAAACTAGTCATGAGCCACTGGTTAAACAATACAGTAAAACTACCAAGTTGGCCTCTCCAGGCCAGTTTTCTTTATTAATCCACTAATATTATTGCATCCTTAAGTTGCAAAATGGATGTGGACAACTAAGCCTGTCCAACAAAACTGAAGAATTTCAGGGTTGATCATGGTATGATATTGTTTAAAGGAAGATAAGTTTGGACAACGAGGTTATTATCCCATCCAAATGTTAAGAAAACCTAAGAACATAATTTAACTGGAAAACTGATTAGCTGAAAACTCTATTTTTGATTGAAAGAATATAAAAGTGTATTTGAAAACAGTACCGATAAATTTTCCACATATCAAGCTCTCTAAAGATTCATTGGATGACACTATCTATCATCAACGAAGCTGGCTGCTGACAGCTGACATTACTTGCAGTTGTCATGTGGTATTCGTATGGTTTTGTTATGTAATGGGAGCTAACATGTTTTATAAAAAAGGAATTTCACAGTTTTCTTTTTGTGCACAGGCAGACATTGTCTAGTGGACAATACTGGTATCTTCTTATCATGATTTCTTATATATTATACTAATAACATGGATATTTACTTAACGTAAAAAGGTAGAAGTTGATATTTCTTCAAGTAGATAAAATAGTATTTTATGGTATTTATCCATGCAATGTTCTCTGTATCATTTTCTCTTTTAATTTATTGAACGAAAAGTAATAGTTACAAAAAAGTACACCTTATTTTGTGTACCAATAACACTGAATATTTACAAAGACATCATTAACAGGTCTCAATGATTTTAACAACTAAGTTTTGTCAAGACATGTATTCGTATACTTAGGGAAAGGCATAGAGCTATTACACTTAAGCTGGGTTTTATTGTAGGCTGAAAGCTAAAACTATAGAGTTTATATTTTATATACTTGTTACTATTCTTTCTTGAATTTAAGCAAAATTACCTTATAATATACATACCAACGTAAAAGTACGAAAGGAAGAAAATTAGTTACGAAAGAAACAGAACAGCTATAACATTTAAGAATGTCAACGTAAATATTGAAAATAATAAAAAAACTAGTAATGTAACGTGTCAAAATAAATAGGAAAAATTAACCGGAAGAACTGTAACATTATTACCATGTCTAACAAATGTGAAGTAACCAGGAGAACTGATTTATTTTGAGTGTATGAACAAAGCACCAGAAAATATTCATGTTCTAACATTTCAGGACAAATTCACGATAGTCAAAATAAATTTACTGTTGTTTGTACACCGAAACAAATAAATATAAAATTTAGTATAACAAGCAAATCCTGACAAATACCCCCAGTAAACCTGAAAAGGAAACTAAATTTTAAGGTGTATATACTAAAGCAATCTTTTCTTTGTACATTTATATTTTTCTGGAAATCTTTCTTTTACAGATAAGTTATAATAAAATAATATTTTTTGATACCTCTTTGTTTTCCTTTTTGTCAATTTTAATAATAGTTTTTACAGCTTTTTATTAAGAAAGCTATTTTTAACTATTTATAAATTTCTTAATTTAACATTTTTTCGGATAGTGAGACTAAATTAAAAACTATTTTAGCTCTAGTAACCTAATCTATTATTTTCCGTTTCCTCATTGTAAATCAAGCAATATACTTTACTCGTAAGATTTATTCGAGAATTTATTTTTATGTATCAGGGATGATCATTCTTTAGAATTTTCCTGAAGAGTGATATTGAAAGTTATAAAATAGATGCTAGAAATGAATGAAAAAGAACCATAAGTACGGTATTGATTTATTTGCATCTACAGGTGCAAATTTGTTCGTTTACATAAATATAGACTTAATGTTGAATTAATTAACGTGAAATGTTGCAATGAAAAATAATATTTTTGAGACATTCTAATTATCTAAAGAATAAGGTAGTAAAATATTTGTAAAAACGGCTCGTTTGGGTTGAGAAAATTTTTTACGAACAGGAGTGAACAACGTTTCGACCTTCTTCGGTCATCGTCAGGTTCACAAAGAAAGGTAACTGACCGGAAGCTGACCACATGTTTGGAAGGGGTTGTGTAACCGAGTGTCGGAAAGTAGAGGGCGGTGTTAGATGTTTGAATGTATAATTTATTTATTTTATTATATTAATATAGGTATAAAGGCGTTCCTTTATATTGGTTGATTTTGGGTTTAAGTTGTTCCATAAGTAAGGCTTTTTTTAATTTTGCGTTTGTTTATGTTTGTTTCTTTATTCAGTATTTGAGTGTTTTCTATGGTTATATTGTATTTATTTGACTTGCAGTGTTTAAAAACGTATGATGGTGACTTTTTATGTTCTTTGAATCTGGTTTCCATTTTTCTACTTGTTTCTCCAATATAGAAGTCGTGGCAGTTATCACATTGTATTTTATAAATAATGTTGGTGTGGTGTTTATCAGTGTAGTTCTTACATAGTATAGACCTTAGTTTTGTGCCTGGTTTTTGAATAAAATTGGTATTAACTGGAATGTCATATTTTGTTACTAGTTTTTGCCAAATGTTGGTTATTTTTCTGCTGATGTCGGAAATATATGGTATGCAGCAGTATATGGTTTCGTCATTTTTTGATTCGTGACATATATTTACTTTTGTTTATTGATTCTGCTTTATGTCGAGGTGTGTGCGTATAATGTTTTCTACGGTTTGTGGAGGAAACTTATTAATGTTGGTGAAGTATTGTTTTATTGTGTCTAATTCATCGTTAATTTTATCTGGTGAGCATAGTTTTATGGCTTTGTTTATTTGGTTTCTTAGTATGTTGAGATTTTGTTTTGTTTCATGTGCTGAGTCCCAAGGAATGTACAGTCCAATATGGGTGATTTTTTGGTGGATTTTTGTTTTAAATTGTGTATCGGTTCTTGTAATTTTGAGGTTAAGAAACGATATTTGATTGCTTTCTTCCTGTTCACATGTGAAGTTGATGTTGGGATGTATAGAGTTAATGTGATTGAAAAACTTTAGTGTGTGTTCTGTAGATGTGAATCCCGCAATCATGTCGTCTACATATTATGAACCAATATAGCGGTGGATGTAATACTGTGTTCATTGCTTGTGTTTCAACTTGTGTCATAAAAATATTGGCTAAAACTGGTGATACTGGGTTGCCCATGCTTAGGTTATTTGTTTGTATATAGTTGTGGTTGTTGAACATGAAGTTTGTCTTCATCGTGGTGAATTCTGTGAGGGTTGCTAATTGTTTGCTGAGAATGTCTATAGATGTGTTAGGGTCTCGGATATAGAGTTCTAAGGCTATCTTGCAGACTTCAGTGGTTGGAACTTCTGTAAAGAGAGATATAACATCGAAATTGGCCACTAAGGCTTTATGGTTAAGTTGATTTAGATTAGACTTGAAATGAAAATAGTCTTTGATGAATGAGCTGATGTTACATATTTGGAGAATGCCCATGCCATGTATTTACCAAGATTGTAATTAAACGATTCATATGTAGACATTATTGGTCGTAATGGACGATTTGGTTTATGAGGTTTGGGGATGCCGTGTATTTGTGGTGTACGTGAGTCGGTTTTGCATAGGTAGGAGTAAAGTGTTTGTGAAATTGTGTTGGTTTTTTTCATTTTTAGTAGTATTTTGTTTAGTTGCGTTTCTTTTGTCTTTGTTAGATTTGTGTGTATTGGTTTAAATTTGTGAGTATCTGATAGGATGTTCTTCATTTTTTGGATGAATTTATTTATATTCATTATGACTATAGCGTTTCCTTTATCTGTTTTTAGAACTGTAATGTAAAAAAAAAAAAAATCTCAACCCGAACGAGCCGTTTTCACAAATATATTTTTCAACAAGTGGGTTTTCTCGACGTCACTGAGATAATAAAATTCTCATAAAGAGTTATGGTTAACTTGATAATTGACTTTAGTACGGACAATATAAAGTTTCAATTATTACATGTTTTGTATTATTCATTAAGAATTGGAGTAACAAGTTTAAAAAATTAAAATTGTTTATTCTATGTTATTTATTACAAAGAAGGAAATTACAGTTATCAAGATAAAATGTTTATTTTGTAGGATATATCTGCTTTCTTCAAACTAATTTCCTTAATGAAAACACGCATTATACGCGAAATAGAATAATATATTCAATTGCTACCGACTTCTTTAAGAAGCGGCCTGATATGGCCAGATGGTGAGGGCGTTCGACTCGTAATCTGAGGTAGTAGGATCGAATACCATCACACCAAACAAGCTCGCCCTTTCAGCCGTGCTAGCATTATAATGTCACGGTCAGAAGAGTAGCCTGAGAAGTGGAGATGGGTAGTGATGATTAGTTGCCTTCCGTCTAGTCTTACACTGCTAAATTAGGGACGGCTAGCGCAGATAGCTTTCGTGTAGCTTTGCGCTAAATTAAAAAAAACAAAAACTGACAGGGTCCTATAAGCAAAAATTTTCTTAAAAAGTAATAAATCCTGGGTTCAATGTACACTTTCTCCAAATAACCTTAAAAATACTGCATAGAGTAGAGAACTGTAATCTAGTATTACAGTTAACTAACTCTTTACTGGAAAACAGTGATCAGTATTACTGTTAACTAACTCTTTACTGGAAAACAGTGATCTGGTATTACTGTTAACTAACTCTTTACTGGAAAACAATGATCTGGTATTACTGTTAACTCACTCTTTACTGGACAACAGTGATCTGGTATTACTATTAACTAACTCTTTACTAGAGAACTGTGATATAGTATTACTGTTAGATTTCTTTTAAGTAGAAAATGATTTATCAATAAGAAGAGAAAACCCGTAATTTAATATTTTTGTTACATAATGGTGACGTAAGGAAACTTTTGGTTTGTTGAAAAAATTTAATGATTGTATTTTAAAAATACCCATAAGATCGTTTAATTAATGTCTCTGAGTCGATGAAATTATATTTTAATGTTGTTAGAATGTTAAAATGTGTCGTCCTATTTGTTGTGTTTTACAGAATGCAAACAGCCTCTATAAGAAGAAGCAATACCGCCTTATATCCATGGTGTTTGGGGAACACAATCTAAAAAAATATCTAAGATTGATTTAAAAGCGTAGCTCCATTTTAAAAGCAAATCGTTTTCACGTAAAAAAATAGCTAAAATCCTATGAAATGTTTTCAATGTACACAACAAATATTTCACTAAAACAAATATATCCTTAAAAGTAAGTATTTAAGGAACATCAATGATGCATAAGGAATCACACTGGGCCTTAGCTACCCGCTTTCATGACAACATCTACCAAATCGTCTGAATCAGAAGAAGGATCATTGACCGGGAATTCAACACCACAAAGAGGAAACTAAAAGAAACCTTTAGAAATAAAAACAACCGTTGATGATACATACAGATATACATGAAGTATTTCTGTTAACAGTCTAAGTAATATTTTCTCGAAAATAAAAAAAATATTTTGGATTATCTATTACGTTAAATGAAATTAAAAATATTAATTACATTGGATTTCCTCAAACTATCTGTTTTATACTTTTATGTTAGCCTTAATCTAGTATACAGTTGTTTTAATTAACAAGTTTTATATTTTATTTGTTGTGCAGCTAAAATGTGTTCTAGTTTCCCACGAAGGCGTCGGTGCTTGAATCGAAAGTTATCCAAATTTGATGTATTTTAAAATAAAGCCTTACAATATATTTAATCCATCTGAAAGAGTTACTGAGGAGGATAATTGTACTAAATCTTTCGTGTTCTATTCAAGACGTTTCAAGTAGGTTCATTCAGTATCGCACATATATGGTCATGGATCATCTTTTGAGCCTGTGATAGACGTGTGTACAACAAAATATGGTCTGGATATTACTACGTAATGTTCGATAGATCAAAATTAGGTCTGCGTCACGAAAGATTAGTCTTATATACTATTATGTATAACCCACAATGGGGTCACTGTATGTTTGTTTGTTTTTAAATTTCGCGCAAAACTACACGAAGGCTATCTGTGCTAGCCATCCCTAATTTTAACAGTGTAAGACTATAGAGAAGGTAGCTAGTCATCACCACCCACTGCTAACTCTTGGGCTACTATTTTATCAAACAATAGTGGGATGGACCAAACTTTTTAACGCCCCCAGGCTGAAAGGGCGTTTGGTGTGACTGTATGAAGCACAGTAAAGATTTCAGCCAAAAGTTGTTTTTAGGAAAATGACAGCCTAAATATCACACTTTTCAGTGTAAATGGATGTCATGGAAATAAATTTCGAATAAGCACGTCCTCGAACAGTTACAGAGAAAATTGTTTACAAACGTATATATTTTTGTTCTATTGTTGTTTTCTATTTTATATCTTTCCGCGTAAGCTTATGTTTTAACTTTTGCTTAATATAATAATCCACTTCTAAGTAAATTGCAACTTTAAAGTTGTCCAAATTTTTGTTATCGTTTGATAAATTCACTTTTGTTTTCTCGTGCCGTTGTTAATTTTTATTTTTAGTATCAGTAATTTGTTATTAAATGATATCAATTAGTGAGAAGTCTGTGTTCAGGAATCTATTCTTGTGTATCGTAATTGATTAAATATCTCGATCTATTTTCAGAAATATTTTTCATATTTCATAATTTGGTAATGACTGAATACGTAACAACAGATTAATCATTTATGGACAAAAAATGTAGTGATTAATAAAACTGTGGTCATGTACTATATATTTTTGTGTTACATAAATACAGTTTTACATATTTCCACTGTGTATTGACTTCCATTATTGCAAATGCATACCCACTTTTGAACACGCCCACAGAAACAGTCAGTTCTTCACAAAAATGGGTTATATATATAGATAACTCTTCTGTAGGTTTTTGATGCCAGAGTGAGAATCATCCATTGATTTGTTTTAAATATTAGTAAGGAAATATTTAAACTCGCGAAAAGTAGGATCGTAGAGTTAAATTATTTTGATATCTTTTGTTGTACTTAAATAATCCGTGATTAATAGAAATAGGTTATTTACATAGGTTTTGTTCAAGGTTTTTATTTTTGTCACCTTTGGATTGTACACCATTGTTTTATGTTATGATATAAGTAAAGAAATTTTCAAGTAATCATGAAAGGACATTAAGGCAGGAGCATCTTCATTCCATTAACTTTACTCTTGTACAACCCATGAAATAAAGTTTCTTAAATGTTAAGAACTTCTTACGTTATATTTTACATCCAAAATAGCTTCTATTAACTGTTTTTAAACTTAACTTTAACGCATAATATCTCTAGTTCTAGCCAGTCTAGACAGTTCCAGTCTTTTCTTTGAGCTGTTGGACTACGATGATCACTAATTAATTAACGTAACCTCCCGGGTTTGAGATCCTGTTGTCACAGACGGATATGACTTTACAATTTGCATTTCCATGATTGTGGTTTATTTTTATAGTGCGGTGATTATACTCATGAGGTTGAAATCTCTGGATCAGTCTGGATGCTTTAAAACTGCAGCTGTATCTGACAGGAATACTTGGAGCTAATTTTATATGTATTTATATGTGTGTATAATTAACTGTTTCATTTTCATGCCTCATCATAATTGTGACATTTTATTCTTCAATGTTTCTTTTTTTTTAGTTTTCTATAAATACAGTTTTATTTTCTTTTGCCGTTATTGTAATCTTATGTACATTCAAACAAGTTGAGTTGACATGAAAATAATCTATCAACTTCCCGGTTTCTAAAACCCCACGAAACTAAAAATGTCGAAAAGTAAATTGCACTGGAAACATTAATTGAGCAAACGCTGCGACCACGAGATCAAAACTGGATGGTTGGACAGTAGACAACCCTCATAATACAAACGATAAGATAAAAACTCACAATATAACTAAATGACAAGCCAAAGGAATAACAAAAACTGCACCCGAAAACATACCAAAGACTCGGAACTCCATGGTTTCAGGGTTAGGAGACCCACCTGACATGACATAAAATACTCGTCATGGTATGGTTACAGTAGTCTTGTGACATCAATAGTAAGTCCAGGCATTCAGTTTTGTAGTTTTCAGTACTGCAGTAAAAGAACTTCCGACAAACAAATAACCACCAAAACGATACCACTGGGAATGAGGAAGAGCTTTGACTAGTGAAGAGAAAGTCAGCCCAACCTGTTAGAAAATTTCCAGAACATTTAAAGAAGAAAGAAGTCCATAGACCTTTTCATCAAAAATTGAGTCATGTAGTTTCCAAATAAATATGCACATTCGTTTTCTGTAAATTCATAAATGTATAAATGTTGCTTTTACGCTTGAATTTGGTTAATTAAGTTATCACTTTTGTGGAAAAATAGTTATTGATTTTTATGTTTCAACTTTTTCTTAGAACCATATATGTTTCTTGCTTTGAACAGACTAGAAGAATTAAAAACTGTACTGTTTATTTGTATTTAGGTATAATCTGATGTTTGTGAGCAATTTTATCAGTATTACTCTACATGGTCATGGGAAATGTCTGATATATTTTCATGTATTTCGTTATATGTATATGTCTGTGGGTGTGTTTTAATGTTCACTTATACACCTCTTAAGTCACGATACAATATGGTAATAAATAGGCTGGATTAAAGTGTACTTGAGTTTCAGATTTGCTCTGATTCAGTTTAAAGAAAAAAACAAGAGAGGTAAAAGGAATTATGATCGTGATTTGCATCTCGATAAACCTGTGGTACAGAATATTAAAATATTTGTTTAGCGGGATTAACCATAACATTTTAATGCCAATACAGCTGAAAGGACGAACACTTTTGATGTGACAGAGATTCAACCCCGCGACTCTCAGATTGTGAGTGGAGCTCCCTAACTAACTGGCCACCTTGAGAATAGGTGTCATTTCTTTAGTGTCTGCCAACCTAGGCTACCTCTTTCTTGTCGTTGTTTTGTTAGACATTAATTTGACTTTGTGATGTTTCAAGTTCAACAGTTTCGTGGGAGGGTTGCCTAATTGTGATTGGTTCAGTTAACAAAGGAAATACCCAAAAAAAGGCCAGCCAGTGTCTTTAGATTATATAAGTAGGAAACTTTATAGTTGTAGCTGATTAGCAGGAGAAAGTATTTGTTTATTGTTAAAATTTATTGCGGACGTGCATACGTTTTATTATTTCATTTTATTTGTAACGCAATTGTGAAGTTTTTAACATTTTGAATTACGCGTTATTTAGATGTGGTATTGTGCGACAAAAGTTGAATTTCTCATTGGTTATACTGGAGTTACTTTGGGTTACTTTTTATTCTACTACATGTGATATTGTGCGAATAAATTTAATTTCTTATTGTTGTAAGCTAATGTTAGTTTGAGGTGATTTTATGTCATATTGTATTTTGTCTTGAGTTGGCTAGTTTACCACAAAATCTCCCCATATATCTTTCACTTAGGCTAAGCTAGAACAGTTTAATTATTTATTAATATATTATAAATAGGTTATAAATATCTGAGGTATGAAATACGCATATAAATTTTATTCGAGGTTATTTAATTCCTTATTCGTACTTGATGACCCTGAATTGCATATCAGTATGAAAAAGCTGCGACTTTTAATTTGTTAACAGTAATTCATATTTACTTTAATGTATCAATATGTATGTTGCACAGTCCGAGATCGTGCAATTTATGCCACCTATTCAAGATATGTATGAAAATATTTATTTGCAATGACAATGATTATTACCGACTTTTGACTTTCAATAATGTATGCTTAGAGTCAATTGTACTAATTAAATCGTTTCAACAGTAACTTATTTTGGGCAACAACACAAATCTTGGGAGAACTCTGGAAATTCCTACAGTTACCATTTAAATGTAAGTTTCTAGCTAAGATGCGTCAACAACAAGCTTTCGTAGCAGAAGAAGAAAAAAGAGATGTGTAAGAGAAATAGCCAATAGTAGAGATAATTCATATTTCAAAAGTAAACATGCTTTACCGCCAAGAAGTTGTGGATAAAATTCGGCCATGTGCTTTGGTCTATTCAACAGGGATTAAGTTGTTTTACTACATCCTTGATAATACAACGGTGTGAACAACGTTTGACAGCTGGTTTATCTGACAGTTGCAGCGGTACAACAATAAGGCTTAACTTGAAGAAAAACTAATTAATATTTGTTTAAATAAGAAAAGGTTCTTGCACGTTAAATAATGCTTTTTATCACGTGATCATACCCACTGTCATTTTGATAACCTACCAGGTGCTCTGATTATAATGTGACGACATCATGACAGTCATTAAGAGATGAGAACAAATTCACAAGTGTATTTTACAGCATAGTACAGTATCACTGAAGGTAACTTACTGAGAAATGTTGCTTTTTTGGATTTCACAAGTTGTACGTTTGGCTGATTTACTATACATATGGTTGAATTATTTCAATAAAACTCAGATATCAACACTATTTTGTTAATTTTAGTCCTTTATATTTCACAGCTAATAACCAATAGCTAATTGTAAAAACTTCTCCTTTGTTGAGTTTAAGTAAGTAGTGTTTAAGGCGTAGTTTTGTCGAAGTAACGACTGAAGATAGAAGTCATCAAATAACGAGTAACTGGAATCAAAAATTCAGTTCTAAAACTGACAAAGTTTTACTACAAAAGTATATATAATACTGTTATAAAAAATGCTGTTATGATCCTATCTTAATAAGTCAAGGATAAAGATATATATTCGAATGCAGGTAAAGAATTATCTTAATAAATCTTATAGTCCAAAATAGATAGAAAATTGTCCTGTTTTAATAAGTCAAAGATAAAGATTCGTAGTCGTATGTTGTCAGATTACTATCATAATACGTCTAATAGTTAAGCATCAACAAGCACTGTTAAATTATTATCTTAATAAGTCAAACCAAATATTCATAGTATTATCAAATTACTATTTTATTAGGACTAAGATATAAACATAAACAGGTGCAGTTAAAATATCATCAAGGATAAAGATGTATGCTATCAAGTTATTATCTCAATAAGACTGGCAACTAAACGTAGACAGATCCAGATAAAATCTTATCTTAATAAGGCAAAGATAAAGACTTGAGGACAAATTTGTCAAAGGATTATCTTAATAAATCTGACAGTTGAAATTAGATATAAATCGTTATAGTCCTATATCAGTAACGCAACTGTAAGTTCGGAGAATTGAAAATAAAAATTCGGATTTTCACATGTGGTAGAACTCAAATAATGCATTATGTAGCTCTGTGCTTAACTATAAACAAACAAAACCTATATCAATAAGTTAACGATGAAGACTCAGAGTCGAGTATTGTCAGATAAATATCTGAAAGGGTAAATAGTTAAACATCTACTCTGATAAACTTCTAGCTCAGAAATATTGACCGTCAGAACACTAACTTAACAACTTCCTGAAAAGTGAAGGCAGAAACTGTCAACTCAATGATTTACTATAATCGCTCATCAGCCGTTAAGAGAAAACATTCAATCTTCCGGCTTATCGAGGTTCAAAGTTTAGTGTCAAAAGAAATCTAAACTTACCGACGTTTTACAATGCTAGGATTTACAGCTAAACGTTAGCAGTAACTATCGTTTATCTGACATTAAATTTTAAAGTAGAAATTGAAAACAAAATCCGTCAATGTTTTGTCTTGTCGGGTTAGGATTGATAGCTGAATGTTAACCAGGAACTGCCGTTATTCTTACTTATCAAAATTCAAAGTGAGATAAAACGAAAATCTGTCGACATTTTGACCTGTTGTGATTTAGAGTCACTCAAATATTATATTTTATTTGCATTTTATTATTTCACAGGTTTTAACCTACATCAAGCATGGGTGAATTAGTCAACTAATTTTCCTTTATAAACTACTGTTAATAAGACAACAAAGGTTTTAACTACTGCTTCTGATGCCATTGTTAACTTGCTACAGTGATTATTATTTAGTCTGAATTACACGAAGTCAGCTTAAGGACCCGTTTCTGATAATAAAAACAAGCTTTACTTCAAAGAGACTAAATGAACTTGCATATTAAATAACAAGTGAAGTAAGTCACGTGGAATACATTTACGTTATATACATATATTATTTGAAATGCTCATAAAGTCTCTGTTTTCTTTTTGAGGATGATGAAAACACCGTACAGAAATAAATATAAGACAAATTATATTTCCTAAACTGTTGTCGTTAAGTTCGATCTTAGTTCATACTTACCCCATTGTAATACACTTCTTTCCCAACTTTCAATGTATTTGCTATATTGTATGTGGCAACTATTATCGCCGACTAAAATAATTATTGACTTGCTACTTCATTCGTTTTTCCAATCGATTCAATAAGAAAAAATTCTAACAAAATAGATTTGTTTCTTAGCTTTAATGAAAAAATATTTGCAGGGCTACCTGCACTAGACGTCCCTAATTTAGCAGTGTAAAACCAGAGAGAAGACAGCTAGTTATCACCATCCACTCTTTTACTACTCTTTTACCAACGAGTAATGGAATTGACAGCACATTATAACACCCTCACGGCTAAAGTGGCAAGCATGTTTGGTGCGACAGGGATTCGAACCCACGACCCTCAGATTACGATTCGAATGCATTAACCTACCTAGACACGTCGAGCCCTTTTAAATAGTAACCTGCTTGCATCTTCATTGGCCAGCCCTCTGGTGGTTAAGCGGTAAAAATCTTATTTCGGTACAGCAAGGGCGAAATCACAGATTACCTATTGTGTAGCATGTCGCTTAACAACAAAAAAATATAACACATTGTAAATAGGAACTGCTCTTATCATTATCTTGTTCCTTTACCGTGGATTATGTGACAGTGGAAGCGAATAATTTATCGTTATTCTTAGTTCGTGAAGATATTTTGTCTTGTCGCCTTAGAAGCATAACTTTGAAATCAGTTACAGCAGAACGTTCATAAAATAGCATAATGAATATTTATACACGAGACTGGCGTGAAAATTACGACCGTTGATGAATGACAAAGTCCTAAACAAACAAATGTACACTAATTGTCATGATATAAGACTGATATATTATTAACTTATTTATTTTATGAGTAAATATTTTATGATTGTTTAGTTTTGTTCACAGCAAGAAAGGAAGATGCAATTATTTTAAAGTAAATATTATGAGAAGTTTAGTTACGTAAAGTGGTCAGTATCGTACATTGTGTTTGTAACTCATTGATGTAGAGATATCGAGCGTCACGTGAAATTTATTGATGTCTAGGATATAGCGAACAGACGATTAAGTAATAAACGTATAAATAGTTTGAAATGAGCTGAAAACAGCGGATAACCAAAGACAAAGCAAAGCAGACCAGAAAATAAGTAGTCTCTTATAAAGAGAGGTTTGGACAGAGAATGAAGGCCTAACGCTTGAAAAATATTAAAGCAAGACTAAAGGTGTTAAAAGATATACAAATAATAGTTTATTTCATTACAGAGAGCTCCGAAGTAATTAAAGCTGCATGTGTGAACTTTGACAGAAGGTAGGCGATTGTTTGGCAGCAGCCGAGATACAAAAAGAGCAGATCAGTTGTAAAAGTACAGAATACAACCGTAGTTAATTGACAAAACGCAAGTGGAATATACTCAAACTGTCTGGTGATTCTAGCAGAGAAAAAAATGTTAAACAGTTCAACTGAAATTCTAAAGCAATTGAATAGGCCTAAGTGAATTATATACTGTTTATGATATACCTATGATCTCTGTAGGGTAAATAAGCTGTTATACATACGCTTAAGTAGTTTCGAATATATATATTGTTTTGGAAGCAAGCAAAGAAACAGACAAGTCACAAACATCTATAGTAAAAGAACCATTAGCCCAACATCAACACAGTATATATATTTATGCTGTTAAGATGTATAGGTAAATGTCTTTACTTGGGAGTTAAGGAATATAACCCAACAATATCTGAAACATTAAATACATCAACTTTTATAATTATTCAGCATGTTAGGAATCTTTACAATTCAAATTATTAAGTTACTTAGTTTTATATTTGCGGCACTAACGACAGTCATTTACAAGATAATAATAAACAAAAAACAGAAAAATATATGATATAATACGTTTGACGATTTCATAAATTAATTACTTATTTCTAAAACACTAAATTTTTACGACTGCTCTCTTTCATGAGCTGTTACAGAATTTCTTAGCGAAACCTTTTTCTCAATACTTAACCCGCAGGATATAAATCTGAAGGACATGAAAAAGAAGTTCACAATAACTACTATTGTTATTAAATAGAAAAAAACAGTATGACATCAAAATATATAAACACTTTTGCTTAACTAGCCCTTTCCAGGTTTTTCAAGAAGAAATGTTGTAATATCAGTTTTAACTTTGAACCTGTTGATTCTGCAGAGCAAAGCTGCACGAGCTGCTGTCTG
This sequence comes from Carcinoscorpius rotundicauda, assembly GCA_011833715.1. Lineage (NCBI taxonomy): Eukaryota > Metazoa > Arthropoda > Merostomata > Xiphosura > Limulidae > Carcinoscorpius > Carcinoscorpius rotundicauda. The sequence goes on along the minus strand of CM022404.1, from coordinate 32,689,558 downwards.
TATGTCGCTAGGAAACGAATCCCAGATATAAATGTTGTAATTCCGGAGACATAGCGCTGGTTCACCGAGGGCCAACTTTAAAGTATGCTAATTTGAAAATACGTGTGTTCGCACATTAATCTGTAACTGTGGTAACGCACTTGAAATAAAATACTTTGCACAAAGATCCTAAAAAGCAAGTTTATTAAAATGCGTTAACATGTGCATTTCGAATACCTTCAGGTTTGTAACAAAAAAAATGTAATTTAAGTTTGTTATATTCCACGCAGAGCGCATTTCCTTCAGTATTAGAGACAGTTTTAGTATTAGTGTTCATTTTAAGTTTATTGTTGAGAAATTAATTTTGGATTGGCCAATTTAAACTCATGCAAGCTTGACCTGGGAAATAAGTTATAAAAGAACGTTTGCATACACGCTACGTGTATCAAAATATATTTAAGCGCATTACATATATTCTTATATCAAGCTTCATTTTGGATCTCAAAATAGTATATAAATGGTAATGCAAATTTAAGACGCTTAAATATGTGCAGAGAATATGAACAAAATAAACGAAAATGAGCTAAAGAAATAGCATAGGTAACCAATTTCTGATTGTGTGTGATATGCATGATGAACTGTTGTTATACAAGATACAAGGTTAAAATTCAAAAGAAAACCGTGAAGTCTAGAAATTTTTAGATGGATGACATTTTGTGGAATCTAACGAGTCACTGCAACAATAAAACAAAGAAAGTTTAATTGTTTTTCAATTTCACGCAAAGCTGCACGAGGGCTAACTGCTCTAGCCGTCCCTAATTTAGCAGCGCAAGACTAGTAGGAAAGTAGCTAGTTATCACCACCCACCGTCAACTTTTAGGCTGCTATCTTACCAACTAATAGTGGGATTGAGCCTAACATTATAACGCCTCCACGGCTGAAAGGACGAGCATGTTTGGTGTGAGGGGGTTTTGAACCCACGACCTTCAGAGTGGCTTAACAACTGCCTATGCTGGGTGCCAAAACAGAGAGATATGGTTATTAAACAACACATATGTTACTTATTTTTTATGTTTTATGTTCTTCGTAGACTAAACGCAATAGAAAAACACAGATAACAGCTTGTATAATTTATTACACTAAACTATTAACAAATAAAACAGATAAACCATAAATTATATAATAACAGTGACAGATATTAAGTTACAACATTCGAAATTAATTACAAAACAAAATAATACTAGTTTCAAACTTCAAAATTAATCACAATACAAAATGGTACTGGCCTGTATCTAATATAATGATCTAAAATGAAAGTCTCAAATTCCAGTCTAGGGTGTGAATTTGGTCCCACGAAGAAATTCCGAAGCTTAAATGAAGAAGTTCAGAAACAGTTCACAGTTCAATAAATTCGCCGACTCTCAGCACAAGCAGTAATTCAGACGAATCGTAGAGATTGACGAAATAAAATCACAGCTTCCGTAGATCTAACTCCAGTCACAAATCCAAGTTGAATAATCACAGCAAACACTTAATTTTTCTCAAATAACTGACTCTCTTCTTTTGAAATCAAACTAATGTCTGACTCTCCTTTTCTTTCTTCGAATAAACACTGATGACTGACTTCTTCTCGCGTCACCGTCTTTTATACCGGTAGGCCTACTTCTCGAACAATCTTGTAATTTCCATACAACTCCAGAGCAATCCACGCATGTCCGTTCTTGCACGAGACTTGTCGTCTAGACTCTAGGCCGCCACATTTCATTTACAAACATATGATTGGTCTACTTAATTAAAAAAATTCTAAATGTTACCCTAAATGAATAACAACATATTTTATTAGTTTAAACTTCGAAACAATAATATAAATATGGAAACATAGATAATAGAAATGAAAATCCAAACACAACACGACATGCCGTCGTTTACAAAATATTTACCCATTTACATAACACTCTCCCCCTTAAAAGTAAAAAAAAAAGTTTCAACTTGTGAAAACTTTTTTTTGTTTATTTGTTTTTTAAACCAACTTAAAAGGGTTAAATCCAGTGGATTCTTTAATACCCTCACGAACTGCAAACAATGACAAGGGAACACCCTCATCCCAGTCCTTTGAGTGTTCGTGGCAGTAATTTGGTGGAAACGTTGAAGGACACCTTGTGATTCAGGATGGTATGCACTGGATGAAATTTGGTGGATGTTCAGTTCATGCATGACCTGTTGAAATAGCTTGTACATAAATCTTAAGTCTTGATCTGATTGTACAACTTTTGGAAACCCGAACATGGTAAAGAATTTGACAAGAGCCTTGACAATGTTGGGAGCAGTGATTTTTCTCAAAGGAATTGCCTCAGGGAAACGTGTAGAAGCACACATGATCGTCAAGAGGTATTCATTTCCTGCTTTGCTTTTTGGCATCGGGCCAACACAGTCGATAATGACTCTTGAGAACGGTTCTTCAAAGGCAGGAATAGGGTGCAGTGGTGCTTTGGGAATCCCCTGATTTGGTTTTCCTGTCATTTGGCAAGAATGGCATGTCTTACAAAAGTCAACAACATCTTGGCGCATCTTTGGCCAATAGAAATGTCGTCGGATACGATCTAGGGTCTTTCTTACACCTAAGTGTCCCGACAATACATGGTCATGAGCAAGACTAAGAATATCATTCCGATAGCATTTTGGAATGACGATTTGGTGAATAACATTCCACTCTTCATCAGCAGCAACGTCAGGAGGTCTGTATTTTCTCATTAACACACCTGACTTCTGGTAGTAACAAATAGGGATAGTTCCTATTTCATTTTCATCAACGGCCAGTTGTAGAAGAGAACGAGTTTCAGGATCATTGTCCTGTTCCTCAATAAGTTTGTTTCGATGAAGAGAGTCGAAAAATGTCTTAGAGTCATCAGTAGAACTTAAAGTTAAGTCAGAAATCTCATCGATGTGAGACATGAATGTATCAGATAAAGGGAAATCCTCTTTGGACTCCTGAGAACGAGTAACAGCACAGGCGGGAAAAACTTCAGGAAACTCTTCAACGAGTTGCTCTGTACTGGGGCTAATAACAGGTGCTTCAACAACACGAACCTCTGGTACCACCTTACTACCAGCCAAATCATTCCCCAAAAGCATAGACACACCTTCAACAGGCAATGAAGCTTTAATATCCACAGTCACTGGGCCTGAGACTAAGTCCGAATGTAAATCTAATCTATGAAGAGAAATAGAAACGACGCCACCTTCTACACCAGAAATGAGCACATTGGCCCCAACGGATGACTTTTTAGAAAACGGAAGTACACTTTCCAAAATCAAACTCTGAAAAGCTCCAGTATCCCGCAGGATTTTAATTGGTTGTAGACGTGAATCGCCAACAAAAGAAACAAAACCTTCAGTGATGAAAGGCTTAAATTTGTCCTCAAAAAGATTTTCAGGTACATCAATAATATTGGGCTTAGAATCCACAGTGGACTGAACGGGGTCAAAATCATTGGGAACCAATGATGTATCCAACGAGGGCGAAATGAAACTATGGGGTGATGGCTTGTTTTTGACCTTATAGCACTCAGAAATCAGATGGCCAGGTTTCTTACAATAAGCACATGTTTTGGATGAGAATGACACGTTTTTGGTAGATGACGAGCTTTGAGAATAAGATGGAGTCTTCGTTTGAGAATTAGAAGTTTGCTCTTTTTTGTCTCTCTCGACATTTGCATAATATTTGAATGAGTCATTGGGTTTCTTTGCTGTGTGATTTGTTTTGCTTTGGTATGAGAAATCTTTGTGAGTCAAAGCATACTCGTCTGCCAAGACAGTAGCATCATGAATTTTGGGAGCTTTTTGTTCATCAATATAAGTTTTTAGCTCTACGGGAATACATCTTTTACACTCTTTAACTAACATGAGTTCTCTGAGTTTTGTATAATCATCTTAAATTTCTCTGGAATCACACCACCTGTCGAACAGAGTTTCTTTTTCACGAGCAAATTCGACATAAGTTTGGCTGTCAAACTTTTTGTAACCACGAAATTTTTGTCTGTATGCCTCTGGCACCAATTCATATGCATTCAAAATGCATTTTTTGACGCGCTTTGCTCGGCCGTGAGTTTGGAAAATACTTCCTGGGCTTTACCCTTGAGAACACTCTGAAGTAATACTGTCCAATATTCGGTTGGCCATTTTAGCCTAAGGGCCAATTTTTCAAATTGCTGAAAATATTTATCTACAGCTTTTTCATTGAATGGAGGTACTAAACGAATTTGTTTGGAAGCATCAAAATTATCCAACGGCATTTGGACAACCTTTTCTTCTGTCTGTGCCTTTCTAATACTGATTTCTTTATCAGCTTTAATGCGTTCTATTTGTATTTCAGCATCAAGGCGTTTGTTTTCTTGTTCTGCCTCAATACGTTTATGTTCTGCCTCAAGTCGTTTGGTTTCTTTTTCTGCCTCAAGACGTTTGCTTTCAATTTCTAAACGAAATTTCATTTCCATTTCCATTTTTTTTATTCGAAATCTGGGTCAAAATGAGCGACAGGCAATTGTTGTGCAACTTTTTGAGGTAATACTTTTTGGCTGACCAAATGTTCAACAATAATTTGTTTAATATCTGCTTTCTTCATTGCTTGCTTCACTTCTAAATTAAAATGTTTACCAACATCAAGCAATTCAGATTTGTTTAATTCACTGATTAATTCGAAAGAGGGATTCTGATTAAAATCTTCAAGTTGGAATGCCATTTTGAATATACAAGCTGTCTATCTGTATAGAATATAAATCTTATTTTAGAATAAAATTAAATTGTTTGTTCGATATCCCGGACGAGCCCCCAATTTTCTGTTACGTATTTTTTATGTTTTATGTTCTTCGTAGACTAAACGCAACAGAAAAACACAGATAACAGCTTGTATAATTTATTACACTAAACTATTAACAAATAAAACAGATAAACCATAAATTATATAATAACAGTGACAGATATTAAGTTACAACATTCGAAATTAATTACAAAACAAAATAATACTAGTTTCAAACTTCAAAATTAATCACAATACAAAATGGTACTGGCCTGTATCTAATATAATGATCTAAAATGAAAGTCTCAAATTCCAGTCTAGGGTGTGAATTTGGTCCCACGAAGAAATTCCGAAGCTTAAATGAAGAAGTTCAGAAACAGTTCACAGTTCAATAAATTCGCCGACTCTCAGCACAAGCAGTAATTCAGACGAATCGTAGAGATTGACGAAATAAAATCACAGCTTCCGTAGATCTAACTCCAGTCACAAATCCAAGTTGAATAATCACAGCAAACACTTAATTTTTCTCAAATAACTGACTCTCTTCTTTTGAAATCAAACTAATGTCTGACTCTCCTTTTCTTTCTTCGAATAAACACTGATGACTGACTTCTTCTCGCGTCACCGTCTTTTATACCGGTAGGCCTACTTCTCGAACAATCTTGTAATTTCCATACAACTCCAGAGCAATCCACGCATGTCCGTTCTTGCACGAGACTTGTCGTCTAGACTCTAGGCCGCCACATTTCATTTACAAACATATGATTGGTCTACTTAATTCAAAAAAATTCTAAATGTTACCCTAAATGAATAACAACATATTTTATTAGTTTAAACTTCGAAACAATAATATAAATATGGAAACATAGATAATAAAAATGAAAATCCAAACACAACACGATATGCCGTCGTTTACAAAATATTTACACATTTACATAACACATATCAAAGTGTTTCTAAAGAGTCACTTAACAAATCATTGTTATTGTTTATTTCTAAATCATAACAGTGTGTTCTTTAAAACAAAATATAAAAACGATATACAGTGCATATACATAAATACTTCTTTCAGATTATATCCTCTGGCAAAAAGCAACCTAACTGTCAAAATTTCTGCTTTATTTGTTTCATGTACCGTTAACGAGCATCTACAGTTGTAGAAACAGATGAATTCTGGTTGCCTTTAGAATTTCCCTTAGAATTTATCTAATGTTCTTTTCGTTACGATATGAGGAGGAAACATGGGCAGGAGAAACGTTATCAGTTCTTTCGCTTCATCCGTTGACTCCATCAAATACCATTTTAATTTGCCTTTCTTACGTACATTCTTTATCGACTTCCAGGAAGGTTTTATGGCCTCATCAAGAAGTTTTCTCGAATCAAAACTTTACTGTACGGCAGCTTCTATTTGGAAGAATAAATTAGATGAGCATTAGCGTATATCTTAGAATAACATACAATATATATAAAAAAATCCCATGTTACATTATCTGTTACTCAGAAATAATAAGTGACAGAAAGACGGATAAGTAAACAGACAATATTAGGAGAAATAACATTCGTCGTTAAGTTGATGAAATTAAATGCTGTATAAGTATCTATGTATATACATAAACATATATTAAAGTATATATTCTAATGGATTGTAAATAATCAATTTTAAACAAAAACATCGATCTTATTTTATTAATATTATGTGTATCTATATTATATGTATCTATATAGATAACTTTTTGAATTTCCTGATCACAATATAAATTTATAGAAAGATAATAGTAATAAGTAGCTTGCTGCCTCTAATTTCGAAAAGATTGATTGAAACGAAGGCAAGTTTTGGACAAAATAATAGTATTTGGGGGCCACTCTTAAAGCTAACCACGACTCTAAAGAGCAGAGGTGAATCTATGGCAACAAAACGCGAAGTATAGAGAGTCGGATACGTATTCTGGCACACTAACCATTTAAGCCACACCAGCCGCGATAACTTTATTTCGTTTTATTTTAACAACCCTCTAGATAGATGGAAAATGGTGACGTAGATTTTTGTTTTTTAAAGTATCTGTGAAGTTTATCAAAATAAATGGGAACTGCGAGATAATAATTTATAACAGTTTCAACAGTTTACAATAAACGTTATTTGGTACGTAGAACATTGTGCAAGTTTTGTGTTGGTGTAGAACATAGTGCAAGTTTTGTGTTAGTGTAGAACATAGTGCAAGTTTTGTGTTAGTGTAGAACATAGTGCAAGTTTTGTGCTAGTGTAGAGCATAGTGAAAGTTTTGTGTTAGTGTAGAGCATAGTGCAAGTTTTGTGTTAGTGTAGAGCATAGTGCAAGTTTTGTGTTAGTGTAGAACATAGTGTCAGTTTGTGTAAGTTAGTATAGGAGAGGTAAGTTCGGTTTGTGGCTTCGTTCAACACGCTTGAAAGAAAAGGTTTGATTACATTTTTTGAAAAAAAAAATATTCACACTATTCGTGTAAGTTTTAAAGTAAATCACATCTTTCAGAAATATCCAATCAAAATTTATTTAATATTTTAATCCTGTAACATCCAGTCAGTGATGTGATAACCAGTCATGGGCTTTGTAACGCATCAGTGGTATCACATCGTTCACTAAATTCAGTCAAAAGTTATTTAACACAAAAATTCAGTAATATTGTAGCAGAAGCTATATAACACATTTTTCAGTGCTTTAACACAAAATATATAAACATTTACAATATCATAAGCTTCACTGTAAATTACCAAGTTTTATGTAAGTAAAAGGTTATTACAAGAAGTAAATTGTTGAGTAACAAAAACGTTAACGAAACTACTTACACGTAAATTGAAGCACATAATTTTACTTGAAAATCGCTTTTGTACATATTCTACCATGAGTTATTATTTAATTCACTCCAAAGTATTTAGGAAAGACTGTTGTACTTTTAGTTGCCGATTAGAAGTACAAGTGTAAATTTGTAAAGTCATTTATATCCACATTTTCACAGATGTATTAGTTCTACAACAATAAGATAGCATAAGGATACACAGTTAACAATAACGTATATTACAGTTTAAAACTCGCACTTCTTGACCACATGATGCTTTTAATGTAAATGTAATGTCAACATTCGGCTTGAAAACATAATGAGTGGAATCTACGGTGTCATAAAACAGAACAAGCTTGTATTATACTAGGCAGTGGGTTATTTTTAATTAGTATCCAGTGTACTGTCCCATCCAAATTCTAATTATACTAGTTATATGGACAAAGTAGACAGTGTGTCAGGAAGAGAGTCGCTTTCATCTATGGCTCAGGAATATGTCTCATTGTTATATACTGACAATATAGCAAACTTATTGACTGTGTGCGTGAGTAGGGTAAATTGTGAAGTATAATGAAACTAGCTAAAGCCTTTTATATTAAAAATAATTATTTCGATTTCTGCTACACAAGTAAGCTAAAAACTTTTTTTATGTTGTAAAAAATATACGTGTTCGCAAATGAAGATGCAAGGTCAAAAATATATTTACCTAAAATATTGTCATTCACAGTTTATGACTAGTTGACAACATAGACTTCTACTTTTCACAATTGAAAGATAATATCGAAGAACTTACTGCTCAAAATTTCAATTTTTAGTTATTATTTTATAGTAATAAAAATGAATAGTAGCTTTAAGTTTGCGTCAACACCTCGTGATTAGATCTATATGGTACCCTAACAAAAGAGTGTTATATAAAACAAACACTGATACCTGCGTCAAACAACATGGTCTGGAGTTTTTGATAGTCTGAACAAAGTGTCACCCCCTCCACACACACAACTGATACCTGGGTCAAACAACATGGTCTGGAGTTTTTGATAGTCTGAACAAAGTGTCACCCCCTCCACACACACAACTGATACCTGGGTCAAACAACATGGTCTGGAGTTTTTGATAGTCTGAACAAAGTGTCACCCCCTCCACACACACAACTGATACCTGGGTCAAACAACATGGTCTGGAGTTTTTGATAGTCTGAACAAAGTGTCACCCCCTCCACACACACAACTGATACCTGGGTCAAACAACATGGTCTGGAGTTTTTGATAGTCTGAACAAAGTGTCACCCCCTCCACACACACAACTGATACCTGGGTCAACACGTTATAATTGGGAGTATATTGTACCCTGAAAAAAACTGTCACATAAAACAAATTGACTTACATTAAATATATAAGGAAATATTGGGGATGTTATTTCTAGACGGAAATTAACTCTGATTTTTTCCTTAAAGGGTGATGCATGAAACTTTAAAAATGAGATTTTTGACAATCTTCTTATGGACTAAATTATTAATTCTTGAAATAACTATACCAAAAAAGAAGCTCTACGTCTATAATTGTGTCTTATTTTAGGTAAAACAATATAAAAACACGTTATCGTTTACAGTTTATATGCCATAAATAGAATAATTCTTAATTAATGGATTCTTTTGTTCAATATCTTTTGTGTAGATTAACGAGTATTGGCCCGGCATGGCCAGGTGGGTTAAGGCGTTCGACTCGTAATCTGAGGGTCGCGGGTTCGAATCCCTGTTTTACCAAACAGGTTCGCCCTTTCAGCCGTTGGGGCGTTATAATGTATTGGTCAATTCAACTATTCGTTGGTAAAGGAGTAGCGCAAGAGTTGGCGGTGGGTGGCGATAACTAGCTGCCTTCTCTGTAGTCTTATACTACTAAATTAGGAACGGTTAGCTCAGATAGCCCTCGTGTAGCTTGGCGGAAACTCCAAAAACAATCAAATAACGAGTATTAGTGGATATATCCATGCGAAGAAAGAACTCTTACATTAAACTTTATATTTGCGCTAAGTAATTATTCTATTTTTGATCTCTATTTCCATAATTCGTTATCTCAGTTACCAAAGCATCTAGAGCAAGTCTTTCATTTATTGAAGCATCGAGTTGATAAGAATTTTGCTCACAAGTTTAAACTATATATCCTTAACATACATATTTCTGAGCATTCTACTTTCTGTAATAGCATCTATAATGTCTAAATTATTCTGTATACCATGGTCGTTCATTTCTCTCGATGTACTCATTTATCTTGTAATAACATTCCGTGCATAATTCAAGGTAATAAAGAAACTGTATAGGACACTATAGAACATTAAAAATCGTGTGCCCCAAACACACGTGCATATAGGTAAACGAATTTCTGTACATGTGTACGTTCAAGACAAGGCTTCCATTGATTTTTCATTAAGAAATGATTATGTGCTTATTTGTCGGAACAGTGAAACAGATATAGAATGTAGTTTCTAGGGTGTTCCCATGTGACTTGAGTTAATGAGAAATCGTTGAAACATTCACTTCAAGCTCGGTGAAACTGAAACTCTGAAAGAAACAACTGAGGTTTTACTCTACTGTTCAATAAAAGCCATAAAACTGTTTAATTGCTTGAAAAACAAGAGATTACCGCTTAGAATTAATCTACATATATTTGTAAAGAATCACTTTTGGGACTTAAAAATAAGAAAAATAAATAGGTACACACTCGCGCGAATCACGAGGATATGTTTCAGTTACATCTGTGAAATCTTAACCCTGACAAGTGTACTATTGTATGTTGAAATAGACGCTTAAAAATAAAGCTGAGAACTTTAAATGTTTTCAGCATTTCTCATAAAGCTCTGAAAACTTCAGAAGTCTGAAACAATAAGGTGTAATTGAGCTCAAGTTTCAAAATAATCTCCGAATGTGTATTTAAAGCGATGCCAAAATATAGTAACTGGGCTTCAGTTTTCAATTTTTAATCCCAAAACACACGTACTTAGTTTTAAAATGTAAGGTCCGAAAAAATATACGTAAACTATTGATAAGTTGACATCAGTTTATTAGTTTACTATAAGTTTTAAAATGTAATCACTTCGAATGCTCTCTTTCAACATTAAAGAGAACGTTTTTGTGACTATCATACTAATGCCATCAAAACAATTGCAAAGATACTTCATTGATACCAGAAACAAAATAATTCTACCAAATTCCATTGTTTAACAATCTCACTGACACCAGACAACAAAATAATGCTACCAAAAGCCACTGTTTAACCATTTCATTGATACAATATTTAAAATAATGCTACCAAAAGCAATTTTTGTGGGATACATGTAAGTTATAAATAAAAGCGCTTGTAGTCACTCTGTGCGTGGGCTCCCTTCTTATGAAAGACACAATTCAAACTGTTATATATTCGTTTATTCACTTGTCCCAAAAGGAGAAATAATTTATTTATTGTAATACTTATTTTTTTTCAAGTTTTTATCCTAGAATTTCTTTCGTTTTTTTTTTGTTTATCTGATGTGATCTTCTCGACTTGTGAGCAAATCGTGCTATTTACATTTTCGTTAAACCGCCTACAGGTAACTCAGTCGTGAATTACTAACCGTGAGAGTAACTTTGAAATATAAAGAACGTCGTATTTCGAGTACTTCAATCCTGTGGTTGTGTTAAGAAAATATCTACAATTTTCTTTAAAAATTGCTTACGAAAGGAAACCAAATATTAGGAATACACTCAATTCACCTAATTCAATATCAATTGTTCAATAAAAATAACTGTTATAAATAAATGTCCTTTAGCTCCTGATAAAAGAAATGCTTACTTTACTTTACTTATTGACGTTTTACATAAATATACCTTCATTAATGTATGGTTTTAATTAGGTCACCAACATCTGCAAACTTTAATGAATGTACAGAAACGTACAATAAATAATATATATATTTAAAAGAAGCTAAGAAATGTTTACTTTCAAGACTTTTTAAATAATGAAGTTCGTGGTACTAACCCTGAAAAGAATAAATCACAATTTGCATTATATATGTATATAGGTAGATAGATAAAAGAAAAAGGGGTTTGCAAAATGTTCTGCACAGTTCGTGATGACAAGAAACCCACTTGAAGTAAAAATGTATCTCAGGACGGCAGATGTGGATATTAACACTTCTGCTGATAAAGCAGAGAACAACGTTTAGACCTACTTAAGTCATCTTTTTGTTAACCTGAAGATGATCTAAGAAAGTCGAAACGTTTTTCTCTGCTTTACTGGTAAAGGTGTAAATACCCTTACCAGCCGTTCTGAGATACGTTCTGCACAGTTGTTTCTAGGCTTAGAAAAATGTAAGTAACATAAGCCTTTAAACTGAGAAAATCATGTCAAACAAAAAATCATTTTGTCTGAAGGTTACGAATTTATAAAAAACAAAAGTTAGAATAAATTATATCAATAAAGTGTAGAAGAAAATATACTACAAAAAACTTAGTGCAGATGACAATTCAGGTTGAAAGAGAATGCCATAAAAAATTAGGTGAGAAACTAAACTACAAAGAAGGATATTAAAGCTAAACGTAATGAAGGTTGAAAATTTAGGCAATTGGTAGCAACAAGAATAATAAACAACTTGACGAGAGAAGACTACCTAGAAAAACTCAAAAAAGTAACCAGTTAAGAGACAGAAATACAGACCATTAAAGAAACTCGCGTACAAAAATAAGTGATTAAAAATTTAGTCATTGAGAAAAATATTAGAAGAGAAGAAGAGCCAGCCAGGTGATAAAATAATTTATGTGATGGGTTGTTTGTTTGTTTTGAATTTGGCACAAAGCTTCACTATCTGTGCTTGCCGTCCCTAATTTAGCAGTGTAAGACTAGAGTGAAGGCAGTTAGTCATCACCACCCACCGCCAGCTTTTGGGCTATTCTTTACCAACGAATAGTGGGATTGATCGTAACATTATAACACCCCTACGGCTGAAAGGGCGAGCATGTTTAGTGCGACCGAGATTCGAACCCATGACCCTTAGATTACAAATCGAACGCCTTAACATGCTTGACCATGTTGGGCCTTTATGTAATGGAAGACTGCACAGAAGTAAAACTTTTAGGGCAAATTAAACGATCGAGAAAAACACAAGAGTAAACCAGAAACATAAAACGTTTTAGACTATAAAAAGGCACAGCAGTAAAGTGGTTTACAGTGGACAAATCAGATTATCAAGGAGAATGTGAAGAAATAACAGATAAGCAGTTTTGAGTCCTTAAAAAATACCAAAAGTTTAAGATTCGATGAAGTGAATAAAACTATGGGAGTGAAAATAAGAATAAAATAGTTGAGAGAAACATTTGTTCTATTAAGAAGAATTAAGAACAGAACATGTGAAATTAAACTTCACTTCTCTAACGAAAACGTGAAAACAACTCACACTGTTGAGAGAATCCAGGACATGCCAAAGTACAGAAGACAATTCAAACCATCAGAGAAAACATAATAATAAACCAGTGAGCAGAAAATATTGTACACCAAGAACATGAATATCCAGGCAGCACAAGAAAATTCGAAAGAACGAGGAGAATATGCGAACAGATTTGATCGAAAACACATAACAAAACAAAAGAGAAAGGACGATCTGTTAGAAGTTCATGAACACTCGAAATATGCCTGGTGAATATAAACAGTTCGGATTATCGAATAGGGCCTAACAACAACCAGAATGATGGAATAAAAAACCGAATAATTCACATGTGTAGATTTGGATCATAATTTACCTTGAAGCAATGTGTATAAACGCACACAAATATTTAAATAGGATATAATAGCTTATCTTTAAAAAAGTGTGATTTTGTAAGACTATATTTCACTTGTTACTACCATAATTATTGTACATTATCGGTTATTACAGTTCATATGACTACCAACTCTAAATATCTACCAGCATTTTGCCGAACTTCCTGATGACCTTAAGCATTAGAAGTTCGAAATTTTGATATTATTCAAACGGAACATGATGTAAGCATATATCGATTGTAGCTAGCAAAAAGAAATGGAAAGCATACTATAAATTACAATGTCAATACTGAACATGACCTATGAGCAAGTTTTGTTCAGAGCAATAATCTTACAGTTTTATTATATACATATCAGAGAAGTTTGTGTAATTATCTAATAGCCAACTCTGAACAGGAAATTCTATATTATTACGATAAAAGGCCATCCCAATGGCACAGCGATATATCTGTGGGCTTAAAATGCTAGAAACCGGATTTCGATACTCGTGGTATTTTGTGTGTAATAACAAACAACAACAACATTACGATAAAAAAATTAATTACTTATACAACTATAAAGATTTTCTGTAATTCCAGCGAGTATCATTACTGATACTTTAAGTATCATTAAGTGATACTATTAATTCCCCGTTCTGTGGCAATAATTCTTAATAATACTTAGATACTTCATAACGTCATCTTTATCCAGGAAATTTATATATTTTGCACATCGATTTTTTGCAAAGAGATGGATAACTAAAAATGTCAAACAAAATACAACCTCGCAGCATTAAAGTACATGATTACAATAATAAATGTCTCCAAGTGATTAGGGTGGACAGAGTGTGAATTTGTGTGTTTCTGGCTCGAGTCCCCTTATTGCAAAAACGTATTCCGCATTTTGGGTCTCATTAGTTAATAAGTCAAGTGTAGTTTAAGAGTTGGCGGTGAGTGTTGTTGGCTACCTGCGAGTTTTTCTACTTTATTGATTCAACATTAGTGACGGTTGTGCAGAGAATGGTTCTTGTTTAGCTTTGGGAGAAAATCCTGAAAACAATATTTACAAAAAGGAAACCTCAAAACCTTAACGTTTCACAATTATTCTAGTTTTAACCTCACTTCAAGCTTCCCTTTCACATCCTCAATGGTAAGTCTGCTAACTTACTGACTCTTACATGTATAACTGCGTTTCGATATTCGTGGTAGGAACAATGCAAATCGCTTATGGTGTAGTTTTGTACTTAACTTCACAAAAAAACATAGTTTTCATAAAATTATATTTATCTGAATTTATTTAGAATTTCAGAGGAAATAATCCGTTTAATCCATTAGGGAGGGAATGAAAAACATATCCACAAATATTCCACAATATAACGTTTTAAATGCTTAGAAGTTTTCTTAATAATTTTTTACAGAAAAATTAAAAATAATTTGAATTTCATTGCAACAATAAACAAATAACTCATCACGTTTTCATTTCAGAGTACGTAAGCAACCATAATTAATGTTTATGTAGGTAAAAGACAGTTAAACCTTACACACTACTTATAATACACTATTTCCAGTTTTAGGACTAATAACTACATAATTTATTTCTTAGTGATAGTCAAAAATGAAAATTATGTGTCGATTTCGTTACGTATTTGTTATATTGTCTTGAACAGTTTAGAAAAGAAATCTCTTGCTCGAAAATGGATTAATTTTACATAACAGAAACGAAAATTTGGAAGTTGCTTTTGTTTGTTTTTGTTTTTCTTGGAATTTCGCACAAAGCTACCCGAGGGCTATCTGTGCTAGCCGTCCCTAATTTAGCAGTGTAAGACTAGAGAGATGGCAGCTAGTCATCACCACCCACCGCCAACTCTTGGGCTACTCGTTTACCAACGAAAAGTGGGATTGACCGTTACATTATACGCCCCCACGGCTGGGAGGGCGAGCATGTTTACCGCAACGCGGGCGCGAACTCGCGACCCTCGGATTACGAGTCGCACGCCTTACGCGCTTGGCAATGCCGGGCCTGAAAGTTGCTTTTAAACTTTTATGCCTCTATTAAAACAATTATCTAAGCTCTTGTTTCGTCAAAAATGGGAAACTATTTAAACAGTATCAAGCAGAACCTAATTAACTGTAACAATTTCAACGTCATTAAGTAATTATGTTTTTCTAATTAGGCACTCATATATCATAGTAAATCTAAGCATGTACGGAAATAACATAGCGACGAGAGTATTTCAATAATTAAATCTGATAAAGGTTACAAACAGATGCAAAAAATCTAAACATTAGCCAAAAACTAAAATAAATATTTGGTTTTAAATGAAGCTAAACGTCATTGATATTATTGTTTTCATGTTCTGCTTTGTTATATTAACAAAATAAAAACAATTGAAAGTAATAGATGTAGATTTGTAAGCCTCGAACCAGCTTTTAGAAAACTTACAAGAAATAAATCATTATAATAATTATGTGAAAAAAACATGTTTTAATAGAAATAAAATATAAAGTATCGATTATTACCCTCACATTTTGTTTCTAAAATACACGCATAGAGAAAAAAGCGTTTATTTAAAACTAATAGTTTATATTAATAGCATATATATAAACATAAACTTACATTAGAGGTCAGAAACTTACGTTCTGTGTTTCTTTTCGAATTTCGCGCAAAGCTACACGAGGGCTATTTGCACTAGCCTTCCCTAATTTAGCAACCTAAGACTAGGGGGAGGGCAACTAGTCATTACCACCCTCCGCCAACTCTTTGGCTACTCTTTTACCAACGAATAGTGGGAGTGACCGTCACATTATAGCGCTCCCACGGCTGAAAGGGCGAGCATGTTTGATGTGACAAGCTTAACCAACTGCCTATATGTTGGGAGCCAAAACAGAGAGATATAGTTATTAAACAACACATATCAAAGTGTTTCTAAAGAGTCACTTAACTAATCATTGTTATTGTTTTTTTCTAAATCATAACAGTGTGTTCTTTAAAACAAAATATAAAAACGATATACAGTGCATATACATAAATACTTCTTTCAGATTATATCCTCTGGCAAAAAGCAACCTAACTGTCAAAATTTCTGCTTTATTTATTTCATGTACCGTTAACGAACATCTACAGTTGTAAAAACAGATGAATTCTGGTTGCCTTTAGAATTTATCTAATGTTCTTTTCGTTACGATATGAGGAGGAAACATGGGCAGGAGAAACGTGATCAGTTCTTTCGCTTCATCCGTTGACTCCATCAAATATCATTTTAATTTGCCTTTCTTACGTATATTTCGTTTGTTTGTGGATTAAACATAAATCTACACAATGGGCTATCCGTGTTGTGACGACCATAGGTGTCGTATCCTCAATTTAACCACACAACGCCTCAGACTAACCATTGAGCCAGTGAGAAGCTTGTTGTAAGCTTTGTTCTACCACATGGAATTAAAACTATCTGTAGGAAACATACTCCTCGAACATACGCAATAATTGTTGATTCAAACTATCTTGTGTTTTAAAAGTTTTGTTCACACTTATTGTCCATTGTGACTAATTTTTTTGAACTTTAATTTTAAAACATAATGTTTTTCAGAGCCATAATTGTTCATTTATTAGACTCTCAATACTTTATCTAGTCCCCCGCTGATACAGCGGTAAATCTACGGATTTACAAAGGTAAAATCAATAGTGCGATTCCCCTCGCTGGACTCAGCAGATAGCTCGGTGTGGCTTTGCTAAAAGAAAACATATCACCTAGCGACCAAAACAAACATATTGTCAATATATTGTAGAAATGAAGTTTTAAAGTTTTATAAATAACTATAGTGGAGCTTTTATATCTGTATTATCTCTATTTTATAATAGAATATGTTGTAAAATATATTTTTAACTTGTCTCTTCACAAGCATTACGTTTCTCTATTTTACTTCAAAACCTACTCAAAAATTATTTATACAATAACTTATTTGAGTGTTGCATGAGTTATTACATTTCATAGTTAATTACATAGCTTACAAGAGAAGGTTTACAATATTTAATTTTAAACGTATACTTCCAAACTGTTTAAGAATCGACTTAATATTTTGTAGTTTTCTTTGTTGCGTCACTCAATCATTTCACTAACACTTTTTGTTTTTGTTAGAATATGATCTTTTGGCTCCATTAAACTTATCAAAAAGGAAAGTAACTTACACAAATAAACACATATTAACAAGGATATAAATTTAAAACTTACAATTTAAGGAGTAACTCTGTAACTGAATTATGTTACTATGTTACAGGTTTCAGTTTTATCTCTTGACCTCCGAACCTCGTCCCACCAAACATGCTCGCCTTTTCAATCTGGGGTGTTATAATGTTACGGTCAATGACACTATTCGTTGGTTAAAGAGTAACCCAAAAGTTGGCGGTAGATGTTGATGAGTAGCTGCCTTTCCTCTAGGCTTTCATGTTAAATTAGGGTACAAACAGCTCTGATGTAGATGTACGCGAAATTAAAAAACAAACTAGACTTAATTCTAGAGAGGTGTTAGTTGCTTCTAAGCGACTAATACTGAATATTGCAACTATCAGAATCTGTCAGAACATATCTCTGAAATAAACGGGCGCTAACTTTGTCACTTTGTTCAGAGAATCTGTTTACATATAGAAGTAATAAATAGTTTACAACCTGAGACGTATTTTGACATTTCAAGGTTTTAATATCCAGTCTTCAACGAAACATTCTGCTGACCAATAGACTGAGATCAGAGCGTAACCTGAAGTTACTAGATTAATTTACTTCGTACTAATTTATTCTGACTGAATACTATTTGTTTCGCAAACCTACTTTTATTCTAAAAGCATCAAAGCTAACTCTTTCTCTAAAAGTTTAGTTTTTAAAAGTTTTGTAATTCCATTGTTAAACTCTTCGACTTTCCTTTTCATAGACTTGAGAACTGGCTTAAGATTTTGTTTTGTGAGCAGCAGTAGGATTATTCTTTAGCATGCTTCACCAGACTGCTTAAGTCTTTACAGATTACAAGTGAAATCGAGTCAGGCCAGATCTTTAATTAAGCGGCACCTTAAAAGTTCATATTCACAGTATAATAAAGGCTGTGATTATAAACATTAATTTTACACTATCTCCAAGTTTAATATGAATTATATTAGTATTCAAATCTTATTTAAAAATAAACTGTTCACTCATATACACAGAGAACCAAGAACGAAAAGACATTAACTGGTTATACAACTTGTTGTTCAATTAACTTTATAAATTGAAACATTTAGTTGTGATTTTTGTCTGTTAAACTTGCTTAACAACATTTCTAACAGCAGTTATTTAAGTGAATTTTTTTCAGTCACATTTAAATTATTTTGTAGTGTTTTAGTTATATATTAAAAATACTTTCCACGAATACATAAATAGTTTGATTTGTAATACCTTCCAACAATGTTTACACTGAGCACAAGGAAATGATTCTACACTTGTTAGCCTATTCTTTACATACGAAAGCCAATGTATTTATTTCTTTGTTGTAAACGGCCACTCTTATAGTAAATATATCCTTAATATCTCTCGCATCAAGAATCAGAAACGACCATCTGGATCGGAGAGCTTGATGATCATGTTGTTTATTTTTTGTTTCAAGTTAAGCATAACACTACACTGTAGGTTATTGGTACTATACCCACCACGGGTATCGAAACCCGGATTTTAGTTTTGTAAGTCTGGAGACATACCGCTCTGTTACTGGGGGATTGACGGCTATGTATACGAATAGATGATGCAATTTCAGTTTCTTCGGACATATTTTTCTTATAAATAGTTATTAATTTAAACATATGATGGGCGCTGGTGTATTCTAATCACCTTCAGTTCGTTGTTTATTATCATTTTTTAACAACATGTTAAACCTAACTTCAGTGTAATAGTTATGCAGGTAAGAGTGCTTTCTTTTGCAACTATAATTTTTCTTTTACTGTTGAGTACTTTGTTCTGAATACCGCTGCTAAAGCCATGAAGCCTTGACTCGCGGCTTTAGAGAAATAAAGATACTTTGCTTCTGCTTTTGATAATCTCAACAAAGACTTGAAGGTACTATGCATTTTAAAACGAAGTAAAACAAACCTCCTCGACCTCAGAGGGCCTCGTAAAGAGTGTTTCTTCCGTTTGGCCACTGATAAACATCATGCATGTTGTACTTAACTCTGGAGCCGTGAACAGAGTAAGCATAGTCTGTCCCTCTTAGTCATGTTATGTAGGCAGTGGTTATTAGTTGGTATAGGAAAGCCTTCCATCATTTCGAACAGGTTATCCAGTGTATATACCACTTGACAATAGCACACCTGATGTTCTTCCATGGGGAAGTGGTTACTCTATAATGAGCTGCTATTTGTCTCTAGTTTTACGTTTGACAGTCTCCAACTATGTGATCACAATGAAATTCGAGTGCTTTCTTTTTAGAGTGCGACTGATTCTTTAAAATCATAATAGGGCATGTGAAAGGTATTCATTACTAATCATATATCCATCTTTTTTGGAATTACTTTCAAGTATATTTTTATTGTTCTTTACAAACGTTGTTAAATGTTTGCATATTTTGTTTCTATTTAATATACATAAGACAAAGCAAACAAATATAGCATTAGACAAACATAGCAAACAATAGCATTAGACAAATATAGAAAACAAATACAGCATTAAACAAATATAGCATTACACATACACAGAAAACAATTATAGCATTAGACAAATTTAACAAACAAATATAGCAAACAAACATACATTAGACAAATGATGGAATAGCACAAAACGTCAGCAATTATTAAAAACCGTTTAGTAACGGTATGTATTAGAGCTACATTTTGCCATTTTTTGATGTTTCGTCGGCAGTGAGATGCTACTACAAATTGACGCTAGTGGGAATGTTACGTAACTACCTCTTCCCTATCCTTGTATTAAATGGAATTGGAAAACAGATGAATGTGGATGCATTTCGGGTGCTAATAAATCCATAAAAAGAACTTGCAACAAGTCATCCTCAAGTCGTGTTTAGCAAAGCGTAGCCTCTTGTAACAGATGATAATTCGCGAGCGCAAAGACCAGTGTCAAAATATTCAGTATTTCAGTTTACTGAAATGTAAAAGTTCAAAAGATAATTCATGGTATACGTTTCGCAGACATATTCTATGGACTTCTCTTCTTTTGGGTTGCTTGAAACGGACTCTTGCAAGTCGCTATCTTCCTGATTGATGGATTTTGGAAAGAATAAAAAAGAAAAGAAACAACACTGACTTCATTAGATTACAAGAAGCCTCCAAAAGTGTGGTTATGTTTTGATCCACGATGAGGGACTCTAAGGTCTGGGAATTCATTGTTTTATTGTTGTCCTGGAAATAATCAAGTACATTTGAGTCAAGTCTTAATGCTTGAATGTGTGAACTCACATAAGTAGTTTTCTTCTGTCTGAAACAGGTAAGTATATCTACTGCTCAATTTTCAGTATTAGAACGTATGTATCACGTTTACGGAATACTTTACTGCTGTA
The DNA here is from genome assembly GCA_011833715.1 of Carcinoscorpius rotundicauda. Classification (NCBI taxonomy): domain Eukaryota; kingdom Metazoa; phylum Arthropoda; class Merostomata; order Xiphosura; family Limulidae; genus Carcinoscorpius; species Carcinoscorpius rotundicauda. The sequence goes on along the minus strand of CM022404.1, from coordinate 32,668,683 downwards.
ACGAGTACATATTCTGTACACATGCACCTAGTAGCTTATTCTGAGAGAAAATACATGTTTGTACACACTGCCCTATAGCCTAAGTGAGAAATTATAAATATTCACTTTTCTACTGGATACTAGACGAATAAGTGTATTAACACCTCAATAAGTCAGTGCGTGCGCATTCCTATTATATCCTGAAATGATTAGATTCAGAACTATTACTTGAACACTTGTAAGTAAGAAAGAACAACTATTTTCAATATGTAAATGCATATCAAACATAACTTACGGTGAATAAAATAATTCCGAGTGGTAAACCTTTGACTTTTTTCACAAACTCGCGGAAGTGTTACTTACTTATACTCGTAGATTTATAATACAATAAATTATTTAATTTATTATTACTTTTATTAGCAGTATTGACTAGTTTGTTTGATACATCGAATATTTTTATATTTTACTTTTGTTTTTTAAAACTATAGAGATTATTATGCGGTGTTAGTTCAACATACGTATAAAGGATTAATTTAAGTTTCGTAAACTGGCCAAACCTCGTGAGATATTATTGGAATTAGAGTGAGAATATCTAAGTGATGAAACTCTTATCTGTATAAGTTTCGCTCTAAGAGCTCTTATCAAAATCTGTTGTTAATTAGCTACGAGAAAGAAAATAATATCAAACACGTTAATGTTACATTCAAAACAAAATATTCCTACTTTTAACTTAAAATTTAAAATATACCATGTTATTTTATATTGCCATGTTTTAAATTAAAAAAACACTCATTCGCTACAACATACAAAAGAATTAGTAAGTTTGTTTGTTTGTTTTCGAATTTTGCGCAAAGCTACACAAGGACTATCTAAGCTAGTCGTCCCTAATTTAGCAGTTGGAAAGAAACTAGTCATCACCACCCACCGCCAGCTCTCGAACTACTCTTTTACTAACGAATAGTAAGATTGATCGTCACATTGTAATGCTCCCAGAGTAAAAAGGGCAAGCATATGTCGTGTAATAGGCATTTGAGCCCGCAACCCTAAAATTACGACTCGAGTACCCTAACCACCTGGCCATGCCAGACCCAAATGTTCGTCCTTTTTTATTTAAACATCACAAGGTTGTATATTAATTGTTTGTAGTTAAACACAAAGCTACACAATAGGCTATCTGTGTTCCGCTCATCACGAGTATCGAAACTAGGTTGTTAAAGTTGCAAGTCGGCAGACGGGGGGTGAATTAGTAAGAAAACACTGAAGTACATAAATGTGTACAGTATTTCATGGATGCAAGTGGCATCTGTTTTCAACTGTTTGCAAACATTTCTGTTTAAAATTTATTTCTTATAGGGGGAAAGGAGAGCTGAGGAACACAATATGCCTTGGACATTTATGTAAAATATTTAATATTTAAGACATGAAATTAATGATTCAGACATAAAAGTTAAAATAGAAAAATATGTATCGATCTTAGTGTAAGATTGATTTACAATATTAACATTCAATTTCTTGAATTTACAGATTATTATACCAAGCTGCTGGTACTATATTTCATGATTTAACAGCTGATATGTAAGATGTTTTTCATGTTTACATGAAAAAAAGAGGCCTAGAATAGTTTAATTTCGTGGATACTAAGATTGTGGTCATTAAACTGGAAATGTGAAAATACATTTCTCAGATTTTGACTTTTAATATTGGGTAAAAGTAATACTAGTATCCATTGCTGTCTCTCGTGAAGCAAGATTGCTTTAATCTTGGGTAAACTTACTTCTAGTATCTTTTGTAGCCTCTTATTAAGCGAGAAGACTTTAATCTTGGGTAAAATTGATGAGAGCATTTATTATAGTCTCTTGTACGCACATATTATGATATTTAGACTTTAGCAGCATGGTTCTAATAGTTGTTTTTTCTTCTATAGACTTATAAAACGACAAAAGATCTAAAGTATTTGGGGTCTTTTCCTTCGCCAAATAACCACTAACTGTCTCTATTATTTAAGTTTCCAGTTTTGGCTCTTTGGTTACTCTTAAAAATAAGATTATAATGCGCAAAACTTTACAATAAACTTCTGGGTTTAACTTAATGACTGGAGTGTAGATGCTTTAAAAATTATGCATTCGTTATCGAAGTAACTGCACCATAACGTACACTAAGTTTTCAAGATTATGCGTTTCTCTTTTAACCGAAGCGTAAGAAAATATGCTTTTTAAAACGAATCATTTCAAGCAAAGAAACAAAAAGAATAAATAAAATATCCGGAGTGACGGAAATGTCCAAGTATTTTTTGTTCATTTTTAACTTGAAACGTATATGATTGGATTCCGAAAAAGCACAAAAAAAGTTCATGAGAAGTTGAGAAAACTTTCTTCAGTGAAAACCCAAGAGGCTCAGTGGAACGACGCTCACAATTGAAATTTGCATCTGTTTAACGAACGGTTGAATTCTCTGGTGGTAATGTGTTAGTTAAGCCAAGAATTTCCTTGTACCTTTGCCTCGGACAGATAAATCTAAAGTATTCCTCGTATGATGAAACAGTGGCGCCTAAATCTCTCTCCGAAAGGGTTTATTCCACAATTTAATTTCTCTCTTAAGCATGGCGGATCGGTAAACAAAGCACAGCTGTTCTCAACTGAACTTTAATGATGTATACTAATCGCCCATACGGCTTACATCTTCCTGCTTACTCTCACACTAAAGATATATGCGAGAAATATCATACACGTATAGGTTCACTGATAAAGTAAATGATACCGTTTGGCTATTTATATGATGTTATTTCATAAAACAGTAACAGAGTAGCATATAGAAACTTTGTTTTCTTTCTCTACATATTTCTTTTGTCATACAATTAAATGTTCTTCTCAAGTTTTCCATCTTTATTTATTTACATTATTAATTTATTTTCTATCTATCTGCCTGTACGTCTGAGAGCCTTTCAATCAGGCTATTTTTATGTTGTTACCGTGGAAACACTTCTGTTACACTCTCTGTCATAGTAATCCAATGTTATGAATAGAGTCTACTTTTATTTGCTTAAATATTTGGCCGATAAATCTCAATATGTAAGTGATTTTATATTTTAGAATAATTAATTTAGTGGCTTAATAAATGTTGTCAAACTTTATAAATCTTAAGTTTTCGATAGAAGTGTTTGGATAAAAAAAACAACAGTATGCATTTTTTTAATTATAAAATATTAAACTGTTGTCGCATTCAAATCTCAGGTACAGTATGTATTCACTCGAAAAATGTAAATATTAAACTATTCAACTTTCCAGGTTCAAAATAAATAAACTCACCAACATATTAAAGCTGTGACGGAGTAACAGAAAATATTAGAATTAAACCTAGTCGTCCTACGCAATACATCAAGTGATAACGCAAACAGGCTAGTCACGACATCTGCCTTAAGACAGACCAGATAAAATAAACACATCCTACGTATTGCAGTAATATGTTGTTATTAATTCAATTGTGCTTGAAACCTGCGCAATACTTATGTTCCTTTTATGTTTGTTTTTTTTTAAATTTAGATCACAGAGAAGTGTGGATAGAGGGGGTTTATCTGTGTCGTATATGCATGATTCAAATAAAAGCATTAATATAAACAATGTATATATACACATACGCAGAAAATAACATTGTTTTAAGACGAAGGTTATGAATTATTCATGTAATTCTAGGGGAATTCCAGGAGTTTCCAGTTGGGACAGCGGTAAGTCTAGAGATTTACAAACTAAAATCAGATGTTCGATATTTCCTCTGTGGATACAACAGATAGACCGATTTGGCTTTACTATAAGGAACATCCACACAGTTTGCCAGAATATTACTTTATAGAGTTAAAATAAACTGTGAATAAACAACTCATAAAATTATTTGCATTTCACTAGTTTTTTTTTTTTATTGTGTCAAATGAGTAAAATATATGCAGTAAGTTTTATTCTAAAGTTCATTGATGATATCCGACTTAAACTTCGTAAGCCCGAATTCCGTATGCTATTACAGTATGGAGTGGTAGACAAGTTACTTAACACCTACATATCTGATCCATGACAATTTCGGAAACCTGACAAGAGATTACTGTCTTAGATAAACTTAAGCATGGAGTAACCTATCCCAGCGATTTTTGGGGAAGTACATTTTAAGCTACTAAATGATGTAAAAGGGAAATACAAGTTACTTATTAATGAATATTTCTTCATAGGACAAGAAAACTTATGCAAAAGGAATTTTGAATGTGAAATACCAAGGCAATTCGGAGCAAAGTTCTCTATTGCAAAATAAATGATATGGTTACGAAGGAGAGCTCTCAGACCTATAAAGTAATTATGGCAAAACTGCACGTATCTTATGCATCAGTGACAAGATAATAAACAAGCTTAAAAGCTTTCAACATGTACCTTTCCAAGAGAAAGATGGCAGCAGAATTCAAAACTACGACATTTTCAATGAATCACACACCTATCAGGACTCTTTGATACACTTTTAATGGGCTTTAGGGCCTCTTGTCTGCCTTAAGTGTAAAAACACAGGGCTTAACGTAAAGCTGTCTCTAATTTTGAACTGATAGATAATAGAGAAAAGGTAAGTCGTAAAAAGTGCCCGCCGCAAACTCTTATTATACTCTTATTTAATCAAAAATTGGGATTAGACCGTTGTTCTTATAATGCGTAATCCTGGCCAAGAAATGTGTAGTGCAGTTGAGATGCGAACCAAGTTTTGTTTCTTTATTTGTTAGTAGGCCCAAAACTAAACAACTGACTCTTGTGTTGTGCCCACCACGGGTTTCAAAACCCAATTCTTAAAGTTTTAAGCCTCCAAACGTGAACCACTGTGGCTCAAAGAACGAATTCTATATTTTCTGTTTGGGTATGCTGACCAGTAGGCCGCCTGCGGTACCATAACTTTTAGATCGCAAACCAAGAAAGATTTCTACAGAATCTCTAACGTGGGCTTGTCGTTGCTCAACCTGTAAATCTGTAAATTCATGTTACTCCGCATGATCAGGTCATAGATAGGATATACATGTCACGGCTAAATGCTATATGATGGGTAAAAGTACCCCAGAAGTTTGGCTGTAAGAGTTATTGATTAGTTCCCTTCGCTATTATAAATTAGTTCAAAATTAGGATTGTAAGTAGTTCGAGACTGTTTATGCATGAAAATTCAAAGGAAAATATACAAACTGTAATTTACCCTGCTTTGTGCCATACAGTTTTGTACTCGTAACCATCAGACTGACCAACGATAAAAAAGTGGTTCTAAAGCTTGCAGAGAACGTAGAGCATTATTTTATTAAGCACGATTAACGTCAATATGTAAATTAAACCGTTGTCCTTCATACAATACACAATATGTAAATTAAACCGTTGTCCTTCATACAATACACAATATGTAAATTAAACCGTTGTCCTTCATACAATACACAATATGTAAATTAAACCGTTGTCCTACATACAATACACAATATGTAAATTAAACCGTTGTCCTACATACAATACACAATATGTAAATCAAACCGTTGTCCTACATACAATACACAATATGTAAATCAAACCGTTGTCCTTCATACAATACACAATATGTAAATTAAACCGTTGTCCTTCATACAATACAAAATATTTAAATTAAACCGTTGTCCTACATACAATACACAATATGTAAATCAAACCGTTGTCCTTCATACAATACACAATATGTAAATCAAACCGTTGTCCTTCATACAATACAAAATATGTAAATTAATAAACACTTACTGGTTTGATTTTACGTGTGGGTAAAGGATAAATTTACGGATGTACAACGCTAAAATCCGAGGTTCGTTTCCCCGCTGTGGTTTGTTTGTAGTAAAGCACAAAATCACTTACAAGGCGATCCATACAGTGTCCTCCACAATAATCTGAACCTAGGTTTTATATTATAAATCCATAAAGTTATCGCTGTTCCATCGGATTCTGTCCCGCGGTGCACAATCCATCAGGTAGCTTTGCGCTAAGAAAACAACAACTTACATTAGTAACTTATATATATAATTAGTACATTAGTAACTTATATATATAATTAGTACATTAGTAATTTATATATTGAACTATTTTTTCAGAAGCATCAAGATTTGGACTGGAAGAAATTAAAACTACAATATTTATTCACCTCTATTCTTGATGTTCGATCTATTAATTTTGTTATGATATGTAAAAATAAATCGCTTTTGCACTGTTGTTAAATAATTATATTTAAGGTGTGAAGTATTTGTGGCTCATGCGTATGGTCCATAAAGTTTGATATCTTTTTCTCTTAATTTCCGCCTCAATAGGTCTTCACATCGCTAACGGGAAAAATATTTATAGTCAGTTGGGCCATGGCTACCCTTGTTGTTAGAGTGGAGAGCTGCGGTCCAAGGTTCGAACGACAATATTGTTCTGAATGCTTTTCACTTTCATCGTTATCACTGTGATAGTCAATGCAGATAGAGGATGCTGCTGACTGGTTGCAGCTCTCTGATCAAGTTTATAAAATTATAAGTTGCAGTGTCTAAACATGAGACATCTGGCCTAAACGTTTAACCCACATATTAAAAATAGCGTTTTTCAAGTTAAAAATACAAATATGTTTGTACCTTGATGATTTTGTTGTTTGAGGTTTTTGGAAGAAAACCTTATTAATCTTAATGGCCAGGCATGGTCAGATGCTTAAGGCACTCGACTCATAGTCCGAGGGTTGCGGGTTCGAATTCCCGTCGCACCAAACATGCTTGCCTTTTCAGCTGTGTTGGCGTTATAATGTGGCGGTCAATCTCACTATTTGTTGGTAAAAATGTAGCCCAAGAGTTGACGGTGGGTAGTGATGGCTAACTGCCTTTCCTCTTGTCTTACACTGCTAAATTAGGAACGGCTAGCGCAGATCGCCTCGTGTAGCTTTGCGCGAAATTCAAGCAAACAAACTAATCTCAATATTCTAATTTATTTTGATATCGAGATTGTTACCTGATAACACATGTCTCACATTTTAGAGAAAAACACCAAAACACGATGTATTGTACATAATTAAATAAGTAATTTAGGTACAAGAGAAAGCTTATAAATTTATCAAATATTGTATATATACATTCGATTTTAACTTCCATCATAGCTTACTATTATGCTGCTGCCATCTCATGGTTGTAATATCAACTAAACACAAATCAAGGATGAAGACTAAAATCACATATAAGAACAAAATTTCGATTACTTTTCAAAATCAAACAAACAGAATAAAATAGTATTTTTATCTATCTACAAAGAGCTTTAAAAAAATTAAGTTATGATTGATACATGCAATTATTATTATTGAGCCTAAGACAAAGTAGAGAATTTATTAACTATTCCATAGTTAAATTCGATAGTTTCTAAAATGTATGTATAAATAATCGAGTTACTGATGATCATTTCAATACAAACATTATTCATGCATTATTTAAATAAAAAATCATTTATATGATGATGAGTTATTTGTAAACGAAAATATTATTTTAAACATAAAATCGTCATAGAATAATAGTTTTCCAGATAGTTAAAAATTTCAAACGGAAATAAGGTAGGAAGCAAAATTGTTAGTTTCTTTTTATAAAAACCATAACTAGTGATGGGCAAAATGAACTTTTACTATTGTTATATTTATATTTATCACAACACAGAAACTTCGAATAATCTTTCCTTACTTTGTTTAGCGCACTCTAATGGCAACGAACTCAAGGACGGTTAGTTTTACTAAACAAAAAACGTTTTCGTTGTTGAACATTGAAATGACATTTACTGGGTTACTAGTAGTGAAAGCTGGAAAACTCGTCATGATATAAACATGACGTGCTTAAACTTATCATCATGTTTCAATTTTTCCGAGTTTGCGGTAAGACAGACAAATAAGTTAGATGTAAAACATCGTAAACGGCTGCATTTTTACAATCGAGAAATACGAATTTCGTGTTATTATAGCGATGTTTAGCTTGTCAGTAGTTTTTTAAGTACTTTATTAAAGTTAAAATCTGCAATAATTAGCCTGTATACAGAATTATTTCTTTGGTTTACTTTATTCTTGTAAATAAATAAATCAAACGCTGTATCATTACAGCATTTCTTTGCACGATGATGTGTAGGTAGGTATACTGTATCCCTTTCACATCTTAGAAATTTAATATATCTTTAATTAATTAATTTTTCAAAACGTTACTCCGATTTCTGTGCTTATTTAGACGTTTTACGTTAAAAGTGTGTTTCTAACTGTAAAATAATTTTATTTCTAGCTTGAAGTGGTCACCCATACGCAGTGATAGAGATACTAGAAACTCTGATTTCCCTTCTTAACTACAAAAGCTGGCATAATGATGTGAAAGTATTCAAAGTCTGGCAACATTTGAGCTTAAATATCGTTCATGTGGATTTACAGATTCGTTAGAACTCTCATTTACGTAAACTAAAAAGTACAAGACACTTTTTCAACATTGTCTTAGGTTCTTTTTATTTCAAAGTAAAAGCGTTGTATCAGGCCATCCCACACGCTACGTCCGAAAATTTAATACAGAAAGTCTTTCATCATTTCCGTCTTTGTAAAAGACTTTAATGACTAAAATATGTAGCAGGACGTGTATTGAAATGTTCAGACAAATAAACGTAACTTACCCACCTCCACCTATTCAGATCATTAACCAAATAAACCCTGATGAAGATGGATGTGTCTGAGGAGCATATTAGGCTTATATTTCCTTATGAGTTTTAAAAAAAATGTAATAGTGCAGCAGAAACTATATAAAACATTCAAAATGTTTATGGTGCGGAGTATCTCAATGAAAGAAAATGTCGAAGGTGGTTTCAGAAGTTCAAATCAGGTGACTACAACTTATGTGATGCGCCACATTCAGGTCGTCCTGTTGAGGTTAATGATGACTTGCTGCTGACTGTACTTGATGAAGATTGTGCTGTAACAACTGAAGCACTAGCACAGAAGCTTAGTTTAACCCATTCAACACCTACTTAGCCAAATCTCGGGATATTGTTTGTTTTTGAATCTCGAGCAAAGCTACACGAGGGAAATCTGTGCTAGCCGTCATTAATTTGATAGTGTAAGACAAGAGGGAAGGCAGCTAGTCATCGCCACCCACCGCCAATTCTTGGGCTACTCTTTTACCAACGAATAGTGGGATTGACCGCACATTATAAAACTCCCAGAGGCCGAAACGGCGAGCATGTTTGATGTGACTGGAGTTCGAACCGACGACCCACAGATTACGAGTCGAATGTCTTAACTACCTCGCCATGCCGGCCACTCTCGTGATACATTAACGTGGAAAGGTGTCGTTAATAGCAAGAGTGAACAAATATTAAACTAGCTATAGCCACCATTGGGTTGATTTTTAGATCTGTCTCTGCAAGTTGCTTGTTTTGACAAAAATTATTACTAATTTTACTGTCTGCTTGCTGTTAAGCACAAAGCTATATGAACAGTTGCTTTGCCTGCCACGGGCATCAAAACCAGATTTTTTAGTGTTATAAACTTTCAGACAAACCAGTTGTATGGTTTTGTGATAACAAGTAGGTGTGAAAACTGTATGTAATTATGAAAACTAACACTGATTTTACCTTGAGGAAACATACTCAAAGCATACTACTCGTGAGGTCAAGACATCTGAAAATTACGACACATGATCCTGTTATATTATCCATACTTTGGCATCGTTTATTTTTTGGCACTGTTTACAGTAATTTATTTATTGCCTTATAGAACTAAGCGAAAGTGCTTAAATTTTGCGATTTTCCTTTTTGTTATTAAACGATCACTTATATCAAATCGAACCAGATAAAAAATGACTTAATTAACGGAAGAGCTAGAGAAAATGTCATCATAAAACTCTAATTTCATTCTCAGTGTCATGACTAGTTCCTGTTTCCTGTTGTTGGATGAACCCTGCTTTAATTTGACAAAGGCATGAACTTCAAGTACAAATACTGTGAATCATTCAATCTCGCTTCAGTTATACACTATGACATTTAACATCAAGTAATGGTCTGTTTTTAATCATTACTCCATTTTATAGAATGGATATTTTGGAGGAAAGTTCAGTTAATGAATCTTAACTTTTAATTTATCAACGTCGCTATTCTATATGCATATCGAAGGATTTTATTATTTGAAAACTACAATTGTTCTGGGTAACCAAAGTAAATTAAGTTTACCTTTTATTTTGTTTAATTCGTCGTTAATTTTGTCTGATGAGCGTAGTTCTATGGCTGTGTTCATTTGGTTTCTGAGTACGTTTAGTTTTTGTTTTGTTTCATGTGCTGAGTCCCAAGGAATGTATAGTCCAGTATGGGTGATTTTTCGGTAGATTCCTGTTTTAAATTGTGTATCGATTCTTGTAATTTTGAAGTTAAGAAATGATATTTGATTGCTTTCTTCCTGTTCACATGTGAAGTTAATGTTGGGATGTACAGATTTAATGTGATGGAAAAAAATTAAGTGTGTGTTCTGTAGATGTGAATCCCGCAATTGTGTCGCTTACATATCTGTACCAGTATAGCGGTGGATGTAATGCTGTGTTAATTGCTTGTGTTTCAACTTGTGTCATAAAAATATTGGCTAGAACTGGTGATACTGGGTTGCCCATGCTTAGGCCTTTTGTTTCTATATAGTTGTGGTTGTTGAACATGAAGTTTGTCTTTATTGTGGTGAATTCTATGAGGGTTGCTAATTGGTTGCTGGGAATGTCTATTGATGGGTTAGGGTCTCGGATATAGAGTTATAAGGCTATCTTGCAGGCTTTAGTTGTTGAAACTTCTGTAAAGAAGGATATGACATCGAAACTGGCCATTAATGCTTTATGATTAAGTTGATTAATGTTAGATTCGGAATTAAAAGAGTCTTTGATGAATGAGCTGGCTGATGTTACATACTTGGAGAATGCCCATTCTATGTATTTATCAAAATTGTAATTAAACGATTCATATGTGGAGATTATTGGTCGTAGTGGACAATCGGGTTTATGTGGTTTGGGGACGTTTGTGTAGTTCTCTCACTCATTATTGTAATGTATCCTTCATTTTTTTTAAACTTATTTGTTCCTAAACGAGAAAAAACGCACTATATATACCGCAAAACAAAAGTAATTTAAAAAAAAATCCTTTCCAATTTTCTTTACTCATTTCAACCTCTATGGTTTTTCAGTGTAAAATGAAATGTGACAAAAATATATTGTGGAGTTCACAAGGGCATGAACAGATAAAACGTTATCAGGCGCGGAGCACGAGAATGGCCATCGCACGCTGCACGTGCTTTTTGACTTGTTTGCAAGACCTTGCGGCTGCGGTATCATCTGTCAATGTCATAGCTTACGCCATAAGATACAACCAAACTAATACAAGGAGGGAAGAGGACATGACATCAATCAAACCGCGTAACCATTTTTCTCACAGAAAAATGACTCTGAACTTATTCTGTAAAAGACTGATTCATAAGCTATTATACTGTGTGAACACGTTTATATATAGCACATATTTTTATAAGAATGTGCAACAAAATGTTTGTTGCACAAATGCGCGTGAACAATAAGAAATATAAACGCCAAATAAACACAATATTAAGACTTTGTAATTATTCAACGTAAGCCAAAGTTTGAAATACCAAACTGAGGATAAAATTAGCACTGAATTAATAAAAGAAAATCTTCCGCGACATGTCACTGGTATATATGTGTGTATTTATGTATGCATATATATGTATGTTTATATATATATATGTGTGTGTGTACATTTATGTATGTATATATATATATTTGTATATTTGTGTGTATATATATTTGTGTGATTACATGCGATATTTTTTTTATCAGCATCTTTAAAATACTTTTAACGGACAATATTAATATTATTGCTCAAACTCTCATACAAAGGAAACGCACACAACATATCACTACACCATCTCTAACCTTTTGAATATGAACTACTTTTTATAGCACAGCCCCTAATTTTTGAAATAAGTAACGCATGTAATAAAAATAATTTAACATGCTATTGTTGACAGGAACTTACAGCAAAAGTTATCGATATGAAACGTTCTAGAGGTCTGTTAACTGGGAATGATTCGTAGTGGTTATCAGTTAAGTATACCATTCAGATCAAGTAAATAAGAAGAAACCAGGGCTAGACTTTACTGTATGTAGATGGAAAGTTGAGGTTAATGAGAAGAGATGAGGGCTACTACATGCTGGTATATTTATAAATATATATACATAAAAAGTTGAAGTTAATGAAAAGAGTGAGGGCTACTACAAGTTGCTATATTTATATATATATATATATATACATGAAAAGTTGAGGTTAATGAGAAGAGATGAGGGCTACTACAAGCTGCTATATTTATAAATATATATACATGAAAAGTTGAAGTTAATGAAAAGAGAGAGGGCTACTACAAGTTGCTATATTTATATATATATATATATATGAAAAGTTGAAGTTAATGAGAACAGATGAGGGCTACTATAAGTTGCTATGATTATATATATAAACATTAAAAAGTTGCAGTTACTGAGAAGGGATGAAGGCTACTACAAGTTGCTATATTTGTATATATATGCATTAAAATTTGAAGTTACTGAGAAGAGATGAGGGCTACTACAAGTTGCTATATTTATATATATATACATTAAAAAGTTGAGGTTACTAAGAAGAGATGAGAGCTACTACAAGTTGCTATATTTGTATATATATACATTAAAAATTTAAAGTTACTGAGAAGAGATGAGGGCTACTTCAAGTTGCTATATTTATATATATATATATATATACATTAAAAAGTTGAAGTTAATGAGAAGAGATGGGGCTAGTATGAAAAAGTGAAGTTAATAAAAATAATCAGAGGTTAAAAGTCCGATATTTACATGAAAAGTTGAAGTGACGAAGGTAACAGAAAAATATGAATAATATACCCAAAGCCCAATGAGTTAATTTCTCGAAGTTTAACTATATTATATATATTGAGTCGCTCTCTGTGTTCTGTGTATTTCTAGGAATCTAAAATCTGTATTACTTGCAAGACGTTAATATTATATATTGATTCTATTTGTAAATGTTTCACGTGTGTGTCATAAAGAATACCACTTTATGATATTGGAATTATTCTCTTAGGAAGTACCCACGTGTTCTTTATTCTTTCCACTTCTTACGGTCTTGATTAAAAGTCAAATAATCCTAGAAAAGCTTCTATAATAAGAAACTCGTCAGCTTAAACTCAGCTGAGCTCTTTTATTGAAAGTGAATTATAATTATGCACTTAAATCTCAGAATAGGCGTTATTGTTATTATTACTTTTGTCCAATGAAACTTTAATCTCTTGAGACTCATTAGTACAAAACATCAATCAGACCACGTAATGTGCAAGTATTTATTAACTTCAAATTTATTTTTTAACGACAGAAAAAAATTAAACTTCTAAAGACACGGAAACTATCTGTACTTTTCTTTTATGACGACGAAGAAGTTTTATGGTTTACCCAAAGCCGTTTTGAAACCTTAAAATTCACTAAAAGAGGCTTATAAGAATATTAATGAAGTCCGGTAAAACCGCTGTGCAAAGCAAAACAAATGATGGGCTTAAGTTGAATATTTCAGAAAAAACAAAACAAAAAGTATTATCCATTGATTCTTACAATCCCAGTGGTATTCAATATTTATATCTTCTAAGTGTATTTGTTTTCAAAATTTCAACGTGATTAGCTTTTATGTAGAAATTTGTTACTTTTTTTTTGCCTGGAAAAGCTGAGAAGGCCTTGATTTATTAAAAGTAAGCTTTTATCTGATTATGTGTATCATTTATACTTGAAAGTAAGGAAAATAAAATAAAAAAAATTGGTATAAAACTATAGAATAACTTTTTGTCGGAACTTACGTCTAAATTCTTAAGAAATATCTTTGAATTTGTGTAGACTTAGTATTAGAACACAATTTTCTACGGACAAAATGTGCGCTGTTTGGTTATTTATATTTTTCATGTTAACAGTAATTAGGGTACTTCTTTGTTTAAGAATATAATTTACATTTTTGATATTTATAATATTCCAATATATCAATCATAATTTCCTTTGTAAGTGATACACTTACAGAAGGAATACTAATGAAACTTTGCAATTTGTGTTTCGTAAGTGATACAAGAAACTTGAAGTAAAAACGGGTTTGTGTATGTTAACACTAACTGTCTTAAATTCAACTGATATGTCATATATATATTTAAAAAAGCTATTTAATACATTGATATCAACTTATTCAAAGAAATTCTAGTTTGATTTTTCGTTTTTAAACTAAATTTATATTTTTATTACGTATTACACTTTGTGTTAATGAAATTACTCGTAAAATAAGATTTATATATTCAAGTTTTATTATTATTATTTTGCTGGGAATTAAGCACAAGGCTACATAATGAACTACCTGTTCTCTGCCTACCACGGGTATTGAAACCCTGTTTGTAGAGGTGCGCGTCCGCACACTGGCACTGGAGGCTCCAGTTTTAAAAGCAACTTGATAACTGGCGTCGTCAGAACTCAGAGATTAACGGCGTGTGATAATTTAGGTGTGTTTTTTTTTCTATCTCCTATGCGAAAAATAAGCACAGTCCTGAGTGTTAGTAAGTACTGTCCAGTTTGTGTGAGGCTGAGACACAAAACTTTTCAATACCTTTGCATAAGAAACATTTATTTCCATCTTATTTTACTGTGAGGACCAAAATGTCAAATAAATACATAAAGATCCTAAAGAAGAGGCTGAAACTATTTTGTCAACAACTGAATATCTGAAGGTATAGTTAAATTACTATCTAAGTAACTGAATCCCTCAAGGGATAGTAAAATTACTATATTAATGACTGAATCTCTCAACTGAAAGTGAAATTACTACATTAATAACTGGATCTCTCAAGGGATAGTGAGATTACTATATTAATAACTGGATTTCTCAAGGGATAGTGAGATTACATATATTAATAACTGAATCTTTGAAGAGATGGTGATATCACTATATCAGTAACTGAATCTTTGAAGAGATGGTGATATCACTATATCAGTAACTGAATCTTTGAAGAGATGGTGATATCACTATATCAGTAACTGAATCTTTGAAGAGATGGTGATATCACTATATCAGTAACTGAATCTTTGAAGAGATGGTGATATCACTATATCAGTAACTGAATCTTTGAAGAGATGGTGATATCACTATATCAGTAACTGAATCTTTGAAGAGATGGTGATATCACTATATCAGTAACTGAATCTTTGAAGAGATGGTGATATCACTATATCAGTAACTGAATCTCTCAAGGTGTGAAAGTTTTTGTAGATATTTTTATAAACTTTAAGGTCAAGTCGTGTCCGGCTTCCTTAGGTTACACAGAAGGTGCTCGTGTGTTCAATGCGTGGCGAAATCTAGCTGAGGTGTTTTGATAATTGTTCAATTAATGGGATTTTATTTCAAATATCATCGTTAACTTAACAACTAGTAACAGAATAGTGTACTATTTATGATTCAAAACTGCTCGTACAGATTAGCTAAACGCTTTTTATTTGATAGATCGGGGCCCGGCATGGCCAAGCGTGTTAAGGCGTGCGACTCGTAATCTGAGGGTGGCGGGTTCGCATCCCTGTCGCGCCAAACATGCTCGCTCTTTCAGCCGTGAGGGCGTTATAATGTGTGACCAATCTCATTATTCGTCGGTAAAAGAGTAGCCCAAGAGTTTGCGGTGTGTGGTGATCACTAGCTGCCTTCCCTCTAGGCTTACACTGCTAAATTAGGGACGGCTAGCACAGATAGCCCTCGAGAAACTTTGTGCGAAATTCAAAAAACAAAAAAAACAAACTTGAAAGGTCAGTATTGTTTTTAAACATTTTCTAATGACTACATTTTCAAAATGGTTTAACTATATACATTACTGAAGAGAAGAGCAAAAACAAATGGACGTAAATACCATAGAACTAGTATTGGAAATTTACGAATTAATCTTACACAATATACAGTGTTACGTTAATTCTTAGTTTTCCAATATTTTATTACTACTAGGGGAGAAACTCTATGTAATGTTGTATTTATATATGTAAAGCTAGTGTGGGTGTATTTAAAGTAATTAGAAGAATTAAGTAACATGTTAGGTACAAAGAGTTCTGAATAAATGTGATGACCATGGTGGTTAAATCTAAATAGATCAAAACAGATGAGATATTCACCAAATATCTCCAGTATGAAAAATACTTTGAACCGAATGGTCTGATAGAAAATAACAAACTACAATCAGTGAAGCTTTGAAAACTTGGGTATCGGATGTAATTATTAAAACTTGGTAGCCCCTACTCACAGGCCCCTACTGAACAGTCTGGAGGTACCGGTGCTCTGAATAAACTAAAACTTCAAAAGATGAGCACTGATGTGGGTCTTTGAGGGACGATAGATCCGTTCCCTAAACGTCTTCCCTTAGTGATGCATAGTGTTATGTACAGCGACTCCTCCCTTGCATATGTAACAATGTCTGTACTTCCCAACTCTTAATTTCATGTTTATGTTGTTTAATGATATTTAAAAAGCTTTTTTGCGCATGCTTACACGTTATTCTTTCAGTTATATTGTTTCCAAATTGCGTCTCTTACTTCAATTCTCTTTTAACCTCCTTTTTACACAAGTATCATCCAATGTCGTGTTCAAAGAGTATTAAATAAATTGTGAAAGGTTATGAGTATAACACTCTTATGTTGATAGATTATATTTTATCATTTAAAAGTAGTGTATAATCGTCATGAAAGAAAAATCTTTAACATAAGCTATAGGAAAATGATAGCAAGACACCATATTGGATATCCATATCCTGGTGTGACATTAAAATGACCACAAATCATGAATTACAAATTTCTGAACAGATTGTACACAGATTAAGTGGACAGTTTTTATCATTATTTAGTAAGTTCAAGTAGTTGCACTTTACAAATCAAATTATTACCTTGTTGACTATTATAGTTTAGTGTTAATGTGTGTTGATGCCTTTCTGTTAAATAAAGTTCAGTGGGTTTGTTTTGAATTTCGTGCACAGCTATAAGAGTTTTAACTTAACCATCCTCAATTTACTACTGTAGGGCTAAAAGGAAGGCACCTAGTCGTCACTTTTTATCTTCAACTCATGGGCAACTTTTTTACCAAAGAATAACAATATTTACCGTCACTTATAATTTCCTCAGGGCTGAAAGAGCGAGCACGTTTGTGGGGCAGGGATTCAAACACGTGACCCTCATATGGCGAATCGAGCACTCTCACCACCAGGCCAGTTTCTTCTTTAAACATCTGTTTGTTTGTTTTTAAGCACAAAGCTACATTATGGGTAATCATAGGTATCGAAACCCCGATTTTAGCATTATTATAAGTCTTTAAAGTAATAGCAAAATACAAGCCCTCTTATTGCAAGAAACGCTGACAAAGTACTAGGTCTTTTAATTTAGTAATATTCCTCCCGCTGTGCCATTGAGAGCACTAGATTTGTTTTGCGCTAAATGTTTGTTTTATTTCAATGGATGTTGTTGCATTCCATCGTGAAAACATACCAACAATACTATTTAATGGTTTATAACAATCGGTAATACAACCATTAAACAATTGGCCTGCTGTATACTATCGAATAATGAATTACGCACAATACTGTGATATTACCCAAATACCTCAATTAATTTAGGTTGATATTATTGAGTTAAAGAAATAACTCAAAACATCCAAAACTATTAGTTGCAAAGCAATCGTTTACGTACAGTATCGAAATAAACAAAAACAGAAAAATTAATATTTGTATTAAGAGTAAACATAGATTGGATATGTTTGAATAGATATACAAATAAAAATATGCGATTTATCATTTTGGTTTTCCATTTTTCTTTTATAATGAGTGAAGTTAAAAACGATTTACTTTAATAAAAATGTGTAAAATAAGAAAAGAACAAAAATTAATGTCTAATGGGATAAAATTTCAGTGATGCCAAGTAAGTTCCAATTACGAAAATAGATGGTGCCACAAGCGTGCAAAGTATGATAGCCCGAATTATTAAAATATTTGCCTCCTCTATCTAAGGTGGACGAAGGTTATGTTTTCACCTTCGTGTGTGAGTGTTTGTCAGTAAGATTTCATTAAAAAGGCTGAATGGATTTGTACGAAAGTGGATACACATTGGGACTATGATGCAACTTAGAAGTGAATTGTCTTTGGAGGGTCTGGCTCAAAATGAAAAAAAAACACCTTATATATTAAAATGGGGTCCAAATTTTCGCACTGTTTAGATGAGACTTGGTAGACATATGTAAATTATTATTCCTCATTGTTCTACCTCCCCCCATAAAATCCTACCAGTGATAAAGTAGTATTTTACAGACACACGGTACTAAAATTGTGGTTTCGATAACCGTGCTGGAGAGAGCACTGATAACCCTCTGTGGAGCTTTGCGCTTAATAACAAACGACAACATAACCAAAATGGATGCAAACCCTTTTTTCCATCGCTTTATATTGTTTTTTCAATTTCTTATAAAATTAGTGCCAAACGTTTTTCACAAGCACAGCAGTTATTATTTCTTACTATGATACTTATAGTTGACAGAGTTACTAACTTTATGTTTCATGTGTGTGTTTTTTATAGCGAAGCCACATTAGGCTGTCTGCTGTGTCCACTAAGGGGAACATAACTCCCTGATTTTAGGATTGTTAATCCACAGGCTTGCTGCTGTTTCAGCGAAGAACATTCTGTTTCTTATATAAACTGCAGTACGACAGTATAATCTATCATACTTTTTAATTACAGTTCAAATGAACGTCTTAGCTTTGTTTCTCTTTTACCCTCAGTGGTACAGCAATGTGTCTCTTAAAAACTGGGTTTCGATATCTATGGTGAGTTTTTTTTGTAATACTGAGCTTAAATAGAAAACAAATAAACAAGCTTTTTGTTTCTTTGCTGATAAGAACATCACTATCAATGGACTATCTAAACTGTACCCACAATTAGTATCGAAACTTAATTTTTAATGTTACCTTTTAATGAAGGTAGTTTAGAGACCAATATGTGGAACAAAAAAATGGGCTCAAGTGAGTTTAGTACCCTAAGCTTTGCACAAATGGTCCGGCATAACTAGATGGTTAAGGCACTGGACTCGTAATCCGAAGGTGGCAGGTTCGAATCTTTGTTACACGAAACATGCTCGCCATTTCAGCCGTGGGGGCGTTATAATGTGACGGCCAATCCCATATTCGTTGGTGAAAGAGTAGCCTAAAAGTTGGAGATGAGTGGTAATGACTAGTTATCTGCCTTCCCTCTAGTCTTAAACAGCTAAATTAGAAACGACTTGCGCAGTTAGCGCTCGTGTAGATTTGCGCAAAATTGAAAAACAAAAATAAACAAACTTTACATAACTAATTTAATATAATTATTTTCTGAAGTTATTACACTAATGTACATCATGGTTGACTTATGCCTCCTCTGGTAAACCAGTGGTACGTTTACGGACTTCCAATCAAGGAATTTGATTCGCTACTGTGGAAAGAGCGCAGTTAGCTCACAGCACAAACGACTTCTGAACAGATATTGACATTTATAGCATAGTATTATTATTAGATATTGTGTTTCTAAGAAATTTAACAGTTATTTGAAATTTTGCTTAGGGATTTCAAACTATTATAAAGATAAAATGGAGAGCAAACGCCCTTATTTTGTAACTAATTTTATCACATACTAAAAATCTTTCTGGCGTGACAATACTATTGAGGACCCGCCCAGAGTATAACGTAGTTTTACAGTACACTGCAAGAATCATAACTATAACCAAACGTGATTCCCGTGGGAAATTAATGAAGATATTCTACGAAATTGAAAACTTTCAGCTAAGATTACCAAATATCAACCTGGAAGAAAGTTTCATTAGCCAATTTACCAAAGTAAAAAATTAACTGGATAAACTGATTAACTCTTTCTTCTGAAATTTTAATGACACGTATTTCAACTCAAGAAAAACAGTTCAAAAATTAGGTAGTTTTGTTTACTTCTAGAAAGTAGCCGTTTTGTTAAGAAATCCCATGTAAATAAAAGTTATATCATTTCCATCCTTGGTGTTCTTTTCCTTTCTTTTTGACGTTCCTTCTAGTCAATTTTGTAAAGATTAACATTTAGTTATTCCCGTGTTGCTTAACATTGTAGCCCCTCAGTGGCCCAACGCCATGTCTGCTGATTTCTAACACTAAAATCCGATTTTCGATATCTGTGGTGAGCAGAGTTTCATTCAAAACAACAACTTAAAATTGTAAGTTAAGTAATTTATAATTCAAAATTAATTTTAGTTCATTTTGCTATAACTCTTTCCATTATCATTTTTAGTAATTAAGGGAATTTATTAAATCAATTATATTGTATTTTACAAGCTCCTTTAATTTTCCTTCCACAGTAGATTTGTTTTTGAATTTCGCACAAAGTTACTCGAGGGCTATTTGCGCTAGCCGTTCCTAATATAGCAGAGTAAGACTAAACGAAAGGCAGCTAGTCACCACCATCCACAACGAACTCTTGGGCTACTCTTTTACCAACGAATAGTTGGATTGACCGTTACATTATAACACCCCCAGGGCTGAAAGGGTGAGTATGTTTGGTGCGACAGGGATTCGAACCTGCGACCTTCAGTTTACGAGTCGAACGCCTTAACCCACCTGGTCATGCAGGACCTCGACAGTGGGTTTGTGTTAAGTTCATGAACTTATATTGATAAAATATGGGATTCCAAACCTGGTGGTTGGCTATATATCAATTCTTGCATTAAATAATGATGAAATTATTTATATGGTCGAAAATCTTTACATTTTATACACACTGTTGTTTCATTTCGACATTTTATCTTATAATTATTTATACAAAAATATTTTGAATTAGCTGGTTAGAGTATTTGAAGATAAATTCGTTTATTTATATTCATGTCTTGATTTTAAGACTGTAAACAATAAAAATGTAGAATCCATTAGTTTCAATATTTGTTATAGTTGGAGTCACTAGGGAGCTTACGACGAGCAACTAACTCGAGTATCTTTTTTGTAGGGGGAGAGAGAAATAAAAGTGAAGTGATGGAGAAAGATTAGAGAAGATAGAAACGGAAAAACACTATTGGTGGTTTTATTTTACACAGAGGTTTGTAATGTTTAGTGAGATAGGGTGAAATCCATTTGAATTTTCTAAGCCGTTGAGTGCAACGCTGTGATATTAACACAGCATAAGGAGAATGTCACCTAACAAGTTAGTTTTGTGTCATAGCTGGTATCGCATTAAGGTTTATTTCGGTTGTTGTAACGATGTTCTGAGATCTGCTTATTACAAAACTTTAAGACGACACAAACGACTGTTTGGGGGCGGGGGTAGATTCTTCTTTGTCTCTGTTAGTAGCAATATTATTAATGTTTTTTAATTCATATTTTACAACCATTTTGTTGGCATCTGTCACAGATGTGAAACGTTCGCATAAAATACGGTTAAATGTCAAAGGTAGATCTTTCAGTTTTAAGACATCTGTGAAATGTTTCTTGGAAGCATGTTTTAGCATAGTGTTTTAGTGAAATCTAATAGTGAATGTACAGTAATATTCTATTACTTGGACCTTTGAAAAATTATGGATGTATATGTTAACTGGTTGTCTGAGTTAGAATTTATCATGATGAAGTAATTAGAATACATGAATCACTTTACATCTATCTGTTTTTATGCAGGAAAAGTTTCTTCATGTAAATGTTCTATAAGGTAATCCATTTATGCAACAAGAACATTATATCACGTACTTATTACCACACGTTGAGCATATTGCAGTAAAAATAGTGACCTACTTAATGTGCACGCCGGGTATAACTACTTCAAATGAGTCAACTTTTTTCCGACAGGCGGCGTAGCTTGTCAGTTTGTGTGTAACCAGAATGTAGAAACTTGTTATCAATAATACATGAACCTTCCGTGCTAGAAGAGCTATTCGTTACATATCTATAGAAACGAGAGTTCACGGTTGCTCGATTACATCACTGCTTTCTGCCATTTTCTTGTCTTTCTTTGTTGTTCCAGTGTGTGAGCACAGTGGTCGCGAGCTACTTCTGGGAAGTCACGCAGTACACTTTGAAGAACGGAATTAAACATAGGACATCGTGACCCCTCCTACGTAACATAAGATATGCCCTTAGGGCGGAGTAAGACACCAAGGGACAAAAATATCCCTATTAAACATTCATAATATTGAAAACCTAGTCAGTCACCCGAAGACTTTTGTTTGAGTATCCATATATATGTATACGTATTTGTGTTTCTGTCTGCGAGTTTCTATGATCATCGGTCACCCTTTGCAGCATTTCATGGTTGGCTTGCCCTGGAGCCAGCTTGCTTAGTTTCACATCAATGTATTTATTCAATATTCCTAATCTGTTCTATTGTGTTACCAGAAAATATAAAAAATACTGTAAGAAAAAGATAACCAATTTGTGGAGTTTATATTACTTTAAGGATCATACGACTGTTTCCAGTTTATATTACTTTAAGGAGATTACGACTGTTTCCAGTTTATATTACTTTAAGGAGCATACGACGGTTTCCAGTTTATATTACTTTAAGGAGCATACGACTGTTTCCAGTTTATATTACTTTAAAAATCATTCGACTGTTTCCAGTTTATATTACTTTAAGAAGCATACGACTGTTTCCAGTTAATATACTTCAAGGAGCATACGACTGTTTCCAGTTAATATACTTCAAGGAGCATACGACTGTTTCCTTTTCTTTTCAACGCGCTTTGGAAGGCGAACGTTTTCTACTGGAGTAACGAATATTTGAAACTCTACATTTACAATAGTATTTACAATTTACTGACAAAGTGATTACTGATACGGAAATTCTCCTCTCGCTTGGCATGGCTTGACGGTTAATGGCATTCAACTCGCAAGACAGAGGTCGCTGGTTCGAATCTTTTACGTCTTAGGGTTATTATAATGTAACGACCAACTCCCAATATTTGTTGGTAAAGAGTTGGTGGCGGTGATGTTAACTTGTTAGCCACCTTTTCTCTAGTATTTCACGCCAATATTAGGGACGGCAAGCGTAGACGGCCCTCTAGTGGCATTCCGTAAAATTAAAGCCAAACCTTCTTAACTGACTGTTAATGATCGTATTCTGCATTAAGTAGTTTCATGAAAAAAGCTAAAAAATTTAATTAAAACTTGAGCAAAAAGAAATACAAAATTCATATTTAAAAATCTTTGTCATGCACCATACACTGGTGAAAATAACAAAGTTCACTACAGAGTTTATGCATGCTGGATTTGTGGTAAGGTCGCATGGTAATGAAGCATGCAGCTATATCCATATAGAAATCAAGATTAATTTGCCACTTTAGCTTCTACAGACAACTTAGTATTTTAATTTACAAGAGTTCTTTGTGGAATGATTTTAATTTGGAGGCTTTCAAAAATTTGGCAAAAAACAAACAATATTTATGTTACAAATAATTTTTTCCGAATCACGGAAATAAAAAGGTTTGGTTTGTTTTGAATTTCGCTCAAAGCTACACGAGAACTATGTGCGCTAGCAGTCCCTAATTCAGCAGTGTAAGACTAGATGGAAAGCAACTAGTCATCCTCATCCACCACTAATATTGGGATTGAACATCACATTATAATGCCACACTTCTGAAAGGGCAAGAAAGTTTGGTGTGATGGGAATTCTAACTCGCGACCCTTGGTTTACGAATCGAGTGCCTGAACCACCTGGTCATGCCGGGCAAATAAAAAGGAAAGTGAAACCTTTCTGGCCTAAAGCTTTCATATCTTTTTTTGTCTCTGAAGATTAAATCAAGTGTTTAGGGATAAAGAGCTTGATTCGATATTCACTTAAAACTAGCCAAAGGCTTATCTGCGCTAGTCTTCCCTAATTTTGAAATCAAACACTAACAGATAAACAAGATAGTTAACAAAACCCGCTGCTAACGTTTGACGTTTTTTCAATAGTATTGGAAGGTTTGACATACGCTATTATAACATATTAATGGCCTTAAACTGTTGTTTTATTTTTTTTTAATTTTACCTGAAGCCTGCGACCATCTTTCCGGTACGCTAAACACTCGGCCAGGCCTAGCTTAGAAAGATAGACACATAACATGAGTAAATGGTTTACTTTTCATAGTTAATGATTATACTTTATAATCAGTGATGACGAGAAAACCCACTTATAGAGAAAAACCTGACGATGACCGAAGAAGGTTGAAACGTTGTTCGCCCCAGTACGTAAAAGATTATACTTTATCTTCCGAAGGCTAATGCTTAACTTTTCTCATCCTTTAAAAGTAGGTTTTCGTGATAACGAGGTTCGCATGGCGAGGTGGCTAGGGTGAACTTGACTCGCAATCTGATGGTTGCAGGTTGGAATCCTTTTCAGCCGAGGGCATGTTATTATGTGACAGTCAATCTTACTATTCTTTGGTAAAAGAGCAGCCCAAGGGTTGGTGTTGAAGAATAAAGATTAGCTGCCTTCCTCTAGTCTTTCACTATTAAATTAAGGATCGGCTGGAGCAAAATTCAACAGCAACCAATCTTGACAACAAACATACAGTGCAGTTACTAAACGATAATGTTGAAATCTAAGTTATTTTAAATAACTTACGTTTTTTAACACGTTGAAACATACTATTTGAAGAGATTAACTTGGAAGATCATCTTGAAAATAAATGATGTAAATTATTCGAAACATTAGAATGAATATCACAGAATAATAAAGAAAGATATATAGTTGTCGTGTTCACCATATTTTATCTCAGTTATTCCTGTTAAAAGGAATTTTGTCTGTCTGTTTGTCAAAAGTAATTGAAGTGACAAAATGTGAGCAAATGAAGTAAAAAAGGCGAAAATTAATAAAACAGAAGAAATCAAAATGCACGATACGCAGATATTTCTTCGTATATTTTGATACATTTCTTTTCAATAATATTAGGCGTAAAATTTATAAGTTAAAAGCTAGATTTAATTGTAACTAAACACGACTATATATATATATATATTTGTATGTTTCTGTCGTAAGTTTATTCCCACACAGTATGCGTAAGTCATAGTATGTGGGTATATAAAAATATATATATATCGTGTGTGTGTTACTCAGAAGTCGTGAGAAGAAAAACACGTAAGCTACATGAACGAGTCCCGCCCTTATGGACTACTTGGAAAGAATGTTAAAACGACAACTTTCACTTGACATTCGTTTAGGATCTGGATGTCACGTGTTATTAAACACATTATTATTTTCTTTTTACTTTGGATATTACTGCTTTACATCGTACTTGAAGATAACACGATCAGAGAAGAAATGTATTTTCAAATAATCTCTACGAGTTAGATCACGGAACGTAAAATATTCGGGCTCGATTTGACTTTATTTCTCCAAATTAATGTAGTTAGTCACACACCTACCAATGAATTGAAATTTAGAGTTGGTTTTGTTGCATTTTATTTTAAATAAACAAATTTATAAATAAAACAGTGTCCCAAAAGAATTACATAAATAAATTGCATTTCATTGTTTTTGACAATTAATACAATATTAACTCGCTTTATATCGTATAGATGGGGCTACAACACTGGTTCATTTAAAGATGGACGATGTTTTTAAGCTCAAATCCATAATTGGGTTCCTGTACTGATTTACTGCGGGTATCGAAACCCTACTTTTAGCTTGATCAATAAAAGAGATTAGATACTAGGAGAAACATCACAGTGCTCATACACCCGGATATATAGAAAGTAAATAAAATAAAGTCTACTCTGTCAGGTATGCAAAAAGTGTAAACTACAAGGAGTCAAAGATTTCGCCATTAGCAAAAGTAAGCAATTCATATAAATTTTAAGTTATAAAAAGTTTGCATCGACATTATATTCATCACTTAGGATTTTACACAACCCGCCGCTTATTTTCAAGGACACACTGCTGTACGTAAGGAACTCGTCACAGTTGTGAACCTGAGTTTGTATGCTACGGTTCGATTCTCCGAGGTGGACGTAGGTCGTATAGCTCATTTGTAGCTTTGCGCTAAAAAAACAAAACACATAACTGGGATGGAATTCAAAATGCATCACATTTTTGATATGACTGTGTTATCCTAACCACTAAAAATAGATGGAATATTGTCAGAAGTTTGGACTCACTGGCGATAGATAAGAGAGCCAGGAACTAATTTGGATTTGCTCAACGGTAATAGATTGGAGAATGACGAACTAGTTTGAACTTGTGTCACTGAATGAGCCTTTACACAATTATGGGCTGCCTGCGATAATGGAACACTATGAGAAGACATCCCACATCTTTGAGCATGGCGATACACCATAATTGCCGATTTATATGTGGTGCAGTGTTTTAATACCACCCAAAGTGTGTCTTAGTCAGATGAAGTCTCTTGCATAAATTGAATCAAACCGCTATGTAGCGTTTTAAAAGGAATTTTTGGGGAACAAAACTCAACTGATCCTGAGAGTTGTGTTGATAAATTTCAATATTATGATGCTCTTGTTTTGTTTTCATTTTCATATGTAAATTTTAAGCGTTTATGTGCAATGAAAATAGTGACGCAAGTTTTATCTAAAGTAAAACATTTATCTAATAGACTAATACATCACGGATGTCTTAATTAATGACAACAATGCAGAGAGGATTAATACATCTCTAACTGTTCCATAAAGGTTTTGATAAAATTTCGACATTTCTATTTCAGATTGAAAAATTCATTGACAACGTTAACAAAGTTAAGTATTGGTTTCCTAAGCCAAAACATACTAGAGGACGTCGTTGAAGAGCATGAGGTTTGCTAAGAGAGCCGTTAGAAGAAAGACGGAAGGAAGCCGAAGAGAGCTGGCGTCGCTTTTTGAAATCGGTGTTCATATGCTTGAAGGTGTTTGTGAAAGGTGTAATGATCAGTTAAACCGACAGTTAAAAATAAGCTCAATGCTTGAACTTAAAATGAAACGTTTTACATTTTTGGAGCTCGTATGAAACGAGCTGAGAAAGTATTCATCGTACTCGTAGCTGATAGTTGAAGTTAGACGAGAGAGAAGGCCCAATTTCGTGAGAAAATCTCCGTCAGGTCAAGCAAAATTCCAGATAGGTAGGCGTTAGATGATTGAGATTGCTTGTTCGAGCGGATTCTTCTTCTTGAAGTTTCCACGGGTTGGTCATCTGTCCAGATTCTCCTGTGTTTCTTTGTCATCTACATCTGGAAGAGTGATTTAGGGGCTGTCTGTTGATGTGGATGTATCGCATTAGGTAATGTTTTGTTTGGAATTTGGAATTTCGCACAAAGCTACTCGAGGGCTATCTGTGCTAGCCGTCCCTAATTTAGCAGTGTAAGACTAGAGGGAAGGCAGCTAGTTATCATCACCCATCGCCAACTCTTGGGCTATTCTTTTACCAACGAATAGTGGGATTGACCGTCACATTGTAACGTCCCCACGGCTAGGAGGGCGAGCATGTTTGGCGCGACTCTGGCGCGAACCTGCGACCCTCAGATTACGAAGCGCACGCCTTAACGCGCTACGCCATGCCAGGCCCCCGCACTTGGTAATGTAATGTTTGAATCTGGATTCTCTGAGAATTGTTCTTGGTCGATGTGGTTTGTGTAAACTTGTCTTCATGGTCTGATAGAGCTCTGCTGGCCGATCATGGTTCGATGCTTAGCTTCACTGCTTTGCAGATCTGTGCGGTGTGTTTAAAATTGAGCTGGTGGTAGAGAAGGGGCATCAATTTGGTCGTTCGAATCTGAAATAAAAAAAATTAATAAAAACATCCGTTCGTTAGTATATGTCCACCGGATGTGTTAGAAGGTGTAACTCTTTTCATGACCTTAGGATAATGATCCTGTAGTTCTGGATCAGATTCGTTGAACTTCAATCAAATAGTTGGACTTTATCGTCAATTTTATAAAACATCTGTGTCCCCAAGGTACGGAATGCGAATCATGGGTCCTCTAGTTCACAGTCCGATGAGTTAACGACCAAACCACATCATGTTTGTTATTTAAATGAAAAAAATAAAATAAAAACGTGACCAAACTAACTTTGGAATTTTCGGTTACCCTACCGCATAAATAAACTTACAAGAAAGAAAATAACCAACAAAAATATCCCAATTTTGAAATCGGGGGATGAAATTTTTGTTTCATTTGAAAGTTCTACCATCCATAGTTTAAATCTCATGGAGAAAATGCACTGTAGAAACAACATTTGATAGTTGCATTAATGTGATACTGTGAAAAAGTTACCATTATATATATCTATTCTAAGATGTTTGTTTAAATTAAATTTATATATTGAAGTGTAAGTAACTTCTGTTATATTACTATTGTGAAATTGCCGTCTATTCACTGGAACTTTAAAAGATTCTCGAATGTAAGAATCAACAAAGTACTAAACGTGTACGTGAGCACTATTGTTTGTGTTACAACTAAACATAAAACTACACAGTGGGATGGATGGATATCTGTGCTCTGCCCACCACTGGTTTTCGAATCCCGGATTCCAGCGTTATACCTCCGCAGACATGCCACTGTGCAACTGGGAAGGAGCGGACACTAGTCAGACGGCATAAGTTAAATCGAATAAGCGGTGGA
Organism: Carcinoscorpius rotundicauda; assembly: GCA_011833715.1. Classification (NCBI taxonomy): domain Eukaryota; kingdom Metazoa; phylum Arthropoda; class Merostomata; order Xiphosura; family Limulidae; genus Carcinoscorpius; species Carcinoscorpius rotundicauda. The sequence continues at coordinate 32,640,013 of CM022404.1, read as the reverse complement.
AATACCTGTTTCTTATTCGGAACGTCGTGAGAAATCGCTGTCTCTGAAACAACATGATTTAGGCGTCAATAACAAAAGTCCCGCTGTTACACCACAAATCTTGTTGCTTTTCACTGTCTACTTGCAGAAACACTGGAATGTAATAGTGACAGTTGTACGTATATAAACCACAATGGTTATTTTACAAGGTATAGACGCTACTAAGTTAACAACACAGGTGTTGGTAACAATACGTTATGTCGTCTCTTTCTTGGGAGCGGAAGACACCGCGATTCATTTGTTGGCAATTTACCGCCCTGCTGAAGCTGTTGTGAATTAAACGAATTATTATTTTAAAACGAGCTTGAAACTGAGTTTATGATTTCATGTCATATTAGATATTTCCATGCTGATTATTACTATATAAACCTGTCGACGGTAACTTTTATAGAAAATGCGATGATACATGCGCTTATCACAAAAAAATTGTATTAACAATCTACATGTCCTCCGCGAGAAAGAAAATTGACGTTGGGAGATTTTGCGGCACATCTATGTCCCATTATCTGTTACTATGTCATCAGCTGCCGTTGTAAGTCGAGTGATCTTCTTTGATAAATAGATTCATATGACCACCTGATCCCCGTTCTGACTAGAGTGGATAGAAAGTGGTGAACCGTCTCTAATAACGTGTGACGTTAAGATAAATATTGGTGATACAGATAAATGACGAGCTATCGATGGAGATTAAAGTTACATGTAACATATTATTCATAGTAAAAATAAACCTTGTATTAAAAGCCACACTGTTCTTTAGCAAAGTCCGAATTCTTCAATTTTGGGTAACGTATTTTATTGCTTTACAAATGTCATTCTTTTATAAACATATAGCGTTGGTGTAGCGTAAAGATAAAAGTTTAGGCGTACTTAAGAATAAGAGAAGATCGGAAGCCTTATGCAGAATTTAATTGCAATGTGTACAGCTGGAAGAAAGAGACAAGACTTTTGGAATTAATAGTCTAAATTGGTAATATGGCTTCCAATAGGTGATACACACTTTAACTACAGGTTCAGCAGAAAATATACCTGGATGTTAAACTGATTCTGTAAATTGAACACACAAAACATGCAAACAGCTCAGTCAAGCGTGTGAACCAAGACAAAAGATGATCCGACTTCTCTTCAAATGTTAAGTGGTCTTACACTAAAAGAGAAGTTTAGAAATTCTAGCTAAAAATGTAGGCAATCAATTAATAGATACTTAGTCACATAAGGTCTAGTGCCTCAACGTGTATTTTCACCCACGTCAGCTGGTCATCTAATTAGCAAAATAAAAAAATAATGCTTTGTATATTTCTAAGTCTTTAGACGACTAATTTTACTAGTCAACACTTTAGCACAAGTTTAAGGAAAATTCCAAGATTTTTGTGTCTTAGATGCTTGAGTAGTTTGATCATGGAGCAATCCATCCAAAACCAAGACACTACAGAAAACAACTGGAGGGTGTTTCATTGTTTAGTTTGAAAATCTTGAGTGAACTTATCAACGAGGATGCTCTTGTTGACTGAAGACTCCAATGGATAGTAAGTTATCCCATATAGACAAGTTTACTCATTTGAATAGTTGGAATTGTTGTCCTTGCTTTCGAGCTTTGAACTTAGTTCATTAGATAGTCTGTCCTCCTACAAAGTCAAAACACAGTTGAAACTTAGCTGTAACAGTAACATAATTATTAATCTGTTACTAATTTTAATATTGGAAGAACTGAAGTGCAAAACTATTCTCAGATATCAATCATCGAAAGTAAAAGTGCCACCATGAAATACGCCCTCAGCCCTGTACATTCTTAAGTCGCTGTATAACGCTTAGTGGTCCAAACAGTCAAAATATCTCCTCTCAGAAGTATTCGAATCTGCTTAAGCGATCATCATTTTCATCACCAACGCTCCACATTTCTGTTGGTGGTCAGAAATAGTAGCTGGCAGACTTCATCCTACAAAAACTTCATTCTCCTTCTGACGGTGACCAATGGTGAAATATGACTTGATCTTAGGACTTCCAAAGCAGAATACACCATGACAACAATAGTATTTCAAGCTTCCTGCCTACTGATGTTAAGGGGTCAGGTAATCAGCAGCTTGAGAAGTTCCGAGTTGCAATTCGTTTCATAAATCTGTAGTTAGATCGAGAATGTGACCACAGCCCTTCACAAGAACGGTGAAATACCCTTAACCAAGAGGAGACTACTCATAGAATACGCCATGTTCTTGGATCACATTCTACGTAATCAGATTTACTACGTAATATGATTTATCTCGGGCGAGCTTTCAATTTATCATGTTACATATTACAATTTCAAATAACCTGAAACTGAATTTAATTGTTATTTAGATTTATAAGTTAAACAAATGTCCACATATATCAAATTTATGATACTTGCCAACAAAAACTGATACACACGGTTTTCTTTCACAGTACGAACATATTTCAAAATACAAATAATAACACAATTTATAATAACGGTTATAATAAACGTTGGTTTATATACAAGAGTTTTATAAAGATACAAATGATATTGTCTTTTATCTGAACCGTAACTTTTTGATATCCTTTCGAGAGTTCACTACGAGTGAATTAATTTTGAGTGATAGCGGTAAATTCACTTAATAGGGAGCTAGCTAGCTTTTCGCTGATCACATGCGAGGTTTTCAGAGCTGAAATTATGTAATTTCCTTAATAAAAATACTAATGTTTGAGACAAATCCGCTGAAGTAAAAAAGTTTGAAGTGTTTTAAATCTGTAAAAGTTCCTCGAAAATCTTTTGCAACAAAAGTGAAAAGACGGGAATTTTTCAACAGGTATTTAACATCATCAGCTACATTCATTTACAAATATATATATTTAAATTAAACAAACATCGATATTAAAATAAATATTTAATGGCTCTTTCTTTGCTCATAATTCCCGAGAGCAGCAAAGATCCAAGTTTTAACAAATCTCTAGAGGACAAAAGTACACTTGTCGAAAAAAGCAATTAAACTTAATATACTCCACTTAAAATTCGGCAGAAAATGTATTTTGGAATTAAAGTTGATTATGACTTGACTAAAATGATGCAGAAGACTATAGACAAGTGTCACAATAAATAATAAATACAAGATCGACAAAAACAATTTAGTAAAATGTGTACACTAAGGTTAAAATGATCCAATTTTCAGATCTTACACCAAAACAAAGTCTGAAAAATTCTGAAAGAATTCAACACTGTATACTTATTTTAATAGATTATAATATACCAAAGTATCAGGCTATTTCGTAAGTAATGTCAAAAAATTTAATACATAAAGTGCATCATCATTTCTATCTTTGTATACTGACTAAATGACTAAAATATGTATAAAAATCTTCAGAGAAATAGAATAAACTAACTAAACTCCAATATTTCAAATCATTAATGAAATAAGCTATGATAAAGAAGGATGTGTCTGAGTAGCACATTAAGCATATAATGCTTTATGAGCTTAGAAAAGGCAATAGTGAAGCAGAAACTATATGAAACAATCAAAGTGTTTATGGTGCGGAGAAAATGTCGATGGTAGTTTCAGTAGCTCAAATCTGAAGATTACAACTTACGTGATGCGCCACGTTCAGGTCATCATGTTGAGTTTAATGATGAATTGCTGCTGACTGCACTTGATGGAGATTGTGCTGTAACAGTTAAGGAACGAGCACAGAGCAAAGAAATTTAGTGAAGTAGCATTTAGAAGCTTCTGAATCGTTAGCTGGAAGTAATTTTTAATAATGGAACATACATAATTAATTAAATAACATTAAAAGCGTTTGAAATCTTTTCTATTTTTCTGAACCTAAGATCGTATGTTAAGGGATGACCTGATAGTTTTTTTAGCATGAGTGCCAGTTCATCCTATGTGCAAAAATAGAACAGGCTTCAGATTTTTATAAACCCCAATGTTTTCGATGGTATTAGAGCACATATAATATTAGTTCGGGGAAGCTGCACTGCCATCTTTTGCAGAAAAGTCTATAAATATCAAAGGGATGTGACACTTGACAATGTTTTAAGAGTACAAGAATAAGGCGTGATATCTAAAGATGGACTGTTTTCACGCTTTACATTCAATGGTTAACTCTAGGAAGTGCGAAAAAAATAGATTTTTTTTTATGAACAAGAAGAATTCCAATATTAAAAAAATGCAATTTGTGTGTTTCACATACCTCACCTCTTTTATTTCAAACCTGTGTTCGAACTTCTACCTTACATTTTGAGACACTTTTTGAAACTTTTGTTGCAAATGCTAATACATCTGTAGTATTTTAGGTTTACCAATCCAGTGGTTGTCTAGACATCTGAGTTTGGAATATAACAATAAACAATTAAGTTCAATGGAATTTTCAAAGTACATTCAATATTGGAATACTGAGTATTTTAAATTAAAAACGGATTAATATTTTGAAGCTAATATAATAACAACTAAAATTATGAACGATATTACAACAGAATTATAACTTTTTGGCTTTATACAAATATGGAATGTGTGTGTGTGTGCATTGTTGATCATCTTGCAAGCTGTTTGACGGGTTACCTATACAATATCTAACATAGATAGCAAACTTAAGCCTAGTTATATATAAGCTTCCAGTCGCGTCGACGAGCAACTGGAGGACCTTTGTATTATATGCATATAATGTGTTGAATACGTACATAACTAGCCACATAGTGTGTTTAATACGTACATAACTAGCCATATAATGTGTTGAATACGTACATAACTAGCCATATAATGTGTTGAATACGTACATAACTAGCCATATAATTTGTTGAATACGTACATAACTAGCCAACAATATATTCTACTGTCACTGCACGTTTAGCAACATAAGGTAAACCACATATGTAAAATGTGTGTATTTTGTCAGCTATCATTAGAAAAGTTAGAGATATGTAATTCAACTGTTATAAAAAAAAATACAAAGAGAGATTTTACGACATCTAATTTTCTAAGTTTCTTCAGCTTTTATATAAAATCACATCAAATACTATTACGAAAAAATATATACATCGTACAGTTATATGCAAATGAGTTCGTCTTAATTCTCTGCAAACTCTATGTGCTGTTAAAAATCAGTTCAGTTTATTTTGACGTGTGATACATCTCCAAGAAATGCTAGAGGGCAAAGGAGAAATGTCAGAGAATCTACGATAAATCAAATTCATTTCATTTATTTATCTTGTTAGGATTGATTTGGAAATTCAGCTGATAGTTTTAGTTGTGAAGTCAAGAGAATGCAATGCTTTATCAGTATATCATTAGTAGTTTAGACTTTATAGTGAGCTAGTGGTAAGTTTTAGGGTTAATAATGCTAAAGTTCAGGATTCGGTAACTGAAGGAAATTTAGCACGGGTGGTTGATTGGAAAGTTTTGTGCTTAAACAGAGACGAGAAAAAATTTAAGCTTAAAATTATTCAGTCTTAAGGCTTACAAATTATCTTTGAAGATGATCAGGTAAGTGAAACAAATGACTGAAGATTTACTACGAATTTGTTTTAAAACACGTTTTAAAGACAACTATTTGATATAAAGGTCACACGTGTTGTTTTTTTCTGTCCCAATGTGTCTCGAGCGTATCGTTGAAACATCATTACTGCCTCCCTGAAGACTCGTTGAAGTCGTTTAAAGATTTAAGATTACACAAATTTCCGTTTTTCTTGTTATTTAGTACGTATCAATGGATCTTACAAGATGAATTACTTCAATAGTCTTGAACATACACCAACATTAAAAGAAAGCTTAAGCCTTATACAAGCTAAGGTGTATACGTATAACATTAAGCACTGTGCCATGTGAGACTAAATAACGTGTGGAACAGCGTTTAATTTGAAAAGATAATGTTAAAATAGAGTTGCACGAAACCTATGGGTACTTCTTTAGTGTATTCCACAGAGAACGGTTTCAGATTTCTGTTGTTGATGTTCTAATTTTGTTTCGTAATTTAACATAATAGAAGAATGTTTAATAGAAGTTTCCCTTAATTGTTTTAAAATGGTTGTTTGGTTTATTTATCGTCAAATACAAGCATTTGTAAAATAATAATAATAATAATTTAAAAAGAAACAAATGGATAAATTAACGCTTAGACGCTAATTTGTTAGACATTATGTTTTGTTCTTAAATTAAATTATATATATATATATATAGATGTAATTTAAGCATAAAGTTTCCTTTTTATTCGGAGTAATGCAGTTTTATTAATTTCAAGATTAATTAATTAATGCTTGTATAACTCCAAAGAAATAAGTAATTATTTTTGATTAATAAAATGTAGGGATAATTGCAGTTGTTAGTTTATTAAAAAAAACTCTTAAATTGTAGAACTGTAAAAATTCTAGAACTTCAAATTTCAGGATGTGGAGACATAAGGATTTTGTATTTCAATATTATTTATACGCCTTTTAGTCTAGTGCTGTGTAAAAGTGTTAGGACAAGAAAATATTTTGTCATTCTTTCCGTTTTAGGAGTCTACTTCTTCCATTACATTACATAATGTAAATTTCAACACTATAATGCTTCACTGATCTCTGTTGACAATTGAACGAGCCAAGGTGAGAATACTTATCATTTTTTTTTAGAATTCCCATAACCTTGTGCAATGAAATGTCATAAGAATTCTAGAATTCTGCTTGAATGAATGTACTGATCAAATTTAGTGTCTGAATAACTATCATAGTACCTAGTGCAGTGCCTTAACTATATAGGACGAAGCTAGTATATGTTACCGGTGTATGCAAGAAAACATGAATTTTAAAACACTTCACAGAAACTTTAATAAAAATATTTTTTAAAATTATTTACATACATATATATATATATGTTTTGTTTTCATATCACGACTAAAAACTGTAAATAATCGTCAATATACCAGAAAGTTTGCATAAAAGCTTGACCTGATGTTATTTGGACTCTCCTACAGTTTTCTGCACATTGAATGCTCTCCAAACACTATCTAGTACACTCTAGATCATGAAACCTACATGGGTAAATATATATCTTATTTTAACTTCAAGTGGGTTTCTCGTCTTCACGAGACAAGTAAATTTTGAAAATATGAAAGGAATAGGCAGAACACCTAAACTCAATGATACTGATATTAAGTATCTTGTTTCTGTAGTTTTTTGGACAGAAGAAAGACTACCACTGATCTCAGGCATGAGATTAACAATCATGTACCAAATAACAGAAAAGTGTCCAGATCTACAGCATCAAGGACACTCAATGAGAGTGGAATATTTTGTCGCGAGCAGTTAAAAAGCCTTTACTTCGATCTCTAGATAATGTCAGTGGATTGAAATTGGCTAACAAGTACAAAAACTGGAATGTTGGTGATTGTAAAATTTTGTTATGGACGGATAAGTCCAAGTTTGAAATATCTGGTGCAAAACATAGGTTGTATGCCTGGCAGAAGAAAGGTGAAAGATATTTACTTCAATGCATATTGAAACGTGTGGGAGGTAGTTTGATGGTGCTTTTCTACCGAAGAAACATGAAATATTTGTAAATTAGATTGAATACAGAAGTACCATCAGATACTAATTCATCATGCTTTACTCAGTGATTTGCATATTATTGGTAAATAATTCTACTTTATATTATTAGAGAAAGTATTCTTAAACGTGAGATTAGATGTAACTAAGCCTGAGTACAGTGGAATCTTAATGCTTTATTAACTTTTGTACTGAACAAAGCTCCAGTTGCTCCGTCCACAATTCGAGTTTATCTCATTAATACAAAATGGCGCGTTTTATTTATAAAATAATCAGATGCTACCAGAAATATACCATTTGAATGGAACATACCCATGTTTAGCTTTCATTATCACATAATGTGGATGATTCTAACATGAAGAGCTTTTTCTTAATCTTTTTTTCCCTCTTCAGTGCAAAATTGTCTCTTATTTTATAAGTTTTATATGGTCGAATACCTTCCTTGCAAAGTCTGGTCATGTGATATAGGAACCAAAGTCGAGTTATTTCACTTTAAACTTGTAATAACACATTATAATTAGTGTAATCTAAATGTATCATGAGTACGATAATAGTTGTAGTAGAAGTGAAACGGATATCCAATATATTCAATACAAATTCTTTACTCATATACACCTTTAAAAATCAAATAATAAATCTTGGGAGATACCATTATATGATAAGCAAACTATCTACAAAATTATGAGACATATAACCACTTGATAAAGTCGGCACAAATAACTCACAAAACCACAAATTTCTCAATCTCACTGACATTGTCGAGCTCTTCTGACTGTGTAGCTAATAGACTTACAGTAGTACCAAATAGAACAATAGCACAAGGATCAGGTGCTAGTTGTAATGTGAAGAAGTTAATTAAATTAATCAACTAATTTATCAATTCTTAGTATATGCAGACGAGCAACCATAAATCACAGTACATCATCCAAATGATGTGACACTCTATAGTGTGTGTGTGACATCACATGTACAGTCCACATGCACATCACAATGAAGAGAATGCATATCACACATACACCATTATTAGCACATAACATTATTTTATGGTACACACTCACAGTATTAATACAAATGAATGAATGATAGATAAGATTGTGTCACTTTATATGAAGAATGTGTGAACAAGTGGAAAAAATTATAAACACTGAAAGTGTAGAAATGGATGTACTAAAAAGGAAGGAAACAAGGAATGGATGTGGTACAACAAAACTTCTTCTGTAGAGCCTCACCAGGGTGCGTGTCAAACATTCAGCTCTAACACACTTCGTAATTATTTATTAATTATACTATAATATGAAACTTATGGAAACATACAAAAGTATCCACAATTTTTCTATATTTATATGGAAAGTAATGAATCCATGACGTCAATAGACGGAAACCTCTTAGTAATTTTCACCTTTGTATTTTAATTTATACATATAATTAATGTATTAAACCATGTTATCTTTTAATACAATTGCATAACGAGGGACAAATTGTGAAGAAAAAACACAAATTTGTATACCCGAATATCACATTTTTCTGGTAACGTGTAAACAGACTTCACACTACATGTATTGCCTCCAACAATTCGATTCACAAAAACCTCTAGTCATTGTATAATAAAGATAACGATGTTGGTTAACTTTACTTCACCGGGTTTATTGTATACAGAATAGAAAGAATATGGTATGTAGGTATAGGCTGGATGTTGGACATTGAGGTCACACAACTTTATGTTACACCATCACAATTCCTACCTTGTTTCCTCACTTTCTGGTGCACCTATCACACTTTCAATATTTTCAAATAATTTTCCCTCGTGTTTACATCAAGAATACCCATTATATTCTTAATTTCACAAAATAATTTAAAATACCATCACCTACTAGATATTTTATAACTCGTGAAAGCCAGATGTTAACAACGATGAAATCACAATAATTTCGTAATTTTTTGACACAGGATAGTTTGCTTCGGTTAATAATTGATCAATACGTTACATAAAAACCGAAAGAAATTCTCTGGTATTTAATACTTACGACAAACAATGCAGAAGCTCTCTGTGTGTATACAAGTAGATAATTCTATTATTATTTTTATTCAGAAAGGAAACTCGATAAAAAGATTGTAAAATAAACCCGATAAATTTTATATATTTCCTCTATTGTTAATATAGCCTTGTATAGTTGTTAAAATGAAACAATTATTTTAAAATCAATTCTAGAAATCAAAATTACACAAATGGTAGACGTCATTCATGCTTTTTTAAGCCGGATTTGTATCCGTGAAATGTACATTTTTTTTGTCGAAAGTTAATTTGTTACCAGTGTATATTACGGATTCATAAGTCGGGTCGAGCGCAGACTAATTGTGGTTAACGTTCGGTTCTGTGATTCTCACCAAAGCACCACACAAAAAAAAAATCACACTTTGACGTGATCAGTGCATAATAAGAGTGATGGTCAAATTCCACTATTCGATTATAAAAATCGCGAGTTGGCGCGAAGTCGTATTGACTGGCTACCTTTTCTTTAAGCCTATCAAGTAACTGTGCGAAATTTAACAAACAACAACAGCACCAACTTTGACAAGCGGAAATTGTTTTTGACGCATTCTGGCTCTTCTTGTTTCTCTATCAATACTGACTAGCATAAAAACAGACTGTGTATAACAAGAATCACTAATAAACGTTTCAAAAACTCTAACACAATGCATTCCCAAAATAGTTCAAAGTCGCTCCAATTCTTACATTCGTTTGGTGTTGTTAATACTTCAAATCAGTACCACGAGTACTAAATGAGACCTGAACAACATTCACTTTTATTTTCTTGAACATTTTTAGCAATTTCCATATGCGTATATTATCATCTGTGACCGTGCAATATTCATTTGGTGTTGAGATTAAATAAATTTCCAGTATTGTTTGCAGGCTCTTGGAGTGCTATTAACGGTTTTTATACGATAGGGTTAAAATATTCCATCGCATATAGCGACATTTGTTGGACATTCAAGGGCCCAAATTATTCATTTTGGCGGCTTCATCTGACAATGCTGTGCAAATGTCAAGTTCATTTGACTACAAAGATAATCTTGGCGTAAGATAGTAAACAGTTTTATTATTAAATTATCTTTCAATTGCGACAATCAAAAAAGTATTAAATGTGAATCCCTTTAACATTCAGTTCTGAATATTTGGTCCATTTCGTTTTGTCATCTCATTCTGTATATGTTACAAGAGTCTACTGAAATTTTAGTAGCCATTGTAGCAGAAAATAAAAACTTCTGTCCCTCAAACAGAAATAAATATGTTTGTTAATATAATTCTCAGATACCTTTCTACTTTCTTTCATGAAGCATTTTTATGTCACAAGCAATAAACCACAGAGATAATTCAGTTGGCACTCGATATTATATTAAAAACGTTTATTTAGTTCTCAAAATATCAAAATAATCAATCCTACAAAGTATTTTACATTATAGAGTCCTAATGTTCAGAAAATGCAGTCTTTTTATAATCACTGGAATGTTTCGTTTCTTCACTTTTTTAATGTTTGTACTTACAACGGAGGAGACATTCATTCACCTGGTAGTTTTTTTTAAAACTTACAGCTGCAAAATTCATGTGGCAATTATAATGCTCAAAACAAATTCAAATTAAATATTATATCCATGAATAGATAGATGGTTGCCACTTAACTTCTCTTTTTTGAGAAGAAAACGTTTTATTTGGAACGCTAATTCACCTCAGTATTACTTGATATTAAAACACCAATACATCACAGTGTTACATTCGAATGGTGTATTAATACCGCTTAGAATGCTAACGCATAACAGTATTAGTACTGCTCAGAACAATAACACATTACATACAGTATTAGTACTACTTACAACAATAAAACACCACAGTATTGGTATTATCTAGGAAAATAACACCTTACAGTATTAGTACGACTTAGAACAATAACACACTACAATATTAGTGCTGTTTAGAACATAAGCATTTGCGTCGCCAGAAGTTTGAATGTTTATCAGTTCAGAATTTTGTAAATAGGTGAAAAAACGAATGATAGTAAAGAAACGTTTACTTTTTGTCAGTTTTACTGCGTACACTTTCTAGATGTATATTAATTATTCAAAGACGAATTATTTTGTTGTATAATATCGTAATCACAGTTTTACTATGAGTTGTCTTGTCTAATAGAGAAATGTTTCGAATTCAGTTATCAGTAGATCAAGTATATAAAGTAAATCTTTTAAGTTTGAAAGAAAACGTTTTTATGATATGTCTTTAATTTTTCTTTTTAAGTTATATATTGGCTCTTAATTTTAACTCTTTGTATATTTGTTTCCAATTTTATCACTATAATATTTTTGAATTTTATGTGCTTTTTTGATATTTTACGCTGTTTTCAACTGTCGTTTTTATGTAAAAAGAAAGTTAAAAATAGTTTGTGAGTTAGAGAAGAGAATAATTATATCTATTTTCAGTTGTTACCACAGGAAGACAGAAGAATGAGACATAAGATAAATGTTTCAGAGCTTGTAAAGAGTTGGAGCTTTATACTGTTTGACTACAATTGCTTAAATATCATGTTTTGAAATCTTTTCTGCTCCTGTCCTGAAAAGCATCTATTATCTGGCATTGCTATTTGTTATGTTACCTTATGAATAATTCGATCGATGAAGATTCTATATTCCTGGACAGTTAGTATCTGTTACACTGTTATTGTAGTATTTAAATGCATTTTTAAAGTATTATATCCCCTCCCCAGTGGCACAGTGGTATGTCTGCAGTATTATACTGCTAGAACTTCTTATAGTTAAGCACAAAGATACACATGGGCTATCTACATTCTGCCCACTTTACGTATCAGAGGCCCCCCGCTAATACAGCGGTATGTCTCCGGATTTAAAACGGGAAAATCACGGGTTCGACTCCCCTCGGTGGGCTGAGCAGATAGCCCTTTGTGGCTTTGCTATACAAAAACCAGAATACGTATCAAAACATGACTTTTAATGTTTTAAGTGCAACTCCTATTAACTCAGTTTCTATACCCGTGGTGGGCATACCTCAGATAGCCCTATATGTAGTTTTGTGCATAACACAATAATGAAGTCAAATAAAACTATTAGATCTTGAGTGTAAATTTAACATAACTCATTGAGTTATAATATTCAAATTAAGTTGTAGTTCTGGAAATTCGAGAAAAAAACATTGTAGCACTGAAACTCACTCTTGTCACGCCCAAAAATATTAAATACTGTATAATAAAGAATCAATACTCATGTTATTTAATTAATATTCATATATATTACATATAACAAACAAAACTGGTTGATTATAATTAATAGCATAAAAAACTGGTTTCAACATATAACACAGTTTCCAGAAGTAAACAACCACTGATAATTTATTATGTACCAAATCGTTCTCTATCCATTGTTTTGTTTAATAATAAGATTGTTTTTCAGTGTATCTCTCTCAACGTGATAAAGTAGTTTAATTATTTTCAGTGCATTGCGTACCATATGCCGGAATGACCAGAAACTTTTCAACGCTCCCTTTAGTCTAACTAAAGCATCATTGGCAAGTGATATATCAGTATTGAACAAAATGAGAAAGAGAGTTACGTATGTAAATCAATGTAATTAGATTTTTAAAATATGTTTCACATTCAGAAAACAAGTATCCATCAGCAACTTATTAAGGAACTTGTCAACTTGTTTGTGTGGTCAAAACGAACGAATCTCCTCTAACAATTACAACTCGACTGTCTAGTTATTTAACCACAAATGATTAACATGTTAGGCTATTTCACCTGTAATTTGTATTAATTGTGAGTGTACATTTTTTTTTCTCTATAAGGAGAACAATAATGAACAATTAGTTTCATATATTTTCTATAGTAAAAAGCATTTAATTATAACCGTATTTAAAGAGAAACATAATAATGCTCTAAAGTTGTCGCACGGGATTTTCAAGCTATGAAAGAGTAATCGTGAAGATTCTTTGTTCTCGTCCCATCACTACTTTTTGAGATTGCATGTGTTTATCTTGGATAACGTCAAATTTCAACTTCGAGGACTCAAAAACTCCTTCTTATATCTAGAATGATCAATGATCCGGATCATTTCTGTAGTATGACGGGAAGTCTCAACCTTAATGTGCTCGTGAAATATGGCGCGAATTCCGATCACATGTCGCTAAAGTATTAATCCTAAAATGCAAAAGATTCCCTATGTTCCCATTATAAAAGAAAATAAAGCTTCAAAGTGATCTATTATCCGCAACCAAATAAGGATCCGGACCAAATACGGAGAGAAAAGTTCCGTACCGTACATGTATCATTTCTAAAATTTTCGTGTACAGTTCTTTATTAGGTTTCGAGACACGGAAACAGAGACGGACAGACAAACACACTTAGGGATCCGACTGCAATGTCATCGCTCCGTACCTCAAGAACTAAAGGTAAACATTCTGAAATTCTTCATTAATTTTTTTTCATATAAAAAATTATTATATGAATTATTATTATATATATATATATATTCATGTGTAGGTTAATATACATTGTGTAACAAGTGGGTAAGAACAGATTCTGAGAAATGTAAACACGTTGATATATATATTATATGATACACAGTTTTTATTAACTTAAATAAAAAAATCCTTAAACAAACAATATAGTTTATGTTTGTTATTAAATACTTATTTTAGTATGCAAAAATGTAGAATAGTCAAAATCAGTTTATTTTCCAATCTTCCAGAAATTCAGAAATATAAATTCATTGATGAAAACATTAGGCCTTACACAAGAACGAGGCTCTGTTATTTTCTTATCAATTGCTTCAACAGAGAAATTCAGTAACTTTTCTTGCTTTTTATCCAAGCATTGTATGCTGTAGTGCGGAAGTTTATGAAAGCTTTAACACAGGAAAAACCAGCTTTCTGTTTGAGAAACACATAATTTTGACCTTAAAAACTTATTTCTTTACGAAGACGCACACAGTGTGAATTTCCTGGAAAAATAAATGTTAAATTATGGTACTAAATTAAAACATTTTAATTTGTTTAAAACACTGAAGAATTACGAAGTAAAAATAATTTAGTAAAAATATTTTTCTTGTAATTCACCGAAAGCAAGCCATTTACTGTAAACGTTTTTAAGTACGTCAAACCCCAAAAACCAAAACAAGAAGTTATTTATTGCATCATTTCAAAACCCAAGGACGTAATAGGATTTTCTTGTACCATATGAAATTTAAGGAAAGTGTTACGCATTATAATTTATCTTGAACAAGTCTTCAATTTATTACGTTACGTATTGCAATTGTAAATAATCTGAAAGCAAGTTAAATTATAGTTTGAATTTAGAAGTTAATTAAAACTAATGCAAAAAGTTAACTTGTTTTGGTATAAATTTGGAAGAGTACACAAAATATTTTTATTTGTTTAGAATTGAGTACAAAGCCAAAGCAGGGGATATCTGTGCTCTGCCCAAAACGCGTATTGAAACCCGGTGTTTAGGGTGTGAGGCCGCAGACATATCACTGTGCCGTTGGGGGATATCCATAAAAAATCAAGTAAATATAGAAAACTACATGTGTAATTTAGAACTACTACTATTTTTTATAAGTTTCGTCGCACATGAATTGTTCAAATTTAGCATAAAGTACTAAACACATGGTGTTGATGAATACACTTCGTCTTAGCCTTGTATTTGTGAATTAGTATGGTATTTGGTAACTTGTGACAAGAGTGGAAACCATTTCCTCCATTCAGTGATGACGAGAAAACCCACTTGTAGAGAAATATATATATATATAAACTGCTGCTTTGGGTTGAGAATTCTTTTTATGTGGAGGAGCGAACAACGTTATGACCTTCTTCGGTCATCGTCAGGTTCACAAAAAAAGAAAGAGGTAACTGACCGATAGCTGACCACATGTTTGAAGGGGGTTTTTACACCTTTTTACCTATATTAATAATAAAATCAAGCATTTAAGTATACTCTCTACATTCCTATTCTCAGTTACAAAACTCCCTTCAAACATGTGGTCAGCTATCGGTCAGTTACCTCTTCTTTTTTGTGAACATGACGATCACCAAAGAAGGTCGAAACGTTGTTCGCTCCTCCACATAAAAAGTTTTTCAACCGAAACCAGCCGTTTTTACATATATATTTCCTTCATTAAATTAATACTACAGACTAAAAAAAAATCTGTTGTTTTTTTGTGTTTAATTCTGTGATAGAGCAAAATCTATTACTGTTCATTACTTCAGAAATCAAAGAATCATTGTTATGCATTACAACAGTATAAGCCACCATTCTTGTCGAATAAAAAAAAACTTTCTGTGTAGCCTATTTTGATTGAAGACATCGAAAGTGTAACGTAATTTCTAGAGTTCTGTTTAAAAACGAAAACACTGACGAAGCCTGTAAAAGAAGTGTTGTTTTTTTTTCAGCGGTACCCTTTTCCAGCTGTTTATAGTTCAAAAAGTTCAAGTGACACATTCTGGGATGATATCTCCATTTGCACTCGCTTATCTAGACAGAGGAAAAGTTAAATCCTCCATATATAATAATGTTAAAACAGAAAGTCCATCACTTTCACCGTGTTTCTAAGTGGAAATGTTTGTGTGTTCTCACTCTTACTGTGTTAAAGTTGAGATGTTTATATAAATGACTTAGAAAGATAGTATTAATTTAATACGCTGTAAAAAGTATGTATAACGCTTTTATAGCCTCAAACACGTGATTTACAAAACATAAACGTTCATAAATATGTAAGAAACTCGCATTCTGTTGATAATAATTTTATATACACATTTATATATTTTTTTAGGCAGCTCAAAGTCTTAACAACACTGAATGAATGAGACTAACTGATGTGAAGGTTTTAGAACTGGCAATAAAACCCAGATTTTCTCAGTCGGATAGCCCAATAGACTGTAAATGAATGAAAGTGTTTGTTGCCTTGGCTTACATAGCTTGGAAAAAGTCATAACAAATCCATTTGTCCGAGGTGTGCAACTTTACCACCTTGATTCGTCGGCTCAGTCATGCAGAAGTCCATTTCTTTATCGAAAATTACAACCCATTCCCAACCTTCTTGGAATTCCATGTAAGTGCTACATATATACAAGTGTTTTGGCAAAATGTTAGAAGCCACTCTGTATTGGTATAAACTGTTTTTACGGAGTTTGTTTGATGTTTTTAAACTACCGCAATATTAATGAATATTGTTTTGAAACCTGTAAACCATTTAAATTTCTCAAATAAATTTCTTGGATTATTGAAGAAAAAATTCCAAAATTACCCTCATGAAACACAATGTTAATAATTTTAAAAATATGTCAATGTGCTTACGATATGCCGATTCGGCACACAAACTGCATTGAAAAGATAAAAAAATAGTTTCTATTCATTTAACTGAATATATTTGAATTTAGTTTGGCATTTCTCAGAAATCAATTCTAAAAGTAGACTAAAGTTAAAAAGTACGAGTTATTATTAACGTGATTAACTAATAAGATAATTGCATCAACCAATTAATTATGAATTTTATTTAACTATTCTTGTTTGTTAATCAGCACAAAGCTACAGAAAGGGTTATCTGTGCTCTGTCCCCCACGGTATCGACACCCTGTTTGTAGGTGTATAATTGAGTAACCACACTGCTGTGTCACTAGAGGGCTTTATTTAGTTACTATTGCTCAGAAATCACGTCTAAAGATAGACTAAAGCCATATAGTGTGAGAGTCACGTAAGTGGACCATTAGTAACATGATCATATCCTTCAAGGTCCTTACGTCACTGTCAGTTAAAGAAATAGGATATCATTTTGTCAAAATACAATGGAAAACATCAAATATTCAATACATTCAGTTAAAAAGCACAAAACATTATTTTAAAGTTTTCTTATAAGAGGAAAGCCTAAAAGTCAAAGCGATTCTTAGCCATCATGAACTTTCTCTGAGAAGTTCACAAACATAAAATGACTAAGATTTTACTAGATTACTCGCTGTATTATCAAGCTCTCACAATAAACTATTGTAGGTTTGAGATAAAACTAACAGTACAGCTTAAGTACGTATTCCAAACGCTGCTTCAATATACTTGCTTATCGTGTTTTCGTTCGACTTTACACGTAAGCGGATGTAATTTATTTAAACAGGAAATTGTTTCCTCTGTGCGTATATATACATGAAAATAAAAACAGTTAGAATATTTAAAGTATCCAAAATATAATAATGTTATTTATGCTATAGCTAAAAGCAAAGGAAATTGGGTAGGTAAAATTTTATATCTCAACACCTTTGGCACTGTATTTATGTGTAAGGTAAGTCATCATTTAAGATATGGGAAACAAGATAAATAATGAATTTATATACTGTTTCTTTGGTATACAAGTAAACACACACACACAGAAACCTAAAGACGTATGTTGAACTAACAACAAACCTCATGATGAATTAACAATATGAAAGAATGATTTTTTTTAGATTTCAAATAACAAGGCTAAAAATAAATAATATCACTGAATTAAAATCAACACAGACTCTAGGGGTGATTAGACAATGCTTAAGTATCTCCATTAGTGTATGATTTTTCATTTTTTAGGCTAAAAGACCTTAAAACACTGGATTGTATATCACGAATGATAGTTTTAAAATGGAATTAGGTAGTAGACGTATCTCCTTATTTGTTTCTAATTTTAAATGCAATTTATAGTTTCATTCCACATGCGAGGCTAAGAACAAAGGTTAAATCTAACAAGTTAGTGTATTTCTGCCTTGGTGTGAACCCTCCTTCGTTAGATGCATAGGTTTACGAACAGAGGTTAAATTTAACAGCTTAGTGTATTTCTACTTTGGTGTGAACCCTGCGTTATATTCAGATGTCTTTAATATCAGGAACTATTTTACCTCAACCACAATGTATCCTTCCTTGCTCTACGAACTATGTATGAAAGATTATTAACTGGTTGCAAAACATGGCTGTTGTTTGATGATTTTAATTTGATATTCACATGAATTAAACTTCTTTCACAGCTTTAAAACTCCAATTCCACATTTAACCCTACACTGAATTAATGTTTAAAATGGAAGATAAAACACACAATCGCTCATTTTACAATTTTTCAGTTAGAGATCAAAAGTTGCTAGGTGTTAGCGGTTTTATACAGTGTTTCCAGAACTTTTTTTAAATATCCATTGTAAGGTTATACAAGTTATATATGCAAGTGAGCGTCGTTAAAAAGTCTCGCTGTGTAAAACGATTCTTCAAATCACGTTATGATTATATGGGAAATGAAAGAGAAGGCGATTTATTGAAGACCAAAAGGGCTCTGCATAACCAGGTGATTAGGGGCTCGACTCGTAGTATGAGGACGGCGGGTTCGAATCCCCGTCACGCTAAATATGCTCACTCTATCAGCAGTGGGGGCGTTGTAAGCGATCATCGATTCCAATATTCATTGGTAAAATAGTAGTCCAAACGTTGGCGGATGGTGGTGATGTCTAGCTGCCTTCCCTGTAGTTTGATTCTACTAAATTAGAGATGGCTAGTGCAAATAGCCCTCGAGTACCTTTGCGATAAATTCAAAACGAACACGACCAGAATTCAATATGAAATAATATGACTGATAAAAATCACGTGTCCATTTCACAAAATACATAGGCCCGGCATGGCCAGTCTGTTAAAATACTGAACTCGTAATCTGAGGGTCGCGGGTTCAAATCTCCGTACCAAAAAAGCTCGGCCTTCCAACGTTATAATGTGACGATCAGTATTACTAAGCATTGGTAAAAGAGTAGCTCGAGAGTTGTCGGTGAGTGGTGATGACTAGTTGCCTTCCCCTTAATCTTAATCTGCTAGCGCAGATACCCCTCGTGTAGCTTTGTGCGAAATTCAAAACAAACCAAACAAAAGAAAATAAATCATGCAGATAGAACAGGAAATAAAATGCGTGAGACTTCTTGCCACCAGTTATTAAGATTGACTTCACACAGTGTAGAAGACTAGTTATAAATACCTCGTGTATATGTGCAATTAATGGAAAGAATAAATATTTTATTGGTAGTCTGATAGGAAAATAGCGCAACAAATAACCGCTTATTGCATTATTATTACATATTATATTAACTTACCTTTGTGTTTGTGTATTTGTTAACGTATTTTTCCGTTAACGCTTCCCACGGTTTTGGATATTTATGTAATAAACCTAGTGAGCGTATCGATAAATAATAAATCTTTATGCTTATGTTCTCACAATACACTTGATTAAATTATATTTCCACAGAAAATTGTTAATATATTAAGAAAAGTGAGAATCGATGTTTCAAATTTATGAGAAAATATTTCTTAAAATTTTATCTTCGATTTTAGCCCACAATACAAGCTATGATTATAACTTCAATTACTGGTTTTGGGATATGATACTGTTGGATGCTTTTTTTTATCTGATTGAAAGTAATCACAAGAAAAATATTCGAAAAATCCTATTCAACTCTTAATATGGATCATCATCATCAAATATGAAACAACTAGTTACTTATTACAAAAGGGCCTGACATGGCCAGGTGGTTAAGGCAATCGACTCGTAGTAGAAAGGTCGCACCAAACATGCTCGCCTTTCAGCCGTGATAGCGTTATAATAATACTGTCAATCCAACTATCCGTCAGTGAAAAGGTAGCCCAAGAGTTGACGGTGGGTGGTGATGACTAGGTGCCTTCTCTCTAGGCTTACACTGTTAAATTAGGGACGGCTATCGCAGATAACCCTCGTATAGCTTTGCGCGAAACTACAGGGTGGTCGCTAGAAAAGCGGAAATATTTGAGGGTCAGATGAGATCATGAATAAAATGCGTGCTTACTCATTTCTATTTTGATTTCTTTACATCATGAATAAAATGCATGATTTTAATATCATAAAATGCATTTTGAGCATCTATGAGTGTAATATAACATATGCCTTTAAAAAACTTTGTAAAAGCTATTCTTTGTAAAAATAAATAGCTGTTTGACAAATTTTCCGCTTTTATAGCGACCACCCTGTATAAAACAAACTTTTGTTATAAGCTAAACTCTCTCATGTAGAGAATGCCATTAAAAATTGTAGTGAAACATATAAAGTGTAACTGATATTATCGTCTGAATTCTTCGCTTCAGAGAACACAACTGAATATTAATTAACCAGCCAAGAATTATAGTATTATAGTTTCATTTTATCGATGTTATCAGTTACATTTTCTTCTGTAAATAACATTATGAAATAAAAGTTTTGTGATTTGAAATATTGTTAACAGAGCAGTTTTTTTCACAAAAATTAGCGTCATCATAATATTACCATATTACTGACCAGAACCAGCGAGATAGACACGTATAATGTCATTAATAATAATACACTATACCTAAAAACAAATTCATCATTCTGTCCCAACAGAAAAATTAACTGACTCAGCCAAGAAAAAACATCAAACTATATACCCTTGCAAAATAAATAAAATATTTATATTTATTTAAAAATTATTTTATGTTCTGGTGTAACAATACGATAAAGTAATTTGTATTGTAATAATATTATCAACTAATTTCTCCAGACTATTTGTTATAAAATTATCCTAAATGAAAAGTTCTGCAACCCACTAACTTGTTCTTGGCAAAGAATGATGCGTAGCAAATATTTCTCATCGAATAGTAACTTAATACATAATATGCATCTGTTTTTATTTGTATTGTTTCATTAATTTCGATCTTTTATAAGCAAAATTATTTTGTATTTTCAATAAATATTTATTGAGTTCTTAAACGCCCCTGAGCGGCTCAGCGGGGAGTTTATGAACGTATGACGCTTAAAATTTGCTTTTGATGCCCACCTGTAATGGGTACAGCATGATAACCCATTGTGCAGCTTTGGGAACAATACTAACTAACCACTACTTGGTAATATTAATATAGTAGTATTATATTACTTTATTTGTATATTTAACACAACCGATAAAGGGGGAAGGTTTTTTTTTAATTACGCGCAAAGCTACACGAGGGCTATCCAACCATCCCTAATTTAGAAGTGTGAGACTAGAGGAAAGGCAGCTAGTCATCAGCAATTTTGCCAACGAATAGTTGGATTGACCGTCAAATTATAACGTCCCTACGGCTAAAAAGGGATGTTTGGTGCGACGGAAATTCGAACCTACGACCTTCAGATTACGAGACGAGTGCCTTAACCACCTGTACGTGCCGGGCCTAGAGGAGTGGAATTTAATTAATTAACATCGATAACGAATAGCAGGATTTTTCTGACTGACCAGCAGCGGACAACATAGCCAGCAGTACAAGAAATAAAAACCAAAAACTTTATATTTTGGTCTACTACTGTAACATGAAGTAATGGGTACTCACTGTTAAAATATAAGAATTCTCAACATTTTCTCATCAAAGGAAGTGTCGTCTCTTAATTGTAGATACATGTACATTATTTTTTTTTTACTTAACTAATTCTACAAAAATTGGAAGCGAATGTTAACACATTTAAAATATATAAACAAGAAAATTTATCTATATAATATGTCTTCGATTTTGGTATTGCAACGCAATATAAATTCGTGAAAAAATCTTATAACCACGAAATCCGCTCCTCTTTCCATCTATTTTTTTTCTCTTTGTCGTCCTTTAAAGTAAAGAAATTAAACTGTAGCTTTTATATCAAACTATATTCGAATAGAAAATAGCTAGATTTCATGGTGTCTCTGATAAGATATTTTTTCATGCTAGAATATCCAGACGCTTTGATCAAGAGCTCTTTACTTTAGCTACAATGTAAGAAAATGCACATAAATATAAAAGGAAACGTCTGAATTTACATAATAACATCAACTAATATTGGTAATTTTAAATACATCTGATAGTTTTGTGGTCCTCCGGTCGTTTTGTGTCTCTACAAATTCATGAATGTTAAAGGAAATGTGCATTGAAGAAAAATATCGGTCTACTTATTATTGATACAATATCTTTTATACAAAGTCTTAATCAATTAATATGTAAACAAATTTAAGACTCTTCTTCATTCGAAAGAAAATGTGAATAAATAGAGGTTACAATTTAAATGACGGAAAATAATAATTAACATAGCAAATATGAAAAATAATTCACAGGCAAACTCATTCTTGAAATTTGTGAATAAATTAATATATATAAGGTATTATTTAAACTAATTATTTTTAACATATTTTTTCTCATAATCAGTAGTAAACCAAATGCTCTCACGAAGTGATCTAAAAATTAAAAGACATCAATATATCTGTATGACTGATAAAAATGATTGACAAATACTACTGTACAAGTTGTCAAACATCAAATGTCACAGATAATATGAATACGTTACGATTTAATAATCTTACATTGACTAAAGACACCTAAAAATCCCTAAACTCAGAAAAAGAAAGTTTGTAGTGAATTTGAGGACTCAAATTTAAAGTGAATAACAGAAGTTACGAGTCTGAGACAAGATCAATGTGAAGTGTGCGTAACACATGTCACATACATACACACTTGATTTCCATTAACGATATAAGTTCAGAATTCTAGGATCAATTTCATGTCCGCCGCTGCAGCATTGGTAAGTTTACAGATTTACAACGCTTAAAATCAACGGTTTGATTCCCCTTGGTGTACTTAGCAGATAGTTTGATGTGACTTTGTTGTAAGAAAACAAACACACCAATTTCATGATGCCTTTTATATTTTTTCTCGAATTTAACAAATAATGAAGCTCAGTAGTTTTGTAAAACATTTTCTAAGTTGTTTCACAGCAAAACTGTCTTAGGAAAGTCTCGGCTAAGAGCGACATAAGAAACATTTCTTAAAAATACAATGTATTGAGAATACACTGCTGGCCAAAATCTTAAGGCCGATGAACGTAAAAAAATATATACATTTTGTGTTCTTAGACTCAACCACTTATTTGAGTAGAGCTTCGAAAGATGAAAATAAGAAAACGGAAAATAAAAATAAAAAACATTGGAGGACTATTTACGTTAAATGGAATTTGTACAAAATACCCTGATGATCTAATAATCACACTTTTTTTAGTTTCTTAAAGTTAACGTATCATTTTTATCTATTTTAACAAGATTTTTTTCTAATTAATTACGTAAAAGGCAAAGTATTAAACATTAGGCTGCGGTTCACTTTTACAAATCATAAAAGTTTTCAATCTTTTATATCAACTGCCACTTTTCTCCTTTTTTCATTTAAATAATATTTTAATTAAAAACAATGTAGTATTGTTTGTTTACATGAATTTTGTGCAAATCTACACGAGAGCTATCTGCGCTAGCCATCCCTAATTTAGCAGTGAAAGACTAGAGGGAAAGAGTTAGTTATCATCAACAAAGTCAAACTTTTGGGCTACTCTTTGAAGAATGAATAGTGGAATTGATTGAAACATTATGACGTCCCAACGGTTGAAAGGGCGAGTATGTTGGTGTGACCGGGATTTGAGTCGAGTGCTCTAATCACCTGGTTATGCCGATCATAAAATGTAGTATTGGTATAACTTTCTGTAAAAAATAAAATATTATACTGTAGGACTAATTCTCATTAAGTTTTTAATATATCAATAATATATTGCTATTAGTTTAATTAGCGTCGTGCTAGAATAGACTTAACATTTGTGACAAAAGTTACAAAATTAGCAGATTTCGTTCTCTCTACGCTTATCCGAAACGCTGCTTCTGTTTCATGTCTCAACAATAAGTCTAAAGGCTTATGAAAAGTATTCGTCGTGAGCACATTACAGATAGTCCATTGTAAAATGGGAGCTGGAATATCGTCATCTTTGTGCAGTAATTAGCTTATGATAAACCACAGGTTGTATTATCATGTCTCTGACATAACAACTTATTGAATAAACGTCAACAATAATTTCGTAGAAAGGATTTTGGGCTTGACCCACGAGCGGTCAGAGAACAGAAAATCGTTTTTTGCTCTTTTTTTCTGTTGAAACTATGATGTATGGCTATTGTAAAGATGCACAGCTATCACATAATGTACAACTGAACATAACAACATGGACCGAACGACGTGGTAAAGAGTATAATTCTTTTTATTACAACGTGCTTAACTTTTGTTCATATACCATGTAAACTTTTGGCATTCTCTGTTTGAACATTAAAAGCTAGTGAAGCATTAAAAACCAATGAGTCTAACATTTGTGATAAGAAGTGATTTAGTAAACTGCTTAATGAGTTAAAAAGAAACAAACAAAATTATTAACTAATAAATAAAAACTAAAACCTTGTATTTTATGTAAAATATACCCTGTTCAAAGCAACGGCGTGGTGACAAATTTAAGCGTGAGGGATGGCCACGATATCTCGATTTCAAATAGGATAGCTGATTGTCCAACTGACTATTTAACATGTATATGACAACTGTGTTTGCTGTGCAAAGTTAGAAAGCTTTCAATTAATAATAAAACTTTGTTATTACATAAAGCAATTCATATTAGAGATAGGATTACACTTTCATTGATTCATTTTTAATGGATAAGGAAAAAAAAACACGAGAAATAATCTGTATTTCAAGTATGCAAAACTAAGAAATAGAATTATTTTTCTTTCGTGCACAAAACAGGTTCTAAGTATCATAACTTCAACCTATTTTGAAAGTTTATTGCTTTTGTCAAATTAATCAGTTTTAATATTCCTTTATATCAAGACACTCTATACGAATTTTCTTTAAAATAATCAGTAAATATTGTAATTAACAAGTGTTTATTTTGGCAAATGAGATTTTCTTCTTAAACTGGTGTGAAATTAGTTATTTGCAAATGAAATTAATACACCTTTATAATGAGTGTAATTACTACTTAAACTTGATGAAACTGGTATGCATTTAATCATCTGATGAGTCCACATGTGAGTAAAACTTCCAAATTAATTTTAGGTCTTGTGGGTTTGTGAACAGTCTAGAATTCTCTGAATTTTGTGATTCACTTTAAAGCAACAAATGAGGGAAATCTTTATGAGAGTTTGTTTGTTTGTTTTTGGAATTTCGCACAAAGCTACTCGAGGGCTATCTGTGCTAGCCGTCCCTAATTTAGCAGTGTAAGACTAGAGGGAAGGCAGCTATTCATCACCAGCCACCTCCAACTCTTGGGCTACTCTTTTACCAACGAATAGTGGAAGTGACCGTCACATTATACACCCCCACGGCTGGGAGGGCGAGCATGTTTAGCGCGGACGCGAACCCACGACCCTCGGATTACGAGTCGCACGCCTTACGCGCTCGGCCATGCCAGGCCATCTTTATGAGAACACTCGAGGATTAACTATAGGATATTTGTACTACAGATTACATGGTGCCTGATTTGTACAACAGTGACCCGAAAGGGAGTGACTGACGTTATTTCATAATAATAACTTTATTTTCTCATACATATAATACTACAAGTTTCAGTTATTGTTATTTATTTTGCAGTTAAGTGTCAATTGAAAATCACTCATTTGTTTCAACTTTAAATGGCCTGGCATGGCCGAGCGCGTTAAGGCGTGCACTCGTAATCCGAGGGTCGCGGGTTCGCGCCCGCGTCGCGCTAAACATGCTCACCCTCCCAGCCGTGGGGGTGTATATAGTTACGGTTAATCCCACTATTCGTTAGTAAAAGAGTAGCCCAATAGTTGGCGGTGGGTGGTGATGACTAGCTGCCTTCCCTCTAGTCTTACACTGCTAAATTAGGGACGGCTAGCACAGATAGCCCTCGAGTAGCTTTGTGCGAAATTCCAAAACAAACATTCAACTTTAATTAGCTCAAAATATAGTAAGCTTATTGAAACTTCTTTGGATTTTATTAAACAAATGTTTAGTTCAGTGCAAGAAACATATTTGTTTCCTTTTATCTTTCTATTATTTTTTCGCTTACTTGTATCAGAATACTTACTTAAACTTTAACATTTTGTGTTAGGGCAAATTTAAGGATGTTCTCTTACTCATCACCCATTTATTTTATGTTGATACCTTCTATCCATGTAATCTGTTTAAACGTTAAAAATAACGAAAACAATGTTGTGAACTAAGCTTTAATATTTTAATTTACACTTTTCTATTGTTTGCTAAAGGATGTTTTGGTATGACGTAGTGATGACGTGTGAAAACTATAAACTTCACGAGCATTCAAATTTCAAGTAATGTCTCGAATTTTCTAGTAAAAAAAAATGGAATAGTATAAAACCTCAAGCAAGTTGTTTTTGGGAAGTGGGTTAGTTACTTAGTGCGTTTGTTTCAGTGTGGTCGATTGATTACTGAGTTAGCAAATATGCTTTGTGGTTGTTCTGTAGTAACTGCTTATGTTTACTTCCGAGTTAGGCCTATCGCTCGGTGAGCGTGTAAAACACATTTTTTGTACCTATATAAAAGAAATAAAAATGTTCTATTTTCGTTAATTGGACGAAGTTACACACTTTGGTAATCGAATAACCAGTAAAAACCCTCACAGTGATAGAAAACGTTAAGCCATTAGTATTACTCTCCAATATTCTGAATGTCACTTGTTATTAATCTCAATAGAAATTTGGTTAAACTGCAGATGTACGGAAATGTCACGCCAAAATAGTTTAAGCTATATTAATTAAAGTTATTCTATTTTAAAACCAAATAATTTTACTGGGCTGCAGTAGTATAACAGATTTAAATCAGTGAACAAATCGAAGTTTTATTTTCCTTAAGCCTATTAGTTTTTAATGCTTAAATAGCTCAGTCATGAAGAAATTTAAAGCTATCTTAAAGGGATAATCCCTTATTCTTTAAACGTCTTTCTTAAAAACAGTTTATATCAAAACTACATTGCTTTAAATCATGAACTTATGAAGTTTTTCTTTCAAAATAAAGATAAAACTGAAGAAATTATGGTCATTTTTTTGCATTTAAAGGTACAATAATTACATTTGATTTTTTAAAATATCACTCTCCGTTAAAATTGGCTTGTATATTGTAACGCACAAAGTTACAAAATTGGTTAATTGTGCTTTACCAACTGTGGGTATCGAAACTTAGTGTTTAGTATCAGAAGTCTACAGCCTTACCATTGGAACACTGGATGGACTAGATTAAATAAGGATACGTTGTTTGGTAAGTTAAAACGCTTGCTAATAATAATATTTGCTATTAATTTTAAAGAAAATTTATAAGCACCATCAAAATTAGTTCATTTAAATCCGTATTGTTTTGCTTTTATTCTGCAATTTTGTCAATTTACAAACTAAACATTTATTGTGGTAAAAATATACAGAGCTTCGGTCATCTAATTAGCCATTAAAAGTGCTTTCTTGCGGTAAAGATAGTTATACTTTAGATATTGTTTTGTTTATGTTTCAGTCAGTGAATCGGGTAATGTCTTGATGTTTCCTCCTGAATCAACTAAGCTGGTAGATAGTTATATGGTAAACCGTATAGATGATAGTTTTGTGATTCGAACTGTATGCCATCTGGGCTCTTCCAGAATTACTTAATTCTCTTTTGACATGCATCAGAGAAATTAATTTGGACACAATAAAATGGTGGTTTATTTTACGAGGCTGTGATTGATATGCGTAATAGTGAGAGCCTGTGAGAGAACAAGAGATCATGTCTAGAAGAGAAGTAAAGACAAGACTGGTCAAGTCCATCGGTGGGTATAAGATGAGCAATGCTAAAAAACGGAACCTATAACTCTAAGTATCGGAGATGGGTTTTATAAATCCATTGAAAAAAATTTTGGCGTGAGTTGGAAAAGGGAAAATCACGCGAAAACCCATTGAAGGGGATCGAATTGACTCCCGTTCAATGCCCTGATAATGTACAGATTTCAGTTTTGTTGATGTGTTAATACCTGAAAAATACTAAAAAGAAACGAATATAGTGAGAAATAAAACAAAACCCGAGAATTTGAAAAAAGAAATTACACATCAGCGTGAAGCAACAGCATGCTTTATTACAGTATCATCATTATTGTATTCAGATAACTCTTTGAAGGTTAGCAGTACGAACATTCAGTTTCAAAACTGAACCTGGTAAATGGAACTATTTGCTTTACGATAGTGCTCAACTTAAAAAAAAAAACATTCG
Source organism: Carcinoscorpius rotundicauda (assembly GCA_011833715.1). Taxonomy (NCBI): domain Eukaryota; kingdom Metazoa; phylum Arthropoda; class Merostomata; order Xiphosura; family Limulidae; genus Carcinoscorpius; species Carcinoscorpius rotundicauda. The sequence goes on along the minus strand of CM022404.1, from coordinate 32,611,378 downwards.
TTTTTTAATGTAAGTTTCTGGCGACTGGGGATATTCAAACCAATACGCAAGACCGAAAATCGTCTAAAGGCTTATTGAAAACATGTCAGAATATGCGTGAAAGATATTAGAAAAAAAAGTGGAGAAGTCAGGTTTCAGATTTTCTGTGTGACACATATTAAGAAAGCCAGAATATGAGATGCTCATTTTTAGGGTACAGATATGAATCATAACAAAAAAATTCCGACACAAAAAAATGAAGTCCTGTGTTGTTGACGTCTTTAAAATATTTTTCTTTCCAGTAAAGTTTTTTTTTTATAAAGATTAATTTGAATAAAAATGGCATACTTGTGAAAATTGATTCTTATTCAGGGATGGCTTCAGACTGAGAAGAAATAAAACATACTTCCACATAACGTAAAATAAATGAGATGTTAAAAACCCGATTCTTAGAGGCCCAGAGATGAAAAAGTAAAACATATTATCTTCAGCGCCCACCAGTGGCACAGCGGAATGTCTGCGGGCTAAAACCGGGTTTCGATATCCCTGGTGAGCAGAGCACAAATAAGAATTGTGTAGCTTTTTGCTTAATTCTAAAATATTATCTGCAGTGTGATGATGTTTTTTCTATAAAACTAGCTAGAGAATCTATTTTTTATTTAGCATATTAACAAATAAAGAATTTAACATAAAACAAATCAGAGTCCGAGAAACGATAAATTATATAAAAAAATAAATAAATCATATAATGAGAACTTACAAATCGGAAAATTTACTAACTTTTTAGAACTTCTTATTTGTCAAGGCGTAAATACCGAGTTTAAAGTGAAAAAGTATGAAACATATTATGACCTACAAAGCTTTGTTTTTTTTTAATTTTGCGCAAAGCTACTCGAGGGCTACTTGCGCTAGCTGTCCCTAATTTAGCAGTGTAAAACTAGAAAGAAGGCAGCTAGTCAACACCATACACCGCCAACTATTGGGCTACTCTACGAATAATGGGATTGATCGTAACATCATAACGCCCCACGGTTGAAAGGGCGAACATGTTTGGTGCGACCGGGATTTGACCCTGGGATTACGAGTTGAACGTATTAACACACTTGGTCATGCCGGGTACCCTACAAAGCTTGAAACACAGCAAAACGGAAAAAAAAAGGTTAGCAAACAAGTCTAAATATATCGCTCTTTACTTCCTTATGATTAATAGTAAAACGCAATTTACAAATAGATTAAGAATATAATATACAGTAATGCAATATTACTGTCGATCGAAAAATAAACAGCTTCATTTATGTTCTTAAATGTAAAACTAAACTCATTTGCTTTTCTCGACTAATTAAAATACTTATTTAATTGTAGCGATATGCTACCTTTTATATGTATTCTGACGATTAACAGTTTTCATGTAGACACACTATTTATACAGTTAAAATCTGCACAACTGACTTTCTGTACTGTGTCCACCAAGTATTAAAATCCAGTTTTTAACCGTATGAACCTGACTTTCTTCTTATGCCACCTGGTTGGAATATTTTAATTTAAAAACTTTTTATTAGTTACGGCATAATCGAAAAATTGTTAAACATTTGTGTTACAAACCATGTAAGCGGTAAACGTTTATAACACTTGTTTCTCTTAATCTGTCCCTGTCGAATTTAAAATCAGAAGTTTGTCTTTCAGTTAATTTTTGTTACCCACAATCCACTCACTAAGTAGCATTTCGTTTAGTATCAGAATTAGTTAATTGCCGCGGACGATGAGAGTAAAAACGATTTTCTAAAGTTTTATATCTACATGTAGCATAAAACCTTAAAAGTTAAGAGTTACTTAAATCCTGAAAGGTGGCGAGGCGTTGTAAACCAGTAGGCCAAGCATTTCTACTAAAATTCACGTAAAATGTTTACACACTTGTGAAAACCTGAATATACGCTTACTTTTTGTGTGAATATGAATATCGTTTAAAGGCTGACTAAAGCCGTTATCAACCTTTTTGCTACGGGCGCGTATAATATACACGAGTTCCTATAAACATCTGCATGTGTATCTTAACAAATTTTGGTAGTCTTTTAGTAACGATTCCAAGTTTTTGTACATTAAAAAATTAGGTTTTTACTGGAGATTTGTTTGTGAAAATAGTGTTTTTTCGTTACCATTCTGAGTGCAAAATGGTTTCAAGTTATGATTAACATCTATTTATTATTCCTCCCCAAAGTATCAAGTACTATTTTCGTAATTTTCAGAACCCCTGAAAACAAATTTTAAAATGTATTTAGGGATTTTAAATTAAATTATGCTTTTTTTTTCGTGTGGCAGTGACTACTGTAAAACGAAATTACAAATGTTTAGTCTAAGTAGCTAAGTCTCATAACGCTCTTTGTTGACATATATCTTTATTATGTTTATTATATTGATCCTCCAGTCATTCCTAATCAACATTAAGTAACTTTCATTGACGTGGTGCACGTGCACCAGTGTTTCGCATCCAAAATACAAAACTGACTTTTACTCTTCTCTGTCTTGGCTGTGTTTTGGTGTACTAGTATTTTGTAACATACAGTCACATTTCAATTATTTTAGATTATATACAGATTGAACAATTAAATTGTTGAACAATGAATTAAGAATCATATGTTTTTAATTTTGCGCAAAACTACTTAAGGGTTATCTGCGCACGCCGTCCCTTCTTTAGAAGTGTAAGACTAAACAGAGGGCAACTAGTCATCACCATCCACAGCCAACTAATAGTGGGATTGAACGTAACATTATAACACTCCCACGGCCGAAAGGGCGAAAGTGCTTGGTGCCACGGGGATTCAAACACACGACCCTCAGATTACGAGTCGAACGCCTTAACCCATCTGGTCATGCCAGGCTAATTAAGAAGCAAAACAAACAATTATCTCTTCTCACCATGACCTTTGTACTCGGTTGTCGCTGCGTATAGGTTGCTAAGCCGTTTAAAATTCTGCACGTGAAGGATGTCAAACAACTTTTTTTTATAAATTTGTTTGTTTTGTTTTGTTTTTAATTTCGCGAAAAGCTTACAAGAGGACTATCTGCGCTAGCCGCCCCTAATTTTGCAGTGTAAGACAAGAGGGAAGGCAATAGTATAATATACTATGATCGTTCGTTAACTTTTATTAAGTGCATTAGAACATAATGACAATGTCTAGTTTGATTGTTCATAGAATTAATTTCTTAACTTAAATATTTCAATTTTTACTACTTCATATCTGTTGAATGATTGTGTGTTTGTGTTTTGAATTTCGCACAAAGCTACTCGAGGGCTTTCTGTGCTAGCCGTCCTTAATATAGCAGTGTGGGACTAGAGGGAAGGCAGCTAGTCATCACCACCCAGCGCCAACTCTTGGGATACTCTTTTATCAACGAAGAGTGGGATTGACAGTCACATTATAACGCCCCTACGTCTGAAAGGGCGAGCACGTTTAGTGCGACGTGGATGTGAACCCGCGACCCTCAGATTACAAGTCGCACTCCTTAACACGCTTGGCCATGCCGGACCCTGTTGAATGAAAATAAAGTAGACACTGTAATAATTACCTGTTTTCAGTATTTGTCAATAGTTAGTTCTTAAGGATCTTATTCAATTAAAAACTACTGTGGGCTGAGCAATGGTTAAAAAACTTTAGATTCTTATATCTTATGTTTTAACATATTTCGAAGTAGAAATCACAATGTAACGACTCTAGAAACAGATGTTTTTCGAGCTAGTATACGGTCCGGTGTTGCTAGGTGTTTAGGTGTGAAATCTGAGGATCGCGAGTTCGAATCACCGTCATATCAAACGTGTTTTCCCTTTCAGTAGCTTATGCGCTATGATGTGACAGTTAATCCCACTATTCGTTAGTAAAGAGTTTATAGTGGGTGGTGTTGTCTAGTGTAGTTTCCGCTAGTCTTACACTGATAAATTAGGGACGGCTAGCGCAGACAGCTCTCGTGTAGCTTTGCGCGAAATTCAAAACAACTGAACTGAAATAACAACTAAAATTAACAGTAATGATATGTATATAAATAACTCGATAAAGAAGGAATTGACGCAAACTTGTAAATCATGAAGGATTACATTGAACTTAGAAAAATTATATAAGTCGAAGAGGAGAATGTTTCTGATACCTTCCGTCTTTATGTCTGTTATCTCATGCCTATATATAAGAAGTCGATAAAGATACATTATACGTATACTGTTACAGTGGCATTTTCTATTTAAAAAAGGCTGAGAAACAACAAAAGATTCTTAGAAGAACATCAGCGGTTTTCCAACTGATAAGACGAGGAATATCACACTTCAAACAGAGCATTTTTAAAAGATAAAATCAAATAAATTTGAGATTTCTGTCTTTTAACTTCTAAAGAAAATCAGTTGTTTTCTTGAATTTATAAATGTGAAATACTAGAGTGAAGGCAACTACTTATTACCACCAACTGTCAAACTCTTGGACTATTACGTTTTACTTACAAAAAGTAGGATTGACTGAACGTTCTAACACTCCCGTGGCTAAAAGGGCGAGCAAGTAATCTGTTCATAGAGGTATATTTTATCCTCATCCTATCAGAGTTAAACGTATATTAAATTTATGTTTTCTGGTTTGGAGTCTGAATACAATAAATGAATAAATATATTAAATGTTAGTTATATTATCAGTTCAAGCACCTGAATTATTTGTAAAATGTTTTCTGAATAACGTCGACTTTAGATATTAAAGTGAAAACTCAGATGTTTTAGAATGAACTTCAGGTATTGAAGTTATAGTTGTCAAGTTAAGTTATCGTAAGAGCTTCACTACCTTCGTTGATGAGCGTAGTTTGAATGTAAGTGGCACGGATGGTTAATGAATCAAGACCATGGTTTCGTCGAAACTACTCAGCTGTGAACCTCTTAATTAAAACTTAGATTGTTCATGACAGACTTTTAAATACGATTTTTGTCAGACATTTATTCATAATATTGATAACAGCTCTTAGAGAAAGTTACTATTGGATAATTCGCGTAAGGGTTTAAATGTAGTTATCAGTTGTAAGCTTGAAGGAGGGTATTAAAAAGATTTAGTAACAGTAAAGTCGATAATAGAAAAGAGAGAAACTAGTGAATGAAAACGTTGTTAAAAGAGATATAAAGAATACTGGATAAAACCAGTCAGCAGTAAAAGTGTCAAAAATATAAACTTGAAGATTTGTTGTTAAAATTGAGAAAGCATGGAACACATATGAGAGGGACCACGTAGTGTGACGTTTAGTTAAGTGTTTGTTTGTAGTAAAGCTAAAAGCTACACAAAAGGTATTTGTGCTCTGTTCACCACAGGCATTGAAACCCGGTTTCGAGTGTTGTAAGTCCGCAAACTTGCCGCTGTGTCATCGGAGAGAGGGCACAACTTTTACTTAATAGCTGGTGTTTATGAAAATGTTCAGGACTACGTTCACTTTTTCTGATAAAAGGAAATGTAATTATAATTCCATAAGGATAAACCTAAACAACGATAAAATCGGTTATTCTGTTACCATGAGCAAAAACAAAATATCCTGTGTTATTGAAAAAGAAAAATTTTGTTCATATAAACTGTTTGTGTAAGTCATCATTCACAAACCAAATAAGATTATTTGAAAAAAATAACATAAGATTAATGTTAAAGGCTACACTGCTGACGTTTTTGTAATTCAATGATTTGAAGCAATACCTCCTTAGGTAGATATATTCAAATAAAATATGAAAATACATGTTATAATACTGCTATAAATATGGTAAACCTACATACTCAGTTGTAAAAATATCAGCATTAATTAAGATACTATGTACATCAATTAGGTGCAAGCTTCTCTTACACAGTATTAGCAGCAAAGTAATATTACGAAACTGATCTTCATAACACATTAATCGGCTACATTTTAATCTATACATTTCAAGATATCTACTTATCTTTGACGCGTAGTTATTCCAAATAAATAACTCTTATTTTATCGAATACGTTCAACTTTTTTGGGTTCTTCTATCCTCGGTTTATTCGTTTATCCCGCATTTAATATGAGAAACCTGAACGTTAATTGTAAAAATATAAAATAAAAAATCGTATAATATTGACAAATGTCATGTTTTAAAATTATTTTTTTAAGTATTCAAGTAACTTATCTATAACATAGAAAACAATAACATTCCATTGTTTTCAGCAGGATTTCCCAGGATTTACTCCTTTTTTAACGTGATATACCAAACGTTTATAGCTTTACAACATTTTTTTTAATTTTCATATCTTCCCATCTCAGTAGCATTATATGAAATCTTCTCTTCATAACTCACCGGAGGTGTTAATAATAACTTTGTTTGCATATTACTCATTTCTATTTGAAAATTTTCTACGTCCTATTATTCAAAATGCAAGAGATTAAAAGGCACGATTCATTTTTAGTTCATCTTCTGTTAAATTATGCACGTCATGGCCAGGTGGTTAAGGTGCTGGATTCGTAGTTTGTGGATCGCGGGTTCGAATCACCATCATATCAAACGTGCTCACTCTTTCAGCTGTGGGGACGTTATAACGGTTTAGCTAGCCCCACTATTCGTTGGCAAAAGAGTAGCCCAAGAGTTGCGGTGGTTGATGATAACTAGCTGCCTTCCCTCTAGTCTTACACTATTAAATTAGGGACTGCTAGCGCAGATAGCCATCGTGTAGCTTTGCGCAAATTTCATAAACAAACGAACTGTAAAAATAACTGGATTTGGTCCGGTAAAACGACGACTGTTTAACGTATATGAAATATGCATTACTTTTACAATACGTTTCACATTGCGATGTAATCCAAGTAGACAGCTTTTTATTCTTCTTTACAGGTATGCGTTCATACACACGAGCTATCTGACATTTCTGTAAGCATATCTCAATTTTTAGACCGCGTTAGCAAGATCAGTGGTGTTCTGTCTTGTTCGCTATTGATAGACTTCATAACTAAAAGGCAATTTCCGCTCTTTCCGAGCTACAATAGAATTTTTTGCTTCAACATGGTCTAACCTTTCGTCGGATGATTGGCTCTTTTACTTACTATGTACATGCCCAAGAATGTCTCGAGTGATGAAATTTTATCGTAAGTCCTTGAAAAGTTTCGTGTAAATGTCAATCGCTCCTGAAGCTGGTTCAGTAGGAAGTTAGCTTTGTGAAAGGACAGTTTTCCACAAAAGAATCCCTTTTGATCATTCGGAGGACTGTAGGTAAATGGATAAGAAAGGATGGAAACGAACATTGTCTATAAAGTGCTAAATTTGTTCTGTCTATTAATGTATTGTGACACTGCAATTAGTTGAATAGAATAAACACAAAATTAAAATAAAGTACTGTGGATGAATGAAAATCGGTCAAACAGATAATGAAAAAATATTCAAGTGACAATATGTGGGCCCGTATATAGTGTGATATTCTGGATAGAAATGTGTGTATGTTGAACTCATTGAATGTCATCATACTATACTTTAGTGTTTAATATGTTACAGTTTCTAAAGAAAGATTTACATGTATGATAACTAAAATTGTCCAAATATTTATATACTTACCAGTGTCGAAATACATGCATGCTTTATACCTGTAATTTGCCTAAATATATGAATGTTATAGAGCTTCAACACATGTATTTCAATTTTAAAGTTAAGTAAACTACAAAAATCTAGGTTCAATAATAAAATATTTAACAACTAATATAGTGGCCTTGATATACCTATTTTACGATGTAAACTGCCTGGATACATAACTATTTTATAATGTAAACTAGCTGAATGCATAAATATTTTACTATGTAAACTAGCTGGATACATAACTTTTTAATTATGTAAACTAACTAAAATACGTAATTATTTAAAACGATAGTAATCTGCATGCTTAACTGTTTTAAAAGTGCCACAGGCTAAATACCAATCTCTTTAACCCCCCCAATAGTTTAGTACTCCTTTTTCGTACATAAAATGGTGTTGACTTTATTTGAAACAATGATTAGTCTATGTTATTAAGAAGCGTTGTTGTTGTTGTTTTGAATTAAGCACAAAGCTGCACGATGGGCTATCTGTGCTCTGCTCACCACGGGTATCGAAACCCGGATTTTAGCGTGTAAATCCGCAGACATACCGCTGAGCCACTGGGAGGCATTAAGAAACGAAACATATTTTCTGCCTCCTATCTGCTACCATACTTTTCTAATAATGTACGTTGTAATTACAAAACTATACCACGCTGACAAACGAATGATGTATAAATATATATATATATATGTGTGTGTGTGTGTGTGTGTGTGTTTTGAGTTAATGGTGTTGAAGTCAGTTACTTTCAAATTCAGTGGATGTTTGTAGCATTTCAGCAAATATGGTATATAAGCTTGTAAATAACTAATTTTAATAAAATAAAGTCATACAAAAACAGTTTAATAATTTTAGCTCTGATATTCAAGATACAAGACTGGACTTTTAGTAATGTATTAAATGTGACATGATAGTTGCTTAAGGCGAAGAGATGACTATCTTTAAAGATGAAATTGAAGAATTATGTCTAAGAATGCATCAAAAACTAGAAATTTAAATCATAGACTCAATAATTTAACATGTTACAAAGTGTCATTTAAAGTTACAGCTTTGTTATATATGTTATCCAATTCACTTTTTGCACTTTTATTTCATACTGCGACTTAGCCTATAGCGATATATCCGCTAAAGCTTCAAGTTAAACTTAACTATAATGCACGTAATTCATTTAAGTACACTGAAACTAATGTGGCAGGCCATTTCTTAAGTAAAGTTTGATTGTAGGCTCAGGAAAAGAGAAAAGATCTCATATGCTTTTAATGTTTTTAAATTAACAATGTATGTTCCATTATTATTAATTGCTTCCTACCAACGATTCACGAGCTTCTGAATGCCATTTTTATAAAATTCTTGGGGTTTGGAGGAAAAAAATGCAGAGAGGGTAGTTTTGACATCTTCATGTGTTCCGAACACTTTTCCATCAAGATAGTTCTGTAAACTTTGGAATAGATGATAATCAGATGGGGCAAGGTCTGGAAAATATGTTGGATGTGGAAGTTTTTCCCAGTATAGCTCTTCAATCTTTGCAGATGTGATCCTTGCTGTATGGGGCTGTGCATTATCCTGATTTAACACAACACTTTTACAATTGATCAAAACAGGTCTTCTTTCTTTCAGTGCAACATTCAAGTAATCCAGCTGTTAACAATATAAGTCTGATGTAGTCGTTACATTGACTGGCAACAACTCAATATTTTACCAACCGGTTAACAAGACTTTCCTAAGGTGGAGTGGAAGTCCATTTTGGGCTGCAGTTTAGCCAGTTTACTTGCACAAAGCCATTGTCTGTGGTGCTTAAGATTTTTATAAGATATCCATTTTTTTATTTCCAGACACTAACCTGTCTAAAAAGGTTGAGTTACGTTCACGAGAGTGCACGTAAGTGCAGAACTTACCCACTTTTACTTTGAGGCTGGCTCCCGTCAAATTATAGGGACCCATTTTCCAAACTGTTGTACATGATGGTGAATGGATTGAATTAAGCTTCTGTGCTAGTTTTTCCACTGTTACAGCACAATCTTCATCAAGTACAGTCAGAAGCAAGTCGTCATTAAACTCAACAGGACGACCTGAACGTGGCGCGTCACTTAAGCTATAGTCATCTGATCTCAACTTCTGAAACCATCTTCGACATTTTCTTTCATAGAGAAACTCCGCATCGTAAACACCTTGAATGTTTCGTGTAGATTCTGCTTTACTTTTGCCTTTTCTAAGCTCATAAAGCATTATATGCCTAATGTGCTCCTCAGACACATCTGTCTTCATAAGAGGTTATTTGATTAATAATCTGAAAAAGAGGTGTTGGTTTAATTTCTTTTATTTGTCGAAACATTTTTATACAGGTCTTACTACATATTTTAGTCATTAAAGCCATCTACAAAGACATAAATGATGATGTACTCTCTGTATTAAATTTTCAGATATTACTTATGGGAGAACCTAACATATATATTTTCTTGTGAACATTAAGTGGTTATTGTAATACCGTAACAAATACTTTAAGGATCTGTGAAACAACAACAACTAGTCACCATAGAAATTAATGTTAATAAACTGAGGTTTTACATGTACACGAGTTTGATGTTGTAATATTTTGATGTTAAAATGGTGATTGTTACGTTTTTTTTTATGTTTTTGTTTTTCGTAGACTAAACGCAACAGAAAGACACAGATAACAGCTTGTATAATTTATTACAATAAGCTATTATATATGTAACAGATATAACATAAATTACATAACAACAATGACGGATATTAAGTTTAAACCTTCAAAATTAATTACAACACAAAATAGTACTGGTTTCAAACTTCAAAGTTAATTATAATACAAAATGGTACTAGTTTCAACCTTCAATGTTAATTACGATATAAAATGTTACTGGCCTGTGTCCAATATAATGATCTAGAATGAAAGTCCAAAAGTTCAGATCAGAAATCCAAAATTCCGGTCTAGGGTGTGAATTTGGTCCCGCGAAAAAATACCGAAGTTTGAATGGAGAATGACGAAGTTCTTTTTACGGTGCTTCTTGATGAACGTCTCAAACTTGCCGACTCTCAGCACAACCAGTAATTCGAATGAATCGCAAAGATTGACGAGACAAAATCACAGCCTCCGCAGATCCAGCTCCGGTCACAAATCCGAGTTGAATAAAATCACAGCAAACACTTAAACTTTCTCAAACGAATGAGTGACTCTCCTTTTCTTCGAATAAAAACTAATGACTCTTCTCATTCTTTTCTTCGAATAAAAACTGATGACTCTCTTCTTCTCGCGTCTCCGTCTGTTTATATATTAGTAGGCCTAGGCTTCTCGAACAATCGCGTAACTTCTACAGAACTCCAGAGCAATACGCACATGTCCCTTCTTGCACGAGACTTGTCGTCTAGGCTGTCACATTCCATTTATAGTCAATTGATTGATCTACCTAATTCTATAAATTTCTAAATGTTATTTTAAATGAATAACAAGATATTTTTATTGGTTTAAATATTGAAACAATAATATAAACATGGAAATATAAATAATAGATATGAAAATCCAAACACAACACGACATGTTGTCGTTTACAGAACATTTACACGACATTTACACAACAGTGATCCATTCAACTGGTAATGACAACCACCAGAATTTGTATGGAGCTCAAAAAATAAAAAAAATAAATCCAGTTTACATTACATTACAAAATTTTACTTTTTTTTTGTTTCTAGCCAAAAATAGACATTTCCCAATTACTTATGTCTAAAGTAAATGGAAAAGACCTATTTTTTTTCTTCAAACTTTGCTTTTGTGACCTGGATAATGAAATTTTCAAAGTTACCCATTTTCCAGGGTAGATTCAATGCTGAGTAGATGACTGAGAATTTTCTTGAACTTAGAACAAGAATTTTCAAGAACTTTCTAGAATGTTGTAAAACTTATAAGAATTTTCTAGAATGTTTTAGAACTTATGACAATTTTTAAGAACCTTCTAGAATTTTCTAGAACATTTCATAGTAATATATATATATATAGGGGCTCACCACTCACTATTTTAGTTAAGTTCTAGCTCCCTAAGTGAACACATACCACCTATCTGATTTTATCAGAGATGGCATCAAGAAGCTGCAAGCATTCTCATTTTACCTGCGATCATTGCAAAAAAACTTTAGAAGGTGAGATGGACAATTTTTTCTTGCTTTAGAAGTAAGATTTTATATTATACAAAGTTTAGACATTTTAAAACTTAAATATCTTTCAATTTATTTTTGAAATTTTCAATAATATAGAAAAATATCACATATAAAGTATTTTGCATGAACCTCTTACACTTTAGTTGTGGATGAAATAAACTTTTTCTTGATAATAACAATTTTATTTTGCTCTTCTGCAGGATGGTAGAGAGAGGAAAAGAGAGCCACGAAGTTCGCTATTCCAAGAATTTTTGATAAACCCACTGACCACTTAAGCAATTGCTACTTCTGCATGGTGGACCCTTCCAAATGTCGGACAGGCACAAAAGCAGAGAAAAAGCAGCCATCCTCAGAAGAGAGCAGCAAATCAGAAGAGGAGAAAAACGTTGTGGATCCACTTACAATTTCAAAAATGCAGCTAGTAAGAGAAACCCATACTACCCCAGCCAAAGAGACCTCAGTGACTTGATCAGAGATCATGATCTAACAAAGTCGAATGTCAAGCGTTTGACATCCAGAGTGGGATTTGTTAGATGAAGTGTGCAAGTCGCAAGTCAGAGAAAGCGTACCTGACATTTTTAATCTTCTTTACTCGTGAAGATGAGCTCTGCTTCTGCCACAATTTATTCGGTCTGTGCGAGGCAATTGGAATCGTCTGTAACCCCAACGAATGGCGCCTCTTTATTGATAGCTCATTCAGAAGCCTCAAAGCTGTGCTGCTCCATAAAAGTAATAAATATTCATCTCTTCCCCTGGCTCATTCAGTGGACCTCAAAGAGGAATACAACATCATCAAGATCTTGCTAAAAGCCTTAAAATAATATGTATGGTGGATTGTCCTAAACAAACAAATCGCTTCAGATACCTAAACTTCACCCTAAATGCAATCCTCTTTGAAATTATTGTTATGAAAATGCACATCAAACTTTTTTATTTCTAATCTGATTTACAATATGCAAGTTTTTATTTTTAGGTTTAGCCATTTTAAACAATCATTGGATCCCTTCTTTAGTTTTATTTTTGCCCCTTGTTTTTATTCTGTGTGTTTCCACTAAACATATCTTTGACTTCAAAATATTAATTTTTTCCACTTTGAATTATGTTACAATAATTTCGCTCCATCTTCTTCAACAAAGACGATGGTGAACCATCTCAAACGTTACGGACGTGACCTTAAAGACAGTCACCATTTATTTTTGTAAAATGCGCCATTTTTAATCAATGGAGACTAAGAGTAGTTTCGTTTTTATGTTACTATTTTATGGAAATGTTTGTTTTAATGAAGCTTTTTCATAATGTTAATGTTTTACAGTGTGAAATGGGTATTTTTTATATGCTAGATATTGAGGCTAACTTGTAAGGATCTTACTGATCTAATACTATTGTAAAAGTGAATCTTAAACATTGTTAGGTGTTACGTAAGTCACCGAAAATTTATTGTCTTGGGAATAGTATGTAACATTCCTTTCTTAACCATAATATTTACACGCTCAAATTATAAAGCTGTGCTCAAGTCGTGATTGAGAATTTTCACGACAGCGACATCCCTTGTATTCAATGGTATTTTAAAATAATGTGTATTATCTTGAGATGGCAGGACCATCCAAAAATTAGACCTGCAACAACTAACACCCTAACCGTGGTAAGCAAATGGATGGCCATTATTTGTTGGTAAAAGAGTAGCCAAAGAGGTGGCGGTGGGTGGTGATGACTACCTGCTTTCACTGTAGTCTTACACTGATAAATTAGGGACGACTAACTCAGATAGCCCTCGTGTATCTTTGCACGAAACTCAAAGCAAACCTTGTATACATTTTTCTATTGACTATATTATGTTATTGTATTCATCTCGAGAACATGCGCTGTTGTTAATGTTCGTGAAATCGTCTAATTCAGTTTGTGTTACACGTCAATTTAGATCAGTAGCTTTGTCTGTTGTTTACAATATGACTTCTGTCTGTGGCTTCGAAACATCGCAGAAATAGAAGCTTTCTTGATCCTCTGTTGTCGTCTTTATTTAACCTAATAATAGTACATTGCCATGACATTCAGTGTACCGAAACCTTTGGATGTGTAAATGTAATAAAGCACCGTAAGATATCTTATTGTGTAGATTTCTGGAGCGTAATTACTCGAAAGAGAGATTTTACACTTCTAAGTTTTCACAGTTACATTTTCGCAAAACTGAAATATCACCGTTGGATGAAATAAAAAGAACTCAGATCTTTTTATATACAATTGAGAAAACGACCAGCTTGTTTTTTATATCAGCTATACTTTACACTTTAAACTGATTTTAGCATTTTAAATCCGTAGACTTACCGCTGTACTGGCGGGGGGCAGACTTAAGGTATAATCATTTGAGTTTGGAAAAATATTTAATCTTAGTTGAACATATTGTTTACCGTAAAGTTGTATCTTGTTCTCGAACATAATTCTTATGTTCTTTGTAAGATAAGTACTTGGTCACGTCTAGCCCATCAACACTAAGTTATTTTAAATGTATTATTCTATACTTGTTACGTTTTAATTATTAAAGTGATTTATTATCCACCAAGTCTAAATCCCTGTACCGAGTACTTGAGCCCTGGTGTGGTCAACAAGTTATCGACGAATGATACTAAGCCTTCAGTAGCTCAAAATTATGGATGGTCTGACCTGGTCTGCGTGTCTGACCTGGCTGTTTTATCCAGCAATTCATAATGCCTCCTTAGGTTTAAAATAATAAAAATTAATGTTTGAATAACATCTCCAAATAAGGTACTTTTAATTCTGCGATAAAATTAACTTCAAAATAAGCATTTCTAAAGAGCCTACGAAACAAACAAATTGTAAGCTATAGCATCAGTTCTAAAACCAAATTATCAATTTACAGCTCAGCAGGAAATGTTTCTAAGCGTGGTCAGTATGCAATTTTACGGTTCTTTTTTTAAAGGTTTTCTTTAGGAAGAAGTATACTATATTTTCATCTTTTAGAACTGTCCACTTAATATTATCTAAGAAAGTTATGTGGACTTTGAACATATTACTATTGTCTTCCATTCTGTTCAACAAATCAAAGACTATTTTGAGATACATAGAATACTCTTAATGGTATTAATACTTTAAAAATACGTATTAACACTTAAAAACAGAAAAGTCGATTTCTTGTTTTGTCTCTAAAATGAATAGCTTCAAACTCTTTTTATAAATAAAGAAACGTAAAGACGTACGTATATTAAAAAACAAAACAATCTCAAATCATCTCGCATACTAAAACTCTGTAACCCCATTGGGAAATATTTAATATCATCAACTCAGTTGAGCCGATTTGAACTTGTGTGAAAGTCTTGATTCTGGAATCGCCATACTGCTTCAGGATATAGTTGCCATGACAGTTTGTTTGTTTCTTTTGGAATTTCACACAAAGCAACTCGAGGACTATTGTGCCAGCCGTCCCTAATTTAGTAGTGTAAGACTAGAGGGAAGGCAGCTAGTCATCATCACCCACCGCCAACCCTTGGGCTACTCTTTTACCAATGAAGAGTGGAATTGACCATCACATTATACGCCCCCACGGCTGGGAGGGCAAGCATGTATAGCGCGACGCGGGCACGAACCCGCGACCCTCGGATTACGAGTCACACGCCTTACGCGCTTGGCCATGACAGCCCCCCTCTCCAAGTGATAGCCAACTGAATAACACCAGTCGTCGCATGAGGGTATAAATTAAATAGTACTGAGGTCCATTCTTTTAAAACACACGAGCTCTGGTCTCTCGGATCCACAAGCAAGATCAGCTGCCTTTCTCTTCTCTTCCACGCCATTTTGAACTCTTTCCAGATTCTTCTGGACGCTTATGGAGCAAGTCAGTCAGATAGTAATAAACCCATTCAACCAAAAATAGCATTTAAGAAACAATACGCTGTCCCTGTCATATACACCTTGTAAGACATAAGTTTTTCATCCCCAACAGAGTTCAAACTTTACTTCTACGTGAGGGGCTGAAAAGAAACAATAGTTTCTAATGGTCCCGGATTGTCTTTTCAATCCCTTGGGGCTTGTTAGATATAAAACCTGAGCTTTTGCCAAGTTACTTGTTTACTTCGTGCTGTTATTTCTCAGAGTGTTAGTTGTTTAATGCTGTCAGACTTACCGCCGAACCACAGGGAGTAGATGGAAAAAAAGATATCTAGTGTATTAGCATATCACTTAATAACGTTCTTGTTGTCGTTTAACGCAAAACTATAAAATAGCTATCCGCGATTTGTTCGTCCATTTGAAATTCGTCATATAATAATGTTAGCCATCAGATTTGTTATTCACTTTTCTAGGGGAATGTGAATTAATGCACAAATAAAAGTCTTAAGAATTGTATTAAACATATATTATTTCTAAACACTCTGATAATATATTTTTTTAAGGTTTAAACTAACAAGATTAAGTAAAAACGAGACTTAACGTTAATTAAAATGAAATAGATATAAAATATATTCGTGGATCGTGTGTTACAACAATTACATAAATGAGCAAATTTATCAGAAAAGGTTTGCAAGCCAGGCCAGAACAAACACACATTATCTTTAACCTATGTTTTGTGAAGCTTCAGTTACAAACACACATTATCTTTAACTTATGTTTTGTGAAGCTTCAGTTACAAACACACATTATCTTTAACCCATGTTTTGTGAAGCTTCAGTTACAAACACACATTATCTTTAACTTATGTTTTGTGAAGCTTCAGTTACATTTTTTCATGTTAAATATACATTTTTGTTGGTTTATTTGTTGTTAAGTCACGCGATAGATTGTATTTGTTTTGTCCATATGGGTATCGAAGCTCGGTTTGTTGGGTTAAATGTTAAGTTAAATAAATAATATATTTCTGTTCCTGAACCTAGTGGAATTTATAAATTCCTAAAATAATATTTGAGGAAGAAATTTCTAGGTCTGCAACTGGTAATCTTTCCCTAAGCTGAACCATGAAGTATCTAGAATGCGAAGTATTTGATACTAACTAAAGTATAAGCTAAGAGCGGTTCATTAGGCATTAAAGTGAAACTTCTACGAAAAATAGTAAGTAGATTTGAGAAAAAAACACATTTATCTCGGTTTCTTTACCATTTATAATTACCAGAACATAAAAATAATTAATGTGTGTAACTCTTCTTTAAGCTGTTGGTTTTTATTATTATTACTTTTATTTGGTAATTTCACAAGTACCTACGAATTCTCCATAACACGCACTGCTTCTTTGAGGCAAAAAAGTGAATTTAACGCGAGTAACATTTACATGAAGAGAGAACTCTCACGATATAGTTTGTTTTGTTTTTGAAAATCGCACAAAGCTACTCGAGGGTTATCTGTTCTAGCCGTCCCTAATTTAGCAGTGTAAGACTAGAGGGAAGGCAGCTAGTCATCACCACCCACCGCTAACTCTTGGGCTACTCTTTTAACAACGAATAGTGGGATTGACCGTCACATTATAACGCCCCCACGGCTAGGAGGGCGAGCATGTTTGGCACGACTCGAGCGCGAATCCGCGACCCTCAGATTACGAAGCGCACGCCTTAACGCGCTAGGCCATGCCAGGCCCTCCCCAAGATACAGAAGTCGTCAAGACGAAAGTAAGGACAATTATCTGACAGAAGATAAATTGTTATCGTAGTTTCTATACTTCAAAACATTTCTAAACTTGTTTATTTTTCAAACGAAGAAAACCAGGTGATTTAACACAGATGATTTAAATGTGTATACTTTAGATGTGGCTAGCTGTTTGATATTAGCATGCTTGAATATATCATTCAATATCAAAGGGAATAGTAAATATATTCAAGCAAATATTTGCATCATTTCCTCTGAATGTTTCTTGATTTGCCTCAAAATTTTCAATATATTTATAATATGAAGACTTGGGGGAAAATGTCAACTTATTTGTAACTACTGATATAAAATTGCTTGGGCAATATTTTTAAAACTTGTATTTTGTTAGCTGCTAGAAATACTGATCTGAAGAGAGTATATTTTGTATACCCGGTCTTATAAACATGAGGTCTTAAATAGTACTTGTATTATTTAATTTGAGACAACACTGCAAACTTTTCAATACATTTTCTACAAAGTTACAGGCATGTCTTTAGATATACACTTCTTTAAAGATTGTATTTAAAGAGTTTTGTCATAAAGCACAAAGGGCTATCTGTACTCTGGCCACCAGGGATATCGAAACCCGGTTTTTAGGAAAATGTGTATTTTAATGAAAGTGTTCCTTGTGAGATATTTGAAAATGTGTAAAATATATTTATATATTTAATTTCTTCAATAATAGGTTATTATGAACATTAATCTAAGTGTTATTGCAAAATTGCCGTTTCCAGCTTATATTAGTAAGCCGAATTATTTTATAATATTAACTTTTATCAATTTTTAAACTTTTATAATTACTATTATATACATGTCTCCTTTATTAATATATGATTTACAACTGTTTATGTTTGTAATAATTTTGTCATTTAATCCAAGGAACATAAATACTATGTTAGTTATATCTATAGACAATCTGTTGAACACATTGCCCTTCTATTTGTGTATTATAAACAATTCGAATCTATTTATTCTATAAGAGCAGAAATAAATATTACTACTGTATTATTAGTATAACAGTTTTACGATTTCAATTTAGATAATATGAATAACTTACTTATATCATGAAAAAAACTGTCTAAGTACAGAACTCTGGGAAGCATCATACTTTTTATATAAACACCACAAAAGTTATTTTTTACAACCTATATTATGTTACAGTGATAAGATTCAAACCCGTAATGCCTCGTGGTTCCAAAACTTTTATTTTTTCAAATGATATTTGACGTAATGCAGTATCAAATGCCTCCTTTAAATAATATAAATATATATATATATTTCATTTTATAATTCTTCTTAGAAGAAGCAGTAAACTAGAAAAACTTCCAAGCATATGTGTTTAAATTACTTTAGATCTCTACTAATTACATGTGCGTATATTTACAAAAATCCCTAGTCCTGTTTTCTCTGGTTTTTTAATATCATTAAGTGATATGTGCTCCTATAATTAAACATTCATCATATTATACTTGTGTATCTATTGAAAAATGTCAAGTTTTTCTGCTATTCTTGTGTCAGAAAATGAAAAACACAAATCAAATTAGATTGTACAAAATGGTGGAACATCGTCTTGTTTTCCATTGAGTATCAAGACGTTTCACGAATGTAAATACTAACTTGCAGATTTTAGAATTTGGAAAAAAAATATATTTTTAACAGTTGTTTTTTTTACTTACTGTAAATCCTAAGTCTTGTTGTCTGTCTAAGAAAACATCTTTTGTAAACAAGTTAAAAGTGAACATCTGTCTTTGCCGTGCTAAGTTTCATTTTTTTTTATGAGTCAGATATAGATATAGATTTGACTAGATATTCTTCAGGTTGTTTGGCTTGAGGTCCTTTATTCATCACAAACAACCTGAGATCCTTTAGGCGTTTGGATAAGATGTGGCGCGTCCTCCAGTAAACTTTACTTGGAACACTAAAATCCAGTGTTTCGATTTCCTGAGGGTAGACAGAACACATATAGTCCATCGTGTATGCACCAAAACCAACAACAACATATAACATTCTATCACAATTCATTGTCCTTCATTATTCAGCAGACTAACCAATTATTTATCCATTTGTTAATTTTCGTTTTTCACCAAAATGTAAATCTCAGTGAAGAAAAGACGATAAAGAAAAGTAATCTATTCTTTGGTTCCCTATTTCTGGTGCGGCAGATTATTTCACTGAGTGCACGACTCACCAGTGCTGCTTGCAAGATTGAAGTGCATAACAAAAGTAACACTCGTATAGTGGTGAATTCAGCCGTGAATTATGCAAAACTAGTCTGTTACAACGGAAGTAGCGAATCAAAGTGTAGCTTTTATTTTCCTTTTTATTGAAATTCAAGTTTTGTAGAATAAACAATTAACAATTAAGGCATTTTCAGTTGGAAATGTCAAATGTAGTTGAAATGTCATAAGAAAAACAATTTTCTTTTTTTTATCAGAACACCAAGTGATCAACGGTTAGGCGTTCTTTTTATTTTTAATAACTGACGAGAGTACACTCATCGCTGTAATCGTAGACAGAAATAAATAAAAAATAATAAAAATAAAAACATTTTTTTTCTGGACGTTTAATGATCGTTAGGATGTTCTGGTGTTTTTTATGTGTCTCATTTACGATACGAATTTAACACTATTAATTTTTTCTGTAATATGAATACCAACTTCTGCTGTTTTATAAAGGTCTATTTGTTCTCGAAAACAAATTGGAGACTCTTTACTCTTAACTTACACTTCTAATGGGGTGGTAAACAGATGTGAAGTAGTGAAGGTTTTCAGACTTATTACGTGGATTAAAGGGCCCGGCATGGCCAGTTGGTTAAGGCACTCCACTCGTTATCTGAGGATCGCGGGTTCGAATCCCCGCCACACCAAACATTATCGCTCTTTCAGCTATAGGGGCGTTATAATGTGACGGTCAATTCCAATATTCATTGGTAAAAGAGTAGTCCAAGAATTGGCGGTGAGTAGTGATGACTAGCTGCTTTCTCTCTAGTCTTAAACTGCTAAATTAGGAACGGCTAGCGCAGATAGCCCTCGTGGAGCTTTGTGCAAAATTTTAAACAAACCAAACAAAAAAAAAGTGGAGTAAAAGAATTTTTGCAACGTCTTTTATTCTCTGATCTCATAAGGTTTTCTGGATGTTAGACACGTGAATGTTCATGTACATAACATACAAATACTTTTACTTATGCGTCATTTTTGTATGTATCTCGAAATCGCAGTTTTTACACTAGGCGTCTGTAAGTTGTTGGAGGTAAGTTCAAACAATAAACGTACAGCACACAATCCGTGTATCTACAAAAAATATCACACCATAGGATATCACAGTTGTAGTTAAAACTCTAAATAATTCTAGTTTTGGAAGTGACAGTAGATGCTTCATTCATATTCTTTTATTCTGTATCTTCAATTCTTCTAATTCCCGGTATATTTCTAATCACCAAGTCATAGATGGGTGCCTCCATACAGATGGTCTCAAGTTCTTCTGCGTACCATAAAGTGTTCACTTTTATCCATGCTGTGAAAAACTTTCTATCAATTAGCACACAGAAATGTACCTTCTCTGTCATCTGGTAATCAGATAGTAGTTTGGTTTTTACTGCTCCATCCACTGTTTCAAGGATCTTTATTTTCTTGTCCCTCACATACCCTTAACATAGTGTTTGTCACACGCTCCAATAATTATTGGCACTGTTGATCCAGTTTATAGCAAAACCTGATTAATCAATGGTTGTGGACTGATTAATGATGAAAATGACACTACTTCTGATGTTTAATTTGATGTGTTTTCTTAATTCTGTTGTGGGTTTTTTTTTCCGGCAGCTGCATTCATGGTGACATTCACTCTCTTTTCTTGTTTCTTGCCAGCACAATCTTTCTATATAGATTCAGCTATTTTATGTTGAAATTTCTGCTGTGGTTTTTGTTGCTAGACTTGCACTTCTTTGCAATGTCTTTTCACATATCTTTTCACATTTTCCTGTTAATATCTTGTCCATAAAAAAGTTACAGTTCATGACCACGTGTTCAAATGAGGGAAGATCTCCAAAAGACGTGGCCATAAACTATTTACGTATTATAAAGACTGCCAGTCCCTCAAAATATATTCACGCTAAGTCAATCAGTCCATTTTGTGAAGTAAAACCGCATGGGTGTCACAAATTGAAATACAGTTTCTTCAGTGTCAAGAATAACTTATTTGTTAAGTCCATAACATTTCAGCAAGGTCACGTTTAACTTATTAACTCTATGGCATCTTCTTATGTCATGCCTGCATAAACTTTTAAGCCTTTTCCTATGAGAAGTGAGCTGAGATAAAATTCCGAGTCATCATTGTCTCAGTTCTAACTTTGGGCAAATATTTCATATCTTTTCAAGAAAGCATCTACATCATCTTCCTGTTCGAAAACTTTCGGCAGCTTACGTTGGCTGTCCCTAACACATTATTATTCTTGAGTCTTTGCGCCTCCTGTTAGACGAGTTTGGTAATCTCTGTTTGTGCTTTTATTAATTTTAGTTGCTGTCTCTCATCTTTCATTTTTTCGTTTTTCAACTTGTGCTCTCTCTGTCCGTTTCTCGTTTTCTTTTTTCAATATTTCTTCCTCACTACTCTCTGATCCTTCTTCTGGTTAAACAAATTATCGTACTTCACTATATTTTAACTCAAGACATTCACCTCTTTTAATTCACTTATCAAAATCTGTAATTATAATCTCTATACTATTTTTGCCACCATTACGTTGTGCGTATTGAAGCCTTCTTATTTAGACTGTGTTCGCGTATTGAAGCCTACTTATTTAGACTGTGTTCGCGTATTGAAGCCTACTTATTTAGACTGTGTTCGCGTCTTAACACAGTGCACCCCAAATGTCAGCTTCTTTATGCATCTAGTGGCTGGATTGTTTTACAGTGGATGTCGTTGACGTCTTACCGAATGAATTTAAACAATAACTGGACAGAATTATATTTAACATGTTTCAAAATAAGTGAAATTATATGTAGAAAAATTATTGATACTGTAGGATATCAGAGTTGTATCTAAGACTATAAATAATTATCTTCTTTCTTCGATTATCAGTCCCTACATGGGCAGGTGGTTAAGGTACCCGACTCATAATCTGAGGTTAGCGGATTCGTCACACCAACCATG
Source organism: Carcinoscorpius rotundicauda (assembly GCA_011833715.1). NCBI lineage: Eukaryota > Metazoa > Arthropoda > Merostomata > Xiphosura > Limulidae > Carcinoscorpius > Carcinoscorpius rotundicauda. The sequence goes on along the minus strand of CM022404.1, from coordinate 32,588,886 downwards.
CTCTCCTTTTCAGGGGGTGTTATAATTTTACGGTCAATCCAACTAATTTTTGCTAAAAGAGTAGTCCAAGAGTTCGTGATGGGTGGTGATGACTAGCTGCCTTCACTCTACTCTTACACTGCTAAATTAGGGATGGCTAGAGCAGATAGTCTTCGTGTAGCTTTGCGCACAATTCAAAACAAACAAGTAAATTATAGAACAATTTTCTTTGGTTATCTCAATATGATTATATACAACTTACGTTACCTCGTGAGTTATCACATTTACAATGCTTTAAATAATCCTCTTTTACGTCAAAAGTCAACACAGGCTGGTTCAGTTACTTTAGAATCCAACTGAAGAGAATTATTTTTCTCTGCTCTGTTTCTTATTGCACATTCTACGATAGATTCACTTAAGTTATCTTGTGAGTTGACGCACAAAGTCAAAGTCTACACAGGTTAGTTCAAAAACTTTTGTTAATACAAATTATTCTATTTATATTTGTTCGTTTGTGAAACTTATTTCAAGAATATCCCTCAGTGGCTCAGCGGTATGTTTAGAAACTTATACTGCTAGAAACCGGGTGAGCAGAACACGGGTAGCCATTTTTGTAGCTTCTGTTGTTTTTGAATTAAGCACAAAGCTACACAATGGGCTATCTGTGCTCTGCCCACCACGGGTATCGAAACCCGGATTTTAGCGTGTAAGTCCGTAGACATACCGCTGAGCCACTGAGGGGCTTGTAGATTCTACCTAATAGCGAAAAACCAAACGCTTCAAATATTGTCCTTAAAACCTAAATTAATAATCATAAGTCTAACCTAACTTGCGCTTGCGCGGTCGCCTGTATAGATTTTATTTTCCAACTAAGGCTTATAACATTCCAGAAACTAGGAAACACTATGATGTAACGATGCTCAGTTAGCTTAAAAAACTTTGAGCTTTCGAGAAAGATAACGTCAACAGTACTACACACATTGAATCACACACACACACACAGCGCACGACATTTACAGAGTTATTAATTATCAATGAAATATATCATAACTACCGCAGTTAAAGTAATTATTTATAACAGTCTTGTCGTGAAAACTAAAGAGTCAATACATATTAAGTCACAAAGCAAACCAATCAACAAAACTTTTACTAAACAGTCTCGTATATCCAACATAATAGAATATTTAAAAGCGCTGGTTGCTAAGCAACAACACTGGCATTTTAAGATCAACTTTTGAGCTCTCCAGGGTGTGATTTTTAAGATGTTCGGATACAAACCTATAAAATTTATACTATGTAAAAATTCAAATGATTTACATGCTTAACTAATGGAAATAGAAGTCTATTGGATGAAAATAAGTAACGGTTTACCAATATGGGGTTTACGATCCAGTTAAAAATAATGTTTATCTGGGCTGCCAGTTTGTAAGTAATCCATATCTTACTTAGTTGTTTTAAGATATGATACGTAAACATGAACACAAAAGGAATCGGGGGTTTGTACGCTGCATTGTTAGAAATTGAGCTTCAAAACTACAATTTATTTAATCGAAACTATATTCATACGTTATCATGTTTCACAAGTTTGATACTATTTGCAACGTCATCATTAAACTAAAACAACAACAATTAAAGAATATAAGGATGAGGTTTATCTCATAATTTCATTTATTGACAGACGTTTACAACTAATTAAGTACATAATAGCGGACATAAATACGAATTATTAGAAAGAGAGTCATTAGCAGTAACACAGCTAATTACAAAGTAACTCAAAGTAATCACAAAGTCAGATAAAGTAACCTACGAAGAGTTTCACATTTTATTTTACGAATATAAATATAATTCATACCTTAGCTTTGTTTTTCCTTTAACCATATACTCATCAGTAACCTGAATGTCGTTACTAATAAATATTTACAACTATTAAAATGACTTAAGTATCGTTGCTAATAAATATATGCCCAGTATGACTTGGCGGATAAGGCACTCGATTCGTAATCTGAGAGTCGTGGGTTTGAATCCCCGTCACTACAAACACGCTCGCTCTTTCAGTCGTGGGGACGTTATAACGTAATGTTCAATCCCACTATTCGTTTATAAAAGAGTAGCCCAAGAGTTGACGAAGAATGGTAATGACTAGCTACCTTCCCACTAGTCTTACACTGCTAAATTAGGGACGGCTCGCACAGATATCCCTCGTGTAGCTTTACGCGAAATTCAAAACATACTAAACTAATAAATACTTACAACTACTGAAAACGAAGATCCAAAATTCCGGAACAGTCCGAAAATTAATTGAAAAAGTAAATAATAAATTAATCAGCAAATTTTTACATAAATGGAGTAAAAATAGAATTAATAGTAATTAAAAAGTTCGTGAATAAAACTAAAGACAATTAAAATACGCGTAATATTCTAAAAGAAGTCCGCCGTTAACAATAGTTAACATACTTTGTGCAAGAAAAGAAATCATCGACCAATTGTATTATTTACATGACAATAACTTTGTTTGGGTTGTATTCTACGTTATAACTTTACATAAATAACTTGTCTTTAATGTAAATACATTAAAGCCTTTGGACTACGAGGTTTATACTAGCGCTAAAACCAATGTAAAAAGTTTCGTAAATGAACATACTGATGTAAATATTCAGGTAAATCAGGCAATGTCATTCTTACATTACTTCAGATTTCCAAATTAATATAATACTATAGAAATACTGCTGCGATCAACATTTTGTCCACTATGATAGATCACAGTTTGGAATACATTAAAGAACATTTAAAGAGATACTGCAATGTTATCAATGAGTTGTTGTTTGAATTTCGCGAAAAGATACACGAGGTCTATCTGCGCTACCTGTCCCTAACTTAACAGTGTAAGACTAAAGGAAAAGCAGCTAGTCATCACTATCCACAGTCAACTCTTGGCATAAGTTTTTTACAAACGAATAGTGGGATTGACCGATCTTGACTTTATAACAACCCCATAGCTGAAGGGGCGAGAATGTTTGATGTGACGAAGATTCGAACCCGCGATTCTTGCACTACGAGTCCAGTGCCTTACCTATCCGGTAAAAAGTATGAAATCATTCATAATCGTCGTTAATTATATTGAAGGTAAAGAGAAAATTAGAGGCTTTGAAGCTGTAACTATAGGAACATTTTACCTTAATAATCTCAACACTTGTCTTTTTACATATTGTAAAAATCAAAAGGAGTTGTTTTTTTAAATCAAGGAATTTCAAAGTTGTTTAACAATTTGGATCTGTGGCAGTGAGCACGGGGTTTTCTATGACGGTGCTAATTAAAACAATTACTACAGTTTTAAGTTAAATGTGTTCTGGCAGGCCATGCCTTTATTCGATTCCATTAACAACTGTTGAGAAGAAAAACATTCATGTCTCCTGCTGGTACAGCGGTAAGTCTACGGGTTTACAACACTAAAATCAGGGATACGATTCCTTCGATAGGTTCAGCAGATAACCTGATGTGGTTTTGTTATAAGAAAAAACACACAGCTTATTCACTATTAAGTGAAATTATGTCACTTATCTAATGTAATGGAGCTGAAAGCTCGTGAAATCAGAAATAAAAATAAATATGGAAAATTTGTTGAACTTTTGATTTAGTGGATTTATATTGCTCAGTTTCTAGCATCGAAGTAACGTATAGGCATGTGTTTACCGAAAATGTTAAACTATTAGAAGTACTTCCTAAAACTATCAAAATGGAAATACTGCTCGTATGTATATATTACAATTGGCATTTATCCCTTTGTTTTTTTTATAGAATAAAGTCAAACCACTGCGAATATCAACTGAAGCGGTATACAGTTCAAGGTATTGGACTTTGCCAGTACACTTCCCAGGTTTCGTCTGACAAGTGTATAACTTATCATATTTTAGTACAGATAGAAATTTATGTTTTTAATTTTCTTACGAATGTATAAAACTAAATCCATTTACATAAAAAGATAAACTGTTACATCTAGTAATCTAGATACCCGTTTCACGTCATCCTTGCGCTCAAGTCACTGAACGATCCTTGAAATTGATGTCAGGCTATATATTCTGACACATATTTTGAGATAAAATATCTACTTAACCCTAGCTTCCATAAGTTTATAACGTCAGGAGCGCGCCATAAATTTTTTAGACGAATTTATACGCATTGTCAGCTAACATCGTTGTTTATTTGTTTGCAAAGTATTTTTTACATTCTTTCTAAAACAGTTTTACTTTAAAATAAACATTTATTAGTTTTTATGAGGTTTAAAGTAATATTAATCTTCACATATTACGCATTTAAAAGTCTTCAGAAATTCTTGATGGTTTTATAGCATAAAGCGAAAGTTGAGGGCATGTGATATAATATTTTTCTTTTGATTCGGAATGCTTAAAGAGGAAAATAATCATCACGTAAGACATCCCATTTCTTTTGTTATTACCTCTCTGGTGTAGCGGTAAGTCTACGGGTTTACCACGCTAAAATCAGGGGCTCGTTTCCCCTCAGTGATCACAGAAGATAACCCGTTGTGGCTTTGCTATAAGAAAATACATTATTTTGTTGTATTGAATTTCATGTATAGTTATTATGATATAAGTGTCCCAATTTTGCATTGTTTATATTTGAATTATATATTAATTTATCGCGTGATAATTCTTATTAATGTTTTATTTCATAAATTTATCCTAACGGATTCAGAATATAACGAACATTTTATGGTCAGTTCTACTAAAATAAATGATACTTGTATGTTAAACAGTAACGGTGTCCTATGCGCACGTAAGCAAAGTTGATAAGACAAAAACCAAAAATCCTAAGGATTGAGGTATAATCCACACCGATACGAGTTTCTGACTATTGAGCAGTACTTTCCCTACTAGGGTATTGCACAACTTTGAACTGAAAAAAAATGATTTATTGTCACTCTTATAACATATTCTTAACTAGAAGGGCGAAGTGTATTCAGTAGTACTAAGACGCAAACACTAAATAAACCTTCTGAGATACAACTTGACCCAATAATAATACATAACATTTTGAGCTCCGAATATCAAATTATTTGTGTTTATGAGTAACACAGAGTAAATAACAATAATGTATCTAACGAAACAAGAAATGTGGTTTTAATTAACACCTATTACATTAGTTTGATTATTTGTTGAATTTCGCACAAAGTTACTCGAGGGTCATCTTCGCAAGCCGTCCCTAATTTTGAATTTGTAGACCAGAGGGAAGGCAGCTAGTTAAAATCACCCACCACCAAATCTTGCGCTACGTTGATTCCTGTGGAAAGTGGGATTAACTGTCAAGTTATAGCATTCATACAGCTTAAAGAACGAATATGTTCAGTGAAGGGATTTGAACTTGGTGATTTAAGGATTGCGAGTCGAACGCCCTAATAACCAGAATTTTAATTCAAATAGCTGTTGAGATCGTTTTGTGAAATTTCAGTCTACGTTTATGGGAAGTGAAATTATCTCTTTCTGTACAATAATCCTCAATCGTTTTATGTAAAAATCACCGTCCCTTTAATTTATCTTTAAAAAATAATATATAAGTGGATGTAAGGTTTCATTTCTCGGAAACTTCAATCGTTGTTTTAAAGCAAAAGTTTAAACAAGGATTTATGTTCATTTTGATGTTGCTGTCAGGTGGGTTAGTGGTAAATTTGTGAAACAACAGCACTAAAATCCTGGGCTCGATTCCCCGTGTCATACAAAGCGTACCTAACACGCTGAGTAATTTTTCACTTACAAAATAACATAAATATTTTGCTATTATAAGAAGCGGGTCTTGTCATACATTATAGTGTAACCCTTAAACCCATTCTAATTTTTTTTATTTTAGTGACTTTCTTTTTAAGGATTAGTCTCCTAGTGAAACAGTAGTGAATTTACAATATTAAAATGAGGAGTTCGATTTATCTAGGTAGACATAGTCCGATGTGGCTTTGTTGTAAGAAAGCCTACACTTTAAAAACCACTGAAAAAAAACCCAAGAAACAACACGATAATAGTTTCGAACATTTTCTTGTCGTAATTATTAAATATTTCCGATTGAGAATAGTTTAAAAACTGTTTTGTGGGATTGAATATCTGCGGGAGGAAGAACAAATGGAAAAATCCAAACAAACTAAATGGCACATTTGACAAAGCCACAAAAAAGCAACATTTTACGTATTAAGATCACAGCTATAGTTTCTTCATTTTAACACACCCTCGTCATACCCTCACATTTTGTGTATTAACGAGTACATGAACCACTTCGTTCAATTTGTAAAACGAACATTTATATTCCACACACCAGCAACCGTTTCATAACATATATTTCCACTTGTCACAAGGAATTAGATGCTACTGGTTCAGCATATGAAAAGCACTGGTACATATAGATCTGCTAAGCACGTATATAAACAAAAAACAACAGCAAGAACAAAAACCTCATATTTTGCACTATTCAGTTATTATAATTCTGGTAACAACAGAGATGTCTATTATTATACAAGGTGATCTAAAGTAAATATAACGAAAAGTAAAATAGAATAACTTTATTGTTATTTGAGATAAGAACCAAAACTGAATATAAATACAAGTAGTAAACTGGTACGTTTTGTTTCTTTCACGAACCAACTGTTATAGGAAATTCGTATCTATACATGCTACAAGAGTTGTGTATTCCATAACTATGAGAAATTTCTATAAAGAAGGAGATAGGGCCCAGCATGGCCAGGTGGATAAGGCACTCGACTCATTATTCAAGGGTCGTGGGTTCGAATCCCCGCTACACCATACATGCTCTCCCTTTCAGGCGTTATTCGTTGGTAAAAAGAGTTGCCCAAGAGTTAGCAGCGGTTAGTGGTGATGACTAGCCACTTTCCCTCTGGTTTTACACTGCTAAATTAGTGATAGCTAGCGCAGATAGCCTTCGTGTAGCTTGGCGAGAAATTCAAAAAACAAAGTCCATAACAAAAAAGGATATATAATTATTTTGCTATATTATCTTAATTTTTTTATTCATTATGCATGCAAATATTGTATAGGCAAGTAATGACGAGATGTAGAAATGTCGTAAACTTGTGATAATCATCTACTTAGACAAAGGTTACATATCCTGTAAGATTTATACTAGTTTGACAAGCTTATAGATTCCAGTGCGAAGTATTCTGGTTTGTATTGAATCGTAGAAATACATACATGCGCTTTTTAGCCTAAGGTAAAACCATATTCTGTGATGAACAACATCGGATATATTGAATCAACCGCAACTCGATTGTAATCGCTTGCACTTCACGGCGTTCATAACCATATTTAACAAAGGCATAATTTATTTGTAAGAGAGAAGGAAACAAGATATGTTAATAACTGATATTCAGATTGTGTGCAAAACCAGCTTCATGACATTTTACTTCAATACTTCAAATCACATAGAGCACAATCAAACAAATTAATATCCTAGGATAATGACAATTAGTTATCAACAGTTAGTCGTATGTACATGAAAGGACGTTAACTTAATACTGAATCGTAGTAGAAAAGGAAAGTTGGAAAATTTCACTGTGTGAGAATATTGTTAGTACAACATTGTTAACGTCAGAATATTAGTTATTATTGGCATTTGGTTAATTTGATTTTGTATCCGAAAACGAGGAAACAATCCTAATGCTTGGAATGTTGTTAAACCATTCACATATTATGTAAAAGACGCCTGAGGAAATTTTATAAGGTGTAATGGGTTAGTATTCTAATTTCATATTCAAAACTTATTGTTTACGTTTTGTTATTTAGCAACAAGCTAAATTACTTTTCTTCAGGATGGAAGTTACATAAATACGTAATTAATGAAAGGTTATTGTAGGACATGAAAACTAACTTTCTTTATACATAATTGTAAAAAGCAAAACACAAAAAACACTCATAAAACAGAAAAACACAAAATACGAAACCGTAACTTTGCGTGTATTTTTGCATGGGTTCAACAAACCTTCATGCGAAATATTGTAAAGATTTATTAAGTAGTAGTAAAAACCACGTCTATGAAAACCTAAAAAGCGAGAATTCGTACGCACCATTATATGAAACTAATAAACCTCCATATCAATTTTGATTAAGATCCATCCAAACCCTGTGAAATAGTTACAAGTACATACAACAGACAATACTATTATATCTATATAGATAATATGAAATACATAAATTCATGCTAAACGTTGGGATAGAAAAAGCCAACATTTTACGTGTTATTTATCAAAATAATTTCACACGTGTCCAGAGGTTACGCAAGACAATTAAACTTTCTGATTTAAAATTGTTCAAATGCTGAATTTCTGTAAGATGTGAAATTATATAGGCTATTTTACTACTAAGTTATATTAACTGAAAGTATTCTGCAGTTCCGAGCTCTTAAACGATAAAAACAAATCAATTATTAGTGTTTGCACAAAAAAACAACGTCCAACTGTTTGCTCTCCTGAGGTTGACTTGTAGGATAAAGCGAATTTGTACTCCTGTTTATGGACATTTCGATTTCTCCAGAGAATAGTGAGTCACTCGCTGGCTAAAACTATAGCTAATCCTTTCTTCACTCCGGTTTTCCTTTTGGAAAAGCAAAAATCATTTGGCGTCTAGCAACTAAGATCTGCTACGTGAAAGGCTTAATTGGAGCGCAACGCTACAACAAGAAACTTATAACAATCAAGCTAGCACATGTACAAATAATTGTGTTGTAAACGAAAATATTTAGTTTGCTTTCTGGGTAAGCATCTTATCCTTGTCAGCCATTTTTACATGTGTAAAAACAAGTAGATGATGCTGAAAAATATTATCAATATTTGGTACAAAGGAAACTGTGAATTATTATTTACTGTAAGTGTTAATATTTGTTTTCTCTCTTTTATAGTAAGCCTGCCATGACCAAGTGGTTAAGGTGCTCTACTCATGATCTAAGGTTACAAGTTCGAATCCCTGTCGCGCCAAACATGCTCTTTCTTTCATCCGTGGAGACGTTATAATGTTACGGTCAATCCAACTAATCGTTGGTAAAAGAGAAGACCCAAGAGTTACCAGAAAATGGTGATGACTATTTCTCGTATTACGCTGTTATATTAGCAGCAAATAACCCACGTGTATATTTATTCAAAACAAACAAATTTTATAGTAACAATATAATGACAAATATCTAACTGTGGCTACATGAGAACCAAAGCAGTCATTTATTTAATTCCAAAATGATAAAGCAAACGACAAGAAAATCAGGCACTGATACCCAGTTTGCCGGACTTGGTTTAACATGTTTTACATTATAATATCGTGAATGCTGGGTGCACTTGTTGAAAAGTTTCTTACATCATTGCTCCAAAGTGAGTTTACGATTATTTTCTACAAATTATTTTACTGTTTAAGCACGTCGTTCCTGATATCTACAAAGAACATTCTCTGTAAGTTGAGCGATCAGTGTTTAGGAAATCATTCATCTTATCACTGGAACGTGCACTTTGAAACAATACGTGCGATGAAACATGTGGAATACAACAGCCTCTTGGTAAAACAAAAGAATGCAAAAGGCTTTCACATTTGTAAAATTAGAGCAAATTTCTCAGAGACTTCAAATATTTAAAAAAATTAAAACCTACCGCGATGCGATCGAAGGTAAGATGCACATTACTATTACTAGGGATTTACTTCCTCCCCCCTCCTAGTACAGCGGCAAGTATACACATTTACAACGATAAAATTAGGGGTTCGATATCCCTCGGTAGACTTAGCAGATGTGGTTTTGCTAGAAGTAAACACATGCACACTTCCTTTTTATGTTAATGATTGAGCCCCCCAGTGGCTCAGCGGTATGTCTGCGGACTTACACGCTAAAATCCGGGTTTCGATACCCGTGGTGGGCAGAGCACAGATAGCCCACTGTGCAGCTTTGTGCTTAATTCTAAACAACTAAACCAACTAAACTATTAATGATTATATTTCGCCCAACTCCATTATCAACCTAATTATAACATGTGCCCATAAGTTACATGTACATTTCAACTGTAAGTTTAGTTTTTATTCTTACGCCATGATATAAAATGTATTCATTTTATAATTAATGTTTTAAATTTCTTTTTATTTCGGGCAAAACTACACGAGGGCTTCTGTGCAAGGCGTCCCTAATTTAGCAGAGTAAGACTAGAGGGAAGGCAACTAGTCATCACCGCCAGCTCTTGGGCTACTCTTTTTCCAACGAATAGTGGGATTTACCGTAACATTACAACACCTCAGATGCTCGCAAAATAATTCGCACAAAGCATTATCATTGAACGAAATCCGCTAACGTAATATCCACGTTTCAGATGTTTTTCGTCAGAAAGGTAAAACATCTGTTGGTATCATAAAATTTCAGCCTGAACACCACATCTTATGGACAAATGGGTTAATTTATCAGGACAGAACCACTAACGATTCATCTATAGAATCTAGTCTTTCATTAATGACTAAGAGGAGGAATAAGCCAGCAGTATATGCCGCCAAAAGGTCTTTATCCGACTTTGAACCAAATAATGACATTAACTACATTCGCATAACATACCCTTAGCTGAAAGTACGAATGTATATTATGGCGCTGCTGAACAAACTCAGAATCTTTCGAATTACATTCTGATACGCTAATCATCGGGCCATGCCTGGAACAGTTTGCTAAGGTATACTCTGCTAACCATCGGGCCATGCCTAGAACAGTTTGCTAAGGTATACTCTGCTAATCATCGGGCCATGCCTGGAACAGTTTGCTAAGGTATACTCTGCTAATCATCGGGCCATGCCTGGAACAGTTTGCTAAGGTATACTCTGCTAACCATCGGGCCATGCCTAGAACAGTTTGCTAAGGTATACTCTGCTAACCATCGGGCCATGCCTAAATCAGTTTGTTAAGGTATACTCTGCTAACCATCGGGCCATGCCTAAATCAGTTTGTTAAGGTATACTCTGCTAATAATCGGGCCATGCCTAAATCAGTTTGCTAAGGTATACTCTGCTAACCATCGGGTCACGCCAATATTAGTTTACTAAAGTACAATCTATCAACTACTGGGCCATGCCCCGATCAGTTTAGTAAAGTACACTCTGTTAACTACTAGGCCATTCCCAGATAAGTTAACTAAAGTATTTTATGCTAACCGTCAGACCACTCCCAGATTAATTTACTACTGAATACTATATTAGCCATCTAATCATGTCTGGATGTCGTGATAACAAGAAACTCACTTGAAATAAACATGTATTTCACTTTAGCACATTAATTAAAATAAAGTAAAAAACAATGTTTTGCCCTTCTTAGATCATGTTCAGGTTAACTCTCTTTTGCCAGGGTATGTTTACCACTGAATATTCTTCTAACCATCAGACCATATCAGAATATGTTTCCTACTGAATACTCTTCTAACCATCAGACCATATCAGAATATGTTTCCTACTGAATACTCTTCTAACCATCAGACCATATCAGAATATGTTTCCTACTGAATACTCTTCTAACCATCAGACCATATTAGAATATGTTTACGACTGAGTACTCTTCCAACCATTAGATCATGTTAGGATCTGTTTACTACTGGGTACCCTGGAATATTACAAGACATGTTCGACATTTTTATAAGTTAGTTATCTCCATAGCAACAAACGACATAATTTTTTTAGGGTTATTACATTATTACATTTTATGCGGTATTCTGTTGTTGTTTTTCTAGTTACAGTTTTGTTTTATTTAAGTCGTGTTAGGTTCAATGCAAAAAAATGGTCATTGTGTCAGTTTCTGTACTGTTTGTTTTAAAATATATTCGAATTGCTTTAACTACTTATTTATTTTCCTCAACTACTTATCTCAAGATGCACACAGGGTTGGTTTAATTTATCACTTTATATGTTTTTTGAGCCGTTGGTAACCAAGTGGTTTGAGTCTTCAGACTGTGAATTCGTTTAACTTGAGGCCGACTGTCGCTAAAATGCGTGCCGCACTCTGAGAACATGGATAAATTATAAGATTACATGGTGATTATAGAGTGGTATTAGGTCATACAAGAATATTACAAGAAATGCTTAATTTTTGTTTACAGTTTTGTTTTCCTCTAGTCTATCAGTTTAAAATTAGAAACGACTACAGATAGATATCCTTTTGTGTAGTCTTGCGCGACAACTCTGAAACGGAGTCTGAATCGTTTCCTGTGCATTTTATTTTCAGATGTAAACAAGGTTTAACCCGTCTTATTACCTATTTATTTAATGATTGTCTCTAAATGTAAACAAAGATAATTTAAATTGTTATTTATATCTGCTTCTTTTTGTTACGTAAGGTGTAATTAAGATTGGTTTAATTTGACGTTTGTGTTTCTTTGCTGCTTTTCTGAAGATGTAAAGTATTTGATTTTTAACTTGTCATTTGCATCCATTTTTTTTCTATATCTCAATATGCAAATAAGATTGGTTTATCTTGATATTTTTATCTATTTCTTTCCTATTTCTCAAGATGTAAACAAGTTGGTTTAATTTGTAACTTATATCTGTTTCTTTCCTGTTAATCTAAGATGTGAAAAATTTACTTTGAACCATGACTAAAAGCATTTTACTGTGAAGTCTCCATATAGTTAATTAGGCTTAATCTACTCAAAGAAACTGGGTAATAAAAATCAAGACTTTCATCCCCACACACAGACATTCTCTTTGTAAAGCTAAAATCAAACTAATACTCTTTGTAAAGCTAAAATCAAACTAATACTCTAAAAAGTTTGTTTTGTTTTTAAATTTCGCGCAAAGCTACACAAGGGCTATCTGTACTAGCCGTCCCTAAATTAGCAGTGTAAGACTAGAGGAAAGGCAGCTAATCATCACCACCCCCCACCAACTCTTAGGCTACTCTTTTACCAACGAATAGTGGGATTGACCGTCACGTTATAAAGCCTCCACGACTAAAATGGCTAATCGTAAGGGGAATAACACAACTAAGAATATATATATATATAAACAAATACTCGTAACACATACATTCATTGGTAAAATGTAGCCCAAGAGTTGGCGGTGGGTGGTGATGACTAGCTGCCTTCCCTCTAGTCTTACACTGCTAAATTGGGGACGGCTAGCTCAGATAGCCCTCGAGTAGCTTTGTGCGAAATTCCAAAACAAACAAACAAACAAAAGACTATAGTAGGAAATCTTTGCTTTGGCTATATAGTAGGAAACCTTAAACAGTGCAAACGTTTGGTGAACCTCGAAACTGAGCAGTATAGTACACTTTTATTATTCAATGGAAAACAAGAATACAGGTAATTTTACTTGTGAGAATGTGTGTTTATTTGTGTGTGAGCTTAGGCGCGGGTGTGAGTCTATCAAACCCATAATAGTTAAAAAAGACGAAAGTATGTTGGTGAATTATTAAACTTTCACTTATTTTGTTTGTGAGTTATGCGAAAGTATAAATAATTTATTGATGCTTTTGTTACAGATTTTGAGAAATTTATACTGCGAAAAAGAATTAATCCTAGTAAACCTATACTGAGCTAATAAATGACTAAAAGACAGATATTTTTAGGTTTAATAAGATAAGTGTAACTTGACATTTTATATTGTAACTTGCAAAAATTTGTGTGAACGCCAGTTGCTTGGTTTCCAGTTTTTCAAAAAATACTTTTTTGTAAATCGATGAGTCAAAACTGTTCTATATGTACAACAGTAGATTATATTGATATTCAAGAAGTAAAACACCTTACCTTTATCACTCTTTGAAATATAAAACATCATTATCATATTTTGTTGTAAATTATTAAGTCTACTTAACAACCGCTTAATCCTAACTGAATTCATCACGAGCATTGACTGAACTACAAATCCCAATTTAAACCCCTTAAGCTGTCCATCGTTTCTTACTGAAAGAGCTAATTTAAAAAAATATTCTGTTTAATTTCAAACACATCTTATTTTGTAATATTGCTTCAAAGTTATAACCTCTTTCTCTTGTCGCTCGCTATTAAGGTTAACTTCAGAATATTATTCCAAATTTCGTACCTTTAAATTTCAGTAAGAAAGAATAGTATGATAATATAATAATAAGTAACCCAGCAACGACTTGTTTGTTGTTGTTGTTTTTTTAATTTCGCGCAAAGTTACACGAGATCTATCTGCGCTAGCCGTCCCTAATTTAGCAGCGTACGACTAGAGGAAAGGCATGTAGTCATCACCACCTACCGCCAATTCTTAGGGCACTCTTTAACCAACGAATAGTGGGATTGCCAGATACATTACAAAGTCCTTACGGCTGAAAGTGAGGGCATACTTGGTGTGACGAGGTTTCGAGCCTGCGATCTATTAGTCGAGCGTCCTAACCACATTACAAAGCCGGGCCAACACGACTTATTAACAAGTAAACGTTCAACATGCAATGTACGTTTTGCCATCTATTAAACTCCTCCTTCTGCTTATAAATGGTTGTTTGCCTAACTGTTATTAAGTTCATGCCTAAAAAATCTATTGCCTCGAATTATTAGATCATGTGTATGGTCCCGTATCGACTTTTCTAAAATGGTAATATATGGGTGAGTTATTTTCTTTTTCTTATATACTTTTTTCTTGAACTTAGGTTTCAACAAATGTTATTAAGTTACTAACATATTTATTGTTCTCAGTTTCTAAGCGTCTCGGGTTGAAAGTGAAATCACATCACATTAAAGTTGGGGTCGTAACTTTTTTTTAAAGGAACACTGGTAGTTGCTTCTACATCAAACTAGATTTAAGCGTGTATTGTGTAAGATTACTTTAAAAATGCAGTAAAATACCCTAGTCCTGGTTTACAACCATTATTTATTGCCGGTTTATTGAATACTTTCCTTTCGTTTTTGTGGTGAAGTCGACCTTACAAGAAACGCAGGTGCAACAAAAAGATTTATATAAAGCAATGAGCGTTCCTTGTATAAGCGACAGTCATAACAAAACAGACAAACGATAATGGCCAGTTGCAAGAAGTGAAGTAATTTTTCACCGACTGCATTGACAACCCAAAGCAACCCGTTTGATTGTGATATAGAATTGTCTACTAATCAGAAAGGGCCAGACAATACGCCAAGAAACGAAGGAACCGAAGCGACAAAGACCTTTGTTAGTTGGGGCCTTAACTTATGAGCACTAATCAGTCTAGCCGTTGGACTTCTCTGTTACAGCATGTTTTACACAAAAGTTTTGTCAAGTACATGGAAAATGTATATATATATAACTCATTAAGTTTAGCTGTCTTGTAAATAGGCACTCATTCTACAGAACCATGCTAATTGTCAAAGCTCTTTCACTTTCAGTATTAAGACAATAACATCCGAGAAACAAATAATGAGTGCTCGTGTTTTCTTTGTTTTGTTGTTATTATTTAAAACAAATCCTATAATATGACACTGGTTTTCCTTTAATAGTAACTAATATTAGGAAGAAAAGTCAATAAAGTGAAAAGAAAAACAAAAGGTTCATGTTTAATAAA
Organism: Carcinoscorpius rotundicauda; assembly: GCA_011833715.1. Classification (NCBI taxonomy): domain Eukaryota; kingdom Metazoa; phylum Arthropoda; class Merostomata; order Xiphosura; family Limulidae; genus Carcinoscorpius; species Carcinoscorpius rotundicauda. The sequence goes on along the minus strand of CM022404.1, from coordinate 32,573,406 downwards.
ACATTTTAACGAATTGTTTTCTAATTTAACTGGAGTCAATTTGTTTCTGTATGATTACTTACCTATCTCGGACAATATTTTAAAAGAATTTATCTCTCTTTTCTGACATAAAATTATTAAAATTAATTCATCTGCTTCCTTCTTGCTACCATTTATTTTGGTTTCAAACATTCAAACTTATTGAAAACATAGACGTTTCTCTGCTTTTGTAAACGGATTATTTACACGGCTAATAATCAGTTACATTGGGTTTGATTTGCCTTTTCTTACTAAATGTAACATATAGTTAGGTACAAATGAGTCATAAATATGATCTCTTTCTAGTTGCTTTCTTTCTTTCTTTTTTCCTCTGTAGTAGATAATAAATATTCTACCTGAGTAATTGCGGTAATATATTGCATCTGATGTGAATGGAGTAGCGCTATCAATATTCTTTGTTGAACGGGTTGATGCTCATTAAACGTAACAGCCGATCAATACTTAAAGAGAACAAATGTTAAGACGTAACGCTGTCGACTGAACAAAGAATGTGAGTTTACCTGTTGATTTCCAGCAAACCTTTTGTTGTAGGTTATACTTGATTTTTTTCGATAACTAATTCTGCAAAGACTTAGTTTTCATACCAAAATGTGCTGCACAAAATCATCTTAATGATGTATAACATCACAACAAAGTATTCACATTCTATTCTCCACGAAAACACTATTATATGTGAAACTTGTGTTTTGTTTGTTTAAGAATATAATATTAAATGTTAATTTTATGTTATTTGGGATAACTGGATAGATCTCTTTACAGTGCGTACGTATTTTCTAAGGATTTGATGATGAAACTTCTGAATAATTATATAAATAGTAGGCTAAGAGGCTTATATTTTTCAAATAGTTTTCCTTGGCGTATGTTTATTGCAACCAGTACGTGAACGTTTATTAAGATATTTAGATTTCGGGTATAGTAAGCTGTGTAGATCTTTAGAAGGACTGTTATTTTATAAATAATGATCTTTTCACAATTTCATTAAAGCTATTTTGATAAAATGTTATCGTTTAAAAAATAGTTTTAATGTGTATGTATTTATTTTGTCTTTACATTTGAGGACTTAAGAGTTACTGAACTTTGTGAGATATGAATGACACAGCGTTAAGAACGAGTGTACACAACTGAAGATTAAATTAATTATAATTATTATCGCTCTTAAGTCTTTTAATTTATTAGTTTACGAAATTTGGTAGTTGTTGTCAGTTTATTATACAAAATTAGGTTAATTTTTAGTTACTTCTTGGTTGTGATCTATATAGCGAGGTTAATTGTGAGATTAGTAGCTGGTCAGGTGGTTAAGGCACTCAACTCGTAATCCCAGGGTCTCGTATTCGAAATCACGTCACACGAAAGATGTTCGCCCTTTTAGCTGTGGGGGCATTATAAAGTTACGTTCAATCCCATTATTCATTGGTAAAAGAGTAGTTAAACAGTTGGCGGTGGGTAGTAATGACAAGCTTTCTTCCCTCTAGTGTAACACTGCTAAATTAGGAACGGCTAGCGCAGATAGCCCTCGTGTAGCTTTGCGCGAAATTCAAACCAAACAGCATTTTTATCACAATATCTGATCTTAACCTTTAAGCAACACTACACTTCTCCTAAACAAAATTTCGTATGATTTCATCTATTTAAATGTTAATACATATTTGATTAGGACTTACATACTGTTCGATACCTCCGACTATTATCCGTCAATTTAAGAGCAGCGATAGACATGATGTTGGAACCGACTATTAAATACCACTGTTGAAAGAAAGATTCAATTGGTTTGTGATTTGGTTTTCTTAGTTTCTAACAGTATAAAACTATAAGTCTTAATCTCATCTATTTTATGTTCAAGTGCACTTAACACAGTGAATTCTATCTAGTAAGTCACTCATTTAAAAACAACCAGAAAGAATCTCCTTTTCATATTTCCATTCTTGCAACTCTGATTGTAACAATAAGATTTTTAAATAAAATTATAAGTTAATTTTCCTTGTTAAATGCCGAAATATGGTTGCATGAATTCAACTTCAGAGTTTTAGTATGTTATCAAATATCCTTCTTCATAAATAAGAATTTAATCATAATTTTGTTTACTTAAACTTAAAAAATAGAAGGTGGAAAATATAAAAATATCGTACAGGTTTGTTTGTTTTTTCTCGTTCGAGAACGTCTATGTTATAAGCATACTAGTAATTGACGTATAAGCAGTTGTTGTTATTTTGAATAAAGCACAAAGCTACACAATGGGCTATCTGTGCTCTGCCTACCACGGGTATCGAAACCCGGATTTTAGAGTGTAAGTCTGCAGACATACCGCTGAGTCACTGGGGGGCGACGTATAAGCAATTTTTTTTACTTGCGTTCGTTTCTTAAAACAAATTGCCTGCAGAATTTAATGTATCTTAGCTTGCGCTTTAGTAGCCATTTGGTACTTAACTTAGCTGCATTTTTTATGGATTAGTTACAACAAGTGAATCTCTTTGCCTATTATGCTATAGGTAAACAACAAAATATTTAACATACTCATCCCAAAATTAGCTATTTATTTCTAGACAAAAAGTAAGTTAGCAATAAGTTAAGAGCTTCTAACTTCTTGGGAGTTTGTAATAAGTGGGCAAAATCTCATTGGGTTTACTATGTTGAATTTAAAACTAAGTTTCTAAAACGTGTTCTCCTGATCATTGATAAAGGATAACAATAGTTGATAAAACAATAACTGAAAGTATAAAACTAAGAGAGAGGGAGTAAGAATTATTGCTTTATTAATTCTGAATGTGAGATTTCACTCAAACATTTTTGAGTAATTTTAGTTTGAAACTTGCGATGTGAAGTTCTACAGGTTTGGAATAAATACTTATTTGTTTTTCTCTCTTTATTTGTTTTGTAAAAAATAAGAAAGAAATGTAATATTTTTAATAAGTTTAATCATAAAATATGAAGATTTTAGCTCTCATGTTTATATCCTTTTACACTTCCTCACAATAGTGTTACATAAATATCCGATGACGCTTGGCTTTATCAACTGTGAACATTAATAAAAAAATCCATTAAATTTATTCCAAGAAACCCATTAACTTTTTTACACACCATAAATGCATTAAATTTGATTTTGAATTTAAGAAAAGAAAATAAGGAAAATGATTTATACAAAAAAATGTAATAGCTTAAATTTACAAATATTTCTGTCTGATGTGAATACAATTTTCTATTTAAACTGGAAGAGATGAGTAGCTACATTAACAGAACTAACTTTCCTTATAATCCACAGCTGTGTGTGTTTGTTTATATCCACCACAACTGAAGAGTGTTTTTCTCATTATTAAGTGCACACTTGAGTAGATAGTTCTTTTTTCTATTAAGTACAAGACTGTCAAAGGCAAAAACTTCATAGAACTCAATGACTTTCTAATCAATATTTTTATTACATGAGCTTAATGTTAATATTGTGCCAAAAATGTTCTATATAAATGTTTAAAACTTTCATGCCAGTATTACTGTTCACTTCCAATAATCCCGTGTAATTGAAAATAATTTAGGTTATCTAACTTTCTAACTGTGATAGATGTTAAGCTCTATGTTAAAAAAAACTCCTGTTTGATGTATATAACTTCTTTTTATGTTTATTCATAGCAATTTGTTATGTATTCCAAGCAACTTTAGCTCTTTAACATACATACACATTACATCTATAAATACATACGTGTGTAATAATTTGTAGAGAAAGAGATTGTGACATGTTAGCTTAAACCTTTGTATATTTATATACAAGTGTGCGCATAGAAACTGAAATACAAAGTACCAAAACAAAGCGATCGAATAATAGTGTAACTTGTGTGAATAAGAAATAGTGTAATTTGTGGGAATAAGAAATAGCGTAACTTGTGTGAATGAGAAGTAGTGTAACTTGTGTGAATAAAAACTAATGTAACTTGTGTGAATAAGAAATAGTGTAACTTGTGTGAGTAATAATATTTAAAAGAGAGAAAATACTTTTGTATTTGTCTGATGTTGTTGTTGTTGTTTTGAATTAAGCACAAAGCTACACAATGGGCTATCTGTACTCTGTCCACCACGCGTATCGAAACCTGGATTTTAGAGTGTAAGTTCGCAGACATACCGCTGAGCCACTGGGGGGCGTATTTGTCTGATATAATAAAATATTAACCTATTTATATTAGTCGCTGTAGAGACTGGATGGAATACCGCTCATACCTTTTGTGTATTGTGTTGCTACTTTGCTTAAAACGTCTGTTTTTTATGCATACGTATACGTGAAGTTGTAAAAAATAATATATATATATACGTGTGCACATAGAAACTGAAATACAAAAAACAAAAACAAACCAGTCGAATACTCGAATATATTTTTTTTTGTTTTAGAACATTTATTATCACTTGATTTCCTTCCAGTGGCTTATCAGTAAGTCTGTGATCTTATAACACTAACAGTTTGGTTTCAGTACCAGTGTTGGGCAGAACAAAGGTATCCGTTTGCATAAAAAACACAAAATTGTGCCATGCTATTAGTGACAATAAAGTGTTTTCTCAAATGAATAAATGAAAGCCAAAAACTGACTTATTTCGATAGCAAAATTAAATAATAAATACTATATATATATATATATATATTGTAGCACTCGTCGAAATTGCGAAGCAACAGAAAACACCAGATAAAGAAGATGAGAATAGCTGAGCTATTTTTGAATCAGTTGTAAAAGTTGCAGAAGGAAGAAATGGAACGTATACAGCAGTATGTATCAATAAGGCTTTAGTTGATATGAATAAATAGTTTGGTGCAGTATATGTTTCATTCGACATAACTTAGATATAGAAATACTGTGATGCACACGGTACTCAGAAAGAGTCAATAAAGGCTTATAGTATAGTAGCCAAACTCAAATACGTAATTTGTTTATTCAATCAGATTATTATAAAGTTCTCATCAGTTTAAAGTCAGAAGTTATTTATATTGTTGAGTAAACCCTTTTTCATCATGTTTATTTCTTCTAATGACGACGTTCTTTCTAAAGTGTCTTTTGTCATGCTTTGTATTTGAGTAGAAAACAAAGAAACATGACCATCGAATTTGATATGTTTTGATACTTTTCAATCATAGTACTTCTTATATAAAAGTAATGGTATTACAGAATTTCAGACACATTTGACCCTTATACCTGATGCATAATTGTTCCGAAACGATAGGCTATCACTTCACCTATTATATTAGTTGTATATGAAATAAAAGAGTGTGAAATTATTTCTAGTGTTTTAAATGTATACTTGCATTGTATTAATTATTTAAAAACACATGATTTATAAAATTGAGCACCGTGCGCGATTCAATTAACTCATTGCAATTTTTTGTGCTCGTTTTAAACCACAGATTTAGTGGTTATTATGACAATAAATTTTCACAATGACTTGGTAAAAAAAAGACAAATATTACTTGATTATTTTGATCCTCTTTAGTCGTCTGTTGCAAGAATGGTATTTTTGTTTAATGGAAGTGTTAAAAGGTTTGAAAATATTAAAATAGCATCGCAAATTACAATGTTCTTTAGTAAAGAAAATTTTAAAATATGTAAGGTTCTATAGGGTCGATAAATAATTACTACAGATAAAGTCCTTCAAAGATCAGATAGGTCGAAATGAGCCTTCTGAGTGGTAAAAGAACTAAAGATTCAGCGCCCTTTATAGCTAGAGCTTTCTGGTTTTTGACATTTGTCACATCCATTCTAATTAAGCCTCACAATGAGCCAAATGTATTCGTTAATAAATCAGGAAGTGTCTTGAGAGAATAAACTTCAAAAGTAATATATATATAAATATATGTAATTTGTGCTAAGCACGAACTTAAACATATTTTACTCTACGTTTGTCGCCCCCTTCCTTAGTGGCACAATGGTCTGTCTACAGACTTACACTGCTATAATGCGGTTCTCGATACCGGTGGTGGGCAGAGCACAGATAACCCATTATGTAGCTTTGTGCTTAATTTGAAACAAATCTCTTGCTTTAGTTGTAAAACGAAATATTTTACGAAAGAAAAATACGTGTATAAATATCATAATTGTGTACTTTTATGCAGAACAACAACGCTAAAATCAGGGGTTCGATTCCCCTCGGTGGACTCAGCAGATAGCCCGATGTGGCTTTGGTAAAAGAAAACACAAAAAACGCACTTTATCTAAAGCAATTCATCTCAGTTTATTCTGCTGACATAAAAATACCTTTAATCGTTGCTTATTCGCTTTTCTTGTTTCAGGTTTCGTAAAGCAAAATATTAAGCAAATCTGAAGGTATGTTGATTTCATGTCGTGTGTTTAAAAGGTCAATATCAAAAGAATATATTTTTATAGAAACTTTCTTCTAAAATCCCATAACGAATTCAATAACACATCTTATAGCGTGGTTTAGTATTACGTAAATTAAATTCCCCGATGCGTTATTAGTACGTTTACAAACTTATAACGATATAATTCTGACTCCAATTCCCCTCGTTGGACAAAGTTTAGAAAAAATGTTGTTATAGTAGCATGTTTCAGTTGAAACTTAAGTGTTATAAAAAAACAACAAGTTAATTGCAAAGGGGTGCTGTTGCTTTTTTTTCAAATTCTCCTCAATTTGTCCATTGTGGATAAAAATCAGGATGTGTAACAAAAATTGTATTTTAGGCATAGCTTTTATCTCCCACTAATAACCGCTTGAGAAGATTTTCCAGAACTCATAAGTTGGAATGGACGATGAGAGACAGACGATTCTATGAAGAATTTACAGTTAACTTGTTTTTGGAATCATGTTTAGGTTTATTTATTTTCCAAAATTTTTACAGATTTCAGCATTTAAACAGTTACTTTAATGTGAATTTTATGTACATAAACCTTAACCAAGCGTAATTGTTTTCAAAATAGACTTCAATTAAAACGTTTTTGTAAGTTTTGCTATTCTGAAGCATTGTTTTAGAAACGAATATTGAAGAACTTAATACTTAATAATTTTTCTTATCGTATTTCTGAAACATTACATTACTGCCTTTAAAAATAGCATTATTCAAAGGAAGATGAACCAATTTCATTTGTTTGACTAGTACTTAACGTACGGTTATCACCAGCAGTGATAAGGTTAAACGATTACACTTAAGGGATACATTCCAGTAAAAGTTGGAACTAAAATGACACATTGCAACGCACGATGTAGAATGGGAAGAATCCATCTCGGCTGTGTTCTTCCACATTCCTTATTCCAAAGAGGACAAGGGTATTCATGAACTTCTGTGGAAAGTTAAAGCTTTTAAATCTAGGTGTAAATCGAACAACGTTCTGCAAAATAGCCGTCGTTTGTATAGCTTGATGAAAGTTTCTACTTAAGCTACAAATCAGATATAAAAAAATTCCAACATAATGTTATCTGTGAACATAGATGATAAATGAATTAATTGAGTACATAAGGTGTACAGTTATAAGCTGGAGTATTTTACTTTAAATATATTGAACAAATATTTCCCTACAATCATGTTCATATTCTGTGTCTAACACAGACTTTGTAGTGACGTGAATTAAGACTAACCATTTAAAGGTTAAGCGTTAATAATAATTAAAGGAAATCTAACTCGCAAACTTCCCATATCAATTATTGGAGATTCGATTGTGCATCAAAGTTTGAAAATTTGTGTTTTTATAAAGAAATATCTTTATATTGCTAATAAGTTTGTGATACGACATGGCCAGATCGCTAAGACACTCGACTCATAATCTTAAGATAGCGAGTTCGAATCCCCGTCGCACCAAACATGCTCGCCCTTTAAGCCGTGGGGACGTTAAAAAGTGACGATCAATCCCACTGTTCGTTGGTGAAAGAGAAGCCCAATAGTTGGCTGTGGGTGGTGATGAATAGCTGCCTTCTTTCTAGTCTTACACTGCTGAATTAGGGACGTTTAGCGCAGATAGCTTTCGTGTAGCTTTTCGCGAAATTCAAACAAAAACAAAAATACTTAATTCTGTAATATTCATTCAGTAGGACTTAGTTTATTCGTATCCCTTGTTTTATAGGCTAAAAAAGCCATCTTTGAGGTTAATGACACTACAATATAACAGTTGTTTTTATGATTTTTTTAGTGATAAATGCAATGTTAGAGTCATTGGAAGCAAGTAGCCAAGTATAAGATCTATGGTGAAAGACAACGAATAAGTCTTTGCTCATCGAGATTCCAATTAAAAAGAAAGCGATTTCGCGTCAAACGTCACTATTCAAAAATTATATTAAAGTTATATAGCTTAGGGAAATAGCTTTCAATATCAATGAAAAACAAGGTTACCGTTCAGAAACTACTATTATATTGAGATGATTTTAACAAACATTCAATACTACAAATAAAGTTCTTTAGCGATCAAACAGGTCGAAATGAGTCTTCTGAGTGGCAAAAAACTAAAGATTCAGCGCCCTCTACAGCTAGAGCTTTCTGGTTTTTGACATTTGTCACATCTATTCTAATTAAGCCTCACAATGAGCCAAATGCATTGTAAACATAATAATTAATGATTATATTGTCTAAATATTTGTTAGACAATATATGAATGAAAAATTACATCAATGAACTTGTGAAAGTTCTTAAAAGTAGTGATTATTTTGAAAAAAATTAATACATAAATTATAAGTAAGAAACTTTTACTTTATTGAGATGATTTTAACATCAGTTTGAAACTGAAATAAATTTGAATAGATGGCATGTTATTGTAAATTGGGAGGCAATTAACGAAGTACAAGTAAATAGGCGATACTGTGTAAAATAATAAAAAGGAGAACTTGGAACGATCGTTATAAAATAAACTGTATGTGTTTCTTTTACAAATAAAAGTTGAACTGAAGAGGACACTTGACATCCTATAATCTTATTGTTTCGATAATAGTGAGTGTAAATTTTATTTTATAATGAATTAGTGTACACGTTTCGGTAGAACATTAGCATCTGTTCTTCAGGTTTTTGAAGAGAAAATGACAGATCAATTTCCTGTCAAAACATGTAGTATTCTGGTTGTAGATGACGTATTTCTTTCGAGTAGCCATATGTAATTAAAACCATAAATGTACGTTATATTGAATACCGCTGGCATAAATGTATGTTGTATTATATATCTACATCATAAATGTACGTTGTATTGCATATGAACAATATAAATGTATGTTGTATTGAATATCAACAATATAAAAAATATGTTATACAAAATATCAACGACATAAATGTATGTTGTGTTGAATATCAACGTCCTATATTTATGATAATCCGAGGGTCAAAGGTCTAAATCTCCGTCACACCAAACGTGTTCACCCTTTCAGCCGTGAGGGCGTTATTATGTGACGGTCAATCTCATTGTTCGTTGGTAAAAGAGTAGCCCAACAATTGGAGGTGGGTGGTGATAACTAGCTGCCTTCTCTCTAGTCTTACACTGCTAAATTAAAGACAGCTGGAGCCGATAGCTCTCGTGTGACTTCACGAGAAATTCAAAAACAAACTCGTTAGACAACATTTGAATGAAAAAAAATAAATCAAATAACCTGTTAAAGTTCTTAAAAATAGTGATTATTTTGACAAAATTATTATATAAAATTCTGCTTCGTCTATATTTGTGAAACACATAAATCTAGAAATTTTTCCTGGTAACTGATGCACATAAATGGTAATAAAAAACTTTCCTTTGTTTTTTTACAAGTGTGAATTAGAACTTTGAAAATACTTTTTATTAGAACTATCAAAGCATAATTCTAAAACTATTCGTGTTTATTTATGGCTTTATAAACAAGTGTTACTACATCGGTCTTGCTTCACTTCATGTTTCAGCATCACTCTCGGCTGTTAAGGTTATGATTTCCTTGTCTTCATCAGTGATGAAATCTTGTATATATTGTTATCGTCACTGTTCATCCTTCTAATTTGAAACATCGCGTTAAATTATTTAATCTAATTTTAATGCTAAAACTAATCATATATTTCTAGCATTTAATCCAATTTTACTTTTGTTCATCATTGATCATTTTTCAATATAGAACATTTCATCAAAAAGTTTTCTGTTGACTTACGCTTAACAAACATTGTAAGTAAATACTATAATTATAAGTTTTTCAAACGAAACTATTGTTAACTTCTCAATCTCTCAGAAGTTTTTGTTACCAAGATTTTCATCTTTATTAGAAATTTTAATACTTTAAAGACGTGTAAAATATATACCAAATGACGCCATTACTTACTATTTCGCGATTTGCTTGTTATTTCTGTATAGTTTTCACATATATATATTAAGTAATATAACCAACGTTGCGATACTTATAACCGTTTTGCTTTTATAACACTGTCATAATATTACACAAGAAAAATATTAAATTTAAGTGTTTGGAGCCACTAATATTCTACCATAGATTTCATTAAGTCATTTAAGTTTGAGCTGTTTGTTGTTTAGTGTAAATATACAGAATAGGTTACCTGTACTCTGACAATCCGGGGTATCGAAACAGAAATTTTAGAATAGTAGCCTTCATACTTGTTCAACTCGTTATCCGAGGGTTGCGGGTTCGAATCCCCTTCGCATCAAACACTCTCGTCCTTTCAGTCGTGAGGACGCTATAATGTGACGGTCTATTCCCTCATTCGTTGATAAAAGAGTAGCCCAAGAGTTGGCGGTGGGTGGCGATGACTAGCTGCCTTCCCTTTAGTCGTACACTGCTAAATTAGAAACAGCTACCACAGATAGCCCTCGAGTAGCTTTGCGCGGTATTCAAACCAAACCAAAACCTTATATATGCTGCTGAGGCATCGCAAATTAAAGCTAAATTGAAACAAACCTCACACTGAAAACAGTAGGAATGTTTAATGTTCCAGCAACTGAGAAGTAACGATTTTCGCTGAAAATATTAAGAAAAGTAAAAAATAATATAATTAAAAGTTTGAAATATTGCTATAAAAATAATAATGAATTTAGTTTGTGAATTAAAAACTATGGACAAAAAAGAAGACAATAAGAGCGAATACACTGATTATATAGCTTTAATTTTAACGAATCTTCAAACTATTTTTGTTTTATAATTCTTGATCTCCATTAATTCTTTTTATGTTATGAATTAACCACATAAATTAGATCCATCAATTGTAATACGATTTTAATTTCTGGATATAATCGGAAGTTACAAACATTTATGATACTTATTTGGTATTAGAAATGTAATTTAAATTATACATAAGCAGTTTAGAATTAGGTACAGAAAATGTTTGAAGATAACTGACGCGTTAAGTGTAATGAGTCTGAAAATTCGAATGACACCTTTAACTCCAAATCACCAATGAAAATGTTCAATACATAAAATGTAGACTGAACCAAGCAATGATTCTATTTCAGTCTCTTGCGACGTAACGTAAAATGGATGTTTACTCGTTAATATATTAGTTCGTTTCATATGAAATGGCCGATTGTATGAGTAAAAATTAAAACGCTAAATTCTTAACAAACACCAATTTTATTGAACAACATATGCTCCATTTGGTGCAATAGTTTTCTCCCTACGGGATCTTGTAAAAATACCCCATCTCTATAAACCTCCATTGTTTTAGATACAATAAGCTCTTCAAAGGCTTAGACAATAGTCTTCTGATTCTTAAATGTTTTGTTCCAGAAAAACATCCCCAAGTGCCGAAAAAGGCTGGAGATAGGTCAGTTGGGTATGGTGGATGTTTCAAAATGTCATATTTCAATTCTCTCAATTTTTAAATCGTAATTTGTGAGGTATGAGGGCTGGTGTTATCTTGCAATAGAATCGATTCACGGCTGTTTACCAATGATGGTTGTTTTGTGGCTAATTTTCGATGCATTTTATCAATCTGTTGGTAGTAAGATAGTAATGTAATTGTTTCACCCGCCTGCAGAAAAAAGTGATGAATAATTCCCTCTGCAGACCACCATAATCGTTTTTTGGGTATAAAGTCAGTTTCACCACATGTCTTGGAGATTGACCTTATCTAATCATTGTCCTTATCTTTTCAGGTTCTAGTATAGGCTCTACTTCTCATCACAATTTCTGTACTTACGTCAATTCATGCGGTACCCATTTATCCAGTTTTTCTAACCTTCTCGATTGCAGCTAGGTGACGAGAAACAGGTACACTGGAAACTCCTGTCACATGTGCCTAAACTGTCGTTTGTAGACTAACTTTCACAACAGCTTTTAATCTTTCTTCATTCACAATAGATTAAAGCCTTTCTCAGGGTTCATTCTCGAGGCTCATTTCATCAGAACAAAATTTTCAGCACCAATGACGAAAAGTCCGTTGAGAAGTAGCCAAACGACAAACTGATGTTTTAAGCTGAATTTTTTTTCCAGTTTGAACTCATAAAAAAGTTATCTCAATTGTTTTAAATATATCAACTTGTATAGGGTTTCAAAGAAACATAAAACATTTATAATATAACTTGGCTTGGTTGATTGGTTGATTTAGTGTCTTATGGCACAAAGCAGCTAGGATATCCGCGCCAACATCCGGTAAAAAGTTGAAAGTAAATTTAGTAAAATTCATAAGAAGAAATTAAGGTAAAACAAAACAAAGTTTAAAAAACACATAAATAGCATAAAACCAATTTTACGTCTAATCTAGATCGTTAAGAGGTAAACTACAGTAATTAAAGTTGTAAATGACTTTCTGTAGCGTAACTGTAATTTTCCTAACTCGCCAGGAAGACTAACAGGTAAGTTAGTCACCTGAAGTTGGCCTTTCCAGTCCTGGTTTCGAGTTATTTGACGTTATGGCCATTTTCAAAGAGGAAAGTAATAAAAAGGTTTTAAAAGACGTGCAGCACAATTATAATAATAACAATATAACTTGCCATGACAGACAAATGGAAAACAGCCCTCTTCTCAATACTGAGTAGTATCCAACTTATCCTAATCTTAACTACGAAAGTCGACCATTTCATATAAAACGACCTAACACAACACAGAAAAACAAAGTATTACAATACACTTATTACTATCCTTTATATAAGCAGTACAGTTAATTGTCACAAAACTTCACACTTTACATTCCACATTGACGAAGAAATATGTCTTGTTTTCCAGTCTTCAAAGGTTTATGTCATTACTGTACTTTTCCAAAAGACCAGGTTACACTAAACAAAGACTTGGTTTGTTAAAGCGAAGTGTATTTGTTGTTAAAAAACTCGCCGTTTCATTGCCAAGCTTGTTTCGTCTTCCTTTAGCAGCAAAGCACCGACATATCCAGTAAATGATGCAAAACAGTTTACAGCCAAGTCTATCACAATATATTGTGAGAATAACAACTAAGCAGCACTTTCAGTCCATTGTAGTTTCACTCTTATATCATTTCAACCCACCCAATCTACCTACTCTTACTATTAATTCGGTCCTTATAATCAACCCAGTTTGTAGATCATAAACGCATTCAGCATACAACTAAAAACAACAAAAAGCACATTAGCTCCACCTGGCCACTGTAGAAAACTGTTGGCTGATCCAGTGTATTCTGCAAATATAAAGAAAAAATAATGGATAAAAATGTTTCTTTGGTGAGTGATAAAATTAAGAACGTTTCAACCGTGTCTTCTGAAAGTTATTTATAAATATTTTACATGCCATTGTAAAAATAAAGAATCAGTTATAATCATTCACATTATTATAGGCCATACATTTTTTACAAGCACTTGCATCATTACATGCTTTAATACTATGAACAATAACAGTGATGACACATTCTGCATTTTAAAATATAAATAAAAGTTGTTAATTTTTCATTGGTTTACTTTATATTTCCTTTTAAATAGAAATAATAGATACATTATAAGTATTAACTTACGGAATTTAACTTTATTAAATCATTCAATAAATGTGTAACTGTTTTAAGTTTTAGACGAGGGTGATGGTTTGAAAGTGAAAAATTATTGATATTATAAAAACATAAATTTTTGAAATGAAAAATATCATTTTGTGTAAAAAATTCTAAAGCGTTCAAACACACGTGACTTTCACGGATACAACAATGATAATTTTAAGCTATCATTTTCTTTGTTTTTTTATGTGTCGTAATAAAACTCGAACTATCGTTTAATAATATCGAAGATTAAAAGGCGAATATATTAGTAGAATTACCGTATAAATAAAACTTGAATATATAAAACTATGTATTTCGAATCACATCTTTAAAAATGGTTCGAACCTCACATGGAAATGACATAATCTTATACTGAAATGGATATGTGGAAAAATTGTCCTTATTATTGAAAACGTTATTAAAGCTGTTTAAAGAGTTGTGACTCAGCTTGATTTTAATGAGTATTTGCTATGATTTGTAAATGTAATTGTCAATAACACGATCTCAGTCTAAAGTGTCCTTATGTTTCCCGTTTCTTATACCATATTAAGAATAAAATTTAAAACCAAAGTGCCATGTGGAACCAGAATCAAAGTCTATAATTAAATATTTGAAGTCGAGCTTGTTTTAACTTAAAGGAAGCCCGGCACGGCCAATGGGTTAAGGCATTCGACTTCTAATCAGAAGGTTGTGGGTTCGAATCGCCGTCACACCAAACATGGTTGCCCTTTCAGCTGTGGGGGAGTTATAACTTACAGTCAATCCCACTATTCATTGGTATAAGAGTAGTCCAAGAGCTAGCGTTGGATGGTGATAACTGGCTGCCTTCCCTCTAGTTTTACACTGTAAAATTAGTCGTCCCTAATTTAGGGGCTCAATTCCCTCGGTAAACATAGCAAATAACCAACCCCATGTGGCTCTATTTTAAGAAAACGCTCTAAAAGTTTTCCATTTCATCTCTTCCATGAAAATTTAGTCTCTTCCAACAGTTTATTATTATTATTATTATTAAACTTCCAAGTACATTACAAGATACTGTATCCTACAAAAGAGAATGATATATATTGTATCTTTATGCGATGACACATAATTCAGAAAACTGCATGTGGATACATGGGTATTTTCTAGATATTGACAGGTGGTGTATTATTCGTGTTGTATTTCAAAGGAAGAAAGAAGAACGATCAATTTTTCAGACAGTATAAAAGATTTCAGTGAAACCGTACTTGATAACTAGATTTTGCCGCCAACTGCTCCATCTTGGATTTTATTGTATAAAGTTATAGAAAACTTACTTACATGCTTCTCTGTGTGAATAAATGTGCGAATGTGTGTACGGGTGTGTCAATGCAAAGCTCTTGTGATTCAGGTTTTGTTATAGCCAGCAACAGAGAGCGACATACAAAGATATCGAACTTTTTCTACCCTGAAGAGTTATTGCAGAGGTTGTAATTTATAAACATTTGTCTTTTCAACATCCATGATTCTGAGAAAAAAATACGCTTTTGGCTTTTGCGTTTACAAAGCTATTTTTACACTATATGCTAATATAAGACGACTTCTACAGCCTGTCTCCTCCTCTATGGAAATCGTTTGCATAAATATAATATAAAATATCACCTACATTACAGGAACGAAACAGTGAGGTTCCTGTAACAAAACATTACTATGCATGATAACAATGTGGCACATTTTCTAATATTATTAAAATCAAATACAAATTTATTTATTTTTTTTTCCTAGTGAAGGCAATATCAGATCTCAATCATACACATATGTCACCTCCAAAACATAGGATATGTTTTATAATCCCACATTGTAGCTTTTACCTTGAGACCTTTTTAAAAATATGTAGCGCATTTTGTTTAATTTTCATGTGTTTTGTTTAGGCTTAAAAAAATATGGCTATAATATAATCAATCAGAGGTTGGGATTTACTGTTTCTAACGCAATCCTTCCTCATGCTTTTGTTTACTTATTTAATTTCATTTAGATGTATTTATTTAATTTCACTAATATATAAATACTCTTGTGGACTGACTGGTCGGTCAACTTTGAAATTTGAATAAAGTTTGCTATTTTCCAAATATTACCTTGTAACTAAAATAGTTTACGTGTCATGTTATTCAATTACCTGAATGTATTTAAAAAAACAAATATTTTGTTTAACTGCTCATGTTTTAACCTCAACAACAAAGCTGTAGTGTAATGTTTTCGTTGTTTACTTACAATCTTGCACAAAAAGATATCGTGAAAAGTTGTTTGAAACTAACTGACAGGTTTTCCTATAAAAAAAAAATTACGCTGATTTGTTTGTTTGTTTTTGAATTTCGCACAAAGCTACTCGAATGCTATCTGTGGTAGCCGTCCCTAATTTGGCAGTGTAAGACTAGTGGGAAGGCAGCTAGTCACCACCATCCACCGCCAACTCTTGGGCTACTCTTTTACCAACGAATAGTGGGATTGACGTTACATTACAACTCCTCCACAACTGAAAGGGCGAGCATGTATTGCGCGACGGTTATGCGAAAACACGACCCTCAGGTACGAGTCGCACGCCTTAACACGCTTGGCCATACCGGGCCCAATTATGTTGAAAGTTCAGTGATACTGTGTATGTTATTTTTATCCTGTGCCACGAGAGTAAGGCACTTCGCTGAATATGTATTATATATTATTACAGCACTGGAACAGTCTGAGGTTTTTTCAGTAGATATGCTCGATTAGTTAACAGTGTGGAAGCTCATCACCAAATTTAGCAGTAGCCCTCTTGCGTCGGCTAATCATGAACTAGTTGTTTTTTTTCAATATACTGCAAAGAAAACCGAGATATGCCAAATTATTGAATCTGCTGTAAGTTTGCTGCATGAAAACGTCATATTTCGAAAATATGGTGATATTTCTAAATGTTTTATTGAATAGCAAATTAAGTAAGCAAAAACAAATTTGATATGTAGAAGACAGTTTGTTCGGATTTTGTAAACATATGTTGATAATCATGGTGGTTTAAATGTAAAAGTTTTTTTTTTGAAAGAATAACAAACTACAACCGATCTTAATGTAAATTACTTGTTGTGAAAGTAATGACCTTTTATAGAAATGCATAGATATATGTAAGTAAACTGGAACTGATCTATGGGAACATAGTTGCTAGTTTAAGCAAATTAGTTAATAATTCCTCCTACGGAGTAATAACTGACATTAATGACATCTGATACGCTTTCTACACAAATAATATTTCTCTTATAACTCAGAGAAGTGACTAAAGTGTACATTGCAAACGTTAGTGCCATAGGTTCAATTGAGGTGAATTGTTCAACTTTGATTGGTATGGAATTAAGCTTTTGATAATATAAAGCATCTATTTAAGTTGCAACAAATTTAGATTAGTCCAATTTGACGCTTAGTAGTTAGTTCCTTTAAAAACAAAATCCCTGCGATGATTCCACCAGGTGTTTACTTAGGATCTTGAGAATGAATTAGTTTAACACTAGTTTAACCTACAAGAAACAAGCAGTATACATGTAAAGCATTTATTGTACTGCATTAATGGTAACTTCCAACTGCTTCTTATAAGTTCCTCTAAAAATTGTTTGTTTTATCAATAAAAAAATATTATTACATTTATGAATAGACATGTGTAATATTACAACACAGAAGCCTAAAAAACTATCATTTAAGGTGATGTTTAATTAAAGAAAGATTCAAAGTCATGGATTTTATTTTTACTGCTGTGAAAACTCTCAAATCTAGAATATCAGTCAACATATTTACTGGAGAGTGCGATAACACTCTTACACACTCCTTTATCTACTTATGTAACAATAATATAACAATTATTCAACGTGCGGTATTGCACAGATTATATTCTACACATTTTGCCTTTAATATAGAGGTAATGATAAAGTGGCATGTTAATTATCATTTTTAGGCATATATGCAATTTTCGTTCCCATGAAAAACCTAATGCCCGTTACCTCACATTACCGTTTTATCTAATCCAATCTACATTAGCTTCGTTTTAGTTTTACTGTTGATAACTACGAACTCTAATTAAAGACTCTCTGTATTTCTATAGTTGTTAACAAAATATACTTGAAAATTCCATAGTGAATAGATAATAAATAGTGTACTGACAATAAAATAAACTATTTTTTTCGTCAGGTTATTATTATTGACTTTTAGTGTAAAGCTACAAAATGTGCTATCCGTGCTTTTTTCATCAGAATTATTTTTCTTAATATTAGTTTATATACATTTGCTAAATTCGTACGAATTTCACCGAAACATTTTGATCTGAATATCTTGGCAGTATTACCTATTTTAGGTCGTTTCTGTCACTAAATACATGTGCTTATCACGTCCTTAATAGTTTTACCAAATTCTCCTGAACGATGTTTATTTTCTTCCTTAGTCTTAAGTTCAACACACTTACTGTATTACTTCATATTTCCTCTCAAGAGTTTCTCTAAATTATTTTGAATATTATTTATTTTTTACTTGGCCTATTCTTTCGTACAGACTCTTGACAGTATTTTCAAAGCACTCATGAACGCTGTTTATTCTCATCCTAAAGCAAAGTTACTCCATTCTTTCATATTCTATTTCATATTTTGAGCATCATCTACTCATTTTCTGGGTTTTATTTTACACACTGCTATTCTATATTTAAATATGTATACAGTTAACTAGTCTTAGCTATTTCAAGTAACCTTTCTAACCTTACCTTCTACAGACATTACTTTTTCGGCTGCTGCTGTTCTGAATAACGGAGCATCAGCTGATACCTCGCATCTAAACTTTCCACCAGTGATCGTCTGTACGTCTTTGATGTACACAGCCTGTCTGTTCGAACGACTAAACTGAAGAAGTAAGAAAATGTGAGAATACATTATTCAACGGACCATATACAACACAAACCGATAAGATAAGAGACCTTTAACTAATGCATGAACCTGCCGAAGCGATAATTTAGCATAAGCTACCCAGCTATTCTTTCGGTAGCTTTAAATAGCCGTAAAGTATACGCAATTTGTGTTTGGACTGGCTTTGCTTAGCATTATCATAAACTTCAGTTTTGTACCTTGGATCAATTTTTTTTATTTTATCTACAAGGCCAAAATTCATTTTCTACAACGTGTAGTATTTGTTGTTGGTGATTTTTTTTTTTACTTGAACGAGAATGGTATTAAATTTTTAGTAATGTGAAAGTTTCCAATTTACTTCAGGTAGAAAAGAGAATAATGTATGGTTTAAATAAAATAAATGTGATGGAAAAAATCATCATTCCAAATAATACTTTAATCACATTGCAATTTTTCTACAAGTTTATGAGAATAGGTAATGTAAAAAAGCATATTTTGAAATTAAAATTTAACGAAACTCCTTGAAATTCCAGTATTTTATATTTTATAGAGAGGTCTTCCTTCAAAGTGCTCGGGTTTTGTTGAGCTTCTTTGAATTTACTTTTTATGTTTTCGACTAAAAGAAATAAAGCATAGAGAAACATCCGAAAGTACTAAAAATAATCATTGTTCGCAGATATTGTGCCGTTAAATTTTAATTTCAAAATATGCTTTTTTACATTACCTATTCTCATAAACTTGTAGAAAAATTGCTATAACAATTACACTCTAAAATATAAGCCACCTTTAACTGCTATTGATGTATACGAGTGAACAACTGACAACTTTTCATGTGACATGTAAAACAATAACAATCCAGAAAAACAACGGTCTTTATAACGTGTTATTTATATTTACATCTAAAGTTCTGTTAACTCTTTAATTGAATAATATATGAAATAGATTAGAGTATCACTGTTATTATAGCTAAATGTCAAGAATGTTATTCACTCATTCAAATGGTACTTTAGGGACCGAATTCTCTTTTTCGTGAAATATTTCTGTGGTAGCTATAAACTATAGTGACCATAATGTAAAAACAACAACAATGTTCTAAACCAATAATAATTCAACTTGTCTAATATCCTGTGGCATGAAGATAATTGATTCTCATATTGCTTCCACATAACAGGAATAATCAATCTCCTATATATCCTGGTAGACTGACGAAGATAACTCGGACAAAACCCTCGTAGAATGGCATCCATCCATCGTGATTCCGACGTATTGAAATCCTCGACATTTTGTAATACCTCAATTATAACTTCCTAAGTAACTCAGCAAAGTTTTCCAATATCTTCTTCCCATAATTTATACACAAGAAAGTCGAATTTTAATATATCTTGTGATGTTTTAAATTGTGTATTCAAATACAGTGACTGGAACTGCAGGGAGAATAATCCACATTATTTGTCGGTGAAGCTCCAATGTTCAATGGTCTGGCATCTTTGATGATTATTTGAATAAAACGAAAATCGAGAGTTTATTATAAAATGTACATTTATAAATGTGTTTTATCGGAGAGACTAATTCATATAATATACATACAACACAAGTTTGTAACTGTACGTATAACATGTTTTTGTGATTTCAAAATATATCCGCTTTGTTGGGTTTATTTCCTTGTTCTTCCACATTTCTAAACAACTATGTAATAGAATGTAAACAAACATTTTGAATATGATGTCATTGATCCTAAAATTAGTTATGCTACTTTAAAATGTAATAATATTGAACCCAAAATATTTCATAATTCGTTTGAATGGATTTAGCAGCTATATAGTAGTTAAGTTTAAAATAAATTTGAATAGAAAAATATTTCAATTAAAAAGATTTAGAAATATAGGAACTATGTTTAAACAAATTGAATGGACTGAGTAATACAGTAGCTAAGCATAAACAAATGCAAACAATGTATTTAATTCGGATAGATTTAGTAATACAGTAGCTAAGCATAAACCATATGTATGCATTTATTGTCAGTATAGCACTAATTTATCGTACCAATTGATACGACATTAATACGTAAAGCTGAGCTAGAAAGTCATTGTTTGAATCGGTTATGTTGCAAAGTGTATAACATAAACAAATCTGTTGAACTTAAATTAGTAAATTCAAAGTAATAATATGTTTTTCACAGTTTTGAAATTTAGGCTGGGCGTGGGTAATAGGTTATCGGGCCGGATTTTGGATCAGGGGTAAATAATTACGGCTCCCGAATTTAGGGTCGTGGGTGTGTTATTAATTAACTCAAAAGTCAAATTCTATTCTTCTATTCGAATAGCTCAAAAGTGGGTAATAGATGTTGTTGATTGTTTTCCTTCTTGACTATCATTTGAAAATTAGGAACGGAAAGTGCAAATAGCCTGTGTATATTTATGTGAAAGTATGCTAAACAAAACAAAAGTCTGAAGTTCTTAACATTTGTTATTGTAAAGGAGACATCTGCAATGCTAAAAAAAATCATTTTAACACCAACCTTATCTTTAATCTTTAAGCTAGTCTCTCTAAAGTATTTTAAAGCTGTAGCTGTAATTTAGTTCAAACATTTATTATTTTCATACATTAAGTTGCATTATGCTAAGCATTACATTAGGTCATCCAGTCATGGTTCTAAGATAACAACTGTTTTTGATGTGTAGTCATCAGTTGACGTTGATAAATCAATTTCCCTGGTAAAAATAAATATTGTGCTTGTTTGTTTGTTTTGGGATTTCGCACAAAGCTACTCGAGGGCTATCTGTGCTAGCCGTCCCTAATTTAGCAGTGTAAGACTAGAGGGTAGGCAGCTAGTCATCATCACCCACCGCCAACTCTTGGGCTACTCTTTTACCATCGAACAGTGGGATTGTTTGTAACATTGTAACGCCCCCACGGCTGGGAGGGCGAGCATGTTTGGCGCAACGGGGATGCGAACCCACGACCTTCAGATTTTGAGTCGCACGCCTTAACGCGCTTGGCCATGCCGGGCCGAAAATTGTGCTGTCAGAGACACAATTAACATTAATTATTAGGTATTATATGTGTGCTATTATTTATTTTTCTTAACACTGAATAGTACCCATTTATAATTAAAAAGTTAGAGTCGATATCTAATCGTAGTCAAGTAAGTGTAAGCTCATAGTATGTTAATATCTAACACCGTTACTACAAATTTTATAATATTGTAGTGCTATAAATTAGTACTACTTGCCCCCCAGTGGCTCAGCGGTATGTCTGCGGACTTACACGCTAAAATCCGGGTTTCGATACCCGTGGTGGACAGAGCACAGATAGCCCATTGTGTAGCTTTGTGCTTAATTCAAAAAAACAAACAAAACAAACAAAATTAGTACTATTAAAATGCTTCAGCTGGAGCTGTTTTGGTATCTTAAGACAATTACTAGGATATCCAATAATTTTTTTTAATATACTGTACATTGACTGAGTGGAATTATATATTGCATTATGTTGAATAATTTTATGTTTTTTTTTCTGTTACGAAATACAATGTAAAAACAGCAAATTCATTTAATCCAGATTTAATCTCCAGCTACGAGGGTACATATAACGTATGTTATATGACATTAATGGTACAGAAGAGAAATCTCCCGCCCACGATGCTAAAAAAACACAAAGTATTAAAGTAACTGCAGATTTGTTTGTTTTGAATCTCGCGCAAAGCTACTCGAGGGCTATCTGCGCTAGCCGTCCCTAATTTTGCAGTGTAAGATTAGAGGGAAAGCAGCTAATCTTCACCATCCACCGCCAACTCTTGGGCTATTCTTTTACCAACAGATAATAGAATTGACCGTCACCTTGTAATGCCCCCACGGCTGAAAAGGCGAGCATGTTTGGCGCAACGTGGATGCGAACCCACGACCCTTAGATTTCGAGTCGCACGCCTTAACCCACCTGGCTATGCCGTGTGAGGTAACTTTGGAAAAAAGCAATAATTGAAATGTATTTTAAAAGGATTACTGTTTAATTACATAGAGGGTTTTACAGTTCTACACATCATATCTCACAAACGGTAGTGCAGAGAACGACGAAATTGCCTAGAGGTGTTAAGAACATCACATGAATGCCAATAGCCCAGTTTTATTATGCTACCGCCAGGGGACATTATTACTTAATGTTTGCTCCATTACAACAACTGTTCAAAATGTTCCCCTCCAGCGTCTAGAATGCATTGCATCAGTGTGACGACAAACGTTACAGTAAAAATACACATCTCAGCTGGAATATTAGCCTCTTCCTTTTATTTGCATTTTTCCAAAGGTCTGTGATTCTGTGAGTCTTCCTTATGTATTATTGATTTGCCATTATCTTGTGGTTAGAACGTTTCACTGACAATCCTTGGGTAGCGAGTTTGAATCTCTATCATAGAATACGCTCATTCTTTCAGTCGTGATAGTGCCATAATATAAAGGTCAGTCCCACCATTCATTGGTAAAAGAATAGCCCAAACATTAGAGTTGGGTGGTGATGGATAGCTGTCTTCCCTCTAGTCTATCAATGATAAAATAGGAATGACACACGCATGACTTTTGGTGAATGAAGGGGCCATTTATAAAGTGAAAAACGTCAGATGTGAAACCACACCTCACTCTCATCTTAGTGTTATAGAGATTTGTACAATTCAACAGCCCATGATTTATCAGCAGAACATTGGCATCGACTTAGAAACTTGCAAAAAAATACAGCATAAAATTAACAAGTCGGAATAACTCCGTCTGTTTAGTACTTAAACATGAAGTAGCTTATAAGGAAACATTCACAAAGCTTTGTGAATATCCATACCAATAATTGAAATTGGTATGTAGTGCAATACAATGTACACTGCTGTACTGTGTACTTGTGCTGGCCTCTCTGATGGTTTCAGTACCGGAGGTCTGCAAATAATAGTAGGTATTGATGGTTTGTAGATAAAATTATTTAGTTTAATACAAATTAAACCCGTCTTTTAAGATTCTTTTGTAAACAACAACAACAACAACAAAATTTCCGTGGCGGGTATTTGGTTTTAAAAGAAGATGAGTTTCCCAACTGGGGTGTTCAGGGATATTGATATCTCCCTTCACTCTGCTCGTGATAGAACTTGATATAAGCATTGGGAGCTGAGATTAAATTTTTTGATCAGGCTTGTTTTTATTTTTATTTAACTTGATGGATGTTGAAGTAATAAGAGTAGTTTCAGAAAAAAAGCAAACACAAAAGTCCGGTCCATCCAAGGCAGGAGAGAGAAGGCAGTCCAGATCCGTGACCGAAGAACGGAAAGACGCAAGTTAACGAAACATTAACGGAATCTCTTGTAAACTTGTTCACAACATCCTGATAACATTTCATTATTTCACCTTTCTGCATACTTTTCCGTTTTATGCTGGTTAAATAAGATAAACTGCTATATATTGGCCTATTTATATCCATGGGGCATGTGAACAAAACACACAGCGACACTCCTGTGACAATTGTGTCAGTTGCATCTCTGTGAAATTTGAACTTCCTACCCCGCGCCTTTCATGAGATATGACGAACTCAGCTGTGAAATTTTCTTTATAATCACCCTGTATTTTGATATCATCACATAGAGTTAAATATATTTAATTAGAATTATGTGTAAATAATACTGAAAAATAATCACTTTTTAAAAGGGTATGTAATAGCCCTATTTGAGGTAAAATGTGCATACACATAGATTATAAAGGCGGGGTCAGATCGTGAAATTAGAATTTCGAAGATGTAGATATCTGTTATCACCAATGACATTAGAAAATATCAAAATGTGGATAAACATGGGACACCAAGATAATCGAAAAAGGGATCTGTAACAAGTCTTACCCCAACTGAGGTAGGTGACGTTCGATGTTTTGCAAGCATAAATACAAGTGGAAATGGTCATTCTTCAGACAACAGTGTGTAACACAATGAAGAAGAACCTTCACGTGAAAAATCGACAAAATCACGTGTATAAATTTGTTTCCCTGATATATCAGCTCGCCCATCTCATACCTCAAAGAGTTGGAGAGTGAGTGAAAAGAACAATCATGTTTTTCCACACAAATCCATACCTGTCACACCACCAGACGCAGCCCCTATAGAGAGCTGTGCAATCAAACTATCGAAACATGTTTAAACAAACCACCACCAGATGAACTATAAAAAACATCAAGAACGAGCTGCGTACTTTGAACCTGACATCTTCCCGATGTAAACTCATTACATAAATATAGCATAACAGAATTTGGTAACAAGGATTGTATTTATGTTGTAAATACTCAAGTTCATCTTAATATAATGTACTTAACTTTTTATGTAACTAATGTAACTATTTTAAGAATTTTTAAATACGGTTAAACCAGCGTATGCATTGTGTTCTCAGTTAAACTTCAGGACATGTATACGGTATTCACAAAGAAACTGAGAAACATAATAAAGACATATAGTTTAATTTACATGCAAGTTTTGTGATCAGTTTGTACTGTTTCTATTCAAAATAAGATAAAAACTTATTGTTCTCTGGACGATAATTATTGATTGTTAATTCACATATTCCCCTGAAGTTTAATTTCTCAAGCGGATAAGTATAACAATATGCCAAAATAATGATAGACAAACTTCTAGATACGAGACATTACTTCACAAAACTTAATTAATCCAGTGGTTAGCCAACAATTATCCATTGTAGATTGTTTCTTAAAAATCAAGTTTCATAACTTTTTTCGCTAAATGATATAACTGAACACTGTTAAAGGTATTTTAAATATTTTCATACTTCGGGAAAAATTTGTTTTTGAAATTAGATATTGCCCTAAAGTGTTAAAAAATGAATTAATGTAGTTTCAAAAATTTCAAGTACCAAAACTGTACTTTTATTTTGATAAATCCCATAAATTTAACTAGAATCTAAACACACACTTTTTGAATTTTAGGCAAAGTTACACGAGGGCTATCTGCGCTAGCCGTCCCTAATTTAGTAGTGTAAGACTAGAGGAAAGGCAGCTAGTCATCACCAATGACCGCCAACTCTTGGGGTACTCTTTTACCAATGAATAGTGGCATTAACTATCACTTATAACGCCCCCACGGCTGAAAGGACAAGCAAGTTAGGTGCGACGGGAATTCAAATCCGCATCCCTCGGATTACGAGTCGAACGCCTCAACCTACCTGATCGAATGATTACAAGTTTCTTAAAACAGTCATGCTTATTACATGCCCCCTAATGGCTCAGAGGTATGCCTGCGGACTTACAACGCTAAAAACCGAGTTTCGATACCGGTGGTGGGCATATCACAGTTAGCCCATTGTGTAGCTTTGTGCTTAATTAAAAACAACAACAGTTTAATACATTACTTAAAAAGAATCGTGTTATTATGTATTTTATTAAATAATTGTCTGACAGATTTGCAATCCAGTGGCTCAGTGGTATGTCTTTGGACTTACAGTGCTATAAACCCGGTTTTGATATCGGTGGTGGGCATAGCACAGATAGTCCATTGTGTAGCTTTGTGCTTAATTAAAAAACACAACAGCTAATAGATTTAGCTAAAACAAACACCTGTGACATGTTATAATTTGATAAATCACTAATTCTCGTGTGATCATTTCATTGTGTCATTTTCGCTTGTACATCGGTAAGTCTACGGATTTACAAACTAGGGTTTCGATTCCACTTGGAGGACTCAGCAGGTAGCCCGATGTGGTTTCTTATAGCAAAGTCACATCGGACTATCTGCTGAGTCTACCTAGGAGAGTCGAATGTTTCGTAAGAAAAATCTGAAATTAAATGAACGTGCGAAGAAGAAATTGAGAGACAGAAAATATTTGTAAGTTTTTAATGTCAATTTGATATTTTTCAGCATAAATATTTCTGCATTATGTTTTCTTTACTTATTGTTGAGTTTTCATTTCAAAAGTAATTCTTTAAAATGCTAACAACCTGACCAATAATTAAAAAGTCAGATATATTTAAATAATTATTCTTCAAGTTAATCCATTTTATGGATAAATATTTCTTTAATCAACTTAAGTAATTTTACTTCTGTTTAAGCAATCAATTTAATTATAAAATTTCATTTGAACTTAGTTTGTATATATTTCCTGTTTTCTAATATTTTTGTGTGTCATCCAAGATTTATCTGTTCTTATAACCTCTATTTGCGTTCATATTTATACTTTTTAGTTACGTTATATTTAATATTATTATTATAAGATCACACCAAACATCCCCGCTCTATCAGCAGTAGGGGCGTTATAATGTGACAATCAATCCCACTATTCTTTGGTAAAATAGTAGCCCAGTAGTTGTCAGTGGGTGGTGATGACTAGTTGCTTTTACTTTACACTTACACTGTTAAATTAAGAACGGCTAGCGCAGATAACCCTCGTGTAGCTTTGTGCGAAATTAAAAAAAACAACAAACAAACTACAAGATCACCGATATCTTCTGTTTCCACGGACATATTTCCCAATCAATATTCTAGTATCTACTTTAATTATTCGAACTAATATTCAGTTAACATATTAATATGTTTCCACATTGTTTAATTATTTGTCTTTCAGTTATTTGTCATGCTACAATAGTAGATTATCAACATTTTTTATCGTAAACTACAGTTAAATTAAAATACTATTAAGTTTAAACTTATGTGGTTAATGCAATTACTTGTTATAGTTTTAGTGAGAATTTCTTATCTTGTTTTGTCATCTAGTACATCCATTTTTATATCATTCGTCAACTTAGGTTTTTTTATTCAAAAACCGAAGCTGTTCAACAATGTTGTTGTCTTTTTCAAAGAAAGATACCTTTAGTGCTTCTATGAAAGACAAAACTTCACACAGCAGTGCGTTTAGAAAGTTAATAGGTTCCCAAACCACGCGAACGAAAACATATCTCCTTGATTCACTTAGTGGCCGTTCTTATCGCACAAGGAAAACAAACAATATTAATTTTCAGATGTAAATGAAACCTAACTTGAAATTTTTGTCTATTGTGTAATTAATGACATCAGAATATATACCCAGCTTCGTCATAATGGCTATATATGCTGATGTCGTTAATAACACAGTAGACAAAAATTTCAAGTTGACTTTCATTTGCATCTCAAAATTAATACTTTTTGTTTTTCCTGTATGATAAAAACGGCCAAAGAAATAGGAATCAAGGCAATCCTGTTTGGTTGCACACTTATAGACATTAATAACAGTCCAATGGAATTTTCTGTCTTTTGTCTGCTTCAATGCGGCGCTGGAAGCGAAAATTTATGTAAGTTGAAAGTGTGTAAAAAGGTACCAAAGTATCTACAGTGGTACAGTTTCTTATGAATTTAGAGTAAAGCTACGGCTAGCCGTCCCTAATTTAGCAGTGGAAAGCTAGTAAGAAAGCAATTAGTTATCACCACCCACTGCCAACTCCTGAGCTATTCTTTTATCAACGAATAGTGAGATTAACCGTTTCATTGTAACGCCCCCACAGCTGAAAGGGCGAGCATGTTTGTTGGGACAGGGATTCGAATTCGCAGCCCTAAGAATGCCAATCATGCACCCTAACCACCTGCCCAACTCGGGGCTTCCGCGTGGAGTAAGACTGAATTTGTCATTCTTTGCAAAAACCTGTTGCTATGTGGAGCAGCAGTCCATAATCATGACAACCAATCTGAGCAATGAATAATAAAAGAAATAGTTTTAAGGGACCTAAAACATCGTTTCTATAAAGTAATATTAGCCATCAGTATTTTTATTAAGAACACTTGTATTCATGGAATTTTATTTAATTTTAGATTAAATTTTACCCAATGAAAAAATATTCCTTTGTGGATCGTACAGACTCCTAAAAAACATGTTTCTAAATAGACTCTTTTAAACAATAAATTTCAGTCTATAGTTCTATCAAAGTTCCATTCTGCATTTCGCTTTCATTATAATCTGCATATAAATTAGGTGAATAAACATGCAATAGGAACTTTACTGTCGCTCAATCTTTCTGCGTGCAATTAGTTTCATTAGTTTATCAACCGGATCCTTCACTTAAATCTCCGTCTTGAAACTTAATGAAATAATCCAAATGAGCCTTCCTATTCAAATTACGTGTTGGAAAAGTTTCATAGCGTTATGCATTTAAATAATACAGAATAAAACTGCGAACTTTGAAGTAGATAACGCACTGTGAACATTCATAAATTGAGAATTTAATTGCTACTCGCGATGAGCTATGTTCAGGTGTAGATCATGTTTGTTAATATTTATCTTATTTTAGCAAAAAATAAATTAATTGACTGACACCATCACTAAAGAGCACGAAATCAACATAGACCAAGCATAAGTCTTGTTACCTTTTTCATTCCTGTGTCTATCCTCAATACCTGCCCTCGAAATTTATATGCAAAAACGGCTCGTTTGGGTTGAGATGTTCTACGGGTCTCTCTCTAGTGTAGCGTTAAGTCTATGGATTTACAACGCTACAAATACGGGTTCGATTTCCATCGGTGGACTCAGCAGATAACCCAATGTGGCTTTTTAATAAGAAGACACACATTATTATTATTATTATGTTCAATGGTTCTGTAGACTTATCCGTAATCTGCGTTCTTATGAAGATTCTAATAATTAATCTAATGATGTTTGGTTTTTCTATTTTCATTTATGTTACCTGGTTTACCAGTAGGCCTAGAAAAATAAAGCACTTAAAAATAGTAGCGAAATTAGATTTTCTCCCCCAAAAGATTTTTGGTAGGAAGATCTTGCTAGTCCGTTTATTGTCCCAAAAAGCGATTTGAACTAGATATTTTGAAACTTTCTTTTCTTATAAATAGAATTAATTTGTACAGGATTTAAGAACAATTTACAAAGTAATTGTTGAAAATTCTAAAATCATTTAACTTTTCTATTTTAGTAAATACAGGCTTCGGTTACAATCACGCAGAAGTTGGAAAACATTATTTAACATTATTTTAACTTCTAACAAACCAGAGCAAGTTTGAAACAGTAACTTTAATTTTTGCTCTCTTTTTTCTCTTAGTTTTTCCTTCCAAAAACAAAAGAACATTACTGTATTTACCTAAGAAAACATACGACCCCGGTATGGCCAAGTGGATAAAGCACTCGACTCCTAATCTGAGGGTTGTGAATTCGAGTCCCCGTCACACCAAACATGCTCGCCCTTTCAGCCGTTGGGGCGTTATACTGTGACCTATTCGTTGGTAAAAGAGTAGCCCAACCCAGGACGGTGGGTGAAGATGACTTGCTGCATTTCTTCTAGTCTTAAACTGCAGAATTAGGGACGGCTGGCGCAGATAGCCCTCGTGTAGCCGTGTGCGAAATTCAAAACAAATAAACCAAGAAAACATGTATCGTTCATTTACATTTCAACAATTTTTATTTGTGGCAGTTAAAGCTTTGTCGTTGATTGATTGGTTAGAATTAAGCACAAAGTTACACAATAGTTACCTTTGCTCTGCCTACCACGGGTATCGAAACTCAGTTTCTAGCCGTGTGAGCAGGCAGACATGCCGCTGTACCACTGGAGAGGAGACGGATGCAAGCTTTGTGGTACACATGAAACTTTTTTCGTAATAGAGAGTACTATTAGTGTTGTTTGATGACCCCCCAAGGCTATTTAATAATTTGTGGCTGTAACAGGCTGGTATTTCTTCGGGTCAGAAAACATATTCCTAATTTAACATCATTAGGTGGTTCGCTGAAGGAGCCGTCCAGTGAAAACTAGCATGTGCAGAAAATTAGTATAAAAAGTCTTTTTTTATCTGTTTACTCACGTGCCTCTCCATGTTCGTCCCCAAAAAGAGATGATTTTTTTTTTCGGATTTTCGGAGTTATGATGAAAGATTGTATTGTTTGTAGAAATACGAGTTTATTTTAGAGAGTTTAAGCCAAAAGGTAGATTCAATTATCTGTACAAGAAAATATAAATATATTTATTCTTTCAGTTCCTTAATTCGACAGCATGCTTTGAATGAATAGTTTATGAATGTAAAAGTATCAGCTCTCTGTAAGATATATTAACACTTGTTGATTAACCATAATAAAAATCACTTAAGATAAGAAATACTTTCAAAGAGTATATGTAAAATTATCATTTAAGTGGAGTTAGGGATATTAAATACAAATAGAATATAATATACACAGAAACGGTGTTTTAGCATCAATCTAGATAAAAGCTTAAAGACAAATTTAACTTTCTGTATTTTCAATACATTGTGTCTCATGAAAGAGGGAAATTAAGTTATTGATAAACAAATATGACGTAATTATTATACAATGAAAATATCAAATTCATAAAAAACTAATTGCATTTAAGACTTTCAAGTGTATTTGTTATTGGTGTTAACTGCAGTCTTTGATTTAGGGGATCGTTCCCTGCGATAGGCATAACACTGTTAGCCCATTATGTAGTTTTGCGCTTATAAAAATACCCCCCCCCCCAAAAAAAAAAAACAACCTAGGTCTTTCAAACTGTTCTAGGCCAGGCATGGCCAGGTAGTTAAGACACTCGACTTCTAATGTTAGGGTAGCGAGTTCGAATCTACGTCACACCAAACATGCTCGCCCTTTCAGCCATGGGATGTTATAACGCTACGATCAATCCCACTATTCGTTAGTAAAAGAGTAGCTCAAGAGATAGCGATGGGTGGTGGTGAGTAGCTGCCTTCCCTCTTGTATTTCACTACTAAATTAAGGACGACTAGCACAGATAGCCCTTGTGTAACTTTGTAGAAAAGTCGCAACAAACAAACACAAACAAAATAGAAGAAATTTACGAACGACTTAATCCAAGTTATTTTAACAGTTTTCTACAGTTATTTTTCGTTTTTTCTCCTTTCTTATCCAGTTGATAGAGGTATCAAAGATAACTAGATGACACATTTTATCTGAAAGAAACTAAACCCATAGCAGCTAAACTGCAAAAAAGTTTTAATTAACCATATGTTCAAAACAACCCCTTCATTATACTTTATAAGCGTGTGTGTGTTTTCTTAGAGCAAAGTCACATCGAGCTATCTGCTGAGTTCACCCAGGAGAATCGTGTAAGTTTATAGATTTAACGCTGTACCAGCGGATAAATCTTTATAAACGTATAAAGGTGATGATGTAGTCGAATCTACTTCATACTAAATTATGCTTCAATTTTTTGCTCTTATAAATATTTTCAACAGCGAATTTAAGCTCAAAGTTTCTTGAATTAAATCGTGTCGTTACTTTAGTAATTTAAGTTTCATTAGTAATTTTACAGCAGTAGAAAGTTGTGAAAAGCAGTAAACTAAAGAAGACGTTTATACTAGAGTTTCGTGTTGCTTTCGTTAGCTTTATAACAGTGATGTATATTTAGATTTAAGTCATGCCATCTGAAACTAATTGTTAGTCCATCAGTTGTTTTTCTTGTTGACACTTTAGTGAAACTTGCTAATACGTTTTGTAATTCTCATAAAATGGGATGTTCAGATCCATTAGCAATCCCTACGAGATACAAGCCTGTTGTTATATCTCCTCATAATGTATTCTATCCAAATATTTTGCTCTTTCGGTAATTTCCTCACATTGCAAATATTGAAGGTTTGTTTGGTTTGAATTTCGCGCAAAACTACACGAGGGCTAACTGAGATTGTCCCTAATTCAAAGGGAAGACAGCTAATCATTACCATCCACTGCTAACGCTTCAGCTACTCTTTTACCAAAGAATAGTGAAATTGATTGTTTTACAATAACGTTCCCAAGGCTAAAAGGGCGAGCATATTTGGTGCGACGAAGAATCAAACTCGCGACCTTTATTTGAGGAATCAAACGTTTTATGTAACTACCTGATTACGACGGGGCACTAAAACCATCTTCCTTAATGACGAGAAAACCCATTTGTAGAGAAAATTATATATGTAAAAGCAGCTGGTATGGGTAAAGAAGGCACTATGTGGAGAAGCGAACAACGTTTCGATCTTTTTGTTATCGTCAGCTTTACAAAGAAAAAAAGAGGTAACTTACCAATAACTGACCACATGTTTGATAGCTGTTGTGTAATTAAGTGTAGAAATGTAGATGGCCTGCTTAGGTGTTAGATTATATTTGTTAAAATGGGTATAAAGGTGTTCCTTTGTATTGGTTTATTTTGGGCTTGAGATCTTCTATAAGTAATGCTTCTTTAATTTTGCACTTGTTTGTGTTTGTTTCTTTATTTAGTATTACAAGAACCGATACACAATTTAAAACAGGAATCCACCGAAAAATCACCCATACTGGACTATATTTGGGTCTTAGCACATGAACCAGATCAAAAATTCAAAATACCAAGAATCCAAATAAACACAGCCATAAAATTATGCTCACCAGATAAAATTAACGACGATTTAGAGAAAATAAAACAATACTTCGTTAACATTAATAAGTTTCCTCCATAAACCATAGGAAACATTATACGCACACACCTAGACAAAAAGCAAAATAAACTAACAAAAGCAAATATACCCTACGATTAAAAAATCACGAAACCATATACTGCTGCACACCATACATTCTCGACATCAGCAGAAAAATAACAAAGATTTGGCAAAAACTGGTAACAAAATATGACACTCCAGTTAATACCAAATTTATTCAAAAACCAGGCACAAAACTAAGGTCAAAACTGTGTAAAAACTACGTTGACAAACAGAACACCAACATTATTTATAATATAGAATGTCATAACTGCCACGTCTTCTACATACAACGTGATAACCTCCACGACATCTACAATGGAGAAACAAGTGTAAAAATGGAAACCAGATTCAAAAAACATAAAAAGTCATCTTCACACGTTTTTGATCACTGCAAATCAAATAAACACAACATAACCATAGAAAACACCCAAATACTAAATAAAGAAACAAACATAAACAAACGCAAAATTAAAGAAGCCTTACTTATACAACAACTTAAACCCAAAATAAACCAATACAAAGGAACACCATTATACCTATATTAATAAATATAATCAAACCACTAAGCATGCCCTCTACTTTCCTAAACTCAATTACAAAACATGTGGTCAGCTATCGGTCAGTTACTTTTTCTTTCTTTGTGAACCTGACGATGACCGAAGAAGGTCGTAACGTTGTTCGCTCATCTACATAAAAATCTTCTTAACCCATACCAGCCGGTTTTACACGTATGATTTCCTATAAACACCTCTAAATGAGCATTTCTAATTGAACAAAATTTCAATACTCTAAAGTTTTAAAATTTTTTAAATCTTCCATGTTTGTATCGAACACTAAAAAATAGACCAGTACTAAATATTATAATAGTTTAACAAAGAAATTAAAGTTGTTTTGTATTATTAATGAGTAATAATAAGAAAACAATACTTAATCAACTGATATGTACCTTAACAGTAAGCATAAGAATTCCTAAAGCTGAGTATCTTATATTGTTGTTGTGACATAAATTTTTAAAATTTACTTTTACTTATGATTTCGTTTGTGTTACTACTGGATATTATCTTGCTCATTCTTACAATTTAGTTCAATAAAAATATTTTGTTACTCTAAAGCCTGCTGTAGCGATTGATAATAACAACATAATCTATTTTCACAACTGTAATAGTTCCTTAGAGAAACATTGACGTTTCATACGAGTATTTCATTTTATTAACTAACACTAAATATAAAGGCATTATATTGCACATTGTTGTAAGAGACTGTTGTACCCTTTCATGAGAGAAAAACAAAATAATTTCACATGAGAGAATTAGTTGTCTCCCAGTGGTACTGCGGACTTATACCGCTGAAAACCGAGTTTTGATACCAATGTTGGAGGGAGCATAAATGTCCTTTGTGTAGCTTTGTGATTAATAACAAACAACAGCAATCAGTGTATCTAGAACGTTTTACTGAACAAGACTAACATCGAATTTATTGTGTATAATAAACCATGCAGAGCTACTCGCCTTTGTCGACTTTCTCACAATAGATTAACGAAATTATAACTCGGTTTTCTGAAATATTTGGTTAGCAGTAAATTAAGTACATAAACATTTCTAGTTTTAATAATTACCGTATTTTTCGGTGTATAAGACGAACCCCTGTTTTCAAGACTATCTCAAGAGAAAAAATATTTTCTATAGTTATTTATTTGTTCAACGTCAGTATAATCTTCTATTGTTCTTTAGAATGCTTTAAAAGTAGTGTCTATAATAAAATAAAATATGGTTGTTTTTCATATTTACATTGTTCATTTATTATTAAAACGTTCAAAGTCTTATTTCCATCACAGAAAACAAGTTCTGAATGTTCACTCTCATTTGTCCTTAAACAATATCATCTTCGGTGTCATCAAGGCAATTGCTCTCGTTAGCTGCCCATATTGTTTTGTACCACAATTACAATCAATTTTCAAACTTATATGATTTTATTGTGTTCTTTATAAATATGAGTCCAGTTTTGTTAGTACAATATCTAAGTTAAGCTAAAATGAAAGGTCACCTCTGACGGAACACTATTCTAGAGTCGTTTCTCATAAACACCCATTTTCTTTAGCCTATAACAAAAAGAAAACAAGCCCACGGAAGTGTAAAGGTGATCGCGCTAGTTTTTACTCCTTGCTGTGAAAAGTATGGTATGCCTAGGAAGGCAAAAAATGTTTGACCTTCGGTGAATAGGATGAAGGGAGGTTTTAAGATCACCTTTTTTTTGGACAAAAAGTGCATGTTATATACCGAAAAATATGGTGCGTAATCAAGTTTCAACAGAAAAACAGATACCGAGAAACATAGGCAAAAATTGCATGATGCTCCTTTGGCAGCGGTCATGTGTGTTGTTAATAACACAGGTCTCGGAACTTAAACTTCAAAAACTTGTTTATTTTTAATAACTGATTTCTCACAATTCAGATACATATATTTGAAATATAATATTTATCTTTTATATTGCCTAAGGATTATTTTTCAAATCGAGAAAGAAAACTCTTACTTAGGTCAGGAATTATTATTTTGTTTACCACAGTGAAGATTTTTTATCATTATATTCATTATGTTTGGGTTCTTGAACGATCGATAAGATGGTTCCCACGTCGCGATTGGTCTAGAGAAATCTATAATCAGTCATTATCAACATTTTAAGCATTAAAAAATGTGACTCGATTTCCATCATAGGGCCCATAATCCGAGAGTGGCGAGTTTGAAATCTCGTCACACCAAATATGTTTGCTCTTTTAGCTGTGAGGGTGTTGTAATGTGACTGTTAATCCCACTATTCGTTGGTAGAAGAGTAGCCAAATAGGTAGCGGTGAATGGTGATAACTAGCTACCTTCTCTCTTGTGTTAAGGCGTGCATCTCGTAATCTGAGGGTCACGGGTTCGCATCCCGGTCGCGCCAAACATGCTCGCCCTTTTAGCCGTGTGGGCGTTATAATGTGACGATTAATCCGACTATTCGTTGGTGAAAGAGTAGCCCAAGAGTTGGCGGTCATTGGTGATGACTAGCTGCCTATATCTTATACTGCTAACTTAGGGACGGCTAACACAGATAGCCCTTGTGTAGCTTTACGCGAAATTCAAAACAAACAGTTTCAATTATATTATAATTTTTCTATGGTATGCTGGTGTTTGTTCATATATGAATTTACACAGAGTTTAGCGGTGAAACTGTCATCGATATCCAAAACATTTTTGAATTTTCTTTTCTTAATGCATACATTTATTCAATGACTTCATAAGAAGATAAATGTGTAAATAAAGATCATTATAACATACAATTATTTAAATTTAAAAAAGTTTCATCCTTAATTTTTTAAAGTTTATAACTGAACTGGATATATAATTTTCGTATGATTAAAATATCCGAAGTTTGAGTTTTTAAAAATTTACAAAATTTCTATAGCGGTTCAGTGTGAAATACAGTTATTAATGGGATATTAGCACAATATTAATCTTAATATATATACTTGTAAAAACTTCAAAAGGGTCATGTGAGATACGCTTTGTAATTATTATTTAATATCCTTGAGAGTTTCTACTGTATCTGGAAGTAGGCTACAAACTGTGGAATTTCTCTCAATAGACGTTACAACAGTAATCTCATGAATGCCACGACCAAACGTGAACAGCTAAAATGTATT
This sequence comes from Carcinoscorpius rotundicauda, assembly GCA_011833715.1. NCBI lineage: Eukaryota > Metazoa > Arthropoda > Merostomata > Xiphosura > Limulidae > Carcinoscorpius > Carcinoscorpius rotundicauda. Next base: position 32,536,532 of record CM022404.1, on the reverse strand, counting down.
AAACATGAGGATTCGATGGCCTCGTTTTCTCAATATCTCACAGAAAAACGTATTTCGAAAGTCTATGGTAAATACCTGTAAGTTATATTAGGCACATCTGGCATGTTAAATCTTGAGAAGTAGTTAGAGAGGGACTATCAGGGCTACAACTTGACCCAAAAGTGGCGAAACATAATACAACTTGCGAATTATTAGGAGTGAATGAATCTTTGTAACAAACGTGTCGATATTCATAATGTACCTGGTTTTGTTCCAGTATTGCACGTGTGTGTTGGAATTCTTAAGGAAAGAGAATTAACGCAACCATATGTGTAAGTTATATGCCATTACTGGTAATACTATACTCTCTACTGAATACCTCGTTACAAAAACTTAAATAAATAATAAATAAATAAAAACATCGCTTTATCTTGCATATTCTTATCCTACGAACGCTACTAACTGATAACTCTCTATTCGTTATTCATGCTCTTTCTAAAGTTTGGAGATTACAATTCTGTCAAGAATGTTAATAGAGGCACTAACTGGATATTATACATTTTTTATTGGGACCGACATGGCCAGGTGGTTAAAACGCTCGACTCGTAATCTCAGGGTCGAGGGTGCGAATCACCGTCGTACCAAACATGCTTTCCTTTTCAACCATGGAGGCATTATAATGCGACGGTTAAACCCATTATTCGTTGATAAAAGAGTAGCCTAAGATTTGGAGATGGATGAAGATGACTAGCTGCCTTCCGTCTAGTCTTCTAATGCTAAATTAGGAATGGCTAGTGCAGATAGCCCTCGTGCGCGAAATTCAAAAACAAACAAATAAAAAGTTTTTATTGGAGACAGTAATGTTACTGAGATACCCTCATGTTCACGAGTTTGATCTTTTGTTAAGAAAATGTTCGCATTGAATAATGTAATGTTTTATGTATTAGTGAGTGCTGAACATTTTCTCTTCATTAAAGAAACAGAAAATGTTAAGTATTCATTGTTTTATGCGACAGTTTCTTTTAGTCATGATACATTTAGGCACAATTATCCATCACTACTCAAACATACAATGTTGTTTGAACATTCAAACTTCTATAATTAAAATGGATCAGTCAAGGGATTTTCTGCAGCTTCTTTAACATGAGACTATTGGAAAAATAGTTGTATTATTATTGTTATAAAAAATATACATGATGTTCTTGAAAGGTTAATATGGTTTGAAGATATAAACAAAATTAATAATTATCTATGTAAAAGAAGCGTCTGGTATGGATAGAGAAAGCACTATGTAGAGGAGTGAACAATATTTCAACCTTCTTCGGTTGTCGTCAGGTTCACAAGGAAAGTTGTTGTTGTTGTTTTGAATTAAGCACAAAGCTACACGATGGGCTATCTGTTCTCTGCCCACCACGGGTATCGAAACCCGGATTTTAGCGTGTAAGTACGCAGACATACCGCTGAGCCACTGGGGGGCACACAAGGAAAGAAAGAGTTAACTTTAAAATAGCTGATCACGTGTTTGAAGGCCGTTTTTTACATATATAATTTTCTATACAAATAGATTTTCTCGTCATCACGGAAAATCGATACTTCTAAAAGCATTTTATGCAATAAGTTTGTTCGTTTCTTTCTTTGAAGTTAAGGACAAAGCTACATAATGGGTTATCTGTACTTTACTCACCAATGATATCGAAACCCGATTTCCACTAGCGTATTAAGTTCACAATCATACCACTGTACCACTGGTGGGGCTTATCGAAAAATATTATACATTAAAACTGTATGTAATTTAATAGCAAGACATCAGAATTTAATTTTATTTCGAAGAAAAATATATAAAAGAAAGTGACAACAAACATGGTATTAAACTAAGTAATGTTACAGATTATAATGTCCTGTTTAAGGAGAACTTCTTCACACTTCGTATCTACTGCTTTTAGCAGTTCAAACACTGATCTCTAGAGAGAGAAAAGAGCAGTGAAACCAAATACTAGTGACACATCTGTTTCAGAGTAAGAACACACCTAGTGGTCAGAGTAAGAACACACCTGGTGGTCAAAGTGATCGCTAGACGCTCCGAGTCAGATTGAACTTACTATTTTCATTCACATAAAGAAAACAGAGAGAAACCTTTTAAACAAACGTAACCCAACTGAAGACATTACTGTAATACTAAACAACATGTTTTCCTGGTAACGTATGATCATTCTAAAATATTTATTGTCTTAGAAGGCGATGTTAGTGCACATATAATACGAATTTTAAAAAGGTTTATTACTAACATGTTTCGTAATTACGCTTTATGTTCTAAAAACTGACAATATGTTAAGCGGAAAAACATTCTCCCCTCAAAAAATTGCAATAAAATATAGAATATAACGTACAATAGTTTTTCTACTTATCGTTTGCTCCAATACCTCGAAAAATTAAAACTCCAGGAATATTACCAGAAGAGGTTTTACTGAAACTTTTCTTCAATCGTGAAACAACGCATTATTCTAATTACCAAAAGTACCTTTGATACTTTGTAATTGCAAGAGTGTGATCTCAATTAAATGTATAATAACTTATTAATGTAAAAAGGTTGTGTCACTTAAGCTTACAAAATTATTCTATTGTACCTAATGTTGAAGTGGCAGGTTAGAAGGAACGCATCGCCAACTATTGGACTAATCTTGTAAGACGAGGAAGAATGATTTGTTTATAGTTACGCAGAAAGTCAAACAATGGTCTAGCTGTGCTCTGCCCACCACCGACATCGAAATCTGGTTTCTAGCGAAGACATACCGCTGTGTCAGTGAGGGTCAGTAGGATTTGACCGTTACTCTTATAACGATGTGTTTTAAGAATAATTTGTGAAACTACTTTGCCAATGGCAATATAGATGGCCCAAATGATGTTCCACAGTTCAAAGGCTAATTGAATATATGTGGTACAACGGTATGTCTGGGGACTTTTAACGCTTAGAACTTTAACTTTAGAAAAACAAATTAAAACACCAAACACTCGAAACGAGCTTCAGGTACCTATGAAAAGAAAATTAACTGTATGGATCAGAATTAAAACACCATCTTGTGAAAATAGTCCGGTAGAAAAACATTGATCACAAATAGTGAACATTATAATTTAATATTTAATGTACTATAAAAACGAAAGGATCTTACCATTACTAGATTGCATTACATTAATTCATGGCCCGGCATGGCCAAGCGTGTTAAGGCGTGCGATTCGTAATCTGAGGGTCGCGGGTTCGCATCCCCGTAGCGCCAAACATGCTCGCCCTTTCAGCCGTGGGGGCGTTTAAATGTATGGAACAATCCCACTATTCGTCGGTAAAAGAGTATCCCAAGAGTTGGCGGTGGGTGGTGATGACTAGCTGCCTTTTCCTTTAGTCTTACACTGCTAAATTAGGGACGGCTAGCACAGATAGCTCTCGAGTGGCTTTGTGCAAAAAAACAAACAAACAATTAATTCATTACATTAAAGGTACATTAGTTACTAATCTAGATAAAGAGTTTATTAGTTTTCAGTTGTTTTACTAAATAAAATTAGCAAGTAGTTAAACCAAGTATACAGACTATAACAAGTTAATACATTAAAATATTTTTCATGTTTTGAAAGTTGAAGCAAATTCATTGAGTAAAGAATAAATATCTGGAGTGTAATTTTAGACAAAAACATTGATTAGGATAAAAATTACGTTACCAAGAAATCGTGTAATTAATAATGACGAAAGTGTTCTTCAAATATTAAATTGCATCGTTTCAGCTAATACACCATATTCATCGATTTTGTTCCACAAGTGGTGAAACTATTGTTGCCTTCTATTTTTAACATAAATATCTTGACAATATTTCTACATCTGTGTGGTACATTACACTCACACGGACTATTCAAAACATTGATGTAGTTTATAGCTTTATTTAATATCAAATAACTGATGTTTTACTGCTGAAATGTACTATTTCCTAACTGTAGAAAAAGAAGAACATTTCGATTAGACAGGTAGCGCCATCTGGCAATGAACAATTAGTATCCACAAAGGATCTGATCATTTTATGTGGGAATAGAACAGAAAAAACAAAGTTTAGGAACAAGAAACAGCACGTCTTTAGTAAAATACACACCTGAGACAATTTTCTTTTGATACGTCTACACATAGATATCATTTCACGTCTGAGCAATATAACTTTTTTAACGCTCAGAATATTTTATTATAAATTCCTCTGAAGCTCTGACACTTTACGTTAGGTTTTCAAACTGAGACGTTTTTTCATACCCTAAGGTATGTCACCGTGCTGTTTAAGGCAATGTGTAAAACATAAAACATACGATGACATTAAAATTTTCCCCCTCCTAATGCTGCTAATGATTTTACTTTATGAACGTAATTAAAATAAAGTTGCACCTTTCAGCTTATGTATACACATATCATTATCACAGCATCACTTAAAAGTAACACGAGCAAGTAACAAACGTCACGGCTACGTGGTTAAGGTACTCGACTCGTAATCTGAGGGTCGAAGGTTCGAATTCCCGTCACACCAAACACGCTCGCCGATTTAGCCGTGATAAGTGTTTTTACGTGACGGTCAATCCCTTTATTCGTTGGTAAAGGATTAGCCCAAGAGTTGGCGGTGGGTGGTGATGATTCCTTCTAGTTTTACATTGCTAAATTAGGGACGGCTAACGCAAATAGCTCTCGAGTAGTTATGAGCGAAATTCAAAACAAACAAACGTAACTAAAACTTTGAAAACTTAGGAATACAGAAATGGTTGTAAGAGAAGAAAATGCGGTTAAAGTTTTTCTCGAACGACATTCATTAGGTCCTACACTACTCGCCGCTGTTTGTCTCTAACACGGTTTTTCTAAGTCCCTTTAGATATTCAGTATAGCAGGCCTGTCTGAAAGCTGCTATATTATCTCAAAGTAAACGACATCAGTTTAGGGTACGTGAATAACACGGCGAAACATAATAACTCGAAAAGCGTTTTTTTAAGGAACTAAATATTTAAAAACGTGAAATTTACTTTACCAACACGTTATTATACAGTGCACTTTCAAAGGAGGAATTAACCTACTCTATAAAAAGAAACTAAGATATATATATTTTTTTTAACATATTTCTCTGAGAAGTAAATGTTAAGAGTTTCAGGTCTGAGTGCTTTTTCTAATCATTTCAAGTTGTTACTTCAGTTACTTATACTTTCTAGCTAAAGAATAATTACGAAGGAAAAGACTGCATTATACGAAACTTACTTGAGTAAGAAGGTAAACGATTTTGGTTGTATTTTATAAGATAAAAAGGCTTCTCATAGAGACATCCATCCAAAAATAACCGTAATTTACTAGTATAAGCTGAGACTGTCAGATGTTTGTTGCTATGAGAAGGGAAAACAGGATTGCAAAGTAAAAGCTATCAATATAAATTCTAAGAAGCTTTTAGAATACGTTTTACTTCTATGGATGTATGTTAACTTCATTTTTCAAATGGTTTTAATATATGTTCTAGATCAATTACCAATAATTATCCCGTTCGCGAAGTCAATGTATCCTTATAAAAGTGCCTTTACTATATTGGATTGTACTACCAAGAATGTTGTTTATGAAATTTCAAGTAGCATTCTTAATGCCTTATTTAAGAATAGTATAATGTTTTCTGTGAAAGATTTCACACTTGTCATATTAGTATAAATAAGGGCTAGTAAAAGTCTTATAACAGCTAACAACTGTATTTCTAACCGTTAGATCAATGAGGAAAAAGCATGTAAATGGCCTTATACGAGATGAAACCCATTTATAAGTATCCAAATAGTAAAAATAAGAGCTTAATAATGGTCGCACAATAACTAGTAAATTGTTCGTTTTGTTTGTTTTTCATTTAGTGTAAAACTACTGTAGAACTATAAACACTAATTATCCTTAACTTAGAAGTGATAGACTGGAATGTAAGTAACTAGTCAACACCATTCATCGTCAATTCCTGGGATAGTCTTTAGCAACGAAGAGCAGAATTTAGTGTTACATTTTAAAACCTCACGACTGAATGGATGATCATGTTTGGTAACCGGATTCGAAGGTGCGATGCTCATATATAAAGTTAGTTCCCTAACTATCAGACAATGCCAGGCACAGCTTCCAAATGAATATTTAACTGTCAAATTATTAGAGATAATAACAAGCTTAGCAGATATCTAATGTTATACACTACACAATTTTGAACAGCCTAAAACTGAGTTAAATGATAATTTAAATTAAGAAGATAATTAAGTATCGATATCTATTAAGTTTATCTTATTTTCCAACAAGATTGGAACATAGTTTTCTTTCTTAATTCAATTATATTTTATTATACAAAACAATAATACTATTTATATTATCTGTTATTACAAATAGTTATTATAAATAACGATTTATATACTAGCATTTTCCAAACTTACTAACAACATTGAGTCTCCTATCTTATCCGAAATTTTCTTGATCTGTTATCGAAGGTTCACGGCGAGCGAATTAATTTCGAGTTAACATCAATTGGTTATGATCAGTAAAATGATAATAGGTTGTTGTGTTGCAGATATATCAACATTGAAATGTTCTAAAGCTAACACTAAAATCAATATTTCTTTTTACACAGTTGAATTGTTCTTTTGATGACAATTAAACTTTTCAATAAGGTAACAAACAGGACGTTCAGTACCTCTGTCGCCTTATTGTAATTGTATGGCACCAGCATTCCAATTGCTGGCATCAACAGCTAATTCGAAAGGCTTATCAAAGTCAGGTGGCTTCTATACATGGTAGATTTACAATAAAGATTTGACTTTTTCAAAGGCAGACTGACATGTTTTAGATCACTTAAACTTCGGATTTTTTCTTTAATAGGTCTGTTAATGGTGCAGTGATGACAACAAAATGTTTACAAAACTTCCCGTAATAACCAGCTATTCCCAAAAATCTCACGAAACTTTTCTTGTTGGTAGGAGTTGGATCAACACAATCAACTTTAACTTGAACTGAAGAAACTCGGCCGTGGCCTACTACAAGATCTAAGTAAACAACTTTGGCTATTAAAAAAGTCACTCTTTGCCAAATTTACAGTAAAATTGGCTTTCTTGAGCCTCTCAAAGACATCACGTAAGACACATAAATGTTATTCCCAGTTGTCACTGTAAATCACAATTTCATCAACATAAGTTCTAACATCTGCTAGATTGCTGAGCCATTGATTCATCATTTACTGAAAAGTCACTTGAGATTTTTACACCAAACATGGTGTTACGTTGTATTTGTGTATTCCATCAAGAGTAACAAAAGCAGATGTTTCTTTTCCCTGTCAGTTAGAGGAACGGTCAAATATCTTTCCAACAGGTCACATTTTGTGATATATCTGGCTTTTCTAATTTTATCAATACAATCTTCCATTATTAGGATGGAATAGAAATTTGTCTTTGTCAAAGCATTTACTTTACAAAAGTCTTTACAGTATCTAACTTAACCATCAAATTCATGAACCATTTTTCAAGATGAAGAGCAGTCACTTTGATTTCCCTCTGTTAAGTCATTTTCCAGGATGTAAGATATTTCTTTCCCTACTTTATCAGCTTTTATTGGATTCACACAATAGGGATGTCGTTTCACTGACGACGCATCACTTATATCTGTATCACCATCAGCAATGTTTGTTTGATTATGGAGTCTGGAAATATACGTTCGTATTATATCTATAAACTACTAAGTTGATTTTTCTATTCACGAGGCAAGTGATTGAGTTTTACATCAAGATTGGCCAGCTACAAAATCAAAATTACTCAGTTTGATGTGGTATTCATCTCCAATATTTTAAAATTTACGGGTGCCTGAGTCAAAGATGTTTTCATCAGTATAAGAAGGATGCTCAACGATTAAAATATATTCAGATGCATTTCGGATGTTATAGGGCTTTGATATTAGTATGGCACAGTCATGTAGCTTTTCGACGATCAGGTATTTTTGCAATATCGTTTGTATTACTTACTTTCCGAATAACTTCGTAGGAACCATGACACCCAGCTCTAAGTGGATTTCAAAGTGTGTGACAATAGTAAGACGATGTCACCAAAATAGAACTTACGTTCTTTACCCTTGTTTACATTTTTTTTCATTCTAGTTTGAAATGACTTCAAATATTTACGAACCAATTCAAGAAGTTTTTTAGACAAGCCAACTAAACTAAAAAAATTAATCAAAGCCTTGGAAATGTTTTGAGTTTAAATGTTTCTTAAAGGGATAGTTCAAGAATGGAGTGTATGCGAACATGATAGTCAGCAAATACTACTTCACTGATCAAGATTTTGTTACAGATCCAAAATAATCAATGATAACACATAGGAGAAACAAAAAATTATGATTAGGCTTTCCGAGCAGCTAAGAGGTATGATAAGTTTGTAAATTGCCAAAAGAAATGACTCATGATCTTAATACATATCTTGTTAATACCTAAATGACCTTCCATTGAAGTTCACGGACAACTTTTAATATTACAGAAGGATATGCTTTGAGAGCAACAATTTGATAACCTATAGTCCAGTCATCTGAAACTTGTTCATATGGTGGTCTCCATTTTCTCATAAACAAAATATTTTTTTTTTGAAAAAATAACCATTTTACTACATCAGCAGCAAAAGTACTAGCTGTGACTAGTTTAGAACACCTCTTCAGCAACAAACAATACCAGCTGTGACTACTTCAGAACACCTCTTCAACAACAAACAATACTAGCTGTGACTAGTTCAGAACACCTCTTCAACAACAAACAATACTAGCTGTGACTAGTTCAGAACACCTCTTCAACAACAAACAATACTAGCTGTGACTAGTTTAGAACACCTCTTCAGCAACAAACAATACCAGCTGTGACTACTTCAGAACACATCTTCAACAGCAAACAATATTAGCTGTGACTAGTTCAGAACACCTCTTCAGCAACAAACAATACCAGCTGTGACTAGTTCAGAAAGCCTCTTCAACAGCAAACAACACCAGCTGTGACTGCTTCAGAACACCTCTTCAGCAACAAACAATACCAGCTGTGACTACTTCAGAACACCTCTTCAACAGCAAACAATACCAGATGTGACTAGTTCAGAACACCTTTTCAGCAACAAACAATACCAGCTGTGACTAGTTAGAACACCTTGTCAACAACAAACAATACTAGCTGTGACTAGTTCAGAACACCTCTTCAGCAACAAACAATACCAGCTCTGACTACTTCAGAACACCTCTTCAACAGCAAACAATACTAGCTGTGTCTACTTCAGAACACCTCTTCAACAGCAAAAAATACTAGCTGTGACTACTTCAGAACACCTCTTCACCAACAAACAATACCAACTGTGACTACTTCAGAACACCTCTTCAGCAACAAACAATACCAACTGTGACTACTTCAGAACACTTCTTCAGCAACAAACAATACCAGCTGTGACTACTTCAGAACACCTCTTCAACAGCAAACAATACTAGCTGTGACTACTTCAGAACACCTCTTCAACAGCAAACAATACTAGCTGTGACTACTTCAGAACACCTCTTCAGCAACAAACAATACCAACTGTGACTACTTCAGAACACCTCTTCAGCAACAAACAATACCAACTGTGACTACTTCAGAACACTTCTTCAGCAACAAACAATACCAGCTGTGACTACTTCAGAACACCTTTTCAACAGCAAACAATTCTGGCTGTGGCTGCTTCAGAATGCCCATTCGGCAAATAACAACGCTAACTGTGACTACTTTAGTGGCACTAAAGGTCAGCTAACTTAACTGTTGTTAATTGCTTAATAAACAGTCGTTGTAAGAAAAGTTCCTTTAGGTCACTGGTTTTTCAACAATCAATATCCGTTAGGCCTGTTTTATACCACCGCTACCGAAAACAACTTATGAGAGAGAAAGCTTTGTTTAGTCTTAACAATGCTTTCTTCAGATGGCTTCTCTCGAGTTAACTCTAACATGGGTTCTGTTTTAGGGAAAATCAATATTAACTGCATCTTCATCTAACCTCTAAATGGCCAACTGTTTTTCAAGTTAGGTATTTCTTACATCATTGCTTCACCAAGAGTTAATATCAATCAAAAATTCAGTCTTACTATTCAAACTATAAACTCAAGTCATTGGTTTTATCATTGACAAGAATGTAATTCGAAAGTATTGGCAAAATTACTTCAGTGTATACTCTTGGGTTTCTCATAATCTATGAAAAGTATAAGTCATTAACGATGAATATAAGAAAATTATCGTACTCCAAATGATAAGCTATTAGAAAACAAACATAAAATATCATCTGACGGCATTCACAACGAAAGAAAAAGGCACGTAGTTAACTTCAGTATAATACGGTGTTGTTTGAAATTATCAGCCTGAATAGTACGTTAGGTGACACACAGGCTAGAAGGCCAAGTCAAAGGTTTAGTTTGAGCCATCCTTAATTTAGAATTGCTAACCAGAGCAAGTGCAACATCTTTAAATTATTCAGCATGCACTGATACTTTTAACCGATTAACTATTAACTTCAACGTAATAATACCCCTACAGTTCAAACTCATTATTGTAACGTCGATATGTTGAGATATTTCGCGGGCTCGAGCCTTGGACCAATCAATCTATAGCCCAGTACATTAACTACTAAGCCATGTTTCAGTCTAAAATGACTTAAACCGAATTGTTGAACTGGAAATCTAAACTGTGTAATTATAGAAACAGTCCTTTTTAAACAGGTGCTGTAGTCTATATGAAACTCAAAGCTTACTACTCGTTGTGGTCCGGCATGGCCATGTGGGTTAAGGCGTTCGACTCGTCATCTGAGTGTCGCGGGTTCGAATCCCCGTCGCTCTAAACATGCTCGCCCTTTCAGCCGTGGGAGCGTTATAATGTCACGGTCAAACCACCTATTCGTTGGTAAAAGAGTAGCCCAACAGCTGACTAAATTAGGGACGGCTAGCGTAGATAACCCTTCAGTAGCTCAACGCGAAATTATAAAACAAACAAACAATACTATTCGTTGTAAAATTTGTACATAACAGTGACTTTTATGAAACCATTTCTTAACTCCAAATACACTTGGAATATAGCCGCTGAGAGCTGTGTTTATTTAGGCTGTTTTCATATCACCGAGCATTTTTTTTTAAAGTGTTTATTAACAATTAACTTTTTCATTTTTAGCTGCGGCATAACGGCTCATAGGATGTCTGAGGTTGTTTGTTCTGTCTGTTTTAAATACATATTTTTATTTTATAGCTCCGTCATCTTTTGACCAATTTCAGATCTAATCTTGCTTAAAAGACTTTCTATTTAAGATTTGATGGTAAAGATTCCGTTGAATAATGAAATAGGATTCTATGAACCCTTGCCTTACGTTTGGCATTGCTAGCGCATAAAAATACAACTCATAAAAAACATAATATATAGTAATTTACCCTACTTACGCCTAAAAAATTAAATGCCACGACTATTGGCCTTCTGTTAATACAACGGTAAGTCCACGGATTTACAACCCTAAAATCAGGGGTTCGCTTCCCTTCGCTGGGCTCAGAAAGATAGCCCGTGTGACTTTGCTATAAGAAAACACACGCCACGGTTATTGAGGATTCCTTCTTGTTAAATTGAACACAAATGTCAAAATTGAAGTAAATGTCTCAAAAACTGAACTTACAATTATCATTATGGCAAATAATGTAAACCGACAATTAGAGTTTTTGATACTGTTTTATCCTGACAAGAATTTTAATAGGTTTAATTTTAAGATAATTGTTAAATTAGACATATGCCAAAATAGCTAAAAGACAAAATGAACATCAATATATCTGATTAAGTGCAGAGGTTTGGAGTAGTGCGTACATTCCTTCTATATCTACTCTAATGCTGTGGCTTGGAGTAGTAAATATATTCCTATTATATCACCAAAAATTTAATGATTCGTAGCAATACATACATATATAATATATTCCATATATATATACTATAATGTACTGGTTTGGAGCAGAACGTACATTCCTTATATATACTCTAATATAGTGATTTGGAATAGTACTTACCCACCTCATTTATCTACTCTAGTGTAGTGGTTTGGAGCAGTACTTACATTCCTTATATATATTCTAATATAGAGACTTGGAGCAGTACTTATCTACTTCATTTATCTTCTCTGGTGTAATGGTTTGGAGAAGTACACACATGCCTTATACATATATTGTAATGTAATCGCTTGAAATAGAACGTATATTTCATAAAACATATGTATTGTAATGTTGTGTCTAGACGCATTGCATACGTTCCTCACATATCCACCTCAATGTAATGGCTTGAAGTAATACGAACATTCCCCACATATTTACTTTAATGATTTGTTTCGTGGTTCAGCAATAGTCGACATCAAAGATGTATGTCTACTTTCAATGACATTCGATGGACCAGTTTAGTGAAAACTGTGTTTTGTAATATATTTTTTATGCATCGTAAACATATAGTTTGAATGATATTTTTATTCATATCAATATACTCAGATCTGGCACAATGTTTTAAACAAACATCATATAATGTATTTAATTACAAAGAACAAAAGTTAAATGAAGTAAAGAGTTTGTTTTATCTCTAATTTAGCAATGATTGTTTGTTTGTTTGAATGTCGCGCAAAGCTACTCGAGGGCTATCTGCTCCAGCCGTCCCTAATTTTGCAGTGTGAGAGTAGGGGAAAAATAATCAATACCACCCCCACCAACTCTTGGAATACATTTTTCCAGCGAACAGTAAGGTTGACCGTCGTATTATAACGTACCCGCGGCTTAAAGGACAAGAATGGTGAGCGAAGGTAATTCGAACCAGCGACTTCCTAGCCGATTGCGAATCTAGAGACCTTAAAGTGGATAAGTACTTCTATGACTGTATACTAAAAGCGATGTCTGTATGTTCAATCCATTTTTGTTACCTCAATCAAACTATATACGAAATCAGTATTTATGTAAAAGAAACTTTGTACATAAAATAAATTAGATACAAATTTATTGCGTTCATACAAGTTCAACCACGAGTTGTATCAAATATAAATTAAATTGATTTAAGCTTTTATTTCTGTCATTCATGATTTTAATATTCCTGAAAGAAATCTTATTAACTGAATTAATCATTCAAATATTTTACACTTTTGTTACATTCAGGTATAAAATACTTACGTTTCTAAAATTCCTAAAGAAAATTTATATAAAGAAAGTAGCTACTAGATGACCTTGGTTTTCTGAACTAAAATATGTGCAAGTTAATGACCACAATTACTCATACAAATAGGGTCTGATAATTAGGGTACTTGATTCGAGAAGTTAGCTCATGTTTAGCTTTGTGCAAATTTCAACAAAGTAAACTAATGATGTAACAAAATCAGTTATCATTAGCTATAAACTTGTGCAATAGATAAGTTCAGTGATAGAATAAGCATAGACCTCTTCTGTTAACCAGAATTCTGCGTTTCTTAAGACTGTACGAAAATATCATTTTATACCAATAATTCAAAGATATAATCCGCTTCTTACACTTTATAACAATTTTTACTAGAATATCTTCTTTAATACATAAAGTTGTAGAAACTATCTGAGTAAAAGTTTAGAAATATTCTATAAAAACACCAGACGACGCCAAAACTCAGTAACGCTCGCTTGTGTTATTATTAAACACGTTGTCTGACTTTCCAACTAAAGGACTATTGATGAAATAAATATCAAAACTTAGATAAATAAAAATATAACTTAAAAATACTGAAATAACAAAATAAAAGACAAATCAATTCATGGAACATGAGGTGTATTATAACAAAGTACGCTTGCGTTTTATTCTATAAATACGGAGCCAACAAATACCTAATGCATATTTCCTTTTAATATTTTTAACCTTATCCACAATAATATTCAAGAATAAATCGTAAATAGGTGCTTATGTTGTGTGCCAGATATATAAGAGATCATTGGACCATTGTATTAGTTCAATATCTTTCATATTTGAAAACTTTTTATTAAATATTTTTTCCATCCATTACATTAAGCAACATATTCAGGAAGGGCTTGTTCTTTTTATTAAATCCCTTATATGCATATATTATATAACACAGTGCCTCAAGTGGCAGTGAAATATAATGCGAATTAGCTAGTGTTAACTACATTGTACTTCCCAACGAGGTTTCTACTACAACGTTCAAAGAAAAGTCAATGTTCTGTTTGTAATTTTTCAAATTCTAAAGTGAGTAAATAATTTAAAAGATTGATTGTTTCATAATGAAATAGAGCATTTCTTTTTTGAATAAACAGATTATAGGAGTTGAATATGTTTTAAATATGTGTTGGCTAGTCCTAGTTTTCGTTCGTAAAGAATATCTCCCGAGTTGATGGTATGTGATGTTTATTATTTTCCTTTCTCTTATTTTTCTTGTTTAAGTAAACTTCAATAAAAAAATATTTTTAAAGCCCATAGCTTCAGTTTTACAAAAATACATGTGGTATAAAAATAATGCTCAACACTTTTATCTACAATTAAAATACATCTGTTATGTATATGTGTAAATATTTTGTAAACGACAACATGTCGTGTTGTGTTTGAATTTCATTTCTATTATTCATTTTTCCATATTGATATTATTGTTTCGAAGTTTAAACTAATATTTTGTTATTTATTTAGGGTAACATTTAGAACTTTCTTGAATTAAGTAAACCAATCATATGTTTGTAAATGAGTGCTGGTGACTTCGTGTCTCAACGTGTAGTCTCGTGCAAGAACGGATATGCGTGGATAGCTCTGGAGTTGTATGGAAATTGCGAGATTGTTCGAGAAATAGGCCTATCGGTATAAAAGACGGTGACGAGAGAGAGATTGAGTCATCAGTTTTTATTCGAAAAAAGAAGATAGAGTCAGTCATTAGTTTTATTCGAAGAACAAGTGAGAGATTCAGTCATCAGTTTTTATTCGAAAAAAGAAGATAGATTCAGTCATTAGTTTTATTCGAAGAATAAGAGTGAGATTCAGGCATCAGTTTTAGTTATTTGAGAAAGATTAAGTGTTTGCTGTGAATATTCAACTTGGATTTGTGATTGAAGTTAGATCTACGGAAGTTGTGATTTTATTTCGTCAATCTCTACGATACATCTGAATTACTGCTTGAGCTGAGAGACGGCGATTTCATTGAACTGTGAACTGTTTCGGAATTTCTTCGTGGGACCAAATTCACACCCTAGACTGGAATTTGAGACTTTAATTTTAGATCATTACATTAGATACAGGCCAGTACCGTTTTGTATTGTGATTTATTTTGAAGTTTGAAACTAATATTATTTTGTTTTGTAATTAATTTCGAATGTTGTAACTTAATATCTGTCACTGTTATTATATAATATATGTTTTAATTGTTAATAGTTTAGCGTAATAAATTATACAAGCTGTTATCTGTGTTTTTCTGTTGCGTTTAATCTACGAAGAACTTAAAACATAAAAAATACGTAACAACATCCAATATACAAATAGTGTTGAACAATATTATCTACAACTAGGATACTTATAACTTGAAAAGTATTATCCACAAATATAATAGTTGTGATTCGAAAAAGAAAGTGTTAAACAATATCATTCATTACCAAGATACTTGTATCTTAAAAATAGGTGCACAAATAACATCAGAAACTAAGATACATGCAAGTTTAAATAAAAGAATTTCAACAATGGCGTCTATAACTAGAATACTTCTAACGTAAAAATAGAGATGAACAGTGTTGTACTCAACTGGAATACTTGTAGTTCGTAAAGAAAAACCAACAATGTCATTGAAAACTACAACTCTTATAACATAAAAGCAAAGGTAAATTCTCATCCACAACCACTGTGGTACTTCTTACTTTAAAAAATTTCAACAATGTTATTGACAACTATTGCGTTTGTAACTGAAGAAAAAGTGCGTAACAATAGCATTGTTACGTATTTTTATGTTTTAAGTTCTTCGTAGATTAAACGCAACAGAAAAACACAGATAACAGCTTGTATAATTTATTACGCTAAACTATTAACAATTAAAACATATATTATATAATAACAGTGACAGATATTAAGTTACAACATTCGAAATTAATTACAAAACAAAATAATATTAGTTTCAAACTTCAAAATAAATCACAATACAAAACGGTACTGGCCTGTATCTAATGTAATGATCTAAAATTAAAGTCTCAAATTCCAGTCTAGGGTGTGAATTTGGTCCCACGAAGAAATTCCGAAACAGTTCACAGTTCAATGAAATTGCCGTCTCTCAGCTCAAGCAGTAATTCAGATGTATCGTAGAGATTGACGAAATAAAATCACAACTTCCGTAGATCTAACTTCAATCACAAATCCAAGTTGAATATTCACAGCAAACACTTAATCTTTCTCAAATAACTAAAACTGATGCCTGAATCTCACTCTTATTCTTCGAATAAAACTAATGACTGAATCTATCTTCTTTTTTCGAATAAAAACTGATGACTGAATCTCTCACTTGTTCTTCGAATAAAACTAATGACTGACTCTATCTTCTTTTTTCGAATAAAAACTGATGACTCAATCTCTCTCTCGTCACCGTCTTTTATACCGATAGGCCTATTTCTCGAACAATCTCGCAATTTCCATACAACTCCAGAGCTATCCACGCATATCCGTTCTTGCACGAGACTACACGTTGAGACACGAAGTCACCAGCACTCATTTACAAACATATGATTGGTTTACTTAATTCAAGAAAGTTCTAAATGTTACCCTAAATAAATAACAAAATATTAGTTTAAACTTCGAAACAATAATATCAATATGGAAAAATGAATAATAGAAATGAAAATTCAAACACAACACGACATGTTGTCGTTTACAAAATATTTACACATATACATAACAAGTATCAACATGTAAAATATTTTCAACTTAAAACCATGCTCAACAATGCCACTTCCACTAACGAATTAAAAATGGTATTTAACAGTAGCATCCACATCTATCATATACACAATTTTACATGCAGGTGCTTAATGTTTTCATTCACATCTCTGAAAAAAGAACAATGTAAGTGGATTTTCAACAAAAATAAAAACTACAAAACCAGAAACGTTTGGATAAGTTTATTCGACCATTAAAAACAAAGGATAAAAGCAAAGTATGCTTAGCAATTTAATTCAAAACTGAAACACTAGACTATGTACAAATAAAAACTTGATAATGTAATTTTCTGATTATGTATCAGTAACAGTATTAAACATTCGTTTAATTTCATACCATTTCAAAAGAATAAAACACAAAATGGTGCTAACAAAAATTTTAATTACCGATTATAAGTTAGTGTAAAGTTTTTCAAATATTCTGTTTATAAAAACTATTAAAAGCGCATCACTAAAAATATAAAAGTCACTTAATTTTATTAAATTCTTGTTGTTTTTTTACCTTAAGAATATCTTTGTATATATAAAAACTAGCAAAGTTGTTCAGCAATGCCAGGTTTTAAAAGCCTATAAATGAAGGCTTCATTTGGCCTTTTCTACTGTTTCGAGTCATAGCATAAAACCCATTTATCCAATATAAAGGTGCAAAGCGTGATCTTGATGAAAGCAGCCACTTGGCTTCTTCTTAATTTATTTTGTTACCGACTTCATTGAGCAATTGAATATTTAATTATGGCACTGATTAAAGCATTAAAATTAAAATTACAGTTAAACTCGAATCGTTTATCTTGTTTCCTACGAGTTTAAATTCGTTCGATGAGAGAAATATGGCCAATCAGAGTTACCCTGAAATAAATGTCATCAACATTCCTTCAGCGAGCGACCCAGAACAACTTGTGACATCATTCAGATGTATAACTGATTTATGTATGCGTATTTTGTATGATTTAAATTTGAAAATTGTAACAAGAATTTGTACACACACCTTCACATTAATATATACATGTTGAAAAGGTGTGTAAATGGTGTGTTTAGCAACGACATTAATAAATACGTCATCTATTGAAGGAAATGCTATGAGGGTCCCGCAGTATACAAAATTCACTTCAGTAATTTTCAGTGTGTGATCTTTGAATGTATAGAAGCACCTCATGCTAATCCGATGGCAAATTGGTAAACAACGATTCATAGGCGTAATGAAGTCGTTTGATTTTGGGGAGTCTACTAAATGTTTTTATAGAGCATTAAGTTGTCTTCATAAAACCAAGATTTACCAATGTTCCATCAAAAAATGTAGCATGTTTCCCAAAATAAAACCATTTCATTACGCCTATAAAACGTTGTTTTTCACGTTACTGGTATATAAACGTCGTTAAACATGAACTACACATGAAACAAAGTCAAACATAGAATATTTCTGCTACTTCTTACATCCACTTTAATCCCCTTTAATGGGAAGAACTGGTGCGGTGGGTTGTCTCTGGGAACAAAGCGAAAAAACTCCATGTCGTCACGGTACCACTTGATGGAATATAGGTTATCCCCTTCCAAGTCATACGCGCAGGTCAGCTCCACTGCTTCGCCTGACTGGACCGTCTGGGGAACATCGAGGTTAAGGATGCGTAGTGTACCAACAGCTGTACAGAAATTATATACCGAAAAGTACATTAGAAAATAAATAGTTTACTAATTGGCTCGTCCATTAGAGTTAAATTTACAAAAACAACAACGAGTCTGTCATCAAAACAGGTGATTAAAGTATATATTATACCTATGAATATATGTTGTTTCATACACTTTTCCTAACCAATTTTTGTGTATGTATATGTATACTAATTAATATAGATAAAAGGTACAATAAGGTAGAAATGTAGGTTTCTCAGAAAATCAAGAAAATCAGAGAACCAAAGACGTAAAACACTAACAATAAGAAACTTACATGAAACTGACAATATACACACACATAAACAGCTAAATTAACAAAAGAGGTTAAAATAGAACAGTTTATATTAAACTAACTTATTCACAACAAGTTTATAAATATTTTCTTTATAACTAGAATTTCATTTTTTTGTATTGTATTTGTGTGAAAACTATTAAGGCTTTCTACCGCCGTCCTTAATTTTAAATTACTGTACTGACCACAGCAAATGTAACAACTTGATATCCAACAGTCACACTAAGAAACTGTTCATTATTCTTATAACAAATCAATAATTTAAAACACAAAGGAAATTTTGTAACACTTCACAGATTCGAAAATGGCTGTTTCTCCAAAACCCAGAATTATACCAGAGGGCAAGGTTTACGTATTTTTCAAAATCTTTTCCAAGTGCATTGAGATTCTTATTTATCCTTAAGTGGATTAGTAATTTTGATATGATGATAATTCAAATGTTTTTTTTTTCTCCTCCAGTTATACAGGATATAATCTGTGTACCAGTCAGTGAGCACTAAACTAATTATTTTAAGGATCATTCTAATGTTAGGATGTGGTATTAATCTAATAAAATAGATACCTATGTATTTATTTATAAAGAAATAAACTCTACAGTGTTGTGGATATATATATATATATTTGTGGGTTTCGGTATGTGTTTGTAATAATTACATAATCTCAAACAGATAACCCAAAATCAACTCGTCACTTGTGATTTTTTCTTCTATTACATCGTCTGTGTTAAAACATTTTAGTAGCTCCATAGCCTTTTAAAATTATTTGACTTACACTCAGTTTTCTGGTTCAGAAACAACTGAATGGTTCAGTTCACTGAAACTGCATATACGTTATCTTTGTTTTCACTTTAGAACATTTTAGGGAAAAGGGTACATTCCAAAATTTAGAGTTCTTAAGCTTATACGGTTTGGTTTTATTTTATTTTTTACTATAGAAAAGCCATATTAGATTATCTATTGTGTCCACCGTAAAGAATTGAGCGCCGTTTTTTTTGTCTTTTTCTGCTTTGTTCGCAAACTTACTGCTTGTAACTGCTTGTAAAAGGCGTTCACAGCATAACACATATTGTGGCAATAGTTAATACATTCTCCATTAAATGGTAAAACGAAGCATAACTTATGTGTAGTTACTATTTTGTTGCAATTTTACATTTTTCTAACAAGTGTTTTTCTTTAGCTTATATACTCTAAATCCAATTAAAGCATTGATATAATTATAATGAAATTCAAAACCAAAGTATGTTACTAGGATACTAAAATAAAATTCTATCAGTAAAATAAATACGGTGTATTTGTTCATAGTGTAAAACTACAACCATACAGAATAGTTATCAGGTAATTATGATTGACTGTTTTAATTTGTTTGTGTAGACGGCTGTTTCCTAACTACATATAAGAAAGTCACAAAAAAAGTTATGGAAACGATAAATAGAAATAAAACAAAGAATATAACTTCGAGATTATATTCAATTAACAACAGCAGTTGTTCTATATATCTCGGATTCTTGAATATATAAAATATAATTCTCTTTTACAAGCATCTGATTAAAATTATAAGAAATGCAACGGTTATAAGATGTTTAATTCCAAATAAAGGTTACGCTCACTGAAGTAATAATATCAGAGAAAGTAAAACGTGGTTATGCACCTCTGAGAAACTTGTTGTACTTTATTTCCTTGATATTTCCTTTCCACGAGTTTATTTTGTATGAATAAGTTCTATTACAATTTTAAAACAATTGGCTATGTTTTTAAGTTCTACAAGGAAACGTAACCGTTTGGAGAAAAGCTAGGTGTCCTTTTTCACCACGTGCAATAGATTTTATTTAACAAAACTGATCAAATTTACTGTGCTGCGAATACGTTTCACTGCAAATAATACACTGAGAATAAAACTAAAACTAAATCATTTTTGTTCTGTTCAAATATCCAGGCCACGACACACCACATGAACAGTTTCGTCTGAAATTATAATATAATACCTTTAAGGACATTTATGAAAATATGAAAGTTACTCTGATTAAAACGGCCATTTTGGTGTGTATGTTTAATGACCTATATCCCAAACGGACTTATTTGTAATGACATCCATGTATGTATATTCACCCAGACACATCCGTACATACCCATAGACTTTAAAATTCTATTTAAAACAACCTAATGTACATGTAAGAGTATATACATTAACTCTAGACACTAGGAAGACATTTCTTTGCTATTGTTGACGAGAAGAATAGAATAAATGTATCTATGTTAAGTTGAATAATATAATACAGTTTATTGATTTTATTCTTTTAATCAATTTAAACTCTACCGAATTTTCAGATCTGTAAAGCTATAACATGTAATTTAGGTTTCTACCTATACGTATTGTTATGAATTTTAACGATAATAAAATATTACTTACCGAGTATTATAAAAGGTAACTTCTTTTAAATACAATAATTTGGTTTCGTGGACAAGGAAGAGCATGCAACAGATTTGTATTCATCATTGAGTAATACTCTACTATCAGAGTACACAGTTCTGCGCATATCTCTTATATTTAACATGCTTTTCTATTTAGTGTACAATGAAAACCAGAATAAAAGGTTTTTGTTTCTTTTCTGGCCCTCATTAGAGTTATGCAATAGTCGCTAAGCTTCCAAGCAATATTTTCATTAATAAAAATTTAGCTTGAAATCCTTCTGAAAAGTTTTCCATCTTTCAACCAACTGTGTAACAACAAGCCCTAATGGTTTCTATGCATCGTGTGGCTCAAAGCTGCTAAAAAATAGCTGAGCTTGGATATCTTCCCCAATGGAGCTCATTCCGTCTATTTCACGCTGTAGTCACATTGTAGTAATTCGATCAAAGGAAGTTCGGGTTGTCCAGGCTCGTGTGCAAACATAGGGTGTTTTCTGTAGTTAATGGCACTTTCATTGCAAAGGCGGGGAAAAGAAATTCGATTTTCTACTAAACTGGCAAGTTTAACTTTGGAAACGGACACTGTGCAAAGCAAAGACCTCACGAAATTTTCAACCAGGCGTGTATAAAGCAAGTGAGGATAATACAAATGCAGTAAATATAACCAATTCATCTAGCAAGCGTGCACGAAAAGGGGAAAATCTCACTTATTCCAAATTTGTACAAACGATTTAATACAAAAAGAACAACATTATTTTGAGAGTCATGAGTCACATAGGTAGTAAATAATATTCCAATTATACATGGTTATTATTATCAAACTTTAGCAATATATTAAAAACAATTTGACGAAAAATCATAATGCTAAAGATTTTAATCTAAAACGAGCTACTAACTATAAGTTCAGTAATTCTTACAGTTTCAGCAATTCATAGGGAAAATATCTAAAACATTAAGCGTATTTTTGCTATATGTATTGCAAGTCAAACAGAAATCAAAGAAATTTTCCTTTATTAAAATTGTTATATAATTTTAAAAATAAAAATAAATACTTTTTAAAGAAAAATTCAAGAATGTGGTTAAAAATTTAACAATGGTCCATAAAATAATCAAAGAGACTTATTGCGGCAAGGGAACTTTGTGATCCTGAATCATGAACAACACACAAAGTAGCTCGCAAGGGACTGGAGTTTATTTAAGGTTGGTATGTTGCATAAGTAATTGAAAGGAAGTTGCTACAACTTGCCCTGCTCAATGTAGACACATTTGTTCATAAATTAATAAACAAAGTATGAAAATTTACTGGATTAATTCCATATCAAAGGATAAACACTCTGAAATACATTAACTTTCAAGTAACTATCGTAAAACCCGAATTGGACAGACTATCTAAAGTAACTTTATTTCAACCAACCATTTCCAGGTTTAATATTCTAAAGTATATAAGAATTCCTATAGAAAATGTTAATTTTTCTTACATTTATTTATGGACAGAAGCACACGTAAATTTTATTTTAAAATATTACCTTAGGTGTTAATCCAATGAAGTAGAGTTTTTCGTAACTTACTTCATGTCATTTCTCTCGTTTTGTGTTGTTAAAAATAGTAACTGAGTAACATTCTTGAAACAATATGTAGATATATATATATATACAGTAAAGAAATGTCACGCCTTAATGATCAGAAACATGTACTTTCTGCAAAGTCACTTGCATTATTTTCTGAAAATAATTTTCCTCGAACATTCAGATTGATTTTCTGCAACCCATAACCATATAGTTGCGTGGAATACCAATTTCAGAACTCATATAGTTTAAACTCTCTCTCTATATATATATATAATATTACTATGTGTAACAAGTTTTAATTGAAATTTCTTTAATTATTTATGTGTTTATTATGAATTAAATATTAATTTGTAAACTAAAGAGAAGCCAATTGAAATATAAGTAAAAATGTTCTTTTTAAGTGTTATTACTTCTAAGTTTCTTTTATTGTTTTATCAACTTAAGTGATAAAGTATTGAAACAAAAAATCGTATTTGAAATGGTTAGAAAATATTTTGGAAATTAAAATACTGAACTGGTTATTTTTAAAATTATAAATGTTAACCAAAAATACACTTTTGGGTTTCACAAATATGTTTATATCGAAAGTACCGTTCCTCGCTGGTACAGCAATAAGTCTACGAATTTACAACGCTAAAATCAAGGGTCCGATGAGGCTTTGCTTTTAGAAAACACAAACAAACAAAAGTACTGTTGAAAGTAGAGTACAGGAGAAATCATAACTGATGGAGTTTGTTTGTTTTGGAATTTCGCACAAAGCTACTCGAGGGTTATCTGTGCTAGCCGTCCCTAATTTAGCAGTGTAAGACTAGAGGGAATGCAGCTAGTCATCATCATCCATCGCCAACTCTTGGGCTACTCTTTTACCAACGAATAGTGGAATTGACCGTAACATTATAACGCCTACACGGCTGGGAGGGCGAGCATATTTGGCGCGACCAGGATGCGCACCCGCGATCCTCAGATTACGAAGCGCACGCCTTAACGCGCTAGGCCATGGCGGGCCAACTGATGGAGTATCGTCTAGGATAAATAAGCAGTAGTCTATATTACGTTATTTCCCGACTTTTAATAAGCTTCTGTTTACAGTTAAAGCTCACAATATAAGTTGTGAAGCCTAAAGCTAGAGATTTTCAATGCGAAATTCACGGAAAATATTTTCCTGTCCCCACTTTCGGGATTGGTTGTTCATGTCCAAATAGAAAGCTACTATAAATAAAAAAAAAACACTTTTTAAGTTGAAACATCCTTCCAATTTCTCTTTAGAAGCTGCCACTTTTGGCTAGCCTCATTATAAAAATCAATGTCCATGTTTAATCAGAAAGTCCCATTCTAGAGACCACAAGACCAGCCTTTTGTTTTGTCCCAACTTCGAGACTACTGTCCAAATCCAAACTTTCCAAAATTCGTGGTACGGTAATTGCCAGCTATTCAACAGCCAATTTTTTTTAGTTTATAGTGTTGTAAACTGTTATTAAAATTCAAACTGTTGGTTTCACAACTTGCAAACCAATATCTGAGTCCAAATGTTCGTCTATCCATAATTATCGAAACCAGAACTTAAGTGCTATGTGTTCACTGAACCATTGGAGAGGCAATAAATTAAGGGAAATTACAGCTAAATATTTACAAAATTAAGATATTTTTCAATTAACTTTCGGCTCTCGATCCAATAAAGTATATTCAATTTAATTTTGATACAAAAGTTAAAAGTTTGATAAAGTGAACAAATTATGGATAGACAGACGTTTGGACTAAGATATTGGTTTGCAAGTTGTGTAGCCAACAGTCTGAATTCTAATAACAATTTACAGTGAACGCATAACACTAAAAATCTGGTTTCGATATCCCTTGTGAACACTGCATAGATAGCCCCTTGGTAACTTTATGCTTAACTACAAACAAACTTTAATTTATTTTAGATGAGTTTGATTGGAAGAAACTGGAAACTTTAACCTATGCGGATCTTACAACTACATAGGTTAGAGAAGTTAAATCAGAGACCCCTAAGTATTCAAGTATAGTTGACCCCAATGATGAACTATTGACCCGCGAGAATGTAGTCTGCCACAAGGGATTTTTTTACCGTTGAAAGCTGAAACTGCAAAAGACGGTCAAAAGTATTATTTTCTTAATCTCCGTGACCTGTCATCGACAGCCCGCAGTCCAATAATTTAAATAATATGTTATACTAAACTCATTTAATTGAAACAGATTAGGCGTGAAAGTTAGATTAAATTCATGTTTACAGCCACTGTTAACTGAGAAATAAATGCTTCGTATCCACAATGGTGTCTTCATTTTGTAACAGGCGGTTTATTTATTAACATGAGCAACGTCTATAAAAGTATAAATCGACAGCATTATATTGGTTATTTAACAATTACATCTGTCACATTGTACCCTGATTTACTTATTTTCAACATTCTAATGTATGCGTTTTACGTTTTAGTCTTCACAAAGACAAACTGCACATGACCACGTTTTACTTACTTCCAAATGAATCTAAGTGGGACATAGTACATTCTTATTTATTGATGTTTATAAATATGTGTCTGTGGTAGATTACTTTATTCTGCAAGTTATAGATGTTTACAGATACTCGCGTCACGCATCTATGTAAAATGCTATTAAACTGCCACTATTAATTTTAATTATTTTCGCGAAAGGAGGCACTGTAAAAACAATCGATTACGCAAACTTCTTGCTCCTACATTATTCCTTAGAGGATAGTTTTAAATATTTATATTTATTTTGTATCACAGTTTACGTTTTTGGTCATGTTACTTCCTTAATAATACACAAAACCTGTATTAAATATAAAGTAAAAAATACAGACGAGTTTTTGTCACCCGCATACTTTATTTATTTTCTTACACATTGCCCCCCAGTGGCTCAGCGGTATGTCTGCGGACTTACACGCTAAAACCCGGGTTTCGATACTCGTGGTGGGCAGAGCACAGATAGCCCATTGTGTAGCTTTGTGCTTAATTCAAAACAACAAGAATCTTATACATTCCAGTATCGAATTTAATTCTGACTAAAGTTCCAAGGAAATTTCTGTTCTGGGGTATATTGGTCTTGTGAAATGAGAAACTTTCAAATCAGAGTTCAAAATACTTATACGTTTCTTTCTACAGTTGGTAAGTTCAGTAACCAAACGCTGGAAATGCTGCGTACGAAAAATCCGAATAAACACGATAACTTTGGGTGTATTTCACTTCTGTAATTTTTTTGTGTAGCTACCTAAAGCACGATTCCTGAGGACACGTAATTACACTCAATATCGAACATGACTGTTCCTGATAGCTTCACTGTTGATCACTTTAACTCCCTCGTCTCACATTAATCATCGTAACAAAAAAGTAATGACACGTAGTCTTGGAGCCAAATTAATTTTCGTCATGAAAATAAGTTATGACCAATGTTCCTGTTGTTGTTCTTGTTTCGGAATAAGATTAATGCGTAAAAGTTGTTTAATGTCGCACAACAAAAAAATAGACAAATTTTACAGACTTGGTAAGAATTGTCCCAGTGAATGAGGCCCGACATGGCCAGGTGGTTAAGGCATTCGATTTGCAATCTGAGGGTCGTGGTTTCGAATCCCTATCACGCCAAATATGCTCTCCCTTTCAGCCGTGGGATGTTATAATGTGACGATCAGTCCCACTAGTTGTTGATAAAAGAGTAGCCTAAGAGTTGACAGTAAGTGGTGATGACTAGTAGCTTTTCCTTCTAGTCTCTAGTGCAGATAGTCCAAGTGTGGCTTTGTGCGAAATTCAAAACAAACCAAACCCATCGAATGAGACGACTCGGATTAAATTTCAACTCTGAATTACGTTTCAGCTATTTTCAACAGTGGTAATTCTCAGATTAATACAAGTACCTGAGGTAAATCCCCTAAAACAAATCAGCTTTTTTTAAGTTGCATATACATCTGCTTTTTGTTTACCAGCAATAACATTGAAATATTACACTCTTCTATAAAATTACCTCAATATGACCAATTCGAGTATAGTTTTATTCTGGCTTGAAAAATAACGGAAGCATTAGTGTTGATAAATGTAGTACTAAAAAAAATCTAATAACTTGCTTTAAAATGATCATAATTTCATGAAAAATACAACTTTTATTGACATTTTATTTTTCTGAATCACGAAATTTTCATACATCATATCATATGGCTGGTTATTTTTTTAGTTTGGAGTTTATGCACAATGTAATGTCACAACAATCTTGATATGTTAACCCATAAGAAAAAAATAATACACAAAGAACACGGGAATAGAAAATATAAAAGAAATATCTTCTAAAGTACAGTTCATGCATATTTTATTTATTTTCGGGTAAAAAAGTAGCAGAAAAACAATTACTGTTACTTAAATTCGCTAAAATAAAACTTTTAATACATCAGTTCTTGGCAATTCATTTAAAACAAAAAAAACATAGTTAAAGTTATGCACGTCGTGTTACGAAGAAAATGGTGCTGGTTAATTTGACTGCACAGTTAATTGTTTTTGCCTGAAGCGCTTCAACCAACGGATGTTTTCCACAGTCTTTATTCTTACCTTTGCCTTATGTTTTTTTATTCTCTGACAGGTAGTATGAAGGTAAACAAAACCTTTGTACAAAATGTACAAAAGTTATTCTGTTTCCTCTGAATCGATCATGTCAAGTTGAAACTAACATGCTTGTGTCCTTGAAGGTGAATGTTTTTAGACATCAACTTTAAATCTATCCCACTTTAAAGTAAGAATTATTTTTTCTACCTTATGCTAAGCTTCATAATATAACTTATATAAATTACAGTCATGTTATGAATCCAGTTGTGAAGAACTGCTTTAAAAATCATAAGTTGTTTGGACGTGAAATCCACGATGACTAAAAATACGAAAGCCGCTAATCACTGTTAAAAGTATACGTGCTTAGAACCTGATTGGTTATAATACGTTGCTGGAAACTAATGTTTCTTGCAATTACTTTTTATTTTTGATATTGTGTTGTACACAATCTATTAAAATAACATGTAAATTTCTGCTATTTAGCAAATAGAATACATTGGACTTGGTTTTGTTTGTTTGTTTTTTGAATATCGCGCAAAGCTACACCAGGGCTTTCTGCGCCAGCCGTCCCGAATTTAGCAATGTAAGACTAGAGGGAAGGCAGCTAGTCACCACCACCCACTGCCAACTCTTGTGCTACTATATTACTTACAAATAGTTGGATTAACTGTCACATTATAACTCCCCTACGTCTGAAAGAGTGAGCATGTTTGGTGTGACGGGGATTCGAACCCGCTACCCTCAGATTATGAGTCGAACGCCTTAACTCACCTGGCCATGCCAAGCCGAGGACATAGTTGAGGTTTATTTTAAACATTGGAGGTAAGCAAGTAGGATATGTTTCTTCTAGTCAAGATGTTTCTCAAGCCTGCAATTTCTTCGACCATAACCTTCACGGATTACCAAATCAAAGAGAAACTCAAACTCGATATATATATCGATCCAACAAAGACCCGAATTCTTCGACTCAAGCTGATTTTTTTATACTTGTGAAACCAACAGAACATCTTTTATGATGTAACTTGCATGTTCATTACAGACACTTGCTTCACTTTAGAATAGCAAGCCAAACCACTCAGTTCATCAAACCTGTCACGACATTCAATCTTACATCTAACTGTATGTCTACTGGTATTTGCTTTCATCATAATAAAGAAACCGAATAAAAGAAACACTACTTCCACTTAGACCCACCGACGTCCAGGATCCAAAGCAAACCACTCAAATTCCAGCACATATTACACATATTTCTTTACAACGCTAAAATCCGGGTTTCGATAGCCGTGGTGGGCAGAGCACAGATAGCCCATTGTTTAGCTTTGTGTTTAATTCAAAACAAACAACAACAACACACATTTCTGCATTAAGCTTTTTCTTCAAAGTTATTTTCCATGGATATCAGCACTTCCATATAAAGGTGTAACCTTTCAAAATGGTCAAAATTGCTTCATATCTTGCTAACTATCAAGTTTTAAAAGTCTGTTTGACAACATACATTCCTAAATATTTCATCTTGTCGAAAGACAACTGTCAGCATTATGTTGATGTAGATGTAAATGTGTATAACGTATGTACTGTATCGAAGAATCTTACAATCACTCGTCACCAAGTTTGATAAAGGAGTTGTACAGACATTCATGATGCATAATTATTTTTTTCACGGATGATACCTTGAACACCACTACATTTTATGTTCACGCTGGAATCATTATTGTAAGAATGGCCACGACAATTTTATATCAGTAGTATGCGCTGCTAAAATAGTGAGTGTCATTTCAGAAATTTTAGTGTACTATAGCCTAACATTGGTAAAAGCATGAGAAACCTTTCTTTAAGACCAGCGGGTAAATATAAAGAACCACAAACGTGAATTGATCAGAATGTATAACATTTGACAATGAATTAAAAGACAGTGAATAAAATTTAGCAGATTTTAATTCATCGACAATCGCTTGAAGTACATTGTCATCCATGAGATGCATTAGTTTTTCCCAAATAGCAGAAGATGAATATGAAGTGTGTCTCTTGCCTTTATTTTAGAAGTACTTGACGTGTTCAACAACAAACGGATCACAGTAATTTCAGTATACCAAGTTAGTTACCAATGTGTGTAGTGACGATGATTTTGTTCCCATCTCGCAACGCTAGATCTCATTCAAAAAGAAATTTAATCAGACTTGCAGCCCTTTGTAGCACCCTGTTAGTAATTACGTTCAATCTCAAGCTGGAATACAACTTTATTATCCACACAACCAATACCTGATTGCTTTGTGTACATCATCATTACGAACGACTCCTCGATGCATTTTGCTGTTTTCGTGGGAGGAAATCCTGCCAACCCGGGGTTTTCAGTCATTATTTCCATAAATAATGGTACTATTTTCTTGCACAACAGTATGCTATTGCACTATATGGTGAACAGCAAAGCTATATGCCAGTGGATATACATATGAGAAGAACTCATCCAAACGTATCAATGATAACCTTCTCCACCTTGAACTACATGCCAGTTTTGAGAATTTCTATCACAGCGTCAACAATTTTTACTAGCGTTTGCAATCTAAAAGTTCTTCAATTCTTTATATATTTTGTCTTCCTTTAAGCCAAAGTCGTTCCCGAAGTGTGACTGTCTGTCTTTCGATTCGAGATCGTCGTCACAGTCCAATTCCACATGGATCCCTCTCATTGGTTCAGTTAAAACTGATGTTTGTGGTGCATAAACTTTATTTGAGGTAATTTACATCCTGTTATCCACGTTTCTCCCTGAAATTCATTCCGTGTTAGTCGTATCATCAACAACGACATTGTGCTGGTTTTTGTCAAGTTTGATTTAAAAACTTATCTACTGTAAAAATTTAACAGTTTTTTATCTTCCTCCTCCATATTTATTGTTTTTTATCTTTTCCAGGCTCATGTTTTGTGTTCGATTTACATTTTTAAACAAATTCAATGATAAGATTATTGTGGTGGCTTGAAAAGTAGTTATCTGAAAGTGCTTAGATGCAGGGAGTGTTAAACAAAAACAGCATGAATGTGTTCCCATAAAAACTTAGTCATGATCCAGAATGAACATCGTTTTCTACGTGTCACGAAATTTTACTGATTTAAAATTCAAAATTTAATTAAATCGTATATTTATCAAGATGTACCAGTAAATACAGCGTAATAATGTAATAATAAAAACTCATGTCTGATGGTCTCTTTGTGTGTGAATACCGTAGTTCTAAAAGAAAATAAACTAGAAACCTGAAATTTTACAAATATAGTAAATGGAACCTGACAGAGTGCACTTGGGTATTAATACTCTTCCAAGTGCGTGCGCATATTTTTGTGAGGGAAATTAGCGAAACACACACATAGAAAAATATGTGCGCATCTTTATAAATAGGCAAGCTAGCAAAAAGTCATTTAGAAAATAAGTGGTTTCGTATATTAGAAATGGAAATCCCAGAAAGACTCGAGCATGTGTGCATTTCTAGAAACTTAAACGTTTGTGACTGTATATCCAAAGGTGCGCATCTGGGTATCATTGCTTATCCACATGCACGCACACTTGAATGCTCACATATCTTTATGAGTTTTGGTTTGATTTGTTTTCGATTTCACACAAAGTTACGCGAGGGCTGCCTACTCTAACTGTCCGTAATTCAACAGAGAAAGATTAGAGGGAAGGTAGCTATTCATCTCAACCTACTGCAAATTTATGCATTACTCTTTTACTAATGACGGTTACATTATAATACCTTGACATCTGAAAGGGTAGGTCTTTTGATGGCATGAGAACTCGAACCCGCAACCCCAAGATTGTGAATCAAGCACCCTAACCATCTGGCCATGCCAGGTTTCTTTTTCATGAGGCAAACCGAATGAAAAGCGCATAGAAAATAATATGTGACTGCTGTAGTTCCAAGAGCAAAAATCTAAAAAATCTAAAATTTCGTACCTATACTGAGTAGACACTGAATATATGCATGTGAGTGTTGTTACTTATCCATGTGTGCACGTAATACAAGTAAGCATATTTTTAATAAGGCAAGCTGCAAAAAAACAAAAACATATGTAGAACTGAAGTGATTCCTTATATTATTTACATCTTATGATTTCCTTTTCTCAAATTTTAGGGGCAAGAACACGGAAAGTATATAATTTTGATTACTGGAAACAGTTGAAACATTTCTTTGTCTAGTATTTCATGCTTATAATAAATGGTGCAACGAATATGATATACATCTGGTTAGAAGTGTGATAACATGAAGCATACAGAAAGAAATGTTCTTAACATGCAATCTTTCATTCTTTCAGGTACTTGTCGTGTAATATCATGAATACAAGTTGCTTATTTTTTAGTCAGTGTTGCCATGTGCTAATTTACTACGATATGAGAAACACTAGGTCATATTTACACAAGAATATACTGGAAAAACTATTCCATGCTCCAAATATGTCCAAGATTGTAATTCAATAATGCTACAGAAATTAATATACAGTTGGATATTATAATATCATTATAATATATTCCACTTCATAGACTACTGAAATGTCTGTTTCGTTATTTTATCTATAACTGTTAATATGTAAATTAATGTTCTCACTTCTCTTTCTTAATTATATAAATTGTGCGGTATGTATTTCAATAGAAGACCAGTATTTGTTTCTTACATTAACATTAAATTGTGAAACATTTATTTTCATGTTCGATTTAAGCTTAAATTGAAACAAAAAGTTGTTACTTAATAGATTTTTACTTGAAAACAAAAGAACACATAAACAGACTGATATTTGGCACTTTCAGCCTGCCCTTTACCCTTGAGTAAAATGCCAAAGTTAAAAATCCCTTAATGTCAGGCATAATTAGCTGAGAAAAAGAAAATAATCCAGTTGTACGTCATACGTGGCTTCTCTCAGCCAATTACTGAGCGGACTACATTACTAATAATGATCCCATTGTTCAAGGTTCAGAATTTTTAAATAGTATTTTGCGTATCGGACTTCGAACCTTCTAATTCACTGTTGTTTTTGCCCAGATTAACGGAGCAGATTTTGTCAGGGCTCGGAATGTTAGTTAAGTGCAAAGCGACACATTGGGTTATCTGTGCTGTGCCCAATACTAGTATCGAAACCCAGTTTATAGCGTCATAAGTCCACAAATTTATCGCTGTACTGCTTACTGGAAGGCAGGATAATAAAGCTTTATCAGTTGTGACAACTTGAAGCTGATGTTATTTTCTTGTTGTATTTGAATTCTATCCAGATTGTGAACAAATTAATCGAACTTTTCTTTCTTGGCATAATGAGGTTTTCATCAGGTTAGAAACACAACAATTCAATAATCCTTTTACGTTGTATTCAAAACAAACACAGGAATTGTTCCTTTAGCTATGTCTGAACGACATGTCAGAAGATGTGTCAAATGAAATCAAAATGTATCCTATGTATATTTTAACAATGATATTTAAAGTCAAAACAAAACAAATTAAGAGTAAAAACTTAAACAAAAATGCAACGTATTTTGTCTATTTTGTTTTGTTTTGGCTTTTAAAAATTATGGTCATAATATAATTAATCAGAGGTTGGAATTAGCTGTTCCTAACGCAATCCTTCCTCATGATTTTGTTTACTTATTTAACTTCATTTAAATGTATTTATTTAATTTCACTATTATATATATATCATAGACTACGTCTAACTACTTCCAAGAATTTTTCGCAAAAAAAGTTCAAGATACCAATAACGTAATATATTACAGAAAATTCTTTACTCTCGTTAACTTCTATTGTTTAAATTTACAGATTACTTTAAGGTGCATCAGTGCCTTAGTTATAAGGTTGTTAATTGAAGCAAAAAATTTAACCCTCATGGTGTTCATGATGTGAAGCATATTTTTCTAAACAGGATTTGACAAACTTTTATTAACTGAGATTTCCTTTGATATCGATGTAGTAAGACGAAAACAAGTTTGTAGTTTCGACGTTACAATATATTTATTACACATTTGACACAACTCCCAGATATAATGCATAAATTGCACCATCAAAGAAAACCAGCAAAGTTCATAATATTTCTTAATTAGAAAAGAGCTATTGATAAACATTTGGAATTCTAGCAACTAATGGTCATAGTAAAGAGTTTGTGAAACCTAAGATGTACGAAACAAGTCTGCATCAAATAAAGTTCGCTTACTAACGTGACTTTATTACATTGAAAACTTGGTATTTTATTAAAGTTTTTAATTATATTACACAGATTAGGCCTATTCCTAGGTGTATATACTGTATTTGAAAATCAACGTAACGTCTTAACAAGTACAACTTTACCAAAGTACTGATAAAAGCATCTTATATAGTAATAACGTACTTTCAGGTAGAGTCCAGAATTTAAAATAACTTTACCATAATATTAAGATTATTCAAGCAATTTGTTATTCTGTAAAGTTTGTCATGTACAGCGTGATGTAAAAGTTGCATATCGCCACGAAATATTGTCATTAGAATATTTCTCTAAGTCATGTTCGCGTTTTAACAATTCCTTCTTTTTTGTAACTATAATTTGTTGAGATCTTATTAAATTGTGAACGCACGTGTGGAGGTGGTTATGTTTTGTAGAAGCTGTCGATTGAATCTGTGGCGAGAGACTATTTAGTTTCACAGAGGTGTTGTCATATGTGGCCAATCACTTGCAGCGCAGTAGTAAACATTCTACAGCACCTAGAATTTAGTTTCTACACAAACATCTCTCGCCTTGACAGTCAAATATGTTTTATAACTATTTAAAAGTTACGTATTTTTTTCAGATACATGGTTGGGTCTTAATTTTGCATCAACTTACACTTCGAAAAGAGTCAACACAATTTGAGTCTATAAACATAAAATATCTCCTAAGAACAAAGTGGAACCATATATGTTCATATATTTTATAACGTTTCTGTAATCCGTGTGTTATAGTCAGTTTGGCTTTTGTACAAATAGAAATGCAAGTAACCATATTTTTACTCACCATAAATTCTTATGTAACATATCTCTATCTTTCCAATAATACACTCACTGAACTACAGCGTGCACTTTTAAAATTTATTTTATGTTTTAAAAGAGCTTTAAAGTTACAATAAATTCACTATATAAAAACTATATTATAAAAATAAAAATAGCACTAAAAATGAACTAGAATGATTCTACAGAAAATACTCAAGAAAGGCAAAATTTTGAAAGAAACTGCCACAAAAGTAAAGAACCAAATGTATTTTTGAAAATTTTCAACCTCACTTTCAACACGACGATGGTTCGTTTTGCCAAAATAATCTAAAAATAATAAAATGTCCAGATTTTTATTATGATATCAATTCAGTGGCATTTCCTTGTTAATAGTAATCATGATTTACAGTTGTTGTTTTTCTCAAAGATGAATATCAGTTTAAGAAATTTATCAAATTAAAGAAACGACATAAAATGTTTTATTTTTACATTCTATAAAGTTTTGTACAACTTAAATTAATAACTGTGATTATTAATTCTTTACTAACTGAAACTGTAGAACATACCTATGTGTTATTCAAACATGAAGAAGCAATTCGAACAGATGGTTACGTTCACACAAGTTGATGGACTAACGTTGACGAGAAATAATTACTTCTAACTAAGAAATATAGCATTTCGTTTGATGAAAACACAGTACTGACTTTGAGTGATATAGGAAGCTACAAGTTTAGTTTATACAGCAAAATCCGATTCGAATTTAAAATAATTCCAAACATTCTTCACGATCTTTACTTAACGGTAAACTTCAATATAATATAATAAATAATTCTATCCAAGTTTAAAGTGCTGTAATTTGAAAAATACAATATTAAATTCTCTCTCTTTACAATAGTGATCTGTACCTATCGATTTATCTGTAGATCTGTCTATATATATATATAGCGACATTTTCCATGATTGGCAAAGCACAGTTAGCTTATTATATAACTTTGTGCTAAACCAAATAAGCAGAAATTTTTGTCTATCTGCCTGTTTATCTATCTCATTGTTTATTGGTCTTAGTTTAAATTGTTGCCATATTCGTCTATCTTTGTATACACTATTTCAGCATGTAAGAAACCTTCCCTTTATTCCCTGCTTATGGCTGACGGTTAGGGCTCACCTTGCTCAGAGAGATTTATTCTTTAACAAGTTAGATACGTTTGCTTCCTTTCCAACTAAGTGACTTCAGTTGCACGAAATGAGAAGGCAAATCACCTGTATTTTTATGAGCTTATAAACCATCGATGGTATCTTTGTTGTGTTTGTTTGCTTGTCTCTTGAAAAGAATTGGTTAATGAAAAGGATGTTGTAGTAAAATTGGATGTTTTAAAGAGAATTTCACAAAAAACTACTTCCTTGGAAGATCTAGAAACATATAAGTTAGATCTTATAGAGATGTTTCTAATAATACCAACTTCTTCAGATAAGCGAATTAAAACTTATCATTTCAGTGACGGAGATCTAACCAGGTTTCTTAGCTAGAAATATTCGTCACTAAGAACTAGTTATCGTCCACTTCTAAAACTTCGTTTTTCGAATTTCGCGCAAAATTACACGAAGGCTATTTACGCTAACCGTCCCTAATTTAACAGTGTAAGACTCGGGGGAAGACAACTAGTCATCACCATCTACCGCCAACTCTTGGGCTACTCTTTTACCAACGAATAGTGGGATTAATCGTCACAATATAACACCCCTCCAACTGAAAGGACGACCATATTTGGTGTGACGGGGATTCATACCAGTGACCATCAGATTACTAGTCGGGTGCCTTAACCACTTCACCATGTCGGGCCACCTCTTAAAACTGTGTTCCACTTTAAAAGGTAAGTGAATTTCTTCATGGCAAAGAAGCAAATTCTCCAATACTACTAAGTATGTCTTTTCTTGAATTGACAATTAGGTTTAACAAATAGGTTTATTGAAGATTTAAAAGTAAATTATTTCAAATAAATAAACAAATTTCTTTAAAAAGTAAGAAAACGTGTTAAACCAAGTAAAACAAGTAGGTCTCTTCAAGCCTAATATGTAGGTTCCTACTGACAAACAACTAAGCTTCTTTAGGACTAGTACATAGGTTCCTAAATGAAAAACAAGTACGTTTCTTCAGGACTAGCACATAGATGCTATATATGACAAACAAATAGGTTTCTTCAAGCCTAATACGTAGGTTCCTACGGAGAAACAAGTACGTTTTTTCAGGACCAGTATATAGGTACTACATAACAAACAAATAGGGCTCTTTAAGTCTAACATATAAAACACAAATAGGTTTCTTCAAGTTTACTATTTATATTTATACAAAGCATAAATTATCTTTCGTCAAGTCTAGAATGTAGGCTCGTACCGATAAAAGTAGGTTTCTTTAAAACTAATAGCGAGCGATCTCCAGCTCAGCTAATTAAGATTATTTTTTTTTTTTACAAATAACAACTATGTTCTTTCATACCAAAACGTTTATTCAGTTTATTCCTTTAAGAAAGTTAATTTCTTAAGGTATATCAAACCTGCTTCGAGACCTTTAAGCAAGTGTCTTAAATGGTAACCTGCACGTTTCTTATTTTGTGTCAAAATAATGTTCTGAATAAGTAGTTTGCATAAGACGTTACGTCCAAACAAAATATTATTTTCTCTCACGGGCAACATTAGTTTGAAGATGTATGTTTGAAAATGTTTTTAGGTGGTTTAATCTTTTGTCCATGTAGATTTCGTTTTTCTTACATACTGTTCAAATTCTGCACGTAGTCTAAGTTGTTGTTTTGTATAGACGTGGCATATGTTATATTTTAAATGTGTTGCATATCTGTGTGTGCACACCTATGCACTGCACGTGAGTTTTAATATTACATTTATGTTTGTGAACGTGGCTCGCACAGGTGTATTTGTTAGACTGGTAATGGATCTCATACACTGGGTATGTATGAAAGTTCTATAGCAGAAACATTTTAATAATAAAACTATTAAATAAAATATTTATCAATTTGCTTTTATACCTTTAGAGTTCTATTTATTTGGTTCTATTGTTCAACGCACAATCAAACGCAATTAAAATCTTACGTAATACTTCATTTATAACTCGAAACCAATTAAACATTCACTGTTAAGAAAGGACACGTGGCGACAAAGTGTCTCCAGGTTCCCAAGTTTCATTGCTTTTATGTCTTTTCGGTTTTATTGCTCTAATAGTGCAGACAATGAAAAGAAATTACTGCGTAAGATGATAACCATTTTACGCGAGCCCTTTAAGTTTTTCTCCTATAATGTGTTTTAGTTTGATAAGAACGACGTTGGATATTATGAAAATACATAAATTGTTAAATAATGAAAATGTCCACCAAGTTTAGCCAGTATTAGAACCCGCGTTCGTTTTTGTCGTGATATAAACTGCACGTTGCACTTTTGTTGGCTTCACATGTTTTTATTAAAGTTAAGAAACCAATAACAAATACATTTACTATAATTAATATTAAAGCCCAGCAATTTCTTGTTGTTATTGGTTAAAATAAAACAGAAAATCGGCTAAGAATTTCTATTTCAAAAAGCTAGTGTCATTATTAGATTTAAAGCTCCTACGAATATTTATTTCGTTTAGTCGGAATGGATTTTTATATCAGACTCGTTATTAATATATTCCAAATATCAACAAGAATTATTCTGTTGAAATCTGCTTTATTTCTGTATGAAATGAGTACTTGGATTTAGTAGTTTAAGAAGTACACCTATCATTCGGACATGATTCCCAAAATGTGAGGTTGGGTGTATATATTTACTAATCTTTAAAATTTAGTATCTGTCAGACTGGGCATTCTTTATTGTGATTGATCTTTTATCAATAAAGAAATATACTATGTCCCTTGTACATTAATAAAAATATAGTTGGTAAAATATTTGAACGATAGTTTTCTTGGCTGCAATAAATAAATAAAAAATGAATTGATTGTGTTTTTATCCCTCTGTGTTTGTCAGCAAGATTTCTCAAAAATGGTTCAATGGATTTGGACAAAAGTTGGTACACATTTAGATCCATTTCAAAATTGAATAGTTTTTGAAAGGTCAAGATCACAATAGAATTACGAAAATCTATAAAACCTATCTGTTTGCACGAGAACCGGTTTTTCATATTATTTTTGCTTTATAACTCAGTCAAAATTCTTCGAATTTTGATTATACTTGGTCGATATACGTAGAATATTTGTCATTGTTCTGTCAAAAATGGTCAGCTCTCGTTAATAAACGGACATACGAAAACATTTTAATATTTTTTTCTGGACTGAATATGATCAAAATTGCGTAGTGGAATAGAATAGTTAGTAGCTTAAAGTAATATTAGAATGGTAAAATTCAACTCATCGTTATTGCAACTGAAAACACAGATCTATTGTAAGGGATAAATATCAGGGTATTTCTTAAATATTCATTTGGTATATTCATACTTTCAGGAATCCGTGATCACAGGCACTTTTGTTCGTTTGGTAATGTTTTAACTTCAGAACATTTTACACGGATATTCCATTTATTGAATCATTGGGATTGCTGGTTTTGATTGATAACCAGTAACACTGTAAAAAAGAACTTTCGTTACATTCTTAAGCTTATCAAGTAAGTAAGCAATCACGAGGGTTAAGTTCAAATCTTGTCACACGGATATTTCATTCCTTGAATCATTGGTATTATTGACCTTGACTGGTAGCTAGTGGTACAGAATGAAAGGGATTTTTCGTAACATCGGTCTGCCAATAGTGTTTGTACTCAGGCAGAATACTTTAAAACCTTGTTACCCTAATATTCTTTTATTTTAGTAAATATTATTGTTCCAGAATTTTAAATGGTGAACGACAGTAAACTATAGTTTTAAGTCGTCTTTTTTAATAAAATTCACTGCCATTAGAGACTCTACATTTAAAAATATATATTTATTGTTATGTAAATGGCTGGTAAATCGATGCGACATTTGGTAAGACCAAGTCTCCCGTTTCGACAGTGGTAAATCTTCGGATTTACAACGCTAAAATCTGGGGTTTGATACCCCTCAGTGGTCACAGCAGATAGTCTGAAGTGGCTTTGTTATAAGAAAACCACACAAACACACCAGTTAGACCTAGCAAGGTAAATGTGGCCCGAAAATACTTTGGATTAGTTAGGCCTAGGATCATATGTAGGAAGGCTATAAAGCTATTATTATTCACTTTTGATAACCTAATTAGTCCATCATATTTTTATTAATTTCTCAAGAAATTTGCAAGACAGACGATTTAAAAGTGAAACATATCATATTCAAATTCAGTGGTATTCTGATTTGTTAATTTCTAAGCCTCAAATATACTAAAGTTCTGAAAAGTGGGTTATCTAGAGGTACAAATTGAAGTGCAATTGTTTCATGAAACCTTTGCAGACACTCAACTCATAAGTCTGAAATAGCCATCATCTCACGTGCTTACTCGTGCAAATCAAATATCCAGCAGTGATGTTTATAAAAATGAACTTCTGTTTCTTTGTAATTATATATCATTATCAACGGTTTTAAATGTATGCATTTTTTTACCTATTCAGTGTAATTCACGTATACTGTATTGACTGCATGTTTGGTGTATTTGTTTGTGGCTAAGTTAGTGTACAGCTATTTTAAAAATAAATAACACCGTCACACCAAATATACTTACCCTTTCAGCCATGTAAAAGTTATAATTTGACGATCAATTCCAGTATTTGTTGGTGAAAGAGTAGCCAAAGAGGTGACAGTGGGTGGTGATGACCAGTTGCTTTATGTCTAGTGTTACACTGCTAAATTATGGACGGATAGCGCAGATAGCCCTCGTGTAGCTTTTCGCGAAATTCAAAACAAACTAAACCAAACGAATATTGCATATGTTTATTGGACTATTTCTGTTTACTTCTTGTTTTGTTTTGTAAAGAAACACCTGCCCTGCAACAAGAGAGATGATGAAAATTAATAGGACGTACATTAGGGGAGTTATGTCGATAACATGGTTCATATGATTAAGATGTTGTTAAAAAAAAAGAGCAAAAATGTAGTTACACTAAGTAACGAGATTATTAGATAAGTAACAGTAGCATAAGAGATAGAAAAAGAGTTGAGAAACGTTCAGCTGATTGGATAAATTACTGCAGTATAAGAAAGGTGAAAAAAACTCGAGAAATATCTAGCTTATTTAATAAGTTGCAGGGAAAGATAAACCAAATAACGATTTCTGTACATTTCCTAAACATAATATGAAACATATAAGTTTCAATCTTTTTAATGTTTTCTTATTTAATTTGAAGTAAAAATATGTTAACTATAAAAATTATACAGTAGATAAAGTACAAATAAAATATTATTGTACATGAAACATGTAAATATATCAACTGGAATAGAAAATAATCTTTATTTAAAACACCATTTTACAGTTTACCTTTACCTTTACTTTTACCTTTCACTGCACACGATTTATCTTTATTACTATTTCTTTTGGACACGCCCCCAGATGGCTCAGCAGAATATCTGTGGATTTTAAACGCAAAAAAACGGATTTCGATACCCGTGCTGGGGAGAGCACAGATAGCCCATTGTGTAGCTTTGTGCTTAATTCAAAACACAACTTTTTGACAATAAGTGAGCAAATGAGAGTAAAGTTAATCTCAAATCTGCATTCAAAATTGCCTAGCAAATATCAGGATGCAAAAATTAGTGCATAAATGACTTAATACAATAACTTCCTTAAAATAATATGAAGTTATAACTATTCGGGCTCACCTATACGTCTTAAATTGTATTCCCTTTCAGAAATACTCGAACACATTCTACGACTACTTTTGCTACTAATACAACCAAATAGCTGATTGAAGCAAATATCTTTACTTCACTGCGAGAACTGTTTTGAAAATTAAGCATTACATTTCTTCAAGTGTTTGCGTAGTTAATGTTAGTGGAACAATTTGCATTTATATGGAATTGCATTTAATCTTTTCATTGTGGTGTAAATTTGAACTCAATAAATTAAAAATGGAAAAGAAGCCCAATACTAATGGTTATTTAATCAAACTCCCGTAGGTTTCAAAGAGAATATGCACTAGATGGCCAAAAGTATGTGGACACCCGACCATCACACCCATATATGCTTGTTGAACATCTCATTCCAAAACCATGAGCATTAATATGGAGTTGATCCCCCTTTTTGCTGCTATAACAGCCTCCACTCATTAGAAGTTGGAACATGGCTGCGGGGATTCGCTCCTATTCAGCCACAACAGTGAGGTCAGGCACTGATGTCGGGCGAGAAGGCCTGGCTCGCAGTTGGAGTTTCAATTCATCTTAAACGTGTTCGATAGGGTTGAGTTCAGGGTTTTGTGGATACCAGTCAAGTTTTTTCACACTAACCT
This sequence comes from Carcinoscorpius rotundicauda, assembly GCA_011833715.1. Lineage (NCBI taxonomy): Eukaryota > Metazoa > Arthropoda > Merostomata > Xiphosura > Limulidae > Carcinoscorpius > Carcinoscorpius rotundicauda. The sequence goes on along the minus strand of CM022404.1, from coordinate 32,494,693 downwards.
GAGCAAACCATGTCTTTATGGACCTCGCTTTGTGCATGGGGACATTGTCATGCTGAAATAAACAAGGGCCCTCCCCAACTGTTGTCACAAAGTTGGAAGCACACAATTCTCTTGAATGTCATTGTATGCTGTAGTATTAAGATTTCCCTTCACTTGAACTAAAGAGCCTAGCACAAACCATGAGAAACAATCCCAGACCATTATTCCTCCTCCATAAAACTTTACAGTTGGCACTATGCATTCAGGCAGGTCGCGTTCTCCTGGCATCATCGGAACTCAGATTCATCCGTCAGACTGCCAGATAGTAAAGCGTGATTCGTCACTTCAGAAAACACGTTTACACTACTCCAGAGTTCAATGGCTTTACACCACTCCAACCGACACTCGGCATTGTATATAGTGATCTTAGGTTTGTGTGTGGCCATGAAAACTCATTTCATGAAGCTCCCGGCGAACATTTCTTGTGCTGACTTTGCTTCCAAAGGCAGTTTGGAACTTGGTAGTGAATGTTGCAACTGTGTGCAGACTATTTTTCCACGCTATGTGCTTCAACACTCGGCGGTTCCTTTTTGTGAGCTTGTGTGGCCTTCCACCTCGTGGCAGAGCGATTATTGCTCTTAGACGTTTCCACTTCACAATAACACCACTTACAGTTGACCGGCGCAGCTCTAGCAGGGCAGAAAAATTGAGAAACTGACTTGTTGGAAAGGTGACATCCTATGAGCTCTTCAGTACGACACATTCTACTGCCAATGTTTGTCTATGGAGATTGCGTGGCGGTATGCTTGATTTTAAGCACCTGTTAGCAATGTGTGTGGCTGAAATAGCCAAACACACTAACTAAAAGGGGTGTCCAAATATTTTTGGTCTTAAAGTATGTATAGAATAAACATAGCACTATACAACAGTCATGAGAAAGTATAAAAAGCAAAGCATAATAATAATATATGGTTGTTGGATATGCAGGTCTTCAGTTTAAAAAGTTATTATTCAGTTTATTTGGTGATTTATTATTTAATTATTATTAATTTTTCATGTCAAGAGTGTTAAAAATTAATTATTTCTAAAACTTAGAGTTTTATTAAGTTTGTTACGTTACCTTGTGTGAACATTTTAAGTGTTCTACTGGGCTGTTGTAATACTCGCCCACCATCGTGGCAAAGCGGCATGTCTGCGGACTCATACTGCTAGAAATCGAGTTTTGATAACCGTTATGGACAACGCACAGACAACCATTTCTGTAGCTTTGTACTTAATTCCAAAGAATCAATCAATCATTTCTGATACTGTTGACGTCACCTTACTTGAAGTTTCTAAGTTTTCTCATTATGTGAAAATTATTGTCACTAGAGGTCTAAATATTTCTACATTTTTCTGTCGTGTGTTATAAATACCTGCGGATACATAGAACAAGTTAGAAGCTAAAATACGTTGGTGAAAGCGAAGTTTAACTGCGTGATTGTTAGTTTTGCTGTAACAGTTGATATATGAAGTGAGTTTCACAGTTTAAGAGAGATAAGGATAATAATTTGTTTTCTCAAAAAGTATTCTAAAGTAATTGAACCGGCCTGTGTGGGCTTTAATGAAAAGAAACAATTACTTAACGCTGAATACGATTGTGATAAGACATAAAGTAACATAAGTGCATTTATCACACATTATACAGTGATAAACAGAGTAGAGAAACATAATTTGTCCTGTCAGTTGGATTCTAAAGTGACTGAATTGGCTTATGTGGATTTCTTACAAAACATGTATTTAATTTCATGTAGTATAAATAATTTATGCTCATACGTTTAACTTGTTTTAAATGTATTCTTCTAAAACAAGTGGATTTGTGTTGTTCGTTTATTGTTTGAATCTATCAACAACAAGTCACAGACACCGACTGTAAAGAATCGCGATCCTACAAATCTGACAACAGTATAAGATATGGAACTGTCACTCACAAAAAATAAACTTTTAGCAAAATTAAGTCCACTAACATATACAGAATTTTTAAAGGAAAATGTCTGCGGAAGAGATTGTCAAAAGAAGCGAGAAAATTCCGTCTATCAAGACTAATAAAAAAAACATAAATAAAGAACAAAGTCGCAAGGAAGGTAAAAAATGGACTAGGTCTTAGGTTTGGTTTGTTAGTTTGAATTTCGCGCAAAGATACACGAGAACTATGTGCGCTAGCCGTTTCTAATTTAGCATTGTAAGACTAGAGGGAAGGTAACTAGTCATCATCACCCACCGCCAACTTTTGGGCTACTCTTTGGTGAGGTTTCTGGTAGAGTAATCTATAACGTCCCAAACCCTCCTACTACTACTCATATTCTATAGCCGCTTGCAGGTTTGTTACTTATATTACTAACAGTAATGTATTTACAGAGACCACTTAGTTAACCTCACGCCTGTTGTTTATGAACAAACTCTCTTTTATTGTGAAGAGCTGTTGAACATTTGCTCTTGCTGAGATATTAAAGTTATTTGAATGGACGACCACATCATATCACGTACAAGTGTACTCGACGGAAAAGCTCATCTCAAACTTGCACGTTCTTTCCCACTAGTTAACAATTATATTTTAGAAGGCCCGATAGAGCTTAGCCGACAGCAGAGACAAGTAAATTCATGAACTATATTTGATAATTTTAATTCCAAAATACGACTCTTAGCGACGATTAACTTTCAAAGTACATCTCAGCTGTGTTTAAAGATTTACTCTACGAATGTAGATTGTTAAAATATTTTCAATAAAGAATACCTCACTGTGTATGGCAAGGTAATAACATATTTTTGGGAAATTCGTATATTAAAGGTTTACCAAAATTTCGTTTATTTATTTATTTACAAAGTCTTCTGTTAATAATGTTAACAGGAAAACCAGCATTTCATTAAAATTATATTATGTTGTTAAATTCTTTATGCAAAGGTTCGTAAGTGCTAAACATTTTGTATGCGCGATAATATAAAATGTAAACTAATATAATATTTTACACAAAGCTCATGAAGTACAAGCTTATACATGCCTTTTTATGTTATACTTCACATTTGAAGTGATCATTATTTTCATAAATAAATGTTTAGAAGTGAAAGTTCATGATCCTATTCAACACCTTTTTTCACTATATGTTTACTGTTCATGGACACCCTTCCAACCATTGTTTTTCATGCCACCGAAATGACTTGTTAAAAAAGGTTTGGATTGTTCTGAAAATCACGCAGAGCTACACAAAGGCTATCTGCGTTAGCCCTCCCAAATTTAGCAATGTAAGACTAGAAAGAAGGCAGCTTGTCATGACCAACTACTGGCCTACTCTTTAACCAACGAATAGTGGGATTGACCACACATTATAGCGTCCCCATGGCTGAAAGGACGAGCGTGATTAGTGGGACTGGGACACGAACCCGCGAATCTCAAATTACGAATCAAGTTCTTTAACTACCTGGTCATGCAATCAAGAAGAAATTTTAAAGGTATGTCTGTACATAACGACTCAATTCCAGAGCTGGCACGATAAACGTTACAATCAAGTTCCGTTAGTCGTTTTTCACTACAGAATTCAAAGCTCTTTTTCAAAGTTTGTTCATTGTTAGTAAAAGTCTTCAAAAATTCAACCACAACAGCCAGCTAAATGATGTGGGCAGGTTCCAATGTTAAAAATTGTAGATCATAACAGACATGCTTTTTTTTTATGAATTTTTGCACTGCCAAAAACAACAAATTCTTTGGTAACTATCTCGTGATTTAATATACAAATATTGTTTTTCTTCTAGAAAAGGCTCGACATGGCCAAGCGTGTTAAGGCGTACGACTCGTAATCTGAGGGTCGCAGGTTCGCGCCAAACATGCTCGCTTTTTCAGCCGTGGAGGCGTTATAATGTGACGTTCAATCCTACTATTCGTTAGCAAATTAGTAACCCAAGAGTTTGCAATGGGTGGTGATGACTAGCTGCCTTCCCTCTAGTCTTACATTACTAAATTAGAGACGGCTAGCACAGATAGCCGTCGAGTAGCTTTGTGCGAAATTCAAAAACGAACAAAAAATCAATCTTCAAGAATATTGTTGTTTTTCAATTTTAATAGTTACCTTTGTCACTTTGTTTCTCCTTTATTGATAGAGTAACGGTGTAACTTGATAAATTTAATTGAACCGTTTAAAATTGTTTTCCACTTTTCTCAGATATTCATCAGTATCTTAAGGTCCGACATGGCCAGGTGTTTAAGGTGCTTGACTCGTAATCTGAGGGTTGTAGTTTCGAATCTTCATCGCACCAAACTTGCTCTTTTACTCAGCCTTGGGAGCGTAATAATCTAACGTTCAATACCACTATTCATCGGTAAAAAAGTAACCCAAGAGCTTTTGTCTTACACTGCTAAATTAGGAACTGCTAGCGCAGATAGCCCTCGTGTAGCTTTGCTCGAAATTCCAAAACAAACAAACAGGTACGTAAATGACACGTTTACCGTCTTCAGAGACTCGGGAGTTGAAGTTCAGTTTACCATGTTTAAAAACCGTTCAAAATTCCGAGTTGCTCGAGATCTCGAAAAGCAAACATAATGGAATAAAATATAATCTTGAACACTAACAAGATCAAAGCTTTTTACTTCTGGAAATTGATTTATCAAAATAATGCCCACTTGAAATGTAAAGTAGGACATGAAAAGTAGGTTTCCTGGATCGTACTCCAGCTTCGTAAGCGTTTATTAAATGTTATATCGGTTAAGTTTTTCAGTGTTTTCAGTATGTCAAGAGTAAACATAATAGAATAAAATTCATTGTTATACGCCGACAAATATTACACAGACATTTTTGAAAACGTTTATTTATAATAATAATGGCCACTTCTGATGGAAATAATACAATAAAAAAACGTTTGCTGGTTCAAAAGACTTTTACCAAATGTTTAGAAATAAAATGCGTTTAAGATTTTCTTCTGTCATGCATACAAAAATAGGTAGTAGTTATTAAGCTTTACATAAAGAATTTCACAAAATTAAAACAATTTTGGTGCTATTTAAATAAGTGAAGTTTTAGTTACCCATTTTAAAAAAATATCCAAAATATCTTGCTGTTCTTTACTTTACCATAAATAGGTATCTATCCTTTGCTTATTATAAAATTGGTAAGAAACTGAGTTCGTCGAGTGACTCGACATGACCAGATGGTTAGGGAACTCGAATCGTAATCTGAGGGTTGCGGGTTTGAATCCCCGTCGCATCAAACATTCTCGCCTTTTTAGCAGAAAAAAGAGTACCCGAGCAGTTGACGGTGGGCGATGATGACTAGTTTTATTCCCTCTAGTCTTGCAATACTAAATTTGAAACAGCTTGTGCAGATAGCTCTTGTGTAGCTTTGCGCGAAATCCAAACAAACTTTGTAAAGTACATTTTCAAATAAAGCTAAGATATTTTGTTAAAGATACTCATTGTTTGTTTTAGATTTAAATACGGTATTTTCACATTAAAATAATCAAATGTTGCTGACAAGTTTTTGTGCTCCTGTTGCGAACAACACTATATCGGGTTCACTCACGGAAAAGTGTCAATTCGTATAAAACAACATGCAAATTTGTGATGCACTCTTATATTGAGTGTACTTGAATACGTCATAGCACACTGTCATATACAGAAACTAATGCACAAACTGATACCTGAGATGAACCAAGTTACATTTACACATTGGTATTAATAACTTAATTGCTGGATTTGTGAAACATCAAATCTTCATCCAACGGCAGTTATTATAGGATAAAAAGAATTATGAAAGCCTTACCGCAGTAGTAGCCATCCTCCATCCTCAATATCATTCAAGTATACAACGTTCTATCTGAGACAAACTTAGGTGCTCATAGTTAGCCTTCTTATATTGTAGTAATTAATTGTCTTAAAAGACTAATAGAAATATTATGTTATAAACTATTTTCAGTGGCAAATTAAAAAAATAAAAGCTTTAACTGTTTCCTGGCATTATTTAATAGAGCTTGATAACTGCTGCAGATTTAAGTGAAAAGTTGTATTTATTCGTTACAAATACCTGTTGGTCCGAACGTGACTCAAGAGTGTAGAAGTTTTGTTCGAAAACAGGATTTAATCGTATTTCGTATCTGTCATTAAGTTAATCTGAAAATTTCTGGTTGCTTATTGAATAACCTAATAAACACATTTTAAATGCATAATTATGAAAGCCTCAAACAGAAAGACCAAAAGTTCCGACTCTAACAAGACCACTTACAAAATCTTACATGATTATTAATTTCTCTGATATGTAATATCAGTTTAGGCTTAACTTTCTTTTGCTAAATGAGTCGAAATTTGTAGTTTTCGTGAAAAAAAATTATTAAAACGACACTAAATAGCAGCTACATAGCGTTCATATGACAAACAATCGATATTTCTTGTATAATCAGTGTATTAAGTCTTAATATTGACATTTCTGAAACATATCTTAAACTACCTATTGGTGATAAACATACATCCAAACAAACCACATATGTTGTATTGCATTATGTAACACAAATTTTGTTCCTGGATAGTATGTGTTATGTTTTAACTGCTTACCTTGTAAAAGTACAGAAAATGGGCATTATTCACTTCAAGCTTTGCTTTTGTGACCTGGATAATGAAATTTAGAAATCAGCCTATTTCATGTGTAAAAACGGGCATATTTCACATTTTCATTTACATAAGGTCTGAATAAAACAATATATGAATCAAAATTTGCATGTATTTATACTAAAGTTATACAAAAATGACCAAAACTGTCTAGAAGTGAGTAGACTTTCGAGATTTGCGACTGTAATGTTATTCACTTTCACGTATGAGCGCCCAAACATAGTCTCCCATCATGTTTTTGTTATACGCTCCTTGGTAGCGGCGTCCAAAGTCTGGTATATTTTGGTTGAAGCACTCGCTTTGCTCCTCTGAGTATGCTCCCATGTTCTTTTTGAATTTATTAAGATGACTGTTAAGGATATGGACTTTCAGGGACGTTCTGCAGCCCATTTTGCTGTAGTTCTTCACATCAACCAATTCCACGTAAGTTTCGGCCTTGTGGATCACCCAAGAAGTCCCAAACCACTGCAACAAACCTACCACAAGAATTTTGTTCTTTCCTACTGAGCTTCTTCAGGAATTCTGTGCACTCTAGGATCTTTTTTATTTGTGGTCCAACGAAGACACCAACTTTGACCATCGCAATCAGACAACTCAAGAAAGAAGCCTCAAAGGTACTTGAAGGCTGCGTACACCTTATCAAAAACTGTGACAAATTGTTTCATAAGACTTAATTTTATGTACAATGGTGGTAACAAGACCTTCTGAAGGTCCACAAGTGGGTCACATTTGACATTATGCCTCTCCACAGAGAACTCGGTCCGTTGTTACCAGTGCTTCTTGTTGTAGTGCGTTGCGGAGTCCCTGCTGTCCCAAAGGAAAAGATAACAGGAAACTTGGTAAATCCTCATTGTGTTCACAACTAATGTGTAAACGGTTTATGCAAAATATTTTACATGTGATATTTTTTCTATACCATTGGAAATTGAAAAATAAATTAAAAGATATTTAAATTTTAAAAGGTCTAAAATTTGTGTAACATAAAACCTTACTATTCAAGCAAGAAAAAATTGTCCCTCTCACCTTATAGAGTTTTTTCCAGTGATCGCAGGTAAAATAAGGTGTCCAGTGTTTGTCTTGATCCCTAATAGGCATGCCAAAATGTCCCTTACAGGCTTCACACATTTTAGCAAATGCTTTCACAGAGTATTTTTTCACTCTTTTCTTTATAAATTGGCCACATACGTAGCAGAATGCTTGCAGCTTCTTGATACCATCTCTGATAAAATAAAATAGGTCTATGTTTTCATTTAGGCAGCTGGAACTAAACTGAAGTGGTGAGTGGTGAGCCCCTGTATATTTATTACTATGAAAAGTTCTAGAAGGTTCTAAAAAGGTTCTTGAAAATTCTTATAAGTTCTTCAACATTCTAGAAAGTTCTTGTAAGTTCGAGAAAATTCTCTATCAGCTACACAACACTGAGTCAACCTGGAATGTTCTAGAAAATTGGTAAATTTGAAAATTTCATTACCTAGGTCACAAAAGCAAATTTTGAAGAGAAAAATAGGTATTTTTCATTAACTTTAGGCATTAAAAATTGGGAAATATCACTTTCTGCACAGGAACAAGAAAAAGTAAAAAAAAAAATTGTCACATAGTGTTATCAGCGTAGTTCGTTTTAATGAGGACATTTCAGAACCACACTTGGAAACCATCTATTAATGATTAACATTCATCCAAGTGTGTTTACTAGACAAGTGATAGAATTGAAAGTACAGTTAACTGATTTTCTTGTTAATTAATAATTTCACTAACATAAATATATAATTCATTTTCATGCTAGTACTACTTTGGTTACTCGTGTGTTCTTAACAAAGATTCTGTCTGGCTTTTAGAGTTGCTTTTATAAATTGTTAGTAGTTTTGTTGCCATATAAAGTTTACAGTATCGTATATCATAAAAGAATTAGATCAATAAATAAACTTATTAGATATGTGACCATTATACCATCGTATTCGTTCATCTGCACGACTACAAAAAATATGATTGAAAGTATTACAACAAAATATTATGCTGACAAAATGGCTTCTGTCTTATTCCTGCTGAGCTAACCTTTTCTGTTTTTTCAGACTAGGTTATTTTGGTCCCAGTTAGTAAACAGTCTGTCACGATCTGATGAGAATGTTACTTATTCCTGCTGCCTTAAGCATTTTTGTTGGTTTACAAGTTTTTGTAATGAACAAGTAATTTAATCCGACAGAATTAACGAAAATGTTATCTTACTCTTGTTGTAATGGTTGTTTTGTGTCTTTTTACAATTTATTATACTTTGTTTAATGAACTCGTTCAAATGACTTACTCTTCAATATGTATAAAGTTAATTAAAATTACAACGGTTTTGTTATGCGTGTATGCCTGCTTTAGACATTCAGGTTCGTTCATTTGTTTTATCTTGTAGCGGTAAGGCATTACATAATATTTTATTGTACCCAAAACAGAGTACATTTCGCTAAACTGAACAGTAATTTTACTAATAAAATTTTAAAAAGTAACCATGATGTTAGTTTCAAGAATATTTTCTCCTATCAAAAGTTAGATCCATGGAACTAATGTTAATTCCGTTATTTTTGGATTGAAAACGCTGGTTTGTTTTTATTTTCTCTCACGTAATATATGGCTAAATGGCTTGCTATGGGAAAGGGCTATTTCAAAACAAATAAAGATGATCGTCTGACGCCCATCTTTTCTCTAGGGTGTATTTCAATCAAACCGGGATGCAGCCCCACATTCCTAGAGGACTCATCATCTCTACGGGTTCAGCTATTCACTCTACTTATAGCTTTCTCAAATAGTAACTCTTTCGTTTCCGCTATTTTATAAGACCTCTTGAAATGCTTAGAAAAAGCATATCCACCAATCATGACGTCGAATAACCTTGTACCCACACCCATTAAATACGGTTATAAGATTTATCAAGCACTACAACAAGCTACAAGATTATTTGAATTATTTCACTGCTCGGAAAGTGCTTGAGGTAAAAGTATAAGATACATGTTCACTGAATATTTGTATACAAAATAGGTAATTACAAAGGAAGGATGTGTTTTATTATCTGTGTAATTTGAAATCTGTGTTAGTTTTATAGACATAGGTTATTTAAAACAATTATAGAAAAAGCGGAGTAAATGGTATAAAAGTCCAATACTTTGGTAATGTCATCCTTTAATTGCCTAAAAATAAACAAAACCTGAGCACTGTCTCGTGTTAACAAAATACACTGTAATAGGATGCCATTCGAGCAGTCAAAAATCACAAGACTACTATAAAGCCTATAAAACTGAAAACAATTATACAATGCTCAGTCGTGTGATTTATGTTATGGTTCTCAGGACTATTTTTTATTTTGTTGAAATTGAAATAAAGCTACTTGAAAGCTGTCTACATTAGTCATCCCTAATTAATAGACTAGAAGGAGGGTAGACAGTTGACAGCACTCATCGCCAACTGTTGGACTACTCTTCATCAATGAAATGTTAGAACTGGCCATCGTATTATAAAGTTTCACAGCTGAAAGAACAATAACGTTTGTTGAGAGGATTCGAACTCACAAACTATAGACTGTAAACATAATCTTAACCATTAAACCTCCCGAGACTGAAATACCTTGTAAAAAGATTTAGAAATAAAGGTTTAGGGTGATCAAGAAAAATAATAGTGAAAAATTGCGCACAATTCATTAAGATATCTATATAAACCTCAGAAGGAAACACAAGAAAACCACACTGTTAATAATAGAAGAAGCTGAGACATAAAACCGAAATATCAGCGATGTTACTTTAAGTTACATTTTTTACAACGTTCAAGTACAGATCTTGTCAAAAACCTTGTTTTAAATACTTATGTGAAGGTTACTCCAAGAAAAGTAGGATATAAGGATATAGAAAGTTGTGTAGCTGCTAAAACTTCATAACCAAACTAATAGGTTGAAATTTATATTGTGTTGCAAACAGTGAAGTGAGCTAGATGGAGACTCGTGGTCCTTATAAATAAATTTATGTTTGATTTATAAAGTAAAATTAATCCTGATTGGTTCTATACTGTCGCAAGGTGACGTTCAATACAAGTTTATGGTTGTATTTTAGCGAAAGCTCAAAGGAAAATTGATTGCATCCTTACTGCTAACAAGTGTTTCCTCCTCCTGTTCAATCATACAGGTAGTAAAAAAAGTAACCCAGCGTAACTCTAAGAAACGAGGCTTAGCTTGCGCAAAGAACTGATATGAACATTCTTGATTCTATATGTAACAACGCAACCAAATAACTTGGTTGAGTTATGAGGAATAACAAATGCCATTTGAACATTTCACTATCGTAGGTTAAGAAACTACGTGGTAGCAGGTAACACAAGGCGTAATGCTATCTTTAAAGTAAACTGTCTTTATAGCACATTAACTTTATTTCACAAAAACAAGTTTGTATGTCAAAGCCTTTGGTAGTTTGGCTCCATATGAAGAAAACAAAATAATATGGAACTGTGTGCGTATGTATTTGAGTCTAAGACAAACTTTTATGTGTCCACAAGAACTCATTCACTATGAAAGGTACTGATGAGGCTTTACTGTTAGAATGACCGGTCCGTGAATCTTAGAATTCATGGTTTACGTCCTGTCGTGGTAAAATACATACTGAACACATTGGGTGTGGAGGTGCGCTGATAATAACAATGAGATCCCACTATTAATCAGATAAAAATAGAACAAAAGTTGGTCGGAATTGTTCAGTAGATCATCTAAAAATTAGTAACGGCTATGCGTAAAACCTCTAAGCATACAAACATTATCAAATATATTTTATATTAAACGTCACTTAAATTGTCAAGCTAATAAGGAACAAAGTCGTTATGAAACGTAGTTTATACCAAGTCTTAAATAAATCGCTACTGTTAGTTACTAAATACAAAAGGCTACCGGTACTATATTCACCACGAGTATGGAAACTCGGTTTCTATCAATATAAATCTGCTGTGCCACTATGGAACACACAAATCAGTAGTCTTACAAGAAACACACTCACTATGAAACACAGTTTCTAGACAATTTTAGAGAAATTATAAATCTTACAAGAAACAAACATGTTATGAAACGTTGTTTCTAACATACACAACTGGCCCAGCATGGCCAAGCGTGTTAAGGCGTGCGATTCGTCATTTAAGGGTTGCGGGTTCGCATACCCGTCGCACCAAACATGCTCGCCCTTTCAGCCGTGGGGGCGTTATAATGTGACGCTCAATCCCACTATTCGTTGGTAAAAGACTAGCTCAAGAGTTGGCGGTGGGTGGTGATGAATAGCTGCCTTCCCTCTAGTCTTAAACTGCTAAATTAGGAATGGCTAGCACAAATAGCTCTCGAGTAGCTTTGTGCGAAATTAAAAAAAAACATACACTTCATAAATTGTCATACTTTCAAAAACACACTCATTTAGGAAACAGTTTCTAATAAACTTTACAAAAATGTGTTATACCTACAAGCAATCCTCTCATTATGAAACAGTTTCTAACACACCTTACAAAAATCGTTATACTTAAAGAAACAGACTCATTATGTGATTATATGTGTATGTGTTTTACAGGAAAGCCACTTTGGGCTATCTGCTGACACTCATTATGAAATAAAGTTTACATTTTTTGTAGAATTTAGGACAGATATATTTAAGTCTAACATACTTTTGTTTTATTAAAACCAAGCGAATTCAGTAAAGATATGAAAATGTGTGTAGTCACATCGCTATAAGCTTCGTCTGTACCTGCTGTGACGAAAGCCAATAAAGTAATTAATGATATACCTTAAACAACTGAATTATCTATAAATATAAAGATATATGAAAATTGGTAAAAGGTATTATTTCGAGTGAAAATTCGTTTTATGATAAGTATGCTATATTTCGTTGATACCGTTTTTAAGGGTTTTAAAACAAAATTTAGTTTTCAAGAAGAGATAAAATTGAAATAAAAAAATCACTTAAGACCCATATGACGTTTTCTTTTATCTTTTGTATACCCTTTAAGGTCTAACTCTATTGGGCCCGGCCCGGCATGGCCAAGCGCGTAAGGCGTGCGACTCGTAATCCGAGGGTCGCGCCAAACATGCTCGCCCTCCTAGCCGTGGGGGCGTTATAATGTCATCTATGAATAACTTCGTGCTTTTACAGTGTTTGTTTGTTCTAAATATCGGCTTCGCATGGCCAGGTTGGTTAAGGCGTTCAACTCATAATTCGAGGGTCGCGGGTTCGAATCCCGGTCGCACCAATCATGATCGCCTTTTCAAGCCGTAGTGGTGTTATAATGTGACGATCAATCCCACTATTCATTGGTAAAATGTAGCCCAAGAGTTGGCGGTGGGTAGTGATGACTAGCTGCCTTCCCTCTGGTCTTACACTGCTAAATTAGGGACGGCTGGCGCAGATAGCTCTCGAGTAGCTTTGTGAGAAATTCAAAAACAAACTGGTAAACAGGTTACTGGTATTAAAAATAATTATGTTTCCGGTACGTCAATACTGTAAATTAGAAAACTGAAGGGAGGTGGAGATGTTGTTTAGGGATATTGAATTTTCAAAGAAGAGTGACAACAAAAGAGATATTCTGATATAATATCAGTATTTTTACAGTAACATTGTTTTTATCTTAATGTTTCTTATCCAGTTGAGCCAATGGTCGCATCAAAAATTCTTTCTTACAGCAATTAGAGTCAACGTTCTTTGAGACTTGTGTTTAGAAGTGAAACTAAATCTTATCTACGTGTACTCAGTTGGTATAAAAGGTTTTTCCACACAGTTTAATTTATTTTTGAATTTGTTTTCGGCTAAGTGCATAAATGGTTAAAGTTGAGATAACTGTGGATAACGTGAAGTTTCAAACATACGATTAACGGAATAAAAAAATTCGTCAATCATTTGCTGAATTTTATCAGAAACACAAAATACCCGAATTTATTTATGTTACTTTTACAACTGATATAAAAAACTATCTTATAACGCTGTTTGAACAATTTATTCTTAAGATCATGTAATGTTTCTTTTTTTTATCATAAGTAATTCGAAATATTTCACAATGTAATTTCTTCCATGCTTGAAATTTTTAACTAATTTTTTTACTATTTATGTTTTAAAACAAAGTTTTCTACTAGTGAACGTACATTGTGTGTTATATTACTAAATAAAACGTTTATATTTGTAGGTAGAATTCAAAACTTCTAATAACGTCAATCTAACAAATTACGAACAAAACCACAAACAAATAAGAATGCAGTTATGATTACCTAATATGGTAGAAAACTGATATTAAAATAAACTGGGAAATTGCTTTAATGTCTTTGCTTGTAAAATCTGTAAGTGAGAAAAATGATATTGAGTTCTTGTCAAATAATTGTTTCTCCTTACGTCAATATAAAAGATGCAGGCAAGTTCCACTCTCTTTATCACGCTTTTATTTCTCACGTGAGAAAATGTCAGCATTATACTTATAGGCAAATTAATAGAATCGTGCTGACTATGAACTACTTTTTTAAACAAATATATAATTTTGTATTAGACTTATATACTTCCAATTAGATGTTTCTGTCTTTTTCAAGAGCAAAATGTAAGATATTATTAAATAGAATAGATCAAAAGCTAATAAAAACTGCAATGAGGAGAAATATATAACTCGAGGCATCTAGGTTTGAATAGAAATTGATTATTATACAAAAGTTTTCGTTAGTATTATTGGTTTTCTTTACCAGTTAATAACCTTTAAGTACAGAAACTTTTGTGAACTTGTAGCACTAACTCTCTCGTCTGATTAAATATTATCTTTAATTTTCATAAATGCTTCAAGAACATTGTGGGCTGATTAAAGTTATTTCTCAACATTTCCTCTTCTTTGTAGCACTTCTAACGTTTATTATTTATTCAAATCTCTTTTTTTTCCATTGATAAAAAGTGCCCTTTTATGTCGTCTTCACGACGCAACAGCAGAGTGATGTGTGACTGATACCTCCCCAAGGATAAGTGATATGATTGTTAAGCCCAATAAGATTGGTAGCAGTCGAACTGTCTCATGTATAAACAGACACATAAATGAGTTTTTGCTTTTCCAGCGTACTTATTCTTTCATACTCTAAACTAACATGTATTTCACCCAATCTCATGTCACCTGCTGTTGCCTCTCGACAGTTTATTGTTTTTTATTACTCCAATTAAACATGTTAAAATATTTTATAACCGTATAAAATAACCCAAATGAATAAAATTATTAATATTTAGTTTAATTCAGCTTATTACGATCTCTGAAAGATCTTACCATATTACTAAAATATAACTGAAAAATTACAATGAAGTTTATGACGTTTTGATTATTTATGAAAAAAAAACTAAGTTCAACGCTTACAGAAAGTGAGCTTCATCAGTGGTAAGTGGCAAATGATATCTTTATTCGTTCTTTTACTTCAAGGCCTGAAATGCCAAGGTTTCTGGATTTAAGAGTTGGCCAAATATGTTAGCTTAAGGAATAAACAATATATTTTATCCCAAAATTCATATATCTTTCTGAAAGTCATGTAGAATACAAAGTAAGAAAACAGTTCCTTAAGTTAAATTAGCGCCATTATTCAGTGGGGTTAAAATCATAGAAACAATCTTATTTTATTCAAAAAATTCTAACTTTTTAACAACATTATACTTGTAACGTTTCTTGTTAATTGCTAATTTGTTATGAAAGAAACCTACTTGTATAATGTGGTTGAAAATATTAAATGAGAACTTTTTTAAAGCAATAATTGTTAGGGGCACAAAAACTTATAAATGTTTATTAGCTTTCACACCTAGTCCATAAATCTTCACTAATTAGGTTTATTATTCTATTTCTGTGATTTTTGTTCTGAAAACATAAAAGGTTTTATAACCTGTCTTCATTGGTTTAAATTACACTTTTCCTAAGTGATGTCACTAGCCTCTTGCTCATTCTGATTGTCTTTACTGACATTTTATACGAACAAAATATTAATATTAGAAATGTATTTCTTGCTTGTTTCTATCAGCTGAATACTAAAACAATACATTTTCATTTGCATAAAACCAAACAAATACCAATAGACCTTCAACTATATTGTAGACCTGCCTCTACATAGAATCATTTTAATAATCCACTGTAATAATAATATTATACTTTTCTTCTAACATAAAAAGATTTACGTTTTCTTTAGAGGTATAATACGCTCAGGCGTAATGTATGACAAGGACAACAATTCATATAACAAATTGTTTTCCTTTGTCTTATAAAAACTATTCATGTTAAAGTCGGGAAACTATCTCACTTTGATCTTTCTTTATTTCAAATGTTGAGCAATAATGGAATACGTAGGCCAAGCCTTCCTTCAATTTTTACAAAAACACCTACGAAGACATAAGAAAGTTTTGCGCGTCCGTCGTTTGTAACACTTTCGTCGTGGATTCTCTGTTTGATTTACCACATATAATGTTGGAAAATGTTTGGTTTTCTTATTAGTATTACGTGTTCTTTGAACTTTTAGCGTAATAAAATGTTGACGTGCGTGTACTTTCTACGACATAATAGAGATTTAGGAACCTAGAAATATGAGGTAAGAAATTACAAGCCATAAAATAATCCAACTGATGGTAGAATAAAAATAAATGCTAATGGTTTAGGAATTTCTTTAAAATTTCAACACGCTCATTTTTATCATTATTTTGTGGCCTTGAAGCTTGACACCTCTCTTAGGCTCAACCTAAAGCCAAAGAGTGTATGAATTTAAAATATATAGTTCGATCTCTGCAGAGGGTGAGAGACAGATGAACCACTGTGTACCTTTGACGGAAAATATATTTTTATTAGTCTGTGCACTCATCGTAGAATTCGGGATAATACTTTTTGGAATCTATTTCTATCTCTTCATCTAATTATTTTATGTAGATTTATATAATTTTTTTACACACACACACACACACACGTACATTTACTTTCATATACATGAAAACTAGTTGTATAGATCATCTTTAGTGCCCTTAAGGTTCATTTCTTTCTAATTTTAATCAACTCATAAATTACACTTAAGTAGTTACACGATACAGTATCTGTCAAAATGAACCGAATCATTAGGAAAACATCAGTTACAGTCAAAGTGTGCATTCCACCCAAAGAACGAGAGAGTTATCTTTGAAACTACCTGATAACATGGTTCTACACAGTGGAGCAAGAGGGCGGACAGTTTTAAAATATGACACTATGGACAAATAAATACAATTTGAACTATTAAGTGTTAGATAGCTCCAAAATGTGCCACAATGGACGACGAGATTATTTATAAGATGTTTGTTTGTTTGTTTTTGAATTTCGCGCAAAGCTACTCGAGGGCTATGTGCGCTAGCCTCCCCTAATTTAGCAGTGTAAAACTAGAGGGAAGGGAACTATTCCTCACGATCCATCGCTAACTCTTAGGCTATTCTTTTACTTACGAATAGTGGGATTCAACGTAACATTATAATGCCCCCACGGCTGAAAGGTAGAGCAGTTTGGTCATGCTGGGCCATTTATAGGATGTAGGCAGATATCTTGTTAATTGATTCGCAAGCAAGTCACCAGAAAATGTTATTATTAACATTATTATCAGTTGCATACACTTTGATTCAACATTGTTTGTAAAAGTTAATTTGCTGCATCCATAATTTAGCAGGGTTAGTGGGGTTTATTTTGGTTATTTTAGAGCAAAGCCATTTTAGACAATCTTCCATGTCTAGTAGGAGGACTTGAACCTAGGATTTCAGCATTGTATATCCATAGACATACCGCTGTTCCATATGAGGATAATATATTGTTGTTGTGTTCGAAATTAAGCACAAAGCTACACAATGAGCTATTTATACCCTGCCCACCACAGTTTCTAGCGCTGTAAACCTGCAAACATATCGCTGTACCAATGTTAGGAGGTCACAACACTTTGAGAAATTGGTTGTGAAAAAATAGCATTAAATACACTGTATTCAAAAACACCCAATGATAATACGTTATATATTTTCGATAAAATAAAGTATGTTCAAGGTTGGGTAAAATTTCGAAAGAAAAATTGGTAATCACTTTAATTTTCGTTACTCTCTTGATAAAAATATTTCGATTATAGCGTACCAAAAGAAAAAGAGCCAGGGCAAAAAGCTGCTTTAACAAATAACCAATTCGATTACACTCACTCGAGAATGCAAGAACTACGCTTGGTACCGGAAACATTATTGGTTACTGCATCACCAGGGATTATAAAATATGATGTTCTAATAAGCATAATAATGTTATGTTTTCATTGTAAATTACATTAATTTACGATTCTCAGAGACACACTTTCATTTATATTATCTTAATAGTCCCAGTGGTATGAAATGAAACTATTTTCGGACAAATTAATTTCACTATAATGCATAAATGTCACTTTTTTCACTTGCACAAAATTAATGTATTTTCGTATATACTTAATTTTACTTAAACCGAAAAAATTCAAAGCTTTGGAATTATGTATGATAATAATATTAGAGCATAAAGATTTAAAAATTAAAGTTACAAGCCTGAGAGACGGCCTAACGTCTTCCCTTACCAGTGAAAACTGTGGATATAAAAAGTTTGGCTTTTCATATCAGAAGAACCTTTCTTAATTAAAGAAGACAAAGTTAATGATATATTGTTCTGTCAACATACACACACAGCTTTATAACTTTTAAGATGTATAGCAAGTGAGATAATATAAGTAAAGATTTGCATCTACTTAAAGCTTACACAATTAGCTCTGTTATTTTGTTTATGACAGCCACTTGCAATTTGAAAAATGATGTTTCCAGAACCATAGCTTTCACTAAGGTAAACAGCAGAAGACAGTTTTTAAAACTGTAGAAATTTTTATTTTTCTTCAGAAATGAGCTCGTTATTCAGATCATACACTCGTGCACATTCTGAAGTTTCAGAATTGTATTTACTACTAAATCTACAGAGTAAAAATAAAATAGTTTCAGTATGCAATACTTTCTTGGACTCCTAGCCTTATCGTATACTTTTATCTGCGATTATTTGTTACAAAAAAAATATGAAAAGAAAAAATCTGAAACGGCAACTTACATTTTGAAATACTTTATGTACTATATAATAGGTCTTGATATTAACGTCAAATATTACTTTTTTCTCATTTGAATAGTAGGTGCTGAAAACTGTTTCATTTTCTTACATCCTCCTCTGGCCTGGCATGACCAGATAGTTAAGGTGTTTGACTCATAATCTAACGGTCGTGGGTTCGAGTCCTCCGTCACACCATAAAACATGCTTGCCCTCCCATCTATGCGGGTGTTATAACTGACGGTCAATCCCATTATTCGTTAATAAAAGAGTAATCCAAGAGTTGTCTGTGGGTAGTGATGACTAGCTGCCTTCCCTCTAGTCTTATGCTGTTAAACTAGGGACAGCTAGCGCAGATAGCCCTCGTGTAGCTTTGCGAGAAATTGAAAACGTGTAACAATAAAAACAAATATTTCTATACCAGCTGTGTCCATACAAATTCCTCTATACACATTATTTCCGTAGCACTTCTCGGTTTTCCACTAAATATACAATTTCACTTAATAAAAATCTTGTACGCGCGTTTCTTTTATGAACGTCTTTTTCTTGAAGTCTTATTTTTCTGAGTTCAATAGCTACAGTTTTCAAATAATCCTTTATTTTGATTTTGACTGTTTCTTAGAAATTGAATTTTATCTCATATGATAGTCAACAGTAAAAAATAATTTTCCAATGTTATCAATCTTTCGCTTTACCAGAAAATGTATTTTTAAAACTGAGTAAAGTTTTTATTTTAAAATATTGTTAACCCTACTAAAGATACTGAATACAATACAATTTAGTGAAGCCAAATACTATGTGCATGACATAACCATTGTTGACTTTAAATGCGATGGTTTATGGTTTGGAATTGAATAAGTAAATGTATTTAAACATTAAGTTGCAAATTGTAGAAGTTAATAAGATCGTCAATTTAAAAAATAATAATATCCAACACATAAGAATTAAAATATTACACCTCAACAATTTTATCAATGCGTTTTTTGTATAGCTTTCATAAAGCATAACCGAATCAACTTTAGAGTATTTCAAAATTGTTTCTTAAGATGGTTTGGTTCACCAGTTCATGTAATATGAACATACATTCTTCATGATACACAGAATCAACGGTAAAAAGCAAGCATAAGAAAGTAAATCGAACAAAACCGAGGATTTTTGTTTTACTTTATTAGGAGTAAATATGAACTCACACTGCGCTAAAATTGTGGAACATGTTGTAACAGACTGTTCTCCATTAAGTTAATTCACTGTTGTCTCTATCTCATGAATTTGTTATAAATAGCTCCGACACCTATGAGTTCATACCTAATAGTTTTAAGATTTTTTGTTAATGAAATTCGTTTAGGTTAAGACTTATTTTGTGATAAGGACAATTATGGTATAACTTACTAAACATAACTTTTGTGAAATATTTGCTTTTTTTGTAGTAAATAAACAATACATCTCTCAGAAACATTTAATGTTTATTTTATTACGTTTTCTTAAGCAACATATTTCTAATGATTAAGCTTTAAACACTTTGACCATATACGGATTTTTAAAATATATGCAATTATAATTTTAAACTCATAATATAAATTGTAATTTTCTGTATCAAGTAAAAGCCAACGTTTTACACACTGAACAAAATTTCATTTATAAATATACTTTGTAAGATTTGGGACTAATCAGTAGTCAAATGTATTTTCGGCATCTTTTTTTGTAAGTCTAATTAATCTTATGTTATCTAATTGAGTATTGATGTGATACTTTAACCTATAGATAACGGAAAGGATTCACAACATAATCAAGACATCCACACTAACTATGATATTGTGAAGTACTTAAAAAACTAACCACATGTTGATAACTGGACAGATTATGGGCAGATGGGCTTTAATCCTCTATCACATATTGTTCTGAGCAATGACTTTCAAAGTGAAACAAAAGTAGAATTCTCTTCTCCTAAATGCCTTAGTCTAATAATTTATTTCAACAAGTCCTTAGCAGTTTTATTAAAATCTTAAAATCTCATTTCTCTAATCTGTACTACTCAGCTGTATCATATATTTTTAAATAGTATTTGCATAATGTATTAACAGACCCTTAAAAGTGCATACTTTGAAAGATCCTTGCATAATCTCTATATCTAACCTCACAAAAACTTAATTGGAAAATCCTTTCTGTAGTCTAATGCAAGCTTGTAAATTTCTTTTTCTGGAAAATCGCCTGCATTTCGTTGTTTAATTAACCGTTTACGTAGGTTTCGTGTACTTACGAAAGCCTGTGTTCGATTGCTTCATTACCGAGTTTGTTTACATAACATATTTTTTATGTTTTATATTTTACAAGGAGACAAGAGTTCCTTTAATACCTAACAGTTAATACGTGATATCATGAAATTGCTCCGATAGATTTTATTTTCATAAATCGTGTAGAAATCAATATGTAGTACAAAAAACGTTTATTAAAGACGTTCTATAACCTACTTGTCTGTCTCTATTATAGATACATTTAATCAGGTTAATATTAGCCTTTAATCAGGTTTGGGTATTATAACAGCACAGCTTTAATAATTATACTAATGTTTCTTTTAATATTGTTTGAGTAATTTTTTTTCAGGGTTAATTAATTCTTAGTTATCCAAATATGAAAATAATTAAGAAACAACCTATAAGTTATTTGAAAATCCACTCATAATATTTTCGATTGTCTTGGCTATTTAATTAAGCATGCGATACCAATATAATTTAACATTTCTTATTTTTATGGCTCCCCAATAGCTGAATGGTAGAAATGAGTATTTATAACAGTAAGATTCATGGTTCGATCCTTCCAGCACAGATAGCTATCCGTTATGCAGCTTTGCGCTTAACAACAGATATCTTTTATTGAATACTTCTGTTCATAGATTAGAATATATTTTTGTATTTTTATTATGTCTTCATTTCTTTTAAAATCTCTTTACATTTCTGCTATCGGCTCCTAATGATACATCTCTATGTCTGCTGACTTACAACTCTAGAAACAGGATTTCGATACCTATGGTGGGCAGAGCACAGATATCCCATTATGTAGCTTTGTGCTCATCTACAAACAAGTAAACATTTCTAGTGCTTAACGACTTTCAGAATCCAATGAGACTTCTAGCGCGAAAAATTTACTAAATAAAGAAACATTAGATTTCTCTGAGGTTTAAATTATTTTATAAACGTTCTGTTTCAATACATGGAGGTCTAACAGATGAACTTTCTGTTACTATCCCAACCGATAAACTAACAGAAAATTTATGAATGACGGTTCATCCCTCAAAATAAAATTAATTCTTTTCCTTAGACTGTTTTTCCAGGATATGAGTTATCGTACTTGGACAGTATAATAAATTCAATATAAGTGTTCATTAATATTTGCAGGATAGTATCTTGTATCTTGTATTGAGGTTAATAAATAACGTGTAGCCTAACTAGAATCATATTCTGCATTAGACAATTTTTATTCTCCTAAATCCATTTGCTTATTTTCCTATATTAAATTATTAATGTTCTAACAACATTTATGATGATTTTACATGAATCACGTGAAAAATGTTCTCGAAGCCAACTTGCATTTATGTAATTCATCGACCGACTTCAATGGAGTTAGGAATCAGAGTTCCTCCGAGGGGATATAGTTTCATTTTTCAACTGAACTGAATATTCGGATTAGTTACTCAAAGTTAATAAACGAACACGCCCTTAGGACTCACAGAATAGAGCCCCGTTTCAAGCAATTAATTATTTTCGAACTCCAAAGCTAACGTGAGGGGGGTAGTTTCTAACACGCTATTGGATCGTCATGCTACACTCCCTTAAGTACTAATGAAACCTAAAATCTTTCCCTAACCCCAGGTGATATACATTACATATTCACCATAAATAATAATAATATTACAACAGATATAAAAAGATACTCGTGCGTTTTGGGGATATATGACGACAACTAATAAATGGTGACTCAGTAGTAAACAATTATTTTTGTTTTATATTGCTATTATTTTATTGTATATAAGTGACAGTGAACACAAATACGATATAAGTATTACAAATTAGAAAACACTAGATACGATCAACATGCTCCATAAATATATAAATACCAATTAATTAAAAGATATACAATTAAACAAGTACTTAATGCAAAGTAAATTAGTGATGTGAAACATTGGTTATTATTTTGTGCAAATTTGGGTTTTTTTTATTGTTATTTATGGCTCTTATCAAACCAAAGATTTAAGTTGCAAGAATTATTCTTCACCAGCCTACAATTATTATATTTTCTCTATTTTAAATCCAATAATTACCAACTAAACTCGATCACGTAAAAATAATAAATTATCCTAATCCTAAAACTTTAAAAGACAGCTCAAGAAAAGAAAACTGAGTCATTTAACATTAAAGATGAAGTTCAGACCAATATTCTAATAGCAGTGAAGTACATTTAGAATTTTATGACCATCTGCAAACAAAATTTGTCAATATTTTCTTATTATAACCTCAAAACAAATCATTACTAATTCATATACATAAAACTAAGATATTTCTATAAAAGGAAAAGAAATGGACCACGTCTAAAAGTACTAACTTATTTACTGAGGAAATGTTTCCATTTAATTGCTGGATAATATTTTTTTAAAAAAATCAAGTTCAATGTGTATAATGATTTGCGTGACGGGCTGGGGATCCAAAGTACTCGATTTCGAGAAGTGCTGCTAAAAAACACGTTTCACATTTTCAGCTGAGAGTGTACTATAAAAATACTTGTCAATTCTGCTATTCTCATAAGACAGTAACTGATTCAGGCCGGGGGTTCCTGCCAATTGGTTATCTTCTTTCTTACGTACATATCAAATATAGAAATAGTTATGCTTAAACCTTAAATGTTCCTAACTTAGCTCTTTAGTATATTGTCGTTTTAGTATAAATTATTCAACAACGTAAATGATTCAGCTAAATCTCATTATGTATTTAGAATTGTTTATCTGGTAACCATTGACGACCTTCATATATTTCAATACTATTTCGGTTAATCAGGAATTGCAAATGAAAAAGTACACAATTAAAGTTTTATCTTATTTTTCCATATGATATCGAAACATTAGGAAACTAATAACGTAACCATTGCATTGAATGTTTTTAATTTTCTAGGTATGTCATTAGGAAAACTAGAAACATAAAAAGTCGCATGGAATCTCATTAAGTTTACATGGATATCACTAAAATTATTTATTAATTTTATATCACGCAAAAGATCGTAAATACCTCTTAATTTAAAATATATATAACTATTAAATTCAGATATTAAATATTTCTATTCCTTAGCCTGTCATTAGGAATTGTTCAAAATAAAAACGTTATAGCTGAGGGCATTGTTCCTATTTCTAGGTTCATCAAAACTATTTCACAATGTTCTTATGCAGATACCATAAATAGATAGTTATGCTTCTATAAGTTTGTAAACTATTTTAAAAACTCGTTAGAGGTAACGTGTTTTTAATCCGACTCACAAACATGTACTAAATATCTTTATGTAAATTTAATAATAAAGTTGCACAACAGATGCAGTTTATTTCTTAATGTTGCCAGTGAGAACGCTAAATAAAGAGTAAAAGAACGAGCGTCGTAGTTTCAAACTTGCCAAACAAGATAACAAACTTTGCTTTCTCCAGTGTAGACGCCATGTTATTGTTGACGCAACTCACATGCTACCTAATGGTGGGAAATTCGGTTCCGTTAATTAGGACTAAATAAAGTTTTCACGCCTTTAGTGTTAATGCTTTTTTTAATAGCATTTTATGGTGTATAAAAAGTTTTGTTTCGTTATTGGTATTTGTGGTAACTATATTGAGACGTTTCTGATTGCACGACGTCCTACGTTCTAGGTTCTCTAGCTGAATTACAGTGATTTAAGTATAAAAGAAAAATAACTCTTTCGAAATAAATATAATTAAATCAAATTACAATAAATTTTTCAAAGAATATCCTATAACTTTATTTCAAATCAACAAAACAGTACACTGTGTAAACTACACTCAGAAAGTATTAGAAAGCATATACTATACACACAGTATCTGCATCATTTCGCTGGAGTGACAGTGTATGATGAATCATTTATTTAATTATTTAATTATATTTTCGAAACAATGAGTTCAATTTCACAATGTCGTACAATGTATTCGTATTACTTTTCTTATTGTTTATGTTATTGTAGGTGTATTTTTGAATAATTCGGATAACAGTTCAGACTACCACATAAAAAAGATATTATATAGTAATAATATAATATAATATATAAATATTATAATATAAATTATAATATAGTAATATATAGTAAGTAATAATATTGTTTTTATTCAAGAACTATGGAAAATCTAGCTTTAAAATATCACAAGCATTCGGCTTTAATAAAGCTCGCTAACATTGATATAGTAGAAATTGAAATAGTTAATACGAAACCTGATATTTTAAAAAGAGAATTACATAACTGAAGAAAACATAAAAAACACCACTTTCCAGCTTTACGTTTCAATCATCTATTTCTTATATGGTTTAAAAAATAATTTGTATAATTTTCTCACTGTTCTATAAAATAAATTGAGATAAACACAAAAAGCTCAACCATTTCGAGTGATTTTCCAACTTATTGCATTCGCTTCGTTATTTTCACTTATATTACTATATTAAATTTAAAATAAGTTTCAAATAAGGACATCGGAGGAGGATATCGGGTCCAGTTAAGTTTACGCTGCATTTCTCATTCAAATTTTTTTTTCAAATAGAAATTAATGTAAAATCTACTAAATTAGCAGAAAGACTGAAAACATGTGAATGTTTATATAACAATACATTGCTGTACCAAGAATTTCAAAAGCCACAGAGTATAAAATATCAACCATAGGTGGCGTATATTTCTATTCCTTATTCTACAGGTGCTATACAGTACTGAAACTGGAAGCTTAATTTATAGGCAACCTACGATATATGTGTTATCATTCAAAACTACTTTACAATAGCTTTTATTCAATGATCAAATGGAACTGAAGCACACTTTATCTGAAGTTTCCGTATGGTGTGGTTCGCCAAATATGTGAGATTTAAATACAGTCAATATTCGTATCAGTGTATGTTGATTAAATCACAATTTCATTTTTCTCTAAGAACATTTATAAATGTACATTTCAAATAAGTTATAGGTCATCAATGACAGAACTAAGATCTTCCACGTATTAAATCTATCTGCTAATTCATAAAACACGAGATTACCTACACAACGTGTGGGTAAAAAATAGAATAAAGTATATTACTTCGTTATAAAGACGAAGATGGAGGTGTCATTCTTCCTTTGTAATTCAGGACGTTATCTACGCAATCTTATTACACGACTGGTAGACCATAGCTGATTTCATTGAACACAACATATTATCAGTATTTTTGTTGTTACTTTTGTTTGTTGAGGCTGAAGAGTCTACATAAAACTAGTTTTTCCTTTGTTCAGTTTGAGGTTTTATTTTGTAACTTGTAGTTTAGAAGTCCATAGAGTTGAAGTAATTTAGTTCATCATTTAGTTTTTTTGTAGTAATTTAAAATTGCAAATAATTAAATAAATATATAATTTGGTAGATGGCTGACACTGATAACATTCAGGATTTTAAGGAAGCTGGGACACAAATAAATTCAGGAGTTGGTACAGATGGGTGACATTGATGATTTACAGGATTGTGAGGAAGTTAATTCTAAAGAAGCTGTATAGAATCGAGATATTTTGTAATTTCAACCTCAACGACGGTTTATGCAAGAAATGGACGAAGCAAACTGTTCAAACATCTTAGTTTCAGTCAAAGATATCCTCAGTTTAGAGCTTTCAATCAAAGAAAAGTAATAAATTAAAATAAACTCTAACTTTAGTGAGATTGACTATTAGGATTATCACCTTCCCACAACTGAACGTGTTAAAGAACAGATCTGAGCTCGCTGACCACTAAGCCACTTTTGGCACTAGAATTCAAATATTTAAGGTGTTTCAGTCCGTCTTCTTACGTTTATATTAATCATTAAAAATTAATCTTTGTTTCGAGAAGTTACTGTCAAAGTATTGTGATAATTTCGAAATGACCAGATCCTGCGTTCAAAAAGAAAACGCGTTCATTTAAAATATTTTACAATTATGAAAATGGTTAATACATACGCCATTACTGGTTTGTGTGTTTTAACGTCTATGGGATAACAACACTAAAAAGCAGCTTTCGATGGGCACAGTAAAGACGGCTTCGAGAAGAAAAACAACATACAATGGACTATCTGTGGTGATGTTTGCCAGAAGTACTTATACAGATAGTGTTATTTATGTGAAGTAAATTATGAACACAGTAACTATTAATTACTGCTTGAACCCAATAAATTACTGTTTAATAATTCCTTTAAAACTGCCAGCATTCACATAAATATCAGGTAATAAAAGACTATTTACTAATTCCTTTCGGCACGGCATGGTTGTTTCTTTGTTTTGAATTTCGCACAAAGCTACTCGAGGGCTATCTGTGCTAGCCGTCCCTAAGTTAGCAGTGTAAGACTAGAGGGAAGGTAGCTAGTCATCTCCACCCACCGCCAACTCTTGGGCTACTCTTTTACCAACTAATAGTGGGATTGACCGTAACTTTATAACGCCCCACGGCTGAAAGGGCGAGCATGTTTGGCGCGACGGGGATGCGAACCTGCGACCCTCAGATTACGAGTCGCACGCCTTAACACGCTTGGCCATGCCCAGGTGGTTAAGGCTTTCGACTCATAATTTGAAGGTTCGAATCCCAGTCGCACCATACATGCTCGCTCTTTCAGTCGTGGGGGCGTTATAATGTTACGGTCAATCCCACTATTCGTTGGTAAAAGAGTAGCCCAAGAGTTGGCGGTGGGTGGTGATGACTAGCTGCCTTTCCTCTAGTTTACACTGCTAAGTTAGGGACGGCTAGCACAGATAGCCCTCGAGTAGGTTTGTGCGAAATTCAGAAATAAACAAACAAACAATACACTGCTAAATTAAGGAGTACTATTGTAGATAACCCTCATGTAGCTTTGCGCGAAACTGAAAAACAAACAAACTAATTCCTTTAAAACTGTAAATACTGATATAAATATCAACTAATAAAAGACTATTTAATAATTTATTTAAAACTGGCAACACTGATATAACTATCAACTAATAAAAGACTATTTAATAATTTCTTTAAAACTGGCAACACTGGCATAAGTATTAGTTAGCTCATGACCCCAAGCACAGGCATTAGTTAAGACTTGCCTCAAGAAAAACAAAAGTTAGAATGGTCGATAGATGTCTTAATGCCACCGACATAATCCTTTTCAGAAACTGACTCATTAATATCAGCAAACTGTAAGCGGATTTGTTTGTGTTTTGTTTCTGTCTTTTATCACAATGTTCCTTTATTCCCTGGTGATACTTTTAATATACCTAAATCAGTAAATTCTCATTTAGAAAAGCAAATGTAGCTAGAATCGAGATTTTGTTAAGCAATTATGGTTAGAAAAAATTCCATCATTGATCCTGCTAACAAACTTCAAAATCAGGTAAAACTATTCCAATATTATTTCGAATTTATTCTAGTTTTGAAGCCTATTTTATACATTTGAAATATTGAAACGTTAACTGAAGATACAGACGCTATGTGCTAGCTACTTTCAAACTATCAACGTAAAGATTAATCGATAGTGTCTCAAACAAATAGTTACCTCAAAGGACCAATGCGTAATCTCTGCAACAACCGATTCGTAACCACTAAAATTTTCAATAATATTCCGAAACAGAATATATACTGGAACTTCCAAGACAGTTCTGTCAAAATCTATAACAAAGATTCTGTTCAATAGTTGTCTTAAATGGCCCGGCATGACCTAGTGCGTTAAGGCATGCACTTCGTAATCTGAGGGTCGCAGGTTCGTGCCCGAGTCGCGCCAAACATGCTCGCTCTCCCAGCCGTGGGGGCGTTATAATGTAACGGTCAATCCCACTATTCATTGGTAAAAGAGTAGCCCAAGAGTTGGCTATGGGTAGTGATGACTAGCTGCTTTCCCTCTAGTCTTACACTTCTAAATTAGGGACGGCTAGCACAGATAGCCCTCGAGTTTCTTTGTGCGAAATTCCGAAAACAAACCGTTGTTTTAAAACTGATTGACTGCAACATAAAAAAAACATTAATACTTTTTATTGTTTCTACTACACTAGTACCAAATTTTAAATATTTGACCAATAAAGACAATATACTGTGGTTTATACGCCCTGTAACATTAGTCTAAGTTATTTCAACGATGGTAAGTCAACAATAAAACAATAACATCTTTTCTAAGACATTCATTGTATATAATCCATTAAGTTTGGACTTTCAGTTTACAAAAGATTAGCTTTTATATCATGCCACAGGAAATGTCGTATCTGTCACTAAATATAGGAATGTAAACGATATTAATTTACTCTTTAACTGTATTTTGAGTTTCTCAAACAGGTTCACTTTCCAGTTTTATAGTTAAGTACATTTCAAGACTTATCAACACGTAATAAATTGTGTATTAACACCCAAGTTATTTTATGACGAACTTGAAGTTTGCTTTATAACAATATGTGTTTCAGAGTGAAGTAAAACTTACAAACTACATTAAACATTAGGCTTTGTTCTTCAACTAAAACATGATTTTGTTTTATCTCGTTGTTCAACGTATCGAATTCTTACGAGTAGGAAATATACGCCCTCTACATTGTTGAAAAATAAAAGACAATAAAATGATAAAACTTCAAATTATTTTAGTTATGAAAATAAAATAAAGACTTTCTAAATTAAGTGTCCCTGATATTTATTATCTCAAAAACGTAAGTGTGTGTATGTTTTTTTATAGCAAAGTCACATCGGGCTCTCTGTTGTGTCCATCGAGGGGAATCGAACCCTTGATTTTAGCGTTGTAAATTAGAATACTCATCTCTATCTAGAGGGAAACACAATATAGAGGCATCAACGAAATTTACAGTATATTTCAATGCCTCCTGATAACTTTGCAGGTGTACTTAAGAGCTTATAAAGATAAAATTTGTGGTTCGATACCTGGTTGGGCACAATGCAGATTATCTATTGTATAGCTTTGTGTATAAATCAAACGGTTTTTAATTTTGCTCTTGAGTTCATATCGATAATTTAAAACTATTGTTTTGCAGGCAATTAATTTGTTTTAAAAATTCTACTTACAGCTACACAAGTTCCGTATTTATATAGTCATTCGCTATTTTTAATTTACAGACTATAAGAAGGGTATATAATCAACGGCTACGCTTATCTGACAGAATAATGGGACTGGACCGGAATTTTTAAGTTACACCCACAACTCCAAAGTGTGTAGTTAGTTTTGTAACAAAGAATTGCGAATTATGATCCCACGTATTCACAGTCTGGTCACTTGAGTCAGTGGGAAACACGGTCGCCCAAGATAACTTTATGAACCTTACTTATAATGAATAAATATTGCGGTTGAAAAAAAAATTACTTAAAACATTATATACTCATGAAACTGATTAATAAACATACGAGTATTGCTTTGAGTGAAGACATTTTAGTTCATTCAGAAGACACGAAGTTTAAACTTATCTTCAATTTGTAAAAAACTGTGAATTCAAAAAACTTTAAAACGCTAGTTTGTGTATTAACTTTAACATAATGAAAACTTCTGTAATCAGACAAATATGACTTACAACATTTATTGCAATGAAATATTTGATCCAGTCTAACGCATCAAAGTTGAACCAAAAAAGAAAAGAAAATGGTTCATGGTTGATTAAAGGTAACGTCTGTAATAAGTAATATAAAATCTTATTTCTGTCATATCAAACAATACGCGTCACTTGCTAACAAATGTTCATCCATGGGTGGTGGACACGACATTTTATCACCAGACGCAAAACCATTTCAGTGGCTACACTAAAGTAATGAAGTTATATTACATACAAACATCATACAAATTAGGTTGGCTGAACCACCATCAGTACAGCCTCAGTTCAGTTTAACGTCTCTAAAGCCAAACTGTGGCTGATACCTCCTGCCTCCACATTCCTCCTGCCTCTACATACCTCCTGCCTCCACATTCCTCCTGCCTCTACATACCTCCTGTCTCCACATACCACCTGTCTTTACATACCTCCTGTCTCCACATACCTTCTGCCTCCATATACCTCCTGTCTCCACGTACCTCCTGTCTTTGCATCCTCCTCTCTCCACATAACTTCTACCTCCACATACCTCCTGCCTCTACATACTTTTTCCTCCACATACCTCCTTGATCCACATACTTCCTGTCTCCACATACCTCCTGCCTCAACATACCTTCTACTTCCACATACCTCCTGTCTACACAAACATCCTGCCCTCACATACCTCCTGTCTTTACATATCTCCTGCCTCAACATTCCTCCTATCTCCACATATCTCCTTGCCCTCACATCAAATATATTTTGCTGATCAAATCGCTCTCTCGTCGCTCCAGTGGCAACGACGTCTGTATCAGACGCGTCTCTCACAAATGTATTAAACCGAACAAATCCGATAACATCTCATTGCAATTCACGAAAAAATCTCGGGTCCAGCCGTGATCTTGCAATCTGATAACCACTAGAAATTGTGGTTGATATTTGACAATAGAGCTTTCTTTTGTGGTGCTCCATTCGAAAGTTTATTATGTTTCACTGCACGTAAAATCTGTTATATTTTAATAGAAAATGATAAAAAAAAACCTATAACCCGAGCGATTTCGAAAAGTGGGCCATTCTTATTCCGAATGTTATATTTCACTGCAATTGGATACCATTTTGTTTCAAAATCTTACATGTTTTTTGCAAACAATATGAATGGACGAACAAAAATAGCATGGTAATTTTAGCAAGCTAAAACTTCAACAGGTAAAATATATTTTGGTTCAACAGCCTGTCCTATACATTTTAAATCGTCAAAAGCAACTTATTGTAAAAAAAAGATGTTTGAAACTTAAATGTAAATGTTTTTAGAAGGGTCTAGTAGTTAGGGACACTTGGCTTGCAATCCAAAGATCACGGGTTCAAATCCCTTTCACTTAACATAAGCGTAGGAGTTTTGTAATGTCACCGTCAATCTCACTATCAGTTGGCCAAAGAGCAATCTGTTTCTCTCATATTATGGGAGGTTAGCTCTGATAACCTTGGAGTAGCTTCGCGCGATATTCAGACCAAGTACGATTTCATATTTACATATTTTCTCGCAGCTGGATTATTGACTAGCTGAAAGTTAATAAAACCAAACTGAATGAAGGCTTTAATGATTGTTAACATCTTTCAACAAACGTCTGACAAGTGATGAAACAGCAACTGATACATTTGCACTTAAGTGACTCTGCAAGTCAAAGGAGAATTTAGTCATATAGTAACGTCACAGAATAATAATAGGT
Source organism: Carcinoscorpius rotundicauda (assembly GCA_011833715.1). Taxonomy (NCBI): domain Eukaryota; kingdom Metazoa; phylum Arthropoda; class Merostomata; order Xiphosura; family Limulidae; genus Carcinoscorpius; species Carcinoscorpius rotundicauda. The sequence continues at coordinate 32,462,536 of CM022404.1, read as the reverse complement.
GTCGATATACGTACCTCGTAGTGAGAACGAAACAGGTGTTTTACTTCATGGTAATCACACCTTCAGAAAGATGCCGAGAAGGCAGGTTAATGTCTGCTTTTTCTCTTTCTTTCTCAGAAGTTAAAATATAATAGATTAACTTGTTCATGACCATACTTCTAAGAAGCCCAAAATGAACGTATGGTTTTGCTACATTTCGACGTAATGTCATATAAAATATTGTCAAATTGAGCTACTATTCATATCTAACTAAGTATCATTTGTTCAAGCAGACTATTTTATTTCAAGCATATTATTCTACTTTAATTAACTGATTCCAAAGAAACTAAAAGTAAATAACTATTTTACAGTTATAAGATATTTTCGCAAATGTATCTCTCCTCTGTGGCACAACGCTAGAAACCTAGTTTCGATACACGTGGTAGGCACAGCACACAGTGTATTGCATAGCTTTCTGTTTAAATTTGAAAAAAATGTATTAACAACATTTTAAAATATTTAATGAATAAATATTAAGAGAGAATCAAACTGTGTCAACCACGGGTATAGAAACCCGATTTTTAACGTTATTATAATCCTCCAAGCTTTCGGCTGAGCTACTGGGAGGGTAAATGTGATATGCAGGGCGTGGTTTTGAAAATCTTGACACATTAGAGTTGATACAAGCATCCTCTAATCTGGTGGTATCTTAAAAGTTAAGGGATCAAAATATGTGCATGTTGTTGAAAAATATAAATTGGTTATTTCAAACATAACGCTAATAAAAGCTAAAAGTGACGTAAGTTATTTTTTATAGAAAAACTTGCGCTGAGAGCGTTAATAAATGCAAACTAATATTAATAAATACAAACTAATGTTCATAAATACAAACTAATATTAATAAATACAAACTAATGTTCATAAATACAAACTAATATTCATAAATACAAACTAATGTTCATAAATACAAACTAATATTATGCCTACACAAAAGTAACACCTTTGCTTAATTTTAATTTTTGAGATGAAAAATAAATATATATTTTGTCTAAAGCTCAGATTTCTCAATAATAAGAATTAAAAAATCAAAACGTTCCATGTACTAAGACATCGAAAACGAATCAGAGTTCGAGAGGGTTGACATTCTCTATTGTTCTTTATAACTTTCTCTCATAAGGGGTAGAACAGGTTGACATTCTCTATTGTTCTTTATAACTTTCTCTCATAGGGGGTGGAAAAGGTTGACAATCTCTATTGTTCTTTATAACTTTCTCTCATAAGGGGTGGAACAGGTTGACATTCTCTATTGTTCTTTATAACTTTCTCTCATAGGGGTGGAACAGGTTGACATTCTCTATTGTTCTTTATAACTTTCTCTCATAGGGGGTGGAACAGGTTGACATTCTCTATTGTTCTTTATAACTTTCTCTCATAGGGGGTGGAACAGGTTGACATTCTCTATTGTTCTTTATAAATTTCTCTCATAGGGGTGGAACAGGTTGACATTCTCTATTGTTCTTTATAACTTTCTCTCATAGGGGGTGGAAAAGGTTGACATTCTCTATTGTTCTTTATAACTCTCTCTCGTAGGGGTGGAACAGGTTGACATTCTCTATTGTTCTTTATAACTTTCTCTCGTAGGGGGTGGAACAGGTTGACATTCTCTATTGTTCTTTATAACTTTCTCTCATAGGGGGTGGAACAGGTTGACATTCTCTATTGTTCTTTATAAATTTCTCTCATAGGGGGTGGAACAGGTTGACATTCTCTATTGTTCTTTATAACTTTCTCTCATAGGGGGTGGAACAGGTTGACATTCTCTATTGTTCTTTATAACTTTCTCTCATAGGGGGTGGAACAGGTTGACATTCTCTATTGTTCTTTATAACTTTCTCTCATAGGGGGTGGAACAGGTTGACATTCTCTATTGTTCTTTATAAATTTCTCTCATAGGGGTGGAACAGGTTGACATTCTCTATTGTTCTTTATAACTTTCTCTCATAGGGGGTGGAAAAGGTTGACATTCTCTATTGTTCTTTATAACTCTCTCTCGTAGGGGTGGAACAGGTTGACATTCTCTATTGTTCTTTATAACTTTCTCTCATAGGGGTGGAACAGGTTGACATTCTCTATTGTTCTTTATAACTTTCTCTCATAGGGGGTGGAACAGGTTGACATTCTCTATTGTTCTTTATAACTTTCTCTCATAGGGGGTGGAACAGGTTGACATTCTCTATTGTTCTTTATAACTTTCTCTCATAAGGGGTGGAACGAGATATATGAGAAAAATAAAGCTCTGTCCACAGTATTGCTTCAAGTGATTGAAAGTGGCCAAAACTCTGTCAGGATGAAAATATCTGTTTTTAGTGCTTGTACTTTAATGGAATAACAACAGTGTCTGTGAAAGCCAAACGCTTTCTTCTGATTCTCACTGCTACCATTTCAGTGACAGAATGATTTAAGAGATAAATTAGCTACCCCACCAGGCTATTTTAACACATAACACACACGATTTTGTTGTTATTGATTTTAAATCATATTCTTCGTGGATGTGTTTGTTACTTTCTTTGCTGGAATTCAGTTGGACACAAATAGAAAGTGTCCTGAGTTTGGTTAATCTTCTTTTTCAGGAAATAAAACTCTTAATATGAATAACAAGTCACAGTGATATTACTTCAACAAACAAATTAATGGAAAATGAAATGTTAACATAACACCTCAACATAGGCGTAAGTTTGTTTTTATATCAATGTTTTAGTTGCCTGCGTATTTTCCAATCATACAACCACGTGTCTATTTATCTGTTTATCCATTGGTTCGTGGCATAATCTAATTGTTTATTTGACCGAAACGTGAACTTGAACGTCCACGACTCGTTTCGTTTCGCCGCAAAAAATAAACAAACTTGTTCTGCGCTATATGCCATGATAAGTTTATATCAGATGGCAGTAGGTGCTGTTAGCTGCTTTGCCTATAGTCTTTCAATTCAAATTTAGGAACCGTTAAGCCTAGAAAACCCTTGTGTAACTTCACACGAAATGATAAAGCAAATTAACTGTTCACATTACTCATATTTATCTATTTATTAATATTTAATACAGATATTATAATTGTTATGCTTTCTCTTTATTTCTATATGTATGTATACGTAGGGAGAGAATATATATATATATATATGTATAAACATATTTTGTACCTTCATACGGTTATACGGTTATTTCTAAATCTCCAGAAATTCCCCATGTTCGATAATTACCAAAACAACTGAATGAAAATACTTTCATAAAGTACAAGTATGGATAAAAGAAAAAAAAAACTGACAAAAATTTATACAGAACTAGTAACAAATGTATCTAGTTTTTAAAACATGTAAAATTACAAACTCTAGTTATATTAAAATCTTAATACTGAAATGTACGTTTGTTGTTTGTTTTTTTTGCGTAATAATAGAACTAACATGCCTGATGAACAAATGATACGGAAAAATCCATTACTATAACGATATGAAATTGTCCATTATTATAGATGGTTATAAACTACCTCATAAACAAACTAAATAGAAACGTCCCTTATTACAGATGGTTATAGCCTTCCTCATAAACAAACGATATAGAAATGTCCATTATTATAGAGGATTATAACCATTCTCACAAACAAACGATATAGAAATATCCATTATTATAAAGGATTATAACCATCCTCACAAACGAACGATATAGAAATGTCCACATGTGTCGAGTGTTTAGCTTGTTGGACTCCAGATTAAAAGTCAAAAATTTGAGCACTATTCGCACTTTCAGCTGAGAATACAACTTTGTTATTCTGTTAAAAAATCTTTATAATACCCTCTGTCTAGAATTGAGGAAACTGTTTCTGAAATATAAGGGTTTCTGTGCATCAGATTGTAAATTCTAGTTTTAATACAAGTTTATTATAAGAGATCACCTTTAAGTGCATTAGATTGTAAATTCCAATTTTAATTTTAGCTTATTAAGACATATTACTTTTACGCCAACTATGTTAAATCAGAGAAACGGTTAATTAAAAAAATAGTTTATTGAACAAATATCATGAATACAGTGGTCAAAAACCTCGAATATTTTCGCCAAACATTCTATTAAGATAAATACATTTATAGATATAAAACCACCTTTTCGTCAAGAATACAAAATTGCATGGCTCTTTTACAATTTGTATAAACGTATTATTCGCAAATATTCAAAATACATCCTTTAGTACATGTTTTATTTCGAACACGACATAGTTTTGACATTTATTTATCAGAAAGCCTGTTATTTGATTTGCATGCATAAAGAAGTACTTTGTTATACTCTATCATCCTTTTCCTTTGACACATATTTTACTGTTTGTGTTTATTAAAGTCGAGTGTTACTTCAAGAAGCATCACATAACATACATTAAAGTCAATATAACCTAATGAAATACGTCACGCACGGTAGGGGTTATTCCAACACCAACTAATTTTGTAGCATAAACAAAGAATGATTATTTTTTAGAATTCAAGTCAGTTATTGAAGAAAATCTAGTTTTGTCATCTATGAATAACTTCGTGCTTTTACAGTGTTTGTTTGTTCTAAATATCGGCTTTGCATGGCCAGGTTGGTTAAGGCGTTCAACTCATAATTCGAGGGTCGCGGGTTCGAATCCCGGTCGCACCAATCATGATCGCCTTTTCAAGCCGTAGTGGTGTTATAATGTGACGATCAATCCTACTATTCGTTGGTAAAAAGTAGCCCAAGAGTTGAGGATGGGCGGTGATGACCAGTTGCCTTCCCTCTAGTCTTGCACTACTAAATAAGGGACGGCTAGTACAGATACTTCTCGAGTAGCTTTGCATGAAATTCAAAAAACAAACACACATTGTTCAAAATATCCACACAAAGTGTGGAATTCTACATGCAGTAAATGTCCCTAGTTTTGAAACGGTACACTATAAGGAAGACATTTGCCCTTTTAAAACAAAGCTAATACCTGAAAGTGCAGAGCGCAATTTTTCGGCTACGAGATGCAAACAGTGGATTCATACTGTGATACACCAAACACTAGGCTTTGGCCTACTTTATCTTCTCAAAATAAGAACTGGGATAGAAGATATTTGTCCTGAAGTGTGGCGGTTTTCTTTGCTGTAGAATGTTGCACAGAGTGTATAAAGAAATTTATAAAACTCACCAAAAATAAGTCCCTTACTAACTATACTTAACACTATTTCTATTGGGTTGTAAAACATATAGTAAAATTAATCCTCTAAGTGTTAGATAGTTAACTAACTTTGACAAATTATCTTATTATAGTCAGAAGTTTTTATTCTTATGCCCTTTATTTCTAACACACTTTAGTATTTAGTTTGAAAGAGTGATTTATATATTATCAATAAAATTTTATTAAAGTTATATTTTAAGAGAAACGCACTGTATGTTGTGACATCACATTTTATAGAATTACACTGAAGATATTTACTGATGAGTGTGATGAATTAACTATTATATATATATATTTTAATACAGATGTTTCTTTTTAAGTTAAATTTGTATTTAAAAATGTACATAACTTTTTTGTCACATTCCTGCTTATTCATTAAAGCTGTAGAAGATCCTCGAGCATAAGAATCAACAATATATATTTGTGTATGTAAACACTGCATCGCCTGTAATGTTGTGTTGGCTGGAATTTCTACAAACTGTCCTCACACCTATAAATGTAATTAACGCGACCCGCCAGAAACACTACATATTTTTGAGTTGCTTATTAATCGAGAAATACAGATATTTTACCAGGAACGTTTATATATTTCGAAAATTACAAACCGTTTAACTTCAGGGAATTAATATCGGACGTTAGTATTTTTACAAAAACATTACTTACTTCAGCGGTAGAAGAATTTGACGTGTGGCCAGCGAAATAAGAACACCGAATTCTTTAGCTACCTGTTAAGTGAATTGTATCTACATTAACTCGAAATTAACTCACTCACCGTGAGCTTTCGATAATATATCAAGGAAGTTAGAGACCAGAAAGAAGGGTCGTTATTGTTTGAAAGTTTGTAAAACAATTGTTTATAGATCGTTATTTGTAATAACTGTCATTGTTAATTGTATTATTGTTTGTATATTAAAAATACTTTTGTATTAAAAAACGTGTATATCAATCTTTTTGCAAGTATAATAAATTGGATACATATCGATATTTAATTATCTTATAAATTTAAATTATCATTTAACTCAGTTTCAGACTATTTGAAAGTGTAATACGTAACACGAGTGAGTGTGAAGTTTTAAAACAGTGATTCATATTATTAAATATACATTACGCTCCCTGTGAATCCGCTTCTTAAAATTAACTGTTTCCGATAGAAATGCAATTACTTAAGATCTGATACGTCCGAAATGATTTTAGTCTCTAAGCAGTCGAAGTAGAACTTTAGCATATTGTAATAGTTTTGTCGCTCTCTCAGGATGTCGTAAATCTTGTACAATGATTTGGGTCCAAGTGCGTGATGGGGGACGTTACGAATAGTGAAGCGCGTAGAAGTTAAAACGCATTTCAGTCTAATATGTTATCGTCGGAGTGCACATTATACCAAACATCCCTCAGCAAAGAGGAAAAGGCAAGCACTTGTGAAATACAATAAAATATTAATCTGTAGATAGATTAATGAAGTTACAACACGTACAGTAGTCTGGTACTTATTACAGGTTAAGTGTATGAACGACTAGTAATACGTTTAGTGTTGAAATATTTAGATTTAGAGGTTCTAGCCAGAAGTCTTATATATTTTTCGTCTACTATGAAGTATTTTTAACGTATAGTATTTTATCATGTTCTACTTCCTTGTTTTAATCTAGTGAGATAACTGAATGGAAATGTGTAAGATAATTGATGTTGTTTTTAATTAAGCACAAAGCTACACTATGGGCTATCTGTGCTCTGCCCACCACGAGTATTGAAAACCGGACTTTAGCGTTGTAAGTCCTCAGACATACCGCTGAGCCAATGGTTGGCAAAATAATTGAAAGCAGGACATATCAAAGTAACACATCATTTAAATTAGGCCTGTAGCTAAATAATCACCCACATTGGTCAGTTAGCGCCAATTTATTTATGTATTTTCTTTCTTACAGTTTGTAAACTGTGACCGAGTCGTGATTGTCCAACATTTATTGCTCTTTATAGGTAATGAAGAAATAATTTTATATCGTTTCATGTTGTTTCTATCAAACGTTTCTCGGTCTTGGTAGATAATGAAGAGATTGGAATCTATATGATCCCAGTAGTGTTGCGTTATTTCTAACATTATTTTTATTTTTTAAACATTCATACGTTAATGGGAAAGTCTGGATACTATTATGCACTTTTCAAAGACATTTTACTTTCCAAATAAACTTTATTTGGTGTTTCTGTGGCTCCGTCTGAACACTCATTTATGTATGATCCATTTAGAATTAAGAATGATAAATAAAGTCACCTTGAGCTACGCAAAAACACGAAGATAATAATGCACTAAAGCTATAGATAAGCAGTGAGGTGCCTCCTATCAAAAGTATCAATGACACTTTATCAATTTGACGGAAACACTGTCACTTGTCTTCTGTCAATAACACCTACGATAAAGAGTTATCTCATATCAATAACACGGAATTTTACTTCCCACAATACTTCAAGGAAAAAGCGAGGTGCCTCCTACCAATAACGCAGAATTCGCTTGCCACCAATACATTAGGGATACATCGAGTTACTTCCTATCAATAACATAGAGTTCACTCTGTACCAATATGTTAGAGAAGCAGTGAGTTATTTTCTATCATTAACACGAAGTTCATTTTGTACCAATATGTTAGAGATACAGCGAGTTACTTTCTACTAAGAACACGTAGGTAATCCTAAACTAATACAACAAAGGTGCTTTTTATCACGTACAGAATGACTAGCACCATTTGTGTAAACACTTAATGAAAACCTGCTTTGATTGTGTGATATAAAGAAAACAGTATAAAAACTGATGATGAAACACATAATAAAGTACTTAGATATTTATGTTGGTGCAATAAATGAATACAGTTCTTACATACCAAACCACACAACTTACGTTATAAAAATAAAATGATTTAGTAGTTATGGGTTAAGACATGTAATGTAAGTTAATGAATGCTTAAACCAATCACTAAACTTACATATTTCATAACCTGTATTCGTTTCGTATTCCAGCCTCTTTTCAAAAGACTTTTCAAATGCACTTCTGTCTACTATATGATTTGATAAAAAACGTTTCTCTGTAATGGCCTAAGTATTTCAACAATATCTGTAGTGAACGAACTCTCTAACGTTCAAAACATTGGAAACAACTGAAATCTCTCAGCTCTACACTCAAATCCAAACAGCGACTACATGAAAGAATGGAAACCCTTAATCATAGCATTCAAAATAAAAGTAAAATATATATATTTATGTTGTCAGGCTTTACGAGAGGGCAGCCCTATACCTGTTCTAGTACCCAGCCATTTAGACCACAAACTTTCTAGATCGCTGAAGTTTATAATGTATTCTTTTCTTTCCCATTCAGAAAATCAAATTAAAGTTGTAAAACACCTCTCACATAAATATGTTTTAGTATTCATTGCCATTCGACACCAATAACTGTTATTATGTTATATTTCTTTCACAAAATACCAAAGAAATCGGCACTATTGTAGAAATTATAAAAAATGAATCCATTAGAATGCAAAACTTCAAAATCTCATGAAAAAAGGTAGCATGAAACGTAATTTTATGATCTTAAAAGAATTTTTGTTTCAATTAAAATAAACGTTTAGATCTCGCAACTTTTATTTTCACCCAAACTGTAGTATTTCAAAAGAAAATATGTTTAGAGAAACGTTTTTATTGTAGAATTTTTCCGAAACTGCCTACAAAGAGCAAATTTGCTCACGATTATATGATTTTTATTTTAAAACAGAGGGTGACATTTCTTAAATTGGCTCCACCGTGGAAGAATGATTAATGCACTCGATTCGTAATCGGAGAGCAGCAGGTTCAAATCCCCGTCACACCGAACACGCTCTTTCTTCTAGTTGTGGGAATATTGTAAGTAACGATTGTTCCCACTACTTTGATGAAGTAGTAGCCCAAGAGTTGATGGTAGGTGGTGGTGACTGTCTTCCCTATAGTCTTACTGCTAAACTAGGGACAACTAGCGCAGATAGTCCTCATGTAATTTACGCGAAATTCATAAACAAAAACTATTTCTTAAATTTTACATACAGATATAAAATGGTTCCTAGCAAAAGGCACAATAAAGATGTTAAGAGAATATTTACGTGATTAAATGTGTAAAGCAAAGACATCCAATCTGGTTATCCTTTGATCATGGAGACAAATTTATTGTGTCACTTAATTTTATTCTCTTTTTAGCTGGAGGTCTGTTTTGGTCAGTCCTTTATGTTGCCTCCTACCATAAAGTTCAGAACATTTCTATTATCTACTTTATTTTGTACTCAGACTAGTAAACAGCGTATTCTAATCATTATAAGGTACATCAAAATTTCTTTGAATTGGCTAACTTAATAAAATAATGGAATGATATTATTAAAGAAAGCTTCACACTAAAAATTATGTCTAAAAACAGCGTCTCACCATTTCATTTCAACACACTAAGAATTATACCTTTCACTTTTAAAGGTTATTAACATTAAACGGGTGTTTTAAACTTCGTCATAGAAAGTGGGAAACACACTTCAACTCCTTTCTTATCATCATATTAAGCCTTCTCTATAAATAAAACTTCCATAAGCAATGTCTCCTAGGGACATTGTTCATTAAGCCTATCAATACGACGCACGCTGGAAAGTAGCTAACTCATATCGTTATTGAAAAAGAGAGAACAGAAGTATAAAAGTAACACTCGGCTGTGAGAAAAACGAATTAGATATCCAGTGTAATGTGGTTTTTCAAAACATTGAACTATGTTCAAACTTTTTGAACAATATTTGTCATTCTCAACAATCACTTGTGTCAAATACGTTCGTTATGATACAAGAAAATTTTAATACGACATTATCATTCAACATATAAAAAACACGTCTAGCCTTTCAAACAGAAATTATTAATTATGAAAATAGGCTCATTTAGCTTGAACCATCGGATTTTCTTATGTAAACAAAACAAGTGGTTTGGAAAAATACGCCAAAAAATTAGAATGAGATGTTTACACGTTTTCATATAAAATCTCCTATCTCTCGTGAGATAAACTAAAGTACTTCTTTAGAGCGGTGTGTTGTTACACTAGCTACATTTACACATCAGTTCATGAAATATATAACAAATACAATTTTTGCTACCTTGTTCCAGCTAATTAGTTTTTTTTATTTCACTGTATTCTATCAATTAAAGATTGTTCTCAGGTGGCTTCGCCTGAAATCGTTTTTTTCACTTTTCTCTTTTATCAAACTATTCTCTACTAATTTTCTTATCCTTTTTATAGGAGGCATTAAAAACATATTAATATTGACTTTTTTGTTTTATCAATTTCCAGTGGCCATTAAATAGTTTTAACGTTTTCTATCTTGACAGAAGCCCATTAATTATACCAATTTGTACATCAAGCGGTTGGTTACTTAGAAACGGCAAGCCAAATATTTGATTATAAGACATTCATTAGATATGAGAAACTTTGCATCATTTATAGTGAAAGAAAAATACAAAAATTAATACGTATATTCAGCTATTACGTCTGTAGCGACACCCTTTCAGTTCCATTTCAAAATAATTTTGTAAACAGCAGAATAACGTGAAGGGTCAACGCTGGTACACTGAGGTACAGTGTATTTTGTAAGCAGCAGAATGACGTGAAGGGTCGACGCTGGTACACTGAGGTACAGTATATTTTGTAAGCAGCAGAATGACGTGAAGGGTCGACGCTGGTACAGTGAGGTACAGTATATTTTGCAAACAGCAGAATGACGTGATGGGTCAACGCTGGTACACTGAGATACAGTATATTTTGCAAACAGCAGAATGACGGGAAAGGTCAACGCTGGTACATTAAGGTATAGTGTATTTTGTAAACAGCAGAATGACGTGAAGGGTCAACGCTGGTACACTGAGGTACAGTATCAGTGATGTCGAGAAACCCACTTGTTGAGAATTTTATATGCAAAAAACGGCTCGTTTTGGGTTCAGAAAATATTTTAAATAGAAGAGGTACAGTATATTTTGTAAACAGCAGAATGACCTGAAGGGTCAACGCTGGTACATTGAGGTACAAACATCTCATACAATTTTGAGCTTGAAAATAAAAACTAAGCACGTGATGATATCAGTTTACCATAATAATCAAAATTAAAGCACTCGCACTTTAAAGTAAAACGAAACAACTTCCCAGTAAATGGACAACAAATGATCCTTATGTTGAATATAAAGTATAATAAAGTTAACCTAAGTATTTCTTTTCTTACTAAAACAGTGAATTATAAAACGTAATGACTGTTGCTAGTTAACCTGGTAACAGGCGAAATCAGCACTATATTACTCAAAATATATTTCGTTATATATATGCAAAAACGGCTCGTTTGGGTGTTCACAACCTCTCACATACATGTGGTCAGCTTCCGGTCAGTTACCTCTTTCTTTGTGAACCTGACGATGACCGAATAAGGTCGAAACGTTGTTCACTCCTCTACGCAAATAAAAATAAAATAAAAAATTATCAACCCAAATGACCCGTTTTTACATAAATATTTCTCTACAAGTGGGTTTTCTCGACATCACTAATTAAATTCCGTTAAGTCATCTTTAGGTTAACATCAGGTTAGATGATCTAAGAAGGTCGAAACTTTGTTCTCTACTTTATTTTAATAAAAGGTTTGATACCCATACCAGCCATCTTGAGATATACTTTTACTTCAAGTGGGTTACTCATTATCAAGGAGGGCTTATCTAAATATAAGGTTAATCACATATTTCTACCATGAAATATTTGTATGAGGTATCAAAAGTAACTGGGAATTTAGGTTTCAAAAATATCTTGACCACTTCTACTTATGTAATGTGATTGTGCGCTGAAAATGCGAGGACTTTTAACATTAAAAAAAAGGTTTTGATATCCTCAGTGAGTAGAATTCTGATAAGCCATTACGTAGCTTTGAATTCAGCAACAAGCAAATAAGTGACCTGACATAGTCTATTAGTTACGGTAATCGGCTCATAATCTGCGTGATCGAAACCCGTCACCGAACATTTTGTAGTTCCTACTGTGAAGGTTTTATACTGTTACGGTCAATTTCACTATTCGCCTGAAAAGAGCATATTCCAAGGGTTGAGTGGTGTTGACCACCTGATTTCCCTCGAGTTTATTACTTCAAAATTAGGAACGACTCGAGTAGCTACGTAAGAAGTTCAACAATCAAACTAGTTATTTTAATTGTGTGACTAAATAACCGAATAAATTTACACAATAAAAAATTAGTGACATTTTTCGTTGTTAATGTTTCGTTTTTATTTGCATACCACATTAGAGAACCAAGTCTCTTCATCCCCTAACATTCGGAATGTTGTTGCTTATTGGATTTGAACACCAAGTGACATCTAGCATTTCACTAGTACGTATTTTTTTAAAAAACACGTAATGGATAAAGCAGTAAATATCACTGAATGTCATATTGTAATGTAAGTAATAAATCATTTAAATCTACAGTAATATTTGTTTATATGTACACTGTATATTTCCTTCTTCCTTTGTTTCCCAGTGGGTCAATATTACGTTTACGGACTTGTAGCGCTACAATATGGTTTTCGATTACCCGTGGTGGACATAGCTCACCTGTACCTTTGAAGAAATACATAAAACTTTCCGTTTTTTTCAGCAACTTTATGAGCACTGTACTCCGTTATTTTGTTTTAAACTTTCTTAAACATTAACCGTCCTTTGCTAACCAATTTTATTATATAAGCTTTTATTATTCTTGGGATACTTCTTATCGCAGTGAAACATTAGTTTCACTGTAAAAACTCTTTTATTATCACGAATATTCATCAAAATTATCCGCAAATGCAAATCAAATTAAAACCTTTGATAGTGACGCAACCAATTATTAATTATACATTTCTAAATTCAAATATCTGAGTATCAGAATTTTAAAATGAATATCATTGGGTTTGAAATTATATTCAGTTCCAGAATATTGGGAATAATTTAGCTAAGGCCATTAGAGAGTAATAAATACTCTCCAGTGATAACGGAAGGACAAGTGAAGCAGATACTCTCCAGTGATAACGGAAGGACAAGTGAAACAGACACTCTCCAATGATAACGGAAGGACAAGTGAAACAGACACTCTCCAGTGATAACGGAAGGACAAGTGAAACAGACACTCTCCAGTGATAACGGAAGGACAAGTGAAACAGACACTCTCCAGTGATAACGGAAGGACAAGTAAAACGTAGCAAACCTGGCTATAAAAAGTCCCAAGAAATCACAAGCTAGTATGTGTGGCCCATATTCTCCAGCATGCGATTTATAAAATGTTCCCGCGATTATTTTGTAATAAAAGAATAAGTGACCCATACTGTAAAAGTGTGTAAGTGATGGCATAACCCCAAGGAAGTGATGTTTCTATAGGTTGTGTGTCTGACAAAAGTTTAAGGACATCTGATAATGAAGTTAAAAGTGTTGAATGAATCTCAGTTACATCAGTCAGAGTGTGCTAACTTATTATTGTTTATTTAACTGTTTATGCAGTTCTTTATAAAACACAAAGTGACCAAGAAATATTGAATCAAGATAACTCAGGCTCCATAAATTGCTTGAAGCAAGGACAAACTGAATTTAAAAAGTTCCAAAAGCTGATATTATTTATGAAATGTTTACTTGTTGTCGTCTTTAGATGTAAAATATTATAAACAGCTGGGGGCACACATATTTGAACTCTTCTGTCATATTTAGAGGTTTCTTTGGTTTGTTTCAAATTTCACGCAAAGCTATACGAGGGCTATCTGCGCTAGCCGTCGTTAATTTAACAGCGTAAGACTAGAAGGAAGGCAGCGAGTCATCATCACCCATTGCCAACTCTTTAACCAGTGAATAGTGGGATTGACCATCACATGATAACGCTGAAAGAGCGAACATGTTTGGTGTGTTGGGGATTCGAACCCGTGACCCTCGAATTACGAGTCAAGTGCCTTAACCACCTGGCAATGCCGAGCCCCAAATCCCTTGTGTAGCACGTAAAGAAATGTGGTATCCTCCAATCCTGTCGTTAGTATATCAGGGAACGGGAAATACTTGACACATTTTCGATGACCATCATAATATTAAAATATGTCTGTATTACAGCGGGTGATTAGTTTGAAGCAGTATTCGTTGGTACTTACTCTGATAAAGAGAAAGAGTATACTGCTTCAAACATGTTACCCATAACCATTTGGCTTCAGGGATATACAGTTGGGTTCTATATTTATGCAACTAAAGCACATGTGTGCTTTATATCAGGTCAAACATCAATCGTCCTTCTAAACGGGTGATACAGGCAACATCACTAATTAAATATTACAGTTGAATTTTGCTGATGAAGTAAGATTTTGATTGAAATTTATGCAAGTACACAGTAATTGTATAAAACCCAATTGTGCTAATCGGATTAATACAAGTGATTTTATTTGCAACAATAAACAAAAGATTTTGGGCACGTATTATGAAACAATATGGCGTGGTTAAAAGTATATAGTAAAGGTATCATGTAGAATCATATTGTTATACAACGTGATGAAGAAAAATCGTTGGGAAATTGTAAAAATTCAATTAAGATTTCTTCAGCTTAAGGTAGTTATGTAGAGAAATGTTGATGGACGTCGTTTATATGTTACAGATACATGTGTTATATCCATCTTGTCCTTTTAAAGAGTTGTTTCGTTGTTTTTGACATAAATAAAACGATGTAATCAGAATGAAAAATAAATATATAAAAAGACCAGTCACAATCTGAAGTCTCCATAGAAATTCGTATATAATACTGCATTCTGATTACACGGTTCGTTACTTCGAGCGGTGTCAGAAAATGCTCGAGTCTAAGAGACAAAAACAAAAATGTGGATGAAACCTCGTATATGAAGGCGTAAAGGTATTCCTCAGAGCTTCAGTTTTCATCAGTGTAAGTATCTCTGCTTAATGCATGAATGAAATATAAAATGATAACTAAAGAAAGAGAGTTGAAATATATGGAGATATCCAACAATCAGTTCGAATTTTTTCGACTTAGTAACCCAAGAATAATTTAAGGTATATTCGGCTAAGTTAAACACGTAGTTGTTATTTTATATTCTCTAGAATAGATATGCTTCTAAATGTTCAACAATCACTTACCTCACTTTCAAAATAAACACAAATAGATTGTTTGTTTGCTTGCAATAATAACAAATTTACAGAATAAGCTATCAGTGATCTACCCACTACGGGTATGGAAACCTGATTTACAGTATGTTTTGTGTGTCTTAAATTTAGCGCAAAGCTACATGAGGGCTATCTGCACTAGCTATTCCTAATTTATCACTGTAAGACATCTAGTTATCACCACCCACTGACAACTACTGGGCGACTATTTTTACCAACGAATAGTGGGATCGAACGTCAGATTATTACGCTCCCACGGCTGAAAGAGCGAGCAAGTTTACTGGGACTGGGAGTCGAACCCGTGCCTTTCAAAATGCAAGTCAAGCGACCTAACCATCTAGCCATGCCGGGCCCTTTTAGCATTGTAAGTCCGCAGACATGCCCTGTGCCACTAAGATGCAAAACA
Organism: Carcinoscorpius rotundicauda; assembly: GCA_011833715.1. Lineage (NCBI taxonomy): Eukaryota > Metazoa > Arthropoda > Merostomata > Xiphosura > Limulidae > Carcinoscorpius > Carcinoscorpius rotundicauda. The sequence goes on along the minus strand of CM022404.1, from coordinate 32,446,754 downwards.
AACATAAAATACAGTTAATATTTACAAATTCAATTCTTCTGTTGTTTATTCAACATTATTCAATTTATTTTAACTCTTCTTAGAAATACTATTTATTTATAAACAGCAGATCAAAAGCAACTAGAAACATTTTTGAGGTTTGATGCTAATACGCTATTTCTTTAAAATATTAGATTTGCCATAATTGTTCACTCAAGTAAACGTTCACATATATATTTTGGTATGACAACTCTACATGAAATATTTTGCTTCTCCACTGTAGAATTTATTTTCACAAAATTTCGTGATGGATTAACGATATAGCCACTGTTCCTTTCTTCTATCTAGCAAAACCACAACCAGGGAAACGAACGGGCTTGGAGAAATCAGCCTTCGTATTTTTGCATATAAGGTCTTGAATACACCGATGGAATAAATATTTTTTTTATCTATAAGTCAGAAAACAGGCTGTATATAATACCTATAGTTATCGTGTATTATACAGGCGGTATGTAACACCTGTAGTTATCGTGTGTTATACAGGTTCTATATAATACCTATAGTTATCGTGTGTTATACAGGTGGTATGTAACACCTGTAGTTATCGTGTGTTATACAGGCGGTATGTAACACCTGCAATTATCGTGTGTTATACGAGCGGTATGTAACACCTGTAGTTTCGTGTGTTATACAGGCGGTATGTAACACCTGTAGTTTCGTGTGTTATACAGGCGGTATGTAACACCTGTAGTTATCGTGTATTATGGTATGTTTGAACGTAGCATAATGCTCTTACCATTCAGTTTTAAATTATTTATTTTCCAGTAATAATTTCTATAAATAAATAAAGAGTATTTAATAGTAGAGACACTTGTATTTAGAAAGATTTGCTTATTTTACACATGTCATAATGTTTAAAATGTAAATATATTTACGTACTCTAAGTCCAAAGTGTGATATTTCTATTTTATATATGCAGTTTATTATATATACATATACATATCATGAATATATTTATTCATTTTGCGTAATCATATCACTATAGTCTGATATTTTTCTCCTAGTGGACTATGGTCTGGCCCCCCGCTAGTACAGCGGTAAGTCTATGGACTTACAACGCTAAAATAAGGGGGTTGATTGCTCTCGGTGAGTTCAACTGATAGCTAAAAGTGGCTTAGCTTGAAGAAAAACACACAGTTTGGTCTGATATCTTGGTGTTAATTCTCTATAGTCTGATATTTTTGTGCTAGTTAATTAAAGTCTGATATTTGTGTCCTAATTTATTATGGTCTTATATTTTCGTGTTAATTCACTATGGTGTGATTTTTTTTGCCAATAAACAGATTCTCAAATGTCAATAATGATTACACAACTGGCCAACAATGGCTGAAAAATAACTGAAAACAAAGTTGTAACAAGTGCAGCCGCTTAACGATTGCAAAATTCCATTAAACGATCAATAGCTTACACAAACCATTCAAGGAAAACACACGTCGAAAATACACCTTTCACAAAGACACCCATGCCATCGCAGGCAAGAATGTGTACTTAATACACTTGGAAACACTCGCAACTTATTCCGGTTCCCAAACGTCTCATAAGTACAGATTTCCCAACTAAAAAACTCGGAACCGCAACTCTTACGCCCGTGCTGATTGTGTTATATCTTGTAAGATAATCGTGTCCATCATTTCAGAGCAAAAATGAAATGTTTGTTTGGAATATAGAAATAAAGCACAGTATATACCTCTATTACACTGTGCTTTATGTTGTGTATTACTTTTTTTTCCCCCTGAAATAGGAGTTTTGGAAGACGTTACTATTCACATACTCATACTTGTTTTAAGTAAGTACTGCACAAGTAATATAAAGTAAATCGTTATTATATCGCTATAACTTTCCATATTATCGTATTATAAGAATACTTTACAGATTATACAAACTTAATCATCGTGTAGACACCCAGTTATTTATGTTATTGATTAGCAATTTGAATCTGTATAGAAATTTACAGTTATTATGTCTTAAATATACTCTACAAACTGAATAAATTTAATTATTATGTATTCATTTAGTTATCTATCTTATTATCAAGTTATATCACTGTGATCCTCATTTCTAGACAACTTGATATATCAGTTTATCTAAATGGTCATTTTTTCCAATTGAAACAAAAGAAATTGGATGTATCAGCTTATACCAATGGAAGTATTCTGTTAAATCATAATATCGTCAAAATATAACTCTAACAAAATATTTTAATAAAAATATATTTGCTATTTTATTTTTGAAAACTAAGTTAATTAAGAAACTCGAGCCTCAATTTACCACAAATATATCAAATAACAGTTGAGATACCTATATTATCAAATTTTCAGGGTTGTGGTTTATAACAAGCTAAATAAAGTGAAAGTACAGTTACGTAAACAGTCTGGGTTCCTGGATATTATTTATAACAATGCTAAATCACTGAAATATAAGTTGAGATACCTTGTTCATCATCCTTCTAGGTAGTAGGTAGCTAAGGAACTTTGATATAAAACTTGAAATACCTAAGTCTTCACCCTCCATTTTCTAAATGTTCTATATCATTAGGTTAAATGAGTAAGATAATCTTGAACATTTTTAACTCCTTTTTTTTTCTATAGCATTATACGTACACATGTTTATCTAATGGGTTTAGAGTTAACAAATTAAAAACTGCAGTTGTCTTGCATTCCAACCTCTTCGGGATATAGTGTATATATACAACGTTAGGTAATTATGATATAAGTCACCTGTATTACTCCACACCCCAGGATATACAACATAAGAGGAAAAGGTGAATAACATACGAACCAGCTATCCATTCTTTCATAAATCTTGTATATGTCGAGGTAAGACTAATAGGATACAAGTTATTTGTTCCTCTTTTCTTTCGCAGGATATTGCATACAAGAAAAAGAAATTAATAAAACGTGGGATATCTACCACTTATTCTCTATACAAATAAAACATATATTCACAATCTGTGTTCCTGGGTATTACTGATAAGTAAAACCCACACTTCATTCCTGAGCATTACTGATAACTGAAACTTACTATGTGTTCCTTAGTAAAACCCTCACTCCGTTCCCAGTTTCTGGGTGGTATTAATAAAAGAAATCCACACTCCATTTCTAGTTATTATTCTTAAATCAAACCAACACTGCGTTTCTGGGTATCATTGATAAGTGAAATCTACACTGCGTTCTTGAGTATTATTAATAAGTGAAACCCACACTGCGTTCTTGGTTATTATTGATAAGTGAAACCCACATTGCGTTCTTGGTTATTATTGATAAGTGAAACCCACATTGCGTTCTTGGTTATTATTGATAAGTGAAATCTACACTGCGTTCTTGAGTATTATTAATAAGTGAAACCCACACTGCGTTCTTGGTTATTATTGATAAGTGAAGACAAATGAAATAATGTTTTGTTTACTTAGCGCTCACCTAATTGCCAAGTCATATGGTATAAAATGTGTACAATTGTGTTGATTAAGACACATACAATTTAAAATGAATGAATATCCTTATCATTACGACCATAGTCCTCTCAAGTCTTCTTTTGAACTTTTACGTTATTGTTGTTTCATAACTTTTAAGATTCGTGAACTCAGTATAAATTCAGCTTGGTTAGCTATAAAATAATATGTATAGTGCATAAAAACACGTATTACATGTATTCGAAGCAGACCAGCCTAAAGAGTACATTAACTAAAATTCAATATTTATTCGTTCGTTTAAAATTTCCCAGAAGGATTTTAAATAAATTTTAGCATGGAAGTAGATCACTAATAAACGTCTTATTTTTGATGTGCGTTTGAAGATGTATATTGTGTAAAACTATATCTTATATTTTTTTTAACATGAGGTATTGTGTAGAAACGTAAAAATCGCTCACGATTAACATGTTAAAAGAGAAAAAAACAAAATTTAACTTTTAAAAACTCTATTTGGTTATTTCTAAATACTTTGTTGTTTTGAATTAAGCACAAGCTACGCAATGGGCTATCCTGTGCTCTACCCATCACAGTTTCTAAACCCGTTTTTTAGCGTTGTAAGTCCGCAGACATACCGCTGTGCCAATTGGGTGCGATAAAGGTCATGAGATCATTCCACATGTTTCATTCCATAAAACAGAATTTTTTTAAATACTTTGGTAAGTAAACGTATTTGCAATAGTCAAACTCAATTTTAAGTTTCTTTGGATGTCGTGGAAGTGTTGTTTTGTTGTCGCACCAAAAACCGTACGTCTTGGAGCTGCTCTTGTCAGACTGAATAGTGGGATTAATCGCTACTCACACGTCCATGGTGAAAAATAACTTTTATTTTACTTATAAAAATATGTGAACTAAAGAACCTTCGCTACAGCTGTTTTACAGATGACAATAGTATGACGAAAATACCAAAGAAACGATGCAATTGAAAATGTAAAGTACAACCAGCATCACTTCGCATATCTGATGTACAAACATGTGAAGTAAAATACTTTATCCGAGATGTAATTTTGCATGTAAATGTCAAAAATCATAAAGTCTTGAAAAACCACTTAAAACAGTTTATACTCTTATATTCAATCCGTGATTTGGTAAAAAAAATTCCAGACTAAAGAAGAAGACATTTTATTTACTTTAGAAACGAACACAAGATAAAATTCAGTGAATGCATAAAATTCATCAAATTCGTAAAAAAAAGCAAAAAAAACAACAAGGTACGTTCAGTATGTTTCTTAAAGAAATGGTTTCAACTTTTTTCACTTCAGACCGAACATCCAAGACGTTATCAAACATTTAAAAATGTACTTCAAATCTTTTGTGTATCTGTCACATTCCTAGAAAACTGATTTTGCAATTCTTACATTTTTGATCGCTCAGAAATATTCACAGATGAGCAGCTTTTAGAGCAAAGAAAATCTTTATAGACAGCAAAAATGTATATATTAAATCAGAATGTCTAGGTTCTCAAAAGTCAGGGGGCTTATAACGTTAAAAATTGAGTTTTGATCGTACGATGGCTACATGACAGTTCATTTGAATAGTTTTAAGCTTAAAGTTAACAAATAACATATTAAAACTAGAATTTTAAAAGTAAGATTAATTATTTATTTATAACTATAATAAAAATATATTTACAACATGTTATCTTAAGATTCAATATTTTCAATATATGTTACGAAATATAAGGTATGATATTATTAAACAAACAAGTGTGTAGTATGGTACATAATTCGAAGTTGCGTATATTGAAATATTCGCAAAACAGTAACTCGTATTATTGACCGAGATGAAATGATGGCTAATATGTGAATTAGAAAGAGGAAACACTGAGAACAAAAGCACAGCATGTAAAAAAATCTGTTTTACCTGAGCAAGTGTTATGTTTACTTCTCCAAAAATCGATGCGCTTGCTAAAGTTAAAAACCCACACCGTGTCAAACTAACATATTTATATAATATAATAGGATAAGTATTTTCATTTTATAAAGCAACCGTCTTTTCTGCAGTTTATAAACAGTATATTTATCTCTGCAGGAAAAAGACCTTACCCAGTTAAAAACCGTTTCAGATATAAAGGCAAGCAACTAAGCCGTATTAATTGATACCGAAATACTTGTTTGTTCGTGTTTACGCGCAAAGCTACGCAATGGGCTATCTGTGCTGTACTCTGAGAGTATCAAACCTCAGTTTTTAGTTATACTCAAGATTACCGCTGAGCTACCAGAAAACACTTAGGTGCTGCCTCCTACTGGTTCAACGGTAAAGCTGAGTCCTTACAATGTTAACAACTGGGTTTAGACACCCGTAACGGGCAGAACGCAGATAGACCATTGTGTAGGGTGATGATTAATAAAAAACACAATTCAGTCCTTAATTAATTATATGGCATGTATTTTTACAATACAGGAAAAGAAATGAGTTATACCAAAGATTCTTCTAAAAAGTCACAATTAAACATCGTATAGCATGATTACAGTAATTGTCGTTAAAAGTCATAGAATTAATATATAACACAAAAAATGTTTGACTTTTTTCTATATTTGCATGCTTTGTGTTTGAATTTAAGACTTATTAAGAAACTGGTTTTGAAAAGAATCCATTTTATTAATATTGTAATGTCTTACCTTTTATAATGAGAATAACGGGTAGAAAAATCCACAATTTACCCCAGTTGTGCATTCTTGCTTGTAGAAATAGAAGCAGAAGAGAATTGTTACATCATCAGTAATTCTAACAGTACATGTGGCCTCATATTCAGTAAGCGCTTCGCCAGTCAAGCTCAACTAACTTCTTTCTCACCGCATACGACGATGAAAACCGTCAGCAAAGGGAAACAGTAGCGCCACCCTTAGTATATTAGCCAATCAGATGTCTAATACAACTACTTGGTAAAGAAAAGCAATAAGAACGCACATATCTACAGTTTTAAATTTTGAATAATTATGAAAGACATTTGGTCGGTAATATGTCAGTTGAACTAGTCTGAAGGGCTATTTATCGTCTTATTACAAACACGTTAGTAGTGAAAAACTATTCTAACGTAACTACAACTAAAAATTAAGATACCTTCAACTATAAAAAGACAGGTGACAAAGGTCTGTTGTTATTTACCGAAGATGCCAGTCATTGTATTGCATATGTGCATGCTTTTTGTTCTCGCAGGTTATCTAACTTCAATAACAAGGTTTAGGTAAATTAACGACCTTTTTATTGTTGTTTTACTCGGAGGACATTTGGTAAATAATGACATCTGGGTTTTGACTATTCACAGTGGATAATTTATTGCGTTATTTTGCACTAAAAGACAACAACAAATTACCTGGAGTCATTCTTGTGATATGATTACTTGAGTCGCTAAAGTCGTTATTAAATGTGTTTTATTTTCCTTATACTATGCGGCCCAGTATACCCAGGTGGTTAAGGCACTCGAGTCTCTGTTACACTAAAACTAAACTAAACTAACGTGGCAGGGGTTCAGTTTAGAGAGAGAGAAATCAGAAGAGTTCTCTCTCCAACTGGGGTGTTCAGGAACTTTGTGGTTCCTCTTCGTCCCCTTTCGTGGATTGTTATTAGGATTAAAAGGTGGTTTGCAATTATTATTCTTGACATTTTGGGTGGAGGATGTCTTTTCTAAATGTTGTCTTGGATGGAGGCAAAGGCAGCAGCGGAAAAGAAGCCCGGGAACTGTCCCGAAAGGAAGAGGTTGAGCGGGTGTGAACATGAATATTGTTCAAATCCAGATCAAAAGTAAAATAAAACAATTCAATTCAATTCAAACAGCACGATTCAGGGCCTGCCAGAACAAAAAAAAAAAGCCTGGGCTGGGATCTATAAATCCAATGCCTGAAGATTTTGGTGTGGGGGAAACGGGAGTGCCCCGAGAAAACCCACTTTCACACGACAGGCGCCGAAAGTTTTGCCTGTCGTGTGCCCTGTACCTGAAAAAAAAAAGGAATTCATGTTAATAACATAGATTTTATTTATTTAGATTCTTTCTTGAGTGGATTGAGATTCTTGAAATATGTTGTAAGGTGATATGAATTTCGTTGGTGCACTTGATAATTTGTATAGTGATGCCGTTAGTTTGTTTCTGTTTTCTGCTTTTAGATAATATTTCAGAGAAAGTTCTGTTATTCTATCTTTTATGGTTGGTAAATTACTAATTTGGTGTAGATAATTTGTTAGCGTAAAAGATGGTAAACTGAATGCGGATTTTAATATTTTGTTTTGTTGCACTTGGATTTTTTGGAGTGTGTTGTTTGACATGTTGTATGTTACTTGACATCCGTACTCTATTAGTGGACGGATGTAAGCCTTGTATATTTGTATGATGGTGTTCGGTGCGCATTTCGATTGTTTACCAGTTATAGTCTTTAGATATGAAATCCTTTTTCTGATTGATGAGTGTATATTGTTTATATGTTTTTTCCATGTTAGTTTTGTGTCGAAAGTGACGCCAAGGAATGTGATGTTTTTGCTCATGTTAATGGTTGTGTTTCCAAGTGATAGTTTTATTTTTTCTAGATTTTTTCTTTGCTTCTTTAGTTTCCTATAGAAGGTGATTGCTTGTGTTTTTGTCGGATTTAACACGACCCTCCACTTGTTGCTCCATGTTGAGACTTTGTTTAGTGATTCTTGTACGCGAGACATGGCCATTACTGGGTTTCTGGAGGTGCTCCAGATTGCGATGTCATCTGCGTATTGTGAATTGTGTGTGTATGTTAGATTTGGGAAATGTATGTCACTGACGAAGATTATGTATAGAAGTGGAGAGAGGACTGATCCTTGGGGCACTCCTGCCGTTATATTAAATAATTTGGATATGGTTTTATTGACTTTTACTTGTGCTGTTCTGTTGGTTAAAAAATTTGAAATCCATTTGACTATCGTAGGATTTATTTGTAGGTGATTTAGTTTGTATATGATGGCATTGTGCCAAACGCTCTCGAATGCTTTTTTGACATCTAGGAATACCCCGATGGTTACTTGATTATTGTTGTAAGCTTTGAAGATTGATTCGGTGAGTCGTGTTAGGTGATCTGTTGTTTGTCTATTCTTTCTGGAGGCATTTTGAGTTTCTGGAAGTATGTTGTTTGATTCGCAAAAATGTAGGAGACGGTTGGAGATAATTCTTTCCATCAGTTTGCCAAGGCAGCTTAACAGACTGATTGGGCGGAAATTATCTGGATTTGTTCTGTTAGTTTGTTTCTTGTTACACCAAACACGATCGCCCTTTTATCTGTGGGAACGTTATGATGTTCGGTCAATCCACCATTTGTTGGTCAAAGAGTTAGCGATGGATGATTATGGATAACTGCCTTCCCCTAGTTTTACAGTGCAAAGCTAGAGACGTCTAGTGTAGTTTTGCGCAAAATTCAAAACAAACACAACCTCATACTAAGTATTCACTTTTGAACTTGTTGGAAATTTCTTTTTAAAAAAATCAATTTTAAATATGTAATTTTGCTGAAATAAAAGCTTTTTTTCGAACTATCTTCTGTAAGTTAAAAATTTACTTAAAACAGACAGAGTCAATATTTTAAAAACCTTTTTTTTCATCAAAAGGCAACGTAAAATATTTCCTGTTAGAGCTCAAGATGATTTTATAGGTTTATCAATAAGTTTTCGCTACAAAATGAAACATAAAAAATACCAATTTTCGCTGAATCTTTTACACACTTGGCGTTTTTAAAGCTTTTAAAATGACTTCGTGTCTTCCTCAAAATCGTACAGGTGGCGTTGGTTGGAGCGAAGTCGTGAAAATAACTTTTTATCTGAATATTTTAATGATTCTTGTCAACCGTTTAGTTTGATTTCAATTTTGCGCAAAGCTACACGAGGGCTATCTGCACTAGCCGTCCATAATTTAGCAGTGTAACACTAGAGGGAAAGCAGATAGTCATCACCACCTATCGCCAACTCTTGAGATACACCGACGAATATTGGGATTGACCGTTACATTATAGCCCCAAAGACTGAAAAGGCCAGCATGTTTTGTGTGACGGAGATTTGAACTCGCGACGCTTGGATTACGAGTCAAGTGTCCTAACCACTTGGCCATGCCGAGCCGTCAACCTTCTCAATTATTTAATTTGGTTCAGAACGATAGAAGAAACTTGGCTTGGTGCATTTTTCCAGTTTTCCATATTGTCTTCAAAATTCCGGAGATATGATAAATGTACCAAAATAGTAACGTCATAAATGAACATTAAAGTTGCCAGTTGCAATTGTGTTAAAAGTTCTTGTTTCTAAGAACACGTAATCTCCACTCCAACTAAGTCAGTGCTCAGACAATTCAATATAATACACTAGTAGCACACAGAAAAAGATTCGTAATTGGTCTCTATACATGGATAGACACAAAAAAAGTATGGTTCGTAAAACAAACTTGTTTTCAAGACGAAATAAGGGCGAGCATGTTTGGCGCAACGGGGATGCGAACCAGCCACCCTAAGATTACGGGTCGCACGCCTTTACCCGCTTGGCCATGCCGGGACGTATAAGAAATAACCGCAGACGATGCAATGTTTCGCACACGCTATTGCAGCATTTTATTGAATGTATGTAATGTTAGTTTTAACCATCTTCATTGCAAGTTCGCGACAAAATTTAATTACAATAGTTTGTTGTTTGTATTTTTTTCATTTAAAAAATACAGTCTGTAATATATTCACCTGAAACAAAGTTTGTCAACATCTGGACTTTTCATCAAATCATACCTGTTTGTACAACACTATTTGGAAATCTATAGGAAGGTTCAACTGTACCTGGACTTCCCACAAAAATTCTCATATTCATTAACATTTAACTGAAACTGACTTTAAATTATATTTGTTTCAAGACATTACGTTAGTTCTGTTATATTTTTAACATTCTTTATCTTGTTAATTTCTGATTTTCACGTATTAGGAGAGCTCTGGATTGAGGAAAACGCGTCGTTAACAATGAATGTGACTAATATAATGTGGCTATAATACAAGCATTACACACCCTTCTAATTCTTGAAACTCCATAAGGGAAAATATTAGAAATGTAGTGTTTAAAATGTAATAGGCCTAATACAATTTCTTATCACAAATGTACTTAAAGAAAACTTTTCACAAAATCAAACCTGTTTACACTTTACTCATCGAAAAATCATGGCGATATAAATTTACATCTGATTTTTTCAGTGAATAAAATATTGTTATATTACAGTTATTTTTCCATACAAATATACTTCTTGTTAAATAAAATGTTTAGCATAAATCAGTTTCATTATATCTGATTAATTTATGAAATAAAACTTATTATACTACCGTAATCACAAAAGAAATTTTTAATACTATAAAACATATAGAATATCATAACTATATCCTCTCGTAAAACAATCCAGATTCTGCTTTATTCAAACTAGTTGTTACGGATAGGTTCCATGCTTGTTGCCTTCTTGACGGTGTGAATCAACTAGACGATGCATTATGTTTCTTACAGACTTAGTACATTAAGTTTATGGCTTCTTACTCTGCAAAACAGACAAACAGAGCAAAAATAGTGAATAATAAGAGAAATGTGCCCGTTTTCTTTAAATTATGAGAACATTTTGTGATGTCAAAAATGAAGTTTTCCAAATGTCGAGGTATAAAAAAATTACCATTTGTGAATAATCTTGAAACCGACTTAAAACTTCAGAAAAACAACGTGCTCAGTTGTATTTTATTATTGTTTATCAATATCTAGCATTCTAAAAGTATTACGTAGAGGTGCTAGAAACAGTTCCACAACGATATAATTGAAATTAACATGAAATTTGAGATAACCTTTAAAAGTTCACTCTTTGTCATTGAAAGTGTATTTCATGTCAAAGTAATCATCATAGACCAAGAAAATAATTATTCTTTATTCATATAATAAGTATTAATAGTTTAAAAACATTATGGTTCAGAGAGTGTCTTTAGATGGATCTAAGAGTAGTCATCTTTGATCCAGAGAGAAAGTACAGTTTACCTCAAAAACCGCTTTTATATACTATGAGATAAACTATCTTTACCCTAGGGATTAAAGATAGGTAATTATTTTCCGAAGAAATTCATATATTTAGTCCAGCTATAACTGTTTGACTAAAAGTAACCATGTATAGACAACAGAATAATTATATACTATATGAAAAAAAATGTTTTAGATTAAAATTTAATCTGTTTATTCCAGAAAATAACTGAAGATTAATTAACTTTGTTAAATAAAGCATTTATTGTAGTCTTGTTTATCCATTTCTTTCTTTGGATAATGCCTATTTTTGATCCAAAGAGTTTCTGTACCTAATTTTATCTTGATATAGGACTTTATCTTGATAAAACATCGCTAGCAGCAAAGATGCCCAACAGATAATCTAATGCAGAATGTTCATGAAAGATATCCAACAGATAATCTACTGCAGAAAGTTCATGAAAGATACCCAACAGATAATCTACTGCAGAATGTTCATGAAAGATACCCAACAGATAATCTACTGCAGAATGTTCATGAAAGATACCCAACAGATAATCTACTACAGAATGTTCATGAAAGATATCCAACAGATAATCTACTGCAGAAAGTTCATGAAAGATATCCAACAGATAATCTACTGCAGGAAGTTCATGAAAGATATCCAACAGATAATCTACTGCAGAAAGTTCATGAAAGATATCCAACAGATAATCTACTACAGAAAGTTCATGAAAGATACCCAACAAATAATCTACTGCAGAAAGTTCATGAAAGATATCAACAGATAATCTACTACAGAAAGTTCATGAAAGATATCCAACAGATAATCTACTGCAGGAAGTTCATGAAAGATATCCAACAGATAATCTACTGCAGGAAGTTCATGAAAGATATCCAACAGATAATCTACTGCAGGAAGTTCATGAAAGATATCCAACAGATAATCTACTGCAGAAAGTTCATGAAAGTTGTTATAATATCTTTACTTATAAATAAAAGTATTTATTATTGGTTATAATTATTACAGTAGAATATTAGCATTTCTCGAATTAGAAATTATTACATAATCCTATGTTTCTCTAGCAATCATTATCTAGCCAGTAACGGTCCTTTATCTGAAACAAAAACAAACTTTCTTTCCCTAAGCTTCAATATGTTTTTTTCTGGAAAGTAGCAACCTTCCGGTTAATCCCACTATTCGTTGGTAAAAGAGTAGCCCAAGAGTTGGCGGTGGGTGATAATGACTAGCTGCCTTCCCTCTAGTCTTACACTGCTAAATTAGGGACGGCTAGCACAGATAGCCCTCGAGTAGCTTTGTGCGAAATTCCAAAACAAAAGCAACCTTCCGATCAAAGAGTAATTATTACTGAACCTTAGATGAAAAATATCCAACTTTAAACAAGAAGTCGTCATGTATCATTAAGAAAGCAGCTAAACTATACAAGTGAGTAAATATTTTTCCATCTAAAAATATAAAAAATCTTTGATACAAAACTACTATTCTTTATCTAGACACCTTTTGGTATAAGTTGTAAATGTGCTCATTCAAGAGAATTGATGCGTCTTCTCTTAACCTGGGATAGTCAGGAGATTACGGCGCTTGACTCAAAATCTGAGGGGCGCTTTTTCGAATCCTCTTCCCACTAAACATGCTAGACATCTTAGCTCTAAAGGGCGTTATAAAGTGACGGTCGATTCCACTATTTTTTGGTGAAAAGAGTAACACAAGAGCTGAAGATGGGTGACAATGACTATCTGCCTTCCCTCTAGTTCTTCGTTTCTGAAGTATGAACGACTAGCGTCGTGTAGCTTCACAAAAATAGATTATCAGTTTCACAAGTAATTATCCTTGTCACACAGTGAAAATACTTGTTTAGAGATAAACGTTTTATAATTCACAGAGTAACTGTTACCTTTTTTGAATGTGTGTGTCTTTGGTCTGAAAGATAATTACTATCCTAAGTATGTAGAACATTCGCCTTTGACCAGCAGTACGTCCGCGGACTTGCAGTGCTAGAAATAGTGTTTCGATACCTGTGGTGGACAAAGCACAGATAACTCATTGTATAATATTATGTTTAATCACAAACAAATTGTTTTTGGTCATGCTTGTTTGAAAGAACAGCAGTCTTTACCTTGTGTGACGACTGTCCTTCTTTTAAAGAGTGACTGACATGAGTTTTGGTCTAGATAATAGTTATGTGTAATTCAAAGTTACTTTTTTCAGTTTAAAGAATAAGGAAATTTAGAGAGTGAATGTTGTTGATTTAAGGAAAAAATAGTTTTTAATCCTGAAAAAACCTGTCCTTGACCTTAAGAAAGACAATTTTTGTTCTAGAATGTAATTAATCTTAGGCTAGACTGTGGGCAGAAGTGTATTTGGTCTCCATGAAAATATTCCTTATTTGTAAGGTAACACATTTTTATTCTGAGTAGTAATTTTTTGATGTACAAAACCTACTTTTATTTAGTTTGTTTTTTTGTATCTCGATATATTTTATGTACATTCATTTGTCATATTTTAACGACTCAGAAATTTTGGGAACACTTTCATGTGCCCCGGCATGACCAGGTGATTAAGACATTCTATTCGTTATCCGAGGGTCGCGGGTTCGAGTACCTGTCACTTTAAATATGCTCGCCCTTTCAGCCATGGGAGCGTTATAATGTGACGGTCAACCGTACCATTCGCTAGCAGAAGAATATCCCAAAAGTTGGCGGTGGTTAGTGATGACTAGCTGCCTTCTTTCTAGTCTTACACTACTAGAGTAGGGACGTATAGTGCAGATAGCCCTGGAATAGCTTTGCGCGAAATTCAAAACAAACCAAAATCACTTTTATGTAGCTGTAATTTCAAATAATTGACATAAACTATATATAATCTGATTCACACAAACCACTATCTTAAATTATATTATTTAAAAAATAATAGAATAAACAGTACGACATCATCGCTTAAATCTGGCTCAGATGTGAGATGAAAATCACGTTAACAGCAGATGTACTGTTGTTATTGTTTTCACATTCATTTCGTTCTATGACAGTGCGTATGTCTGTGTGTTCTTTTATTTCAAAGACACATCGGGATACCTGCTGTGTCCACCGAGGAGAATCGAACCCCTGAATTTAGCATTGTAAATCCGAAGACTTACCGCTATCACACCGGGGGACTTCAACAACAGAACTTGTAAGTTGGATTATAAAATGAGACAAAACATTTTTTTAAAACTTGTTTTGCTGCAATTTTTAATTCTGCAACTTAACGTTTCTCTCAGTTAAAATTTTTGTTTAATTTTAGAGCTACAGTGGAGACAAAATAACATATAATTACAAATATTAATCAAAGAAATTCAAAACAAGAGTGAAATTTAAAAATTACCATTTTTTTACCTTTCTACAATTTTACCAAACTCAGTTTCCCAAAAACAGTTTATGTAACTCTACTTTTTCTATTTTTTATTTAAATTCACCATCTACACTACCTAAAATTGAATCCTATAATCCCCATTATCCTCAAACATGCCATTAAATGAATTTAAAGATAGATTTTCATCATAAGCTTGTGAGCTTTCATCCAACATATGCTTCACCATGAGATAATTCCAATAAAAGAATATATATTTTTAAAACCGATTTTCCCTCAGGAATCAATGATATTTCTCGGATAAGCTTAAAAGAAAATTTCGAACACAAGCAAACTGATTTCAAGATCTAAAAATGACTTTAAGAGGCAGGCTGAAATTAGCCCCCCAGTGGCTCAGCGGTATGTCTGCGGACTTACACGCTAAGATCTGGGTTTCGATACCCGTGGTGGGCAGAGCACAGATAGCCCATTGTGTAGCTTTATGCTTAATTCAAAACAAACAAAGACTGAAATTAATTCTTTTCGATTCCTCTACATAGATGTATCAATTTTCATATCACTAAAAGACGATCCATCATGCGTGTTTATGTGTGTTTTTGTGTATATGTTAGCTGGCTTGGGAAGTGTAGTTTTCTGTATTATTACAGGACAATTCAATGATGTATATGGATTATTTTGTTTTTGATTTTTGCTCCAGAAGGAGGATAAAAAATTTTGAAATAAATTGCATTTCTACTTTGTTATAGACTTTTGTCTTTGAATTCAAAGACAATTAATGAGTCAATTATTACCTTCCACAAAGCATCATATTTAATTAGCATCTAATGAGGTCATTAAGGATTTAATAACAAAAAAGAAAAGGCGAACATTGTCTAGTGTTGTCCTTGATATAGTTTTACTTTCTTTGTGTATACGATCGGCTGGTTTAAATAAAGACAAGTTTTAACAAAATATGCCGAGGCATATGCAATGCATAATTTGTTTCCAGTTTTCTTTATAAATGCACACCGTAATATGATAGAAAACGCTCTTTTAGTCTTAAGCTATGCCATACGTTGATAAGAGAACTCAAGTGTTTGACTCCAAAACAATCAATATAGATTTCCTGAATGTACTATAAAGTTGTTATTAAGTTGGCTCTTAAGTGATATATCAACAGAGAAGAGTGTTTCTTTTATAAAAATATGCTGTCCAGAAGAGACTTCTTTGGAAAGATAGCTCTTCAACCACTGACATTGTCCAGATACTAATTCATATTCATCCAACATCCAGACACTCACAGCTTTTCGATATAAGCATTTAAATAAATCTTTCTCTGGCGTCTAGGAAAGAATGCATTACTTCAGTAAATAGTTCGTCTTGAGAACTGGCTATAATTGTTCATTTCTGTGGAGTTATAAATGTGCAGCCAATAAATTGTGGTATGAAATATCTCTTTCCTTCAGATTCCTACCCACCTGAGGAAACTTCTTTAAAATTAATTACCTGTTGAGAACACATGATAAGCAGGGTACCTGTTAGTGTGGCATGACATGACATGGTATGATGGTTAGGGCATTCAACTTGCAAGTTGTGATTCACGGTTCAAACATCTTCCATGAACACGTTCTTCATTTAAAGCGTTATAATGTGAGGGCCAGTCCAACAGTTTGTTGATAAAAATGTAGTCCAGTAGTTCACGATGAGTGGTTTTGACTAATTCCTTTCCTTTAGTCTACAATTTTTAAATTAACTATTGCTAAGTGCAGATAAGCTTCTACTAGCTTTACGGCCAGGCATGACAAAGTGATTAACGCGCTCGACTCTCAATCTGAGTATCGCGGGTTCGAATCACGGTCATACCAAACATGCTCACACGTTTTCAGTCATGAGGGCATTATGATGTTACGATCAACCCTACTATTTGTTGATAAAAGAGTAGCCCGAGAGTTGGCGGTGGGTGGTGATGACTAGCTGCCTTCCCTCTAGTCTTACACTGTTAAAATAGGGACGGCTAGCGCAGATAGCCCTTGAGTAGCTTTGCACGAAATTCAATAAACAGATATATTAACGTATTTTCCCGCAGTGATTACTTGTTGATTCATCATCAGTTGTAATGGTTTGTCTCCCTGTTGTTGTTAGAAATGAAAGAAGTATGTGTTTATTATAAAAAAATTGTGAAGTTGTTGTTGTTGTTGTTTTTAATTAAGCACAAAGCTACACAATGGGCTATCTGTGCTCTGCCCACCACGGGTATCGAAACCCGGATTTTAGCGTGTGAGTCCGCAGACATACCGCTGAGCCACTGGGGGGCAATTGTGACGTAATTAGTGTAAATACTGAAACTATAAAAACTTTACATACATAATACCATGAAAACTTATGAATGAAAAATAGCTAAGTGAAAAAAACTAAAGGATAACATGGATTATCTGCAACAACTACCCTGTCAAACAAATTCTGAACTGATAAATACCAGTGCACGCATATGTGTAACTCGTTTTATAAAACTAGTAAACATGTTTGTAAAATTGTACAATGAAATGCAACATCAAATAAAATGACTGATGGGGTAGATATAAAGTTCATTAAATATAACTGTGGAAACATTTAGTTATAGACATAATATAACTGAAAACAGGTAGCTAAAGGCGGAAAATAGATTTATTTTTCGTTTGAATTTCGCCCAAAGCTACATGAGAGCGGCCTGTGCTGACTGTCCCAAATTTGGCATTGAAAGACTGAGGGTTGATGTTTGTTATTAAGTACAAGAATACATATTTGGCTATATCTGCTAGGTCCACCACGGGTATCAAAACCCGTTTTCTACCATTGTAAGCCTGCAAACATACTGCTGTGCCACTGGCGGGAAAATACTCGAGGGAAGGTTGAAAGCCATTCTCATCCATCGCTAACTTTTCAGGTACTCTTTTACCAACGAATAGTATGATTAAACAAAAGATACTAATACCCCACAGCTGAAATGGTTTGATGAAACGGGAATTCGAACCCGCAAATTCCAAGTTGAGCCCACTAATCCCCTACTCATGCTGGGCCTTGTATAATTAGGCTTCAATAAATAGTTAGTATTATACCACTAAGACTAAAAATTCACGTTAATTGGTTTTATAATATTGGTGTGTATTCAACATTTCACCACTTGTATCGACTTTCTAGAGACTATTCAATATAACTGAAAGATCCACAAAAGTGTGAATGATATTCAGTTCATTTACTGAAGGGAACCAACACTGGTACTGCAAATTAAAACCCGACCAAAGAATACGTTCCCACATTTTCTGGAACTCGGAATGGAAGATAATTCTTCTATAAAGGTAAACGTAGTTTTATTTACATCGCATAGAGCATTGCAGAACTGTGGAAAAAACACTAGACAAGTCACACATATCGAAATTGACCTTCTAAACAATATTAGACATAAATTCATTTATTTATTTTTGCAAAAGAGCGACTACTTTCAGAATTTCAGCCATATATTCTAATTTTTCATATTTGCTCCTTGTTTCGTTTAAAAAGAACTGAGTACAAGTAATTTAAATTCAGCTTTTTAGCATAAAACTAGATCGTTAAATCGCATAACTATATTGCTTGGTAGTTTTTTATCAATATCCTCTATCTTATTTCAGGAAATAATTCCATTTAAATGGCTCTAAAAGTTATTGCAAATTTAAGAAATCAAATATGTCAAAGACGTTTTAAATAATAAACCAATAAAAAAAACAAATTCACAAATATTAGGTTTATTAGACTGTTCAGAATTTTTGTTGTGCCAAGAAACAACTTCTTAACTCTTGTAATGTCTAACTAATACTCCATTAACGTTTTTATAGGATATCAGAAAAACAGCATTATATTATATGATTTCATTCACGTCACTCAAAATAGATTCTTTAGAAAAGGAAAATGGTAGTGAAGACATTTTATAAGAGCAAAAAGCTTTTTACGTTTTTGTTTCTAGTTAAGCACAAAGCTATATAATAGAGCATTTAGGGTGTAACCGTCACGAGTGTCGAAACCAAGTTTTTAGCATTATCATTATAAGTTTGCAGACATACAGTTCTGCCATTAGGGGCAACATAAAGCTAATTGTTCAGCAAATTACAGAAGGAAAGGAAAGAAAAAAGAAAAATTGGCGTGATGGATAGCGTCAAACAAGATTACACTACAAAACTGAGATGTAGCTCCAAGAGCATTGTAGTACAAGTCTTTCTTCTACAAAACTGATTGGGTAATCCTCATGAACTTTTAAATACGGGCCTGGCATGGTCAGGTACCTAAGACAATCAACTCGTTATCTGAAGGTCACAGATTCAAATCCCTGTCACACCAAACATGCTCTCCTTTCAGCCGTAGAAGCGTTATAATGTGTCGGTCAATTCCACTATTCGTTGGTAAAAGCGTAGCCCATGCATTGGCAGTGGATGGTAATGACTAGCTGCTTGCCATCTAGTCTTACATTGTTAAATTAGGGACAGTTAGTGCAGATAGCTCTCATATAGCTTTGCGTGAAATTTAAAAAAAAAACTATGACAGAAGAGTTCAAATATGTGCTCTAGACTTGTACAATCGTATACTCGTTGTTAAATTAAATACTGCAGACAGAATATCACAGGAAGTGGTTTACGATTCGAAGTGTTTGATTCCATTGTCGTACAATGCAACTCGTTTGTCTTCTGATACTGTTCGAGAAAACACGAACAAGTTGTTTTATAGCATCACACCTGTTGAATCGAATTGGTCGCATACATAGACTAAGTAAATATGGACACTCGTGTAATGCTAGAGCTGTTGGCCGGTTTAATCAAAATGTTGGTGTTTCGTCTTGAGTAGCTATAAGCGGATATCTCTAAACGTGTTTCTACCACAGAAAGAGATCACAACCTTTTGGAAAATATCCCTGATGCTTAATCTTGTCATCAGAACAAAAATGAAACTCCTACTATATTAACAAGTCACGAGGAGATACAAACGACTTGGCAGCATGTAAACACGAAGTAACCAACAGAAGATCATCGCTGCATACAGCATGTGCCACAAAACAATGTTTCATGAAAGTGGTGTTGCCACAGATTTCTTGGTTGAAGGTATTTCTGTGATGCACCAGATTAATTTAAATGAGCTCTGGGTGGAATTTAGCGCAGCCAAGAATTTCAGATACCTGTCTACACATGTCGTTTCCAAATAATTGAGTCTATTAAACTCAATATTTATGCTTTTTCTGCTTTTTTCACGCTTTCAGTGGATTTGATCAGTTTTACTTCATTTATCAACAAAAGCCTTTGATTCTCTGGGTAATCTCAGCACTAAAAATTATACCAAACTTTATATCACAGTTAGAACTTTTTGTGTCCTTCTGTACGAATTATCAAGTATAAAAATGGTAGTAAACGAGGCAAAGATCTCTTCACTTACAAACAAAGGAAAACTGATGCTATTTCTCAACTTAACCAGCTCTTATTTAACCCACCATTGGTACAACGGTATATCGATGGGCATAAATAGAAACCGTATTTCAATATCCGTGGTAAGAAGAGCACAGATAGCTCCTTGTGTAGATTTGTGCTTAATTCCAAAACAAACAAACAAATCAACACATCAAGAGAGTTGCATATTAGGCTGGACATTGCTGAGGCAGTTACTCATACCTGCCCAACAAGTACTGAACCCAGGTGATTGGATTCGAGAAAGTGTACACCATTACGTTAGCGGTAGTTTTGAACTTCATTGTAGCAAGCACCAGAATTCTCACATGTGCTTATAAAGTGCTTCAGGAGAAAGTGTCAATATGTCAAAGAAGAAATGTTAGGTATAGTCCTGTGTAAATATGGAGGAGAGTGTGGACGAAAATAAAGGCAGTCAAAAACGCGTGATCGTTTGTACAACTGTAAGTGTAACACTTCTTCCACTTCCATATCTTTCAGCAATACCTCCTGCTTCTTTTAGTACTGATGACGAGATAGGTCTTACGAACATCATCGTTGAACATTAACTTTGATAAATAATGAAGTAATTTTTTTCTCAACGTTAAAATAATGCATACGAATAATGATTAGTAATTATTTGCATTTTTAACTTTTCATGGCCATTTTGAAAATATCTGTGATTTTTTTTGTTGGCCTATATCTTAAATCATTCAATAGATTCGAGCTTTTATTGTGCCTCTTTTGAAGTACGTTGATACAAAAAATAGTTTGTATATTTCAAGATCCTTTTTATCGAACTGGTTCGTTTTAAGAACCATTTAATATATCATAGACTATAACTCTGTTATGTTTAACGCTTTTCTCATAAAAAATCCAATCCATTTAAAATATTTCACCATTCTGCTAGACTAAGTTTAGAGAAAGCAAAAAATTCCATTTGTGTGAAATATTTTTATCATCCTTCCTTCATACCTTTCATGTGATAAGATGAGGATATTAAATAGATATGATTGTTTGTCATAACGATAAACCCCCTTGAAGTAAAAATGTGTTCTCAAGAAGACTGGTATGAGTATTAAAACTATTTAAAATTTAGTGTTAAACAACTTTTCCATCTTCTTTGATCATCTTCAAGTTAATAAAGATAGTTTGCAAGGTCGGAACGTTGTTCTGTACTTTATTTTAATAAAAGTTTTAATACCCAAACAAGCCATCTTTAAAATACAGATATGATTGTGTTTTATGATGGGATGTTTGACTACAGATCCGAGATTCGCTGTTAAAGTCAACAGATCTGGCAAGGGCAAAAGTAGATTATTGAAAGAAAAGAGAGGCTGGTCTTGGTGCTCCATGCTGGAAAGCGTAGAATTATATCTGTTTTGGAGTTAAACACAAAGTTACACAATGGGCTGTCTGTGCTCTGCCCACCAAGTTTATCGACACTCGTTTTATAGTGCCCTAAGTCCGCAAACATACCGCTGTGCTAATGGGAGGCAGAACACATACGGTTTGGTTTGTTTTGAATTTCTCGCATAGCCACACGAGGGACACTTGCGCTAACGGTTCTCATTAAGCAGTGTAAGACTAGAGGGAAGGCAATAAACTAATCATCACCATCCACCGCCAACTCTTGGGCTACACTCTTACCAACGAATAATGGGATTGACTGTCACATTATAATGCCCACACAGCTGAAAGGGCGAGAAAGACTAGTGTGACGGGGATTCGAACCCGCGACCCTGAGATTACGAGTCACACGCCTAACCGCCTGGTCTTGCCGGGGTCTATACATACGGAATGGAAATTTTAAGTCTTCCTAATCTTTTTACAAACACATAAGTGCTGCTTTTTAAATATATTAATAAACAGACCAGCATGCTCTTAACACAAGTATCATTAATAGCAAAGTTTATATGCATTACGGATGAAATGATAAAATAAGTACACTTAGAATGTATTAACTTTGAAAAACGACTCACGAAAGTGTAAATTAAAATCACTGAACTCTCTTCTCGTGAAAGAATAAAGTTTACATTATTTGTTTTCGTTTCTTATCTTATTGAATGATAATGTTGTTGAGAGCATGGTCATTATATACCAAGATGAAGTTAAATAAATAATGTTATTCATTAAAAGATCCAGAAAGAAAATTAATGGAACAGCTAAGTAATAGAATAAGAGTTTTAAATGAACAATACTTTTATATCAAGCACTTTCATCACCAAACCAAATTGAATCTCGAATCATTGATTTTCTTAGTTCCAACAGAAGAGAAAACTAATAAGTTAAATAAAAAGTATTTCAACAAGCTAATTTGATATTTTCAAGAGAAATAGAAAACTCGACCCCTCGCATTTGGATTTTTTTGTTCCATTATTGCCTACGAATTAAACATAAACCCATTAAAATACAAACTAGCATTTACTTTTACATTATTAACATATAGAGGAAAGTGTTTGTTGTCATGTTTTTACAAATATCACAGATTTGATGAGAAACGTTACAGTATTGTTGCAACTCTTTGTTGTTCCTTTTATTGGTTTTAGACATATATCATATTTTATTCAGCTAATAATATCCTTAGTCATTACCCGTAAATAAGATAATTAAACTTGTGACGACCCCACAGTTATTTCGTATTATTTATAAAATTATGTTGTAAGGCTGGTTTTACGTATTTAAAGTATAAGAATAAACACAAAAGAAAAAATTACATAATTAATTCACCATACTAATCTCAAACCCTGGAGAATGTTTTAAAACTTTTCCGCTCTCAGGGACATCAACTTGAAAGTCGAGAGATTCTGGCAAAATATACTTCTGCTATTTGTCAACAGGACAAACAGTTTAAGTCACCAAATATCTCCTTGTGCGACTGAAGAAACAGTTCTACATAAAACCAGACTCAACAATATGCATTCTTAATTAAGTAGTGAATGTTAAATACAGCGTGTCACCACCTAGGAATTATCGGATTGGCTGAACAAAGGAAATATTGAGAATATAAATAAATAATCGAGAAATGACATGTTTCGAACATGAAGCTGTTGACACGTTGTTTCTTCTAAAATTGTAAATCTGATTTTCAAATCTCATTTGAAAATTAAGCTTATTTGAAACCTAAATTCCCTCATCCATTTTATTCCTGCAACCAAACCAGTAAAATATATAAACCACTCGTGACATAAACCACCAGCACGGAAACTTTTTTTGTTATTTTATATAGTGAAAATAACACCTCTTTGAAAGTTTTTTATATGCAAAAACGGCTCGTTTGGGTTCAGAAAATATTTTAAATAGAAGAGCGAACAACGTTTCGACCTTCTTCGGTCATCGTCAGGTTCACAAAGAAAGAGGTAACTGACCGGAAGCTGACCACATGTTTGGAAGGGGTTGTGTAACTGAGTATCGCAATGTAGAGGGCGGGGTTAGATGTTTGAATATATAATTTTATCTATAATATTAATATAGGTATAATGGCGTTCCTTTATATTGGTTTATTTTGGGTTTAAGTTGTTGTATAAGTAAGGCTTCTTTAATTTTGCGTTTGTTTATGTTTGTTTCTTTATTTAGTATTTTAGTGTTTTCTATGGTTATGTTGTGTCCATTTGACTTGCAGTGTTCGAAAACGTGTGAAGGTGACTTTTTATGTTCTTTAAATCTGGTTTCCATTTTTCTACTTGTTTCTCCAATATAGAAGTCGTGGCAGTTATCACATTGTATTTTACAAATAATGTTGGCGTGGTGTTTGTCAGTGTAGTTCTTACATAGTATAGACCTTAGTTTTGTGCCTGGTTTTTGAATAAATTTAGTATTAACTGGAATGTTATATTTTGTTACTAGTTTTTGCCAAATGTTGGTTATTTGTTTGCTGATGTCAGGAATATATGGTATACAGCAGTATATGGTTTCGTGATTTTTTTGATTCGTGAGATATATTTACTTTTGTTGGTTGATTTTGCTTTCTGTCTAGGTGTGTGCGTATAATGTTTTCTACGGTTTGTGGAGGAAATTTATTGATGTTGATGAAGTATTGTTTAATTTTGTCTAATTCATCGTTAATTTTATCTGGTTAGCATAGTTTTATGGCTGTGTTTATCTGGTTTCTTATTATGTTGAGTAAGAACTACACTGACAAACACCACACAAACATTATTTATAAAATACAATGTGATAACTGCCACGACTTCTATATTGGAGAAACAAGTAGAAAAATGAAAACCAGATTCAAAGAACATAAAAAGTCACCTTCACACGTTTTCGAACACTGCAAGTCAAATGGACACAACATAACCATAGAAAACACTAAAATACTAAATAAAAAACAAACATAAACAAACGCAAAATTAAAGAAGCCTTACTTATACAACAACTTAAACCCAAAATAAACCAATATAAAGGAACGCCATTATACCTATATTAATATTATAGACAAAATTATATATTCAAACATCTAACCCCGCCCTCTACATTGCGATACTCAGTTACACAACCCCTTCCAAACATGTGGTCAGCTTCCGGTCAGTTACCTCTTTCTTTGTGAACCTGACGATGACCGAAGAAGGTCGAAATGTTGTTCGCTCTTCTATTTAAAATATTTTCGGAACCCAAACGGCCCGTTTTTGCATATAAAATTCTGAACAAGTGGGTTTCTCGACATCACTGACTGACCTCTTTGAAAGATTTAAATTCAGATATAAAAAAAATTCGTTACATCAAAATTGAATACAAACGAGCCCAAATATGTTTTATAGCTTAAAAAACAGAGAAAGAAAATATTATACTGGTAGGTTTTAAACTCACCCGATAGTATATATACATTGTTTGTTAAGAGTCTCATAAACATTTTGAAAGCATTTCGTTTTCAATCTCATGCTTTCGATAATCCCTGTTAGTATGGTTAGCTTAAAAATTGATCGATATACTTTTACAAGGCATAACCACCTACCACTTAGTTTTGATTTATGGAAAACCTTAAAGAAGATTAAGCCTATATGATGATCACGAGCATAGCCCTAACACATCAACACCGATGATGTACTACCACAAAATAAGATATAAACTGAAGGACGATATTAAATAAAAACAAAAATAATCATTTTACCCTTGTCTCGTAGAAACGCATTGTTTTGAAGACTGTAAAGAAGATAAAAGATTCAAAAGTGAAACGTGGGACTATTTTTATTGCAGAAGCGTAAACGTAATAGCAGAAAATATTACTATGGGACATAAGAAAAGGTTTATAGCATTTTTTCAATACACTTTCTGAAAAATCTAGCGTTACAACTAGTTAGTGATACTGATGAAAAGGCATGTCACGTATATTTATACACAAAAACAAGTAAGATACTTAAGCGTTAAGTTAACATATTTATTTAAAAACCACCGTAGATTTTATTTTAGACATTTGAATTATTTTGTAGAAAAATGTATTCAAAATTATTTTTTTAGCAATCAAATAAACGGCTAAACATAAATATCGTAAATGACTTAGAAATCATCACACTCTATGGCATGTAAATTTTTCCTCGTGTGAATCCTGTTTTAAGTACAGCCTGTTATGCTTACTGTAGAATATTTAGATTGTGAATTCGAAACGTTTGTCGAGACTTAAATTTTAAAACAATAAATAATATATATGCTGGAATATGTACAGGTGACATTTGCACACCAAAAATATTTTCAGATTTATACACCCATACACTGCAGTATGATGTAAAGAATGTCCTGTTCTATTTCTATTTATGTTTCCATTGATTTTCTGTGTTATCTAGCCCTGTGTCAGATAACACCTACTTTTATCATAAATTCATCTATTTTCATGTTAGTTTCCTCGCACACACTTTGTCTGCTGCTTATATATTCATGTGAAAAAGTTAGGACACCCTATGAAAGTCAGTGTATTTTTCTAACATTTTTGGATATATAGATATTTAAGCCCCCCAATGGCTCAGCGGTATGTCTACGGACTTACACGCTAAAATTCGGGTTTCGATACCCGTGGTGGGCAGAGCACAGATAGCCCATTGTGTAGCTTTGTGCTTAATTCAAAAAAACAAACAAACATAGATATTTAATCTCAATTTTAACAATTCCGAGATATTATAGGAATATAACTAAACAATTAAAACTGAAGAAAAGACTTCAAGATTTTCTGCAAATGTAATTCTACAAAAATGCATATTCTAACTGAGGAAAGAGTAAGGACACCCCTATATTAATTCTCACTTAAAATGGCTCGACTTACACACAGGTGTATCACACCAGGTGCACATGATTAGAAGATCGTTCCTCAGCAATTTTAACGACGCTTGTCCTATTTAAACCTCAGACATTTAGTTTGGTGTGCTTCTGACTGTTGAAGTGAGAGTGAGCACCATGGTGATTGCAAAAGAGCCGTCTGAGGCCTTCAGAATGAAAAATGTAGCGTATGAGTCTGGTAAGGGATTTAAAAAGATCCCAAAAGAAATATATATACAAAAACGGCTGATTTAGGTTTAGAAAATATTTCACATGGAAGAGCGAATAACGTTTCGACCTTCACAAAGGTTTTGTAAACCTGACGATGACCGAAGAAGGTCGAAACGTTGTTTGCTCTTCCATGTGAAATATTTTCTCAACCCAAACCAGTCGTTTTTGCATATATATTTCTCTACAAGTGGGTTTTCTCGACATCACAGATCCCAAAAGATTTTGAAATCAGTCATTCCACTGTCAAAAAATAGTCAACAAGTGGAGGGCATTCAAACAACTGCCAAATTATTTGGAATTTGACTAAATTCATCCCGAGAGCCATCACGGGACTTACAGCACGCTTCGACCACTGTTGATGTGAAAATGCATGCCTGTACAATCAGAAGGAGACTGTAGAAGTTTGACTTGCATGGGAGTTGTACAAGGAGAAAACCTTTGCTCTCTAAGAGAAACATCAAGGCCAGACTGAAGTTTGCCAGAGAGAATATAGACGAAGACCATAACTTCTGGAATAATGTTCTTTAGACAGATGTGTCCAAATTTAGATTATTTGGACACCAGAACAGAGAGCATGTTTGGCGTAAACCACATGCAGCATTCCAGAAAATGAGCCTCATACCAACTGTAAAGCATGGAGGTGGAAGTGTCATGGTTTGGGGCTGCTTTACTGCAGCAGAACCTGAATTCTACTGTGTAGCAGAGGGTGCTTGAGGAACATGTGAGTTCATCTGTAAGAAAATTAAAACTGAAGCCGAACATGACAATGACCCAAAACATACCAGTAAATGTAACCAAGGACTGGCTGAAAAGTAAGAAATAGAGACTCCTGGAAGGGCCAAGTCAAAGCCCAAATCTTAATCTCATTGAGATGCTGTGGGGCGACTTCAAACAGGCTGTACATGCAATAAACCCCTCAAACATCTCACACCTGAAAGAATTTTGCATTAAGGAGTGGAGCAAACTTTCTTCAGACTGATGTTAGAGACTAGTAGATGGCTACAAAAAGCGTTTCATTGCAATTATTTTAGCCAAAGGGGGTAGGGTGTCCGAACATTTTCCTCAGTTAGAATATGCATTTTTGTAGAATTACCTTTACAGAAGGTCTTGAAAAGTATATTCTTCAGTTTTAATTGTTTATTTATATTCTAAAAATCTCTCAGTATTGTTAACATTGCGATTAAATATCAATATATCCAGAAATGTCAGAAAAATACACAGGTTTTTATAGGGTGTCCTAACTTTTTCACATTTCACATATGTCCATGTATGTTTGTATCCATTTTTATTTTTTTAGGATGTATATATATATATTATCAATCGGTAATCAAACATTATTTATGATTTTTTTATCAATCAGTCTAAGCTATTCAAAAGTTTGATACTCAAAGCTCAAAAGTTAAGAGCAAATTGTAAATAAGACTGTATCGATTTGTTGTCACCAGTAAAAGTTCATATAACATGCGCACTAACATTATTCAGTAATCTTCTTATTATTATTCTTCAGGTAAAAACCAAAATCCCATTGAAATGTCGCCCTTACTAAATATTTAAGTGGATATCCAGGTGAGCTTTATAGACCTTTTTATAACATTTATACATTGTATTCGATAGATGGCGCTAAACTAAAATTTCATAATCCTGAAATTGTTTGTTTGCTTGTTTGAATTTCGCGTAAAGCTTTTCGAGGGCTGTCTACGCTAGCCGTCCCTAATTTAGCAGTGTAAGACTAGAGGGAAGGCAGCTAGTCATCACCACGAACCGCCAGCTCTTTGGCTACTCTTTTAGCAACGAATAGTCGGATTGGCCGAAACATTATAACGACCCCACGGCTGGGAGCGCGAGATTGTTTGGCGCGACGGGGATGCGAACCCGCGACCCTCAGATTACGAGTCGCACGCCTAAACACGCTTGGCCATGCCGGGCTCTCCTGAAATTCAATGACTGATTTAAAATCTAGTTGATCTCTAATTATTAAGTAAATCAATATTAAATGTTAAAGCTTTAAGATAGAAAATAAAAGTTAATTCTCTGTTGTAGAAGGTTACATATATATAATCAGACTAGTTTCATCTGATTACAAGTTTAATGATAGAAATTGTGCTCTTTACTTTATCTTTTCGCAATCATTCGCTCATATTCTTCTCATTAAAACACATAACATTCTAAAGTGACTTTCTTCACTGGAATGAAAAATTACGTGGAAGGAGCTGGAGATAAGCATAACATCACATTCGTTTAGTTGGCGGTTTGTAATACTATTGGTGTTGTAGATTTTTAGCTTCTTACCAATAAACTACACGAGGACTGTCTGCGCTAGCCGTTCCTAATTTAGCAGTGAAAGACTAGATGAAAGGCAGCTAGTCATCACTACCGATAGCCAACTCTTTTACCAACGAATAGTAGGATTGACAATCACTTTAAAATGCCCCACGACTGAAAAGGCGAGTGTGTTTGATGGGACGAGGATTCACCCACTAATAGTTGGGTGAAGGAACGGCAGATGGCAAGCACAGTATTACATTTTTGATCAAGAGAGGCTCTCTTTCCAAAACGTGTATCAGCGTTTCTGAATCGTACTTTTCTTTAAAAATAATATCAGTTCGTAAGCATGTGCAGTTTAGAAGTAAGAAAAAAGTTATATATATATATATCTGTTATGTATATGTGTAAATATTTTGTAAACGACAACATGTCGTGTTGTGTTTGAATTTTCATTTGTTTTATTCATTTTTCCATAGTGATATTATTGTTTCGAAGTTTAAGCTAATATTTTGTTATTCATTTAGGGTAACATTTTAGAATTTTCTTGAATTAAGTAGACCAATCATGTGTTTGTAAATGAGTGCTGGTGACTTCCTGTCTAGACGTGTAGTCTCGTGCAAGAACGGATATGCGTGGATAGCTCTGGAGTTGTATGGAAATTTCAAGATTGTTCGAGAAGTAGGCCTATCGGTATAAAAGACGGTGACGCGAAAGATATTCAGTCATCAGTTTTTATTCGAAGAAAAAGAGAGAGATAGAGTAATCAGTTTTTATTCGAAAAAGAAGATAGATTCAGTCATCAGTTTTTATTCGAAGAAAAAGAGAGAGATTCAATCATCAGTTTTTATTCGAAAAAAGAAGATAGATTCAGTCATTAGTTTTGTTCGAAGAATAAGAGTGAGATTCAGGCATCAGTTTTAGTTATTTGAGAAAGATTAAGTGTTTGCTGTGAATATTCAACTTGGATTTGTGATTGAAGTTAGATCTACGGAAGTTGTGATTTTATTTCGTCAATCTCTACGATACATCCGAATTACCGCTTGTGCTGAGAGACGGCGAATTTATTGAACTGTGAACTGTTTCGGAATTACTTCGTGGGACCAAATTCACACCCTAGGCTGGAATTTGAGACTTTCATTTTAGATCATTATATTAGATACAGGTCAGTACCGTTTTGTATTGTGATTAATTCTGAAGTTTGAAACTAATTTTGTTTTGTAATTAATTTCGAATGTTATAACTTAATATCTGTCACTGTTATTATATATAATTTGTGTTATATCTGTTATATTTGTTAAAAGTTTAGTGTAATAAATTATACAAGCTGTTATCTGTGTTTTTCTGTTGCGTTTAGTCTACGAAGAACATAAAACATTAAAAATACGTAACAATATCTTTTAGTTTATTTTTTTCTAATTTGAGTTTCTTGTCTCGAGAATGTTTTACATTCTTCAGCGATAACAATGTTTTATAACTTCAATAGTAAAGGTTGTCCCTAAAGCAATAGTATTATAAACCTTGCTGAGTTACGTTCCTCGCAGATTTCTCAGTATCTTCTTTATAGTTGAGAGACAACGTTGTTGTTTTTCTATTTGTTGTTTTAGACTATAGGAAGAGCCATAACATAGTTTTCTCAGTGACCATTAGTGGCAAAAAACTGCTTGCCTTCTATTCAAAATGCAGAAGTCTAAGTCTCACCTTGAAACTCTTCAATTAAGTTTCATCAAATGACAGTGATTTAGAAAAAAAAAAGAGAGATTTCCCGCGAATAAATTAAAACTCATCTGATGAAATGGAGAACTGTTATAATTTACCAGCAGAAACGTCGCTCTTCTGACGGATGTTTGTACTGACAATTAATAGTGGAAATATCCATAGATTATTAGAATAATTTAGAAAAAGTAAATATTATGTTTAAAAAGGTTTTTTGAGAGGTACTTCAAGGGAAGAGTGTTTGAATCGTGCTGATATTTTTGTATATTAAATGTGGTACCTTTGTTGAAAAAGTTTTAATATTATATTTACAACGTACGTTAATAAAGATATAACCACACCTTCACATACAGTCTTTGTTAAAATCGTGTTCTTGTTGCGAGGAAAGTACTTTCATTTTTCCTTGTGTTTTGTTATGAAGAAATTGTTGTTGCATTACAACAGTTAGTTTTCTGAATCTTGAATACCCATAGTGTGGAATTCTTGATTGATTTTTTATTGTGGTGCCATTCAATAGATGGCGCCATATTGAATTTATTATTTTGGTCGTATACATAGATATATATATACATGCTACGTGCATTATAATAAGATTTGAATACTGCTCTTTTTGTTCCACACGTTAGAAACATCACACTAATTACGTTGTCACATGAAATTAATACTAAGCCTGAAACGTTCTTAAACATGAAATTTTAAATAGTCCTTAAGGAATTTCAATGAAAAGTGTATACAATAGTAATCCAACCATACTTTATTTATCATTTTCATTAATAATTACCTATTTACCTCAATCCAGGGCTCTCCCAGCAGGTTGAGATATGATAAACAAAGCAGTAGTTAGAACGCTACTTATATAAAACTTATATAGAATTTTAAAATGTATTAAGCCCCATACTAACGTCTAATAACATTTGTAATCGTAATAATTTTTCGCCAACTTGTATAAAGCTTATAACCATTACAAAAATTTATAATAATGTATTCTAAATTATATTGTTCAACAATATATGTGTGTATGATGTGCAGTTTGTATAGAAAAACAATAGAAACAATGGATGAAAAGTATTTGCAATAACAAGTCAATGTCCACCAAGTCTCTTAGCCTGGTCTTTACCCAGATATAACGTCTAACAACATTTTGATACCCTCTACTTGATGGAATGTTGTGAAAATTGAATTTCTTTGTAAGTGTATTTCATCCGCCATATATTTATTCATTTGTTTTAGTGCAAAGCAACAATAAAATGTCTGTGTCCATGGGGAATCATGCTCCAACTTTTAATATTTACGATCTGTAAACGTGTTGCCAACCCACTGGGGGACTTCACCGTGATTGTTATATTTCAAAAAAAAATTGTACAGTTTTTCAACTGTTTGTTATTCTAGTCATTTAAAGATAAATAGGTTACCTGCTGAAGAACAAGATCTTTGTTATAAACTGAGACATTCTCAGTATCTTAACACTTAACCTCAAGGAAACAAACAAAATAACTGCTAAATTACAATAAAAATAAAATTCAAACAACAACTACTATCTTTTCATCTTACTTTCAAATTGCTGCACGAGGTTTCAAAATTTCTTATTAATATTCTTGTATTTTAACTTGGGAGAGTGTATTTTTCAAACCAAATGTTGCGATAGATAATCCTCCAATGACACAGACGTATGACTGTGGATTTGAAACACTGACAACTGGGTTTCAATACCCGTGGTGGATAGAGCACGGATATCATTTTCTGTAGGTTTGTGTTTTTTAACAAAACAAACGAAATATGTTGACTAATTTCAAAAAGCCACTAGGATTTTAATCAATAACATTTTATTTATCTTTAGAACTACAACTTATATTAGGTGTTTTATTTTTAAGCCGTGTTCAAACTGAGGTAACATTGTTTGACCTCATGCTGTTCTTTGATTCCTCACGTTTGAAAGACACATTGTTGAGTTACCGCTCAAACCACGTATTTTAATCACCTTTCAATATCAATTCTGCTGTTATCACTCAAATATTTTCCATTCGATGTCCCAAAATTTCAAGTCTATATTCATTTATATAGATTTTTGTTTTACTCACCGCTCAATATTCTATATTAAATTTATATTTGTTCCTATAAGTATTCTATATTTCTTCCCGTGTATGTTCCGATATTAAATGAAAACATATTAAACAATATTATCCAATAATACACATTATACCTGACGGACAAACATACCATATTTGTCACTTCATCAGTTAAATAATTTATTTTATTTGTAAAACCTGCACTTAAGGGCATCTAACTGTTACGCATTTTTATGTTTTATGTTTTTCGTAGACTAAACGCAACAGAAAAACACAGATAACAGCTTGTATAATTTATTACACTAAACTAAATATATATATGTAACAGATATAACATAAATTATATAATAACAATGACAGACATTCAGTTTTAACATTCAAAATCAATTACAACACAAAATGGTACTGGCGTGTATCTAATATAATGATCTAGAATGAAAGTCCAAAAACAATTCACAGTTCAATAATTTTGATGACGTTCCTTTTACGATGAATGTCCCAAATTTGTTGTTTTCCAATTTGTCTCGGTTTCTCTTAAACAGTCCCGTACGTGTCGATCCTCAGCACAATCAGTAATTCAAATGAATCGCAAAGATTGATGAAACAAAATCACAGTTTCCGTAGATCTAGTTCTAGTCAAAAAGTTAAGTTGAATAACCACACAGCGAACGTTGGAAACTTCTCGAACAAAGACACTACTTCTTGAATTAAATATAAACTAATGACTGACTCTTCTTCTTTTGAATAAAGCTAATGTCTGACTCCTTTCTTCTTCTTTCTCGCATCTTCGTCTGTTTATATATTTGTAGGCCTCTTTTCTCGAACATTCACCGGAACTTCGACAGAGTAATCTGCGCATGTATGTTTTTGCACGAGACTCTACGTCTAGACGCTAGGCCGCCAAACATTTCCATTTATAGTCATATTTGATCTACCTAATTCTAAAAAATTCTAAATGTTATTTTAAATGAAGAACAACGTATTTTATTGTTTAAACTTTGAAATAGTAATATAAATATGGAAATATAAATAATATAAATGAAAATTTAAACACAACACGACATGTTGTCGTTTACAAAACATTTACATGACATTTACATAACACTAACTCTTAGTCTTTTTTTCATACGTTAATTATCACTAAAATGGTTTCATTGTTTCTTTTTTGTGTTTTCCTATATGTCACTCGGAGACGCTGCTTGATTCACTTTTAAAAATGATGTGCTTTTTTTGTTTGTTTTGAATTTCACGCAAAGCTACACGAGGGCTATCTGTGCTAGCCGTCCCTAATTTAGCAGTGTAAGACTAGATGGAAGGCAGCTAGTGGTCGCTACCCACCACCAACTCTTGGGCTACAATTTTACCAACGAACAGTGAGATTGATCGTCACATTATAACGCTACCACGGCTGAAAAAGCGAGCATGTTTAGTGGGACCAGAATTCGAACCCGCGACCCTCATATTACGAGTCGATATAAATGATATGTAACAACGCATTTGTTCTTCGTAACTGGTGGTATGTAAGAACTGCTTGGCACTAAATGTATCGCGTAAACAGCCCTGCATAGTGTTTAGTAACTGATCAATAAAATATTTGTCTATAACATGAACATCTTTTGTTACTATCTATTGAAATTAATAGAATTAAAAGTCGTTAGTTTGAAAATTTTAATTCAACTATAGTTTGTAGAAGTTGCCATTTGTAGAAATTGCCAATACTATATTAATTTGTGTTCCTTAGTTTTAAAGATATTTGATCGAGCAATCCCAGCAGGAATACTCGAGTGACCTGGGAATGACTTCATATATCGTAGCCTCTACTGTTATTTGTTTGGGGAATAAAGGGAAGACTAAAACGGATTTGAATATTAAAAGGTATGATGGGACTTTAAGAACCTGTGTATCTGCTCCTCCGTCTGAATCCTGGTGACGCCCCTTTTAAAACTATGTTAATAACCTCCAAGGCCTATGCTAGCCAGGTCAAATCTTGCACATGTGTAAATGCCCAAACATTTTTGTTACTGTTTATTTCCAACATAGATCACTCCCACTCTTCTCTAAGGATAACTGTGGGTAATGGAGTAGCTTGATAGTGCTTTGATGTCTTTGTAATTCATGCGGATTTCTTTAAGTATCTTATGTAAGTATTAGATAAAGACTTATGATTTAGCAATAATGTTATTGTAAATTTTATGATGATGTTCTTCAAGTACATTGAGAACAAATCCATTAAACTTTCAAAACAGGGATGGTAACTTTGTCAATTCCCTAAATTGTTATTATGGATCCTTCAAACAGAATATTTTAATATAATTAATATAATACAATATGTGCTATTAAACCTTTCCATATTGTATACTTTGCGTGTTCATGGAGTAAGTACTGGTAATCAATGCATGAGCGTATCAACCCATAGGCAACAAAAACTGTCAAAAGGTCTTTAAAGTGTCGGTTTTCCAAGTGGCGATCTAATTAAATTGACAGGTGTTATGTAAAGAGTGAAAACAAAATCCTGTATATTTCGCCATCTTATCGATTGTTAATGTTAACTCTTTAAGTTCTAAAAAAAGCAAAAAGGACATTCGTGACAATGAAGAATTAGAAAAATTATGTTTCCTTTATTCTTCAAAACTACGGTATCCGAAACGTTATAAATCTAACAAAGAAGGACTGAAGAATAAAACAGTCTTGGTGCTGTGCCTACGTGTAGGCTGAATAGCTGAAACTTACTATTTTAATGCTTAGCAGTTTTATCCTATTCACTATTCATTACTTTTTCTCAGATATAGTACACAACCCCTTCAACCCAACAACTTATTATCAGCCAACATGGAATTAATTATGTTTGAAAGGTGTGTTTTTTTGCTTCTTTTGAATTTCGCGCAAAGCTACATGAGGAATATCTGCGCTAGCTGTCCCTAGTTTAGTAGTGTAAGACTAGAGTTCCCTAGTCATCACCATCCACTGCCAACTCTTGAACTATTTTCATCAACGCAGAGTGGGATTGATAGATCCTTTAGAACGCTCTCATGGCTGAAAGGGCGAACATGTTTGGTGGGACGGGGATTTGAAGAAGCGATCTTGAGATTGCGAATCGTGTACAACTGACCATGCCGAATCATGCTAACAGAATTTTCTTTGCAATTTTTCTTTACTACAAACTATGGCCTCATCGGATATTGTATGTAAGATACGATATATAACTTGGAGGGCAATACTGTTTTGTTCCCTTAACGTTCTTATGTTTTTTGTAATTCGTAGTTACCAAATGAACGTAAAGAAAATTAGTCAGTGTAATTTACAGTGCTAAAATACAAACAAAAAACACGCCATAAATTAGCTAATGTCGTTAAATGTAAAGCTCTGATGAAAATACTTCTCATTGGTACAAATATAAATTTTGTGAAATTCAAGCTTCTATAAAAATTGCTTTCCGAATAAATTTACTTTATTTCTTTTAATATATGTACGAATAATGTAGAATGTGTATGTTTTTTCAATCACAAATATGCCCGGCATCGTCAGGTGGTTAAGGCACTCGACTAGTAATCCGCGGGTTCGAATCTTCATCATCTCATAAATGCTCGCCCTTTCAGCTGTATGGCAGTTATAATGTCACGATCAATCCCACTATTCGTTAGTAAAAAAGTAGCTCAAGAGTTGGAGGTGAGTGGTAATGACTAGCTACCTTTCCTCTAGTCTTATACTGCTAAATTAGGGACTGCTAGCGCAAATAGTCCTTGTGTAGCTTTGCGCGAAATTCAAAAACAAATAATTACTTTTTCGTTTAGCATTTCGTGATCTTCAAACATTCATCTTGATATATATATAAAGATGTATATACAATAGAAGCAATAACGTTTTGAGGCAACAGTGATCATTCTTAAAATTGGCACACGACATAATTTAAGAAATTAACAGAGCAGGAAATAGGTAATGACCCAATAACACCCAGCCAATCAAAACGACACTCCAAATCCTTTTGCGAAGCTTACATGCTAAGATATTAAGGCCTTGAACACAGCCCCATCAATCAGCTGTATTGAGGCTGTCAACAAATGTCACTGATTAAAAACCGATTTCATGACGGTAAAGTTTAATCGTATATGGCTACGCTTCCACTAATTTCTGCACTTCCTCCAATCAAAATCCACCATGTAGGTTAACAAATGCACTAATTTATTAGATCTCTAGCACAAATAAAGACTACTCTCAGAAGCTGGTTCTACGAATATCTTGTGTTAGTCACATTTATCCGCTCTGTAAAATAGAGTAAGGCAACTTCTCAAACTAAAATTTATCATTTTGTTAATAAAACGATACACGAAGGTTCTCAGGAAAGTTAATGTCGTCATTTTGTTGGCAAACTTGTAACAATAGTTTTTTTTGTTTCGAAATTAATCAGCAGTAAGCTCGAGAGCTTATGATGCAAAGATTAGGTTTGGCACACACAACGGACATAGCGAAGACCCGGTATGGCCAGGTGGTTAACGCACTCGACTCGTAATCTGAGGAACGCGGGTTCAAATCACTTTCAGCCGTGTGGCAGTTATAATGTAACAAACAGTTCCACTATTCGTTGATAAAAGTGTAGCTCGAGAGTTGGCGGTGGGTTGTTATGACTATCTGCCTTTCCTCTAGTCTTATACCGTTAAATTAGGGACCGCTAGCGCAGATAGCCCTCGAGTAGCTTTGCGCGAAATTCAAACCAAACCATAGTGAAGATAGCCTATAAGAAAAATTGGAGAAAAATGAGGTATTATGCGAACTCAATAGGTATGGCACATATGATGAAGATAGTCCTAAACATCTCTGCCCGATTAATTTATATATTAAATCATTAAGATAAAATTATTTTTAAAAATCATAAATAAATAAATAAAAAATAATGAAGATACATAAATAAGTACTAAAATAAAAACAGGCCATCTATGAGCCAGAAATAATGAAGGAACTGATGATGCAAAATAGGTGGACATTGCCCTAAAAGGGAACCGACTAAAAGTGGGTTTCTCTGGCCCTCTTCTAATATTTTTTAATATACTAAGCTGTTCACACTAACAGGAAAAGGAAGGAGGAAGAGGTCAACTGCACCTGATCCTACTGGGTATATACACATATATACCAAAACAACGAGAGAGAGAGATAGTCTATCATGCATCTATGAACGTAAAGACACAGAAAAAAAGTTTGATAAAATGCTACATTTCTCGTTTATTTTCAAATCGTGTAACTAATTGTAAAACCTCATCCATAGAATAAAATCCTTTGTTTTGTTTCCACGAACTCGCACAATAAAATTAACAAAATAATTCTAAACAGTTTATAGAAGTCACACAAGGGGAATAATTAACCCGTTAAATTTCCATGTTAATCTCATGGTGAACTGGTGCATAATATACATATATATATAAATTCTGCAGCTGTTTAAAGTCAAGAGGCTAGAAGAAATTAAACTAATCTAACGTTTACTAAAACCGAAACTCATTATAGATAAATTGCTGATAAAACGGAAGATCTCCGGATATTCTAAACTGGAACATCACACGCTCTTCAGATCAGAAAAACTATGCGGTATGATTTGAAATTCTATCATATACTCAGCATTAGATTCGTTTCATTAGACTTTCTTTTGTTCTAAGAGTGCAATTCAGCAGTTCCACTTTGTACAAGAAGCTCAGTGCTGTTAGATTTCATGATGGACTGCTGCTCACAAGCTGCTGCTGGTCAAAAGCTATAATTGGAAGAATTTGCTACTCACGCAGCAGCGAAGTTCGACTAAAACTTTCACACCATGAATATATATATATATATGTACACGGGTTTTATCGCCAACTGAATAACACTTTTAACGTAACTGTCCCATCTCATCTCTGTAGAATGGTGGTAAAAATACGACGTTATGGAAAAAGTTTAACTGGTTTGAAGTTGCAGCATGCAGAAGCCACGAATTTCTTCTCGTTCTATGACACCCTAAACATCCCCCATACTAATTACGATGTCTATAAACATATCACGCCTTCTTAAGTTTGATAATATACGATGCCATGATACACTTTGGGTCCACCACTTGTTTGAGACACTTAAATACAGAACAGTTTTTTTTTTAAACAAAGCATGAGGAAAAAATAAAAATAATTCAAAATATCTAAGTATATTGGGTTGTGGTACCCAAGAAATATCTATTTCATTAGATATATACTAACAGTAGGTGATAAGAGTTAAATTGTGATATGCACCAAAGCTGGTCTAACCTCTTATTTTTGGAAAACCCTATAAGCTATACACGAAATTATTTGTCAAGTTATTCGGATTGCTAGCAGAAGTTTAATAGCGTGACATTTCTGGTGGTAGTGGTTTATTTGAAGTAAAAGTAAAAGTTCAGTATAAGGCAATTTTCTAGTAGTATTGGTTTGCTGTAAAAAAAAAGAGTAAAATTATGTTATCACAGTTAAATATAGTATTCATGATGACACAATATTTCTCATGGTGAAAATAATATGACAAATTACTGTATCAAACTCGCAGATAAGACAACCAGAACAACATAACACATTTCGTTGTCAATTATCTTTATCTCGTGATATAAATAACATGCTCTATTAAGGCAGTTTTCATGACATTCGGCTCTCAAGAAATACAAAAATGCATCCGTGTGTACTTCGGATAAGGATATGTGTACTGGCAGGATATACGTTCACCATTTTTTTATCAAAATCCAAACTTTTAACTGAGTTATAGAAAAGACTATGCAACATATATTTTGTTACTGGATAATATGCGTTATTTCTTAATTGCTTATATTGTAAAGGTACAAAAAATGGCGATTATTTCCTTCAAATTTTGATTTTGTGACCTGGATAATGAAATTTAAAAATTAACCTATTTTCTATGTAAAAACGAGCAAATTTGCACATTTTTATTTACATAAGGTTTGAATAAAACAACATATGAATCAATGTTTACATGTATTTATAATAAAGTTTTACAAAAATGAACGAAGAGAGTAGTTTTTAGAGATTTGCAAGTGTAATGTAAATTACTGTCATGCAATAGCCCCAAATATAGTCTTCCATCATGTTTTTGTTATACACTCCTTGGTAGCAGCGTTCAAAGCCTAGTATATCTTGGTGGAAGCACTCGTGCTCCTCTGAGTATGCTTCCATATTTTATTTCAATATGAGTGTCAAGGATATGGACTTTCAGAGACATCCTGCAGCTCATTTTTCCGTAATTCTTCACGAGACCCTCAACCGGTTCCACATAATTTTCGGCTTTGTGATTGCCCAAGAAGCCCTAAACCACTGCAAAAAAGCTGCCCCAAGCGTTTTTCCTTCCTACTGAGCTTCTTGGAGAATTCCGTGCACTCCAGGATATTCTTTATTTGTGGTCTAACGAAGACACCAGCTTTGACCTATGCCTCAGGCAGCTGAGGGAAGACGTCTCGAAGGAACTTGATAGCCAGACTCCTTCCTTATCAAGAACTGTGACAAATTGTTTCATAAGACCCAACTTTATGTGCAATGGTAATAACAACACCTTCTGGAGATCTACTCGTGACCCACGCTTGATATTGTATCTCCTCACAGAGAACTCGGTCTGTTGTGGCCTGTGCCACTGTTGTAGTGCGCTGCGGTGTCCCTGCTGTTCCAAAGGCAAAGATAACAGGGAAACTTGGTAAAGCCTCCTTGGAGACCCATCAAGAATACCAATATCTTGAATTTTCCGATAACCTCCCAGCTATACTCATCATACTTCAAGCCTGCTAGCAAGGTCTTAACGCTGTTGCATTCCTCTTTGAGGTGCACCGAAAGATATTTAAATTTTAAAAGGTCTAAAATTTGTATAATATATAATCTTACATTTCAGGCAAGCAAAAATTGTCCGTCTTACCTTCTAGAGTTTTTGCAGTTCTCGCAGTTAAAATGAGGTGCCCAATGTTTGTGTTGATCCCCGACAGGCATGCTGAAATATGCCTTGTAGGCATTTCATTACCCAAGACACGTAAGTTAAGTTTGAAGAGAAAAATAGGTCTTTTTCCATTTACTTTACGCATAAGCAATTGTTAAATAACACTTTTTGTCCAGGAACAAGAAAAAGTAAAAATGTTGTTATTGTGATATAAATATTATGAAAAATTGATCCTCATGTTAACAGATAGAGATTTTTGGATTTTCATGATCTTGCTATGATATTGACTGAATTATAGAGTATAAATAGTGTGAAAACTCGATCCCCATTTTAACAAATAGGGATTTGTGGATATCCTTGACTTTGTTGGGATGTTGAGAGTTCTAGACATATTCGCTTTTTAATTAGATCATAGTGCAACTGTGCACTAATATTTTTCAAAATCCATTCAGCCATTTTCGACAAAGCTGAAATATGTAACCACTGTAAAAGTGTTAGGATAAAATAACCAGAATAGGAATGTATGCAGATTAAGTCAAACTTATTGTAGCAAAGTTAATATAAATGTTTTGTTATTTTACTTGTTAGATCTCAATGTGTGTGAAAAAATTTTTACATTCGCCAGGCAAAACAAGTTAGTGTGTGTATGTGCATGTTTCCTGTTTGGTTTATTTGTTTTTATTTGGATGTAACAATCTAAAAAAATGTATCTATCTCACAAG
This sequence comes from Carcinoscorpius rotundicauda, assembly GCA_011833715.1. Classification (NCBI taxonomy): domain Eukaryota; kingdom Metazoa; phylum Arthropoda; class Merostomata; order Xiphosura; family Limulidae; genus Carcinoscorpius; species Carcinoscorpius rotundicauda. Next base: position 32,405,349 of record CM022404.1, on the reverse strand, counting down.
GTTTTGATGACGAAGGATAAAAGTGTTAATGGTGAGAAAAAGATCAGTTCTCTAATAACCATATTTGTATCCTACACTTTTATTTCTTTTGTGTCGTGACTCAAGATGATTCTCTGAAGGAATTAGTGAAAGGAAGATGAAGTAATAATGCGGTAAGGACGGTGTGACAAATTATTACCCAAGTTTTCTTTTTACAGATTAACTATCATATTATCATACACAAGCTGTGCAACTGTCATTTGAATCCACTAAGAGAGTTATAAGAAGTTTTTTAAATGTCATGAATTACACAGTGCTGAGTTATTATGCAAGTTTCTGACAAATGTGTCTGCAGCACAAAAATAGCAGCCATATGAGATAATAATAAATAAAACTGATACAGTCAATCTTTAATTACCAAACGAAATTCAGAAATCGTTTAATACATAAGAATCTGAAGAAGATAATTTATTTATTGATATAACCACCATTTTGGAGGTTACATTCGTGAATGTCTTCTGCTTTAACATCACTTGCATATGACAGTACAGCATTCCAGAAATCATTCCTTGATGTAAATTGCCTTCCACTAGCATACATCGTACGTTTAATCATACTACAAAGGTTCTATGTGTGGTTCAAATTTGGAGAGAAGGCCAGCCATTCAATAAACTGGTTAACTTTATAGCCTAACTGAAAGGTAACCCAACGCACCACAACCAGTATGAGATTGTGTATTATTTTGTATTGAAAATACCTTTCTTTTGAATCCTTAAAAATTTATCCTATATCAAAGTTTTGAGTTGTCCTTAAGAAATGTACTCTAAGCTACAGAAGTGATGTTTTCACCATCAGGTACCCAAAATTGATCCAAAAGCGCAGTACCATAACAACAGCTCATAACATTACTCCTCCTTCTTCACATTTCATTCTGGATGGGGCTGAAGTAGCTTTAACAAGCTGTTCTCTGGTCTACTCATCTGGGCTATCAAGAGCTGCACGACACTCATCTGTAAACGAAACTACTTGAAAATTTGTATTTAAATAATGGTAAGCTCATGCAAGTCGCTGGATTTTATACAACTGGACTACAGTGGTGTTAAATTGGAGACTTAACACATTTTGCAACATTCCGGAGAACCCTAAATCTGACATACCTCTCTACTCAATGAACGAGGTTTATTTGTAGTTGTTTACTTCGTGCTGAAAAATTGACGTCTTGAAATTATACATATTTTTCCTTTGTTATAGCCTGTTTGCTTAGCATCAAAATCGATTAGGTGCTTCATATTAGTTCTTTGGTCTCGATCAAAATATTTTGCAATTTTAGTTGATGTTTTGCTTTAGAAGGATTATTTACAATTTCATGCTTTTCCTCGATGTTAAATCCTTCCTCTAGCCGATAATTTTGATCAAAATCTGCAACAAATGAAACTTGCTCAAGAATTTGTCACTTTATTATTCATGATATTTTATCTTAAATCTTTCTCAGTATTTACTGGATTTTAGTGACAATTTCACAATATGTGTATGCTAATATGATAGTCAATATACTTGAATGTTATCTAATTCAAACGTATGGTTTTTGAAATACTTGTAATAATCTGACACGTACAACAAAGCTTTGGTTGTATGGTTTGAATTTCGCGTAAAGCTACACGAGAGCTATCTGCATTAGCTGTCCCTAATTTAGCAGTGTAAGACTATAAGGAAGGCAGCTAATCATAATCACTCACCGCTAACTCTTGGGCTACTCTTTTACCAACGAATAGTGGGATTGACCGTCACATTATAACATCCCCAGAGCTGGAAAGGCGAGAATGTTTGGTATAGCGGAATCTCAAATCCGCGACCTTCATATTACAAGTCAAGTGTCACACAAAAACCTGGCCATGACGGGTCACACAGTAAAAACCTCCTATAATTCTGGCACTTGAAAAGTAATTTTCTGTTGCCAGTGTAACTGAAAGTGTAACAACCTAAAACACTCAATTGAACAGAATAATTATTACATATGATCTACAAAATTTGTATCATATACCCGAAAAAACAGTTATTGTGTCTACAGTAGATTTTAGATTTATTGGAAATGTATGATTTTTCATGTCGTCGACGATCCTACAGTAGCTTATTAGTGAATAGTTCTAGTGTGCACATAAAAACATTACACAAAATAGTGGCCTTGCACAATATTTTGTTATTGCAAAATTAAAGTTTGTCGTCTATCTTGAGTCTTAATTTTGTGGTACCTCGCAATATTTTACATTTTCCTATTGCAAAATAACATTTAGACTACTAGAGTGACAAATACACACATCTTAGACTGCTAGTGTGACAGGTACACCCTTCATTCTCCATTTTACTATAATTTCTGAATCTAAAACTGACTGCTGCTACTAATCTATTACCAATGATACTATTATGATTTAATTTTTGAAATGTAAATCGTTTATTATATGTATCTATTTGGTTTATTTTTCGTTTTGATTTTTTAATTTCGCGCAAAGCTACTCGAAAGCTATCTGCGCTAATCGTCCCTAATACTGTAAGACTAGAGGGAAGACAGCTAGTCATCACCATCCACCACCAACTCTTAGGCTACTCTTTTATCTACGAATAACAAATAGTGGGATAGACAGGAACATTATAACGCCCCCATGGCTGAAAGGGCGAGCATGTTTGGTATGACAGGAATTCGAACTCGCGACCCTCAGATTACGACTCGAGTGCCTTAACCACCTGGTCATGCCGAGCCTATTTCTTGTTTAAGCGAACTAGATATACACGGGTCTGAGCGTGGACAAGTGGTTAGTGTGCCATTACTGTGATATCGAGAATTACAAATACATGATCGGTTACCTCAAAAGCGTTTTTTGCACTCTGAGACTGTGACTATCAAGTTCATAATATAGCGCTATTTCTGTATTCGGAATGTTTGCTTAACACAAAAACTTTAAGAATAGTTTCAAATATATTATTACCTTCCATCGATCACTAGTCTGAAGCTAATTCTATTCAAAATGTAAAACTATATTTATCCTACACAATACTGACAGTAATCTCATTCTTCACAAATCTAACAATAATACCAGTCTTCACATTCCTAATAACAATCTCACCCTTCACATTCTTACCAATAATACCACTCTTTACAATCCTAACAATAATCTCACTCTTCACATTTTTAACAATAATACAACTCTTGACAATCCTAAAAATAACACCACTCTTCACAATCCTAACAATAATGCCACTCTTCGCAGTTCTAAATATAATAATACTCTTCACAATCTTAACAATAATACCATTCTTCACATTCTTAATAATAATATCACTTTTCACAATTCTAATAATATCTCATTCTTTACAGTTAAATCAAACATCCATTTAAAGATAATGCACTTAACCTAACTCAAGAATCATTATTATTTCCTTTTGAAACTAAATGTAAAAAAGGGAAGCATGTTAGTTTCTCAACCATATAATAACGTTATGAAAGAAGTAGTATGATAATTAATAAGGTTATTCCTGTTTGTTTTAACCTGGTTGTTTGTCTTTATACGACAGTTTTGTTGTTACTAAACTTGGTTGTATTTGGGTCTTATTCGTGTTGACTTTCCTGCCTTTCGATAAACTAATCGAAATGTGTATTTTCTTTGTGCTGTGTAACAGTTTGACTGCAAAGAGAAACGACATATGCATTTACCCGTTTTTACTTTGTAAACAGTAACCGATGTACCATGCCATTCTATACTTCAACTCAAATTGAAATATTGGAAGAAGCAATAGATCGATCGCAAATTATAAAGTAATTTTGTTGAGACATCTCTAAGGCGTATTGGTATATAAGTCAAAGTACTTAAAAATCGAACAAAACTCTTACTCTTCCCAAGACACCGCTTTTCACTTCCTTGGAAGTCTTTGTTTACGTTGATGTCTCAACGACTTTTTTACGACAGCTATAACCGTGACTAAGTTTTCAAGTATGTTTATTTAAACTTCGAATTATACGATCACAAACGAGAGGGACGGTAAAAACATATTGATCTATGGCGCCAAGAGAAACGAGACGTAAGACACGTGCGTGATTTATGGGATCCTTTCGGCTGAAGAAAGTTACAGTTAATCTGCTGAATTAATTATGAGTAAACAACTTGATCCATGTTTTACCCAGTAGCTGATACCAAGGCTGTCATGAATTATTCGGGAACTGGCAGAAGTTTGATAAAAGTCTGGTTGTTGTTTAATCGACCTTGAAGAAGCTATTGATTAAGTATTAATCAGGCATGGTTAAATAGTTTAAGAATACTGCTTGTAATGATACAAACAGCATTTCTTCATTCCAGGAATATCTTTAAACACAGTATGAATCGTTGTATTTCTCATTTAAAATGCAGGCATATCATAAGGATATGGTAAAACAGTGTTAGGTACACAAAGTAATTTATTTTTTCCTGTTGGAAAATTCTAACTTTGATGTGTAGGTTTTATCTTCATATCTTAGCTAAGCAGTTTCTTTTCGATCTAGATATGTAGCGTTAAAAATATATAACATTGAACTGGGTTTAGAATTTGAAACTAAAGAGAAACAATAAACTTTTGACTTTGTTAAAATATTCAATCTTTAAGAATTTAATTTTTGAAACAACAAAGCTATTCAATGAGCTGTATGTGTTTTGCCCATAATTTAGCAACACTCGTGGGCTACTGTTTTATCAACGAATGGTGGGATTAACCGTCACAGTATAACGCCACCACGGCTGAAAGGGCAAAAATATTTAGTATGACGGGGATTCGAGCCTGCAACCAACAGGTTACGAATCGAGCGCCCTAACCATACCGCCTCGCCGGGGCAATAGTAACGGTACCTCCTGGTATTGAGTTAGGAATGACCGCACGATAGGCGGTGGGTGCTATTGCTTTATTACCTTTTTTTGCTCAGCAGCTCAAATTAGGAATGTCTATGTCTGGACCTAAAGGAACTGTAACCTAGCCAACTGGACTATACATGTCACATGAGGTACTTTTCGGGTTAAAAATGCAAGATACGAGTTTCTATTTATTCACCTAACATTTTGTTTTTTCTTTCTTTCTATTGATATACATTCCAGTGTATTTGTAACTCAATTATTAGATCTAGGATTTTATGTATTTCTCTTTATGTATGTATTTTTTTTTCTTTATTTGCATTCGGTATACATGGATATTCACACCTGTGTGTATCTGTTCAATTTCTTATGCACCTTGTGATCTCTTGTAAAGCGTCCCTTTCTTTATGTATATATATAATCATTTAATATTATACCTATTATCAGCATCTTGTATCTTTGTACTAGTGAAACGTATTCATTTTTGATGTTCTCAAATATTGAAATTCCTACTCATATATGTAACTTTCTAACAACCAATCAATATCCATCTACCCTTTTATTCAACTAGCTGCACACAGTTTCAGTCATACTTTACTTTCCATCTACCTAGAAAGGTTAATAACTACATATCTGTCTGGTTAACTATCCAGTTTTGTTCTTGTCTCTCTGTTCCTTATAAGCTTATCGACCACCAAATTTACGTATATCCCTGCCTCACTATCTTCCTAATTGTACAAATGTTGTCTGTCTATCTCCTCACGATTTGCCTATACTTATTTGTATATTTATGTAGCTGTTTGTCTGCCTGGCTTTCTTCTTATGCATTATATAATTCTGAAGCTATCAATACTTGAATAAGTTCGTCTACTTACTTGTGTATTCACATAAATGCATTAAATTAAATCAAATATGTCTGCCTATTCACGTATAAATACGTGATCGAATCTGTACGTCTACTTACGTGTGTAAACATCATAGAGCCTGTTTGCCTTCTTACTTACATATTACCATGAACTGAGTCTCACTGTATACATGCTTACGTAAAATGTGAGTGGTTTGAATAGAATATTTGCCTTCATATTTATTCATGTATATATGATTGACCCTGCCTGCGTTAACATCATTCGATTTCCTTATTCATCTCATCCTATACAGTTCTAAAAATGAGTCAACACCTATTTTACCCCCTGTAATATAATCACAGTGAAGATTTAACAAATATTTCTTTTTCACATGGTAATGATAGTGCCAACATGGTGAGTTGTTCGGGAAAAAGGTTAAAATGTCAAACTAATTGTTTAATTTTAACTCATAATATTTTATTTAAATGTAATATACTTGTATGGGATTACTTCTGTTGAAAAGCGTAGTTTAATGGTACATCTACAGAGATTTAACCTGTATGCTAATTCAGTGGTACATCTCCGCAGGCTGATGCTTTCTGTAACACCAGGAGCGTTTAGTATCGTACATAGCAAATTCACAGTGTAAAGTTGTCACGTATACTTATGGAAATTGCTTATTTTATAGCCTTTCCGAGAAATATAGGCTTCCAGCAATCAATACACATCCAAAAGACACAACATTCCAAAAACAGAAGTCAAAACTGAAAACTCTCATGTCAGGGTGTAAGCCATATAAGGGACAATAAATCCACTCCCAAGCCAATTCAAGACAACAACCTTATCGGCACAATTAAAAGTATTTTAATACTGTTTGTTTGCTTTTTTGGAATTTCGCAGCTAATCATCACCACCCACCGCCAACGTTTGGGCTACTCTTTTACAAAAACAAATAGTGGGAGTAACCGTCACATTATAAATGCCCCCACGGCTGAAAGAGCGAGCATGTTTTATGAGACGGGAATTCGAACCTGCGACCCTTAGATTACAAGTTGAACGTCTTAACTCCCTTTACCATGCCTGGCTTGTTTTAATATTAGAAATAAATGTCATCAAAATACTATTGCTTTAATTTTCTCTAATTCGACACTCAACGTTTCGCTGTGTGTTGTCCAATTAAAAATATATATCAAACTTAGGTTTTTAAAGTCACTTATTTCTAGTGTTTAAATGTCTTTCATACACCAATGTGCACAAGAGAAATTTGATTCTGATTGATCCAAACATAACTTCTGTTATCGTTAACATAAAAGTAAGCAAGAATTTGAATTTGAAAAAAAGTTCACAAACCAAATGTTTACAAGCTTCCAGCCATAACCCAAAATTATCGGCTATTTGCATGAGAAAAAATATCCAAATGTGTTGAAACCGCAGCTGCCCCATACAATCATATGTCTGTGAATTTCCTTCCCTTCCGCTATAGATACAACTGCCTTTTTTATAGTTTTAAAGATAATTTTCAAAGCCACTGTAGAGAAAAAGTGTGTGAAAAGTACATCAGAGATTATAGATTGCCTCTCCACCGTATATTGACACCATAAAAATTGTGGTGTCGGGAAATGGTTTTTAATGATGACTAACAATCTGAATAAAGTTGACTAGGAAGAAGTATTGTAAGTGCTCTACAAGTGTTAGGATATCATTCTTATAAACTAACATAAACCTCTGTATATCTAAGGGGCTATCATAACAGTTAACAACAAAAATACTTATTTTAATAAATTACCCGAGTAGAGTTATGTTATGAACACTGTTGATTAATACTTAAAGTAATAAACGTTTGGGTTGAGGTTTTCGCGTCACAAATACAATTCACTCTTGTAAGCAACATGGGCAAAATTGAATTGGTGAAATTTCATTGCTGGTGGTCTTTAGCAATAAGTAGACTGTAGTTAGTCTTTAGAAATCATTCGTTGTTCGTGTTTGGAGTAAACGTGGATGTTTCTTGTTATTTCCTCGCTCCGAACCATGGCATCAATAAGCTTTTTTTTCTGTGAAAATAAAAGTCCATTTATCCATGATTGCTGAGCATCGTAATTAAATAGAGTTTTCCTCATGTTGTTCACACTGTGATGTTTGGTTCTTAAGCAAGATGTAGCTATTTTTTTTACATGGATTACAAATAGTAACTGAATCCAAACAGTAATTTATACGTAGGTTATAGCACTAAGACAAGGTATCTTTTTTATGTTCATATTGTAGTTGTTAATTCGGGCCAGTTACTCTTTATATGTAGATTGCTGTTGCTAGATGTAGCCAATCAGTCTTTCTTATGTATATTGATGCTTCTAGGACAGACCACTTTGTCCTTCCTGTGAACACTGTAGAAGTTATACGGACTAAGATGGTTTAATCTCATAAAGTTTTAGTTTGTAGATAACCCAAGCTGTAGTATCTTCCTCGTGCGCTATGAAACGTGATTTGGTCGGTTTCACTGAAGAGAACTTTGCAACGTATATGATATTAGCGATAACTCTTCATGCGTAGCGTAACATTAATAACCAAGAAATGACATTTTTTTTCCAAAAGTTTTCACATTAAATTTTTGCACTCTGATATTTGATATCAAAACTGTAAACATAGTAGACTTTGATGCATTGACTGTCGCACTTTGTGATCTATAAAACTAAAGAAACACACGCACACTGCGCGTCATTATTATTAAACTGACAATATCAGTTAATGTCTAGTTAAATTTTTGCATTTTAAAGTGTTTCTGGAACTACTAATTGGTTGGGAAGAAATTATTGAAAAGTTATTTCAGATATATCCTTCTGTTACGAAAAGTGTCACGTTTGGCCATTGAGTGGTATGGTTTTCCATTATGCATCTAATATGTCATACCTCATCAAATTACCTATTGAACATATTTCTTTTTAAATATATCTTTTTGATCAACTGAGTACTGTATTTTAGCATTAAGTTTGACGGTGAGACAGTTATAACGCTTTGTTCGCTAGACTGCGTCATAAACATGATATTTTCTTATATGGTTTCATGGGTATTTTTATTATTAAAGGCATCAAAGGATTACATCTAGATTACTAAACATATTTCTTTGAACTTCTTTATTTTACGTTAGTTTAATTTTTTATAGGATTCTTTATACACAATCTTGGAATATTGGAACTGAGTTTTTTCTCTCTCCCTCAGTTACAAGCTACCTTCATTTTTAAGTTTAGTTGTTTTACTTGTTTTATGAGAACAATAAAAGGTGTTAGAAAATTGAACTATTTTAATTTGAAATTAAGTAAAAGATATAAGAAAGAGGTTACCTAATAAATAAGCGAAAACTTAGAATTGTTATATTTTAATTAATAAAACCAATAAAACGTCTGAGAGCTTATAACACACATCTACTTCACTGACTCATTTGGATTTATAGATCTCAATCACCAGGTGGTACCATTAAAGGGCCCCTTGGATTGATGGTATAGTGTGAGCGGTGCCTACTTACTCTTTTTTATCTTTTAACTATCCCATCTACGGCTCTGACCTCGACCTTTGCCTTGCCAGCTCCGTCCGAACGATTGACGATTCTTGTGACATATATTTACCGAATTCTCCTGTTAGCAAACACTAAATACCTTAGACATTCTAAAGATTTAAATCATTCGAAATCGCTATGAGACATCCGCGCGAGGGACAAGGGCGATAGTCCTATCCCTGAGCACCCCAGTTTGGAAAAGTGAAAAACCTTTCCTCAAAAACTAAATACCTGCCATAGTGATTGTTGTTGAAGGGCTTAAAATGCTAAAATCTGGCTTCCTGCCCTCCCTCCCGCGGATAGAGCACAAGATGTTTGACGGTTAGGACACCCAACTCGCAATATGGAAGTCATGGGTTTGAATTTCCTTACCTAGCATTTTTTATTTTAGCCATGTGAATGTTATAATGTTGACTTGTTCCCTTTCCTCTAGTTTATCATTTTCAAGTTAGGAACGGTTAGCGCTGATAGCCCTCGAGTATATTATGAAACTAACAACTGTATAACTTTGTACTCAACAATAAACAAACAAACAATGAAAGGTTTGCATATTATAAGTAGAATAACTAAATTTATTTTGTTCTAGAAGCCCACTTTGATAAAATGTGTTGATACCCCACAATGTTATTTTAGTTATAAAATAACTAAAACATTGTTTCTACAGCTTTTAATATTTAACAAAATTATGCTCTAAATTGACAACGTTTTATTTTATTTTATAACATAGGCCAAATTACAGCAATGGCTGATATAAATACAAATAAAACTGTGTTGTAATGTGATATCGAAAAATGTTCTAACATACAACATCGAACGTTTGGTAATAGCGAAAGGTTAATCGCTTTCGAAATTTTGCAATGACCCATAAGGAAAAAAAAGATATCTGTATTAGAAACCATATTTCTAATGACATTTGAAATACAAATTCTGAAAAGCTGTTATACGTGATATGTACGCTGAAAAAAATCATCGTTAATTCCTCTCTTGAAATAATATCTTTATATTCATTGTAATAATGGAGCATAAAACGTTAGACAAAAATTTAAGAACAGTGTTACGTATATAATGATACGTATTGATATATTAGCAACCCTACTTACAAAATTTTACAATTATTGTATAAGATATTTTTTTTTCTTTTTAGCTCATTTTAAGTGAATTCGATATCTCTAGGCATTCCAAGCATGAAATGGCCATCTGCCAACTTATCATATCACTTTGGGGCCCCCATAGTCAGGTGGTTAAGGCACTCGACTAATAATCTGAGGGTTACGAGTTCGAATTACCGTCACATCGAACTTACTTGTCTTTTCAGCCATCGGGGAGTTATATGTGATGGTAAGTCCTACTATTTGTTGATAAAAGAGTAGCCCAAGCGTTGACGGTGAATGGTGATGACTAGCTGCCTTCCCTTTAGGTATTACACTGCTAAAAAAGGAACGGCTAACGCAGCCGCTTGAGCAGCTTTGCGTGAAATTCAAAACAAAATACACGTGACTTATTTTGTTTCAACTTTTATTGTAAAGCCAGAAATTTGTTGAAACATTTATCTTTCATTATCTCTGATATAATATTTTTGTTGTAAAACTACACAAAATTTTTTTATCTGATAACTGATTAAAACAATCATATCCTTTTAGAACAAATAAGATTTTGTATGTTGCATGAGTCATGTTATCCTTATAACATTATTGCTGGACTGTGAATGTTTAACATGTTGCTGTAAAAGTTGTGCTCAAAATAACTTCCTCCTTTGTACAAAACTAAAAATGCGCTTAGCTCATTTATCTTGATACACCCTTCATTAAATGTATCTAAAACAAAAAATATTCATTTTAATTTATAAAGCAAGAAAGAGTATGTTTCGTGTTACAATTTGTGTTCTTATCAAAACTTTTCAAAGAAAAAGTTTTGCTTCACAAAATACATAAACTTATTAACTTATTACGGTTCTTCAATAACAACGTCTTCATAGTCGTATGTAAACTTCTTTATTCAATGTATTACTTTCATTATACTCTTGGCGTGATATGCGTTAGATTACATATAAATATTTTTTGTTGCAAAAACATGCTTTAAAATATTTTCATACCAAATTTTCTAACATATTCAATCAAAGACTTCAGTTTATTAAGCTAAGTAATCATTCTGGATCAATAAACTAATAGCGCTTACAATACGTAGTCAGCCTATGTTGTCAGCCTGCACTCAACCTCATCTCAGTACCTGACTTCCTCCAATAGTAACCTATTCTTATATATTTTTATATGCAAAAACGGCTCGTTTGGGTTGAGAAAATATTTTACATAGAAGAGCGAACAACGTTTCGACCTTCTTTGGTCATCGTCAGGTTCACAAAGAAAGAGGTAACTGACCGGAAGCTGACCACACCCCAACGAGCCGTTTTTGCACATAAAATTCTGAACAAGTGGGTTTCCCGACATCACTGATTGCTATTCTTATATAGTTATTATTAATCTACCAATGAATGGCACAATGACAAAAAAGGCATAATAAATTCAGATCAATATCTCTGCATAGATTTTGAATTACCATTTAGAGCAAATACAGTTTCTAATTTATCATAAAACAAACTTTTATTTACCAAATTGCATGGTTCCCATTCCAAGAGCATCTCTGGATTAAGCAAAACGCGACGTTGGTAATGGATATAACAAATATAATGCAGTTGTATTACTATTAAAGACAAAAAACACAATATTTAAAAAGTAATAGGTGTAATACTACTGTTTTATAAAAAGTGTAATTACAGAGATATTTATGTTTATGATGTTCAGACAAACCATATAACAAGGACCAATATCAAAGTCAAGCCCTCACACACGATTCACCATCAAACAAACACCCATTTAATATAGAAACTTGGAATATGAATGTGTGTATAATCTTGGAATTATTTCATTTTTACTCAGAGCCAAATAAAGGTGACCCATATATACCACAGAAGATGGAAAAATAAGTTAAAATGATTATACATCTACTATCCAATGGGACCAATGCATCTATTACCTTCTCATTCCAAACACACTTTTCTTCTGACCAAGAACAATATATATTCAGATGTGAGGATAACATAAAGATACGATATCTTATAACTCAAGAGTTTTGGAAAGGTGGACCTTTCTTCTTCAGGGCAAATTGAATGTGAGATGCTTATAGAATTTTTTATTGTAATTCTTCATGAATTCACAAAAAGTATAGAAAGTAGAAGTACAATACTGGAAATTTGTTTGACCCACTCCACAAAAAATATATGTTATTGGCGTATAGTTGCAGACATTATTTGCATCATTAGACCTACCATTACACCTACTTTACACATTTTTATATTTATCACACCCTACATTTCTAAAACCATATATCATACAATCAATTTTACCAACCGCTCACGACCGATAAGAAATTCATCAACAGGTCATTATACTTGCCATTAGCGTAGATCCAATGAAAGTATCAGGAAAAAAAAATCTGACATGTCATATCAAATGCCTAGAAGAGACCATCCTTTTATTCTGCATGAAAATTCCCATGTTGTTACCCACGTGATAAGGAGTATTCAAAATAACTTTTTAGAGAACAAATCAAACCAATACTCATTTTCCCCATCTTCTGCCATTCCTTATATCGATATGACTGATTCAGAAAGTAAAGTTTCTTAAATTAGAAACAACTTTGTAAAGTGTGTGCTAATTTCTGTTGTTGTTGCCAGAAATTTTAAAATTCTTTGTTTGTGTAACAATAAAATATTCCTATATTAGCCCATTGTATTGCCATATTTTTGTATATGCTTACCAACTTTAATTAATTGTCATAACATATAATCCACTCAGTAGTAACATTTTAAAGACATAAAGATATATTATCAGTGAGGCCCGACATGGCCATGTGAGCTAAGGCATTCGACTCGTAATCCACGGGTCGCGGGTTCGAATCCCGGTCACACCAGACATACTCATCCTTTCAGCTGTGGCGGCATTAAAATGTCACGGTCAATCCCACTATTCGTTGGTAAAAGAGTAGCCCAAGAGTTGGCGGTGGGTGGTGATAACTAGCTGCCTTCCGTCTTACACTTTTAAATTAGGGACGCCCAGCGCAGATAGCTCTTGAGTCGCTGTGCGCGAAATTCAAAATAAATATTTTTAGTGTGGTGAATCATGAGAATAAACAACTTCAGTTAACATTTTCTGAACTGGCAGACTAACTAGAATATAGTGGAATATGCAAAAAGTTATCTAAATAAGAATACAACTCAGAAAGAAAAAGGGAGCTAGGAATTATAAATTAGTATAAACAAGCTGTTTATTCGTGAAAGATGGAATGTAGTACTAAACATAGGAATTACTTAAATACTGATGAGGTAGTGAACCATCTTTCAACCATACAAAAGAAACAATAACTCGATCAGTTAGATTTATGGGTAAGATAGTATTCGCTCCTGTTGATGGATTTTCACCAAATTTGGCATGAAGGTTTATTGGATCCAAGAAAAGCAACATTCAAAGTTATTATTTCATATTTTGTGTTTTGCTATTTCTATGGGTGTTTTCTTTTAATAATATATAAATGTTTGGATTTCGCATGAAGCAACACGAGGGCTATTTGCGTTACCCGTCCCTAATTTAACAGTATAAGAATAGATGGAAGATAGCGAGTCATTACTACCAAACGCCAACTCTTGGGCTACTCTTTTACCAATGAATAGCTGGATTGATCGTCATATTATAATGCCCCCACGGCCGAAAGGACGAGCATGTTTGGTATGACAGGGATCCGAACCCGCGAAACTCAGATTATGAGTCGAATTCCTTAACCACGTGGCCATGCCGGGTCATTGATCATTGTTAACAGATTATGCTTGTCCAAGCGTTTTCTGTCTATGTATTTAACAGGGGCAAGACTAAACTATCATGAGTACGTAACAAGTGGGCACTATTGTTGTATACACACACAAATACATATAGTTGGTCTTTACTTGACGGCTAAATATGACTATGTCTACTTGCAAATGAAAAAAAAGGAAGAGATTTGGTATTTAAAATATACTAGGTATTTATCTTTGTTATGATATTGATAGGTGAATATCTACTGTAATTATCGAATTTTTTCTAGACATATGTATATATGGGCACGCATACTAGTTTTACCACAGAGAATGTAAGTACGCTAACATGGTAATGCCACATATACATATCTTTATAAATTAGGCCTGGCATGGCCAAGCGCGTAAGGCGTGCGACTCGTAATCCACGGGTCGCGGGTTCGCGCCCACATCGCGCTAAAAAGCCGTGGGAGTGTATAATGTGACGGTCTATCCCACTATTCGTTGGTAAAAGAGTAGCCCAAGAGTTAGCGGTGGGTGGTGATGACTAGCTGCCTTCCCTCTAGTCTTATACTGCTAAATTAGGAACGGCTAGCACAGATAGCCCTCGAGTAGCTTTGTGCGAATTTCCAAACCGTTATAAATTATTATTCTTACATTTTTCTGAATCTTTTAAGGAAGATGTCGTTGTAGAAGTTCGTGATGGTATACATTTTAATCTCCATAGAATATCCAACTGTGTAGACGTTTAGGAGGCTGAGTTCTTCCTATTTTTACTTGTGGTGTAGCGATACGTGATGTGGCTTGTTTTCTTTATATAACTCACTTGGTATACTTCAGAGTTCCTCTCAAAGTTTGATTTTAAGTGTTAACAATTTCGCGCAAAGGTACACGAAGGATATTTGCATAGCTGTCTTTAAATTAGCAGTGATAGGCTAGAGGAAAGATAGCTAGACATGACCACCTACTGCCACCACTCGAGTTACTCTTGTAACAACGAATAGTAGGATTGATTGACACATTATAACACCTCCACAGCTGAAAGAGTGAGGCTGGTGGTGGAACAGCGATCAGATTTGAGTCAGACTTTTTTATTGTCGTTACAGTTGTGACTCATATTTTATCGTGAATAAGATGATTTTTTTTTCGTGATTACAGTGAATTCAACCTGTCTTGAACTCAGCCTTATTCATGATTCCAGGTTTTAACGTTGCTGTTCCTGTAAGGAATCAGTACATCTAATAATTCCTCAACGTAATATTACGTTCCTATACTTAGTGGATCTGGGAAACATAATCCATCAGCATGGCACTTTGATGGTTACTTTTAAACCCTTAAACTAACGGTTTGTTTTTATATAATTCGCTGTTAGTTGCACCCTGTTGAATGATTTTTTGTTACAACTCTGAGCATAAAGAGCTGGCTGAAAATAGAAAGAGAAAAAGTATGATACTATCATTTATTCTACGATAAAAACAGAAGAGATCCCGATAGTAATTAGTGAAATTAGCTACAATACCGATGTTAAGTTTGGTTTCATTTTTTATGCGACTCATACTTTATTAGAGACACTCTAAAGAACAAAGTGATGGACCACAAGTAATGTGATGCGCAACTATTTTCCAAAAATAATTCTAAAAATCGAAAGAGGTTCGTATGGAGCTCGTGATTAAGTCACGAGTAAACACTGCTGTTCTCCACAGTTTCAAACAATAACAACAACAAGAAAAATAACAATCGATCTTATATCAGTCTTTGTTTTCCTGTTGTTGTTTTTATAAAGTGTGCCATGCTGTTGTGTCAATTCCGTAACTTATCGACAACATTTATTCAAAGCAGCGAGCTTCACTGATTTAGAAAATGATGGTTCTTTGTGAATAATTAACCAACTTTCTTATCTTCTCTCCTTTAATTAGAGCACAGCAACCTTACTCTTGAAAGGAGACTTGTCAGGTGAGGTTATTAAAGCTCGTAAGTCAATTTTTCATGAAAATAAAATGCTGAAGGGCCATTCTGAAATACATATGGTATTGTTACGAGTGTAAAGCTGCATATGACTATGTATATATATGTATAGATACCAATCATGATAAACAGGTATATAAACCTCAATAATAGATCATATAACTCATGAAATGTGAAGACAATTCAATAAACAACTAAACATATTGCATAAAGCTAGGGAGATAAACTGATGAACATCGCTGAGATGTATCAAGTTTCTTTTGACAACAATTTTTATTTCTTTGTTGTTTTTTTAAATTTACCAAGAAAATAATCTGATAAAATTTACGTCTTTAATGCCAAAAATTGCTTTTCAGAGCTCAAACCATTGCAATTAACACAGGATTTACAAAGGCTTTGAAAAACTAATCGACATGAAACACAATAAAAACTCTTTATACAAAGTTACTTACAGAACTTAGCACTTCTCTTTGTTGTCCAATAAAGTATCCGTTTCGGTATGGTCTTGAAATAATGTCTGATAATTACATCAGGAAGTTCAAAACATTAATAACGATGTGAAAGCAGTTAGCTCACAGTAAGTTACTTTGATCAAGTGGCTTGTGGTTTAACATATAAATTTGGCGTTGAACTGATGAACTAAGGTCCGGTTCTAATTGGTTGAGGCCTCTGTAGCTATTGAAAAAATAAGGTTCCGTTTTCAGAGTTATCTACTCTAGTAAGTGGAAAATAATAAGTCTAGGGTATCTTAAATTGACACTTACTGATCGCCTTTACTCAGTATTACACATGGATTTAACTCAATATTTAAATTTTTAAGAGATTGGACAATATATACATAAATTTTACGAGTCTGTTTTGAGTGACACTGTGACATTTTCAAGCGAAGGAAGTTTCTAGGACAAAGAGAAAATTTCACTTCCAATAAACTTTAAAATATTTCTACAGTGCTTAGGGCGCTCGACTCTCAATCTGATGGTCGCAGGTTCGAATATCCGTTCCACCAAACATGCAAGCTTCTTTAGCCGTGGGGACATTATATATCATGGTCAATCTCACTATTAGTTGGCAAAAGAGTAGCCCAAGAGTTAGTGGCGATGACTGATGACTAACTGCCTTCCCTCAAATCTTTTTTTGCTAAATTAGGGACGGCTAGCCCTTGTGTAGCTTTGTGCAAAATTTAAGACAAGACAAACGAAACTGAGCTGTATGTCCAAAGTAATGTTAATACAGCGTACACAATTCTATGTTATTCAGATTAAATTATAAGAAACTTTAAGAGCAATGTGAGCCAGATTTAAATTTTGTGCTTCAATATCACACTCTCAAAAGGATGTTTTTACTTGCTATATTAACAAACTTCAAAATTAAACTAACTTGGCTAAGAAGAAAATGTGTTCAATGCTTTTAAAAAAAGTATTTTCCAAAATTTGTAGACAAAAATAAAAGGAAGAAAATTGGTTCTGTTTATTATTTCATCCTGTCTTCTAAGTCCCTACTATGAAGTATTGTGTGTGTTTTTCTTTTAACAAAACCACATCGGGCTATCTGCTGAGCCCACCAAGGGGAATTAAACTCTTCCATTTAGCGTTGAAAATCCGTAGACAAACCGCTGTACTAGCGGGAGGCACACTATGAAGTAAAGTCACTTTAGTTCTCAGTTTAAAGATGCATACATTTGGTTAACGTATAAGCTTTATCGATGAATCGCTGTTGAAGGAGATTAATATTCATTATTGTACGCATTAAATTCCATATTTTAATTTATTTGTTGAGTTTAACTTTTCATTCTCGTCTTGCGTTTAGGTTAAACAAATAATTCCCTAGAATATTAAATATTAAAGACGTTCGGTGTTTCACAGATGCAATGTTATTGTTTCTTTGTTTCTGAACTTCGCGCAAAGCTACACTAATATTATTGTTTCTTTGTTTCTGAACTTCGCGCAAAGCTACACTAATATTATTGTTTCTTTGTTTCTGAACTTCGCGCAAAGCTACACTAATATTATTGTAACGGAACAAAAGGAACAGGCATGTTGATTAGACTAAATACTTGTTTATATTGTTTTGAATTAAGCGCAAAGCTACACCATGGGCTATCTATGTCCTGCCCACAACGGGTATCGAAACCCGCTTTTCAGAGGTTTGATTTCGCAGACATACTGCTGTGCCACTGCGGGCTGTCTAGATCGGACAGATAATTCAGTAGAATAATAAATATTAGAGACGCTCGTTCTTTCATAAATTTAACGTTACAGTAACAGAACTAAAAAGAAATGTTGATTAGACTTAAAACTCGTTCTATCTCAGTTGAATTGTCGGTTATATATGATCGACATCTGGGTTCGTTTGCTTGTTTGAAGTTAAGCATAAACCTACACAATGGGCTATGTGTCCTTTGCTCACCACAGCTATCGAAACCCGGTTTTTTGCGTTGTAAGTCCGTTTACATGACACTGTGCCAATGGGAGCTTCAAGTATAAGAAAACACGGTTAAAGCTCCTAATAAGACGAAATAATGATTCAAAATATAACAGTGTAATAAATATGATCAAAACGTTTGAGTTTTGTTTTTCAATATTAAAATTCCAACATAACCATATACTTCAAAGGTGTATATAATTTTAAATACTATGTCTGTAAAGGGTTGTCTCTCAATGGTTCACCAGTAAACTTTAGGATTTATGACGTTAAACTTTAGAATTCGAGCCTTGTTGTGGATACAGAGCAGAGAGCACATTTTGCAGCTTTGACCTGTTTCATCAGTTTCTCAAAACATCGCTTTAAAGCATCAAAAACGGGACTTTTTTTCTTCCTTCTGATGTTCAAAACCACAGATGATATTATTACGTCATACATCAGATGCATATTATTCTTGACTCAAATAAAATCTCTGGAAAGCAACCAAGTTTAACGATTACACAGAGCTCAAAGAGCTTTTCTAATTGCCACAATCAATTGGAAAAATACATATAAAGTTTCTAAAAATTACGTACGATAATGAAGAACCAGAAGAGCAGTTAAAATTTATTTTTATGAAGTGTTTAAAGGGTTATTTGCTTAAGGTTTTAATAGTTAATTTATCAAACTCCCTACTGTCACTTAAGAGTACGTAAATATTTTGAAGGTGATAAGTTGTAGCAACCAAATAAAAATGCTTCAAGTTACCTAAATAGCCTACATTTCCGTAAACAACACTCCACTTATATCTTGTGTAGTATACCAAAACGTCCGTTTATCTATTGAATGCATAAAATAACAGTTATTGGTTATAAATCCAGCAATTTGTTACAATATTTATTTAGATAGATAAGTTTTATTGCCTGATTTAAGCTTGGAATAAGCAAATTCTACTCCAAACGATTGCTTCATTGCTTTAAATCGGGTTGGCTTAACGTTTATGATAATTTATGTATATATATATATACATATACATATGTATATATAACATGTTTATTACGAGACAACGTTCTTTGGGTAGATAACATCCTATCCATTTATTAATGGTACTTTCGTCTACTGTGGAAAGTTACAAGTCTCAAATACTGTATAGATTTAAATTTATTTAACACTATTACATTATAAAGATTTCGTTTCTGCTTTAATTGCGTCAGTATGATACAACTGCAGTGACAAACGTTAAATAGTTCTCTCAGCCATCATGTCGGAGCATTAAACATGTTAAAATGTTACAAATATTCAAGGTTCGCAAGGCGTTCTTAGCGTCAAAGGTTTACAGAACGAAAAACTTACATACAATTTCTTCATTTTTCTTATAAATAAATAGTAAATTAAAAAATTAAATGAAGATTTACTTACCGTGTTAATACTTTCTTTATAAATACCCTTTCGTTGCTTTAAGATACCTCAACCATTTGAAAGCTTTAAATGGTAGCAAATGAGCCAATGCATCGAATTACGTGTATAGAATAAGTTTGTCCACAGATCATTTCGACAAGAGCGAGAGAGAAAAGCAAGTTAAATACATATATTTAAAATCAACAGATAGTTACAGGTCTCCAAATACAGTAAATCAATATGTATTGCATCACCTGTGTAGTTACTGTCAAATGCTTACTAAAATGTAAACAAATAAGTTTGTTTGTAAACAAAGGAAATCAAATATACATCGATGACCATTGAGCTGTTGTAATGAGAACATGACTAGTTTACTCATTCTCATAGAACTTGCTACAGTCGTGTTTCAGATTCGGGTAAATTGAGGAGGTTTTGGAACAGCCGCTGTTATGAGCTAAAACTGAGGTTTTCTTGTATTTTAAATTATCAGAAATATTTAAGTTCAACAGACATTAAAATCTTCTATCTAATCATAATAAAATTACGTTTGTCTACAGCACTGCTCAGCACCGTAGTTATTTTATATGTCTAATCATAAAAGAGCTACGTTTGTCTATGACACAAGCTGCTTCAGCCGCAGTTATCTTGAATATCTAATTATAATGAAGTTACTTTTGTGTAGGGCACTGGTGTTATTTAGCACCGTAGTTATGTATAATATATAATAATGATAAAACTACGCTTGTCTATGCCACTAGTTGGTTAGTTTGTTTGTTTGTTTTGGAATTTTGCACAAAGCTACTCGAGGGCTATCTGTGCTTGCCGTCCCTAATTTAGCAGTGTAAGACTAGAGGGAAGGCAGCTAGTCGTCACCACCCACCGCTAACTCTTGGGCTACTCTTTTACCAACGAAAAGTAGGATTGACCGTCACATTATAACGCCGCTACAGCTGGAAGGGCGAGCATGTTTGGCGCGACTCGGGCGCGAACCCGCGACCCTCAGATTACAAAGCGCACACCTTAACGCGCTAGGCCATGCCAGGCCTTCGTTGGTTAGTACTGTAGTTATTAGTAAAATTATTTAGCAAAATTAGACGTTTGTGTGTTAAAGACGTAGTCATAAAACTTTAGCTGTTCTAAAATATTAGTCCTCAGTAGCTCAGATGTAAATCACAAGGCTTATAACGCTAAAAACAAGGTTTCGACTTCCCTGACTGGCTTTGCACAGATAGCCCACTGTACAGTTAAGCGCTTAACAACAAAAAACAGTCTTGAAGATTTTGTTAAAAATCCACACTGGTAAAAATAAGCTTGAGTCGCTCGTTGTTCTCGAATTTACCAGTTCTATTTGTGTGTATCTGTACCTAATATACTGTTAAGTAACTTTTCTTTACAGTGTTTCACGGCCCTCTTACGGTTAATTACGTTCAGGCACATTTACTGAATGAAAGAAAAATTTTAAAGGCGTATTTCCATTAGCTAAATGTGGTTGATTAAATTCTTGTCATTAAGGGATAGTTAATGCTCACGGATGAGTAATTTGCATCATTCTAGAAGGGACACCACTTTGTTTGCGTCGAGATGCTCGTGCGATCTAAGACTATTGCTTCTTCCGCTAATATGATCTTATCATTCATAGTTCCAATACTGGCAGAGATAGGGATTAAAAAGAAAATAAAGAAACAATAAAAGGATTTCCTCGTTTTGTTACAAACCACAAAACCGTTAATCGACTCATCTGCGTAAACCCTGAGGGAAACGCATTAGAGAAAAATTTTCTTTTGAATATAAAAACAAATTAGGATTGATAATAATTGATTTAAATTTTAACCTTTTTTGTCCAGTTTTATTTACTTGTGAAATTAAAACATGTTTAAAAAGTATTTCTGCCATGTTTAGTGTTAACAGCCTTCCGATGAGCACGATGAATAAATCCTATCACCAACCTTTCTTCAAGAATGCCATCATAGCCTGGCATGGCCAGGTGGGTTAAAGCGTTCGACACTTGATCGTCGCACCAAACATGCTCGCCCTTTCAGCCGTGAGAGCGTTATAAAGTGACGGTCAATCCCATTATTCGTTGGCAAAATAGTAGCCCAAGAGTCGGCGGTGGGTGGTGATGACTAGCTGTCTTCTCTCTAGTCTTACGCTGCAAAATTAGGCATGGTTAGCGCAGATAGCCCTGTGTAGCTTTGCGCAAAATTCAAAAAACAAACAAACACTGACATCATAATTAATTTGCAGTCATATATACAGTTTAACTTAGAGGTAAAAACACAGTCATCTGTGAAGGATAGATAGTTATTTTTGCGAGCTCATCACGTTACATAAATACTCTTCCAGTTGTTATTGTTATTTTGTTTATATAATACGGCATACGTTTAATGTTGCATGCAATTTTGTAGAATATATTTGTTTTCTTGAACTGAAGGCCTTAATTTATTTAAATTGTTGTATATTTCATGTACAATAGCAGTAAAAACATGGTTTTACTGTCGAAGTGATTATTAAAATGTTTATTAATGAATCAAATTGTTTGTTTGTCTTTTGCAATTCTGTTAAACAATAATAATTACATAGAAGATAATGCCCATAAAGTGTATGTAAGCGTATGATAATTATATTCGCCTTGAGATAAGTGTAAGTTGACCAATTTTTTAAAAATATTCACATTATCGATTGTAATATTTCCAATCTGAGCTGTACTACACATAGACATAGACTAAGCGTTAGTTATAAGTACTCATAAATCAGATCAGACAGAGAGCAGTCGGTCAGTAGCACCAACTATTATATGGCCTTTACTGCCAATTGAACAGAATAATGAGAGAAACGCTGAGCTCAAAATTACACATATGCATCACCAAGTATAAAAAACACCTTCCATTATATTCTGTGAAGCCATGTGTTGTACACTTTCAAAGAGTTGGTGTAAGGGTGTGTGGGTTTTCCTATAGCATAGTCACATCGAGCTACCTGCTGAGCGCATGGAAGGAAATCGAACCCCTGATATTAGCGTTGCAAATCCGTAGACTTACCGCTGAACTAGCGGGGGGCTGGTGTAAGGCATATGCTGTACACTTTCATAGAGTTGGTGTGAAGCCATGTGCTGTGTACCTCCGAAGAGTTGGAGTGAAGTGGTAGGTGTGAATGATTTGGTAAAAATATAACTGTTAGAAAAGTTATATAATATAATTAGATATATCGTAACCCAACAAATCCTTAGTTTCCGTTTAACGTCTCCCTCTCCCATAAGCTCAATTATAAATCTGTAAGATTACAAACCCTAGTTCCGAGACTGTAGGTGAGCACAGCAAATATAGCCAATTATGTAGTTTTGTGCTTAACAAAAAATAAACACTCAAGCACAACCGCTTACTACATGACTTAAACTAATATATATGACAGCAACTGTTATTCACTCTTCAATTCAATAGAAAGCAGATGATTTTCTGTAAAACGCTTGTCTTAGCAATGTTGTAAGAATTTGAAACATCCTATCAATTTTTAAGTTTATAATTACAAGATATTTAAAATGTTTTAAGGTTTCTCTACTTTGATATTTTTATATTTCCGAATAAATTTCAACAAAAATAAAAGCTTATAGTTTACCTAACATTGCATTAAAAACTACATAACTGCATCTGACACAGGAAATCTTTACTTTTTCGAACACAAAATTCACATCATAATAGAATGTCTAACTTTCCTAAAAGGTTTCAGTGCATTGATACTATTCAGTCAAAGCATAAATATTCAATAGCGAATTTTTATCATATTATTTTAAAACAATATTGAGATATCGATTTTCAAAGCAACGTTATACATGAAAGGATGCATTGTTTGGAGAAAAAGTCTTTATTGTGCCTTTTATACAGTAATGTGGGAATAATTCAAAAAAGTCCTTGAACGTAACTCCTATTCATTATGAACCTTTTGAACACATTTAGAAAACATAAAAGTCAATGCATTTGAAGCACTAGGTACGTCTTGTATTGTGATTTTGTAACAGAAATCAAAACTAAATGAGTGGAGTACCTTTATTGTCGTTTCTTTTAATGTAATGCTACAGTTAGCTATCTACAATATCCACCGCGCGAAGACTATAACCTTGGATTTTAGCTGAGAAAGTCCATATGCTCACAGGGAGATACTAATCCCTTTAACTCAAATTAATTAGAGCTTTGGATTTGTTCTTCAATTACCTAGCCTTTTTTGTGTGTCAGTTGTACAACTTTCATGTATTTCAACTTGAATATAAATGTTTACTTAATTTCATTTAATAAATTTCAAAAGTTAACTTTCATTAGTAGTGGAATACGAAGCCTAAAATAATCTATACAAATCATTCAAAGTTTTGATTTCTTTTGTTTGGCTTTTGATTGTAAGTATCAATACTAAACTGTTCATGATAAAATGTATCAGGTTATTCTATAAGTAATGTCCGAAAATGTAATACAGAAAGTGTATCGTGGTTTCTGTTTTAATGACTAAAATATGAAGTAGGATTCTTTTGTTTGTTTTTTTGGAATTTCGCACAAAGCTACTCGAGGGCTATCTGTGCTAGCCGTCCCTAATTTAGCAGTGTAAGACTAGAAGGAAGGCAGCTAGTCGTCACCACCCACCGCCAACTCTTGGGCTACTCTTTCACCAACGAAAAGTGGGATTGACCGTAACATTATACACCGGAACGGCTGGGAGGGCGAGCATGTTTAGCGCGACGCGGGCGCGAACTCGCGACCCTTGGATTACGAGAGCACGCCTTAACGCGCTCGGCCATGCCAGGCGCATGAAGTAGGAGGAGTATAAAAATGTTCAGACAAATAAAATTAACTAACTCAACTCCACTTTTTCAGATTATTAATCAAATAAACCGTTATGGATGTGTCTGAGTAGCACATTAGGCATGTAATGCTTTATGAGTTTAAAAAAGACAATAGTGCACCAGAAACGACAAGAAATATTCAAGGTGTTCATGGTGCGGAGTCTCTCAATGAAAGAAAATGTCGAAGGTGGTTTCAGAAATTCAGATCAGGTGACTTCAACTTATGTGATGTATCACGTTTAGGTCGTCCTGTTGAGTTGAATAATAACTTGCTACTGCCTGTACTTGATGAAGATTGTGCTGTAACAGTGGAAAAACTAGCACAGAAGATTAATTCAACCCATTCACCATCATCTACAACAGTTTGAAAAATGGGCCCCTTATAATTTGACGGAAGCCAATCTCAGAATAAGAGTGGGTAGGTTCTGCACTTACGTGAACGTAACTCAACCTTTTTAGACAGGTTAGTGTCTGGAGATAAAAAATGAATATCTTATAAAAATATTAAGCACTAAAGACAATGGCTTAGTGCAAGAAAACTGGCTAAACTACAGCCCAAAATGGACTTCCTCTCCACCTTAGGAAAGTCTTGTTAAGAGGTTGGTGGAATATTGAGTTGCTGCCAGTCAATGTAACGACTACATCAGACTTATATTGTTAACAGTTGGATCACTTGAATGTTGCACTGAAAGAAAGAAGACCTTTGATCAATTGTAAAAGTGTTGTGTTAAATCAGGATAATGCACGGCCCATACAGCAAGGATTAGATCTGCAAAGACTGAAGAGCTAGACTGTAAAAAATCCTTCACATCCTGCTTATTTTCCAGTTCTTACCCCATCTGATTATCATCTATACCAAAGTTTGTAGAACTACTTTGATAGAAAAGAGCTTGTAATACATGAAGATGTCAAAACTACCCTCTTTACATTCTTTTCTTCCAAACTCCATGAAGTTTACAGAAGTGACATTCAGAAGCTTGCAAATCGTTGGCAGGATGCGAATCGTTGGCAGGAAGTAATTAATAATAACGAAACACACATTATTGATTAAGTACCATTAAAAGTGTTTGGAATCCTTTTTCTGAACCTATAATCGGATATAACTTAAGGGATGACTTAATATTTTTGATTTAATAAAATGTGTATCTGTGCTGTGAGAATAAATTTATTTAACTTAATTTTGTTGTTGTTAAGCGCAAAGCTGCACAACAGACTATCTGTTCTATGCTCACAACGAGGTTCGAAATCTGGTTTTTTGCATTAAAAATCTGCAGACCTGCCGATGAGTCGCTGGAGAACATTTATAGTAATGAAGACTTTTAACTTATTTTAATTATTAAATTGGTGCTTTATACATAATACAAACATTACTGACGAATGAAGTAAGGTTTTACTTTACTTTTATATTCACAAGTTACACAAAGCATAAAAAAATATAACGCGAATTATCTACGCGAGATAAGAGATTAACGAAAAAACTGAATTTTAATACTCTGTTGGCCGAATAGGTGGGCATGAAATTATACAAGTAGATATCATTAAATTCTCGTCTAAGCTCACCCTTAAAGCTGAGAAAGAAATGGAATGTAGCAAAACCATATATTTCAAGAAAAAAATGGATACTTCGAATCAACGATTTTAGATGTAGACCTCGTAAGAAATCTTCCAGGAAATGCATTTCAAAATCATGGACTTCACGAGTGCTAAAACCACCTGGAGATGAACTCATAAATAGTTTACTAGGGATAACTACTAGGGTTAGGCTTGTGTGTAAGGATGAGCAAATTAACTGGACTTGTAAAATCTGTTCAGTGGAAGAAAGGATGTTTTACATATAAATAAGATAAGGGCTGGCTTGTATACTACTACATTTAACTTAGCTGTAAGGGAAGTTTTAAACTAGGACTATATAGTGATGAGGGCAAGAGAAACTAAATGGTAAAAAGAATAAAACGCAGAGAAAAGTTTACCTCAAAAAGAGAATATAAAAAGGCAGGCTTAGTTGTTATTAATCTAATGCTAGAAGTATAAAAAATAAAAAATAAACTACTTTAGAGCACTTGTAGCAATGGAGAATTTTGATACAATGGGAATAACTGAAACATGGCTAAACGTAAATTATTTTAATGACAGAAATGTCGTTGAGATGAAGGATTACAGGCTATTTTATAGGAATAGAGTATTAAAGAGGGGGAATGAGTGGCTTTACATGTAAAGTGTGAGTTACATCCCGTTGAAGTTAAGGATATCAAAGATAATAGCAGGGAGATTAAATCTATTTGAGTTTCAATAGCAGATATAAATGAAAAAAAGGCTTTTATCGGAAAGTTGTTACAGACCACCAGATGCTATTGATGAACTGAGAAAATTTACAATAAGATTGAGATTTGAACTGCTAATGATGTCATAATTATGGATGATTTTAATTTCAGAGATATGGACTGGGAAATGCTAGAGTAAAAACCATGAGAAAAAGAGTTTGTTAGAAACTAACATAGATGGATTTCTTCAGCAATTAGTCAAGGAATCTGCTGCAATCGATGTTATATTAGATTTATTGTTAATTTTCAAATACAGAAATAATCAAGAGGATAAAAATTTGGGAACAACTGAAAGCAAGTGATCATTTTTCCATTAGGTTTGAAGGTTTGATGCATATGGAGTTAAGAAATAATAATATTTTGATTACAATTTTTTTAAAAAAAACTTTTGTTTGTTTTGTTCTTGAATTAAGCACAAAGCTACTCAATGGGCTATCTGTGCTCTGCTCACCACGGGTATCGAAATTCGGTTTTTAGCGTGTAAGTCCGCAGACATAACGCTGATCCATTGGGGGACGGAAAAAAAAGCTAATTTTGAAGGGATGCGAACTGGAAAGCTGAATTATTTTGAGACACTGATCAGATGTGTAAATTGTTTACATATTCAAGGTAAACTTATTCCTATAGAAAGAAAAATCAGTAGCTGCAAGTAAAAAAACAAGGTTGGCTAACAAATAATATAAAAAATAAATTAAAGAAAAGTATCACAAATTTATTAAATTTAAATGAAATGGTATGACAGAAGATTTAGAAGATTAAGAAAGTTTGTGATGAAACGGGAAATGAGGACATCAAGAAAGATATATATATGAAAAGGTTGGCCAAAGATGTAGAAATTAACAATAAATACATCTTTAGATAACCTTCGTGTAGCTTTCTGTGCACGGCCTGGCATTGCCGAGCGCGTTAAGGCGTGCACTCGTAATCCGAGGGTCGCGCTAAACATGCTCGCCCTCACAGCCGTGGGGGTATATAATGTGATGGTCAATCCCACTATTCGGTGGTAAAAGAGCAGCCCAAGAGTTGGCGGTGGGTGGTGATGACTAGCTGCCTTCCCTCTAGTCTTACACTGCAAAATTAGGGACGGCTAACACAGATAGCCCTCGGGTAGCTTTGTGCGAATTTCCAAAACAAACAAACAAAGCTTTCTGTGCTAACTGACCCTAATTTAGCAGTTTGACACCAGAGGGAAAGCAGCTAGTCATCAACACCCACCATTAACTCTTGGACTAATCTTTTACCAAATAGTAGGATTGACTGTCACATTATAGTGCCCTCACGGCTGAGAGGACAAGCATCCTTGATGTGACAGAGATTCGAACCCGTGACTCTCAGACTACGAGTCGATCGCCCTAATCTCCTGGCTAGATGGTAAAACAAGAGACTTATATCTGATGGTAATAAGATGGCTGGATTATGAAATTTTACTTTTTCTTGGGGGTTTAACAAATATTTAAGCAGTATTTCACACCTTAAGCAGTTGATAGAAGGAATCAACTTTGAGCTGGATGAACGTATTGATTCAGAGTTAGTTAAGAAAACATTTCGAGGTTTAAAGAACGATAAAACTCTTGAGCCAAATAACACAGGCCCGTGAAGGTTTCATTGTCATAAAATGTTTAAATATTCTACAGTAATTCCTGAACGCTACATTTCGAAAATGATATCAATTTTCTTCATCATGTATTAATTTTCACTTAGCGTCATATGTATTTTTACGTGTTTTAGTTTTCATTGAAATCAGGTCATATTTTATTATACTTAAAATATTAAGATTCACTGAACTTCTCTAAACAAATCACGACTTGAGGGTCTAATTGATCGTTCAGGAACTCACGAGAAACACCCCTCTAGTATATAAACAGTTAACAAGCCATTTAACATGTCATTTCCGGTTAGTGTTTGTTTGTGGTGCACTTTGACACTATTCTTCTCTTTTCGATATTTATTTATTCGTCGCTATGGCAACAAGAAGTTGTGCAAACGTTCCAAATATTCTGTTATATTTGTGGGAAACATGTTGTAATTTTGATTTAAATAAAAGATTTTTATTCCCATTTTTAAAGATGCTTACGTGATAGAAAAAAAATGAATATTATTTTCTATATCCGTGTAGCTAAATTATGAAAAATCCGTTATTGAAACCAAAACTACTTTTATGAAATTTAAACTCGTCTGTGTAATATTTCCCCAAGTATTTTAAAAGAAGGTAAAGATTGGATATCTGAACCACTTGCCACAGTTTCTTATTAGTCCTTAAACAGTGGACAAGTACCAGCAGACTGAAGGCAGTTGTACTATTAATTAGAATCTTATTGGTGTTGCTTATTACAATGTAATCCCCAGTGGCTCAGCGGTACGTCTGCGGAATTAAAACGCTAAAAACCGGGTTTTGATACCCGTGGTGGACAGAACACAAATAGCCTACTGAGTGGTTTTGTGCTTAATTCGAAAACAACAACAATTAAAATGTGCTGTTGTTAGTGGTAGAGCAAATAGGATTTTAATTTGCATTTACAGAAATATTGAATACAAATCTAATGAGGTTGTAATATCATTTTACATGTGACTGGTCAGATTTGGAATATTATGTTCAGTTTTGATCTCCTTACGTCAGGAAAGATCGGATTGTTGGGAATGGTTCACCGAATGGTTACTGGGATGGAAGTACTGTCATATGAAGAGAAGCTGGAATCTCTTTAATTGTTTTATGTTGAAAAGAGTTAGGGTAGTTTGAATGAGGGATAGTGTTAATGCATCATCTCTACCTTCCAGTATAGTGCGGACTTAAAGTGTTAAAAACCGGGTTTCGAAAGTCATAGTGAGCAGAGCACACACAGCCTTTTATTTAGCTTTGTACTTAATATCAAACAACAACATTATCTGTTTTCGATAATTTTCTCAGGGTAGGAGTCATCTTCAGTTAAGACAGTTTTATTTATCTAACTCTGAAATGGGCTGCCCTTACATGTCGTGAAAACAGTAAATTTAAGTGAGTTTAAGAAAAAGTATATGAATGATAAGGGCAGGGTTTAAGATTTTTTGGTTATTTATTTATATATTAATAGTTTCAGTTAAATTTAGAGGATAAAACAGATGAAAAGAAGTTTCATGTTTGCCCCAAAATGTTATGTTATAATGCAACACAGACACAATCATCGGTAGATTAAGTAAGCCAAAAATATGCTTTACTATCACCTAAAAATGCGGGATACTAAATCAAACATGGCCCTGGACCCAAAACTTTGGAACTAATAATATCACTTATTTGTTGTTTTTAACGTTGTGCAATTTGACTCAAGGCTTCGAAGATTGAACTGATTATTATTGAGACATACGATAAGAGCATCGGAAGTCACAGAAGTACTGTTTCACCAATAATAAAGTGATCGATTACTAGTTTTCCTTATAAAATTATTTACATACCTAATCAAGGGAACATCGATTACGAACCTTTCCCATTTACTAATAGTTAAGCATAATGTGTTAAATCATCAAGAACTACACTAGAAGTAAAATAAAATAAGAATTGTGGAATTATAGATCTACAGAAACTAAGAAAGTGTAAACTGAGAAATTTGGTTACCTGAAACCTCACCAACACAGTTTCAATCAGAAATAACTTGATGAAAACCGTACTTTAATCTTGGCAAGTGTGTATTTGGACACAGAGGGATCTATTCTGGAGTTTCGCCTGGGAGATCAGTTTCACTAATGTTTTTATTTAAACAAAAAGGTGGTATGTGATCTCAATGAGAGTGTTAGAAGACAAAAATGTTAAACACTTGGGAGTAATATATTCATATTTTAACGTAGCATTAAATTTGTGTATGTTCTGCATTAAAGTGATTTTCATTTATCGTAAATAATGAAAACGGTGAATAAACAAAAACCAAATATGGTGCATCATCCCACTGGTGTAAAATACACATCTTTCTTCTGACCAATAACACAGACCTATTTATATCGAGTAAATGACTTTCTAACTAAAAAATAATACAAAAAATGGAAATATCTTTGTTTCAAAAATTTAGTCATCTCCAACAACTTGATCATTTCTATTCCTAGATGTTCGCCATGGCCAGGTGGTTAAGGCACTCGACTCGTAATCTAAGGGTCACGGATTCGAATTCCCGTCACACCAAACATACTCGTCCTTTCAGCCGTGGAGGTGTCATAATGACACAACCAATCCCACTGTTCGGTAGTAAAAGAGTAGCTCAAACGTTGGCGGTGGGTATTGATAACAAGCTGCCTCCCTCTAATCTTACACACAGATAACCTTCGTGTAGCTTTGCGCGAAAGACCAAACAAATAAACCTATTTGTAGCAGTTCGTTCTAGTGATAAAGAACTGATGACAAATGAATATCGTGAAAAGCATTTTCTATTTTTTCAAACTTTCAAAAATTCAATAAACATCTTACGATATAAGCCAGCTGATGACACCTTTTAGGGTTGATTTCCCTTCAAAACCACGGAATGTTCTGAAAATGCGAAATGGTCAATTATATGTCTTGATGACTCCAACAGTTTCAAGTTTTATGTTACAGTCTACAAACCCAGTTTTCCAACGTTTTGTTTTATTTTCACTGCATAAGTCCAATAAAAAATACTTTAAAGAAGTGTCCATTGACTCTGTGATGCTCGTATTAATCAAGATTTATTTTTATGGTACTTTCATGAAAATGAGATTATTCCTTGAGAAACAATTAGCACATAAACGGCCTGAATATATTCCCAAGCATGGATAATTCAGTTTGTTTTTTGTTAAGCACAATTTCTAACTTCACATCACCTAAGGAATTACTCGACTAAAGCATTCAGAACAAAAAATAGTTCAAAGTTTTACCTCACCCACAGACATTCGGTACAACTCAGATAAGTTCCATTCCATTTGGAGTAATTTGCACCTTGAGTACTTAAGAAAATAGCTAAAGGAAACGAAAATCAATATTCATGAAGCTTGGGAAGAATTAGGCGTAATGGAAAGGCCATTATGCTCCAGTAACGTTAAGTGATCAAAGCTATCAGTCTATATGCACATGCATATTTTTATATACAAACGTGTATTTTATTTCCGACAAAAATTCCCCTTTCGCCCTCCCAGTCCCCATTTGGGCGTTTATGTCATTAGTTTCAGCAGATGGAAGTTTAGCAAATGGCTGAAATGTTCTTACTGAACTGAGAGGTTCACGTTAGTTTAGTTTTCCTCATGAACCATATACCTTCTCAAACAATAATGCTTCTGCTAGTAGAATAACGAATATTATATTTATATGCATTTAAAAAGAGAAAAATATCTGGAACAGTTTAATTTGTCCCAAATAACATAATTTACTTACATCAGGGAAGACTAACTTATGCATTAATTATACAGAATCATCTAATCTATTCTGAAGTATGATAATGTTCTCAAATGTAAAAATTAGACTAAATCGATTAAGAAGTTAATCCGCGAAATTATTAAATACGTATTTCGAATTTATTTGTTTGAAAATTCGTGCACAGCTACCCGAAGGCTATGTGCGCTAGCTGTCTCTATTTAGCAGTGAAAGACTAGAGAAAGGCAGCTTATTATTACCACCTACCGCCAACTGTTGGAATATTCTTTTACTAACGAAAAGTAGAATTGATTGTGACATTATAATGCCCCCACTGCCATGGCAGGCCGTTTTAATTTATGAATTTGTAGTTCTGAACTTTGTATATATTTCCTGAGAGAAATAAACTGACTATTATAATACATACAGTGTTGTTTAACTTCTATTTGACATTCAAATCTGTTTCATGTATATTTTAGTGATGGTTTTAACTGATACATGATGTCAATGTTCCATTAAAATTATACCTTTTTACATGATGTCAATGTCCCATTAAAATTATAAGTATGTCAAATTTATCCTATACCTTTGATATCGCGTTTCATAATGAAGAGTCTTTTTATATTATCAAAAAGGTAAATAAAAGCCTTATATGGACAGAAAAATTACCTACTTAGTTCAGTTATACATGTACATATAAATAAAAGCGACAACTATATCCTTTCACAGAAACTGGATCAGGTAAATGCCAGTGTCTGTAACTTCGTGTATTTCTGGGGCACACTGACATCGGAGGAACACAAATCTTATCTCCGATTCAAGAATTCTGTTTTCTTTGTTTTGTTTTCTAAAGATATTAGATGGAGGAAGGCTCTTTCTTTGAATTATTAAGAGCATAATTTGCCAGTTGACTACGTACAGGAGAACACATAACGATTCATGTATAACGATTATGTTCTGAAATGCATTTTTGCCCTGGATATTAGTTATCAGATGCTCGGTTTTTAAGCTGTGCTATTTTCTGCTGACGTTAAAATCATTATCTAAATCGCTGCTATTTAAGATTAGGCAGCCGTTCCTTATCATACGAAGAAATATCTTGCTCTCTGCATTGATTAACAAATCATGATTAATTGGTTAACTATTAAAGTTTCTAAATGTTTTCCACTACCGCAATCCACGTGGTTAGAATTACAAGGAAATTTACTATACAAAATGAAACATAATTGTAATGTTTCTCCTTGATGTTTTATGCCATAATAGATTATTATGTATTTGTTATTCTACTGATGCACGTTCTTAAAAGTAAATCGATTATTTCAGCAAGTTTTCAATGATAAATTGTTCGAAAATGCAAATAATTAAAATGAATAAGGGTTAATAACTTAGGTGAGTCCCTGAGATCAATAAGGAACAGTAAACAGTAACTGGTGGTTTGTACATTTTTATAGGGTTTTTTTGTTTTGAATTTTGAGCAAAGCCACTCGAGGGCTATCTGTGCTAACCGTCCCTAATTTATCAATGTAAGACTAGAAGAAAGGCAGCTAGGTATTACCATCCACCGCCAACTCTTGGGCTGCTCTTCTACCAACAAATACTAGGATTGACAATCACATTATAACGCCCATACGGCTGAAAGGGCGAGCATGTTTGGTGTGACAAAGATTAGAATCAGCAATCATCATATTGCAAGTAAAGAGTCCTAATCACCTGGCCATGCAGGACCTTCTTTTATAGCATCACGTTAGCCTCCATCAGTATAATTTCATATTTTTGAGGATGCCTCATCGCTGATAGACTAAACATTTACATTCGAGGTAAATGAGTCTCAGATAGATGCTACTTTTTCTATGTTTATAAATTCAACAACTCAATTTTATTTTGCTAGCGTTATCTCATGATGTCATTATTTAAGATTAAAATATTTTATTTCTGTTGAAGGTGTGATGTAAGATTTTAAATTACTAAAATACATTCAGGTAAGTCTATGAAATTACAACACTAAAATCCGAAGTACATTTCACCGCAGAAGACACAACAAACAAACAAGCTTGATGTCCTCAGACTCTGGCTGTTTGTTTGAAGTTAAGCACATGGCTACAAAATGCTCCGTCCTCGACAGGTATCGAATCCTGGTTTCTAACATACACACCGCTGTGTCACTGTGGAAGCCAGTCTGTAAGAGTGGGATTAAATATCGTAAAATTTATATTAGTGGATGTGGAAACAAAACTGCTTGTAAAACGTAATTCAATAAAATTATTTGTGATGTTTACTCGTATGACAAAAATGTTTATAAAAGTAAATGTATGGAAGTATAGATAACAGCAAATCAGTTGAAACTGAATACCTCAGAGTTGGGATAAAAATGATTAGGTTTCCAGAACTTATACGTACATGTTCTTTTTAGATTGTTGTAACAAATTTATTTTGCGGAAAATAAATGGGAAGTAACGTGTAATGTTCTTTTGACGTCAGACATTCAGTGTCGTGTTTCATTTCACGTCACACACTACTGCTTCAGGAATCTATATAGAGAAAATACGAATCAACTTGCAGATCTGTAAAACCGGATTCTCTAGAAGACACAGTCAGCTTATATTCGATTTTTGTGAAAAAAAAATAAAAGTAAGTTATTTTCATTTCTTTATTTACCTATATAGCGAAATTTCGTAAAAGAATTTCCAACAAGCACCCCTGTAGTTACAAATAGAAATTTTTGTGCTTATTCTGCCTGACAGTGTACTTTATTTTCAAATGTGTATTTCAACCCAGTTTAAGAAATATACATAAAACTACATTATACTTTGAACGAAACTGAATTGTAGCACTATCTAAAGGCGATTTCTTGTTATTAATCTTGTTGCTATCTGCGCTAGCCGTCCATAATTTAGCAGTGTACACTAGAGGGAAGACAGCTAGTCATCAACACCTATCGCCAACTCGTGGGCTACTGTTTTACCATCAAATAGTGGGATTGACCATCACTTTATAATGCTCCATTGTTGAAAGGGCGACCATGTTTGGGGTGAAGGGGATTCGAACCCGCGACCCTCAGATTACGAGTCAAACGTCTTAACCCACTTGGCCATGCCGGGTCTTTTGCAAGGTTGAACCATAAAAAGTTTCAAACAACACAATATTATCAGAAGTAGATTTAATATTGATTCTTTCAACTCTTCTAAAAAAAATTATTAGCGATCACAGTAGATGGATTTATCCAAATTCATCCACTTCTTTGTTCGGGTGTGTTTGTTTTTTTTTAGATTCCAACACAAAGCCACACAATAAGCTATCAGAACTTTACCACTTCAGGTAATTGAACCCTCATTTATAGTTGTAAGCAGTAAAATTACCGCTGATCAACCGGGATACGCTCTGTTAAGGTTAAATCAATGGTTTAACCTGTATATTCTAGATTCATTTTAAAATATAACGATATATCTGAAAAGTTTCACAAAACAAACTATTTTGATTTTACATTGTTCTAAATAAATCGGCACATAAGCAAATATTTTAAAATTCGGACTTCCCCAGTATGACATATTTTATATATTTGAAACAAATTTAATTAAAAAATCAAACAATCAATTCAACCCATTTGGACATAAAATCTCATCACTTAGCTAGGTTTAATACCATTCTAACGAGATGTTTACCACCCATATCAGGCTTAATGATTCTACTGCCTCATTAGTTTTCGCCTTCAAACACGGTTACATGACTGAATGTGTTGTTTTCCAACTTGTTTTCTTCTTTATACATGCATGTGTAATGTATAAATACAAATACACGAACTTGCTTTATTTTCATCGTATATTGAGTCGGCTGAGCTCAAATTGATAAAAATATTTATTCTGCTTGTATCAAGAAGATAAAATAAAACAAGTTAATAAGTTCTCTTTCTGCTACATAATGAGTTATCTGTGCCCTTGTAATTTTTCATTACGAAAAACCCACTTGAAATAAAAATCTATCTCAGAACGGCTGGTATGGGTATTAACACTAACTGATAAGGAGAGATTGTTTGTTTAGAATTTCGCACAAAACTACTCGAGGGCTATCTGTGCTAGCCGTCCCTAATTTAGCAGTGTAAGACTAGAGGGAAGGCAGTAAGTCAACAAAACCCACCGCCAACTCTTGGGCTACTCTTTTACCAACGAATAGTGGGATTGACCGTCACATTATAACACCCCCACGGCTGAAAGGGTGAGCATGTTTTATCGCGACGAGGATGCGAACCCGCGACCCTCAGATTACAAGTCACACGCTTTAACAAACTTGGCCATGCCGGGCCCATAAGGAGAGAACGACGTTTCGACCTTTCTAAGTCATCTCAGCCGTTCTGAGACACATTTTTATCTGTGCTCTGCCTATTACGGCTATTGAAACGCAGTTTCTTGCCTTGTAGGTACGTAGACATGCCGCTGTGTTATAGGGAAAGGAATCATACTGTAACAGTTGGATAAAATATCCTAGAAATTATATTAGTTGACATGGGAACAAACTGCTTGTAAAAGGTAGTTTAAAAATATTCACGAGGTTTACTCAAATGACAAACACGTTTATAAAAATAACTATATGGAAGTATAGGTAACAGCAAATCAATTGAAACTGAATACTTTCAAACTTGGTGTAAAATGGATTAGGCTTTCATAACTCATAGTCATGTGTTCTTTTTGTACTATTGTAACTAGTTTATTCTGCAGAAAATAACTGGGAACTAACATGTCATGTTCTTTTGACCACTGAACAATGCTTGGATAAGTCGTCTAACAAAACAGTCTGTCGTCGAAAAACATATTTCATTTCCAATAGCTCAAGATGAAAAACTTATTCACACAGCATTTTATACAGTTTTGTTGAACAAAAATAAGTCGTCTGACAGAACTGTCTGTCTTCGAAAAATGCGTTTTTTATTTGTAATAACTCGAGATGAAAAAGCTTATTCACGCAACATTTGTAATCTTTTGAACACCTCAAACAACGACAGAAGTGGCGAACATCTCTAAGTCACGACATAGCTGATATATTGTTTTAACACCGTCTTTTATTTGAGTCCCCCGATGGTACAGTGGTGAGTCTACGGATTTACAACGATAAAATCAGGGGTTTGATTCCCTCTGTAAACTCAGCAGATAGTTCAATGTGGCTTTATTATATGAAAACTCATACGCTCATTGATTTGATCATGGTTGTATATATCATTATCTGAAATAACATTAAAACTCGTATGAGAACAGAACTGAAAATAATTTTTAGCAATTCGCAGTAAAATTAAATCTGAAATAATAACACTTTCAACATTGCTAAAAAGAAGTTTCTTTGTGAAAGATAACAATATGTAAAATATATCAGAACTCAAGAGTCCGAAGATTTTAAACGAACATTTGATTAAATCATTTATACATCACGATCTTGTAATAATATATGTAAGTAAATTTATCTACTGCACGATCGGACAGTTGAAACGGGCAATAAGAAATTGTAATCCTCAAACACTAGATGTATTATGGAATGAAGGCAGAGAGGATTGGTGTGCTTTAAACAGTTCAGTTTTATGACGGAGCCATTTTGCAATGGAAACTACGCTTCAAATAGTCAAATAGAGCATGAACGGATGTGACAGAAAGGTAATATAACGTACTTGACCCTTTGTGTAATATCCAAGTTAATTTGAAGACACAATCACAAGTCTTAATGAAGTTGAAGCAAAATATATGAATAAAGTTTTATAATTTAAAAAATTATTGCATCTTAACAACAACTTGAATTACGCCAAAAACGCCTGATATTTTTGTTATTAGTTACGTCTAAAGCTGCACAATGTGCTATCTGTCTCGTGTTAATCCCAAGTATCAAAACTCAGTTTTTAGTGGTACCAGACTGTACACTTATTGTTTTAAGTAGTATTTTCATAGCATTTTGAAGATTTTTTTTCATTTTCCGCATTTTCGATTTCGCAAGAAGGAACGAATGAAAGCCTTAATTGCAATACAAAGCCAAATGTTAATAAATTAATCTTTTTCTTCTCTAGAATAAAACTACTTGTGACAAAATTGTTCATAACTTTATTTAGTACATTTACTTAAGTAATTCACTTTCATGCATATTTTCAAAGAAAAGGGCTATCTGTGCTTAGCCCACCACGGGCATCGAAAAGACGGTTTCTTGCATGACACTGAGGCGGCTCAAAAAATTGCCAAATTTTTTTATGATTATATTTTGACCTATTCAATCACTTATACATTTTTATCCGAAATTTATTTGAAGTGTATGTTCTTAAATTATATGTTCAACTTTCTCTTGCATCATTTGGAAATTCTTTATGTACTCATTGATCGCTAAGCCTACAATGTCCCTGGGATAAGACGATCCGGTCAACAGTTCCATTAACTTTATTGGTATTTGTTTGGTTTGTTTTTGGTTTTTCCTTATTCCAATTCTTAAAGACTGTGTCGCTAGATCAGCTGAGGCTATCTTTACATAACCCTGGGCTTGAAGGAAGGTACAGCCAAAATAAATGACAATATCCTTCACATTCGCGGGCTTAGTTGATCACGCGCGTGTGATCTCGATAAATCAAATTATGAGGTAGGCGGGGTAAGAAGAACCATTACATTTCGAAGACATTTGTAACTGTTCCTGAGAACACGAAATAGAGCGTGCAGTGTACTGTTTGTATTTGTGGATGATAAATCACTGCCACGAGATCTAGCCCTATTTTTATAAACATTACTCATAAGTTTCATCCGCTAACAATGAATGAAGTTACTATTGAATGTTACGAATAATTACAATAATTGAAATTGACCACAAATAGTTTCATACTAGGTCATTTCTACAAAGAAATTGAGATTTTCTACCAAGTAAAAACAAAGACGACCACGGTTCGAATTCTTTACTGTACTTACAAACCATATCTAAGCCATAGGCAAGTTATAGTCTTGTAGTTACCAGGATTACCACTAAATTGTTTCAAATTTCGCACAAAGCAACATGAGGGCAGTCTGCGTTGGCCTTTCATAAATTAGCAGTGGAAGACAAGACAGAGGGCAGCTAGTCAACACCACCTACCGCCAACAGTTTGGCTACTATTTTATCAACAAATAGTGAGGATTCACTGTAACATTATAACACTTTCACGGCTGAAAGGGCGAGCATCTTTAGTGGAACGGGGATTCTAACCCGCAACCATCAGATTGCAAATCGAGTGCCCTAACTGCCTAGCTAAGTATTGTTAACACCTGGTAGTGAATTATTAGTGTGCTAATCGACACGTATTTACAAACTCATTTCACTTGAACAAGTAAAACAAAAAACGTTACGTGCATTTATTTAAACAAAATGTTTATTAAACCTCAATTTTTCAATTTACTATTATTTCATTTTTCTAAATCCTTTTTTTGTTTTGTTTTAAATTAAGCACAAAGCTACACAATGGGCTATCTGTGCTTTGCCCATCACGGGTATCGAAACCCGGATTTTAGCGTGTAAGTCCGCAGACATACCGCTGAGCATCTGGGGGGCTGCTAAATCCTCTAAATCAGTTTTTTTTATGATGTGTCTTCTCGAATATTTGTTATCATTCTTTTAGATTGTACTTCCGTCTTTCACTCCACTCCGCCTCCTAGTGGCTGTGTCATGTTTGCAGACTCGCACCGCTAGAAATTGGATTTCGATACCACTAGTGAAGACTGTACGCATATCTCACTGTGTAGCTTTGTGCTTAATTCCAATCAAACAAACTCTTCACTATTTTTTCCTCACTTTGCTGTCAAATATTATTTTCTCAAATGTCTCTCTTTAATTGTTCTGATAGGCCTGAATGGTTTTACTGAATCCGGTAGTTTAAAGTTCTCGACATGTTATTACATAAATGCAATCCGTTCTTTGGGGCCGTGAGTGCGCTATATCTCACCAATAAATCAAATAAAAGTGATCCAATACTTAGAAGTAGCGCTCTTGATTAATTGTCTTTTAATTTTTACACTTTCTTTTCAATATTTTTTTAAATTTTATTGTTAATCTTTCCATCTTTAACTTTGCTGTGTGTGGAAGGTTCTTATAAAAAAAGCCACAGCGAGCTATCTACTAACCCCATTGCCAGGAATAGAACCACTAATCGTAGCGTTGAAAGTCCGCAGACTTCCCGCTGTACTAGCGGGAAGCGTCTTCAATTGTTTATTATTTCTGTACATTTTACTTCTATAATCCTACTACTAAGACTTATCATTCTTCTAAACTCACAACGCTAAAATACAGGGTTTAATTCTCGAGCAATAAGCATAACAAACATAGCCCAAGACATCTTTTCACTAAAATAAACTATGCTAATTGGGTCTTCCACTGGAATTACATAAATTTCAACTCTAACATTACATAAGTTTTAAAACCACTATAATTTAACCACCATATACAGCAAATAAATCTATATTCTAAAATGTTTATCGTCATAATTTATTAGAAAACCTATCATTTTTACTTGTTCCCTTCGCAAGCACGTTGCATTTTCCGTAATTTTAGGTTTTGCGCAACATTAATCAAAATATATCAAAATTATTTTAGCCCTATACTTTGGCGATATATCAGTCTTTACAGAATGAAAATGCTTTAGCTAATTTTAAGTAATTTCTTTAATAGATTGTCTAGGCTGAATATTCAAGATGAAACTAAATTAAATAAAGACTAAAAGCAGAAAATGTTCGAAACGTCGTCCTCTACATTTATCTTTCTATGACAATCATTTGCATTCCATTTAACTTAGTTTCTTCCAGTAAGTTATTTAACATTTTAAAACATTCGCCACTTTGCTAACGTAATACTTCAAGTATGATAACATAAATATTTAAACCCCCTTGAAAAAACATTACATTGAAAAATATTATTTTATAGGATCTTGTTTTCGGTACATAAGAAATGGGAATATTCTAACCAGTGACAAGTGCTAGCTTGCGCATAATAAATAAGGGTATGAAAGAGAAAAGAAATACAAAATGGGCAGGTGGTTAGGGCACTCGACTGGCAATCTAAGAGTCGTAGGTTCGAATCTCCTAGAGACAGGAAATGACAGCAGTATGCGATGTTTATTACGTGTATATTTCAGTTCCTTCTACCAAGAACCACTGAAAAGAATTGTGGCCCTGAACATTTGTTACGTTTTTTTTGTTTTATGTTTTTCGTAGACTAAACGCAACA
The DNA here is from genome assembly GCA_011833715.1 of Carcinoscorpius rotundicauda. NCBI lineage: Eukaryota > Metazoa > Arthropoda > Merostomata > Xiphosura > Limulidae > Carcinoscorpius > Carcinoscorpius rotundicauda. Next base: position 32,363,840 of record CM022404.1, on the reverse strand, counting down.
GAAAGACACAGATAACAGCTTGTATAATTTATTACAATAAGCTATTATATATGTAACAGATATAACATAAATTGCACAACAACAATGACAGATATTAAGTTTAAACCTTCAAAATTAATTACAACACAAAATAGTACTGGTTTCAAACTTCAAAGTTAATTACAATACAAAATGGTACTCGCCTGTATCTAATAATATGATCTAGAATGAAAGTCCAAAAGTTCAGATCAGAAATCCAAAATTCCAGTTTAGGGTGTGAATTTAGTCCCACGAAGAAATTTCGAAGTTTGAATGGAGAATGACAAAGTTCTTTTTACGGTGCTTCTTAATAAACGTCTCAAACTTGCCGCCTTCCAATTTTCCCAGTCTCCCCTAACAGTCCGCACGTGTTGATCTTCAGTATAACTAGTAATTCGAACGAATCGTAGAGATTGACGAAATAAAATCACAGCTTCTGTAGATCTAGCTTCAGTCACAAATTCAAGTTGAATAAACACACATCAAACGTTGAAAACTTCTCGAACAAAGACACTATTTTTTGAATTGAATATAAACTAATGACTGACTCTTCTCTTCTTCGAATAAAACTAATGACTCTTTCCTTTCTCGCATCTTCGTCTGTTTATATATTTGTAGGTCTAGACTTCTCGAACCATCGCGTAACTTCCCAACATTCCAGAGAAATCCGCGCATGCCCGTTCTTGCACGAGACTTGTCGTATAGACACTAGGCCGCCACATTCCATTTATAGTCAATTGATTGATCTACCTAATTCTAGAAATTTCTAAATGTTATATTAAATGAATAACAACATATTTTATTAGTTTAAATTTCAAAACAATAATATAAACATGGAAATATAAATAATAGAAATGAAAATTTAAACACAACACGACATATTGTCGTTTACAAAATATTTACATGACACTTACATAACAACATTCCATAAACTATTTCTCAATTAATGTAAATTTAAACACGTTTCGTAGCTTTAAGTGATTTTTGTTTGTTTTTTTAAATCTATTTTTTGTATTAATCCCGTCAATAGTATGCACTTAGTTGGACAAAATATCTAAATTTTGTAGAAATAATAAAAACAGCCCTTTAAATAGTACATTAAAATCGCAGTCTATTTCTTCAACTACATATCAATGTTTTAAAACTGATATTGAAATAAAATTACTCTGGTAATTAGTTTAAATATCACAAAAATTATTGAAACGCACCATACATAATCGTTCTTTACTGTCGAATAAAAAGAAGTAAGCCATAATAACACGGTATTGGAATTTATGAGTTCGACTTTACACTTAAAAATGCGCCACTTTAGAGTCGAATGAAATGTGTTTTCTTGAAATCAAAAATATTTGGTAGTAAACAGAAAATTCCTGATTGGAAATGCCATATCTTCAAAGAATGCTAAGAAATTTGCAATAGTGTCTTAAAATGCAATGAAATTCGTCGTCACTTGTTAAGGAATAGGTATTGCTATAGTTAAAATTGTACTTAAATATGGAGTTTGAAAGCCTGGTACAACGTTATAAAAAACTATTCGAAGATTCCTTAGCTAACTTCTTCAAATCTCTCTGTGATCCACGACAGCTGTCAGTATTCAACTGTTGGAAAAACCCTTTCGTTTATTTATCTGTTAGCAACTCTGCACCCTTTTCCTGACAACCAGCGTGTGAAAACGTGTATATTCATACACGACATCAACTGCAATGACACCTATGGCAAAGAGAAGTGTCAAGATATTTTATGGTGTCTTCAAACTTTTAGTTGGTACGTCTAGCGTATGAATTCATGCAGTCTCAGAGTTATACTGCTTCTCTTGAAACATCTTTTTAAGACATCTTGTGAACTTTCATGTGTCTCACTTTAAAACTCGTGGAATTTTATTTTTGTTAATAGAAACAACTCCAGTTATTCAAACACTCACGAAATAATCTCGTATTCGTAACTTTATCAACAGCGAACACTTTGATTTCACTTTCTCTACCTAGTCAATAATATTAATAAATCATGGTTTTTCAAAAGTCTAAATACTAAAAAAATCACAAAAACATTTTTGAGTCTCATCTTTTATGCTAGTCTTCCAAAAAATAGCTCTTTTACATATGTAAACTGGTACATCTTCCAGTTGTTTTTTGCATTTAATAATGTTTGATTGATTTGAGAAGAATTATAATCAGCTTAATTTGCCCAATCAGCACCACGCATTTTATGTCGTCAGAACTAGCTTCTTGGAAAAACATGAATAAAATACAAAGAATTCGAATATCTACATTGAATATATTGACACTATTTAATGTTCAAAAGATAATGTGTAGACTGAACCTATTAACGAGGATAAACATCTGAAACCACTAATACTTTAATTCTGACTACTAATTAATAATACATAATTAAAACATAACCTTTAAAATCTCAGTTACTAGGTGTACTTCCACAAGGTCTCCGAAAATGTTCTGTTTCAAGAGTAAATAAAACCACATTTAAGTGTAGCAAATATTTTTATTTCTTGCTTTTTACTTTGACTTGTCATGCTATGTTGTAGGCCTACAAAAAGAGTAATTTTACTCGTGATTCATGGCATGCGAACATTCTACTGACATCACGAGAGTATAAATTACAACGTTAAGCGTTCCTTATATTACGTCATTTTAGTGTTTACTGATTGGCTGACGGTCAATGCATTACTGTATGGTGATATGAGAGGTTAAAACAGTTGATTACTCCAGACGACCTTCGACCCTTTTGGAGAAATTACTGTTTGTTTGTTGTTAAGCACAAGGATAAACAACAGGGCTATTTATTTTACGTCTACAGCAAGTATCGAAATCTGGCTTTTAGTGTTGAGCATTCAGACGTTTAGATGAAACACCACTGGTGAATCACGTATGAAAAGTCAGATCTGAAAATGTGACGTTCAGTCCCGTAGAACGTTGAGTGAGGCCAGATAATATGGTTTTTAAATGACATTCTATACAATCAATAAAATGGCTGAACTTATGTTAAAGTTTTACTTGATGTTCACCCCAGTTTGTGTTTGTTTGTCCTTAAGAATTTCGCGCAAAGCTACACGAGGGCTATTTGCAATAGCCATCACTACTTTTGCAGTATAAGACAAGAGAGAAGGCAACTAGTCATCACCATCCACCGCCACCTCTTGGGCTACCCTTTTACCAGATAATTTGTAAATTAACCGTCACAATATAACTACCCCACCACTGAAAAAGCGAGCATATTTTGTGACAAGAATTCGAAATGGTGACCCTCAGATTGTGAGTCGATCGCCTAAACCACCAGACCATGACGCTCAATTATAAAATGTGCTGGTGGTGGTGGTGGTTTGGTTTGTTTTGAACTAAGCACAAAGCTACACTAAAATCTATCTGTGCTCTGCCTACCACGGATATCAAACACCGTTTTCTAGCGTTGTAAATCGGCAGACATGTAGCTGTACCACTGGAAGGCACGAATAGATGAAATAACTGATTTGAAATGGTGCGAGAAACGGCGGTTATGTATGATTTGGAGATGCTTGTAAGTACTCAAAAACTGTTTTGTTGTAGTTCTATAAATGTAGCCCCTGGCCTTGGTTTTATTGTAGTTCTATGAATACGCCCGCTGGATTTGTTTTGTTATTGTTCTATAAATACGCCCACTGGTGTTTGAAAAGAAACATAAAATAATAAATAATATAAAACAAATATCTGCTTATTCCAAACCGGAAACTACCAGCCGTCGTTATCGAACTAAAAGTCGTATTTTAAAATATCTCACAATTTGTTTCAATATATGTGGCCTAAGACACGATGTGGCTGTAAAACGCTTCTCTTCTTTTCTGGAGATTGTTTGTTTGTTTTGGAATTTCGCACAAAGCTACTCGAGGGTTATCTGTGCTAGCCGTCCCTAATTTAGCAGTATAAGACTAGAGAGAAGGCAGCTAGTCATCACCACCCACCGCCAACTCTTCGGCTACTCTTTTACCAACGAATAGTGGGATTGACCGTCACATTATACACCCCCACGGCTGGAAGGGCGAGCATGTTTAGCGCGACCCTTGGATTACGAGTCGCACGCCTTACGCGCTCGGCCATTCCAGGCCTCTTTTCTGGAGACCATTTGGTGGTGGATACAGCATCGCAGTTTTTATTTCTGTTTGTGCATTTCGGTCCCGACATGGAACCTATTTTAAGCTTTTAGATGATTGAAGCACGCGACTATGATAAGTCTTGAATTTCAAAACAGTGCTTACTGATTGGTCTAAATTGCATGGCTTTATTTTCGACCGTACTTATTTATACGTAATTTTCATATGTAAATTCATGCATCTGGGTAACCAATAGAGTGAAGAGATATTATCATAAAAACAAATATATTCGGGGAATAGAAAAGTAGAACATTTAGTGTAAATATGAAAAGACGTGTGTAAATACATTTACACCGTTACTTTCAAATTCTCGGAACTCAGAAAAAGACTGAAAGATAAATTGTTTGAGCTGATAGCCTATTGACATTAATCAAAGATGGTTATTATTTGACCCTTTATCAAAGATATAACTAACTTTTAGAAGCTCGGTTTTCATTTATTTTACCCGAATATCAAGTTAATGTTTTAGAACTGACTCTTAATAAAAAAATCGAAGTTGATATGTCAGAATAGGCCTATAATTCAAGATAACAAGTTGAATATTAGCTTTTGGAATGTGACGGTTCAATAAAAACTTCAAATTTAAAAACGCTGAGATATATAGTTTTACCCTGGCACAAGTATAAACAGTAAAAAACAATGGCGTTTAATATTCATACCTTCACTCAAGAATACTCTCAGAGTTTATAGCTCTAGCGAGAATATATAATCCAAAACAATTGCACTTTTCCAACAGATACATACGAATATCGCAATTTTCAAATTGTCGCTTTATTGACGCAATAATATAAGTATTTCAAATATTCAGGCCTAATCTCTTTTCAAAGCTAAAATATTTAAAACGTTATTACACGGAAAGACCAGCCATTGTTGATTTGTTCAATTACCATAGAAACAGTTTCTGCATATCATCACACGTATATTGTTTTCCAGAAGAAAAAAGAGAACTTCTGAATTCAACAGTTTTATTTTGCAGCCAACAAAACAATAACAACAACAAACTACAAGAACTGAAAGTTTAATATCAGTAACTTCTAATCGTAAAGTAGCCAAATGTCAGCCTCACAACTGAAAACTTACCTGTGGGCTAGTCGAAGGACATCATGGGTAATAAGTTAAAATTGAGTTAATTTTGCTAGAGTGAAATTAAACTAACGAACTCGTTGCTGAAATTGAACAAAATACCTGAAAGACACAAATATTTTCTAGCCGTTTCAAATTTGGAAGTTTAAGACTAGAAGGAAGGCAGCTAATCATCACCACCCACCGCCAACTCTTGTGCTACTTTTTTACCAACGAATAGTGGAATTTACCATAACATTTATAACCCTCTATGACTGAAAGAACGATCATGTTTGGTGTGAAGAGAATTTGAAACAACCATCCCCACATTACGGCCTAACCACCTGGAAATACTGATTCAAGTTAAAGCTTAATAAAACCAATTTTATATCACAAACTAAGACAGGAAATGCATCTTGTTATAAGTCAAAATGATAGGGTGTGTCTCTCATAAAGCAAAAAGCTACAAAATGGGCTATTATGTGTGTTCTATTCACCTCAGGTATCGAAATTCGGTTTTTCGCATTATAAGTCCGCCGACACACCACTGTGCCACTGGAACTAATACGTTGAGTAAGTAGTCGGCGACTAAATAATTGTAGTTTCAATCGTAATGTATTGTATGTTTGTATTTTGCTTTAAACTTGTTTTAATTTTAATTATTAATTAATAAACAAAGTTTCATAACGTCATGTTGCGTGTTTATTTGTTTTAGAACTTATATCATGGCTTTTCTTTTATAAAATCTACTTCTAAGCATTTTCTACATTATTTATTGTTTATCTGTCCTAATTATATATTTTTTAATTTTTAGTAAATTGTTTTGAAACTTCTATAATTACAATAACAACATTAAGAAGTCGCAGTGTGTACATTTTTAAAGCACCTTTTTTATCACGAACAAAAACTGCTTAATATATTATTCAAATTATTTTAAAGTGACGGCTAAATTATCTTTGAAAAATTTTGTTGGGGTAAATTTATCTTGAAACCAACGTAGCTGCAGAGGTTGTGTTTAATACGAAGTAAAAGAAACAATTGGCATTATGTAATGCTGGTATTGGATACGGTAAAACGTTCCTGGAAAAAAATATTATAAAGTGCGAACAAGCTAATTCGTTGTTCGCTTCTCGTTGCCATATACAAGTTCTCCCCTCTCTGATGATCTGTCTAAAACGTATTTTAGAAAATGCGGATGTGCTCGCTTGACTCTTGTCGTATTAACTTTAATTTATTTTATAAGTTAAAAACTGGGGATAACTTTGTGCTGATGCCCTTTCAGTAGCTTTGCGCAAAATTATGAAACAAACAAATGCATAATTAACATTCAAGAGTGTGGAATCCAAGTATATGGAAAGAATGAAGCAAAGCAGACAGTCGTGAAATATGAGCAGATTTTGCGAAGAAGTTTTTGAATATTTTTCAAAGAAATTGTCAAGAGTAAGTCATCAATATACAGCTGTGACACGAGTGTCGTTTTTGATCAGTTAGATAAGACTTCTTGTAGAATTCAATAAACTCACATCAAAGTGTTTTCGTAAGTCTTTTGGAAACAGTACCGAAAGAAGTCAATCAGTTTGGGATGCAAGTATCTTTACTGGGAACCATGGAGCGAGCTCACAATACTTTATATACACGTTCAGTACAATAATAAAGATAACAGGATTCTAGCTATGTTTAAAAGTTCTAAAATATCCGAAGACGTCAAGTTAACACCGATATTCTGATGTTTTTTGTACTTCTCAGCTTTACAACAGCAATACAGTTTGACATTCATGTTGAGGGAGAAATAATTCACTCACTGAAAGGTCTTCATGCACTAGCAAACGACTATATGTTGATAACTGAATGAATATTTATTTAAGGTTGGCTATTGGCTATTCTCCAAACGCCCTCTTCTCTATCTTGGTTTGGTTTGTTTTGAATTTCGTGTAAAGCTACACGAGGGCTATCTGCACTAGTCGTCCCTAATTTAGCAGTTTAAAAACATAGGAAAGGCATCTAGCCATTACCACCCACCGCCAACTCTTGGGCCACTCTTTTATCAACGAATACTTGGATTGACCATAACATTATAACGACCCCACAGCTAAAATGGCAAGCATGTTTGGTGGAACATGGATTTGAACCTGCGACCCTTAGATTGAGACTCGAGCTTTATAACCACCTGATCATGCAGAGCCGCAAACAGAAAGACTTATCAGGGAGTGTATAGGTATTACATATGGTATGATGATACCTTAGTAAGTCTGTCATAGATCAATCTCTGAAAAATACGTATAATGACAATACACACTGCTATTGTTTCATGATAGTTGTGAACTGAATCCATGACCTTTCCTTCATTAAAGTATTTTTATCAAGTTGTCATTCTTTGTTGCATTTCGGAAAAAACATCTTCATGGATATCTATCACTTGAAAAGTAGCCCATGACCCCAAAGTTCGGACAGCGATTTGCTTTAGCGAAAGCGAGACGCAAACAACGAAACTTCGGGTATTCAGCCCAGGTACGCTAGCCACTAATCCGATACCCGGCCCAGGTAGTTTGTACCATGTCCATGTTACAGCAGAAATTCGAATTCATTTGCGAATCGTTCTGACTTTGTTTTCTTTCACCTATGATACGTAGGCCGATTGTTTTTAACATTTACAATGTGTGTATTGTTGAAAAGTAACTCTGAATTACGGCTGTAGGTACTGACGTATTTATGTTGTTTTATCACATTTATTAGTTATAAAGGCAAACCTTCAGTGCAGTACAATCTTAAGCATGAAAAAGAACAAAAAGAAACTTAAGCTTAGCTGTATCACAACTATGATTATTTTACGAAGAACTGCTACATGATTTTTAAATTTCTCGTAGAATTTAAGGGCTCTTCCCTCCTTTTTTATATTGGCATTTTAATAATGTAACGTAGCCGTTTGTTTGAAATTCGAAAATCGTGTACGAAAGTTTGGTCTGTTTGAAATAGAGAAAGCGATAAGAAAACATGTTCTCGTGAACTCTCCATTAAAATCACGTTGAAAGACGTGTAACGAGTATTAATTAGCCTTTTCATGAAATTCCTGATTATACCGTTACTAATAATCTAATAGTTTTATAACTTTAAAGTTAAAATTTCGAAATCTAAACAGACATTATATTTATACAGTTATCATCCCCACGTGAGTTTGTATCTATGTTTAAAAATGAACTTAGCAACTTGTAAAAATATATCGAGTTTTATATACCTGTTACTGCGTATTTTGTGCCCCCAGTGGCTCAGCGGTATGTCTGCGGACTTACACGCTAAAATCCGGGTTTCGATACCCGTGGTGGGCAGAGCACAGATAGCCCATTGTGTAGCTTTGTGCTTAATTCAAAACAACAACAACAACAGCGTATTTTGTATTTATTTATGAACAATAAAGGCCTGGCATGGCCAAGCGCGTAAGAGGTGCGACTCGTAATCCGAGGGTCGCGGGTTCGCGCCCGCGTCGCGCTAAACGTTCTCGCCCTCCCAGCCGTGGGGGTGTATAATGTAAAGATCAATCCCACTATTCATTGGTAAAAGAGTAGCCCAAGGGTTGGCGGTGGGTGGTGATGACTAGCTGCCTTCCTTCTAGTCTTACATTGCTAAATTATGGACGGCTAGCACAGATAGCCCTCGAGTAGTTTTGTGCGAATTTCCAAAACAAAGAAACAAATAAACGACAAAATTCCAATTTTGAGGCGCGCGTTTCTTACGTCACCACTAAATAAGGTTAATTAAACGAAAAACTTGTTTAAATAAATAAAATACGCAAACTAATTTGATTAAATTTGTCGCATCAAGTATTTCGGATTTTTCTAACCTTCGTGGTAAACTAACAAAGAAGCTCAATAGGTATTTTCACCCACACAAAAAGATAAAAATTTGAATTAATTAGCATTAGTGAAGAACGTTCTTTACACGGACATCGGAACGCCGATTTCCACACCGGTAGAATTCGTTATTTTGACTGTAATTAGACTTCTGCTAAATCATTTAATGTGATTAGTTAAGAGCTGGGAAAAAGAGGTCGCTGAAGCCACCCAGTAAATGCGAAATTAATTGTGTGTCAGTAAGCGTTTAGTGGGCGCAGGAATTAAGATACTTGAAATATGGTTAACGTTGCGCTCTTTAACCATACTGAAGTAAAAACAGTTGTTGTTTCGAATTAAACACAAAGCTACACAATGGGTTATCTGTGCTCTGCCCACCACGGGTATCGAAACCCGAATTTTAGCGTGTAAGTCCGCACACATACCGCTGAGCCACTGAAGGGGGGGCAATGAAAACAGAACATATATAGACATTAGTGTATCGACAAACAAAAGCAAAGTATAACGCCTAAACTGCAGAAAAGTAAACTTCCTCTGAACAGTTGAAACTAATGAAACCTACAGAGAGATAAAATGCTCGTGGAAAGCAGCGCTTTCACTATACGCCCAGAAAAGGAAACTGTAAAACTAACTTGTGAAGTAATACAGTTTAAACAAATGAATAAAACATAACATAGAGACGATAAACAAAATAACTTTGCTAGTCCGCGCTAGACAGTAGTAAATAAAATTGTTTCCTAAACTAACGAATGAAAAGTATTAGGAATCCAATATACTAGATGACTCAGTAAAGTGTTTTACATCAAATACACGAAAGTGTACTGTTAAATTATAAACACCCGTGTGCAAAAGTTCTCACCCATTTGTGTACAATACAAACAAACAAAAGTGTATTATAAAAATCATAAATACGAAATATAAAGAATTAGGATATTTCGTAGATATTAGCGTTTGTTTGTATTGAGCACAAAGCTACACAATGGACTGATTGTTGATGCTTTCCTCACCACGGGTATCGAAACTCGGTTTCTAGCGTTGTTAGTCCGCAAAAATACCACTGTGCCACTGGGGGCGCCAAGATAAGTAAAATGGTATTATAATATCACTAGTAGATGAAATATTACAAATTTCCACTAGATGAAATTCAGCTATATATAAATCCAGAGACTATAAGAAGAAGAAAAAAGCACAACAAAAACTGGGTACTAGTAGAGTACTGTCAGAAATTAATCAGTGTTCTTTGTTTCAGGCCAACAGACAACATATATCTACACTATTCTGCCAAAAATATTTTAACTTACATAGAAACTCATCGATTTTGAATGCAGAAATGCACGGAAGCGATATATTAGTACCGATATAGTTCATATAAGATGTCAAAATACTATTTTGAAAAGTAATTTATAGACTAATGGAGGTGTGGGATTTCAGCATGTAAGTAGTCATAAAACTTGGTCACAAGACAAACCAACGATACCGGGGACTTTGTATTGCAGATATACTAAGAAAATGACAAACGTTCTAATCTAGCATTTTACGAAAAAAAACGGAATTCGTTACTAGCAAGAGATATTCAAGATTTTTTTTTTTTTTAATTTCATGAACTCATTATTGAAAGCACAAGTGATTATGTGCCATTGCCAGTGCCAAGAGTCTTTTTGCTCAATGTAGACCCGGCATGGCCAGATGGTTAATGCACTCGACTCGTGATCTCACTGTCGCGGATTCAAATCCCCGCCACACCGAACATGATCGCTCTTTCAACCCCACTATTCGTTAGTAAAAGAATAGCTCAAGAGTTAAGTGTGGGTGATGATGACCAGTTGCCTTCCCTCTAGTTTTACCTTGCTAAATTGGGGACAACTGGCACAGATAGCCCTCATGTAGCTTTGCGCGAAATTCAAAAAACAGAAACAGATACAGCAGAAATTTATGCTGTATTCATGCAATTAATTTTCATCAACTACGATTATTATATTATTAACCAGATGAGCAAGTGAATTGTAATTATCGCTACTATTTATAACCAGAAAACAGTATTACAACCAAACATGAAGTATGTTGGAGGTTTGAGTTGTATTAGAATTTGATAGAGTTCAACTTTTATCTTTCTGCTTTCCGATCATTCCAACAATTTGATGAAGGAATATGAATTATAGAACAACTGTGATGCTTAACTTTAGTTTATTGTAACTTACATTAGACACGTCATCATGTCTCTTAGCACTGAATTTTGTAAAGTTTCATTCAGCTGATATCGTTGATTACGCAAAAGTTTCAGCACAAATAGGTGGCGTTGTGTTAATTCATGAAATGTCATGGATTTTACATTGCTGTTAACTATTAAATTTGTTTAGACCAAGTGGCCCTCACAAATAACCTACATGTAAAAATCTATAATATTTGTAACTATAGTGTTTAATAACAACTGTAATTACGCTTTCGTTGCTACGTTCTAGAAATCAAATAAAAGCAAAAGCACGAATTGAAACAGGCCAGAGCAACAATGTGTGTGCTGCCATCTTTAGGTCAGGTTTTAAATATGCTATTAGCAAAATGTATGTTGTAAATTGAAATTATTGTCGGTAATCAGCTAAACAGAATATTATTCACACAGTAAATTATTTCAATGGGTGAAACTATAATTATCAGGTCCACCAACTACAATGAGAAATTTTTAACTTAGAAAATAATGGAAAACTAGAAGATGTTTACATTGATACTTGATTAGTTAAGAACCGCAGCTTCTGAAAATGTTAGTGTATTATTGCAACCCATAACTAAGTGTACTGATTAAACTTCGTAGAATGGACGGCAACTGCCTGTTTTTGAGACACAAATGTAGAGGACAACGTTTTAAAAGTCAAGGCGGAAGACTTTCGAAACGTCGTCCTCCACACTTGTGTCTCCACAACAGGCAGTTGGCGTCCATTCTACGAAGTTTCATTATGAATATTCTGCCTAAATAATCTATCAAAGAATAACCAACTGTGTTTATGCAGCTGGTGCATTAAAATGTCCCACATGAAAAATAACTAACAAATATGGGCATATTGTACAAACACCATCTATAGTGCAATGCTTTGGGTGATACAACCTAATTGCGATTGTATGAATACTGATTAGATGAACAGTACTGTTGTTGTTGTTTAGAATTAAGCACAAAGCTACACAATGGGCTATCTGTGCTCTGCCCACCACGGGTATCGAAACCCGGATTTTAGCGTGTAAGTCCGCAGACATACCGCTGAGCCACTGGGGGGCATGAACAGTACTACACTCGTTTGGTTTGGTCACATAATGAGATCTGTGGAAAGACAGGCTGTTCAAGAATGTTGGTTTTCTTATAAACTAACTTCATTATCTTTAAATGTAGGATATGTGTAACAAACACACATTATTCTAAATTACATTACGTTTACTTCCTTTTAATTAAAATGTCTCTTTCTTATGACACAATAAAGCCGTCCAAAAACAGAAGAAATGTTGTATGCAAAATATCAACCAGAATTTTAATCAAAGATTAGAAAATACACAACTGTATGATGGGATTATTAATAATTTTTTTTTACGTTCAAAAAGTTAGTTAGGAAAGCTTCTGTCATTTTACAAACGTTGTTATTTGAGAGTTTAAACGTAACCGTTGCCGAAACATGTCTTAGAAACGAGAGTGTAAACTCGTACTGGAATTTAGGGGCGCTGCAGGTGGATGTTAGGATATTAATTAGTAGAAGTATAAAGGTGGCCCTGCATGGCCAGGCGGGTTAAGGCGTAAGATTCCTAATCTGAGAGTCGCGGGTTCGCATCCCCGTCGCACCAAACATGCTCGCCCTTTCAGCCATGCGGGCGTTATAATGTGACGGTCAATCCCACTATTCGCTGGTAAAAGAGTAGCCCAAGAGTTGGCGGTGAGTGGTGATGACTAGCTACTTTCCCTTTAGTCTTACACTGCAAAATTAAGGACGCTAGCGCAGATAGCTCTCGAGTAGCTTTGCGCGAAATTAAAAAAAAACAACAAGCATAAAGGTGCTCCTTTATGTTGGTTTTATTTCATGTATAAGTAGGGCTTTTTTGATTTTGACTTTGTTCATATTTGTTTCCCTACTTAATATCTGAATGTTTTCTATGGTTATGTTGTGTTTATTTGATTTGCAGTGTTTGACAATGTGTAAAGGTTTTTTTTTAGTTTTTTTTTAAATCTAGTTTTCATTTTTTTGCTTGTTTTTCCAATATAGAAGTCATGGTAATTTTGCATTGTATTTTATAAATTATGTTTGTCAGTGTAGTTTTTAAATACATTTGGTGTTTACTGGAATATTGTGTTTTGTTATAAGTGTTTTTATAAATGTTGGTTACTTTTTTCGCTGATGTCGGGAACATATGGTATGCAGCAGTAGTAGTTTGTTGCATCTTGGGATTTATTGTTGCTTGTTTGTTGTTGGTCTAGTTGTGTGCGTATAATTTTTTCCACGGTTTATTGAGGAAATTTGTTGATGGTAATGAAGTGTTTTATTTTGTTGATTTCATCGTTAATTTTATCGGGTGAGAATAGTTTTGTGGCTGTGTTTATTTGGTTTCTTAATATGTTGAGTTTTTGTTTTGTTTCATGTGCTGAGTCTCAGGGCATGTATAATCCAGTATGTGTGATTCTTCTGTGGATTAGTGTTTTGAATTGTGTATCATTTCTAGTGATTCTGAGGTTAAGAAATGCTATTTGGTTAGTTTTTCCTGTTCACAGGTGAAGTTAATGCTTTGGAGTATCGAATTAACGTGTGTGTTCGGTAGATGTGAATCCAGCAATTGCATCATAAACGTACCTGTACCAATTGTGGTGGGTGTACTGTTGAATGTATCGCTTGTGATTCGATCTGTGTCGTAAAAATGTTGACTAGAACTGGTTACATGGAATTCCCCATACTTGGCCATTTATTTGTAGGTGGTTTTGGTTACTGTACATAGTTTTGGCGGGAGTGAATTATATAAGGATTGCAAATTGGTTGCTGGGGATGTGTATCAATGGGTTGGGGTCTTGGATATAAAATTCTAAAGCTATCTTGCCTACTTTAGTTGTTGGGACTTCTGTAAAGAAGGAGATTACATCAAAACTGGCCATTAAAGGCTTTATAATTTAGTTGATTAAGAATATATTTAAAATTAAAAGAGTCTTTAAAAAAGGATCCGGCTGATGTTAAATGTTTAGAAAATGCCCATATTATTTATTTGCCGAGATCGTAGTTAAATGATTCATAGGTCGACATTATGGGTCGTAGCAGACAAACAGGTTTGTGAGATTTGGGAGTACCGTATAGTTGTGGTGATGACCTAGGAAGGTCGAAACGTTGTTGTTCTCTCCTTATCAATAAAAGTGTTAATACCCATACAGGCCGTACTGGGACACATTTTTACTTCAAGTGGGTTTCTCGTCATCAAGAATTTTCGTTGTTTCTTTGTGTTGTTGTTTTTTAAACTCGTGCAAGCTACTCGAGGACCGTCTGGGCTAGCCATCCCTAATTTAACAATGTAAGACTAATGGGAAGGCAACTAGTCATAACCACCCATCGCCAACTGTTGGGTTACTCTTTTACCAACGAATAATGGGATTGATCGTCACATAATAACGCTCCCACAGCTAAAAATATAAGCATGTTTGGTGTGACGGGAATTCGAACCCACGACCCCCAGATTATGAGTCTAGGCCCCTAACCACCTGGTCATATCGGGTCTTCAACAGTTAAATACTCGTATGACATCTTCAACTACACTCAGTATTATGAATTGCAACTATTTTGAATTTGCAAAATGTCAATTTTTTGGCATTTATTTCAATATCAGCTAGATAAGAACAAAGACAACAAAGTACTACATATGTATTAGTGTGTGTGTGAATGTTTTCTTATAACAAAGCTACCTTGGGATATCTGTTAAGTTTACCGAGGAGAATAAACCCCTGATTTTAGCGTAATAACTACGAAGACGAACCGCTGTACAAGCGGAGGACGATATGTATTAATAATTTTAAATGCAAACGTGCGGTGCTTGTTTTCTCGTTTTATGACCTCATTTTTATTCAATAACAAATATGAAATTATGTCGATCTCACACCTAGGTTAAATTACAGTAAAATAATATTTACTTCAAAACAAGCATATAACATATTTGTCGAAAGCGAATATGTACAATTTGATAGGCCTCTTCTAAGCAAAGTTGGGTTATTAGAACTTTCTTCAAATATTTGCAGTGAGCGCTGAAAGTAGTTTCGTTAAAGAACCAGTGAGTAGTTTTTGGAAGGAGAACAGTTTTGTTAAAGACCCATAAAGTGGTACTTGGAAAGAGAATTGTTTAATTAAAGAACCAATGAATGGTACTTGAAAGAGTGCTATTTCATTAATGAACCAATGAGTGGTACTTGGAAAGAACACAGTTTCGTCAAAGATCCAGCACGCGATATTTTGAAAGTTTTTTTTTATTGTATGAAAGCCAAATTAGGCTATCCACTGCTTGCACCAAGGGGAATCGAACCCTTGATTTTAGCGTTGTAAATCCGAAGACTTACCGCTGTCACATCGGGGAACTTTTAAAAGTGAATAACAACACTATT
The DNA here is from genome assembly GCA_011833715.1 of Carcinoscorpius rotundicauda. NCBI lineage: Eukaryota > Metazoa > Arthropoda > Merostomata > Xiphosura > Limulidae > Carcinoscorpius > Carcinoscorpius rotundicauda. Next base: position 32,348,179 of record CM022404.1, on the reverse strand, counting down.
GAAATATTGGGAAGTTCACTAAAGAAGTTTATATATATATATAAATATGTGTGTGTGTATATATATATACACGTTTCATAGTATTTTTTTTTTCTTTTCATACGTGTATTATATTTGTTTGTTTGTTTTTGGAATTTCCCACAAAGCTACTCGAGGGCTATCTGTGCTAGCCGTCCCTAATTTAGCAGTGTAAGACTAGAGGGAAGGCAGCTAGTCATCACCACTTATCGCCAACTCTTGGGCTGCTATTTTACCAACAAAAAGTGGGATTGAACGTAACATTACAACGCCCCTACGGCTGGGAGGGTGAGCATGTTTGGCGTGAACCCGCGGCCCTCAGATTACGAAGCGCACGCCTTAACGCGCTAGGCCATGCCGGCCCTGCGTGTATTGTAAGCTCAGTTTATATTTATCATTCTAGTTAAACTTTAGCTCACCAGTCTTTCTAACACAAGACCCTAAAACACGTCCTCAGTTGAGACAACGATAAGTCTTGGGGTTTACAAATCAAGAGTTCGATTCCTGTCGGTGGACAGAGCATATAGCCCAATGTGGCTTTGCGATAAGAAAAACACACATGCACATGCCCTTAAACGCATTCCAGCACAACTATAACAGTCCTAATCAAAACCTTACAACAGTAAAAATACAAGTTAAAACTAGTTACCGAGACAAGATGGCGTTTTAGTTTCAATGAAAAGCTTCACAATGGGCTATCTGCACTCTATACCATTGTTGAGTCCGTAATCTTACTTCTAACCTACCGGAGGACGACTTGTTGGTACTTATTAATTTGTTTCTTTTCAATTTCCTGCAAAGCTACCAGAGAGCTATCTTCTCTAGCCGTTCCTAATATCGGTGTGCAAGACTAGAAGGAAGGCAGTTAGTCATCACCACCCGTCGCCAACTCGTGTGCTATTGTTTTACCTACGAATAGTGAAATGTACCGTATTTATAACGACCCCACGTTATAATGTTTGGTGTGACGGGGATTCGAGCCCATGACCATTAAATTACAAGTCGAATGCCTTAACTCACCTGCCCATGCCAGGCCTATTTTAATACTATAAATATATAATATTTATAGGCGATCTATAAGAATGATATATATTTTTCATATCTACAAACTGTAAGCAAATAAAATTTTTAGGAACTGAAAGAAATTCTGTAAACTGCGCCAAACTTTTAATTTAAAAAACAAAGGCTTAAAGATAACGTTTTGTCCTACTGCAGATGTTAACACTAGTTTTGTAAACTTCTTTATTAATAAGTATAGGTTCTAGAAAGAGAAAAAGTTTTTCTTTACTTTCGTTTGTGTGTTTGACGCTAGGCACAAAGCTATACAATATGTATCAAAGCCCGGATTCTGGCATTGTAAGTCTTTAGACATACTGCTGTGCCACAAGAGTGGATTTCTTCCAACGTATACTGAAGTTAATACTTATATCAAACCTCGAATTCTGGGTAAAATCTTCTCCCTCGAATTTTTAAAAGTAATACTGAATTTCCGTACGCGTTAAATACAAGATCAAGAATGTATTGTACAATATATGAATATATATATACATTAAATACAACATACAATAAATATGAAATCAGCTGCACAACTTGTGTACCAAGAATCTATCTATTGAAAAAGCTATGCGTATTATAAATGAAATAGGCAGGCTACAAAACCAATACGAAGGCTGAGCGTATAGCTTTGTATTTTGTGATGCTTGCGAGTAGTCGAGTGATGAAGAGATGGTTCTTAAAAATGCTAGGTGCGTTTCTTTGACTGGATAGTCTCTCGTGCATAATATATTTCTAAATGGCTTTCTTGCAAACTGAAAAGGCTGTACGGTAGTAACAGTTGAAAAGTATAGTTGAGAAGGATGCGAAGACTTCTTGATTTAGTTACTGACATCAATTTTAAGTGTAATGGATGGGATTAAGATCCGACAGTCCTCGTAAGATTAAAAAGAAGTTCCGAATAAGAAAAATATTTTGTGTGAAACTGATACAAACGGACCTTATAACCTCCTGAGATGGTTGGTTGATTTAACGTTTTATGGTAAAAAGCAGCTAGGCTATCTGCGCCAAACAACCTCCTGAGACTTTAATCACATTAAAATGGTTATTTAAGAATCACTTCTTCACCGGCTCTTCATACATTAATTAACCCAGAGTTAAATCTCGACGTACAATATTCTTCACATGTTTATTACGTTACATAAATGTTTTTCACGTGATTTACAAACAAAAGTTCTGGGAGCAGTTTCTGCATAATTCCAATAAGTTGCTAAATTTATTTGAGGAATTTCATGTCAGGACAGTTGTTATTATTCAGTGGTGTTTCAATATTTCAAAATGTTTGAAAGAAAAAAATGGACACACAGAAACTGTCTCAAACGATTCATTTTCGCAACAGAAATAAAAATCTATTGTAATAAACGCCCATTATTTATGCTAGCCCCCCAGTGGCACAGTGGTATGTCTGCGGACTTACACACTAAAAACCGAGTTTCGATACCCGTGGTGAGCAGAGCACAGATAACCCATTGAGTAGCTTTGTGCTTAATTCTAAACAAACAAACAAAATTTATGCTAAATACAAACTCGTACCAGCAAAATTTATTTCAATTTTAAAGGTTTCTACACTGAAAATTGAAATGTATAACGTTTGCCTTGGTATCTTCTTATCGAGAAAAATACCACGTGGTAACTCACTAAACTGCACTTAACTGTAAAACTAAAAGCACATGTTATTATCAGCTTCAATTTTTCTATTCCAAACTCATGGATATACTCATCTTTACCCATTTTATAAGGAAATACATTCTAACTTTAAATTTATGAAATGATTACCAATCTTTACTAGTTTTTTGTTTTTGTTTCTGTTAGTAAATTTTAGAAATCCAAACAAATCGATAATACAAATTGTTATGCAAAAGTTGATGCATTTATTAACAAAAAACAAAGACTTTTGAAATTCTCGCGAAAAACAACAATAAAAGACACATTATATTTCACACAAGGACAAAGGTTTCTTCCATCCAAATTGTAATGTCTGTTTACAAATACTTACTTACTTTAAACAGACTCGTACTAAAATCTGTGAGCCGCTGAGTAACAGCTCCAATATAAAAATACATACATTGAGCTATCTACTAAAATAGGTACTACGTCTGTGTTCACTGGCTTTATTCACTTCTGCATCCGATCGACCAAAACCGACGAACGCTTCCAATGTTTTCAAACTGTATCCTAAAATACTAAATGAAAAACTCAACACAAACTTCTCAGAAAAGGTTTTCTTCCTGCACCTAGATAGCATCGAAATCATTTCTCACCTGAAGGAATTTGCACGCAGATTAAGATTTCGAGAAGTTTTTCACAATCAAACCACTGAGAAAAATAATTTTGGCTCAGATTACAGAAAAATCCTTCTGATCTCCATCAGCCAACAAAGAATCACATCTAACGAGTTTTATCACTGTAGTCGAAAATGAAGTAATTCAAGTAACCTCACCCAGTAACCCAAAACAAAGTCTCCTGTTGTAAACATGCTGCTCTAATTTCACTGAAACATAGAAATGAAATTATTATTAAACTAGCTGGTAACGGCAGCACCATTGTAATTTAAGATAAGCTTACCGATAACTTAATAACCTAAACCATTGTATAAAGGTAGATTTGGTCCCCACGCTGAAATGTATCAAAATTATCGAAGACGTATTATGTAGCTTAGAGAAAAGACAGAACATTCGTAGTGAAACTTCACAGTTGTTTTCACCTAAACACCCAGTTCTAGGTCGCTTTTACATGTTACCTAAACTACACAAACCCAACAGCCCTGGTTGTCCTATTATTTTTTAATGCGGTAAGCCTACCGAAAACTTAGCTGCTTACGTTGATCACCATATAAAATATTAAAAGATATCTCCTCCCACACACACGTTTGTCATCGTACATCAAAGATACGATACATATTTTAACATGATCTTTGCCAGTAACAGAAACGGAAAACAATATTCTCTGTACTATGGAAGTTTCTTTTTTCTACATAAACATTCGCAAGTCGAAGGCCCCCAAAAATTCTAGAATCTTCTCTGCTGAAAGTGGACAAACCTTCACTCAAATTATTAAAAACTTAGCTGAACTAGTGCTTACGCTTAACGATTTTGAACTTAAAAATTGTCTCTATTTTCAAACAAAAGGCACCAAGATGACGCCAAACCACGTCAACATTTTTACAGGAGACTGTTGGATAATTGCACAGACAAACCAATGTTTTAGATATTTTGTTTGTTTGTTTTGGAATTTCGCACAAAGCTACTCGAGGGCTATCTGTGATAGCCGTCCCTAATTTAGCAGTGTAAGACTAGAGGGAAGGCAGCTAGTCATCACCACCCACCGCCAGCTCTTGGGCTACTCTTTTACCAACGAAAAGTGAGACTGATCGTCATATTATACACCCCCACGGCTGGGAGGGCGAGCATGTTTGGCGCGAACCCGCGACCTTCAGATCACAAAGTGCACGCCTCAACGCGCTAGGCCATGCCAGGCCCGTTTTAGATATACCACACTGATTACTTTATTTTTTTCATTTAGATAGGAGACGAAGGTTCATTACTGTCATTTTATAGACATGGTAACACCTTCCACAGTTCTAATAAATTTACTCTAGGATACTACATTACCAAATAAGTTTTAACATGTTAACCTAACATTAAAAGGTGGTGATCTTCATACACATTTTTAGCGGAAACCAACGAACAAGCCACAATACTCACATAATACAAGTTGTCATTCTCCACACACCTAATGCAAATGCAATAACACATTCAATCAAGCACTTAGATTAAAAAAAAAATATGGTCTAACAGTGAGAACTATGGTTGTCATATCAATCCTATGAAACAGGCAATGACAGAAAGGGGTTATAAGCAGAAAAATATCACCAACACAGTTAACAGTATACAACGTACATCATCTGCCTGACACAAATTCTTCTCGTGTTCCATCATCTATTATCTAAAACTAAAAAAACCCTACCTGGAATACAAAACTTATTTCTTTCAACTTAATGATCGACTAAAATCCATTTCTTTTCGAAATTTGTCGTTTATTTTAGAAAACAAAACAAAACACAATAGCATTCACACTTAGTTCGCGTTAAAGTCAAGACAACAAAGAATGCAAGAACAATAGCAGGAGATGCTAAACCTGTAGGTTCGTGCAGAAAACGGACAAAGCTTCCGACAAAGACAACCAGTAGCAGTTCAAAATCACTAAACACATAACCCTCGCTACAAAAAAGTTATTTATTTAACCCAATATCAAAAACGAAATTTCCAATACATGGATCAAGCCAAAACAACTACGGAGAAACGTTTAAATAACGATAAATCTACAATCAAAACATTTCAACGTTCTTGATACATTTTTCAAGACTGAACTGACGGGCACAGACACAAAATTTACACCTAACAAAAACAATAAACACTAAAGTTCACTGTTAAATGCTATAATGCCAAATGACATCAGTCTCAATCCCAGGATTGTATGTGTGAAAAGATTTTCAAAACTAAATTCGTAATTAAACTTAGTTTATATTTCCACTATTATTCAAGTTTCAACTTCTCTATTAGTATTGCTTTCTATATATTGCGTCACATTATCATTCCTCTACTTCGCACCATCTTTTGTCGTTAGTTGTCTTTATAAAAATTGGTTAACATTTCTTATAATCATTAGAAAAGTTGATAAAAGCAGTCCCTGAGCAAGTCAGACGTGTTGACATCTCTGCCAACATGCTTTTTAAGATGAAACGTTCATCCACGCCAGTCGATCCTCACGCCATTCAAGTCGCCACGTTGATTGCCCAAGCCAAGTCAGGGGCAACCATTGAACCGTCCAGGTCCCGAATCTTATGCCGGGGCGGAATTCTTATCTGACCCGCCACTACCGCAGATCAAAATTATCTGTGCCAGTCATGGAACACCGAATTTAATGTAAGTTGTTCCCCTACCAAAAGTCCAGTCAGTCTTTATTCAGTATTCCTCAATGGCGTGGACCCATCAATTCAACAAGAAGAAATCAAACAAGCCATATAACCTCAAATTCAAGCCAATGTATATGCTGTTCATCGCATTTTTCCTAAGAACACTAACCATCCTACGCACTTCATGAAGATAGTGACAACGTCGAGGTAAAGTGCTGACTGTATTTTACGTGACGGCTGTTATTATCACATATTTCACTTTAGAGCCAAACGCCCACATCGACGACCCTTCAACACTTGGTCAAACAAAGCACCCAGACATCATAAACAACTAACGGACAACTTCCAACGAGAAACTACAAAAATACCACCCCAGATCCAACTAGAAGAAAGACGAACACAGATAGATACCTCGACTCAGAAGACGTCAACTCCCTCTGTTAGCAACACGCCAAGACTCAGCAGTCCAAGAAAGAAAAGTGACAGATCATGCCAGACTTCAGTCCCAGTTCCACAGAATTCAACAACCAGCCAGACTCAAACCATTAGCAAGACAACTATGGACGCGTCAGTTCAAACAGAAAAACAAACTACCTCCACGCAGAAAACTCAAACCAAAATTACAAGAAGAAACAAAGCATCACAGACCAGCAAAAACAACTCACCGAAGAACAGCCAGTTGTTCCACCACCTAGATCACGTTTTTCACTTGCACCAATGGGCTTCATGTGTGAAAACAAGTTCATAACGAAGTTACAACCTGATCTACAAGGCCGCAGCTAACAGTTTCCATGAATACCACCGTCACAGTCCATCAGCTTTTTTTTTTTTTTCCTGTGTTTCTTCCCAGCTACTTTCGGGCACGGTCTGGGTAGATTTTTTCGGCGCTAAGGCCGTGAAAGTGGGTTTTCTCGGGGTACTCCTGTTTTCCCCCACAGCAAAATCTCTGGCATTGGATCTGTAAGTCCCAGCCACATTCCTACATGATCCTGAAAAGTGCCGTTGATTCTTTTATTAAGTTATAGTCTATCAACTCATAGTTCATTTTAAATCAACTCGCCAGCCGCCATTGTACTCCATCCTAGGTCTGGCTCACTTATGCCGTCCTCTTCCAGTTCTCCCGTCTTTCTTATCACTCTCAGTTATCCCACTCCACCCTAAAAATGTCAAAATTAAAATGAAGGAAAAACCCATGGAAATTTTAACAATTTCTCACGTGACGGGACGAAGAGAAACCACAACGTTCCCCAGTTGGAGAGAGAATTCTTCAGATTTCTCTCTCTCTTAACTGAACCCCTGTTACGTTAGTTAGCGTTTGTGTATAATCATTATCACACTTTAGACCTAACATCAACAACTCTGCTTTATTATTGGCTAGTTCTCAAGACTAACTTATACTGAACATTCGGTTTACGTGACGTCGACATCAATGTCTATATACATTTCATTACTCATTATTCTCCTAGAAAAGAACACTCAACTTTTCGAAAGCGCTCGAATTTTGGGTCTCTTTTGAAAATCATTACAACTTTATGTTACCTTAACTTCTTAATCAGAATTTAAATACCTACTCATTTTTTATCACTTACAGAAAAAATACGTACATATTTATCAAAAGTCAATATCCACCTTAAGCTAAAAACATCTTGTAGCAATAATTCAAACCATCAAGAAGCTAGCCTCACTGACGTGATCAGCTAGTTATGTAGCAGGGAAAATGCATCAATTTTATAAATTTCTGAATTATTAACTGAAAATGTTATCGACTCTTTTAGCCATTATTAATAAATATGTGCATAACATATCGTAAGTAATACTTTGAATAGTTGTTTTATTTTGGAATTCAATAGGGTAGTTCTTCTGTAAGTGAATTATTTGGGCACCTAGTATTAAGTACAACTATACTTAATGATACTGTACCAGCCAATACTACATTATGCCAAAACTTACACTTTCAACGAAACTAAACTTTGATCATCTTCAGTCATGTCATCTAACTGTTAGCTGAAATAAAGATTGGCAGTCATAAGAACAAGACTTCGGCTATCCAATAATGTTGGAGTTGCTTTTTGTTTTATTTTTCTGAAATATCATTGGTACAAAAAAACGTCAGTATCAAATTTAAAAGCACTAAACTAAAGTTATTTTTTTATTTAACATACATACTATTGAATTTGGAGGTTTTATTGATTGCCTCACAGAAAGCCAAAGTATGTTATTTGTAACAATTTTGAAACCTCACCACTTTATTAGTATTAGTCATACTCTATCTGAAAACTGTGCATCTTTAAAACAGCCCTAAAGCATAGATGTTATTGCAAAAAAGTGTCACTGTAAGGACATATAGTCCAAAGCACACCACTACTCCCTACAGCATTCATTAACTAATTGGTTTCCTGAGCATGAAGATTTCAAAAGTCTGATCACACAAACCAATAAATGCTTGTGAGACTTTATGTACAGGCTGGATTCTTTATAGTAGGTATCTGTGATTGTTGGCAATATATTTCAACAATAAATAAACAACATATAATTAATTTGTTTGAAAATAATATATTAAAACAAGCCACACTTGTAAACAAATGTTTGTTACACTGTTGGATATCATATTTGTATCCACATCTTTAAATAGCCGTCTCTTTTTCATCGAGGTCTACACAGAGTGACTCAGTTACAATTAACACACTTTAATCAAAATTATTTTTCATGCTGTGTTATTACAATCTAGTCTATAATACTTTCACTTTAAAATCACCACTATAAATGTTGGTTATAACAATTGTATTCAGTTTTAAATAATTCTCTATTTTTTCATCAAAGTTCACAAGGAGTATTCAGTTAATTTAGAACACAACTGACATGACAAATTATTTCTTCTCTGTTATCATAACACAGTCTGTGTTAAGTTCACTTTAGAAATAGCCAATAAATGCTCTTTATGGTTAAACCCACAGTCACCAACTGTAAATCTATCTACCCATTCATTTAAACTCAAAATGTAATTTGAATACATATTAAGTCAAACAGAAGCCTTAAATATTCCATACATTTTGAGATCTTATGATGAAATAATACTCAATTAAAAGAATGAGAAAACTTAGAAGGTTCTAGTAACGAAATGCAATAATAAACAACAGTAAGTTCACAACAACTGAACTACAAAACATGCAATTCAGTTAAGTAAACAAACCTATGATAAATTATCACTTCTAAAAATAACTAAATTTAATATTCACACTACAGTTACACTGAAAAAGTTGTGTTTGTTTAACACTACTGCATCAATCAGCTTCACTGGCGTATCTTCATATGGAATATCTTGGACACTTGTTTCATCCTCAAGTTGCTTGAGGTGTGTAACAGTTGAATGGCAGAATAATTGGAAGCCATATCTTGTTGCCCTTGTTTCATGATGGAGATCCTTCCTGGGTATGAGATGCGCTGCTCCCTGAGGTGAAGCCATATCTTGTTGCCCTTGTTTCATGATGGAGATCCTTCCTGGGTATGAGATGCGCTGCTCCTTGAGGTGAAGCCATATCTTATTGCCCTTGTTTCATGATGGAGATCCTTCCTGGGTATGAGATGTGCTGCTCCCTGAGGCAAAGCCATATCTTGTTGCCCTTGTTTCATGATGGAGATCCTTCCTGGGTATGAGATGTGCTGCTCCCTGAGGTGAAGCCATATCTTGTTGCCCTTGTTTCATGATGGAGATCCTTCCTGGGTATGAGATCCGCTGCTGCCTGAGGTACAACAGCTAGTTTTTGCCACCCACCTTTGTATTTGATGATTCTCACCTATTACAAGACACCACACTTTGATTACCAATGTTTGGGCACTGGATACAACTTGTTGCAGATCTCTGTATTTCAGTTGTCCAATATTCTTTTGTTTTCCAATGTTGTTAATAACATTGCTGTCTTGAAAATTGTGAATACATTGTTGTAATGTGGGTATACAAACATTTTGTGTTAGCAAGAGATGTTACATATCTTTCCCAAAATGAATTATATTACTTTCAAAATAATTTCAAATTGTAGTTCTCATAAATACTGTTTCATCACAACTTTATATCAGCTATGGCTATCACATGACTTATGACATATTCAAATTCATATTAATACAATGTACTCAACCCTCTGAAGTGATATTTTAAGTTTTTTATTTAGTACCACATAGTGAACTTCTCAAGATTTTATTTAATACATTTCCTTCCTCTTAGTTACTAAAGGCTAATGTTTACAATTAATTATGCATATAAATTAACCACAGTCTGGAGTTACTTTTAAAACTAATTTATAGTAACCACCTAAGAATTTTTGTAAGAATCCAGTTGTTACAGCAACATGATTTTTAACCAATATCTGGTGATTAAAAGACTGTTTTTAAGCCTTTGTTACTACAATAAATAACCAGAAATTAATTTGTTATTTGTTACCTACTGCAAGTATACAACTAGTATGTATGGTTTTGAATTTCTTGTTAAATATTTTAGTTACCATTAATTGATTCTCATATTTTTGTAAATTATGATACAGTGATCAGAGATGAGTCTTCACATATCATTTGAATCATCATACCAAAGCTAAAAAAATATATTTTGTCAGCTATTATACAAAGACCAGAGACTGATTTTTCCATCTTTTGACCCAGCAGCTAAGAGCTGTGGATACCTTCCGATGGATGAAGTGGAAAACTGAAGTGTTTCAACAGTTCCACCATGATAATCAAGTACTGCAAGAGGTTTCATTGTTTTCCAGGAAAATATACGAAGCCTCTGATCCCAACCACCTGTTGCTACAATTTTTCCATCTGAACGTATAGCTACAGCAGATATACCAGGATTAGTCACCACAACTTTTTGTTTTATTTTAAGCTGATTAGGCTGAACTAACTCCCACAAAGACAAGTCTCTATCAGTAGAGCCACTGATTCCTTGATGGTAACAACAGTCATCAAAATCAAGACAAATAGCTGGTTCACTGTGACATTTCATTTCTGAGATAATCTTTCTATTTTTCCAATCCCACAGTGTAATAGAACCACTTTCATAGCCACATAAAAGTAGGTTCTTTCCTTCAAGCAGGGGTGAACTTAAAAGCTTCATACACATGCACATTCCAAATTTCTGGTTTTCATCTATGTTTTCTTGAATTGTACCAACCTCCTGATTGGTTTCAACATCAAGAATTTTGACTTTTGTTGGGTCTTCATCTGGATATGCAAGGTACAGAGGTAAAGTATTACCTAAGCTACACTTACAAAAGCCAACACCAGGGGCAGCAACAGATCCTGGAATATTCAATAAAATGTTATTTCTTTTTATTACCTCTTCACAACCAAATATTATAAAACTGATTTTTTTTATTCAAATATTTATACATTAGAATAAACATTATTGTTTTTAACTTGTAATTATTTTTAAAAAATGTTATAATCATAAAAGAAGTAAATACAATTCCTCCTCTAATTTCATCACCAAGGATCAAGTAAAATGTTAAACACCCCAAATCTTTACACAATAAATAAACTGGAATTTTTTTCAGTCACTGAAAAATCATTTCTTGATACCCACTCCACTAAGATAAACCCACTTCATATGGTGGTGAGAAATGGATTTGTGCTGACAATGTTTATAGTATAGCAATAATGGTTAACTTCTATCTTAAAATGCCATCAGTGTATCAGTAAACATGCAAGTTTGGCTCACTAAGATACTGCCTAGTGGCATATTTGTCCAATTCACTTATGATGAAAACTATTATTTGAATGGTTAGTTTGTCTTTGTTTTGTAATCCATGCCATTTTAAATGCCTGTTAATTGCCAATCTTTGTTCCTCATATTGCATCATCTTACCAAAAAAATGAGTTCTTAAAATTTAACAAGCTCTTCTAAATAATTATTTGATAACATTGAAGTTTTGATCTTAATAAGATCTTGAAAAGAAAAAAAAGAAGAATGTAGGCTTATGTGTTAGTAACTTATTCTGACATTGACAATATTAAAGTTATTTTGGAGCCTCACTACTCCATAACAGTTTGTGTCACTGCATTCAATTATGGTCTATTCAATAAATGTGCATCTTGTTAAGTCTTGTAGAACAGCTTTCACTTGGAGACTCCATTCTATGATTGTAATGTCAAATGCACACCACTCTTCCCTGCAGACTTTAAACAGCTCAATCACGAGTGCTGCATCCAAACACTCAAGCCATACGTCTTTGTGACATATACCATAAATACCTGTTTCATTCTCCAGCTACTTGAGATATGTGACAGTTGAATAAATATGCCACAGAAGAAACATGTATATATGTAACTTTTCACTTTTCCAAAACAGTTTTCTTGATTATGCTGCCACATTGTTAACTGACATAAATATGGTCTTTACGACTGAACTTGTGTTCATGAATTATCACCTGTAACAAAATGTTGGAGCACAACTTTTTGCAGGTATCTTTCTGGATGGTTCTTGTGTCATATATTCATCCATATTCTTTTAATTTCCCATACCACTAAACAAGAGGGATGTCCCCACTTTGAAAATTCTAAATTCCAAAATTGAATATCTTTATGATTGACTGTATAAATAATACATATCAGAAAAGACTGTTACACAAACTTTCTAAAAGAGATTAATTTTCTGTGTCACCAAACTACCAACAAACCTCCAAATAATGTCTCTTTAAAAGGTATTTTCATTCTGAAATAAATTCAAAACTCAATGATAGTTTATGTAGAAAGAATGAAACATTATACAAAAGCATGTACAAATACTGTACTAAGTACCTACAGTATCAACACTAACATCACTTTCAAAAAATTACTGAACAATATCCTATACACAACCTGAATACAAGTATAACCAGCTTTTTTATACTAACCAAAACTATGTAAATATATTACTAAAATATGATAATTTTAAATGGGGTTTATTTAACAGTCTAGCAATCAGGAAAACATTATCACAAACAACTAAGAATCTGCCAACATTGTGAGCCCTCATTTTAATATTTCTTTACATTTTCAGGAATTTATATTTCAAACCTTTAAGAGTATCTTAATGCATAGGTTAAATGAGCAAGACTTTAGAACTTTTTTTTCTACTTCACTTATGAACAATTAATTATAAGTGTAATAATAATTGTTTATGAATGAATGCCATAATTCTAAAAGCTTATGAGTGAAAGAAAAGAATATGATGTAATGAAGTCACTTCTGCCACATCCAGTGTGAATAAGTACCCAAGTAATTTTGCCCAATACCAGGATTCACCATGCCATTTATATCAATTTTATAAACACCAATTACTTTCAATGATATGAACTGTAATTATTATCAATGTTATTTAAAAGTACTACTGAGGTACAGATTAATAACACTATTATTTATTTATCATTTACACCACAACTAAGGTGTATATTAATAACACTATCATTTATTTACCATTTTTAATACTCACTACTTACAATTATTTTGACTTAACTGTAGTTTCAGTCAGAATAATTGGTAAACCAGAATCTATTAGTTTCTCTTCTAAAGGGGGTAAACTAACCAAATAGAAGTAAAATATGTTAGTAATTCTAAAAATTTATGACTAAAAGTAAAAAAGAATTACTAATAATATAAAACCAAGATACTTTTGTAGCTTATGCAAACAATTTATCGATAAATAAATATTTTAATTAACTAGCCTGAGTAAATTCATCATATTCTGAATTTTGAAATAAACCATATTTCATAACTATAGCACAATTTCCAACTTCTTTGCATGGATCATTTGTTTGTTTAAATACTACAAACTGTTAATTTGTTCCACACCAACAGAAGAGCAAAGTTCAAATAATCTTCAACTTATTTAACTCTTTTTATATTTTAAATAATAATTAGTTAAATAAATACACAATAAACTTCCATTCAACTGTTTAAAAAAGGTATGAAATATAGCATTAGATTGTTTTCAATTCTTTAAATAATGTGTGGTTTTTAAGGGAAATTGTAATTTGCCCATTAAAATATTTGGTGCATAATGTGCACACATGTTTGGGAGATTTCTTCAACTTTGTACATCATATAAAAATATTATGCAGAAATCTACATAATGTTTCTCCTTAAATTTACTTTAGTCTAAAATTCAAAACCTGGTCCAGCATGGCCAGATGAGTTAAAGCATTCGACTCATAATCTGAGAGTCACAGATTCAAACCCCCATTGCACCAAACATGCTCACTCTTTTAGCCATGGATGCATTATAATATGATGGTCAACCACACTATTTGTTGGTAAAAGAGTAGCCCAAGAGTTGGCAGACGGTAGTGATGGCTTGCTGCCTTCCCTCTAGTCTTACGCTGCTAAATTAGGGATGGCCAGTGCAGATAGTGCTCGTATAGTTTTGTGTAAAATTAAAAAACAAACAATTCAAAGCCTGATTGCTTTACATCTTTCATGTTACATTTTATAACAGATTTCCACCAAATATTCACAGGGTAAGAATAAAGTTATCAAAAATTCTGAAATTGTAGTAAACATTAATTATTTTTTATCAAAAACTATAATTAAAATTCAATGTGTTAAACACATTGAGCAGTTGTTTCAATAACAGTTCCTGTAAAGAGAAAGGTTTATTAATGGCATCACAAAATACAAATTTACATCTAGTGAAATGTATCGTACTCTTTACAAGATTTGTATTTAACAAACTGAGGTTTTAAGATCTTTTTATTTTTAGCTTTAAGATATTTAAATGTAAATACACCCCTGACAAATTTGTTTCCAGTACAATTTAAGCTCAATACTTTAGTGTTAAATAACACATATAATAAAATCATCTCTGGCACTATAGAGTAAAAAATTCATTTTCTTCTATTGCTCTTAAAAGTGCAGCATAATTACCTATGTAATAAGTATTAATATATATCTGCTGCTAAAACATCATGTCTCACCAAACTTTCACTTTTTATAAAACGCATCCAAGAAAAAAGTCATATCAAACAAATATTTACTTAATGTTCTTCTATTATACATATTATGCTGATTAACTGTAATTAGGAACAATATAAACACACTTCAATTTTATTTATTGAGTCATCTGTTAATTAGGACAGAGTTTTGGTTACATATGGAAGTGGATTATGATGTATCAAAGTGAGGCTATTTATTATGAGAAATATTTTTCAGGGGTAGAAAACAACAAGAGACTGAAAACAAGCCCAAAATAGTGGTCAAGACATTAACATGATAAGCATTTAGAAAATTAAGTAAATGTTCGAACAAAAACATTCAAGGGAAGCAAATTTGCATTTCTGAAATAAATTGCAAGTATTTTTTTATAGCAAAGCCAAATCATGTTATCTGCTGAAACCCCCAAGGGGAATCAAACCCCTGATTTTAGTATTGTAAATCTGTAACCTTACTGCTGTACTAGCAAGGGGCAACTTGCAAATGAATAAAAACATTGTTTGAAATTGTAATTGTTATTTTAGAATATTGATTTCTTCATTTTCATTTTTGAGAAGCAATATACTAGAACTTGTTGGTAATTCACACAAAAAGTACTGTTTGAAGTGATGCAAGACATTACATAAAGTCCAAGAAGGTAACCTCACATCGAAGGCCCAGGACATGTTTCCTCTCTGGCTCAAGATTTCACAAATTCAACACAGAGACTTCATTTTTAATTTTTTATGCTCACCTAAAAATTAATAGACAACCATGGGTCCATTTAAGCAAAAAGATATTACAGTGCTGAATCAGCTTTGTAAGCTTTTAAGCATTGCTATAAAATTATGACAGCACCAGTAGATTGTATTTTCTCAAAATATCTTGACGTTTGATAAACAAAAAGCTGATTACAAAAAAAACACAACAAACAAAATATTTTTTTAAAAGAAAAATTAGTAATGAATATTTTTTTCATAAATGTTAGTTACTGTTTGAAGAAATGTATTTAACATAACTTTTGTTTGGTAAATGCCATAAGTTTCTCTGAACTTAGATAAGAATGTACAATTTGCAATAATCCATGATGTGGGGCAAATACATACAAGTCATCTCACTGGATAATACAGATTTGAATAAGAAAATCTATTATGTATTTTTCTTCTATAATAATAATAATAAAAAACACATGTGCATTTGGAATTTAAACATGAAATTTAAACATTTACTGAAAATGAATAAGTATCTAATCATCATGCAAGATAATTATGCTGTCCAAATACTGTATGTATATTGGTGCTTGTCACTAAATATGCACTATGATATATACACTACTCAAGTCCCACTAGTACTTGTCATAGAACAAGGTACCCAAGATAAATAAAATTAGATAAGTTGAACATGTGTGCTAGTAGCAAAAAAAGATTTCTAACCTGGAAATGGACATCACTTTTAAACTGATAAAACTACCAATTTTTACCCATTCTTTAACAAATATAATGACAAAAGAAAAATTATTTTGCTTAGCTTTGTTTTACTCATAATTTAGAATTCATAGATGATGACTATTTTAAATCTACAAGAGTAAAAGTCTGCATTTTTATAATTCAGTTCCAGTCTCATAATGATTAGATTTACAGTTTCATTTGATCTCAAGACATCAAACAGCAAGTCATGAGATTTGCATTTGAATGCCTAATAACCAAAATTACATTTAAAATAAACACACAGTTTTTAATATAATTAAAGATATATAAAACAATAATTTTTCTAAAACAGTTTGTGTTTTTTTTACTTGGCTGTCACCTTATAAATCTTTAAAAATATAATAAAATTCCTTAAAGCTCAGGGAAGAAAATAAAATGTCATGCTAACATAAGTATGTGATGCAAATAACTCTCTCATGTCCATGACATATTTTTCCCCCATATTTCCTACCAGTCTCAAAAAAATACTGCTTAGGTAAACTTTAAGTTTAGTTCTGGTGTGTTTTACACTTACAAAAAGTTACAGAAACATTAATAAGCATTATGAGATTGTTTTCACTAAAATATAATTTATAATAACAAATAGTAAACTCAAAATATAGCATTGTAGCACTAGTTTACCTACTATATTTCAGCTAGCCACTATTCAGTTCTGTGTCAATTACCTTCTGCTATATTTTGATATTTATCAAATCTGTTTTAAGTAACTTTAAAAACTAAGTGTAATTGTAAAGAAGCATTTGTTTGGTACTAGGAGCTAAACCTTACAAACACCTACACATTTGTATTGTTGGATAAGTAAAGACAAACTTTAAAAACAGAAAATAAATGAATAGATAGCTAATATCAATCCTTCAGAAACAATGCAAGCAAGAGAGCAGGGATGGCATTTACATCATCTCTACATAACATCATGCAAATGATATTCCTAACTATCTTGTTTGCAATGTTTTTAAAGTATTGAAATTAGCCATCTGTTTATTTCCTTTTTAAAAAACAATTTTTCTTCAAATGTTTGCTTGCTTTTGTTTTTTATTGCAATGTTTCAATAGACACTGAAATAAATACAATGATGTTCGAACTGTAATACTTGTTTATTGATTATTGTTTGGTAATTCCTATTTCACTATGCACTTAAGATTTTTTAAAAGAACAGCAAATTTCTCTAAGAAGGCTAACTACAAGCAGTAATTATAACATTGCTTACACTACAATTATAATTTTCTTTAAATTACTACTAGTTATTAATAATACTATAAAAAAAACAGATATTCCATTCTAAGCTATGCTGCTACAGTGAAATTGGTCGACACCATTGTATTATTTTTGAGTTATCATGTAATAAAAATGAACAAGAAATATGACTAAATCATTAAATATTGTTATAAAAGGAAACATCATATTGCAAAGTTTTGATGATCTGTTCAGGAGATATTTAAAATACCATTATGATGAACAGTCTGAGCCATCCCTACATTGGTAGTGCTACTGTCTCTCCTTGGTATAACTTATCAAAATGGAAAAGGACAGTGGATTTAACCTTTGCTGGAACTACACAAAATTTAATGTTCAAATGTAATACAGAATACAAGAACTTCATAATATAACAGCTGTACATCTATTTTACAATGGATCTTACACAATAAAGTAAACAGTGGGACTACTGTCTATTTATGGAAATACAAAAGTGATATACATACAGGAATTGTACACAAAAGGTTTGTTTGTTTTGGAATTTCGCACAAAGCTACTCAAGGGTTATCTGTGCTAGCCATCCCTAATTTAGCAGTGTAAGCCTAGAGGCAAGGCATCTCGTCATCACCACCCACTGCCAACTCTTGGACTATTCTTTTACCAACAAATAATAGGATTGACCGTCACATTATAACACCCTCACAGCTGAAAGGGTGAGCATGTTTGGCGCAACTAAAATGGGAACCCGCGACCCTCAGATTACGAGTCGCACACCTTAACACGCTTGGCCATGCTGAGCTATATACTAAAGGAATCTAGATGGCAAATTAATTAACAATACAAAACATTATCACAGAAAATAGAAAACTGAATACCTTATGCTATGCATTACTATTCCATTTGTAAGCACATTGCTTGACATATGGCATTACAATATTATCATACTTATATGTAACTTATCAATGTATAATAGTGGAATATTATTATATATGTTCTCTATATCATTCTACACAATTTTGTAAAGTTTATTCATCACATTTTGATATTTAGAAATTTAACAAACCTCTATAAATACAAAACCGTGCTTATTAGGACTTTGTTTAGACCAAGCAATGGTTGTGAGTGGTTTATCAGTTGCTTCATTAAGACATAATTTTACAATGCTTACAGAATTCTTGGAGTAGTTTTCTTTCTGGAATACGAAGCTCTCACCTTAAGAGTCATGTTCATGAGGAAATGGCTAACATATTTTAATTTACATCTGCTTGTCAGCACTCAGAGTACCATCAATGTTGTGTAGCTCACAAACACCACTGACCAAGGTGCAGTTCCAAACACACTCATTCCCATCATGTCTCATTGTAAATTGACTATGATGCTACAATTTTTTTCTGCCATTGACAAATTTTTGTTGATTGTTGTGAAACAATTCAAACTTGAAATCATTATCTGTAAAATACACAAATCTTGAGCTTTGCTCATAACACTGCTTGCACACTAATGTCCAGTTACACTTTTGGATTCAATTACCTCTTCTCAGTAGCACTTACATCTGTTACACATCCACTGGGGTAAAATTTTCTGGCTGGTTAGTTAATATCAATCATAAGTTATTAACACATGACTAAACACTACACATTTTCACATAATGATACAGTGGAACTGCTGTAATATTTGAAATTTATACTCTTCTTTACTATTTTCATGATTATTTCTAACACTGTAAATTACAGTAAAATTTTGCTTGGCCAGACAGCTTTCATTAAACATTTCTCATACTAATGTTCAACTAAACATGTCTTGTCCTATTTGACAATTGAAAACATATCTGTATTTTACCTTATTATGTTTAATAAATGTTGATCCCTTCAACTTTTTATACCGTAATCACAGTTAATTTTAATATAAAAGTTTTACTAAATTTAGCAACAACCTTAAGTCCAAGTTTATACACTTGATGTGTAATAGTATCTACTACAATTATTATCTCTAATTTCACAGAAGTTAACATTTTCTTAAGTTGAAAACGTAATTGCATTAATACCTCTGCTGACACTACAGATGTTTCTCAGTTTCCACTATTTGCCCATATAAGCATTGAGAATGCTTGCTCCAGTCTTTTATACCACAATCAAATACTTCAAAAATTCTTAATTTTTAAATTTCTCAACCAACTTCAATACACTCTATTTAGATACTGTATATGAGTACCTCATCCCAATAATATAATCACTTTTTTCGAGACATAAACCAGCAGTGGTGATACAAGAGTCAAGAGAGGTAAATATGCTCTTCACCTACAATTTAGTTCTATATCAATGGCAAAATAGAATATGAGTAATCCTCAGCATAGGTCACCTTCAACACCAAGCTTCCACAACTCAGGGTTGAAATTAAAAGTTGTGCTACCTGTATCCCATGTTGGTGGCTAGGGTTATTGGACTACAGTATTACATACAGTAACACCTGTCCCAGGGGGTATCGCACAGAACCGAGTAAAATTCCCAGCTTAGACAGTGAATTAGACAGTTCCTTAATTATATATAATTCTTGAGCGGAACATTATACTTGCTTGAGTCAAAGGAAGTGAGATGTTTGTGAATAAAGTTATTACACTGTTTTTGCTATATTTATTAGAATAAGAACAAAAATAGACATTCACAACATACGTAAGTACACAAAACCTCAATTGTTTACACTGTATAATTCCATTATCTAGTGGCTGTAGAACTGATGTTGTAAATGGAGGCAGAAAGACTAAACAAACATTTGAAAATTGAACTTTTGGTTGACAAACTACATTATCTAGGAAAAGTGGAACATTCCTATTTCCTTATTCCCTAACCATAAATTCATTAATAGGTTATATGCATATTTAATAGCTTTTTTTAAAAAAAAAATGAGGGTATTAAGTAAATTTTCCCTTAATTTTAAAATAAGGGAACATAGAAATTTTATTTTTTTTCATGAGAATTATTTAACAAAATAGAATTTTGCACTTAAAAGACAAATATATTTCTACAAATCATGGATCTAATTTAACTGCAAAAATAATGACAGACAAAAGAACAGAATATATTTAACAATACTTACTATTACAAAATGTCCAAGAATTTATTAATATTTAAAATAATTATTAATTAAACAAGAATTTATTAATGTTTAAAGAAATTATTAATTAAATAATAAGTTAATATTTAATCAAAAACACTTTTTCCACCTTACTCAGGTTCTAATCGAACTTGTGGATAGATGAGGTAGGTGAAAGATAGTTTCCCATCCATTTTATGCAGGTTATGCCATATAAAGGGCCTTTTATAAGAGAAATCTTAAGATAATGCTGCAAAATTTTGATATTTCCAGCTTGTACAGGTTTCTGCCCTTTGTAGTTTCTGGCTTAGACAGGTTTTATTTTGTGATGCATTTCAAACCACCAGAACCACAATGAGAAAGAAAGCAACATCTGAGTAGACAAACTTTCTCCTCCACCTGAAGAAGTCCAAAAGACAACACCCCAGGCTCAGAATGATGGGATTGTGTCTGCTATACTCAACAAAAGGAACACAACTAATCTGGTATGGGATTATGAACATTCATCCTCAATCCACAGTCAAGTGGACAAGTATTCTGCCTGGCACTGAAATTATGGAGCAGACGTGGAATGTGTGCTCAATCAAGGACCTAGGATGGAACCACTTCTCATTCAGCATTATGAAAAGAGAGTGTACCACCGTCCATGAACAATATATGAAACCTACATTGATTAAAGAGAAGGGCCATGCATTCCCCAAACAGATAGCTTCATGTAACATCTGAATCAGAATTATGAATAGACTCTGGTAGAGGCTGGTTCCAAAAATAGCCAGGGACCCTAGGAGAAAAGCTCTTAACTTTGCCATCTTGTCCAAGGGTAAATGAACACACTCAAACCAAACACTCGTGGAAAAGCCTCTACACTATTACAGCAACTGAAATTGAGAGGTGGTAAGGACTCCTAAGCTCCATTAGTAGAATCTGGGAGAAAGTAAAATACACTTGGGAGCCCTGAGGAAAAGTGCTTTAAAAACTGTACAACAGATGAACCAAGTTTCCTTCATTTTTAAAAGCATACTGATCTCAATTTATTCAACGTGAAAATCGGTAGGAATATGCAAGATTCTCTTTAGCTGTACTTATGACTGTTCTTGAATGGTGGTCCATAAAGATGTAATACCATCTGGTATGTGCTTAGACTGTCTTACAGTGCTTAGTGCAGCCTGTAATAATTGTGGTGAAAGTGACTGCTAGTGCACAACTGAGAAAAGAAGACAACACTTACCACAAAGTAGAATCCAATGGGGAGGATCCTGTAAATGAGAGTACATGATTGAAGAAAATACTCATCTCTGGTTAAAGTCTAACAGACATGGTCAAAATAGCTAAACATAGTAGTCAAAAACCCTCAGAAGAGGATATTACCAAATTATGTAAATAGTGAGACAGGAAAGTATTAAGAATAATCCACATACCAGCCCACAAAATATCTTCCATAAGGAAATTTAACCAGGTGGCTAATGACATAGGAATATGATGAAATATAACATGCAAAAGATTCCTCTCCTATAACAATAATCTGTTATAGGTTGTGTGAAACAATTTACGAAGGCACATTGTGAGGGTAATAGGAAATAAGTCATGGGGATTAGAAAAGTCCTAATGAATGAACAGCTGGTTCCTAATACCTTGAAACGAGTTAGTACATGCTACACAACACTTGAGGGCCATGACAGAACATAACAATCAATTGGAATCATAATGGTCATAAAGGTGAAAAAGATCTATCCACTACCCTGGCTGCCAGAGTCTGAGGAAGAAGAAGCCAATCAGGGCATGAAAACAAAGGTCTCAAGAATGTGTGCCTTCTTGACAAGAAACCTAAAATACAATCATGTAATGTATCATGACACTTTTTCTCCTCAAGAGAGACCTTGAATCATTCCCCAGCATGCTCTAAGGAAATCTAGAACACTTATAGGAGAGTAGACTATTCTCGAAGAGATTAGTCAGTGAACAGATGGATCTCAAATGAGGTGGTGGAGCAAATACCTTAATAGCAGTGTTGCTCAAATCCAACCACCATTCTCAATTGATTATAATACTTCTGAGTAGTGCAACATGATGATCCAAAGGATCAGAATGCATGATATATTGATCGTGCATTGACTACTGAATATACCTCATATGTGCCCATTGCAAAGAAATTAAAGGCTTGAGGAATGTCCACATCCACAAAAGAGGGAGAGAACCACCCATGTAGTAGAAGCAGCAGGCAAAAGTAAAAGCCTCACGGCTAGAAGTCTAACAGAGGTTACTTAAGCATTGCTTAAGTATTGAAAAACACACCCAAATGGGAAAGATATTGAGTAGGTGACAAAAAAGATTTTTCCAATCTGATAAGGAAAACTGCTTTTGTGGCTTCTGATAGAAGAACATGAAAGCGTTGTTCTGCTAAATGACAAGATGAAGCCAGGAGCCAATCATCCATATAATGATATGTATACAGGCTCAAGGAATGTAGGTGATGAGAAGAAGGTTGAAAAACTCTGTAGAAGACATATGGTGCTGATGCAAGACCAAAAGGAAAAGACCAGAACTGTAGCACCTGTACTGAACTTAAAAAACAACCTGGAAGATTTCTGCTATGGGAATAGGGAGATAAGCACTGGTAACATCAAACTTAATTATACAGAGCTCCAGTGTCATTATAATGTAAGAAAATATTCCATTATGAAGTGCAGAGGCTCTAAGCATTGGTTGATTCAAGATAGAATAATGATTTGACACCAAACTTCCATCTTCTTGGTTGCCACTTATAAATGAGAATGAAATCCCACAAAACATGGAATTGACCATTTACTGTCTTTTTTTGACAAACCACTCTCTTATGGCCTGGGAATGGAGCTCCACTCACCATGAGAGTAAGTCAAACTTGAGAAAACTGCAATATGTTTAAAATGATCACAGGTTCCAATCTAGACCCCAACAGGTCCAAAAATAGGTCCATCTGTTGATAATCTAAATAGGCCTCCTCCTGGCAGTGATAAACCAAAATATGGTGATCAAATAAATGAGAAACAAGACATGTATATGTATAGTTATTCCATCATGTAATTTAGCAGAAAATCTCCCAGCATAAACAGCAATAAAAGGAAATGGAAGAAAAGCCAAGCAGTCCCTTGCTAGAAATTTTACTATCAAGAATTGAGTGAAATGCAATAGAAGAGACCTCAAAAAAATCACAAACCCAAAAACCAACTGAAGGGCTTGAGATGGCTGCTCAAAATGATTCTCTATTGAGGATGACCTAGTAAAAGAAGTGGCTGAGAAAAGTTAAGTCTAAATTCTCACCATATGTTCCCATATCATTTGCAAAAGCTGCATCAGAGTCACCTAGAGTGACACATTCATTCCACATACATATCTCTATCTCATAACAGATCATATCATTGCCAGCTTTAACTTGAAATGACACCTACCTTGCTATTGACAAACACTAGATAGCAGATGTAAAAGAGAAAATGTCTGGTTGACCTCTGTAGTAGAAAAATTCACCTGAGAATTCATACTTTGTCAGAAAGTAATTTTTGTCTTGTTTTTTGTTAATTAATGTATGGATATAAACAAAAGGATAACCACAGAAATATTGACCAGATTCAAATTCATAACATAAATAGTGACTAATCACAACACACATATTGAAAGAAACCCATACAGAATGCTTTGTCAAGAAAAAGTGATTACATGATCAGGATAAGGTGCTTATATACAGTACCTGTATAGAGGGCACAAGAAAGTTGGTGAAGAAATTTACAAATTAGAATTTCCCTGAGGATTTGAGGGTGGTATAAAAGATTGGAGCAAGCTTTCTCAATGCTTAAATGGGAGGCAAATAGTGGAAACCCAAGAGATCAAGAAATTGCCATTGTGTCACCAAATAGCACAAGTTTTAAAAAGATCATTTTACCTTTGAACATGTTTTAACATCAATTGCAAAGTTCCTCCCCCATCTAGTGAGAAATTGTTCAGATGTGTTAGATGAACTAGCCCAATAAGGTGATGAAAAAAATCTATGGTAAACATTACACTAACAAGTTTCAATTACATGAGTAATTTAATTAAGGATCAGTCCATATAACCTTGAGAATATAAAATAATGTGTAGCATTAAGTACTAAACATTTACACATTAAATGTGATATAACTTATGTGCTGGTATTACTGAAATTTTAGTTAGATTGTTAAATGCCAATCTCTTATCAGTTTTCTGTACTATAATCATCTACTGTTCTGTTGTCTTTGTCTAGACAAGACTCCATACCTTGATAAAGGTACAAGCAGTAAAACAAATAACACAAGAAAAAAAAACATTATTCAAAGAGAAGTTCAGTGTTGAAAAGAATGAATACTCACTTGTAATTTTCCAATTACTTTCATCTTTTATCCAAAACTTCACAGAGTCAGCTCGTTCCTGAGTAATAACTCTGTTACCATAGCAACCAGTCCAAATAATTTCTTTACCATTAGAAGAAGACAGTTTAAACTCAGGTCTATTTGTCTAAAGAAATGAAAATTTCAAAAGATTAATATTGATTGCTTTTATTCAAAAGTTCCCTTTATATACCTTTCAGATATAAGAAATAAAATAAACATTTCTTTAGCAAGCAGAATTATACAAGTTTGTAGCTTTTAAATCATACTGTACCTGTGGTGATAGTTTTAACATTTATTTTACTTGAAACATGTTACATATTACTGTAAGGCCTGGCATGATCTAGTGGTTAGTGTTAAAATCACAATCTGACAATCATGAGAATAATTTCCCATCTTCAAATGTGCACATCCTATATGGTTGGCAACTGACCCATGCACTTGTGTGTAAAAAATCTTAGTTTACAAAAATATCAGCTCACCCCAATCTAGTTAGGATTAAAATTATAACTAAATATATTATCATGGATGTCTCACTTGTTCAACCTATGTTGGGTAGTTTTACATGTTGCTCTTACATTTGTACTTTTTATACAGTAACTGTGTTCCTAAGAAATAAAGGCAGTTGGATGCGATTTCTGCATATTACCTTAATTGTATCAACTGATTTTTGTACATTCCACTGGACTATTATCGCAGAACTTCAATACCATACTTATTTTAGTATTTTTGACACCTAACTTGATAGCTGTTAGATATCGTCCTAATTTCATTACTAAAAGTTATTTTTAATGTAAAACTGTGACTATACTTTGTATCATTAAAAGTAACTGAATACCATATTAAATAAAGCATGCAGCAAGAGAAAAAATAAAATTAATTATTTTTCTAAATTATCCTGATAATCAAATTTATTTTATCAAAAATCATATTCAGATTCCAAAAGTTCAAAGTAAAAGTGCTTTTATTTTTGTGCACATAGTCTTTCACACATGTAAGAGCATTTAGCAGACACTGATGTGAGAACTATGTCTAAGCATCACTTATTTTTTTCATAATGCTTTTCTTTAATGTTATAAACTTGCAAACTAATATATATATATACACAATTTTACTGTTTTACATGCAGAACATCAATACAAATACTCAATGTTGTTTATATTAAAAAATTAAAAATTTTCAAAATGTCTGAAAAAGGTAAGATCAAATAGTTAACTAAATATGAAGGTATTTTAGAAGACTGCACTATAAGCCAAACAAACTGGACAAAAAGAAATCCTAGTTGGAAACTTTAAACACTAAACATAGAAACAGCATAGAGCTGATATTTGTTTCAAGAGTAAAAGAATACTGACTAAATATTAAAACTCATAACAACACAATATGTTTGAAAAAGTACCTTGCAAAATAAGTCTACCACAAAAATTATTTTTCTACAATCATGTAGTGAGTATTCTACAAATACTTACAAGAAAAAACATTTTGGAAATTTTATTTTACATATGTGTGAACAAAGAGAAAAGGGACATTTAACAAAAATATAAGTTATTTAGTTTCAAAAAACCTGAGGTGTAGTTAATCTAAGTGTCAATGTTTGAATACCAACTGCTGTTGGCACTGAACTTTAACCTAGAATTTACAAGGCTTGTTTTACTAACCAAACCAGAGGTGTGGCACCCTAAACTAGAGTCTAGGAAGCTCAGTTTGTTAAGATTGGCAGGAAGCACATGTACAGCTGAATTAGGTCTTAGAAATAAATTTACCTTGCAATTTTTTTTTGTGAACAGTTTTATTATAAACTTCTGATTACCAATAATTGCATCTTTTAAATAAATACTTCATAATTCTTTCTTTAAGCCTGAAATAATAATTACTAAAACAACTTTAACACATATTTATATTTTACTAAACATAAAGAACTGTAACACATTTCACAATTTTAGCAATAATTGGTTGCTTTGTTTCATTCTGGGTACAATTTATGAACAAATAAACTAAGCTGTCATTTTTTATTTGAAAAGAAACACAAAGCACCTGATGTTTCACTAAATAAGGCTTAAGACTGACAAAGAAGTATCAATACTTAACAACACTAAAGTAGTTTAGTTGTATGATTTGTATTTCCATTTATTGTATGATTTTTGTATACAAGTTATTTCAATCTAATTATTTGAAATCTTTTCATCTCTTCATGCATATACCTTCAAATTCCACAAGAACAGCTCTCCGTGTGAACTTCCCGATACCAAATTAACATTTTCAATTGTTTCTACAAAGTTCACTGTAATTACTGACCCCTTGTGCCCCCTCAACACATACACAGGATCAGGTGAAGGCTTGGTCATGTCAAGACAACGTCCTAATGAAAATAATTAACTTCATCAGTTCACACCTACACAAACTTCTATGTGGATATGCAAAAGTATGCTTTCTAGTTGAAAGAAATAAACTGAATAAAAACATTGCTTGGGTGAAATGTTCAGTCCTAATTTAAAAAGAGGCAAACTTAAAAATGTCTAAAATTAATCATTAAATCAAAACAACATTCATCATAATTAATCTGAATAAGTATCGGCCAACGAGCATCTTGTAAAATTTTTATTACCTTACTTCCTACAGAGCGTGCTCAAACTCTTTACATCAGAAATCACTGACTCTGTAATCTTTTCCACAAATCAATCTCTTTTTTTTTCAACAGTTAATCAAAACTGGGTAAATGTAACTTTAGGCTTAAACACTTTTAACATGAAATAATCATTTACTTTTAAACTCAAATTATTTATTCATAAAACCATGCATGTTTCATGATTCAAAGCTAATTTGTACAAAGACAAAATAATTTCACATGCTGCAGACTCACCGAGCCATTATATTTAGCACCATCAGGATTATTTTCAAACAATAAAAACCAGAACATTTCTTTCTCATTCACTTACCCCATACGTTCAACCTTACCTTTTCCATACTAAAGCGTGGCTAAAAGATTGCTAAATTAACACAAACCAGCAAAACACAAATTAAACCATCAGCTCATCCCAATATGCTGTTATCAATGGTATATTTTGACATTTTACAAATTAACTGCTTCCAGTATCACTAATGTACATAATAACAGCATTTTCAAATGTTATTTATAATGTTTAACCAGTCACAAAACAGGTCATTTATGAATAGCAAATCAATTTATTTAGTTTTAACATTCTAAGTCTTCCAAAACAACTATTTGAATAACATCTACTGTAATACTTTATTCTGAGAGATTTATTAAAACCCTCAATAAGTTAACACTCTTATAATTCTGATAACTATTTTCCAAATTATTCTCCAGGTGATCTCTAGAAACAGATTTTATAATAGAAAGGTTGTAGTTTATAATTTTAGTAAAGTCACTATGACTGTCTACTCCTATTCCAAACTTTTAATTAGTAAGTAGAAGAAAATAACAGAAAGACTTCTGATTTGGAGGTCACTAATCACTGCTACAAAGAATCAAAACAAAAACATTGTGAAGGTTAAAAAATATACATGGGCGTATTTGTTACATACATGCAAAGGTGGATTCAGATGCTATGACACCAGGCAAAAGCCTGGTGAGCCACAGGGGTGATAACCTGGTTATACTGTCCCAGTGCTATTGACTAACCTACTGTACCTCTCTAGGCATTTAAATATATCATCCTGATTTTTCAGTGTTTTTTTAAGTCATTTTAAGCTCCCAAACTGCCCCTCGGTATAGATTAGAATAAAGCCATTTAGATCTAACTTCCAAATAAAAATGCAAGAACTACAATACATAGAGATTATTTACCTCTTACCCATCTTAGTTTAATGTTCTTTTAAAATATCTCAAGCATCTGTAAGGCATGAGAGAAGGTAAAGTGGAAATAAACTGAAGCAAGCTTCTCTAGGAAGTCTCAGTTTGGTAGCTAGCCAAAAATGCTAAAAGGTATCACACATCAAATCTATTTTGTCAAAGTATGAAACAATGAAATTTCAGCAAAGATGTGAAGTTATGAGCTATGAAAATATCAACTACATTAATTCATTCAAATGTTTAACTTACAGTTATGTATCATAGTCTGCTACTATTCTATCCCTTCTTTCAGCTTGTATCATGTTTTGTCACTTATTTTAGTTTGTGCTCAGTGTCACCTTAGGCTTAACTACTTCCAGGTTGTACATCAACATAATATTTACTTCACTTTATAACCAATTGTCACCTTTTACCATTCTAAATTTAGGTTCTTTCAGCTGTGTCAGCTTTTCTAATGGCCTACTAACAATTGTGAACCCTTACATTTAAAAACAACAGGAAGCTAGACCAGGCAACCAGTAACTGATTTCCATGCACTGAGAAGTAGTTTTTTTTCCAATTAGGTGGCAGTGTGTTAGTTTAATACTTTTAGTTTGTAAAGAGTAGCTAGGAGTTGCCTATTATACCAATATGCCAAACATTCTGCAACAATGCAACATATTCTAAAGAAAAAATAAAACGAAATATTACAATATATTTTATAAAGCTAAATATAGTTTTATTATTCATGGATTGCCACTTCTTCTAAGTTTTTGAAAAATTTGAAAAAGACAAAATAAGTTTCAAATCATAACCTACCAAAGTTCTAATATTACTCAATTATTAATTTATATTAATTAATTCAAAGTGAACTGTTGGACTCAAAAGTGAAATTTCACTTTCAGTTTAAATAAGTTACTTTGTTAGCCTAACTTAGTAACTATAGTTACTGAAAAATAAATCCAACCCACAACCTGTAACTGGGAGCACAAAGTGTCTCCTAACGAAAAAAAACAACAACTTAAGTGCAAAACGGGTGTTATTCTTACTAACATTAAACTGTCTTTTACGTACCACTGTGTACAACAGAAATTAAACAACTTCCACGATTAAACGAAACATTGTTTCCATTTCAAGTTTTTGATGACATTACCAACCTAGTTAGAAATATGTTTGATGCACCCTCTCACGGTATTGTAAAATCATGAGCTTATTTATTTGCTAATATCTTTTTTTCATCAAAATATGAGTTTCGACAATGATGATGTAGATTATAGAGGTCTAACTTTGACTAAATCAAATTTATTTTTTACATCATGAAAGCCTTCAATTGTCAAGCGAAATGTTTTCGGACTTACAGTGCTATAAATCTGGCGTCGAACCCCTTTGCTGACAGAACTTAGCTAACCCATTGTGCTACTTTGCGTTTACCCTAGATCATGGTAGGAATTTTGGTTAAATTATGATTTCGCTCATTACGAACGAAAAATAACCAGGGGCGGTCAGAAACTGTTGTTTCTCTTCACCCCACACATGGCAAGAATAACTAGTGTAAGTGAGAATAGGAGTGATGGAGTAAAATTCTAGTGACTTTGCGTTTAACTACATATACACACTACAAAAGTAAGGGGTTGGGTCGAATCTTTCAACCCTCTAGTGTGTTTGAGATAAAAATATCATATGTTTATTACTATTGAATAAAAATAATGTTGTTGATTGTTATTAAACACATAGCTACACAAAGAGCTGTTTGTGCTCTGCCCACCGTGAGTAATGAAAACCGATTTCTACCGATGGAAGTCCACACACAAACAAATCGTTGTGCCACTGGAAGCCTAATACCATAATAGCTGTCCGTTTATTCTTCATCGATGGGATACTTTTACAGAGGGTTTTTAAACCTCAAAACTCAGAACCAAGCTGAGCAACCAAACAATTACTGAGGAAAAAATGTTACTTTTCTAAAATATGTCAGTAAGATCTAATTATGGTTTTATTTAAATGCTTTTAAAAGAAAAATAGTCTTATGTTTTACTGCAACTTCTTTGACGATCCAACACAACACCTCTTGTAACCCTCAGAAGACCATTTCTCACATTCCAGGAATCATTATTTTTCAAGAACTTATTGGTTCATTGACCGTAGATTTGCGAAACGTGTCAGAGGAGATAAGATTTTGGCAAGACGACAATCGAGCTTACTGTGCATGCTTTGAATGTTAAGTAATACCTGGATGATGTTTCCCGAATAGATGGATAAAGAGTGGGCTAATAGCAGTATAAGTCCGCAGACATACCATCGTGCCAATGTGGGGCATTGAGCATTATTATGAGTTATATTAAGGTAAACGCTTTAATTTAATATCTACTAGTTTGATCTTGTTGACAACACCAAGACCTTATATAAAACTATAATTTAAATTGAATTCGATACAGATACATATATATTAGATCTCAGTATATCCAACGGAATTTGCAAGAGGATTATGCCTAGTTTACTTTGTAAAGATGAATACTAACTAACTGCATAATGTTTTTAAATTTGATTCATGGCATCAGTCTTTAGTTAGTTGACCCAGCATGACCAGGTTGTTCAGGCACTTGATTCCTAATCTCAATGGTGTGGGTTCGAATCCCCACCACACCAAACATGCTCACCCTTTCAGCCATGGGGGCGTTATATTGTACGGTCAATCACACCATTCGTTGGTAAAAGAGTAGCTCAAGAGTTGGCGGTGGGTGATGATGACTAGTTGCCTTCCATCTAGTCTTACAATGTTAAATTAGGGATAACCCTCGTGTAGCTTTGAAAGAAATTCAAAATAAACTAAAACTGTAGTTAGTCAAGAATTATATTTAGAGACAAATATTTTTCTATTTTTTCTTTACACATCTCAACTAAAATAAGTTTGTTAAGTATAAGTCTTCTTTTCAAACTACGTTAGAATTTGTAACCAGTAAAATTCTTTCGTTTCTATTTCGATTAAGACCTATATCGTCGTATATTTAAAGCATGCCCAGTAGCAATAGTTATTCAATTATTTTCTTACTATGCCTGTTCAAAAAAAAAAATTTGGAATTATAAATGTGAAGTAGCAAATAACACATAAATGAAGCATCAAAGTAACTAAGGATTTAGAACACACTGTCTACCGTTTTTATTATTACAAACTACAAAAATAAAAAATTATATAATAGCAGATTTTATGTCAAAATCGAGTCAGAAACAAGTCAACATAGTTAACATTGCTAAATATAGATGGCAGTAACAATTGCAAATTTGAACTGCAATATGTATTTTTGTTTTGTTTTTGAATTAAGCACAAAGCTACACAATGGGCTATCTGTACTCTGCCCACCACGGGTATCGAAACCCGAATTTTAGCGTGTAAGTCCGCAGACATACCCCTTAGCCACTGGGAGGCTGAACTGCAGTACTTATCCTTTTTTTACATCAACTCGTCGTACCCTAAACATTAATTGACTATTATTTTTTCTTATAAATAATTTGTAATTAAAATTTATTCAATAAATACACAATAACAACCTCATAGCTGAATTATGCTTGAGTGATAATTAATTAATAGAATTTTGTTTGAGCTATATCTAGCTATTTATCTGTTATCAGATAAATGTGTTTTGTTTTTTGCTGTCAGCCACAAGTCATTAAATATTTTGTCTTTGAAATAACAATTTAAAATAAAGATACAATCTGCAAGATACTGCCCAAAATCAAATGATTTATTGGAAAACAAACTAAAAACTCCCATGGAAATTAAAGAATAACATAAAGATGTAAGCCATAGATAACTTTGTTTCCATTATTTGCTTAATACTTGTTAAATAAAGATAAGTTGTTGTTTTGTTAGAAATGGTTAAAAGTTTATAAAGACATAACACGCCCGTTTTCTAAATATGCCTCACACGATAGCCATTAATGCAACGTATATTAGGGTCACATTAGCTGTTCAATTTTAGTTTCGTAAGAAAATACTGAAACTGAGACCTGATCTGGGTTTGGTAAGTGTTTCATTCGTATATACCACTTTCACTCTTAATCTTAACACACGTTATACACTTTGCTGTTGCTGTCATATTTATCATCTCTTGAATTATTTTGCATTTAAATACTGCTTCGATACTTCAAAATATTATTGAAATAAAATTAATTTACACTTAAATGTATAATTGTTTGTGGTAATTAATTTTTTAAACCTATTTCGGACACACTCCTTTATTACTTCTGAGCTTTTACTCGGAACGAAGAATTGCTAACTCTCGTGAACGAGTGTTCATCTTTCGGAGATAGAAAAATTAAGAACACGTACCTCTGAGAAACTCTGGTTACTTACTCTGTTCCATTGGTAAGATAAGCTAATGGAATACTTAGATACATCGTGACGTCAGACTTTCAAAGTCACGATTAATGACAGTCATTATGATACTGAACGTCCTTCAAGTGTGTTACGTCCTGGCGATCTGATGAGCTTTGGTATTGCGTGAAAACTCTCGTCATCAATAAATGAGTGTATCCTTGGTCAGCTACTGGAGTTTTGAATAACATTAAATAGTAATTTGTGAAATATATATTTATCAATGTACGAAATTCCTTCAGAAACATAAGGAAAGTATATTTTTACTGGAGACTCATTTCAAGAGGTTTGTAATCAACATAACCTACTCCTAGATACATGATAACTTTTTAAGAGCTTATTTTGTGTTGGAAGTTTGTCATTCGTTCCTAATAAAAACTTAAAAGCAGTAACAAACAGTCTAACTTCAATTTCGCTCGGCAAGGCTGGGTGGTTAAGGCATTCAACTCGTAATCTAAGGGTTGCGGGTTTTAATTCCTGTCACATCAAACATACTCGTCTTTTTATCCGTGGGAGCATTATAATGTGACGGTTAATCCTACTTTTAGTTAGTAAAAGAGTAGCTCAAGAGTTAACGGTGGGTAGTGATGACTGGTTGCCTTTCTACTAGTCTTACACTAATAAAATAGAGACGGCTAACCCTCGTGTAGCTTTGCGCGAAATTCAAAAACAAACAAAAACTTAATTTATCCAATAAAACTTTTCTTCTTTTTATTTTGATATAAATATATATTTGTATTCGCAGTATTTAAATTTTTATTTTTTCGAATTTCTGGGAACTACAATGCACAGATTCTTCACAAATATCCATTTTGAAATATGTCCACTAAAATTACTTTTACTCTAATTATAGAACTTAGCCGCCATTACTGATCGTTTTCTTTGGTCCATATTAGGCTAGACCAGGCGTAGTCAAGAAATTAGCCTGTTGAATTGAACGACTGTAGATTCTAGACGTGGTATCTATTAATACACTACATGCTTTCGGCTATGGGTAAGTTACAGTCAACACATTATTCGATAGAAACAATTGGACAAAGTCCTTGTTGTGATGAGTTCTGTTTTATCGAGGCCATTTTCTGTGATTAGTAGCTCAAAATTAAGAGAAGACTATGTCTTAAACCTAATGGATTGACCGACGTGTTAATCAAGCTCACGTGAGCATGTGGTCCTGCTCAGATTTAAAATCTAAGTAGGCAAAGAAGAGTGTAAAAGCTGGTCAATAGTGTTCATATTTAGAGATCAGTGATTATAGGTGAGAAACTGTACACTTCAGCCATTATAACGCTTATTCGTCTTGTTTCCCAAATAATTCTGTTAAAATAACCTAAACTTCGATGACATTAAAAGGAACTTTAAAATATTATAATACTAATCATTCGTCTATGCGCAAGTTCTAGTTTTAAATATGTTGAGATTAATGGTCCCATACGATCTAGAAGATATATTTGCCCCTATTATTCATGTTTTACCTTATTTCTCATACCATTTTATAATAGCTCGACAAGTTTTATTCATACTGAGATCTGTATTCTTTTTGGTATAAGATGAAATATTATGTTGGACAAGCGTTTGATTAAAATTACAATGGAAATAAGTGACATTAAATTACTTTAAATGTGCTTCCAGTTATCCTGAAATTTAAATAATATATTATGTTTGCAAAACGTACATACCACCAGATTCAAAATCTACACATTGCTTACTGCTGTCTTTATATTATTTACATAAAGTTACACATTTAATATAAACACTATTTTTCTGTTCCCCACTAGTACAGCGGTAAGTCTACGGATTTACAAGGCTAAATTCAGGGGCTAGATTCCACCCTGTGAACTTAGCAGATAGTCTCATGTGGTTTTGTTACAAGAAAATACACACAAACATTATTTTTCTCAAAAATCGGTTTTCAATATGTGTAGTGGGCATAACACAGATAGTTCATTGTGTAGCTTTGCTCCTAACAACAATCAAACCTAGCCATTTTTTGATAAAATGTTTCGCAGTTATATTTCTTTCAAAATTTGTTTTTATAATACTACAATACGTAGTGAAATCTCGAAGATTTTTTATAATAAGTGGAATTTTCTAAGCTACTACGAAACGACAAAAAGTAATTTGTGAAATCCAATGTGAAACATATTTTTCAAAAAATCTGGATTTTGTTTTGGATTTTTCTAAGCTTTCTCTTAACTTTTTATTTAACTAACAACCATATTACATTCTGACATAGTCCATCAAATAACTGATTTAATGCAGTAGAATTTCTGATAACTTAAAAACATCTGTTCTATTTCACAAGTTTCAACAGTTCGTTTCGTATGAAGATCCATGCTCAGAAATTATATATTTTTTACCTAGAATATCAGAAATACTGAGAATGAAAGAAAGGGTAAGTTTTATGTGAAAAAAATGTTAAAGAATGAAAACGAAAAGTGTCAAAGTGTGTGTGTGTTTTCTTACAACAAAGCCACATCGAGCTATCTGCTGAATCCACCGTGGAGTATCGAATCCCTGAGTGCCAAAGTGATTCGGAAATTTTGTTTGCCAGTTAGAAATTGATAGAAACGTCACATGAAATCATCCTGAACTTAATTAATGGTTGCCTTTCTTTATGTATTTTATTTTATCAGTAAGGTAAACTCAGCTTATTAGATTATGTTACGAAAGTGTCGAGATTTGTCTTTAGAAAAAAAGTATCTGTCATTTTCTCACTTACGTGACGATCCACTCTCGTCAACAGCTAATAAATCACATGTAAAAACTAGTAATTATATAAAGCTTTTCTTAATTACGATATTACACTCCTTACTAACGGGGACATTTATATATCATTTTCAAATTAAACTTGTTTAACTACGAGTGGATAAATTCTCTTGTTATTTAGTATTTTAGTCACTCGATCGTAATGAAGACTAGATCATATACGAAAGCATAAAACAATATGAAGAACTTATATAGATTTACTATCAGTTAGATAGCTGTCTTTTAAGTTGATAATGTTATTCCTGATTATTAATTGCCTGGAATATTGAGCAATGTCTTGATATATTCAACTTGAACAATATCTTACGTAATTCATGGTCTAAAAATTAAGTGGGAGCTCTCAAGGTTTAGGTATAGCTAAATATTAACTTGGAACTGTTGAGGCAGGTAAACCATTCAAAAACACCCGCCGCCTACGTGCTTACTATTAACCAAATATAAATATTTACTTCCAGGGTTATAACACCCATCCTCACTTCCAGTGGAACAGCGGTATGTCTGCGGGCTCACACTGCTAGAAATATGGTTTCGATACCTGTATTGGGCAGAGCGCAGATAACTCATTGTGTAGCTTTGTGCTTAATTCCAAAGAATATAACATCCTAACAGCCTAAAATGAAAAGGGTAACATTTCTTTAAATAGCACAGTTTTGTTTTTATACTTTCTTAGTACATTTCTTCCCAACTAACACTTATTTATCTTACAATGGTAACCCAAGTAGAGCATATTAGTTAATGAAATCTGTCTACACGCACTCAGAAAAATGTTTATTTACTTGTTTTTCTAATTTCGCCCAAAGCTACAAGACAGCTATTTACGCTCACCCTTCCTACTTTAGCGATGAAAATCCAGAGAGAAGGCAGCTAGTCATTATCACCCATCTTCAGCTCTTGGATTACTCTAACGGAATTGAAAAGGCGAGCATGTTTAACGGGACTGGAATGCAAACCCGCAACTCTCCTCAAGCGCCCTAATCACCATAGCGACTCCAGAACTGTCTTCTTATAGTTGTAGAACGAAGCTTTAAACTCTAACCTTGTATTCTTATCAGTTCTCAGGTTTAAAAAGAATTATATTTTATAAGGGGAAAACGAAAGTGGTTGTCAACCAAAAGTAAAATATTTTTTTCCAGATTTTATTCTTGCTATTTTTATCCAGTCAGAAGTCTTGATAGTTTAAGGAATAAAAGAACCTGGTGTCTAACAAAGATTGAATAGGTTGAACGAAACATTTCTCATTAGAAAAATCTGACTTTGTGCGACCAAGCAGTAAAAGTAAAAAGCGAAAGTATAGTCATTATCCCGAGGGAAAAAATGAATTCCATCAGAGTTGTTTGAAACCAAACGACTTGAAATTTGCTTTTCTTTAGTTGTTATCAAACCTCTTGCAATCTAAGTGCAATCCAAAATCAAGACATGTAGTTTCACAGGTCTCTGGAGCCTCGTAGGTTTACATGTTTTCCAAACCCCACCAATCCTCTTTTGAACAAGGTACATCTCCTTAGTAGAATAAAATCGTTTTATGTACAAAAAAAGTCTAATTAAAGAAACTTAATTAATTAGAGAGTAGTTTTATGGAAACTTTTTTGTTGTGTAAAGTCCAATATCGTTTTTGGTGAACATGGAGATTTGTTGTTATGCTATTTGTCTATCCAGTTAAAAACTTCGAATTCTAATTCAGTTATCATCTCTATATGATACAAAGAACATAATAAGAACTGAGGTTAAATTTTATTAATTTTCGTCTGTGAGTTTATAATTACCATCCTGAATTCCAAATAAACAACTGTTTTTAACTTTTATTCCTGCTAAGTTTCCGAAACAGACTTCATCTGCAGTAAATTATTTACGTTCGTAATGTGTTTTTTTTTACAGTTAATTCACAAATAAGATAATTCAGATTGATAACTGTTCGTAAACTATTATTACAGGCTTAATTTGTTTAAAAAAACTTCCTTTAAGTGCTTTCTTTAGTATTATTTATAAGCACAAAGCCTGTGCATCGTGTTTATGTGCTAATTCTTACAGCAACGCCACGTTGGACTATCTGTTCAGTCAACCGAGTGGAATCAAACACCTGATTTTAGCGGTGTAAATTCGAAGACTTACTGCTGTACCAGCGTAAGACTTGTGTGGAGTATAATATTTGATTGTTTAGTGCTATTTTTATGTGTATCTCCATCAGTAGCATAGTGGTACGTCTACGGACTTACACCCCTAGAAACCAGGTTTCGATAGCTGTCATGGGCGGATCACAGACAGCTTCGTGCTTAATTCCAAACAAAGCTATCTTTAATAATACATGGCTGCCAAAAAACTTGAAAAATGTATTGCGATGAAAAATTAAAATTCTATCATAAAAACAGGTTCTTTAAATTCTTTCAGATGTTGTTCACTCCTACAATTAAAATATCATTCAAACAGCAAATTTCTTGTTTAAAAGTGAGGCATTAAAAGAGAATTTGGCTGAGGTTAAGGTAATAACCTATAACCATAAACATGCGATTCTTTATCATTATGTCTAATTAAAAATACCTTAATACGATATTTATTGATATCAATTATCAATAACAAACAGATTGCATTGATTACACTATGTAACACAGATTGTGTTCCTGGATAGTATGTGTTATTACACTATGTAACACAAATTTTGTTCCTCGATAGTATGTGTTATTACACTATGTAACACAAATTATGTTTCTGGATAGTATGTATTATTTCTTAATTGTTTACGTTGTAAAAGTGCAGAAAATGTTCATTATTTACTTTAAACTTTGATTTTTTGATCTGGATAAGGAAATTTAGAAATTAACCTATTTTTTATGTAAAAACGGGCAAATTTGCACAATTTCATTTACATAAAATCTGAATAAAACAACATAAGAATCAAGATTTACATATAACATTGTATTACATGAAGAAAAATTTTCAGAAGTGAGTAGTTTTTCGAGATTTACAACTGTAATGTAAATCATTTTAACGTATCAGATCCCAAATATGGTGTCTTCCATCATATTTTCGTTATACGCTCCTTGATAGTAGCGTTCAAAGTCCAGTATATCTTGGTTTAAGCGCCTGCCTTGCTCCTCTGAGTATGCTCCCATGTTCTCCTTGAATTTATCAAGATGAGCGTCAAGGATATGGACGTTCAGGGACATCCTGCAGCCATTATTGCTGTAGCTCTTCAATAGAACCTCAATCAGTTCCAGTGGCAAAAGTAGAGCCCATCTTTACGAGTGAAGAAGCTTGAAAAATGTCGGTGACGCATTCTCTGACTTGCAACTTGAACACTTTCATCTAATAAATCTCACTCCTTGACTCTAGATGTCAAAAGCTTGGAGATTGACTTTGTTAGACCGAGATATCTGATAAAGTCATTGAGGTCTCTTTGGTTGGGGAAGTATGGGTTTCTCTCACCAGCTGCACCTCTGAAATTGTAATCTGGATCTTCAACATCCACCTTCTCTTCTGAGGATGGCTGCTTTCTCTCTGACAGAATGGGTACAGGGAGCTCAGGGCAGTGTGGCTCTGAGACGATGGATGATGAAAGAAGAATAAATTTATTTCATCCACAACTAATGTATAAAAAGTTCATGCATAATATTTTGTGATATTTTTTCTATACTATTGGAAATTTAAAAATAATTGAAAGATATTTGAATTTTAAAAGATCTAAAATTTGTATAATATAAAATCTTACTATTCAAGCAAGCAAAAATTGTACGTCTTGCCTTCTAGAATATTTTTGAAGAGCTCGCGGGTAAAATGAGTTGCCCAGGATTTGTCTTGATACCCAATAGGCATGCTAAAATATGCCTTGTAGACTTCACACATTTTAGCAGATGCTGTCACAGAGTACGTTTTCGCTCTTGTCTTGATAAATTGGCCACATACACAGCAGAATGCGTCTGGAGAATGCTTGTAGCTTCTTGATGTCATCTGTGATAAAATTAGATAGGTCAATGTGTTCACTTAGGCAGCTAGAACTAAACTAAAGTGGTGAGTAGTGATCCCCTGTATATATTTTACTATGGAAAGTTGTAGAAAATTCTAAAAGGTTCTTGAAAATTATTGTAAGTTCAACAACATTCAAGAAAGTTCTTGAAAATTCTTGTAAGTTAGAGAACATTTTTTATTAGCTACTAAGCACTGAATCTACCTGGAACGTTCTAGAAAATGGGTAAATTTTAAAATCTCGTTACTCAGGTTACAAAAGCAAAGTTTGAAGAGCAAAGTAAGTCTTTTCTATTTACTTTAGACATAAAGCAATTGGGAAATAGCACTTTCTGCCCAGGAACAGAAAAAGTAAAAATTGTATTACATTGTATTATAAACCGCTGTTTGTTTGTGTGGAATTTTACGCGAAGTTACTCAAGGAATATAGGTGCTGGTAATTTGGAAGTAACAGACAAGAGCAGCTGGTAAATACCAGCTACCTCCAAATATTTTACCTACCCTTTAACAACGAATAGTGGAATTGACCATAACATTATAATGACTCCTACGGCTGAAAGGATAACAAAAACAAAACTGTTTTTGTTGTTGTTTAGTTGGTTTTTTTCCTAAAAATTGGAGTGATCAGTTTCTTATAGATATTGGAACAAACTCCATCTTAAAATGTCAAAATATATTTATAAATCCTTCTAAAAGTTTAATAGCAAAAAATAATTACTGTATAATTACGCCTTTATTTATTTGACTTTTTCCATCCAATAACTTCCGCAAGGTGAGGTGGCATGTTGTCGATGAGGCTAAATATTTATTATTATTGATGTAATCCACAGTGATTTAATCCCAACTTGTCAATAGAGGACAATGCAACTCAGCTACATTAGCTATTTTAGAGCCGTGTTTAGTAATTTTCTGACTTAGTTCTGCTCAACAGTTCTCAATAAGATTACAATCTGGAGACGTCGCTGGTCTTGACAATCTTATAAAGTCCAGGTAATCCTGTACAATATGTGCAATGTGGGTCGTGTCACTGTCATCATGAAACACAAAGTTATTGTTAAACCTTTGCTCTAGCATTTGGCAAAAATGTTTTCTTCATGTGATGCTTCTAGAAATCGTCACTACCTTTTCCTGGTGGATATGGAGATCAATTTTTCCACCACGACGAACAGCTGTCCAAACATGTACTTTATCACCTCTTGCGTGTTCCATGCAGGAAAAACAACCTCTCTTATGTTCAGGTAAGCGATGTACAAAAATCCTGCCATCATCTTTAACGAGACGGAAACAGGACTCATCTGAAAAGAGGGAATAATGGCAGTGTCTCATCTCTAAGTTGTAATAATATCTTGCTCTAGCAACACTGTGAAAATTTGCAAATTCTGGTTAATACTGGTTTTCAGATAGTCATTTCTGCAAAATAACCTTATTTGACTAGTCTCCTCTACACTGGATACTTTAGAATGAATGTGCTCATATCAATTCTGCCTCAAGGTATTGCAAGACTTCTTTCGACCTTAACGATTTAACCGGATTTATAACACCGTCATTTCGGGCAATGTTGTTTGTTTGTTTTTGTTGTTGTTGTTTTTTGCGTCTACTACTAGACCTTTCTGGACCAAAGTTTCCTGTAGTCTAATGAGGTTTAGTATTCTGGATACAGTACACTGCCTACTTTACTGGCAATGTCTTTGCTTCACACCATTTGTGGACAGTAAAACAGTTTGATAACGTATAACTTCAGGCACGTACACTAAGTACAGAGAAATTGTTTGCACTGAGTGTGGATCTATTTCGAAACAGATTATACCAAAACCACACTTGTACACAAAATAGGTGTGTATGTGTGTTTTGACGAAGAAATGTTCAAAACAACTTATGTAGACCAGAATAACAATTTGTATGTGTATATTTGATCTTACGCTACTTTCTCTGTTACTACTTGGGTATTTACTAAAACCAATATTCCATGCACGTACACAATAATATTGATGTATGCAAACAGTAGGCACGTAATTAACTGTTTATTTCATTGTATATAATCATAGCTATACAAATATTTTACAATTGGTATTTGTTTAACTAATAATTAGGTTCTGTACAACATCTAAGGATTTTGTAGTTACATAATAAATACATTAGATTAGATACTGTTGACTATACATTATGCAATACGTTCGCGTAACTAACCTGACATAAGATACGTTATAATATTTTATAGCACTCTATATCAACACTACTGACAACTTAAACATAAATAAGAAAATTTATAATCGCTTAGTTTATGTCTCAGAGATAGTAAAGTATGATAACAATGAAAGCAGAGACTTACAAAAAGGAAACAAAAGGATGAGTTACTGTTTCATATTAATCAGCTGATTCACCGTTTTTCTGCTCATGGTTGAATGTCCAACATTTCGTTATTCAAAGAAGAAAATTGAGAAAATTCTTGTAATTTTTATCAGGGCAAAAATAATTTTGTAAGCAACAAAGGAAGAGTCGATGATAAAATTATGTTTTTGATTAGTGAGATGTGAAATTTTAATTAAAAACTCACAAACGTAAAATAATAAAACTTAGTGAAAATGGAATTATGAAAGATTTGAATTAAAGACTTGGAGATAAAGATATTACTGTTCATGTAAACTCATCGTTTTGAGGGAAAGTGGGCAAAAGCTATTATTTATTTTTCTCTTTAAATACAAGTGAAAAACACAAACATACTTTTTCTTAAGTTACCTTATTTGTAAATTTGATAGCAACCCTCTTTTTAATATTAATTTCAGTTGAACCTCAAGTTTAAAAAAAAATTTCAGTCACCCTCTGCGACCAGTTAGTCATAAAGTATGTCGAGAATTTCTTCAAATATCTCAATTCATGGCTTTCAAGTATAACACTGCTAACACTAACGTCTAATACTTTTATTTTTTAATATATCATAATTTACTCTTATTATAGCTTTCAATAATATCTGGTAAATTTGCAGTAATCTCCGTAATTGTTTTCAACCCTTCGGGACTTGTCGCCACCATTTTAAAAACTGATATCCATCTGCATGATTGAATGGTTTTTCAATAAATGATATTATTCTTCAACAGTACGATGGAATTCAAAGTGCAATACCATTGGTAGATATTTTTTGGGGCTTTTATTTCAGGGCAGGGCTATAAAATAGTCATCTGCTTTTGTGTCTACGGTAAAAATAGAGCTACGGTTTTAAATGAGATAAGATTTCAAGCTTATATGTATGTCAATTATGGATGCTGCCACTTTTCGAATTATGCATCATTAATATCATAGCACAGTTTCACTTTCTATTTCGAGCCTTCTAAATTGTATTAACGTGTGATAAATACGAAATGTTTGATGTAGCCCCGAAATAAAAACCCTGGTGGTTTAAATCAAAAGAAGTGTAAGACAGATTATTAGTTTATACTTTATTCGTCTATTCAGAAAACATCATCCAGATATCACTTAACAATCAAGGCATACATAATAAGCTCGTGTATCATCTGGTCGAAA
The DNA here is from genome assembly GCA_011833715.1 of Carcinoscorpius rotundicauda. Lineage (NCBI taxonomy): Eukaryota > Metazoa > Arthropoda > Merostomata > Xiphosura > Limulidae > Carcinoscorpius > Carcinoscorpius rotundicauda. Next base: position 32,304,705 of record CM022404.1, on the reverse strand, counting down.
TCATGTCTCATCTGATATGTTTTGCAAATCTACAGTTAATAAACAAATACGTTCATGAAAAATGATGGTTCATAAACTGTAAGAAATGGTCTTTAGAAGGTCACAAGAGGTGTTGTGTTAGATCGCCAAACTTGCAGTAAAACATAAAACTATTTTTCTTTTAAAAGTATTTAAATGAAACCACAATTAGATTTTACTGAAATGTTTTACATGAGTAGCATTTCTTCCCTAGTGATTGCTTGGCTGCTCAGCTGGATTCTGAGTTTGGAGGTTTGCAAACCCTCTGTAAAAATATCTCATTGTTGAAGAATAAACGGACAAACATTATGATATTAACCTTCCAGTGGCACAACAGTTTATCTGCGTTCGAAATGGTGGGCAGAGCACAAATAGCCCATTGTGTAGCTTTGTGCTTATTTCCAAACAAACATCACGACATTCCATCAGACCACCATGACTATCTGCTGAGTAAAGTCGGGTTCTTGCAACAACGTTAATCATGTTTTTTTATAATTATCGGCATATTAAAGGGTTTAAATTTATCATCGATATAAAACTCGATAACAAATCTAAGTTTCGTACACATTTTATTTACTACGACTACGTGTTCACTAATAAAGACAAAATACCTTTTCTTCAATTCTGTAATTATGGAATTCTGTGCTATATTAGTTGCTTTCAACTATTGGTTATAAAAACATATATTTAAATTAGTATATGAACTTGTCCTCTCAACTGGAACTTTGGAAACATATGAACTACATATACTAAACATGGAACTGGTTTCAACAGATTCCATTGTTGAGCCAAAAACTCGTTCTATATAAAACACGTGTTGAATGCAGGATGTTTGAGCAACTTACAGAATGGTGTCGCGTGTGTATGAAGAGTACAAGGAAAATCTTCACCAAGAGACGTCATGTGCTGTGAATGTAGATGGTTTGTTGTTGTTTTTTTACAGAAGCAGAAAGTATGAAGAAAAAGAAACGGAGGAGCATCCATTGAAATCAGTTACCTAATTCTTTACATTTAGAAACGAAGCATTCATCAAAATCAGTTACCCAATCCTTCACATTTACAAATGGAGAAGCATCCATTGAAATCAGTTACCTAATTCTTCACATTTAGAAACGAAGCATTCATCAAAATCAGTTACCCAATCCTTCACATTTACAAATGGAGAAGCAGCCATTGAAATTAGTTACCTAATTCTTTACATTTATAAAAAAAATGAGTGTAGATAAACAAAGAAGTGCCTCCAACAACAAATGTTTCTCGTGTAATTATAAGAAAGTCAATACGGTAGTAACTGCTATCCAGAATACATTGACGTCTGTCTTTATAAACAGGAGCATTATTATATCACACGAGGGAAGGTGTTGTAAAACAAATATATCCTGATAAGACCTGAATACGTTATCTGACACAACGTAGTTTAATAAAACGATTCCGGTTCAGTTGTTACAGAACGAGAAAGTTACCAGTAAGAATAAGAATTAGATAATAAGAATACTGTAGCTCCAGCTGTCACAACATCACTAGAATTATTATAGAGCAGTTTATTCGTTTTCATTATACCTGACACAATATTACATTTGCCCACCACGAACATTTTCTTTTGTATTTGTCTTAACAAACCTAATGCTCAACAGTTGGTCAAAACTGCATCAGCAATGAAAATCAATGTAAAACAAACTAGAAAAATGAATATTTCTGAAAAAAAAACATGCATTTTTAGCATACTTAACGTTTGAGACAACCACTCCTTACCCAGAACTAACAATAGAGTATTGAATGTCCTGACTTTACAACTGGTCATAACTTAAAAACAAAAAGTTTTGAAGCATGTCCTAGAGTAAGCATATGCAACAACCATATGGAGTTATAAGTAAAGGTTATTAATATACAGTAGTTCCTCCATGTTTCATCACATGTACGTCAATAATCTTACATGGATCAAAGTCAGTGAAAGACATGTGCTGTTAACATGTGCCGTTAAAAGGTCAATGTACAGCAGTTTTACTTTGTTTCATCACGAACATGACAAAATCTGTTGTGATTTAAAAACAGAATTGAAGAAAGGGAACATTGCTGTGCAACTGCATCAAATTTATGCATTACATTCCACACATTTAAAGGCTAAAACTGATGCCTTTATTGCAATTGTCATCTATTGTAAAATATATATTGGCATTATTTAAGGGGCCTGGCATGGCCGAGCGCGTTAAGGCGTGCACTCGTAATCCGAGGGTCGCGGGTTCGCGCCCGCGTCGCGCTAAACATGCTCGCCCTCCCAGCCGTGGGGGCGTATAATGTGACGGTCAATCCCACTATTCGTTGGTAAAAGAGTAGCCCAAGAGTTGGCGGTGGGTGGTGATGACTAGCTGCCTTCCCTCTAGTTTTACACTGCAAAATTAGGGACGGCTAGCACAGATAGCCCTCGAGTAGCTTTGTGCGAATTTTCAAAAACAAACAAAAACATTGGCATTATTTAAAAAGAGGAAAAAAAGTATAAAAACTGTAAGAAATAAATATGATGCAGTCCAAAGAAAGTACAGAAACAAGGTAGAGGTAAATACACAAAACTGTACAAAAGTTCCAACATAAGTAACTACCAAGTCAATGTTACAAGTTCTTGAGAATTAGCTATTCTAAGACTTTATAGCATTATTCAACTTAAATGCTTTTATTCATACTTGGATTCATGCAACTGAAAACAATTCGACATTTATGTTAGATAAAATGTTTTGGAAAGATTTGATTGCTTAAGTAAAGACTTTTGTGTGTTATGTATATTAACCCCTGTCTTGTTTCTTTACCTTTTTTGGTATTTTCATCCCTATATCATCGATTTCCATTTTTTAAATTACTTATCTATTATTTTAACTTAGTATAAATGTGAACATTAAAAGATATATTATAAACATAAAAATAAATAATAGTTTTTTTTTCCAATTTCATTCTGTGTCTATACTGCACATTTAAAAAAAAGCATTATATAAAAATATTTGCTTTAGAGATGAAGATCTTATCTACAACTGGGTACAAAAAATGAGTGATAATAGTAACTGGGACGTTACTGCTTATTAATTTCGCAGCTTGTTTTCTAATTGTTTTGATTACGTCTTAGAGACAGAATATCATTTTGTATAAATGATATAATTTTACATAGTTTTGTCAGTTTTGCTGGCACGATCGAGTATCTGATGATATGCACATCTATAATAGAGTAAACTTGTATTTTCACATAATTATCTCGTCGAAGCTGTGCAGAGCTTGATAGTCACCTATACGTTTTTAATCTAATGCAGATAACTGTAAGATATACATATAAATGGAATATTAATACTAAGAGTTATCTAATAGCAAATCAAATCAAAAGGATTGCGTTAAAAACAGCAAATCCAAACTTTTGAATACTGTTAGTTTGTTATAACAAAAAAAAGCCAAACAAAATAAAAATCGCTGCACCAACTGAAACGATCCAAAAATGTGGGATATAAAATGTGCCCTCGGTTTTGGAGGTAACTGAATAAGTAGGACCCACATTACGGAGGGGATACACCGTCTATCACTCTTTACCTCCATTCTCCAGTCTCACATAAAAAATAAAATAAAGGACTAAAATAAGTGGAGATTAAAATAATATAAATTAGAAATAGAAAAACGAGATGTAGGTGCTCAAGCCCGAAACGTCCCACGTCTTCATTGCCTGCAGACTATTGTGAGAAGATGACTTTTTAAAGTAAAGAAAAGAAGGAAGAAAATAAAAATTAAATGAAAAATTAAAAATAAGAATAACGAATCGAAGGTTCCAATTTGAGCTGTTGAATTTATATTATATTATATTATATTAAGCCTTTTATATTAAAAGGCTTATACTTTATAAAATAAGGCATCTTACTATAAAAATGCAAACAAATTTCGAAAATTTCGTCTCCTAAAATTTAATAGTATGTTAGAACACCGATTCGCTTAAGAATTTGTATAATTTTTATGTATTTCTCATTCTCAGTGTTTTTTATTTTGAGAGCCCATCCAAATACCGTTTGTCGTATTTTACACCAAACAGTTTCTTTATTACAAAGAACTATGTGCTGATAATATTTTTCACATACACCTTTTAAGCATGAGTGTTTAATATATATATCGAAGCTATATTCACGGATATTTTAATACCCTCCATGAATCATTCAAAACACCTTTTGTTTGTTTCTTGAAACCACTAAAAACACTTTTTTAAGAGTTTAGAGGTGATCTTACAATATCGTTTTCACTTTTATGAAAGCTGAATTTTCTAAATATATATATACTTTTAAAACTAGATTCTACAAGGAAGGTACAGAGAATTGACATCGGAGAGATCGGGTGTTTGAAAGGTCATGTTTCTATTGTAAGAACACAGCGTAATAGGTTATTGACATATTAAATTATATATAAAACTCACGTGACTGCAAAAAACAAAATCGATAGATTGCAGAAATTAATATTCGAGCACGTGCTTTTTATCTATGTCTATTTTTAGTGTGTTTAGAGTCACAGTGATTAGGCAAATGACTTATACTTCCCGATAGAAGGTGAATACAGCCTAGTTCGTTGTACTTGTCCTAAAAACACTACCTTATAAAGAAAACTTATTTAAAGCTGATGTGAAAATCCTCCTGTTTTTAATCCCCCAGTGAGGTAACACCGAGCGTCGACATAGTTACGATGCAACTGACAGTATTGATATTCACTGGCGTTGTAAAACATTATATTTACTTAATAATTGCATGCTCGTGTAACCATAGCTACTGCAAAACAACAAAAACAAAACAAAAATTTCGATCATTATCAGAATGTGTGCGTGTTTTTGTCACGAACTATTTATTTAGGCTTCCACGTAGAATGATTAATGCAATCGTGGCGGCGTACATAAAATGTATTATGGCATCACTAATATCTCTTCCCAAATTTAATTACTCTGATAGTTTTCTTTCAACGTATCACTATCATGCGGACAAAACCTGATCCCAACTCGACACCTAGTGGCAGTAAAGAAGAAAGTTGGCCTTCCTGGTATACTTATTTCATTTCAGTTAACTGTTCGTATCCTTTATGAAAATTATAATAGAATACTAAACTTTATACCGCATATTTTCCTTTATGAGCTATGCATTCTGAAGGTAAGTTGTACAAAAACTTTACTTTAAACAATGCTTTTATGCGAATCTCACACACACACTGCAACGTGGCCCGACATGGGCAGGTGGTTAAGGCACTCGACTCGTAAACTGAAAGTCGCGCTCTCTCTTTCAGCCGTGGGGGCATTATAATGTGTATGGTCAATCCCACTATTCGTTGGTAAAAGAGTAGTTCCAGAGTTGACGGTGGGCGGTGATGACTAGTTGTCTTCCCTCTAGTCTTACACTACTAAATTAGGGACGCAGGTAGCCCTCGTGTAGCTTCGCGCGAAATTCAAATCAAACAAATTACTGTAACGTTTTACAGAACAACGGATTCATAAAAGGAACTCCATCCCAACTATTAGACCCGACATGGCCAGGTGGTTAAGACACTCGACTCATAATCAAGTGGCAAGTGATTCGAATCTTTGTCACACGAAACATGCACGCCTTTTCAGATGCGAAATTTAAATCACTGCAACGTTTTTCAGAACAACGGATTACGGATTCATAAAATGAACTCCATCACAACTGTTAGTTTCCATCACAACTGTTGGTTTCCAACAATTTTCAGTCTCAAGATTCTTTTTTGTCTTAATAAATTTGACTTATTTAATTTACAGTTAATAACAAGATAAACTGTTAAACACGTTTTTAATTCCCGATTTTTAAAATAAATGTAAAGACCTATTTATCATCCGATTACACTGCACAATAAATTTTTTGCTTCTTGAACACTGTTGGGTGTTTCTTATAGATTTTTGACTCCTGATCACGAAAATCACATCCAAATTTGTCCATCACGTACCGTTTCATCGAAATTTTCAGTTTCACCAGAACATTGCTATAATGGAAAAACGGTATCAGGGCAACAGGAATCCGTCAATGCTTGCTGACTACTGTTGGACACTACAACGTGATGCACCGGACATTGAATACAAACGAAAATCAGGAGCAAAACACTTTTACTTATGTTGAAATTAATAGCGTATTAGAAACATAAATGCAATTAAATACATTATTGCCGTTAAACAGTTAACTGTCCATTTCTCAGAGTTCCTACGTAATAAAGCAAAACCAAAATTATATTTGTGCATACCCACCAAGTACCTGTCACAATCAGCAAAAACTTTTCGAGAAGCCTAGCTGACTAAAGAATTTATATTTATTATAAAAATATTATCAATACTGTAAATGTATATACCAATTTTTCAATTTTTTTTTTTCCCTTAAACTCGGGTCGGCAGAGCCAGGTGGTTAGTACGCTTGACTCGCACTCTGAGGGTTGCGGATTCAAGTCCCCGCCTCACTACGTATGCTCGCACTCTCAGCGTTAGAGGTACGGGGTGCTATAATGTGAATATTAATCTCAAAATTCGATGATAAAAGTGTTGTTAAAGAACTGGTGGTGGGTAGTGATGACTAGTTACCTTTCCTTTCAATAAACTACACGAAATAAAAATGTAACACTCGATAGTAACTAACATTATATTTAGGATCATAATCTTATTATCCGGGACAGACCTTTATCTTACAAAACCAGCCACATTATTTGAATTATATTGTGGTCGTCTTTCCTCCCTAAAACAGTGTTAATAAATTCCTCTATGGAAATACTATAAAATTTAGATTATCAGTTTCTTATCGTCAGCACAGCTCTATTTGGCATCATTTTTTATGCTAATTACTTAAGCAAATATCAGGTAATGTTAAACGCAATTTAATTAAGTTAATTTCATATAATTTAACAAATTTGTGGTTAAAAGTTGGCAATGAATAACAACAGTCCACCTACATGATTCTTTTGAAAACATGAAGTAGTAATTGCGAATGTAGTTTGCTTAGTTCAACCAATGCTTTTAATCTGAATGACAAAACCAAACAAGGTTCACCTTTACTCTTATGTAAAAATTGTGCAAAATGTGAGCGGTTTATGTTGCACAACTTCACACAACTTATATTGAGACCATAGCTAATACCTACCGAATTTTAAATACAAATCCATAAAAGGTAAATATATTTTTCTATCAAATTAAATTTCCACACTTTTGACGAGGAAATAAAGGAAAAAACACAATCAAAACTGGAGTTGTTATATCTTAGGTGTTTCTTAATGTATTGCCTGAAAATTTGATGGTTGAAGAAAAAGTCTAATAAGGCACATGCACTGAATATATATAATATTTTGGATAATTACAGTCTGAGCTACACAACGTAGAATATCGCTAAACTTTCACTTGTTTACAGACTGTTTACGGCCACATGACACACACACTAATGTACGTTTTGATAAAAGTAAATACATAAATACAACATATTCATAATACCTCATTTTATTTGTTTGTTTTCTTTCAGGCTATTACATGTTTAGAAGTCTTGAGTTGGTGTAAATAAATAGGTGGGTGTTCGATAAACGTTTTACTTTTATAAGCCATTGAAAGAATTGTGTACAGCTTTTATCATGAACGTAAAGCACCAATGAAATGAGAACTCGTTCATTTTAAATAACGAATATCGGTAATTGTTGTTGTTTTTTACTGTATTTTTTGTTTAAATAACTATGTGTTATAAAGTGTATTTTTTTCATGAAGCTTTTTTTTCTTTTCTTTTGCTTTCCACTGTTAAGCTGCGGTAGTAAATGGCTGGTTAAATCCATAGGCACAATCAAATATGTTTAAATTAATACATTGTTATACTGTATCTTCTCTTTGGGGCCGTTTTATCAACGACATTTAGTTTGTTCCTCATCTTCAGCTGTGAAAGGAAAGAAAAAGTGAATATTCCTCAAATACATACTCAATATATAACTCAAAATGCTGACACCCATACTATAGAAAAATGTACAGAAATCAACCACTCTGCATCGATATCAAAGATTGTATAGAACTATAAAGACACCCTACAAGTACGTAAGCACACGCACATGTATGTGCAGTTAGTTCCACGATGTACTGCGTTCCTTTGTCAGAGTAAAGGTAAAAGTACAAAAACGATTGTAATATTATAGCGATGAATTTGTAAATCATAAACATCGTCTGCGGAAATAACGTAGTGGAAATCGGAAGGAAATGACGTAATCTTTCAATTTCACAATACAGACGAAGTGTTGACTGAAGCCTTTAACATCGCTGTGAACAATATTTGATTCTTTCGACCTCAATTTTGCGTAACAGCTTCGAAATAATAAGAACAGTTATTTGTTTCTGGAAGATACGCCCAGAACTGCATGTAGACTTATTCGATTTTGAGACTTTGATTTGAGCCAAAACAAAAACTTTTTTCTTTGTCTTTTTAAACTTTGTTTTCTGATAATACTGTTTCCGAGTTATAGAGCAAGTATGTATAAGGAAAAAGAATACAATCGAAATTGTGAAAGGTGTCACTCATCGAAGTTTTCGGATACGCAGTAATGGTGATAATTCACGTTACCACAAGAAAACAGCCCAAACCTATAGGTTAATGTGATTAGAATTCCAGCATATTCTTCCCTTTTATGTCCGTGTCTGGTATGTTTACAATCTCAATGTCTGTATGAATGGTATTAATCCTCACATCAGAAGAAAATTACATTTCTATAATGTGTAACATAAAACATCTTGTATCATTTTTTCTCCTTTCTTTCATGAATGGTTGGTTTTCCTATTTAAAATTGTTCAGGTTGATGTAAATATTGGATGTTGTGTGTGTGTATGTGTGGAATGAAAAACTTGTAGAAAATATCATTTTCAACCAAATACAGTTAAATAAAGATATTGTTACGATTTTTATGTATGTAGACTGAACGCAACAGAAAGACACAGATAACAGCTTGTATAATTTATTACAATAAACTATTATATATGTAACAGATATAACATAAATTATATAACAACAATGACAGATATTCAGTTTCAACCTTCAAAATTAATTACAATACAAAATGGTACTGGCCTGTGTCCAATATAATGATCAAGAATGAAAGTCCAAAAGTCCAGATTAGAAATCCAAAATTCCAGTCTAGGGTGTGAATTTGGTCCCGCGAAGAAATTCCGAAGTTTGAATGGAGAATGACGAAGTTCTTTTTACGGTGTTTTCGATGAATGTCTCAAATTTGTCGTTTTCCAACTTGCTTCGGTCTCTCCTAAACAGTCCTATACGTGTTGACCTTCAGTATTACCAATAATTCGAATGAATCGTAAAAATTGACGAAATAAAATCACAGCTTTCGTAGATCTAGCTCCAGTCACAAATCCAAGTTGAATAAACACGCAGCAAACGTTAAAAGTTTCTCAAACGAAGGACTGACTCTTCTTTTTTTCTCCTTGCGTCACCGTCTGTTTTTATACTAGCAGGCTTACTGTGTTCTCGAACAATCGCGTAACTTCCACACAGTTCCAGAGTAATCTGCGCATGTCTGTTTTTGCACTAGACTCGTGCCGACATACATTCTATTTATAAACATATGATTGATCTACCTAATTCTAGAAATTTCTAAATGATTAATTCTAAATGTTATTTTAAATGAATAACAACATATTTTATTTATTTGAACTTCGAAACAATAATATAAATATGGAAATATAAATAATAGATATGGAAATCCAAACACAACACGACATGGTTGTCGTTTACATAATATTTACATAACAGATATGGATTGTGAGCTAACATATAAATATTGAGAAAAAAGATAACAAATCAGAAACAAATATTCTCGAAGCGTTTCTACTCCATGTATCTTATACTAATCGCCCACATTAAAACCATTATCGATTTCTATACTCCTGTAGTTATGAATTCTCGCGGTTGTACATTTTAAGGGTAAGGCACAATGCAGATCATTAGAACACTAAATATATCAATAACTATCTAAATAGAACATATTAATTTTATGCTCCTTAAACTAACGTTTATTTCTGAAAGAATTTCATGTAAATCTCCACTGTAAAAAGACTTTACTCCCCATATTGATTCCCCAACAGACCAATAATGTCCCTCTATGCCAACCTAACTGTAAAGAACTCAGCCTCATTTGATCACTTAACTTTTCAAAACTTTTATTTACGGATATCGAATAGAAGGAACGCATAACACTATGTAGCAAAATTTTTACTTTTTCTTGTTCCTAGGTAAAAACAATTTCCTAATTGCTTATACCTAAAGTAAATGGAAAAGACCTATCTTTCTTTTCAAAGTTTGCTTTTGTGACCTGGGTAGTGAAGTTTTCAAGTTAACCTATTTTCCAGAACATTCAGTGCTGAGGCAATTAGAATTGCTGGTAACCTGAACGAGTGGCGTCTTTTAATTGATAGCTCATCCAGAAACCTCAAAGCTGTGCTGCTTCATAACGAGAATTACTATCAGTCTCTTCCTTTGGCTCATTCGGTACACCTCAAAGAGGAATACAACAGCATCAAGGTCTTGCTAGAAGCCTTGAAGTATGATGAGTATGGCTGGGAGGTTATCGGAGACTACAAAATGGTGACATTCCTGATGGGTCTCCAAGGAGACTTTACCAAGTTTCCCTGTTATCTTTGTCTTTGGAACAGCAGAGACACCGCAACGCACTGCAACAGGAAGCACTGGCCACAACGAGCTAAGAGCTAAGTTCTCTGTGTGGAGGCACAGTGTCAAGTGTAAGCTACTTGTGGACCTCCAGAAAGTGTTGTTTTCACCATTGCACATAAAATTGGGTCTTATGAAACAAGTTGTCACAGCTCTTGATAAGGAATCTGCAACCTTCAAGTACCTTCGAGACTTCTTCCCTAAGCTGTTTGAGGCAAAGATTAAAGCTGGCGTCTTCGTTGGATCACAAATAAAAAAGATCCTGGAGCGCACAGAATTCCCCAAGAAGCTCAGTATGAAGAAAAACAGCTTAAGGCAGATTTTTCGCAATGATTCGGGGTTTCTTGGGAAATCACAAGGCCGAAAATTATGTGGAACTGGTTGAGGTTCTGGTGAAGAACTACGGCAAAATGGGCCTCAGGATGTCCCTGAAAGTCCATATCCTTGACACTCATATTGATGAATTCCAGGAGAACATGGGAGCAACTCAGAGGAGCAAGGTGAGCACTTCCACCAAGATACACTGGACTTTGAACGCCGCTACAAAGGAGCATATAACGAAAACATGATGGGAGACTATATTTGGGGGCTGAAGCGTGAAAGTGATTTACATTACAGTCGCAAGTCTAGAAAAACTATTCATTTCTTTACATTGTTGCTCGTGTAACACAATGTTACATGTAAATATATTGTTTTATTCAGAACTTACGTAAATTAAAATGTGCAAATTTGCCCGTTTTTACAAAGAAAATAGTTTAATTTCTAAATTTTATTATCTAGGTCACAAAATCAAAGTTTGAATGGAATAATGGTCATTTTCTGTACTTTTATAATATATGCAATTGTGAAATAACACATACTATCCAGGAACAAAATTTGTGTTACATAGTTCAAGCTGACATCTCGGAAAGAATGAAAACATTTTGATTCATCAAAAAAATAACAAATATGAGATGTATATGTGTGTGTGTGTGTGTGTGTGTATATATATATAAAATAGGGCCTGGCATGGCCTAGCGCGTTAAGGTGTGCGACTCGTAATCTGAGGGTCGCGGGTTCACGCCCGAGTCGCGCCAAACATGCTCGCCCTCCCAGCCGTGGGGGCGTTATAAAGTTACGGTCAATCCCACTTTCCGTTGGCAAAAGAGTAGCCCAAGAGTTGGCGGTGGGTGGTGATGACTAGCTGTATACCCTCTAGTCTTACACTGCTAAATTAGGGACAGCTAGCACAGATAGCCCTCTAGTAGCTTTGTGCGAAATTCGAAAACAAACAAACAAACAAACAAATATATGAAATAATCCTTTCTGATTGCGATGTAGATTTAATCCAGTTAAAAGTATGATTAATGTAATAAAGTTCACGTGTTAGATAATATAGAATGAAATGAATAACATTATTGACTTAGCACTGAAATCTTGAACCTTTATAGCAACATTGTTTGCTTGCTTGCTTTTTACCAGGGAAACGCTGCATTGGGATATGTCTTGTGTCCATAATGAAAATTTGAGCCACGAATTTTATTTCTTCAGATCCATAAACTTACCGATGTCACACAGAATGACTATGACAACATTATTTTCATCTACGCCAAAGAACTAAAGAAAACAGTCGTTTCTTATGATAACCAGGACGCTGAAAACAATATAACGAGAGTAAACATTCTTTGAATACCAAACGAAAGCCATATTTGTATCAAATTACAGAAAGTCGCCCACATCAGATTTTAATCTACTGTGAAAATGGAGATGAGTGGGTGGGTTTTTTTCTATTTATCATAAACAATTTTTGTTTAACTTCTGATGTTACAGTATTACTAAAATAAATCATCTATTCGCATGCAAATATAATGACTATGAAACCAGTTTTGAACCATTTATTTATCAACGGAAATTTTTCGGAATAGCTAGTGTACCCTTTATGAAATGACTGGATTGCATATTTTGTTCAAACAATGATGAAGTATGAATTATTTAACAGTATTTGTTTTCCTAAGTACCTGAATATGGAATTATTAGAGAGTAGAGTCGCAACATATTTGATATGAGGCATTACTATTAGTACATGACAAACATATTGCGGTTGTAATACTCTCAATACACGCTCCTCTAACTCTCGTAAATACGTAAGGGAAAAGAAAAAAATGTAGTGTTTCAAGATGTAACAGCTCTAATACGAATATTTTACGATATAAAATTGTAATGATTCTCCGCCAGCTTGTAGAAGACGTACACTCAATATCAATCAATAGAATATAAATACATATATGCCACAGGTTTAATCTCATCAAAGATTAAATTGAAAAATAAATAAACAACGTAGTGGCTTAATGCATTTCCTGATTGGCTGTATCCTCTGATGTTATGAAAAAAATATTAACCTAAAACAACTGCTGAACAAATATTTAAAAAAATGTACTCTTATTTATGATGAGCTTATCTTGTCTAATATTAAAAAATAAGAAAATATATTTTATGTATACAAGTCGATGAACAATGTTATTCGGATTCTTAATAAAGCCTAGAAGAAAACTGATTTTATATGAAACTCTGGTATGTTTAAAATATCGTATGAACGTCAAAAAGTTTTCATGGAATAATCTAGGATAAATTTGAAATATAGAATAAATGAACGCAAGAGAAATGTTACACGAAATAATATTACTTTATGATTAGTAGAACATGTTAATGAAACAAAACACACGATTCAATGGGAAAAAGTATTTTAACTAAATTTAAAAAAACGTTACCGATACGACTATAAGTGAAATTATTGAGATATTTAAATTTAAGAAATATTATGTTTAAAGTATTGAATGAGGATGATGAACCTGACAGAAAGTTTTGCGCAACTGGTGTGAAATTCTTTAGTATAAAGATGTGTAAATTATACTGAACGGCTCTTGGTAAGTGTATAAATGTATCTGGTTGTTGTATAATATTGCACTCTTGACGATTACGAATAAACGTCGAAACACGTAAATGTGTATGAGACTTTTTCCAGTCTCAACTAGTTTTACATCCTAAGTTATTAAATATTATATTGTTTGTGAGTCTAGAGACATTTTCATTTTTTTATTATTATTGTACATTAGTAAATCGTTGTTTTGGCAAAACACTCAGGGAATTCCAGCAATAATTAAAAGGATTAACTGCAATGATAGTCTTGGTTTTTTATTACATCTTTGTGTTAGTCATTTATTACTAGAAACCCTGTAAAAAGAAAATTCATTTGGTGTGTCAGTAGTTTGGAGAAATGTGCTTCAGACACATATAGCTACCATTCAGGTGCCATAAGTAACAAGAAAATATTCCCATCGTCAGTGAATGGAAAAGTTAATCTATCAATTCAAATTATTTCATGAATATTTAAAAAGATTAATTGTGTTCTCTCATGGTTTCGCTCAGAGCCAAATCTCTAAGCTACTTATACTGCCCACCACAAAAAGTAATTCTTGAATATTTCAGTTATGCTAAGAGCTGCTCAACAAAAACATATGGTAAATGTACATTTTTATTCTTTAGATTTTACGTCACATTTTGAAACGTAGATGGTAGTGTGGCTACTTGTTAACAATTTGACGTCCACATTGTTGTTATCTAATGATATTCAGGTTACGGTCCAGGTTCAGCTTATAACCTTTCCTTCCTCTCATAGCCGGAATGGCCAAGCGGTTAAGGCTCTTGACTCGTAATCTGAGAGTTGCGGGTTCGAATCCCCACTACACTAAACATGCTAGCCTTTTCAGCTGGGGGGAATTATAATATGACGGTTAATCCCACTATTCGTTGGTAAAAGAGTAGCCCAAAAGTTGATGGTGGATGGTGATGACTAGCTGCCTTCTTTCTAGTCTTATACTGCTAAGTTAAGGACGGCTAGCGCAGATAGCTCTCGTGTGGCTTTGCTCGAAATTCAAAACAAATCAAACCAGACCTTCCTCTCAGGAAGTGTTTGCACACTTACTGAACCTTTGTTCCTTCATTACTTTCTGTATGTTACATTTCATCCATTGACCGCAATTTTAATTAACATAACCTTTTCGTGCTATGATCAAATCATGGGGCAATATTTTTACGAGCTTTACTTAAGTATGAGGACACTATTAGTTTGTATTTGCAACACACTTCCACTTATCAATCATACACACATACATATAGTCCTATTTTTACCAACTTATATGTAATTATTAACAGAGCTACGTTTGTGTCTAGCATTCAGTTATCCAAGTGCTGTTTGGCCTGTAAGACTCTTATTTATGATGCTTCTCCCTTCATATTAAAAATGAATCTTTCGTTTGCTTGCGTGCGCAGCTTTTAAAACGGGAGACAGACACCAGAATTCGCAATATCATTCTATAATAAAACTCTTACATATATAAATATATGGAAACAAATGTTTTTATTACGCGATGTGCAACCCTCAACTTCGCGAAATTTTTATCCTTTGTGCATGCAGATTTGCAATATGGCTCACAATTTTCCCGGTTTGCCTCCGTTTCCTGTCACGGAGAACTTTACTTTTATCCTTTCTCAGGGTTTAGATATGACATAATGTATATGTCACAAGCAGATCTATGGCACTCGCGCAACCTATATAAATATAACAGTTCTGTCTGTTGTATGTCCATGTATATACTTCGCAGGGTGTAGATGAATCTTCACCAAAATTGAAATGGAGGCTCACCAGGTCCATGGAGAAATATGCACAATTTTTCACTTTGTATTTTGCGGTTTTTGTGAGTGTTTATGCGAAGGTTTTTTTTTCCACTACTTCACCCTTGTTGATTGCTCTTCAATAAATTGGGTATGAAGATTTGTTGAGTACGTTCAAATTCATGGTTCATATTTTATGTTTTCCTGTTTTTATGGGCAATTTTTTAAAATTATATATAAAGGACACAAATTTTAATGTCATCATGAATCTATACGGATACCCCAATTAGTGTATACAAGATTCTATGGTCTAGTCAACGATTATACTTAATTTTTCAGAGTACAGCATGTGTATCGCATTTCGCATACTTTTTTAACATATCTCTAATAACATATACATAGTAACACGTGTTTTATTTCATTTCGCAATAATACTATTCAAAATTTGATAACTCCTGTTTAAGTTCAACATGCCCAAGAACGTGTGGATATTATAATGTGCTGAGCAATAACTGAAACGTAAAACAGATTTAAAATTTGAATGATTCACAAAATACATTGACATTATTTTATTACCAACTGGAGAACCCGTCCGCTGGACGAAGGTTACATAAATTCATCAGTTATTTTGGGACATAAAAAGTTGCTTCCTTTCAATGTACTTGTTAAAAACTCAAAAACATCCACAAAAACGGCAAAACAGAAAATGTGAAACCACAATTTTCCATGTATCTCCTCATGGACCTAATAGTCCGAGGGTCGAGGGTTTGAATCCCCGTTACATCAAACATGCTCACCCTTTCAGACGGGGACGTTATAATGTTACAGTCAATCCCACTATTAGTCAGTAAAAGAGTATCCCAAGAGGTAGCTGTAGGTGGTGATGACTAGCTGCCTTCCCTCTATTCTTACATTGTTAAATTAGAAATGGCTAGTGCAGATAGTCCTCGTGTAGCTTTGCTCGAAATTTAAAACAAACCAAACCAAACCTAATAATCCTTCACGTTAAATTTGGTGAAGATCTGTCAACAGGGGCGGAGTAGTAGTAAAAAAAACGCAAAAACGCCCATAAAACCGCAAAACTAAAAATGTGTATTTCCGTATGAACTTAATAAACCTCCATATCAATCTTAACAAAGATTCGTCTACGATCTGCGAGTTATTTATATGAGCATATAAGAGAAGGTACTATTATATTTCTGGAAGAACATCAACGTAGCTTACTTTGAAAGGTTTATTTTTCCAATCTAATCAAGATTTTCCGTTTCAAACCACGTGAATAACAAAAAATCCTATTTATTTTTGTGATGATTACCTCTATTGGCCCGACATAGCCAAGCATGCTAAGGCTTGCGACTCGTAATCTGAGGGTCGCGGGTTCGCATCCCGGTCGGGCCAAACATGATCGCCCTTTCAGCCGTGGGGGCGTTATAATGGTACAGTCAATCCCACTATTAGTTGGTAAAAGAGTAGTCCAAGAGTTGGCGGTGGGTGGTGATGACTAGCTGCCTTCCTTCTAGTCTTACACTGATAAATTATGGACGGCTAGCACAGATAGCCCTCGAGTAGCTTTGTGTGAAATTCAAAACAAAACAAAAAAGTGCCTCTATCAAATATGTTATAATCAACTGACAGCAACGTTTTTCATAACAATGAAATTTATCTAGGACGAAGCTTGTCAAAACCAGTACAATATTTACTAGTTAGTTTCATAGCTGTTTATAACGTAGGAAAATGTAGCTGAGGCCATCCTTAACAAAATTTAAAAACGCGTTATCAGCTATGGGATACTTGACCTTTGAAGTGTATTCAAGATAAAAACACGTGTTTGAGAAAACGCTTGTTAAAATCAATGAAATAAGGCATCAGTTATGTAACATTCCGGTGATAACAAAAGAGCAAGAAAACTTATGATTAAGAACAGAGTTTTAAGTTGACAAGATCATAAAGAATCGTCTGTACGATACTGTGTAAAATAACGATTTAGCATTTGTGTCTTTGACAGGTTAATGAGCTGTGACATCAGATATATGATAATCCAGTACCCAAAACTATTTAACACACTACAATATACAGCATCGGTGTCGTCTTTGCTTTTCTCTTCACCTATAGATAAAAGCATTTGTAATATAACAATATTGTAGTCAGATATAAATGATGGAGACCAGATAATACATTTATTGATTTTAACCGTTTCATATAACTACACAATAAATTTGGCTATAAACTTATCATTTGTTTCCAGATATATTAAGGTTTTACCAGGAGAGCGTGTTTTTCATATTCCATTAGCACGCTCATTTTAAATGTTCTCAAAAATACATCCACCTCCCTCGTTCCTAAAACTGTAGGGTACAAAATTAGCATGTTCAATCAGCAATCGCAGATTTGTGAAGATTATTTCTTGTCTCCAAAGTTCTAAACATGATCACGCGAAAAATAAGCACTGCTCCAATCGTGCTCATATAGGTGTCACTTGTGTTTCATGATCCGTATCACGAAACGAAACAAACAAGACTTAACACCTTCCATATGTACGTAACCAATCTAATATTTCGAATAAAACATTCTAAACTCATGTTACTTGCAGGTAATTTAATGTTTTTATAGAGTTTTATAACTTATGTGACTAGTGATCATTTTCACTGAGATATAAACCTTAATTTAATTTGTTTCTAATTTTTCGTGTTCTACAAATTCCTCAAGAAACCCATTGAATATGATCAAATTACTTACTAACTCGTATATAGATAGGTATTAAAGACATTTTAGATCAGGATACTTAAATACACCTATTGCACTTACACACTATATGCTTTGTAGTTTATTTCTGTAATCCTTTTCTATTAACCTACATGAAGCTTATATAAAAAATCTTAAGGAAAAGTTAATGTGTTTGTATTAAACACAAAAGGTACTTTAATTCCTCTACTAATTAATTATGTGAGGATAACTGACATTCGAAAGTGTTAACTGTTTGTTATTGTGTTTAAGTGCTTTTTTGTGTAGTTTTTTAGATCTTAACATAATAAATAGGAGACTCGTCTAAGAAACATTATAATACGTAGCACATGACACTATGTAAATTTGATTAAAACAACAATATAAGTTTTCTTTCTTTTTCTATTTAAGCCTATATCTGAACAATGAGCAGATAAAACTGTAATCCAAAATCTTAGCAGAAATCCAAGTTTTTTTAGTGATATTTAAGTGATGTAAATGAGGCTTTATCTATTGTTATCATGAAAATGTATACAGACATAATAAACGAAAATAAATGCACTTGTTTGTTACAGGCAATTATATTACAAATTATTTGAAGGTTTAATTAATTATTTGATAACTAAACGTGCAAATAAGAGATGTTTGTTCTTTGATTGTTCACTCACTTCCAAAATGTGTCACGTAGAAAACAAAAATAGTTATTATACCTTTCTGTTTTCGTCTTAGGTCAATATGGAGATATCTGTAGCAGAGAGAAACCGGTAAATGTTTGTTTGTTTTTAAATTTTGCGCAAAACTATTCGAAGGCTATCTGCGCTAGCCGTCCCTAATCTAGCAGTGTAAGAAGGCAGCTTGTCATCACCACCCATCGCCAACTCTTGGACTACTCTTTTACCAACGAATAGTGGGATTGACCGTTACATTATAACACCCTCATGGTAGAAAGGGCAAGCATATTTTGTGTAACAGAGATTCGAGCCTTTGACCCTCAGATTACGAGTCAAGTGCCTTAACCTCCTGGCCATGCCGGGCCACACCGGTAAAGAAAGTGAACAATAACACCGTGATAAAAAGTTGTACGTTCTGATAGTAGCAAAAAAATCACGTTAAAAATATTATTTTTACCTGCAAAAGCTAGATTTTGTGATTGATATGCACAAGAAAGAGTCCAAAGGTGACGAACCATCAAAATCATTAAGACATCTAACAATTAATGGTCCGACATGGCCAGACGATTTGGGCGTTCGACTCACAACTGAAAGTCGCGGGTTTAAATCCTCATACCACAAAACATGCGCACCCTTTAAGCCGTGGGGGTGTTATAATGATGATCAAATCCACTGTTTGTTATTAGATGAGCAATATGTGTATATCCAATTCAGCATTTTAATATACAACTGTTATTGTTATTATCATTATATCGCACTTTATAAAACCGTAAGCAGGAAGTATCAAGTTAAAATACAGCGGTTTTCTTACTGTCTTGAGTTATGTGACAATAAGATACATTTCACTGTATGTACATACGCACCCCTTCATAACAGTTGTAGTTTTAAAGTGTCTTGTAAAAGTATTCAGCCCCTACATAGTTTCCATACTTTGTTGCTGTCTAAGCTTCCTATAATGAAACTTTCAAATGGGACTTTATATTTAAAATCTATGCAATCTATTCCAAACTGAAAAAGCTAAGAAATGCTGATATAAGTAAGCTAGATTTTCCAAAAAAAAAACATTCGTAATTGCATAAGCAAGTCTTTTTACTGTGGCAACACTAAATCAATTCAAGTGCAAAAGATTAGGTTGAAAGGTCACAAAATTTGTATAATGATCTCTGTCTGTGTTTAATAAAAGTTGTCAAACTTGATTTCAAAACAAATCTATCTGTTAAAGCCTAAGCCCACATAAAGACGAAGGAGCTTTCCAAACAACTCAAAGATAAAGCAATAGAGATAAACAGTTCAGAAGAAGGTTACAAGAAAACTTCAAAATTGCTGATTGTTCCAATGAATAAGGTGAAGTACATCATAAAAAAGTGTGTGTATTTGTTTTTCTTACAGCAAAGTCACATCGGTTATCTGCTAAGCCCATCAAGGTGAATAAAACATCTGATTTTAGGGTTGTAAATCCGTAGACTTACCGCTGTACCAGTGGGGAGCATCATAAAAAAGTGGAATGCGCTTCATGCCACTGCTCAAAATCCAGATCAGGTCATATTTCCAAACTGAGCAGATTGGCAAATGTAAAACTGGTTAAGGATAAAACTGTGAAGTCAACAGTGACTTTCTGAAAGCTTTTTTAAAGTTCTATGTTTGAGATGAGAATCACTTTTCATACACCAATAATATCCAAACTGTCAGTCAAGGTGTAAAAGGGACTCTTAAGCTTGTCAGAACTGAGGGGGAGGTTGATGGTGCAAAGTACAAGTAAATCCGACGCGAAAATCTGTTTGAGCCAAGAATCTTAAACGGGGTCGAAGCCACACTGGAATAGTTTCAAAAGAGGAATGAATGCCCTGGAGTGTCATCAGGTCATCCTTCCAAACTAAGCAACTTGGCAAACAGAAAACTGGTTAAGAATGCCACTGTGAAGTGAACATTGACTTTCTGAATTTTTTTTTAAATTCCATGTCTCAAATTGAAGTCAATGCTCACACATCGACAATATCCAAACTGTCAGTCATGTTATGAGGTTGTTTCTCATCAGCAGAAACTGATAAGCTTGTCCGGATTGAGGGAAGATGGATAGGCGAATTTTAGATGAAAACCTGTTGAGTCAACCAAGAATTTAAAACGGGGTCGAAAATTTACATTTTAGAAGAGAATTACCTGAAGCACAAGGTCAAAGCCACACTGGAGTGGTTTTAAAAGATGAAGTGAATGCCCTGGAGTGGCGCAGTCAAAGTTCTGACTTGAATTTATTTGTTTAGTTTTGAAATTTATGCAAAGCTACACGAGGACTATCTCCTCTTGCCGCCTATATTTTAACAGTACAGGACTCGAGGAAAGGCAACTAGTCATTAACATTTACCGCCAATCCTTGGGTTGGATTGACTATCACTGTATAACGCTCTCACGGCTCAAAAGGCGAGAACATTTGATGTGGCTTGAATCTAATGGAAAATTTATGGCGATACGTAAAGATTGCAATCCGTCAACGACCCCCAACTAGCTTGTAAGGACTGGAGCAATTTTTCCATGAATAACTGTCAAAATTACATTAATTTATTGTGCAAAGCTGTTGAGACATACAAAAAGCTTCACAGCAGTAACTGTTGCCAAAGTTGTTTCCATCAAATACAAAATTAGGAGACTGAATAGTTATGCAATTAGTAAATTTTAATTTATATATTTTCTTCGCAGATTTTGTTTACATTCAATTTCCTTCATATAAACCAATGTTAAGTATGATCATTAGAGTTTTCAATAAAAATAGTTCATTAAAAATTGTTTAAATTATTTGTTTTCCATCAAAATGTGACGTAAATGGTTTGTTTTCTTAATTTGACTCAAAGCTACACGAGGGATAACTGCGCTAGCCCTTCCTAATTTAGAAATGTAAGATTTAAGGGAAAACAGCAAGTCATCATCACCCACTGCCAACTCTTGGGCTACTCTTTTAGCAAAAAATATGTGAGATTGAGATTGACCGTCACATTATAACGCCGTACGGCTGAAAGGGCGAGAATATTTGTTGTGACAGGGATTTGAACCCGCGATGTAAGTGAAAGGAAATGAATATTTTTGCAAGAGACTATATAAAGGTTGTATGTGAACCGAAACTATAATTTTAGTAATGTAAGTTTATTATGAAAATAAGTAAAACATATTCAGAGAGTTTCAAATTATTAATCAAAAACAAATGAATGTGAAAAACGTATACTTCCAAAAATAGCTAAAGTTAACTAAATGTTTTAATGTTCGTAACGTTTCAGCTGGGATGCTCTTTCTCAGGTGATTTGAAACAGTTTTGAGGTGTATGATGCAGTTTATTAGAAGGTTTTTAAATGTTTCTTTTATATAAACGGCTACTAGCATCATCTGCTTCCCTCGGTAATTTTGAATTTACCTGACAACAGGGAAAACAAGCGGTAGGCAACACTGACACCAGCTTTTGGGCTACTCTTTACTACAGAATAATGGAACTGGCCGACACATTATGACGCCTCCAAAGTGGAAAGAGTAAATCTGTTGGAAGTCAAGATTTGCAAGTTGAACCCTCTAACCACGAGACCAGACTATAGCAAATATTAACATTGTAATGAGTTGAAACAATCACAAAAAACTTAAAATTGAGACAATTTTTATCACTTGAGTTATTTTGAGATTGCATTTATGGTTTAAATTGCGTCTATCTTTTCGTTTGTATATATTTTTCTGAATGTATGTCCTTTCTAACATCACTGGATATATTGATAAATTGTCCCCGGAAGCTAGCATTATCTCTACTATACTATTCTGTAGATACTGTAAACTATAACATAACTAATGACAGTCACAGCTTTCAAAGTGATTATTCCCGTACACCTTTGTCCACTAATATCTGTCACGTTATTGTCTTTTGTCAAGAGAAGCAAGCACAGGAGTGGTACTTTCATACGTTCGTTAATTAGGGGCCGGAGTTTCTTGTCAAACTACATGTAACAGGATATTTTCTATTGCATATAAGTCTCTTAGATTGCTTTTTTACTATGTTTAATTTTTTTTCCTTCTTTTAACATGCTTCGTATATTAATTTAATTTTGCTTTTTGCGTTTTAAAACGTAAATTGGTTTGTTCTTTAAATTAAAAATAATGTTTTTCATTTAAAAAATAAAATATAAAATTTTTATTCTAGTTTATTTAAAAGTGAGTACAATGGGCTTTCTGTTGTTTCAAAACTGTTTATAGGTGTATTTGTCCACAGACATATCGCTATGCCACTGTGGAGACGTTGTGGTCTCACTAGGTATGACTGTTAAATATATATTTTGCCCACTTAAAATCTTGGATTATCAAAGAAAATTGCTCATATAGATAAATAATTAATAATAAATACGAACAGGATTGTTTCCACCTTTTATACATTTTTCCACTGTTCTCAACAAACTAATGAAGTAGGACTAATTTCACTCTGGCTTGTTGAATAACAATGTTGTTAACTGTGCTGTTGACGTACAACTAACTTTAGTCTAATGTATTGTTTAATTTACTTTCTAAAAATGTATTTTTAATAGATTCATTTAATATTAATTATAAATTACAATAAAAAACTCCAGTTTTCAAAAAGGCGTGTGTGTATGTGTGCGTGTCAATTTCTAGAATGTCTTCTTCTGTTGTTATTTCCAAATGTAGATTTTTGCTGACTTTACAAAATCAAACGTTTATAAAAATGATACATAGTACTATGTTGATAGAGTTTAAAAAATGGGCCGATAATACTTATTACATGAGATGTTATACTTATGAACTAATTATATTGTGAAAATGTCGTTATTGTTAGCAGTAATTAGGGTTTAACCATGCGAAGGAAAGCACGCAAACTAACCACGTCTCCATTCTTAATAGATTTTTTCAACTACTTTATAATGTATTATATCATATGAAGGGTGGCAGTTGATTTTTAATTCTATATTTAATGCTGCCTTTTCGAAAAACAACTTTCAACAGTTTATTATAAGTTTAGCATGTTCCGCACGTTAAATCTTGGTCAAGTTACGTTACATGGTCTACGTATCATTACAAGGGACGAAGCAATTTCGATGATGGTATTAGAGCTCATTTAAAAGATTGTTTAATTTAGCGGGAAGTCTCATTGGGTTATCTGCTGTGCTCACCGCGGATAATCGAACCCCACGAGTCCGTAAAGTTACCATTCTTGTGCCGGAAATCTCGTTTAAAAGATGGATTAATTTTGATTATTCTTTGCATTATGTTTTAATTTTATCACTCATTCTGATTGCAAAATGAAGAAACAATTTATTCACTCATAAATTTGTTTAACTCATACAGATATTTTGGATACGAAAAAGGATATGCTATCGGAGATCTTGAGCCCAGATTTGACTCTCAGTACTCATCACAATTTCTGATATATCTTGGCCTGGCATGGCCAGGTAGATAAGGCAATCGACTCGTAATCCGAAGGTCGGAAGTTCAAATCCGTATCACACCAAACATGCGCGCTTTTTCAACCGTTGGGGCTTTAAAAGTGACGATCAATCCTACTATGCGTTGGTAAAAGAGTCCAATGGTTAGCAGTAGGTTGTGACGACTAGTTGCTTTTCCTCTAGTCTTACACTGCTAAATTAGGAACGGCTAGTGCAGATAGCCCTCGTGTAGCAAAATTTAAAACAAACCAAACCAATCTATACACTAAATGTCATATCAGGATACCATCAAATACCAAAGGTAAACAAAAATGTCCACGAACTAAATTTTGTATTTGAGTGTTTGTCGCAAAGTTAGTAACACGCATTATTGCAAGCAGAATTAGTTATTTCAGAAAATACGTTTTTGCAATAATTAAAAGATTAAATCTCCCAATAGAGCCAGCTTTTAATGATATGAAGTTTCGATATTTATATATTTTTGTTATTGGTTTAACTGTTCTGAAAGGCTTAAACTTTGGGTTCTTATTCAATTATTTGGATGAGATCTTGGCTGTTTTAAGGGATTTTCTTGTTGTGTTTTACGTTACGTTACAGATAGTCCATCAGTTTCGTGTGTTTAATGAACTCAAGCAGAAATCCTTCTTTTAATTTACGTAATACATCACAGCTTTAGCGTGACTAACACATTTATTATATAAGTATCCTCTTAAAGTTATATATTTCAAACCAAATTTCAACACTTACATTCATCGCTATTCTGAACGGCAAAAAATAAGAGAATAATTTTGAAATTCGCCTTTATCATGTGCAAATCGAACTGTTCAAGTGTAACATTGGTTTTATCTAAGTTGCGAGCCGTGAAAAATTGAATATTTACATTTTCAGCGCAACGACTTTGCTCAGAAACATGCAGATTGATTCTCTTGAATTTAATATAACTAACATTCCGAATATGTACACTGTTCCTTTCGGTGAAAGTAGATTTCTTGTATAATCGCAGTTTCACTGTGCAAAAGTAAGTACAACATACACTAGTTTTACAAGTAAGTACAACATACACTAGTTTTACCCTATAACTCTGCCGATATATTTTTGACCAATTACATGAAACTATGTTTATTAGTCACTTCACACTTCACAGATGACTTCGGGTTCCTCTGTAGTCTCTTCAAAACATTGTTCATTACGTAGTTACTACTAGAACTATGCTGCTTAATTAAGACATGTTTTGTCAAATCGTATCAACTTCTTTTAAATCGTCTTATTCGTTTAATAAAACTGCCTCAAATAGATATTTTTACAATATCTCTATTATAAAACAAAAAATATTGTGGTGAGTTAAATCTAATCCGTAACGTTCTCTGCAGTGACGAAAATAAAACACAGAAGAGGATCAATAATTCTTTGCCTACTTAAAATTACATGCTTGACGAAAACAATGTGTGGCGTCTCAAACACTCCAGAGATAAAGAAAGATCAAAGAAACGGTATTAGTCGACAACAGCGTGTCTCTACGTGAAGATACGTTTCTAGCAATAAAAAAAGAGAAAGAAATTGAGTACTGCAAGTGTCAAACAATAATCGACAGTTAGACTTAACGCAAATGCTTCTACTGTGCTAATAACCACGTGTTTCCAACAGTACGTATATAATACTTTGCAATCACTTACCTTATGATTGAATTTCTTGAGTTTCGTGCAAAGCTACACGACGGCTATCTGCGCTATCTATCCCTAACTTAGTACTGTAAGATTAGGGTGAAGGCAGTTAGTCATCATCCCCCACCGCCAACTCTTTTATTAACGAATAGTGGGATTGACTATAACATTATAACGCTATCACAGCTGAAAGCGTGAGCAAGTTTGGTGTGATGGTGATTCGAACGAGCGACCTCAGATTACTAGTCGAGCGCCCTAACCGCTCGACCATGTTACCTTATGATTTGTCCCTAATTATCAGTTTCAATTTTCCAGCGTTGCACTATATATTTGGTGTGGATAAAACGATTTTAATTTTCCTTTCTTTCGTATTTAAACCAAAATATGTCACACAATTTATGACATGTGGCTGCAGTTCACTTTGTCAATACGTCTGTAAGAATTATTAATTGTTCTGTTACTATCATCATTTAATCTTCAGCGTATTAAGATAGGACAATAAAACAGTCAACTCTTATTTCACTGGTGGTTATCCAAGTGGTGCTTACAATTAAATATCTGAATATATAAGAGATAAAAAATATATGATATATGTTAATATGAGAGCAGTCGTAAAAACAGCTTGTGAAAATTACGAGCTTGTTTTGATCTATCATTATGACGATACACAGTAATGGTGAACGTGTTTGAATATGATTTATTTGTATGTAATTCACAGGAAAGTATGACAATTTCTTTCAAACATTCCTTTTCTTCTCATTCGTAAAAACGGCGCTGGATATTTTTACAGTTACAATGCTGCTATTTGTGGGAAGTTGCAGAGTAAATGTAACACTTATACAACGGATGAATGGAATAAACTAGCCTGTTTGTTTAATTATCTGTTTATTTACTTACCTATACAACAGCCGTTTACTCTTAAGAAGAAACCTGCTTAAACTGGCTGATCTGTTTTAAATGAACTGATAAAAAGATAATATGGACACAGTAGCTTTTAATTTAAATTATCTGGAATATTTAAAGGTAGAAATAATATGTCAACGTAGATTCTAGAATACTCCCTTGCCAATTAGACTGTATGATCAATAGAATAAGCCATTGCATGACAAAGAACGAAACTCGTTCTCAACAGGAAACTACATGTTGCCTGGGAAAATTCCTGACTCGGTTCCCTTAGCAACTAGAACTTCCCTCTGGATTCCTTGACTGAACAATACTGAAGCAATTTAAATTCACAGTGGAATACATTCGCTGATTGAATATTCCGTAATAAATACAAAGACGTATAAAATATGTATTCATATCATCGTACTAAAGACAGTATTCATTTTAAATATTATTAGAGAAGTTTATTTTTTACTTTTGAATATCTAAAACAGTTCATGATGTATCAAGAAGCACTTTCTTTCAAATGAAATTTCAGATACGTAACCTAAACACGTATTTGTAAACAGCAAACAGAAGCAACACCTCATGCACACTATTGTACAAAAAATCACTTCAGTGAAAACATAATGAAATACGTAAAAGAAACATTAATCAACTCTTAACAATACTAAATGTATGATAGGACACATCAAATCCAGATCAGTCAAGTTTATCACTATTTAATATACAATGGAACATCTCAAATCCAAATTAATCAGTCACCCCCTGGGAGAGCGGTACGCCTACGGATTTACAACGCTAAAATCAGGGGTTCGATTCCACTTTTGTGAACATAGCAAATAGCTCGACGTGGCATTCATACATGAAAACACACACCAGATTAATTGAGTTTCCCGGTATTCAATGTGTAAAATAGCCCATTAAATCCAGATTAATCAAGTTTTATCACTATTTAATGTGTAATGGAATGCACTAAATCCTGACTAGTTAAGTCTTACCACTGTTGAATATACAGTGGAACTCATCAAATTCATAGTAAATTGTCGTATTACAATTCAGTATAAATTAAACACTGTTTACGTATAGTTAGTTAACTTACACTTTTTCTATTACTTTATTTCCTTGTACATCCAATGAAAAGATTTCTCCCTTGAATCCAAAAGTGTAATTAGATTTCAACTTGATAAAGAGATGATAGAGATATAAGTTAAAAGTTGGTTTTTCAAAAATGAAAAGAGATAATCTGAAATAGCCGCAAAAATTGATATTCGTTTAGTCAAGATTAGAGTAAATAGATCTATGAGACCACTTTTTTATTTTCCTTTTTATTAGCTATATTTCTGTGAGCCAGCAATATCAAACGTGGGGCGCACATACACCCAATTCAATGTTATTACTCATTAGAATCTCAACCAACCCATCTTCAAACTGTAATTTTTCAGGAAGGTTAGAATAATTCAATCTGTAAGACTTTGAACGTGATAAGAAACATCAATCAAAAGGGTTTGATCTTCTGAGAACAAAACTTACATTTCAACTCGGTTGAAAAATGATGGCTAGATGTCCATACTTGAAGAAAAGAAAAACTCAGGGTAGTTCTGTAAGCAGCCATACGCTGCTAACAAACAAACGAATGAAAGAACCTCTGACTTACCTTCATGTACTATTTAAACAAGGTGCAGTAATTCCAAAATTGATAAATTTTAATATAAACAAGAATACACGTGTTTTGTCTTCATGATGAATAAAAATTTGAGTGTCCTTAACCCTTTCCAGCAACTACTGTTTTTAAGATTTTAATGCAGACTTGTTTGTTTTAGAATTTCGCACAGAGCTAGTCGAGGGCTATCTGTGCTAGCCGTCCCTAATTTAGTAGTGTAAAACTAGAGGGAAAGCAGCTAGTCATCACCACCCACCGCCAACTCTTGAGCTACTCTTTTACCAACGAATAGTGGAATTAAGCGTCATATTATAACGCTTCCAGGGCTGGGAGGGCGAGCATGTTTGGCGACTCGGGCGCGAACCCGGGACCCTCAGATTACGACGCGCACGCCTTAACGCGCTTGGCCATGCCGAGTCCCTTAGTGCAGCCTTTTATATATACTTTAGCTTCATGTTGTTGGAATATTGTTATATTTTATTCTGTGACACACAGCACACTTTGGAACAGACATTTTTTATCTTTGTATATTGAAATATTGTAACTTTAAATACTTTGACCAACACTATTATTTGCTAAGATTTTAAGTAGGTTAATATGTAATTTTGTTGTTATTATTCTAACATACGTTCGTGTTGTTGCACAAATACAATTTTAGACTGCTCTGAAGCGTCTTATTTGGCTTTATAAATACTTACGTTGAAAAGTAGCATATAGTTCCATGAGATATGCGTTACAACAGTTTTGGAAATGGATCGGAAGTTACATAATCTGTTTATTTATCTCCATTTGTTAAGACTGTAAACTTTGTGTAATATCGAGCAACACGAATATTGAAAGCCGCTTTGGCACTTACAAGTTTCTCTTAATATACTCAACTTAAACTCGAAGTAAGAAACAAAGGTTTAAAGCTCTATAATGTCGATGTTAAATTAAAGGTATAGATATATTTGTATGTACCTTAGTCTTTTTATTTTCGTATGAAATCTAAGTCACATTCCCCCACTCTTATGTTCAATATGCGATAGTACTCAATACATATTAAACTGTAAATGCGTTATAAGAAAAGCACCCAGTTTCGTATTTTGAATGATTAAGGCTCTGTTGAAAGAATTTTATGTCCAAATGAATCAGTCCACAGTCGTATCTGTAGGTTGTTTAATTTGACAAAGCTACTTTCGGTTGTCTGCTGTTTCTACTCCAATAAATCGAGCCCCGGATATTAAAGTTGTAAGTTTATAGACTCACTACTGACCCACGGGAAAACATAAACACTACGCTTCAAAAATATAATGATATTAATATTTTAATTCCCCCCAAAAATTGTCGGTAAGCTTACGGACTTACAAAGCTAAAATCTCAGATTCTAATCGTACGTTAGACATAGGCCAGATGGATTATTGTGTAGCTTTGCACTATGAGCAATAACATTAAAATCACTTGCCTACGTTTTTTTTGTAACACAATAAACTGACTTGAGAGCAACATTAAATATTCAAAGGGATAATAATAATATATCCTGTATTCAACATTTTACTGAAACATAGGATACTCTAAAACATTTATACTATTTTAAGTCCAGCAGTTTTAAGTTTTTAAATGGGACGAAAAAATCAAATAATTTCTGAAATGCAACCTTTATAAATCTGTTCTTTTCTTTCTTGATTGCTAATTATAAAGACATATTTATCAGTGTTAATAGTGTATTAAATTGCATGGTGATAAGTGCCATTAACTTTTGTTCGATAATTATCAGCAGCCCCTCAATGGCTAAACGGTATGTTTGAAAGCTTATAACATAAAAAGCCAGTTTTCCATATAGGAGTTGACACAGCACAGATATGTTATTGTGTAGCTTTGTGTTTAACTACAAAGAATATAACTGCCTTGAAAAAATTAGGAACATTGAATTAACAAAATGATTTAAAACTATAGAATGTAAATTTACGGTAAGTTACACTCGAAATCGTATACATATATTTATATGGTATTATATACATTCCGGATCAAGCAAACAGTTGCCTGATCCAAACAACAAGTTCGCGAATCAACCATTGTTTGAATATTTGTAGTGATTGATTGCAGGTTGAATAAAAGAAACAAGCCCCAGTTAAAAATTTAACAAAAGCATTTTTTATTTCAGAAGTTAAATGAATGTGTAAATGAAGAATGTCCATCAGAAAAGTAGATTCCATTGATGAATTTGAAAACAAATCTAGTTAGGTAAAGTTACACTAAATTACACTTGAAGTAAAAAAAAAAGTATCTTGCTAGAACAGAAGTAAGTCTTTGGATTTACAACGCTAAAATTAAGGGACCAGTTCCCCTCGATGGACACAGCAGATAGCCCAATGTAGCTTTGTTATAAGAAAAACCCATACATACATACAAAAAACAAACTTTATACTTATGAAAGTAAAACTTTATTTAAAAGCAACTAGAAAATTGAGAATTATTTTATTTTACAAACTAAAAACACGTACAAAAAACAGGTGTTGTAAAGTAAAGAAAAGATACACGAGATTTCTATAATAAAGACGTGAAGCTAAGAGTTCTTAAACGATAGGGACCCAGCATGGCCTAGCGCGTTAAGGCGTACGCACGCCTCGTAACCTGAGGGTCGCGGGTTCGCGCCCGAGTCGCGCCAAACATGCTCGCCCTCCAAGCCGTGGGGGCGTTACAATGTAACGGTCAATCCCACTATTCGTTGATAAAAGAGTAGCCCAAGAGTTAGCGGTGAGTGGTGATGACTAGCTGCCTTCCCTCTAGTCTTACACTGCTAAATTAGGGACGACTAGCACAGATAGCCCTCGAGTACCTTTGTGCGAAATTCCAAAACAAACAAACTTAAACGATAGGTGAGTGCTTTGCTAACTGACCTGAAGGGCTAATCCATTAGGTATTTATGGTAAGGCACCGAAGCTACTATATTACTACATCATACACACATATACATTGACTTTCAATCATACCTCCCATTCAAACGTTGTATTCCACTAGGAACAGTATAATAAAACGGGTATTCATGAAGACTCATCAATTATCGGATGCAGCGACTGTAGATTTCTAAATTAGCGCAAAGAATACATAAACTTCTTACCGATAAAAGCAATTACAATATTTCTTTTCTAAATAGTCCCGCCATGGCTAGGTGGTTAAGGAACTCGACTCGTACTTCGAGGGTTGCAGGTTCACATCCCCGTCACACCAAACATGCTCCCCGTGTCACCCTTAGGACATTATAATGTCGCGATAAATCCCACTATTCGTTGGTAAAAGAATAGCCCAAGAGTTGGCGATGGATGGTGATGACTAGCTGCCTTCCCTCTGGTCTTACACTGTTAAATTAGAGAGGACGGCTACTGCATATAGCTCTCGTATAGCTTTGCGCAAAATTCGAAACAAACCAAACCTTTTCTAAATCTACTAGTGTAACAAAGTTGCATTACTAATCAACTTGTGTCATGACGGGTTGGGACTCTAATCGGTATCTGATTGCAGCATCTTTGTGAATTCTAGGTTTATTAAGGCTTTATGGTAAATCTAAATGTTACACTAAAATGGACAATCAACAAAAGTTGTTTGCAGGCAATAAGCTCAATATTGACAGGAAAATAGTCACGTTTCTAGTTTACGTAAGCTTACTGTCAGCCTCACTTAGTAATACAATTTTTTAACACAAAGATAATATAAGGTAAGGTGATATTAACGTCTATTAGCCTAATCATGATACTTTTTTAAGTCATGAGCAAAAAACTACTAGGGATGCAGGGGTACGAACACTTTCTGTCGTAACTGTATAATTTCAAGAAGTACGTGTACTATAACAAAATTATTATTGTAGACGTTTCGAGCGTTTTAAGTTGACAGTCCTAAATATAGCTGATCTATACATTAAGAGTATCTGAATAGCATGTACAAGAGCTAATAATCTACTTTTCTAAAATAATGTATATATAATAAATAATGTGTGTATGTCACGTGATTAGACTTACTGAAACAATATTAATAAACCTAATTGTCATAGGATTATGTCACAATTTAAACATTCTTTCAAACTTACACATTTATAGTAACATGTTGAAAAATTGAAGTTGAAATATGGGAACGGCTCTGACTTGAAACGTACTTAATTTTTAATAATGTTGATATCTCAGAATCAAAACCCCCCTTATCGGAAGATCACGGATTTGTTCCCAGAACTATTAACATTTGAAGATCTTTTCTTTTGAGAAGTCGTGCCACTTCAGTCATTGTGGTAGAAAATTCAAAAACACCAACATTGATTGTTCTTATTTTCATCAAAATCAAGAATATATAGACGTAATTTTAGTGTGATAAAGGATAGTTTCTTTGTTTTTTTGCTTTTGGAATTCGCACAAGCCTACACGCGGGCTATCTGCGCTAGCCGTTTCTGATTTAGCAGTGTAAGATTACACGGAAGGCAGCTAGTCATCACCACCCACCGAAAATTCTTGGGCTACTCTTTTATCAATAATGCTGGGATGAATCGAGTGCCTTAACCATCTGGCTATGTCGAGCCGAATAAATGACAAAGAATGACATTCCCATAGCAGATTATAAATAACTTCTTATTAGAAGTGGTATCTTTGTGGAATTACAATAGTACTCTGTATCTGACAGTTTTAATAATAGAAAACAGATAATAAATAAAAGGGTAACGAATCATATCATAGTGACATTTCACAAATGAGCAACGTTTATTAAGTATTAAACGTATTATTGAGAGTTAAATTATTCAGAAAATTATTTATAAAACTCATCAGGTTTGTAAAACTTTAATTGAAAATTTTCCATGCTGTCAAAAGACTGTTATAGAAAATTCGCTATGTATTTCCAGAAGTGACAATGGAGGACTTTCGTTTCCAGTTAAACGAGGTAATCATTCCGCCACACGTAAAGAGTTTGAAAGTCTGAATACTACATAATGATGGGAAAGCATTAAAAACAACAACAAAACAGCTTTTTTCATTAGAACTGCAAGTAACAGTAATTAATAATTTTTCAACGGAAACATTGATATCGGTATCGAAGCATCTGTAGTTTGCAGTTTTTCAAAGCTTCGTTTTCTAAAACTGACTCGTAATAACAATGCAGATCTACAGGAAATGTGGAGTATAGGTAAGCAGGAAATTAAGTGTATCAATCAACACTCTAGTAGATACACGTTAACAAAGTCTGTTTCCTTCTGTCAGTGGTAAAGATACCATTCATCCAAGTAGCATCCTTGTAATCAAAATTACACTACCAGTATTTGGGTGTAAGAAGCTAGTAATTTGTCACTTACATGTTTTAATTCAGCCTATAGTATTAGTGGAAACAAGTCGCATAAGATAAAATCTGCGTGTTGTACTAGTTGAAAGAGTTTGGATAAAATAAGATACATGGATTGTACTAGTTGAAAAAGGTCACATAAGATAAAAAACCTACAGATTGGACTTCTGAAAACTTGCCAATAGTTACCGCGGGACTACCCGCTTCGCTGTTATAGGACACATCACACGGACAGACCATGGGGAAGGGGAGAAAAGAGTAGAGATGATTATATCTCCAGAGACAATAGCATAATAGTTCCACGAACTAGAGTTGCTAGTCTTTGTCTGTTGAGAAACAGAAAGAGCGTAATGTGGTCACATGTGAAGAGTGGACAGAGAAAAGTGGAAACAGAAAGGTCCACTATTTGACATGAATCATGTTGGTACAGGGTTTGTTATTCAAGGCCATTGGGAATATAAACTTAAAGACTTTTAGAATTATGAAAGTTTTTTAACTTTTAGTGCTATTTGATATTAAAATTCTTAAACATTTACTTTAAGAAGAGGTGGGAAATTTTGATTAAAATAAGAGACAAATGTATCTCAAAACAGCTGTTCGTGTATTAACACTTTTATTAATAAGGAGAAACAACAAGATAACTTTTTATTTCAAGGGGTTTCTCGTCATCAATAAAAAATAAAAGTTAATTATAATACACTGCTGCTTTATATTTATTTATATTACAGTTAATATTGGAAATAAGTTGTTAAAACTCAACGTAATTTTTTGTTAATTTTACCAAACACAAAATATATATTTCTTAATATTTGATGGTACATTTATGTTAATATAAAGTTATTGCCGAAATGCGTAACTAAAGTCAGTTGTAAGTTGACCAAGTTTACTTTACAATACGTTTAAGTCTGAATCGCTCGTTTGTATATAAACAGCTGAATTTACACCGAATTTAACATTCGTGCGATTATTGTTTCTATTACTGATAACTCATCGATGTAAATATGATTTTTGAAGGCCTGGCATGGCCAGGTGGTTAAGGTGCTCGACTCCTAATCCAAGGGTCGTAGGTTCAAATCCTTGTCAACCAAACATTCTCGCCCTGTCAGCCGTAGGGACGTTATAATGTAACAATCAATCCCACTATTCGTTGGTAAAAAAGTAGCTCGAGAGTTGGCGGTGTGTTGTCTTACACTACTAATTAGGGACGACTAGCGCAGGTAGCCCTTGTGTAGCTTTAAAAACAAAACAATGATTTTTTAATGCATTTCTGAACCAAAATAATCAAGCACTGTCAAAGATTTACATTAATAACTTGTACTTATGTTCATACAGATATGGTTCCACTGACCATCAGATGTGAGGGTCTAAATGAATTAGAAAGAAATACGTGTCTACATTTAGGTGTGATTCGCTTCCTTTTTGGACCTCAAACTATTGAAAAGATTGAAAACTTAGAAGCTAAAGCTACTGTAGTTGTTTCTATATTATTTATATAGATTAATATGGTTTTTGTTTAAATTTATCTTATTTTTTTCTTTTTCTTTTACCGACATATAGCGATGGAGCAACAAAGACTTTTTACGATGCGTTAAGCAATCATCTATTATGGGAGATGTAAGTGTCATAACTTGTATATAATTTGCATTTTTGAAATTAATTTTGTTCATAAAAAATACATTTATTAGCAGAATTTCACTGTTTTGAGAAGATGTGTGGTAAACGACCCCTCAAACAAGTCAGATATTTTATCATTACAAAGTCTGCGATAAATAAAAGTAAAAAGTATAATGCATCTTCTACATCTACAACATACAATAAATAGTTTATTTCTAAATCACATGAGCTCACAGACATTATTGACATGCTTAATAACAATATTCAAAACATACTGAATGATACATAAAAACTACTAAACAATAGGGGTATAGTAAGGGTTTGTTTTGTTTTGAATTTCACACAAAGCTACACAAAGGCTATCTGCGCTAGCCGTCACTGATTTAACAGTGTAAGACTAGAGGGAAGGCAGCTAGTCATCACCATCCACTACTATCCTTTGGCCTTATCTTTTACCAACTAATAGTGGGATTGATCATAACATTATAACACCCCCACGGCTGAAAGGGTGAGCATGTTTGGTGTGACGGGGATTCTAACTTGTGACCTTCAGATTACGAGTAGAGTGCATTAATCACCTGGCCATTCCGGGCCATAGCAAGGGTAAGTGGTTATTGAAGTAATGTGGATAAACCAGTATGCATATGCGTACATAATAAGGAGCTTTTTTCATTTGTAATGATTTTTAACTATCGTCGAAAAAGAAAATTAAAGTTAAAAAAAATTAGATGATATATTTAAAACTAAAGTTACTACATTACAACTACCAGCGCCAACAATTAGTCTTCATTGACTCTAAAAAAAACATCGTTCACACCTACAATTATTAACGATGATCTTTGTTGTGCTAAGGCGATAGTAATAGTCTTATCATCACTCAGAAAATATATCAAATATAAATACATTAGAGATCAATAATAACCACTTCTTACACACATTGCTAAAGACTTCTATACTTTGTCTGATGTTCCAGAAGGACTTTGGGAAGTAGAAGAACAGCTAAAATTGAACGTCATCTAAAAGTTTATATAATTTATTATCTTCAGAAAATTTCATATGTGTAATTTATATTGTATCCCAAAAAATATTCATGTATAACATTACCGTCATTTTTATGTTATTACTTCAATAAAAAGTTTCTTCCGGGTAAGTTATTACTCTTCAGATTACGACAAGTCATTTAAATATTTAAATGAGTCTCATTAGTCAGGATATTGTAACATTTGTGACAGTAATGAATGCTCAAAAGGTCAACTCATCGTTTCTGCTGATTGTTACAGATGTTATGCACTCAGTGGCGCTTTATTTAATATACCGATGTAGTACCAGGTAGCACTTCCTTTTGTCTCAAGAACACCCTAAATTCTTTGCGGTACGGGTTCAGTAATGTGCTGAAAACATTCCTTAGATTTTTTGGTCCATACTGACTCGATAGCGTTAAGCAGTTCCTGCAATTTGATGGCCAAACATTCATGCTGCAAACGCCCCCTATTCCACCTCATTCCAAATGTGCTCTATTAAATTGAGATCTGGGGACTGTG
Source organism: Carcinoscorpius rotundicauda (assembly GCA_011833715.1). Classification (NCBI taxonomy): domain Eukaryota; kingdom Metazoa; phylum Arthropoda; class Merostomata; order Xiphosura; family Limulidae; genus Carcinoscorpius; species Carcinoscorpius rotundicauda. The sequence goes on along the minus strand of CM022404.1, from coordinate 32,267,878 downwards.
CAGCCATCGGAGTACACTGAAGTCACTGGCATGTTGGTAGAGCCAGACTGAGATAATAGGTCTTTTGTGACATGACGCATTGTCCTGTTGGAAGTAGCCATTGAAAAACAGTGGCCATAAAGGGATGAATATAGTCATGAACAATGCTTAGATACGTTGTGGGATTTAAATGATAATAAAACTGCATTAAGGGCTCTAATATCCCCCACACTCTTACACTACCACCAGCAGCCTTTACCATTAAAACAAGGCAGAATGGATCCATGAATTCATGTTGTTTACGCCAAATTCTGACCCTACGAACTGTATGTCGCAACATAAATCGAGATTTCTCGGACCATGTGAAGTTTTTCAGTTTTCAATCGTCCAGTTTTGGTGATCCTGTGCACACTGTTGTCTCATCTTCTTGTTCTTAGCTGACAAAAGTGGAAGCTCTTCTGCTTGAAGGTTCGATGCGTCGTGTGTTCAGAGGTGTCCTTCTGTATACCACTTTTATAAAAAAGTGTTAATTTGAGTATTTTTGGCCTTCCTGTAAGATTGAACATGCTTGACTATTCTTCTCTGACCTCTCTCATTAACAAGGCGTCTTCGCTCACAGAACTGCCGCTCACTGAATGTTTTTGTTTTTTCACCATTCTCTGTAAACTCTAGAGACTGCAGTGCGTGAAAATCCCAGGATGTTATCAGTTTCTGAGATGCTAGAGCACAACGTCTGGTACCAACAATCATTCCGAGGTCAAAATCGCTTAGATCATGCATCTTTCCCGTTTTAATATTTGGTCGAACAACAACTAAATCTCTTCACCATGTCTGGATGCTTTATATATTGATTTGCGGCCGCGTGATTCGTTATTTGGCTATTTGTGTTAAAGAACAGGTGTACCGAATAAAGTAACCACTGAATATAAAAAAACAGACAGTTACAACAGACATAAAACAAAGAATGGTAAATAAAAAGTATCTTCATATAAACATTTTTACCAACAAAGAAACTGTTTTATCATTAATGAGAGAAATATAATCCAAAATACCATCAATATGACAAAACCTTATCTGTAGGATGTAAATCGTACGTCTTGAAAAACCATCTGAGCTTTTTCCCGTATCAAGGCGTAAAATAATCATCAAATAGATACTTTATCCACTCACTTCGATCATCTTCTAATAACTTAAAGTACTTTAATCTGCTAATTCATCAGACACTCACCATTGGCCGGACACTTTATCACACTCTCTCTGCTTCCAGCAATATTATTAACACATAGATTAATACCAGTTAGTATAAATTATCGTTTAGATTAATGCTTATTGTCTAAGTACGTGCGTGTTATAACTTTATCATTTCCTTTAAACTTTGGTCTTATATAATTAGAAATCTTGAAATCTGAATAAAACAAAACAAATTCACAAAATTAAAACAAAAGGTTGACAATTGTAAAACATATTGCGAAGGCATGATGTAAAACTATATTATCACGAAATAATATTAGCATATAATAGAAAAACTAATTCAGCTGTATATATTTAATCTGGTTGTTATTCTTAAGTCTTTTCCAAACTTTCGCTGCCAAATGTATTTCATCCTCAGTTTGGTTAATGATCTTAGAATTATTCCAATGTTACACTTCACACCATATGGCCTGCTACGCTTCATGTGCTTTCTGTGTCGCTGGAAAGTTTTCTCATTTATACATAGTTATAGTAGAAACTTACACACACGATCGAACATCCAGAACGTGTGAGTTTCGACACAGGAACTCAACCGTTGTTTCTCTCGCATTAAATTTAGAAACTTTTTGTATACATTTATGCACATATAAACATAATATCGAATTCTCTTGGTGAGTAGATTTATTTTCAAACACATACCAACGAATTTCACACACCATCTTTTTATCGAGATATGCTCACCTGTAATGATAACAATTGTATCAAGGTAGTTGGAATGGTAAGCTTTATTTTTAGAAACGTACACATTTTTAGTTGAATTTTTGTTTGTTTCTTTTTACCATTAGACACAAAATTACACAATGGGTTATCTGTGCTGTGCCCACCACGGATAATGAAATCCAGATTTTAGAGTTATAAGGCTCCAGTCTTTCCGCTGAGCCACTGGAAAATTTTTGTTGTTGTTTTTATTTAAGTCTTTCTAAGAGATACGAAGTGTACATTTGTATACTTGAAACTTCTCTGTTATATTAATATGTGTATTGTCGTATCTCTGTTTTTCGTTTTTATTTGATTTCTATATTTTTTGACGGTTGACACTTTGTGACCATTCGTGAAACGTTTTGTAACATAAGATCATCTTGAATGTGTTTCACTTACGTGAAGAGTGATCACTTTTCATGCTTTTTATACAGTCCCTCGTCTTAATAAGTCATACGTGATAAATTTTGATACAAAAATCTTTTTTTTTCTCACATAATACTAACATTTCTTAATTCACATTCTATCTCAATGTTACACGAAAATGGAATGAAAATTGAAGTAATAAAATTAATTTACAATTCAAACCAGAATTTTCCAGTTCGAATTGCGTGATGGTTCCACAGCTCTTATTCTGAAATAAGTCGCATTAAAATGCTCATTTTCATTTTAAAAATATTACAACAGTGTATTTACATGCAGTACTGGAGAGGATTTTACCATAAAATTATATTTAAATGTAAAATAAAACATCTGAGATTGAAAATTATTTACTTTACTTATTTCAACTTAGGCCAACATAAATTAGTTGTTACTTTTTTATTATAAAGTGCAGAAATATACAATGAACTACTTGTGCTATGCCCAAGGCAGGTATCAAAACCCGATTTTTAGTATTATAAGCTCTCAGACTTAATGTTGAATCGACTTATAAAATAGCTTTATTACACGAATTCACCATATCCTGCGGTTTTTAGAATAATTTTGAAAGAAACTGAAATCTTGTAAGTTAAGTTAAATTGTAACACGTCGTGAATGAAAAAAACGTAAATTTCTACGTTTATTTAATAATTCTGCTATTATGTACATCGGCAAAGTGAAATTCTTTTATTAAGCTTTGTCTAAGTCAACATGGAAAATCTATGTGATAATTTATTTCTTAATTTTTTGTCTCCTTTTTCAAATACTCTCATGCAATTTATCGAGTTTTAAAAATAACAATGTGAGTGAAGAATTGTATTCACTCGCTGTTCTATGAGCGAATGTCAAAGAACATAAGAATTCGAAGAGAAATTGCGTCTTACTCAAACATTGTACGTTCAAAGAATAAAGGAAATTAAAAAGGTGAAATCCATTGTTGCGTAAAGTAAGGCTAAACTCGTATGATCGTAGAGTGAACTTCTTATTAAAGTTCATGTTCATAGAAACAAAACCTACTTTTCATCTTTTTATAAGAGAAGGAAAGTAACTATACTTCAGACAGAGGCATAGAAAGAGTACACTTCATGTATTTGCATAACTTTCGTCAGAAAAGATGTTGAAACTAGCAGAGAGTAGGTTCTTTATGGTATAATGACGGAACAATAGATTAAAGATTTAATGGCAGTTCGTTCTTTTAATTATTTACCATTTTTATATAAGAGGATAGAGTACACGTAAATCTGACATCTTGATGCCCTATAATTGAAGATTTATCAGATGATGTAAAATATTATATTACACCTGATATAAAACAAACTGCCAGTTCAAACACTTATTTTAGATAAAAGAATTTACTCTTCCGTTATGTTTGTTTGTTTGTTTTTGGATCTCGCACAAAGCTACTCGAGGGATATCTGTACTAGCCGTCCTTAATTTAGCAGTGTAAGACTAGAGGGAAGGCAGCTAGTCATCACCACCGACACCAACTCTTGGGCTACTCTTTTACCAACGAATGGTGGGATTGACAATAACATTATAACGGCCCCACGGCTGAAAGGGTGAGCATGTTTGGCGCGAAGGGGATGCGAACCCGCGACCCTCAGATTGCGAATCGCACGCCTTAACACGCTTGGCCATGCTGGGCCTACTCTTCCGAAAGCCATGCATAACAGATAGCGGTAATACTTTGTGTTTGCATGTTTTAAAATTATTTTCAAAGGCTGATTGGTTGTTTATTGTTAAGTATAAAACTGCACAGTGGACTAGCTCTGCTGTGCTCAGCACGTGTGTCGAAACCCGGCTTTTTAGTTACATAAACTTACAGACATACCATTGAGCCAGAGGAGAGATATTTTCCAAGTATCTAGATGAATGTTGTGACTGTTTTTCTCGTATTTAAATATATAAAGAATTACAACGCAAAGGTCATTATGTAAATAGAAAGATTTTGGTGTGAGCTAGTGACTAACACCGGCATGCGCATTTGATGACCCAAGGTCTGAGATTTTACATCACAAAACACATACCGCACTTTTAGTTTTGATCGTGTTAAAAAAGTTACAGTAATTATTTTCATTCCGTTAAAAGACAAAGTTCTAAAAAAAGACGCTACTGGCTCACTGCTTTCCTTCTCTTCATTAGTTTAAAATTAGTGATAGCTACACCTGAACTCTAAGAATCTCTGAATTAACCTTTCAGCACACATACACATAACGTGCTGTTCGTGCTGATGTTTTTTTATTCCAGTAAAATACCTTATGTTATTATTAAGATGCGGAAAGAAATAATAAGTAATTTGAATATAGTTTACTCTGGTTTAATTAAGCAAATCAGATTGTTTTAATACTATTACATTCACAGAGTGATTATAAGACAGAGTTTGACTGCTGAACTTGTTTGACGTTTTGTATTTTCCACACCAATAACGATTTGTTTCTTGTAGATAACATTTTTCTTCTGGTCTGTAAAGTTGAGCCCACCTATAGGAGTAGAAGACTGGTCTCAACCTTTGACAGAAATGAGAATCTTTACCTTTCAATATTTCTTGTTGTGCTATCGAACACATGAAGTCGGCTTCTGTAAGAAGTGAATTGAGAACCGTGACAAAACAGTTTAGCAAATAAAAGATGTATTACTTGAGATTCAATTTTTAACTTATTGCAAACAAGATGGACTGTTTGCACAATACACTAATTTCATTGACTGTGGAATCAGAATAATATTATTGGAGGTAAAAAGATAGAATTGAACTTGCGTTAGCAGTATGTTAATGGTACCTACTAATAAGTGCCCCCCAACAAAGAAGAAACTATTTGTAATTGTGCTATTTGTTAAATGCTGCCACTACATATACAGTAAAAAGTTCACTTTTTCAATATACCATAGATCACTGAAATTGTTCATGAAGTCTAAAAATCTGTTCCATTAGATTACAGTGTTTCGAAGCACAACTTTATTGTTCGTGATTAGATTTGAAAGGGCATATGACAGTACAGATAAATTATCTTACCAGACCGTGATAACATACCTGTTGAATATTAATATCCTAGACACTGTGATGTGGTAAAAACTATTGCATCAACAATGGTTAATTCATTGAAAGTTGAACATTGGAAATAATACATCAGAAGCTTTGAATCTAACCGTTTCATGTGAAGCATGACCATCACTGGTTGAGGATATCCATATGGAAGCTTTTAACTTATGGCATTTATATAAGCAACTATAAATTAAATGTTTGATTCTTTTGAACCTCTGATGTACCTAGTGGTCCTCAGAGTTCTAAAAACAGAAATATTAAGACTTTACATGATTTTAAGACTGATGGCTACTGGAATGCGTCTTGTGATAATATTGAGGTACATTTGCATTGAAATATCAAGAAATAGCATAAATAAAGTTCTGTGTGTATTGTTCAAAAGTAAAACTGAATATATACGAGATAAAACTCAAAGAAAATGTTCTAGTTCCTCATTTCTAGATATAACTAGCCATAAATTAATAAAAGTGATCATATTTGATAAAATGTTAGCACACAGGATCACATACGAAAGGTGCAAAAAATTTCATGAAAAACAAAACTCGAGCACTTTCAAATAGTAAGTTATTCTTCTTCAAGAATAGATAAAAAAATTAAAACATCCTTTATTATCCTGAAGATTAATAATCAACTATTTAAAAGTTCTCGTGTTTCACTCTTTTCTTTTTTATTCATTGATAGAAGTAATGAGTATGTATTGGATATAATCGATTATTTCACCAAGTTTGCTAAAGCTCGTTTATTGGTTAATGCATTAGCACAATCTATTATTAATATTTCAACTGAACAGTGAATTGCATGTTCAGGAGTAATTTATGAAATTCAGCACAGTTCAAAGAACCAATTTTAAACAATTAGTTGTTCAACGTGTTGTTTAGAATGTTAGGGTTGGTAATGTAATGTGCTACAATATATCTCCGACAGTCCATATCCAATTATTTATCAGGATGGGTTATTTTAATTATGAAAAAATTTTTGTGAATTCTGACCTAAGTGATTGAAATGATTATTTCAGTACATTAAAGTGAGTTATATGGCAACAGAACACTGGTAAAATAACTGTGTAGCAAACCCCTTGATGTTTATAAGTGCAGACGTTGCTTCCAGTGGATATGATATATGTATCTCTTCTCAGTGTAGATGTACCATAGTGTTCACATGGATATTTGGAGTGGTTGACGTCTACACTGATTCATGCTCATGAATGTGTATGACAGAATTAGGGTAAAAATACTGCAAATGAAATGTTGAGACAAGTCCGTGAAAGTTCGAGCATGGATGTGCCTTTATTATCTACTTGTAGATTAGAAGTAACTCAGTCTTGGCGGAGCTGGATTTATCTTGTGCACAGAAAGCTCAGTTTGCCAAACTACAAATTACATCAGCGTATAAAAATGTGAAGACGTAAATAAACTGTAGTGATACGTTGCAAATGAGAGGCTGTGAATATCGATTGTTCAAAGTACAAAAATAACATTGTGTTGTAAGTTCATGATGCAGTTTAGGATGTGAAGATACTCAGGTGGTCATGTGAAATATCAGCCCTAGCATCCTGAAATTTATGGTTAGGATTAGATGCTTTACCTTATGTATAACTTTACCTTATTTATAACAGTTGATTGTTTGGTAATAAAAATGAATGAAAGTAATTAGTATTTCTTATATTCAAAGCCATTATGTGAGGGTTGATAGGACACTGGCGACTGAGTAATTTATTCTGTTAAATTTAATTATCAAAGTATAAAAATCTAAAGTGCTCAAAATTAACACCTGATCTAGAAACACTTTGCGATTCTTGACTTCCAAGAGCACATTAAGAATATTGTCAAGTATTGGAAGATGTTTATACGACATATCATTTGGGAAATCTTGTATATTTGCAAATGCAATCTTATGTCGCATTTACACGTGCTTTTGGACATTAAGGACACTTATATGACTTCTTAATGCACAATAAAGGGTTGTGCTATTAATCAAAACAGGAGGTGACTCAAGGTGCTATAAAGTTGTAGAACAAAAACCTTTTTCCACAATATTGGGTTTATTTTTTCTTCAAGGTCAACTATAGTGAAATTATCAACTCTTATAAGGTGGTAACTATTGACAGTTTAGCTAAGAGTATTAGTAGCTGCTATCACTTATAATACTGAAAATTTAGAGTTGTTCCAATGTTCCTTGTGAAGCATAGTCTTTTCTGGCTTATGATTATATTGGTTATGTGTGACATTTGTTCAAAAAGTCATAACTTAGGTTAATTCTGTCTGTAATAACGTATTTCACCACCTCGGGGAAAGAGAAGTTTGGTAGAAGTACATATGAAATATAACAACTTATTTTACTTTTTATGAAATGTAAAAACAATATTCTCATTATCATAAAGTGTGAAAGTGATATAAGTGGTATAAGGTTGAAATGTTTTCCTTGTGTGCTTTTATCCTAAGACATGCAAACAGTATTTCTATCATAAAGTCGTGTAGCGCCTAAAACAGTTTTCGTTTATTAATCTGTAAGCAGACTGGTAAAAAGAGAATAATTTAGTGATATGCCTTAGTAGGACAGTGGTACGTATTGCAACGTTCAAATCCAGGGTTCGATTCCCCGAGCTGGACACAACAGATAGTCTGGTGTCGTTTAAAGAGCGCTAAAATCATGAGTTCGATTTCCCTCGGTAGACTCACCAGGTAGTCCGATGTAGCTTTGCTACACAACTCTTTTTCTTTTACTTGAGAAATATTATTTTTTACTTGTTCGAATAATTTAAATTATCTTCACTGAAGCTTGTTTATACCTCTGTTAATATATGATTTGAGGATAACCTATCTAAAGATGGGTTCATCTTATTTCTATACCAGCCACATATTTCCCTTTACTATTTTCCAAACTTTTAGTGCTTGATGTTTTTGGAACTTTTAGGCTTGTACTGTTTGTTTGTTTTTTAATTTCGCGCAAAGCTACACGAGGGCTAGCTGTGTTAGCCGTCCATAATTTAGTGGTGTAAGACTAGAGGGAATGCAGCTAGTCATCACCTTCCACTATCAATTCTTGGGCTACTATTTTATCACTGAATAGTAGGATTGACCGTCACATCATAATGCCCACACGACTGAAAGGAAAGCATGTTTGGTGTGACGGGGATTCAAACACGCGACCATCGGATTACAAGTCGAGTGTCTTAACCTCCGGGTAAGGCCGGGCCCTTATCGTGTCGTATAATAAGGATTTTGTTTTTGTCTAAATATAGTTTTATTCTATTTCAATAATTTTTCAATAATGAAATTCGTTAGTTCGGCTTTCCAGTGACACAGTAGTATCTGCGGACTTCTAACGCTATAAACCGGTTTTCGATACCCGTAGTGGGCAGAGCACAAAAATTCTATTGTGCAGCTTTGAGCTTGAAACAAATCGTTCGTTTACAAAACCAAGCATCATTCTCAAAGGAACGGAAACATATCTATTTCCCCTGGTTTTATGAGCATTCATTCCGTAAATGTTCTAGCGAAAATGAAAAGTAATAATTCATGAAGTTTATTTCCAACGTAGCTCACAGAATGAATCCCCATGTGAGACAACGCTAAACTTCAGAGTTCAATTTCCCTCGGTTGTAAGAGCACAGATAGCCCACTGCGTTTCTCTGCCCTGAAATAAACAAGCCGTTTAAGTACGTGAATTAAAACAAGGAAAATTAGTGGATTCAACTAGTAAGCTGATGTACAAAAATTTGTTGAAAGAAAAAATACAGAAAATAAGTGGATTATTTAAGTCATCGGGGGACATTGTAAATTTCAGCAGTGGGGTGCGCTATAATATGACGGTCAATCACACTATTCGTTGGTAAAACAGTAGTCTCAAGAGTTGGCAGTGTGTTGTGATGACTAGCTGCCTTCCTCTAGTCTTACGTTGCTAAACTAGGGAAGGCTGACTCACATAGCCCTCGTGTAGATTTGCGCGAAATTCGTAAAGAAGCAAACAATATCAGGAGAACAGGATTAAACTTTCTACTTTGCCATGTATGTGTCATATAGTGTATTAAAGATTTAAAAATTAGCACCCTGTTACAAGTAAAAACTTGTTTTAAAAAAAAAAACATTTGTTGCAGTTTGAGACTCTGATCCAACTTTAAAATTAAACGACTCAACTAATATTTCTTTAAACATACATTCTGTACACGAATGTTCATTTCTAATAAATTAGCAATACCAAAATTAAAGACTCACTTCTTCATCGGTTGATGTTTTTCAAAGACCATCGTCAAAAGTCTATTAGGAGTTTCTAATTTAAAATAGAATACATGTCATGAAACCTTATGTTGAAATTTTAATTGCTTCAAAATTATTCAACAAATTTCTGTTAGAAAGTAATTCACATTCGTTAGAGTGTATTTAACTGATATCACTTATGAAAAATAAAATTACATAAATATCCATAAACTCAGCTACAAATTTGTTGATTAACTTTTGAAATAATCTCAGAATTATCGTCTAGTTTATCGTTATTTGTATATTTTATTAATTGATTTTACTGTGATATCATAAGTTTACATTTGGACCAGGTGTTCCAGATTAAGTATCGAAATGTTCAAGACTCGTGCCGCTCAGCACATTTCCTAATTTCCTCTCTGTGCATGCCAGCTATAAAAGCGGCAGTCAAAGCAGGTGTTTTAATCAGTTCAAAACTCGCAATATCCTTTTAACGACAGCTACCGTCAATTGTTTGACTTTCTTATAGTCAGTATCTCAAAGTTACGGACAACAACCTTGACCCTAGAGGTCTCTGACATTGTCATTTATTATATTTACGCATAGGATGCTTAAATTTAAAATACCGGTACCAGTCAACATTATAATTATCGTTAACCTTTGAGATTATTCAATCACATCAATTTCAAAAATTTGTTTCCTTAGTTTTATTCAGAATGACAACGTTTCCTGACTGCTCAAGTGCAGAATAGCTATTTTATGTTATCTTTAATGTTCTTCTGAGTTCTTTACGGGATTTACTTACATATACAAAAAATATTCAGAACGTAAAATGTTCCAAGCACGTCTATTATGTACAGATTAGTAACTTTAAAGAGGCGCTAGAATAAAAAAGAAATTGCATGAGTTTCAAAATCAGGTATACCTCTCGAAATGGAGCAAAGGTTTAACTCTTTACTTAATAACAAAAAAAAGTTAAAGAACCTTCCACTTGTTGTCAGGAGTAGTTTGATTCTGCTTTAAACAATTACTTGCTGCTTAGCACTTTCCTTCCCGCTGGAAACTAGTTGCTAAGATAGGTTAAGAATTGAGTCTTTACTATATGATGAACACTTTTTTTCTCGTCGTTTACTACTCCATTTTGTACTAACACTAATTAGCCGAAATTGTTGACTTTAAAATCGTAGCTCAGAATATTGATCTGGTTTGAAGACATGAAGTTCGCTAAGTCTAAAGAGCTTCTTTTCATTTCTAAAGGCTCGAACTTGTTCTCTAGAGAGATTATTAACATTCTTTCCTCAAACAAAGAGTTCATATAACTAACTCCCAGTGATTGATGTCATTCCGTGGCATTGATTAAATAGTTTGTTTAGACTGAATCTTAGGTATCTCCAATTTCAAAAATAATAAAGCCAGCTACTCACAGATGTGTACATAACATAAAAACGTAAAGAATAGTTCTTTATCTTGATTACGATAGTGTTATATTATAAGCAAACACGAAACTGAAGACGAGTCAACTATATGTGAAATTAAACAAGACATACAGAGAGTATTAGTAGATGAAAAGAAACAATAACTGCGCAAGTGTAAACATATGCAGAATTTATTTTAAACAAGTACTGCAGTCTATATGGTTAGATGAATAATAGAAGAAATAACTTACAATGTACACAGTTGGATGAAAACAGGATAATATAGATGATGCAACGTGAATAGTTGAATGAAAATGTGATGTATCTGGTGCTGCAGCTTTTAATATTACATGAAAATATGAGGGAACAACTTTTAAAGCATTTAATATTACATAAAAAATTTGAAGATACAACTACTATAGCATATAATTACACAAAAAATTGTGGAGAGACAACTGCTGCAGCATATAATATTATATAAAAAATGTAAGGATACAACTACTACAGAATTAAATATTGCATAAAAATGTGAAGATACAATTATTGCAGCATGTAAGATCACAAAGAAATATATGAAAAGAACCGCTACGACATTTAATATTACATAACAAATGTGAGGATACATCTGCCACAGCATATAAAATTACATAAAATATATGAGGATACAACTTCTACAGCATTTAACATAACATAAAAATTTGAGGAGACAACTACTACAGCATTTAATATTTCATAAATATGTGAAGATACAACTAATGCAGCATGTAAAATTACATGAAAATGTTTGTAAAGAACCGCTACGACATTTTATATTACATAACAAATGTAAAGATACAACTGCTACAGCATTTAATATTACGTAAAAACATGAGGAGAGAACTACTACAGTATCTATTATTGCATAAACATGTGAGGAAACAACTGTAGTAGCATGTAAGATTCCATAAAAAATGTGAGGAAACAGCCGCTGCGACATTTGCTATTGCATAAAAAATGTGAGGATACAATTGCTACAGCATATAAAATTATATAGAAAATGAGGAGACAGTTGTTACAACATTTAATATTATATTATAATGTGAGAAGACAATAACTACAGCATTTAGTATTACTTAAAAATATGAGATAACAACCACAGCATGTAAGATTACATGAAAACGTGAGGAGAGAACTACTACAGCGTTTAATATTGCATGAAAATGTGATGAGTGAACCATAGTAGCATGTAAGATTACATAAAAATGTGAGGATGCAACTGCTACAGCATATAAATTACATAAAAATTTGAGGAGAGACAACTGTTACAGCAATTAATATTACATAAAAATATGAGAAGACAACTACTACATCTTTTAGTATTGCATAAAAATGTGAGGAGACAACTATAGCAGTATGTAATATTACTGAAAAATGTGAGGAAACAGCTACTACAGCATGTAAGATTACATAAAAATAGGAGTCAACTACTGTAGCATGTAAGATTACATAAAAATATGCGGATTCAATTGCTATTGCATGTAAAATTATATGAAAACGTAATTACACAAGCGCAGGTTTTGTTGTAACGGATGGATAGGGTAGTAGAAAACTTGCTAGGAAAGTGAAATTATTAAGGAATTTTATTTTATTTTATTTTTATTTCAACACATTCGACTATGTTAGATTCGTTTTACCTCATTCACTTTGTCTTACTGACGTGGAACCTTTGCTCATAGACACAGACTTTCTAATATATCTGTATAAATACAAAAAAGCTTCTACTAAAAAACTAAACGTAAGTATAGGTTAAAGAAAAACTCACAGGGAAGATATTAGCGATTGTAAAGAATTATTATAAATTGTTGTTTTACTTGCCTTCTCAAACATTAAGAACTGAATAAACACATTGTGTCTTAGCTCATCTGTTATTAACGCTACAATTTGTTTCTGGTAGGTTATATTTGCTTATGGCTTATCTCAGAACAAAGCGAGATAGTTTGTGTTTGACTGTACATTGCTTCAGCAGTTCGCTTTAAATGCTCACGTTAACAGTGAATGTTAACATTATTTCACACCATAGAAAGAGTTATTTGATTTCAGGCGTTATAAATCTTCAGTTGAAATGATTATGTTTTGTGTCAGAAACGGAAGGTGTTGATGAAGTGGTAACGTTCACGACCAAAATTTTTCTTTGTTTATTTCTTATCAAAGCTACAAAATTGGTTATTTGAGCTATATTCATCACGGGTATCGAAACCCGATTTTTAGTTTTGTAAGCCTTAATACTGATCGCTAAGTTACTAGGGTGAATATAGCGCTTGATCTAGTCCAACCCCTTAATGGTACAGTGGTATATCTGTGGACTTACAACGCATAAAATCATGGTTTCGATACCTGTATTGCGCAGAGCAGAAGTAACCATTGTATGGCTTTGTACTTAACTAATAAACAAATAAACACGACATAAATGGAAAATACACTACGCTTAATGTATTTATTTTTCCATTTGAAAATCTATAAAAACTTTACAGATATTAAGTATCTTTAAATTGAATATATAAACGCTTTCGCTGTAAGCCTAAAAATAAGCCTTATATAAGTCATTTAGACTCCAGTTAAAGAGTTTTTAAGAAAACTTTTTCACGGCTGTATTAAAGATTGTACTGATTAGGAATAGTTTTGCCATGTTTAGAGGTATATATTGAGTTGAGTACGTTCTATTAAACGAATTTTGAATACGAAGTTTACATGTTACTTGACAAACACACAGCTGATATAACGTTGTGTTGAATCGAAACGTAACAGAACTATATATTTTGACACAGATAAACTATAGATTTTGGGAATTATGTGACGGCCTTTCTAGACGCAAAATATTCAAACATGTATGTCATGAAGGTGCGTTCATATCGGTGATTTAAAATTTCTAATATATTGATATTTTTGTACTCAATGGTATTGGAAAACAAATTTATATGGAGCAATTGGGTCACAAGGACCATCAAGAAATAGACTGCAACATTTTGTAGCCAGTTAGAGAAAAAAGAAGCACGATCGTCTGGCATAGCATAACCAGAGCTAGCGACACGGACTGTAATGATGTGGTTAAGGTTCTAAATTGTTTTAAGATAATGTACTCTGGAATGTGTGTGAGAAATTTTGTGCAGTTTATAATTATGTGAATGCCGCATCTCATAACTATAATTTAATAATATGATAATTATGAATTAAGAATCTAAGCCTCAGATGACCAAACATTACATCTTATGGATGAGATCAACCTTTCTCCTCAAACTTTCAAAAAATATTCTTACTAATTTTCTGTTTACGACTGGAAGTTTTCCTAATTCTTGCTTTATGACAGGAGTTTATTTAAAAATATCATAATAATAATTTGTATGCAAAGTGGTAGGAGTTTCGTAAAAAATGATTTTGTTTTTCTCGTAAATCGAAGGAGAAAATACGCCCGTAGACTGCAAACGTCAGTAAAAATAAATGTTGTGCTCACTCAATGTCCAGATGAAATTTTCCATTGTCGATGTCTTTATGCATTACCAATGTTATTATGTGACACGTAAACTTATTTTCTAAATGTACCACCCCTTTTTGTATTATCACGTACAAGTTGGTTAGCAGTAAGTTTGCAAAACAAAATATTCATCATTTCATTAAATTTTCTTAAACTGTCCATTCACAAAATATTTTGAGTGTTTTTTTGTTTCGTCGCTTACGGTATCCATGTAGAATGATCTCAAGACTTTTGTCCCTTATCACACTTCAGTGGCACAGCGTTATACTTGCAGAACCACACCAGGTTTTAATACCCGTTGTAGTCAGAGTACATTGCGTTGCTTTGTGCTAAATTCTAAACAAACAAATTGTCCATTATCTTCATTTTTGTTCTCAGTTGAAGAGTTCCTTTACAATAGATGATCAAACAGATATACTGTTAGCTGTATGGTCAATGGTTCTTCTCTAAATTAATCCTCGAGTACTCAAGAAGGCCTATTTACTTCTTGTGAAGTCTTTACTAAACTTAACCAACTGACCGTTCTTCCAAAATTATTCTAACAAATAGCTTTTTGGCTTTGATCACCTAATCGTCTGTTACATTTCGGGATCAGCTGTTTTGTTTGTTTCGAATTTCGTGCAAAGCGACACGAATTTACTTGTTGCAGAAATTGTTTGTTTGTTTTCAGTTTCGCGTAAAGCTACACGAGGTCTATCTGCGCTAATTTAGCAGTGTAAGGCTAGATGGAAGGCAGCTAGTCATCACCACGCACCGCCAACTCTCGGGTTACTCTTTTACCAACGAATAGTGGAACCGACCATCACAATATAACGTCCCATCGGCTGAAAGGACGAGTATGTTTGGTGTGACGTAGATTCAAACCCGCGACCGTCAAATTACAAGTCGAATGTCTTAACCACCTGGCTATGCCAGGCCGATTGTAGTTATTAGCCAACGTTGAAATCAGTGACGTATTGATGATATTGTACACAAATAAATAATAACGAAAATTTATTCATTAATTAACAAATACGTTTTTATCTTGTACAGCGTTATGTGACAAGATATTCAATATTAAATGTAAGATTTTTCGTAATGGACCGATAACACGGATCTTTTATAGAAACGTAATGCATTTCATAAATATTGAGGAAATGTTTTTGACGACTTATAATATAGATATAAATTAGTACAACCTGGACAATTAGAATATAAATATAATTTCAATAGCATAATGAGCATGAGAAACATCTAAACTAAAATTTACTGAGTTTAGTTTTTTTAATATATTTAAAAAACAGCCTAATTCAACATAGTTCCAAGTGTGTTTGTTTGTGGAATTTTGTGTAAAGCTATTCGAGGACCATCTGTGCTAGTGATAGATTAGAGGGAGAACAACTAACCGACACCTACTAATACCAGCCCATGGGCTACTTTTCACCTAAGATGGGTAAGATTGATTGAGACATTATAACGATCCAGCGACTCGCCGATTATGAGTCAAACAATCTAACCGTCATGCCACTACCAACTTAAAATCAAACCTTGAGAGGTATCAAGAGTAGATGAACGTTTTATTTAACTAAAATTAAAGAAACTCTCTGAAAACCAAAAATATTATGTTCGTTGTTTTAAGTTTCCGTTATTGCAGGTTGAGGGACAAAACCTCAAAATAGTCCAAATGATTTAAAAATCCAAAGAAAGTAAGTGATGCTTAAATTGTTTTTTGTGTGTGTAAAATAAGTCAAACGTCTGATAAAGACGGATTTACAATTTCTTTATAAGAGAAGTGAAAACAATTGATCCATGCCCAGCATGGCCAAGTGATCAAGGCACTCCACTCGTAATCCGAGGATCTCGGGATTAAATCTACGTCACACCATACATGTTCGCCCTTTCAGCCGTGGGGACGTATAATGTAACGGTCAATCCTATTATTTGTTGGTAAAAGAATAACCCAAGAGTTGGCCGTAGGTAATGAAGACCAGTTGCCTTCCTTCTAATCTTACATTGTTAAATTAGGGACGGCTAGAGCAGATAGCCTTTGTGTAGCTTTGCGTAAAATTCAAAACAAACCAAACCCTTACTACACCCCTATTGTTTAGGAATTTTTGTGTGTCATTCAGTATGTTTTGAATATTGTTATTAAGCATTTCCGAAATGTTTGTGAGCTCATGTGATTTAGAAATAAACGATTTATTGTATGTTGTAGAAGATGCATTATACTTTTTATTTCTTTTAATCAGACTTTCTAACAATAAAATATCTGTCTTGTTTGAGGGGTCGTTTACCACACATCTTCTCAAAACAGAGAAATTCTGCTAATAAATGTGTTTTTTATGAACAAAATTAATTTCAGAAATACAAATTATATACAAGTTATGACACTTACACCCCATAACAAACAATAACTACAACAAATAAATTCAGTTACGTGCGATATGTTTTGTAGATTTCAAAAACCATTGGCTCAGATACAGCCCACAATGTAAACGTTTAACGATGAATTTGGATTCATCGTAAAATAAAAATGCAGCCTTCTACAACGTTGCTTCTTCCGTTGTTCAAAGTGTAATGCGCATTTTCAACCTTTTGTGGTGTTCTTCCAGAACAGTTTACGAGCTGATATAATCCTTTGAGAAAATTTCGTGCAGCGTATTTCTTACTGTGTCTTAGATAGTGTTCAAATGTAAACGTAGAGTAAAGTCTTTGATAATATGCACATTGAACTGTTGTTTATCACTTGAAGAAAGCATTCTTTTCACAGATACTTAATATAAATTTGGGAAATGTTTAGTTGTATATCTCATCTGGTTCCGTTGTTAACACCGGTTTAGGCCCGCATGGCCAAGCGTGTTAAGGAGTGCGATTCGTAATCTGATGATCGCGGGTTCGGATCCCTATCACGCCAAGCATGCTCGCCCTTTCAGCTGTGGGGGCGTTATAATGTGACGGTCAATCTCACTATTCGTTAGTAAAAGAGTAGTCTAAGAGTTGGCGGTGGGTGGTGATGACTAGCTGCCTTCTCTCTAGTCTTACACTGCTAAATTAAGGACGACTGGCACAGATAGCCCTCGAGTAGCTTTGTGCGAAATTCAAAAAACAAACAAACACCAGTTTTACGTATGTTCTTCAAATACTTTCGTACGGCTTCAATGAAAATTTGATGTATGCACTTTTGTATTGTTTGTTTTTTAAACCTTAATAGACACGTGTACGTTCACTATACTACAGTTGTAAACGTTTTGTTAAGCATGAAGCTACAAAGTGGCGTATCAGTGTTCTGTTTACTAGAGGTATCGAAGCCGGATTTTTAGAGTCATGAGCCTGAGGCTTACTGCAGAGGTACTAGGAGGTTGAATCAAATAGCATTATTGTTCGTTTTTTGAATTTTGCGCACAGCTACACAAGGACTATCTGCGCTAGCCGTTCCTAATTTCGCAGTGTAAGACTAATCAAAGCCACCCACTGCCAACTTTTGAGCTATTCTTTGACCAACAGAAAGTTGGATTAACCGTCACCTTATAATCCCCCATATCTGAAAGGGTGAACAGGGAACGTGGGTTTGGATCCACGTACCCCAAACATGTTCGCCCTCTCAGCTGTGGGGATGTTATAATGTGACGGTCAATCTCGCTATTCGTTGGTAAAAGAATAGCCCAAGAGTTGATGGTGGGTGGTGATAACTATTTGCCTTCCTTCTAGTCTTACACTTCCAAATTAGGAACGATACTCCTGGTGTAGCTTTGTGCGAAATTCAAAACAAACCGAACAGAACTTTACACATTTTACTATATACATTTTACTATACACATTTTACTATATACATTTTACTATACACATTTTACTATATACATGTCACTATACACATTTTACTATACACTTTTACTATATACATTTTACTATACACATTTTACTATATACATTTTACTATATATATTTTACTATATACATTTTACTATACACATTTTACTGTATACACTTTACTATACACATTTTACTATATACATTTTATTTGCTTGTAGTTAAGCTGAAAGCTACACGATTAGCTATTATCATTTGCCAGCCATGAATATCGAAACTTGGTTTTCACCGTTATGATTAAAATAGTTTTCTATATATCTGTAATAAGGATAAGTGTTTGTGTTTGTGTGTTTTTCTTATAGCAAAGCCACATGTGGCATCTGCTGTGTCCACCGAGGAGAATGGAACCCCTGATTTTAGCGTTGTAAATCCGTAAACTTAACACTCTCCAAGCGGGGGATAATAAGGATGAAAACGAACAGCATTTCTTAAAGTTTTTAATTTGTGCTTTATTCGAGGGAAATGAAATCAATAAAAGATTAATACTAGTGCAAGTTTATCAGCTTCGAACAGAGCTACATGAAAATCATTGTCAAAGTTTACTATGGAAAACTTGCTTGAAAATAATGGAATTTCAAGATTCATTATTTTAACTTACAAGTCACGTAAGTAATAATAGAAATAATTGTATGAAGAATCTCAGAGTTTCTGTCATATTATTACAAACATTTAGTCAAAATGAACTACCTACATCGATCAAAGTTGAAAGTTATACTATGTAATAAATTAATTTAATATGCTGTGTACGTAAAGATATGTAACGTAATAAAACAAAAAGTTGTAACTATTAGAGTGCATCGGTTCATTATTTAAACCCTCTCGCTGTTTTCTCTTGTGTAATGGATATCTCTCTGAGTTCAGCCACCTTATGAAATTCGTATGAGGTGGTGATTTCGTATACAAGTTAAGATCACAAAATAATATTCGTGAACTATATATGTATTTGTATAATAAGTAAATTTAGACTAATAAAATAATATATAAGCTTGATTAAACATTTTGACAAATAACATTATTCAAATTGTCATAACTGGAAGTATAACACTTAGCACAACAATATTTTATACTTTTGTAACTCAACACGAAACTGTACTATAGGCTATCTCTGCTCTGCCTATCACGAGTATCGAAACCCAGTTTCTTAAAGTGTAAGTTCGCAAAGTTTTTGGTGGATCTTCATAGTAAAGAAATTTTAGCTTCGTAATGACTCCAAAAATATCAAACATACTAAGGACTAGTTAAACACTACCTCAGAATATAGTCATAGATGGGCAGGTGCTATACAGCCCCCCATCACCAAAATTTCTTAACACCAGACATCAGGCATTCTGTGGAAATCAGCCTATTAAGAAAATGTGGAGATAGATGTACAGAGGGTGAAAGAGAATAAGTCTGCCGGCGTTTATTTAAGGACCATTGTGAGCAGTCACCTGTTATCATAGTAACAAATGGCAAATGGTACCTAACTCACAAACTGGTTAGAGAACTGGTTAGGTATTACTTATCTTGTAGACCTTATTGCCATTTTTGCAGCATCATTGAAATTATTTTTTCAACATGAAGGTCCATGTGAGTGGCATATTATCACACACTCTTATTTACGTTCTCTCAAATGTTCTAATTAATAATTCAAGAGATTTTTCTTTGAACAGTTTATTTGTAATTTGGCGCAAAGCTACATAATGGGCTATCTATACTCTAACAACCACGGGTATAGAAACTCGGTTTCTAGCCTTATAAGTCCACAATTATACCGCTATGCTTCTGAGGGGTAATTCAGAGGAAATGAAACTCCTGGAAAGTCCCCATTGGTACAGCGGTAAGTGTACGGTTTTACAACGCTAAAATCAGGGGTTTCATTCCCCTCGATGTACTCAGCAGATAGCCCGATATGGTTTTGCTGTAAAAAAAAGACGCACACACTCCTGGAAAACACATCGCTGTATGATATAGCTAGGAGAAGAAAAATATAAATAATGATGAGAACAAAATACAGCCAGAAGGTATCACCAGTAAATTAGGCGTCTTTTACTTTAGGCCAGACATGAGAGATAAGAACCTTTGGACGAAATCCTTAACAGGTTACTTGAAAGTTAAAGTCAACGTGTTGGTAAAATTAACGTGAACCTCCTTACAGTTAACTAATTAGGTAACTATAATGATGAAAAAAAAGGATGTTTAACATAAAATTAACTCCTCAAAACAAAATATTACCTTCATAAGATTTTGGCACTGATTCATTATTTAACAATAAATAAATTATCGTGTTACTGATTTTGTAAATGGTGTCAATTTTGTGTCTTAAGTGTAATGATATCTTACAATTTATTTCACGTACAATGTTAACAGTAACGTTGTACAAATATCGTGATGTTGAATTTAGAATTAAACGTTAACATGATTAACTCTGTGGTTTGCTAATGAGCTACAGGGAGCTATAAGACATAGAAGGCTTGGCATGGCCAGGTGGTTAAGGTCAAGGGTCGCGGGTTCGAATACACGTCATACCAAATATACTCGCCTTCTCAGCCGTGGGTATGTTATAATGTGTGGTCAATCACACTGTTTGTTGATAAAAGAGTAGTCCAATAGTTGACGATGGGCGGTGATGACTATTTGCCTTTCCTCTAGTCTTAAACTGCTAAATTAGAGAAAGCTAGCGCAGATAACTCTCGTGTAGATTTGCGCGAAATTCAAAAACAAACCAAGGCAGAGAAGAGGGCGTTTGGATGATATGTCAGTGAGTGAGCCAACCCTAAATAAATTTCATTTCTTCATTAACTTACAAAACCAGTAATTTTTCATGAAAAAAATTAATAAAATCAAGCGATAAAGTTTCGCTTATAGATATGTTTCTTTAATATAATATGATAGGTACTCGGAAGTAAAATATTTTCGTCTTTCGAGTATTTTGTTCAATCTCAACATCGAGTTCGTTAGTTTAATCTTACTCTAGCAAAATTCATTCAATTTCAACTACTTATCCATGATGTCCTTCGATTATACATACAATTGAAATACAAATATAACTTTAAAAACTTAAGAATTGGTTAATAGGAATAATAAATCTGCATATAGGTTTATTACTATTTTCTTAAGACACCAGTGTTATTTTTGTTCCTATTCTTATGTGATTGCCTTGATAAAAGCTTTAGCTTTAAAATGGAGTTAGTATTCCTTGCTCACAACGTATTTTTCTTATTCATTGTATTTAATAGAAATTGTTATTATATACTGATCATGAGGGAACACTCAATAGCTGCGGCTGTAATTACAGTTTAAATTAGTCAAGAGATTGGGTTATAAGTTAAAAATTCGTACATGGAAAAAAAACTCAGATCAATGGCTAAAAATTCACTCATACATTAATGAAAGTATATTTTAGTAGCCCTTAGTTTAGGTACAATATTTTAAGATATATTTACTGAACAAGGGTTACCTGTGTTAGCTACCCCTACTTTTAAAGTGATAAGCTACAGAGAAGGTAGGTAGTCAATATTACCAACTGCCATACGTTCTCAGATTTAATACAAGGATATAACTGTAACTTTTATAAAATACCCACCACTAAACTTAGTGGCATAAGATATTTAATTGCTTTTTACTAATGTAGTAGGACATCAATCTTGGAATACTTGTTCTACATTGCCTTTAACAATTAAAACCCTAAATTCCGAGGACCGAATCCACAGCGATAATATCCAATTGTATGACTTTACGCAAACTACCATTTCTTCACTTTATAACTACAGTCCGGCAATTTTTTTTTAAGTCTAGTTGTTCTAATGTAAATCCCTCAAAACGTATACATCATTTTAATGTATTTCAACATTCGTGTATCTTTTCGTTCATATGTTTCTCTGTAGTGCAATTATATCATCACTACTATACCTTTCCTTATATTGCTGTAAAGTTAATATCTTCAATTCTATATTTCTTTGTAGCGCAAGTATCTCACTATACCTGAACTATTATTGTAATATAAATGTCTCAATATTCTTGTTTCATATCTTTGTGAAACATTTAACACTCTTTTGTTGTTGATGTCTCTGTGTGTGTTTTCTTATAGAAAAGCCACATCGGGCTATCTGCTCAGTTCACTGAGAAGAATCGAACCCCTGATTTTGTTTGTTGTTTTGTAAAAAAATGTCAAAACACTTCGAGCACCATTATAAAATAACTATTTTGATATTGAGGTCTTCTGTAAACATTGGGTCATAAGAAAAAAAACAGACATTTGGAAATAATTTATATCTCTTTGAAGAATCATTTTCACATTATTCCAATATTATAACTTTCTATTTCGGTTTGGGTTGGTTTTTTTTGTAATTATTGTTCCGAATCTTGTTATATCATGAAATATTGCCCCCCGCTAGTGCAACGGTACGTCTACGAATTTACAACAATAAAATCAGGGGTTTGATTCTCTCCGATGAGCTCTGCAGATAGTCCGATGTGACTTTGCTATAACACAAACACATACACACTCATAAAATATTGTTACCAATTCGAAAATGCAGTGTATTTAAAAAACGTTGTTATTATAATGTTAGCCCCTATATAATTTAGAACCACTAAAATACACATAATTTGGACTCGAAAAGCTAGGTTCTTGCTTATTTTTTCTGTAAGTATTCTCCTTTACCCAATGTATGTAGGCAACTTGCCTCAGGCACAGTAAAGTCACAGCAACCAACTGCGAATATAAAGTGTTATTCAAGATATTTCTTCACACACTCCCGAGGGACATGTATTTTTCCTTTTTCACACTCACCTGCCTCTATACTTTTTATCACAAAAGTCATTTCCAAGTGGCAAATCACCAGTCTATTTAGCTCGTTCTATCATGCAGCCAACACTTCTATTTTGTTCGAACAATTCGAACTCTCTGTGATGAAATGTTAAATTTCAAAGCACAAAACAGCAACAGTCAACCCAAAATATAACCATAAATCTGGAAAATAGGAAAAATAAAGTGCCTTTTCAGTCATGCTCTAAAAATTCTGTATTTTTTCAAAAGATATGGAATATGAAATGCCTCGTTCAATTGGTGAATATCTTAACAGAAAAAAATCTCTTTCCTTTTTACGAGTCATGAAGTAAAAAAATTCACTGTATGGGCGATTTCAAGTTGTTGGGCTCGATTTAACTTATTAAACTGGGTTTTTAATAGTCTAGAGTTCTATACTTTGTACTGTTAACCACTCTTTATACATTCACCTCTGAATGCACCATAAGAGTGGTAGTCACTCTCCTTATTCAACTAAGAGTAGCTGTGCTTTAGACATGGATTGCTGTCAACGGGTTGCCTGTCCTCTAGTTCTTAGTTTAAAACTAGAAATACGGCCCGGCATGGCTAGGTGGGTTAAGGCGTTCCACTCATAATACGAGGGTCGCGGATTCGAATCCCCATCACACCAAACATGTTTCCCTTCAGCCGTGAGAGCGTTATAATGTAACGGTTAATCCCACTATTCGTTGGTAAAAGAGTAGCTCAAGAGTTGGCTGTGGGTGGTGATTAATAGCTGTCTTTCCTCTTGTCTTATACTGTCACGCAGATAGCCCTCGAGTAGTTTCACGCAAAATTCAAAACAACAAACAAACAAGAACTAAAAATGGCTATGGCTGAACGATGGGTGGTTTTTTAACCTTTTGTATACAGAAGATCTTGGTCGGTGAACAAATAGGAATCAAGTTGTTGATGGTTTATATTTTTAATAGAGATGTAGCATTTTAAAATAAAATTAACTATACTAAAACCTACATTCATTTATGTAATTTTTTCTCACTTTAAATTAAACTTGAAAAATGCAAACTATTTAATTTTTGGTTTTGTTTATATAATTGCCTTGATTGAAGTTGTAAGGTTTTGTAATGATATCACGGTTTGAAAAATTAAAGGCAAAAGAGTTAACACTGTTTTGGGACATTTTATAAGCATCATATTTGGTCCTTCTTTCATCAAAGGATTCTCTGTATATTAAAGACAATCAGTCTAAACATTTTTCATCACTTTGTTTTACGAAAGGAAAATTTTGTTCGTTTTTAAATTTTGCATAACGCTGCACGAGGGATATCTGCGTTAGTCGTCCCTAATTAAACACTGAAAGACGAGAGGGAAGGCAGCTAGTCATCACCAACAACTATTAGGCTACTTCTTTACCAACAAATAGTAGAATTGACTGTCATGTAACATCGCCCCGCGACTGAAAGGGGGCGATTACGTTTGGTGTGATGGGGATTTGAACCGGGAAATCTCAGATTGAAAGTCAAGCACCCTAACCACGTGACCATGCTGGACACAGCTTGTCAACTACAAAACCTTTTAAGTTGTTAATAGTTGCCAACTATTTCCTCTTGTAGCCAGTTGCAATTTTTGTATTATCTTAATATGTTAAATTCTACAAAAAAACGGTTTAAACGATGGGCCACTTTGGGTAAAACTACATATTAAACTTAATGAAGTTTAATAGCCCCTGGACATGACAAACAACAGCTTAATAAATATAATAAATATTTGAGTTAATTCACTTAACAGATTCTGTATAATGAAAAAAATGAAATCGACTTTTTCATTTATCAAAAGAAGAGTTGGTCCTGAGAAGTTAAAACTATTTATGCATTAGAGCTTTATGAGATTATTCTACATTTTGCAATAGTTACAAAATAAAACTGACAAAAAAATAAAATATTTTTTTCAGTGGATGAATGAAAGACAAGAAGCACTAAAAATAAGATAACAACTATTAAAGGCACCAGTTTTTAAGTATTGAGGATTTAGTAAATAATTTTTTTCTAAGTATGGATGTTTCAAATTATGCATCACGTGCAACATTTAGATGCACATGGAAAAGAACATCTTTACTTATCCAAATATACATTCAGAAATGGCCAAGACAAATAATCTAGTAATAGACCAAAAATGCTTAGCAATAACACATGGTAGAAATTTCACCATAACTAGAGACCATACACATTTACAGTAATTAGCAAGGTAATCATTGATATTTCACGAATACGATTTTGAAACAATTCATAGACCGGGTTAAAAAACAATATAGATATGTCAGAGGCTGAGCTAATAATAGAAAACATATGATTAACAAAGTCAATGAAGTGAAGAGAGACTTTGAGTACAACTATAAAGTATTTTATGATCTAGATGATGTTATCAGGGAACAAAAGGAAAGATGTAACTGTAAGTTCAGTGATAAATATAATATCACAAGAAAATAAAAATAAATACTTGTTAAGTACAGATGTGTTATGTATAAAAAAGAGGTTTATTACATACTGTAGCACCACAAAGTGTGAGAAACAAAAAATCGTGTAAAGTACAGATATATTATGTACAAAAAAGAGAAGGTTTATTACATATCGTAGCACCACAAAATGTGAAAACCAAAATTAATACTCCATCCACAGCACACTTAGATTTATAGAGACATATATTGACATAAGTAAGAAAATCTTAGGACATAAGAATATATATTAAGAGCTTCTGTAAATTCGCAAGAATGTCTAAAACGAAACACCAATCTTTATTTCAATAATGCTTTTTTAGAAAAAGAATGCCGAGGTTTACCATGTCATTTCAGATTATAGTCGTGGTCATTTTAGGTCCATTTCCAAAAAGACATTTTAGAAATTAATACAAATTATTCGTTTTCTACTATCTTATCGGATCTCTAGAGGCGATACGTTTACTATATCAGAATGTGGAAATTACAGCAAAAACTTTTATATGTTAAACTATATACATTAGGGTGCGTCAGCGGATAAAGGATAAAAATTAAAATGTCCCATTTGTTTTGCTCAATTGTGCCACTGCATGAGAAAAGAACATAGACAGTTTCATTTCAATCGCGAAGTATTTAGGGGTCGCGCATCCCTCGCAAAGTTCACTATTTTCCTTAAATTCACCCTACATTACATTGTCAATGGTAATTAAATTATTTAAAGAAATTATTTAATATTTATTGATTATACAATTAACAAAAACATAAAAACTTGAAAAAAGAATTATTTCATTTAAGTTTTATCTTGCCTGCCCCTTCGCATTATGTTCGCCAATGTTCTTCTGCCACCTGAATCATATACTGAAATTGATCTTCGTTCTTGGTGCGGCCCTTTGCCGTAAACTGTTGAATTAAAGTTACTCGTCTTTCAGCTGCGTCATTTGTTACAAAAGTTTCTTTACTCTGTTTTTTCCTTGTTTGTACTCTTCGGAGGCGCTCCACTCTTTCGGTGGTAATGATAAAAATGCGCTACTGATATCCAGATGGTAGAAAATTTTCTTCATTGCCGAGGTAAAAAAATCTGGAAGTTTTCTGGAAACAGCATTGCTTGCAGCATCATCTGTTAAACGTGGAATTGGCCTTGGAGATCCTTTCACGGTATTCATATCTGAGACCATCTTGAGTTTGTCGTTATTCGTTACACCGTCATCAAAGAGCTCAAGCCCAAATTCAACCTCAGATAAATACCATAAATGCCGATTCATTACCTTTGTACCAACTTCCTTAATCATATGATTTTCATGCAATGCAAGTTCCTTGAGTAGTGTAAGGTCCCTTCGAGCTGCCAGGGAAGCATCCTTAGCTACAAACCATGAGATCAAGTAATGTTTAGTTATAAAGACACAGAAATCGCCAAGTTTGCTGCAGAAATGTGCGTCAAATGAAACTCGAGATGAAGCAGGCCGTGGTTGCAGTCTACAAAACTCCTCTTGGAACATCCAAAATTTTACAGAATATGTTGCTCCACCCATCCATCGTGCACGATGTACAGCAGCAGAATTACGGAAAGAAACTGAAGAACGTCCGTGTGGAAGAGATCCAAGAAAAATGACAGCTAATTCCAATCGCTCTTTATAATCGTCCCGTGGTTGATGAGATTGAAGAAGATTCTGACAAAATTGAATAATATCATCCTTCCAAGGCTGTATTCGGAGTGGCATTGTTTCTACTGCTGTTATGTACTAAAGTTTAAAAACAAAGTAATATCTGAACTTTTTGATGTCTCTATCACGAGAGTAAAGAATACAGCGCTCAGAAGAATCTCCAAAATGTGATGTCTACAGGCAAGGTGCAAGAGCTCACGTTCAAGTAACATTTCAATCCTCAGACAGACGCCATATTTGGATCCTGTATCGGTCGCTGTGTGGTCAAAGCAAAGCGATTTAATTCTGTCTTTTACATTCCATTCTACTGAAACTGATCCGATCTCAGAAGCTAGTGGATTTTCATCCCCACTATCAATCTTGGGCACTGAAAGAATCTTCTCTACACCTTCACCTAAAACTAAAATTGCCAAACGTTCGATCTTCTCTCTGCCAACCAAGTCAGGCTTCAGCTTACCATCCCAATGTTACGTCAAAGGAACGTTGGAGAAAAACTTTCCTTCAATTCAGCTGCTAGAAGAGTACGGTTAGTAATTCGTTTCCTCCTTATGGAACTTGAGCTAATGGCAAGATTATGTCTAATATGAGCTGCAAAAGGAAGCAAAATTTGCGCGGCTTTTCGGTCACTGATCTGGGTTCTGTCTAAAGCCGAAGCTAGCCTTTCACTAATGCCAACTTTTCGTTTGGTTCCGGAAGGACGTTGTTATTTTGTGCGGATTGCGCAACCCCTCAATATTAATGTATTGGGTTGATTTTTACGCTAGCATATTTTTTTCATTGAATGGAATCAGTTTATAAGCGAGCGACTTAGTGTCATAACTTTTTGTTTTTTGACGCATCCTAATATACATGGCATATAAAAATTATCTGTTGACATATAATAATATAAATGTTAATTCAAAGTTAATGACAAACAGATGCAAACAGCTGCTAATCGATTAGTAGATAGACTCTACAACAGATTATGTTAGAAACTGTAGCACAGTATTGTGAATCGGATTAAAAAATATTACATTAACAACTCACATTGCTAATATTAGTTTAGAGAAGCAGAAAAATAAACTGATTCAAGAAAATCGTTTATTCTTATTAAATGGTAGATAAACAATATTACCGATACAGCCAGTATTAAATCCAAGTAATTACTTATGCTGATCATGCATATGAAAATTAAAACGGATAAATGATGTAAAGATCGTAAATAATATTTTGGATAGGAAACAAATAATGAACTAAAGTAAATACAAAAGCAAATCTTAGTAAGATTAAACTAGAAAAATAAATCTTATTGTATCCACCATTACGAAAAGGGAAAACACTAAGAAACTAGCTAGAACATGAAAAGGTCCTTTCAGAAAGAACAAGCAAAGAAGTTCAGTTATACATATAGTAAAAAAAAATACGCAGTTAAGACAGGTTATGTAAGTTAAAGTTAAAAAACATAACCATTTGAGTATTTTATTTGTTTTTTAAGTTGTAAGACTACAGATATGTCGCTGTGCACCTGAGGACACCATATAAATAGAAAACGTACCTGTAAAACAAGGCTTAGTTAATCGGACGAACCCATAGACAGAAATGAAATATAAAATAATAAAACGCAATAACGAGTCCGAGTGTACTGAACACTTGAAATATGATTTTGCAGCGGATGATGACTCACGTTACTGATGTCAAGGGTCAAACATTGGATTTAGACTACGTAGAGCAACAGAATAGAAGAATAGCAAAAATCCTCCATCATACACTATAGCCAAATTCAGGCACAGAGATTCACAATCTACTTCCAATAGTAGATGCCAGTAGAGGTGAAACCATAACAACACAACGAAAACCAATAGTGTATGTTTGTAGCTTAAGACCAACCTTGTATATTAGATACTTTGTCGAAAGATATCCTCCTCTGATACAGCGGTAAGTCTACGGAGTTATAACTCTAAAACCAGGGATCGATTTTCCTCTGTGGACTCATCAGATAGCTCGATGTGGCTTGCTATAAGAAAACATACACGCACACATCGAAAGCATTGACTTACCTGTGATTAAACACATGACCATAGATAATACTGATAAGGTGAAAAAAACAAAAATAATCCATTAGGAAATAATTGTGTAAAATAGTGAATACGTTATTTGATAGAATGCATTTGTAATAACTGTTACTACAGCAAAGCTCCAAATATTAAGGAAGTGTGAATGAGAAAATTTCCAGCAATTCTATGGCAAGCTATATTCTTGTAATAGTGACCATGGTATTGTGACATAATGTGTTTTTTTTTCCAAAAACAGATACACTGTTAACTGAGAAAAAGAATTTCATCTTATAAGAAAAGGTAACTTTATGCTGTTGTAAAATATATCTTTTAACTAATAAATTTGCTAATTATAGGCTGTGAGAAGGATGTTCTGCTTTACAAAATAATTTAGATTAGTTGCTACGTAAACAAATAAATTAATCAGTTTCTTAAGCTTTACAACTAACGTGTTGTTGTTCATGGCAGGGCAAATAGGATTTTAGGTTGTATCTGAAAATATCCTAAATACAAGTCTGAAGATATTCTGATGTTATTCTATGACAAGTCGCTTTCCATGCAGTCTGACATTGCTAAATTAGGGACAGATACTCCTAGCGCAGATACTCCTCGTATAGCTTTGCGCGAAATTCAAAACAAACAAACAAACTTAACATGACAACCAACAGAAAACAATTCACACTTCTTACCATATGAATTGATATCTCACAAACGACAGTTAAAATTGTTGTTGTTGTTGTTTTTGAATTAAGCACAAAGCTACACAATGAGCTATCTGTGCTCTGCCCACCACGGGTATCGAAACCCGGATTTTAGCGTTGTAAGTCCGCAGACATACCGCTGAGTCACTTGGGTGCGACAGTTAAAAATAACATTTCGACAAAGACTTTATGTGCTTCGTAATCAGCTGATCTAATGGGTTATGGTATGGAAGAAAATCCTCGTCAGCAATAACGTTTGATATATTTTGAGTTGAAACACTGTTATGTTCTTTCTATCAGGAAAATGCATAAGGCCAGTTTTTTTTAAAAAGATCACACAAACTACCAAGCTATAGATAACTCTGTTAGAACAGTCATTACACACCATACAAACGAAGTTTAATTAAAAAATTAGAAGTAAAAAACAATGATACATGTATTGATGGTTTCATTTTCGTATAATGAGTTTCCTTTTGTTGTCACGTGAAAACTATAATAAACAAAAGTTGTTTTTTTCCTTTTCTTTCCTTAGGGAAATATGAAAGAAAGAAACGTAAATTGATTTGAATATTTGTTTTTGGTTTGGAAAAATTATTTTACTTACCAATTATTATTAAGTAATTCTGGTTTGCTGCTTTCATTCCCTGGTTATTATAATTTAATTGGTACTTTGTGTGATTTATCACTTTCACTTACTGATTATTACTTTATATCTTGCTACTTTCGTCTGAGTATCGGATTTCTTAGTGTCAGATTTTATCAGTTGTGTTTCTGACTTTACAAGATCGTATAATGTTTGTTTGTTTTTCATTTTTTTAATTTATTTCAGAGGTTTAACAGTAAGCTTAAGGAATTATAATACAAAAAATTCGATTCCCCAAGATGGACAGAGAGCAGCTAACGTATTGTGCACCAAACAAAAGCCACAAACACAAGTTTTTGAAAATTACTTTCCATCATAGTAACAAAGAAATGGCTGTCTTGTGATATATGCCAACATGGCCGTTAAATCCAGTAAAGTAGCTATTAATTTGTAAGTTATTTTTTAAAATATATTTATACATGTCATCCTGATGTATGTCATTATACTTTGGAATATTAGGCGTTTCTCATTGTGGCGTAAGGTTATTACATTGTTTGGAAAGTGAAACAAGTACGAAGAGAAAAGAAAACGGCTTGAAATACAAAAATAACGATTAAACTGTTCAATGATGCATATCAGTTTTCAGGCAAATACGAAAAAAAAATATGTCTGCTAACAGCTAAGGTTGTTATAAAACTGGAAAAGCTTCATTAGCCGCCAAACGTGGCTCACGTGGGTGATTTCAGTCCACTAGTAAATGCTGGCGAGAATAAAGCTCATTAAGATGTCTCCAATATAGGGCTCCCTGAGGAACCTGAGAGCAACTCCAAGATTGGATTCGGTTCAACGTACTATGTAAATGAAATATATGAAGATGAGAAATATTCAGAAAGTAAAAGGTGAAGTGAGCTTTAACCTATTTTGTGTCTCTTTGTTATTAAAGATAAGATAACCTTCCAGCAAAATTAAAGCAATACAATATTCAGGCTAGGCACGACTCACACGTCTTATTAATTTTATCTTTTAAACTATTTTAAGTGAAAAATATTGTTGAAATTGTGTATGTTTAATACACAAATTAAAAATTCGACTAATGTAATAACTTATGTTAATATCTAATTTAAGCAATATGACAATAGTCATTTAAATACAGTACTGTGCAAAGGTGTTAGGACAATAAAATATTTTATTGTCCTTTCCATTTCATGAAACTAATTCTTCCGTGCCATTACAGAATATAAATTCTAACACTATGATAATGCTTCATTGATCCCTGTTGACAACTGAATGAGTCAGGGTGAGAATACTTATCATTCTTTAGAAATATCATATACTTGTATCAAGGGTCTATCATAAGAAACGAATGAACATACTGATCAAATTGAGGATTTTAAATAACTGTTATGGTACCCCATACAGTGTTTTAACTGTATAGAAAGAAGCTAGCAAGGAGCTAGAATATGGTACCAATATGCTAGAAGAAATCAGTTTAATAGCACTCCACAAATAAACCTTGATAAAAACAGTGTTTAACATTATATATTAAGTATTGGCGTCATTGTAAGCAAATCAGACGGTTCACATAAACTCTTTACCGGATGTTGCTTTGACTCTCTGACAAATTTCCGCATACTTGAAATGCTCCCCAAACACTACCAAGTGCACCGTAGATCGTGAAACAGAGAAGGGTAAATTTTAAAATAAAAAAGTAAGAGGCAGTATCTTCATTTATGCAGCCTTTAGAACAGAAGGAAGACTGCCGCTGACCTCAAATATGAGATAAATGACTATGTACCAAATAACAGAAAAGTGTTCAAATCTGCAGTTTCACGAAGCCTGAACTATAATACAATATTTGGTTGTGTAGCAGTTAAAAAACTTCTACTTGAATCTACAAATAATGTCAAAAGACTAAAATTTGCTAAAAAGTACAAAATATGTACTGTTGATGATTGGAAAAGGAAGTTATGGATGGATGAGTCCAAGTTTGAAATATTTCGTGCAAAGCGTAAGGTGTATGTCTGGCAGATGAAAGATGAAAAACACCTCAAAGCATGAGGAGAAGACAGCGTGATGGTATGGGAATATTTTTCTAGTAAGACGAAGGAGATATTTGCTAGATAGGTGGAATAATGGACCAGTGTTAGTACCATCAGTAACTGATCCATCATGGTATATCCAGTGGTTTACGTATTATTGATAAGGGAATCTACTGTTCAGTATATAATGACCCCAAACACTCACTCAACCTTTTCAAAACTTACTTAGTTAAGAAAAAAGTTGATGGACTAATTAGAATGCTCCGTGGCCCTGATCACGGGACGTTCCACTGACTAATGTGGAGTTGCCCTGTGACTTGCTTCTTTTCTGTATGCGGGATCCGGACTTGTTCACTTCCTTTTTGTCACCTTTATCTCTCTCTGCTTTCTCACCCAACATTTTCATACTTCCCTACCTCACTTCATTGTCTCAAACAAGCCAAAATAAAATACAGTAAAACTTCCATGTACAGAAAAATAATATTTCACAAGAGGAACGAAGAGGAACTACAACGTTCTTAACACCCCTGTTGGGGAGAGAATTCTTCAGACTTCTTTCCCTATAAAACTATACCCCTGCCAAGGTTTCGTTTCGTTTCATAATTAGAATGATGCAATGTCCCTCATAGAGCCCCTATTTCAGCCATATTGAACAGATATAGGATTTGACAGATAAAAAAATTGACAAATCCAAAGTTACTTCCAAATAAACTTTATGGGAGTGTATTAGAAACACTTGGAGTAAAACATCAAAGGGCAGTTTGATTAAATATGTTACAACAATGCCTGAAAGACTGTTTACAGTTATTAAAACAAAAGGAGAAGACTCAAATTATTATCTGTTTCCTGAACTCAATCACTTTCACCAAGTTTCTATTATTCCAAATATTTAAACATGAAGATCAGTAAAATGTTGATGTTTCACCTGTGATTTACCTTCAATTGTTGTTTAAAAGTAATCTGAAACCTAATTTTGTCTTTATCTTCACACATTTGCACAGAACTGTAGAGGGTAATAAATTCAATAGTGTGAAAATTATAAATGAAACCGAGTGTTAAAAATCAAGTCTCCAACTTCAAATGAAAGCAAAAAAAACTATGGATCATTCATAAATAAACTTTATTTCTCTGGATTACAGAGTTACAAAACTGAGAAAACATTTCTTTGTATCAAGATATGTGAAAAGTCTCCGGATTTGAACGCCATATCAGAGATTCACTCATTTAGTTTCAAATCATTAAAAACCATTGCCTTTACCTTCTCAGACAAGTTAGTTCTTATATTTCCCCACGTTTGATCATTTAGAAGGTCAGAAAATTAAAATCGCACCATATTTTCGTCAGTTAGCAGAGAAACAGCTTTTACTCTCCAGATAATAATAACAACGTTTTTTTTTTCTGCCAACATTTCTCCATGAAGGCTTTATCATGGCGAGTAGTAAAAGAACTGTTTGATGTGAAAACTGCAAATAAAAAGCTTCTATCAGTCAACCGAATCCACTATAGTGATTTTTACATCAAGATAGTCATTAACCATAACCAGAAAACCAGAGGCTCTGGAAACATTTATAATGATCTTAATAGAAAAAAAGACAAATTAACCTATTAAAACATAATAATAATATAAAAGTTTTGATTTAATTGCTTAAAGTCGGAGAAATATTGGAAAACCAATAAGATTAAAAACTGTTATAAAATTTCTATATAATTCTTAACACAATATTTGTTCCACATTATTGTTATGATCAAATTTCTACTGTAATTTTATTTCCATATCCATTTATCATAATAAATGAAGCGTTTGCACGAGTAAAATTAACACTTTTATTTTTTTTTATTACAATTTGAATACATGTATAGTGTATATAACAATTATACAAATATTGGTTTAATTTTCAGTCTATTGGAAAACATTTTTCCGTGTAAACTTTAAACATTCAAACTATAGGTTTAAAACTTTAACCAAACCTTTAGATCCAACTAAAAGTGAACAATATGTTTTGAATTCAATTTGCCCTTATTTATAATAATTCAAAAAGTATCTGAATAAGTAAAACTAATAGTGATTAAATAAAATATAAATAATATTTGTTATTAATGAGAGACACTAGGGTTGATAAAATCTTTCCGTTTGAAGATACAGGATAAACTCAGTTCTGGTCTTATCCAGCTAAAATTTTTATAAACGAATATAAAGAGATGTAGATAGATAATAAATGTGTAAACAATGAAGCAAATTAGTAGTCCTGTTTCCACCATTATCATTAACTGTTAAGTAGTAGAGTAACACTGGTGGTTAACCAGGATTTACTTACAGAGTTTTGTTTTAGTAACAGATGTTTAACATTTCCAGTACAAACATAGTGGATAACGCCCTTTTCTTGTAAAATATCTGTACGTTTATTAATTTTTTCTGCTGATCTAAAAATTTGGAAATTAGAAAATCATTGTGTACCATAAATATATACATTATTTTGTACGAGTATTTTTAGACTAATCGAATTAGAATTGGAAATTCGAATTTCCAACCCGACATTTACCTTATTATCACGTGAGCCAAATGGATAGGTCAGAGATCCCTTGGGTAAGTTGAGCTGTCCCTAATTTTGAACTACTAACTAGAGGGAGGGTGACTTACAAAAAAAAAACAGTCAAATAGGATTTGGCGCGGGTTTTTGAATCAAATAACAAGGTTGCTTGTAACGTTTATAAAGTATCCATAACATTATGCGCAACATTATATTTTGAAATATAATTAGCGGTTATATTTAGCGAAATTAGCGATCAGCACGATAATTACAGCAAAGGAAAATTTTATTGTATCACCAAGTTGTTTACACATTTCTGTCCTCCGTTGTTTAAGCAGTAAGTCTACAGGTTTATAATGCTAAAATCAGGGGTTGAATTCCTCTGAGTGGACGCAGCAGATATCCCGATGTGGATTTGATGTAAGAGAAACGCACACATTTATGTAGTCTGTTAATTATTTATTAATGTAATTATGTATATATTTATTTAACATGTATTAACTTTATACCTAAACCATTCAAAATTCATGCCGTTCATTACGCAACTTATCAAAGTGTTAAAAAATCGATGGAAGAAAATATAAATTTTACTCATTCAGACACTTGATCATTAATATATATTGTGATGAATTCAATGAATACTCGTATTGTCCATTTTCGTCTAGCCAAGCAACTTATCCATCAAAAAACGTGAAATTAGTCAATCTAATATTTATATTTGTTACGAATGACTCCTATTCTTCAATTATAATAAACGCATCATTTTGTGAAAAGCTGTCGTGACGTTAGAAAATGAGCTTTGTAAAATATTAGACTTTCAAGAATATTCTATTCACACCTCATGCTGTGAAAACATAATCAACTTTCAAAGTATATTCTTGATGACAGCAAGTTGCAGTTCCTTCGTGTCACAGAGTCATATTTTGGAAACTTTTAGAAGTATCTAACTTCATTGTTAAAATTGCGACTTTATGAGATCGGCTTTAAGACAAAATTGAATTGCATTGTTTTTACGTATATTCACAAAAGCAGTTGTTCTTTCCTAGAACTCTCAGTATTCCTTAAATTTACGACGTTTTGGAGACAAAAAGCAACGATCAACCTCGAGGTTTGTTATGTTTAGGTGAATTAAAATGACTCGAAAGTAGAGGAAAGGTCCGTAAACAAAAAGGGATTTGGAAAGATAAGACCTAATGGAACAGTTCTGAATGTATGCCGACTAAGCTCGGATTTTGGAATAAGTAGAGCGAATACGAACTACGAACTGTTCTTTATTAAACTCTTACAAGATGAAAATATAATGTGTCTAATTGCTATTTACCATAGTCTTTACTTTTACAAAGTAAGAATCAATTTATAACACTTTTAGGTTTCTATTTCTCAGAACGGATATCTAGAGAACTAAATACGTTGCAAACCATAAAAAAGTTGTCTTTAAACGAGCTTTTAAGCTCACAAAAACTTTGTATTTGGATATTTCACAACGTTACTCCCAGTCACACCAAACATATTCGCCCTTTCAGTCTTTGGGCGTTATTATGTGACAGTCAATCCCACTATTCGTTGGTGAAAGAGCAACCCAAGAGTTGACGGTGGAGGATGATGACTAACTGCTTTCCCTAGTCTCACACTGCTAAATTAGGGACGGCTAGCGGAGATAGCCCTCGAGTAGCTTTGCACAAAATTCAAAAGAAATCAAACCAAACTACAACGTGACCGATCACGCTCTTCAGTATTCATCGACTAAAGCTTATATATATATATATCACCCAATCGGCCACTAACCAGTAGTTAACGTTTCAGCATCTTAGTGGACCAAACAAAGGGTTGTAGTTGATATGGTGAAGATGACGACAAAATCACAAGGCAAAGCTAATTTAAAAAAAAAAAAACCTTATCTGTTTTCTAAATCATCTGATTTATGCCACACAAACACATATTCAAAACTAACAATAAATTTGGAATAAATATTTGTTTTAGGACAGAAACCTCTGTTAGATTTCTATATCACAAAGAACAAGTAATGGCTTGTTTCCGTTTGACTATTCCCTACCTAGTAATTTTGGTATTGTTTATATTTACAGCATTTTAGGAACAAAAGTCTGTAGTCAACCTGAGATACAATTATTTGTTTTGTCTTTGGGTATAACCATGCTAGACGGTGTCTCTCGTTACCAATATCGGTATAGCTCAGCAACTCTAGTTTCAGTCGCGACTGTCATAAAATAGTAATTTAGTTCAGTTTCCAAATAGGCACCGGCAAAGAAAACAAAAGCGTTCAACGAATAATTTTATTTTATTCTAAAAGTTTATATGTATATTGTTTGTTTGCTTGGAATTAAGCACAAAACTACACAATAGGCTATCTTTGCTTTGCCCACCATGGGTGTCAAAATCCACAGACATTCCACTGTGCCACTTGTACAACGAGAAAACTCCCAGTGGCTCATTTTAACATTGAGGCAGCCGTCATATTACAAACATAGTGCAGAATATAAATACAACTAACGGCACAGTAACAAGCTTGTATTCAAAGACATTCAACGATACAGACAAGTATTTAAACACCATTAACAGTACAATAATAAGTATGTATTCAAATACAATCAACGGCTCAACAAATGTCTTGGCCACACACACACACAGACAAATTTTTGAACTAGAAAACATTTAAAATGGCAAAACAATGTCAGATGTAAGTTTTAAACAAACTATAAATCTCATATTTTATTTCAGTGATTTCTATGTGAGAATATAGTGGTGTATCACTGCAGCTGCGAGCGATGACATCATAAAGCCATGACAAATACTTTTACAGAACAGTTTCTCAACTAGATAGTCTTGTGGTTGGATGTTATATAAAGACATTCCAAAGAGAAGTATATCTAAGGGCAGACTTTTAAACGCATCACAGCTGAAAGACACAGCATTGTAAGAAGTAACAAATGTTTTGTGTTCCGCGCAGAAGCAAAAATTCACCCAACAGAACGTTTACGACAGAAAGAAGTTCTCAAACATTAAAACCTCCATCAAAGCTCTCATGCGCACAATTGTGGATACGAAGAGTATTCTTCAGCCCAAGTCGAGATATTGTTGTAAAGATGGAGATATCTCCTGATGATACTAGCTTTCACTCCTCTTCGAAATCTACAACGTTTTCGTGAAAAGATGGCAAATAAACCCAGCAACTACACTTGACCATTACCCTAATTCAGCTCAAATAGAACGTTTTTGCCTTTGTTCTTCATAAATATTGTTTTGGAATTCAACGTCCACATACAGGAAAAAATGTTTTTTCACTGTTATGGCTTTAAACTTATGTTTCCATTCCTTATACACGCTTTTCTTATAATAGAGA
Organism: Carcinoscorpius rotundicauda; assembly: GCA_011833715.1. Lineage (NCBI taxonomy): Eukaryota > Metazoa > Arthropoda > Merostomata > Xiphosura > Limulidae > Carcinoscorpius > Carcinoscorpius rotundicauda. The sequence continues at coordinate 32,229,380 of CM022404.1, read as the reverse complement.
GAGTAGTATTGGTTTACAGAGCGTAATGATATCCATTTCTTCAGACTGACTTCGATCGAAGGCAGCATAGAACATGTTCCTGAAGTATTTGTTTGTTTGTTTTGGAATTTCGCACAAAGCTACTCGAGGCCTATCTGTGCTAGCCGTCCCTAATTTAGCAGTGTAAGACTAGAAGGAAGGCAGCTACTCATCACTACCCACCACCAACTCTTGAACTACTCTTTACCAACGAATAATGGGATTGACTATAACATTATAACGCCCCCACTGCTGAGAGGGCGAGCATGTTTGGCGCGACGCGGATTCGAACCCACGACCCTCAGATTACGAGTCGCACGCCTTAACGCGCGTGACCACGCCGGGCCGATTCCTGAAGTACGTTTAACCTTAGTACATGTACTAAACCAAATACTTTATTAATATTCACTCACATTCTGGCATTTTTAATGTCAATAACGTCTTTGTTATGAAGAAAATTAATTTACTTACAATCTCATATTTATAACACAACCAAATGACACTTTTAATATATGTCACATTTCCAATCCATTCAAGCAGAAAATGTTGTCATTGACAAAGACGATTGTTGGAAACATGTGAAAAAATGTGGAAAGTCCATAAAAATAAAATGGAATGAAAGTCAGACAAGCTTCACATGTAATCATAAGAAATTATTAGTTCAAGAGAAAATGTTTCACTCATTAAGACAACATACTCATATTTTACGTATTATGGTTATTTTCATATAAGTAATTATATATTAACGTCAAAACAGTAATTCTACATCGCATGTCTTCGTGACAGCTGTTTTTATTTATAGATTTCTTCTATACCCCTTTCATTTGTTAAACTTCATTATCATTCATATACTTTGTAATTTATTGTCATTATATTTTTAACTTTAATTAGAATATTAAATTTAAATTTTAAAACTTTTTAGAAATCTCTCTGTGTTTGACAGACGTTTAATAAACCTCAGTATAGTAATTTCCGACTTTTATGGTTTCCTTTATATAAAGACTTTTAATTAGATTTTTTTACATATTTTTTTTCTCCGGAATAACTGCTCAACTTTTTTGTGGTGGGGTAACTTGTATCCCGTTGGTACAACAGTAAGTTTACGGAGTTACAACAATAAAATCAGCGGTTCGACTCAGCAGAGAGCTTCATATGGGTTTCCTGTAATAAAATACACACACTTATGACAAGCAGTCAACAAAACGTAGACCCTGCCACAGTTTTACTCTTATTTGTATTTAAAATGTTTTCAATAAAATTTATCGAACAGTGAATTCAAAAAGATTTTATTGAATTATCTAAAGCAAATAGAAATAAATACTAAGGAACAATAAAGAGCAATGTTGAGTGGACTTTTTTCTAAAACATAGAAATACACACCAGTATATAAAGAGAAATTTTGTCAAACGAAACAATTATCGTGTAACAGACAAATGACAATATTACTGTGCACGATAACAATAACAAATTTATTTGAAAAATCATTCACATAATGCCTGATTATGGATTGATAATTATTATAAGTAATTGTAAACTAATTACTCATTGCTGTAAGATTTTCTTTTCATTGAAGGCAAGCTAACAGTATGTAAATAACTAACTAGTAATAGAACAAGAAAGAATCCTCAACAGCCTCGGTACTTGAAATTCTTTTAGACAGGAATAGAGTAAATTATTGTATGATACCTTTATTTTCCTTTTTTTATTTACTATATTTTTGTGCACCAGAAATACCAAGTATCAGTGTATAGGTTTATTTTATTTATATTAATTATTCGTCAGGATCTCTATAAGCCTACACTTAAACTGAAACTTTTTTAGGCAGAATTAAGAGTAAATTAACGATTTAGACTTTGGGCTTGATTAAATACATCAGTTAAAAGGGTTTGATCTCCTGAGTTGAAAACTGTAATCAAATATCAAATCGGTCAAAAGAAAACAGAGCTATGAACTAAAAATTTGAACCTGAAAAAAAATGAAATACAGTTCAGAGCCGTTCTCTGTCCGTAAAAGTCTTAATCTGATTCGACGATCGGCTGGTGACTTGCCGAATAACCCGTCGAATCCTCCTGCTCAACGCTGGCGAAATTTTCTTGTGCCGACCACTTAAAATTCTCGTTCCGTATCCCTCAGGGTCTTTTAAGAAATTTGCAATAGTAGTTTTAGTACGCCCAATCTCACCAGCACGTTAAAAAAGACCTTGCTTTTACAGCTTGACATTTCTGCCACGTTCAAACTCTGTTAACTTATTAGCCTTTGCCATGTTTTTACCCAATGTAACACAGGAGATGTCAGTGGAAGATGTTGACAACGCTGATGCTTGAACACAAATGACTAGATTTTGTTACGTGTTTACCAATTAAGGCTTCGTTTCAGTATGGTTTTAAACTTTTGACCAGTTAGTATTTAAGTTAATTTCATAATGTTCACATTTTCCCTATTAAATGCTAAAAAGTTTTTATTTTTATTTTCCCTTTTCTTATTTTCATCTTTCAAAGCTCTACTCAAATAAGTGGTTGAGTCTAACAACGCAAAATATATATTTTTTCTTTATGTTTATTGGCCTTAAGGTTTTGACCAGCAGTGTGTTTGGGTTAGACAGCCATATCATACATTCTTAAGACTCAGATATAACCATCCCAAAGTTAAAAGTACTGACTATATAAAGTTGCTTTGAAAATCGAGATTGACTGTCACGGTTATAACACCCTAAACTTGAACGTTTGGAGCTTAATATTAATAGTCACCATTTTGTAATTACAGTCAATAAATAAACTGCTCAACACCGGGAAACTTGTACATTTTACAGAAATATCATTCAGACTTATTTATTTTTCACAAACATTAATACGTTAGCGTGAGTGTGTGTGTTCATGTTTCATTGCATAGGTACTTGACTATATATAGCTATTATAACAAGGAAATACTAAAAGGTAGCAGAAAGTTTTGTTCTGTATTTCGTGCAAAGCTAGTCGCACCTAATTTAGCCGTGAAAGACTCGAGAAAAGGCAACTAGTTATCACCACCCATCGCCAACTCTTTTATTAACGAATATTAGATTCATCGAACATTGTAACCCTTCTACAGCTGAACGGATGAGCATGTTTGGTGGAACAGGGATTCAAACCTACGACTCTCATGTTGCGAATCAAGTGCCCTAACCATGAAGTTTATACTTCACAGATGGATCAGAGTGGAGAAAAACAAGCAATCTGAAGAAAAGGATATAAATGATGTAAATAATCGTAAGCCATAGATTGTTTGCAGCATATTTAATCATACTGTTCACAGTATATTTAAATATATTGTTTATAATATATTTATTTAGCTCGTTTACAGTATATTTATTTGGAATAAATGATGTAAAAAATAGTAAGCCATAGATTGTTTACAGTATATTTATTCATGTTATTTACAATATATTTATATATATTGTTTACAATATATTTATTTAGATCGTTTACAGTATATTTATTTAGAATGTTTACAACATATTTATTAAAAATAAATCATATCATGGTAAATTTCCTTGTCGTTTAACCTTCATGCTTCTCAACTTGAAAATACAAAGACCTAGCATGGCCAAGCGTATAAGGCGTGCGACTAGTAATCCGAGGGTCTCGGGTTCGTGCCCGCATCGCGCCAAACATGCTCGCCCTCCCAGCCGTGGGGGCGTTATAATGTGACGCTCAATCCCACTATTCGGTGGTAAAGGAGTAGCCTAAGAGTTGGCGGTGGGTGATGATGACTAGCTGCCTTTCCTCTAGTCTTTCACTGCTAAATTAGGGACGGCTAGCACAGATAGCCGTCGATAGCTTTGTGCGAAATTCCAAAAAAAAAACAAATTATGAAAATACCAAATGGTGAAAAATCATTATTAAACATTATCCAACAAGTCCAATTCCAAGTAGATGGTATCTTGAAGGCCTTTTACTTGCAACTCAACAAAACAATTATTTTATTCTGTAAGAATCTATGATAAAAACTGGGTACTAGGTAGCGAGGACCTTTAGTGGTTTAGAGGTCAGAATACCAGAATGGTTATACGAAGACCTTGTTGCTTTTCAAGAGAAATGGTCAAATTTATTGACGTAGTTCATGAGTTATGACGGATAAGGTTAACTACACTGTCCACCAAAAGAACTGTAGAGGTTTGACTTATTTAGAATTTCTGAAAGTATTAATGACAAAAATTGTCTTCTTTCTAATGAAGGTTAAGAATCAAACTTTAATTATGAACAAATGGAAAATCCATCAGCGTTCTCGTTGATCATTTTTCAAAAATATTCCATCATTTCTTACACTTGGTGTTAAAATGTAAATGTTACTTCTTTAAAAGGAATCATGGTTTCGACAAGAGAAACAATGGAATGGTTGCGTAATTTGTTCCCATTCAGGATAATTTCTAATAATGATGACAAAAATAAAGACGGAAATTAATTGTGAAACTTTTACCAGATACTGAGTGTATCGGAGAAATGACTTTCTGAGATTTAGTCAACAAACTCAAACAAGCTGTCACATAAAGGAGTTGATTGAGAAAAATGAATAATCCCTGCTTGGAATGGGCCAATCTTTTTTTTAACAATGAAATCGCAGCATGGCGATAACATGCAAAAGCCTGGACTGTTCGACAAAACACATAAGATGCTGTGAGAAGTCCGAATCTGAGAGCCGAAATAGAAAAATTCATCCATAGAGCAAACCAGTGTGCAGCAGTTCGTGGTGGACACGAAACAGAACATTATTTTTCATACGATTTTTATCACAAAATATCTTACAGTTTTATCAGCAATAAACACAAAATACACAACAGTTATTGTTGTCGATAATTCCAGTTTAAACCTCTGCAGCTGCCTTTTTTCTGGACTGACAACTAAAACTAAGGACGATAATAGCCCTCATGTAGTTCTGTGCAATTATTCGAAACAAACACATAAGTAAACCTAATTGACAAAGCTCTACTAACTAAACCTAGTTGACAAAGCTATCACACTGTTTATAGAGAATTCCTTTTCACTATCACACTGTTTATTTCCTTCCCTCATTTTTACTGTACTGCATTTGGTACTACAACTACTGCTACGACTGCATTTCGTGTACGCTGGCTCTCTTGGTTGGAACATCCAATTGGCAAATAACTGCTGATAATTTTTAAACGTAGCAAACGTTTTTATGGATTGGAAGGTGCAATCTCATCTGTGTTTCTTGATATTTCTGTTCTCCACTTTACCTAATTCCATACACCCAGTATTCTTTGTTTATATACTGCGTAGCATTAAGATCTTTTTTATTTTCCTTCTGTTGTTGGTTGTTTTTGTTGGCCATTTAGTATTTTTCAGCGAGTTTTACTTTTCTGTCATGTACTTGAATTGCACTTTTCCGTATTCTGTACGATGTTTATTATTGTTTTTTGCAGTTTAGTATTCTTCCGCGAGTTTCACTTTCCTGTCATGTGCTTGAATTGAACTTTTCCGTATTCTGTATGATGTTTGTTGTTTACTTTGGCCGTTTAGTATTTTTTTCTGAGAGTTGCATTTTGTTGTATTTGTGCTTCTTTTTCGCACCAATATGGCTTCTTTTACCTTTTACCCTATTTGATATATCCCTTCTTACATCAATGCTTCGTTTCTTTGAGGCATTTATTGTTATCATCACATCTTCACCATCAGTTTTCTGTAATGCTACTTTTACAATGATTCACCCTTGCCTTAAAATTTCTATTTCCATTTTTAGAACGAATCTGCAACTCCAATTATTTTCTCTATCTATTTATTTTTACCAAAAACGGGACTTCCATATCGTCAGAAATTGCTTAGAACCATAAATTTCTTCTTTGTTTAAAGCTTTCTTTGTAAGAATATAACTGTTTTAAAATTCTAAGCTAGTTGTTAGTCAAGACCTATCTTCAGCTCTTTCGTATCTGTAGATCTTCACGCTAGTTTCAATCGTGGCTTGTGTTCCATTTGTAATATATTTTTTAAAGTTATGCATTTAGTTACACGTAATTATCTTTCTAATTTGTAAAGTAAAAAACGGTTGAAAACAATAATATGTAAAAACGTATAATTTTGAAATCACACCATAATATTTACTCTATTTTTCGACAACTTTTGCGCCCCCAGTGGCACAGTGGTATGTCTGCGGACTTACACACTATAAACCGGGTTTCGATACTTGTGGTGGGCAGAGCACAGATAGCCCATTGAGTAGCTTTGTGCTTAATTCTAAACCAACAAACAAAAGACAAATTTTGCTGGGTCTCAGGCCACAATTATAATTTGAAGTACAGCGCATGCGTACGAACTCTTACTTTTTTTTTTTTTAGATAATAACTTTCGCAAGTATAATTACAGCTATTAGTGATAATAAACTGGTACAGTGGTCTTTATACTTTATCAGTTGTCAGACCTATTCAGTTGCGGAGTAAAAGCATGTTTTTGTGTCATATTTATCGGAAAGCATGAGTAATAATGGCACACACATGGCAAATAAGAATTCGCTGCTATTGCTTCCAATGTTGTTTCAAATATGCAACTGTGTACGTCACATGGACATGCGTGCCTTCTAGATTTTATATTACTTTTCTGTATACATGACATTTATGGAAATCTTGCAAAGTATGAGTGCATATTCATCATCTTCATACATATTTCTTATAACTTGTTTATGTTAATATTTATTTATTTGCAGGCAATGGAGCCCGGCATGCCCAGATGGTTAAGGCACTCGACTCGTTATTCTAGGGTCTGGGGTTAGAATCCCCGTCACACCGAACAAGCCCGCCCTTTTCAGCCCTGGGGACGTCAGAATGTAACGATTAATCCTACTCTTCGTTGGTAAAAGAATAGTCGAAGCGTTGGTGGTGGGTGGTGATACCTAGCTGCCTTTCTTCTAGTTTTACACTGCTAAATTAGGGACGGCTAGCGCAGATAGCTCTCGAGTAGCTTTGAGCGAAATTCAAAGCAAAAACAAACAAATCCAGGCAATGGTTTTATTTTCCATGAAACATTTTCCTAGTTCTTTTCAGATTTGATATAGGAGTTATTAATCTACAAAGTAGTGTTTAGTTTTTATAACATTTTTTAACTTTTCCATTACTTACAGAGAAAAGCTCTTGTGTTTGAAATAATGGTCCTTTGTATTTTACATTGGCTATGTGAATTTCTACTTTATCGTTTTTAGTTAAGTTTCTTTGGCACTATGGAAATGCCACAAGCTGAGTACAAATGTGTGTTTTTCTTGTATCTGACGAGATTTCTCAGAAGATAACCATGATACAACAATTGTATCAGACTTCAAATTCCAATAGAAATCCAATATTTTGTAATAATGGATCTTAAAATATATAAATATTTCATAGATTTATGATATGCATATTTCTGTACTTTGGATTACTGGATGTGTAATATATATACAATATGTATGACCCACAAAAAGTTATATAAAAATGATAAAAAATTTTCGTCATTATAAATCTGAAATTTGATATCTTAAAAATTCCTCATAAAAGGGGATAAGAAATGCGTTTATACTCCGTGTACATGAAGAATATTTGAACTGAAAAACATCCAACCTCTCCATTATGCAGTTTTGGAATTAAAGGTGGTTTTTAAAATGTTGTAATTTTTTGAGGATTAAAAACATCAACTCGTCTGTGGATCTACCAATTTTCGGAACTGTAGTAGATGAACCTAAATTATGTTGGCTAGACCAACATAATTTAGGTTCATGTACTACTTTGGGTGAGCCTTAAAATTTGTTTCACAGAAACGTAATTAACAAAGTCGAAAAGGTATTTGGAAATTCTGCCAGTATTAGTCTATTCCTTTCAAGGTTCGTATATATGTTAAACCAAATTACTGCTAGATATTTCGGTTTAATTCCACTGAGGATATCATTAAAGTAGTATAGATAACATCACCTGATGACTGTACAGATGATGTTGTGGCTGCACGAATCAAAAAAGATGAAACAAAAAATGAATTATTGTGACCGTTCTTGGAATCGTTGTTTTCTTTAACTGCTTCATTTTTGGTATGAGTGCTGATAATATACGACAAGAACTATAGAAGAAAACATCCGAAAGTACAACAAACAAACTGTGTACGTGAAATGGATTGTTTATAAAAAGGAAAGAGGATTATTTAGCAAAGTTGTATGAAATCTTGATAACCATGTATATTTTGGAAAAAAAGAACAAAGAAGTAATCTCAGACTTTCCTTCAAATATATGACTTTATGAAACTTTCTTGTTCAACTTGTATGTAATTTGCAAAGCATAAAGTGCAGTATGTAACAAAGCAAGTAAAAACAAAGGATAGGGAATAAAAATAAGTAAGATACAGAGAGGTTTGTTTATTTAACCTATAATCATTTATAGTGTTTGCAGTTTTTCAGCTGTGAAAGAACAATCAACACTAAAATAAATACATTAAGTAGACAAATTAATCGAGTTACTTGTTACAAGAAAAGATAAATCAAGCTATGTTTGATTTATTTTCAGTTTATTTGTTTTTAAAATTCGCTCAAACGTACATGAGGGCCATCTGCACTAGCCGTGTCTGATCTAGAAATAAATGACAAAAAGAAAGATAACTACTTATCACCACCCACAGCCCATAATTGTGCTACTCTTTAAGAAACTAAAACTGGGAGTGACCGTCACATTAAAACGCTCTCACGGCTGAGAGAGCGAACATGTTTGTTGTGACGGGAATTCAAACCAAGAGCCCTAACCACCTGTCAACTTCGGGTTTTTACAGTTTATAAAAAACTAGTGAAAGCACTCGACTTCGTTTGCGTTAATAAATTTGTATTCTGAACTAATTTAAGAAAAAAGTATAACCTATATACTTTTATTGTTAAGCAACATGACATAAAAGGTACTGTTGGAATGCATTACTACCAAAACGCACTTGTTTTTTTCTATGCATTACAAGTTATTATATAAGAAACCATTTCTTTCCTATGTGGTTTTTCACCAGACTGACTCATTAAAAAGATGCTAGCACGCATGCAGATAACAAATGATACCCAGATGCACACTCTCAAGATCCACTAAGTATGGCGGTATGTTTTCAGGTTTCTAGGTTCTTTCCTCTTAGAACTATGGCGATCACATATAGTCCCACAAAGCCGCCTTTTTATTATCACAGATACATAACAAAAAATGTGTTTTTACTGACTTAAGTTAAATATTTTCTAGGACATGTAAAAATCTTAAAATTTTCGTTTATTGAATTTATAGCCTGACATGGCCAAGCGTGTAAGGCGAGGGTCGCGGGTTTGCACCCGCGTCGCGCTAAACATGCACGCCCTCCCAGCCGAGGGGGCATTATAATGTGACGGTCAATCCCACTATTCGTTGGTAAAAGAGTAGCCCAAAAGTTGGCGGTGGGTGGTGATGACTAGCTGCCTTCCCTCTAGTCTTACACTGCTGAATTAGGGACGGTTAGCACAGATAGTCCTCGAGTAGCTTTTGTCCACTTGTCTTCGTCCCATGTTTGGTTCTTCTCAGCAAAGTGTAACCGAGCTGTTTCGTTTTGTGGAAGGTGGTGTGGCTTTTGAAGCCTTTCCTTCGTAGATATCATTTTATTGTTCTTGAGCTGTATTCTGCGTCTGTAAAGGTCTTAATCTTGTTTGACGATCGGCTGGTGTCTTGCTATACAGCCCATCGAATCCTCCTGCTCAACGCCGATGAAATTTTCTTGGGCCGACCACTTGAAATTCTCGTTCCCTATCACACGGAGTCTTTTAAGAAATTTGCAATAGCAGTTTTACTAGGCCAAATCTCACCAGCGATGACACGTTCAGAGAGACCTTGTTTTTGCAGCTCAACAATTCTGCCACATTCAAACTCTGTCAACCTGTTAGCCTTTGCCAAGTTTTTACCCAATGTAACACTGGAGATGTCAGTGGGAGGTGTTGACAACGATAATGCTCGAACACAAATGACTAAATTTCGTTAAGTGTTTACAGATTAACGCTTCGTTTCAACATGATCTTAAACTTTTGATCAGCTATTATTTAGACTAATTTTATAGTGTTTACTTTTTCACTATTAAATGCTAAAAAAGTTTTTTTTATTTTTCGTTTGCTTATTTTCATCTTTTAAAGTTCTACTTTTGAGTCTAACAACGCAAAATACATATTTTTTCTTTATGTTCATTGGCCTTAAGATTTTGGCCAGCAGTGTATACATATGCATATTTAAACTCCATTCTGCACACTTAAACTATATTAAGTAAATTACGAGACAGAACTTGTTAAGAAAGGAAAATTCATGCTTTATTGTTGGAGATCAATTTAAGTAGAGCATTCTTAACGTAAATCCCAGTCTAGACTCTCCTACTAACATTTATCAAAACTGTTTTACTGGATGTCTAGCAAAGTATCTACAAATGTATTGAGAATTCAAGATCTATCCTTTATCTTTCTCTGTGCAGGGTACAAAAATATTTCGGGAAAGTTAATTTCCATACAGGTAAGAAAGCTGTGTTTTGAAAATATCACTATTGGACGAGGTGTAAAATACGGTTTGGGAAACTGTCATTCTGTAAACAGTGCAGTCCTTCTTTATAAGATTCTGTCAAGACATGCAATGTAACGCTGTCCAGAATATCACATCATGACATAGCATTTATAATTGTATTAATTATTACTGAAAAGCCAAGATGAAGCGATCTGAGAAACGACACCTCTTTTGCTTATCAACTTCGCGATGAACACAACACAGTCCATTTCAAAGCATCCTTCAGGTTTCCGACAAATACATATCAGTGTATTTGAACTAGCATTGATCACATCTAACGGTTTCAAATTGTTACCTGTCTTACTTTCACTCTTAAAGGAAGAAGAAAATCGATGCTTAGCATCCACGACTGTTATTATCACAGCGAGTGTGCTGCTCTGATATCCTCATATTTTATTGATCACGGAGAACCATTACTAGATTTTCGGTTTAGTACTACAATGCCGTTAAAAATCCAAGAAGTAGTTAATGTGGGTTTACAGACTGATAGTTCTTATTCATAAGTTCAGTATCATTTCATTTTTCTAAGTACTTTAGAATCTCATTGAATGTGAACACAATAGATGGGCTGAAATGATTTACTTTCTCGTATCATCAGTACTCAACTTAAAAATGATTTACTTACTCATATCATCAGTACTCGGTATAAAAATGATTTACTTACTCATACCACCAATACTCGGTATAAAAATGATTTACTTACTCATACCACCAGTACTCGATATAAAAATGATTTACTTACTCATACAATCAGTACTCGACTTAAAAATAAAATCTCCTTACAAGGCCAGTGAGCTCCGTCCGGTTGTATTTTAACTCTGGATGAATGGGTGTGATAGTTGCTAGCTGTAATATGTATTACCAATAATTTTGACACGGAATTTGCAAATACAATTCTCATGGTTGAACCCATACTGGTAAGGGATTTTGTTTCGTAATATTTTTTTAATGTTATGCATATGTGAAACAGACCGAAGCAACATTTTTCCAGATTTTTTTAGACATAACTTACAAAAGTTTGCTACAAATTAAAAACAAACTGAAACAACAAAAAATATTTATTAATGCTTAAAAATTAATACAAATTTGTTAATAATCAAAAGAGCTAATGATACTTGATTGTGTTAATATATTAAAATTGAATTATAAAGAGGTAAAAATTACTTTCCAAATTTATTTGAAAAAAACACAAAAATTCGAATGCTTAAAATGTTAAGCCATTGTCAATTTTATTCAAATGATTGATGACAAAATTTTTGCTGTTTTTGTTGTTGTTGTTTCATGATAAAATAAGATGTAACAACCTTAGCATAGTCATGTAATGTTATCTATAGTTTAATTTTGTCTCACAGTATATCCCAGAAATCATACTGTGCTTTTATTTATCGTATGGACACTTTTGGGTTTTTTTGTTCGGTTAGTGTTAACCACAACACTACGCTAGGACTATCTGTGCTCCTATCACTGTGGTTATCATAACCCATATTTTAACCTTATAAACCATCAGATTTATGTGCACTTTTGAACTGTGTATGTGTTCTATATCAGAGGTGATCGTGTTATTTAATCTGATAAGAGTGACCAAAGAGTTGGCGGTGAGTGCTGTTTACTAGCTTTCTTTTTTTCTAGAGTCCATCCTGCCTATTTAAAATTAAAAACGCTTATGCCTTTTCTGCAGTTTTACATACCATTTTAAGAAAAATAAGATTCAAATGTACTGAAAATAACCTTATCAAGTTACTTACTATATCTTCCAGTTACATTTAAATGCTGTTAAATATAACACATTACTTTTGGATCTCAGTTGGTAAAGAAAGATATTCGACGAAAACCCACTTGAATGTAAACTTTATCTCAGAAGGGCTGGTATGGGTATTAATACTTTTACCAAAATAAAGCAGAGAACAACGTTCGACCTTCTTCGGTCATCTTCAGGCTAACAAGAAGATGTCCTAAGAAGGTCGAAACGTTGTTCTTTGCTTTATTTTGGCAAAAGTGTTAATACCCATAACAGCCGTCCTAAAATACAAAGAAAGATATAGTTTACTCCAAAAGCAACCGTTCATAAGGTTAGGCACTGTGTTTGAATAGGTTATATTGAAACAAGTTTGGAACTTGACCATGTCATTACAGTTTATATTGTCACGTCCAGACATGCTTTGCATATCAGCTTTGCATCTTGCGGATATTTCTAGAGTACTTTGTATTGAAAAGGCTTCATTGTAAGATTATCATATCAAAGTCACACCCGTCTTTCCTGATTACCTTTTATAACTCGTATAGTATATTATGGAGACCGTTTCCCACCTCCAATCACAATAGTCCGATTGTACATAAATTTATAAGCGCTTCGCCTAGTGACTTCATTGATATCGCTTCGTATGGAATAGTATGAGTGCTCGTTTTTTTTAACCATCTGCTTTCGATATGAGAACTTGGAATGTCTTTGTCGTGGAAGTAATTTTTGTCACCTGACACGTGTTGTGAGAGATTATTTTTAATGTTAGTGCACACTGTTGCCTGACACACATATATATATATACGGTTTTTGTCATTGACTATTGTGTTCTTAAATTCTAACCTGTTACAACAAGCCACGCTTTGTTTACCGCGGTTCGGATACGACTTGCTGCAGGTCACTTTCTAGATCGTTCTAGTTTTTCAAGTTGATCCATATTCTTTTATTTTCCAATACCTTTAAGTGCAAAATATATCGCTATGTCAGAAATTCTAAGTTTCTTACTTGAATGCATTTCATCACCAGAATTTATTATCGGAAAGAGCTGTTATACACACTTCTCAAAAGTGATCCACTATGGGTGGCATCACACTACTTGCGTAATGCCATACAGCGTCCAAATGTAGTTTTGATACATCCTGTTTCATCGTAACTTTCTCATTTGCATATTAAAAATCACTTTAATATAATGTACTCAACCCTCTGTAATTAAAACTATAAGTGCATTTGATCATTGTCGACCAATAACAATTTATAATTAGAACGAGATATAAACGCTTAACCAGACTGTTTCTACTCTCTAAAATTTCAGAATCAACTTTCTACGCTCAGATGATATTGTAAGATTCTACACATGGTACCCGATCTTCATAACGAAAAATGAATGTTTTATGAAGCTCGTAGCTTTCACTACTACTACTACGGTTGTTTCTGAGTCCAGTTTTTTCACTTAGATAATGTTGTAAGTTTTTTTCGTTGCAATACCTGATCATTAGAAAAAGGAATAAACGTTAACTGAAAGTGACAGCTACAAGACATTGTGTTTCAGTCCTTCTTTTTGATAATTCTAATCATAGCCTTAGGATCCAATCTATCTGTCATAGATGATAATCACACAAAATAAATGCTTTAATAATATAGACCGCGATGCTTCTAGCAACACACTTCGCCAACATCAGACGTCACGTGGCTTTTACTAAGTTCTCGCAATACATCACAGTAGTTATTGGAATACTGACATAAATTGTATTACCTAAAGGCACAAAATTATTATATTGGAATATCTAAAGACATAAAATTATTATGCAGGTAATTAGTGTCTAACAGAGTTAATTACATATTTTCTAAATGCTTATTGAGGCTTGGTTTCTAAGAAAATGTAACAAATTAGTGAAGGTAATTTTGTATTATCTCATTTCTTCTTGAATCCAAACTACTAATAATATCAACTCAAGATATAATGTAAAATGTAATTATCACTTGATATCTTTTTAGCTTAAAATCAGTAAATAAAGAAATTTTTCTGTCAGCTGTGTGAAAATTCGCTTAGATACTGTGCACAACTTGTCTTATATTTTATTCTCACTTGTCTTAAGGGAAACTTAACTTTTGACATTGTTTGCTAAGAGATGACGCAAGAAGCTGTTTTTTTTTAATGGAGATCTCGTATTAGGTGTGAATATATTTTGTTTCATGTTACCGTCAACAAATTAGATGCATGATTGCTGAAAAGGAAACTACATGAAGAAAAATTGGATTCCTTAAACTCTGAAGCTGCAGTTTAGTTTATAATAAAACTCCTAAATAAAAATTCTGACAAAAGTAGTTGATTATCTACAAGACGCTTTGATGCGAGAATTCGTGTTTATTTTTGACCAAAACAAAAATATAAATTTTGATGAATTTTTACCCTAGATTTTTAATTTTACTTTTACTACTGTTTCACGTGAGTGCATTAGACATTTTAAAGTACATACTTTTCTATATGAAATACAATTAGTACATATTATTATATTATTACGATGCCATATTTTTGTAATATTTAGAAAAATAGCTTACATGAAAGCGCTGCAGTCTGTATTGCCTGATCATTGACTACAACTAGCGGTTTTTAGCACACAAGTTCTCGGTAACGGGTTTTTTTTTTTTGGAATCTATATAAAAAAGTCTGAAGATTCCGTTGGGAGAGAGAGTGAAGTGTTTGTTCTTGTTTGTTTGTTTTCAGAAGTTTGTTTTAGTTTAGTTTGAGTGGCCATTTCAAACAGATATTTTGTGTAACAAACTAGAAAGAGTTTTCACTTATTCCGATATTAATCGTTGGTTTTCACTGCAGGTTTCATTTTGTCTGTGACTCCAAAGCGTCAATAAGATTAAGATTTAGTCTTTAGTTTTCTAGCTTCTGTAAGTCTTGTGCTTTTGAGAACTGTTTAAAACCGTTTTTTTTAAATATCGGAAAGTTTTGATGCAGTGGAGATTGAAACAGTGAACTTTTTGTAATCGTCTGATCTTGCGTGAATTAAAACTTTAAAGTTACATCCTGAAGCGAATTACGACATACTATGTTTGAGACGATTGCGTTGAATTTGAGATACAGTTCATACATGGATCTACTAAAAAAAGTGATTTTTATTTGAAATTGTACGTTTTGTACATTATTGTATATAATTTATTATCTTATGTCTCTCTTGTTGTTGTCTTTGCTTTATAATGTATATATATAAAACTACAAAATTGAAGAGTTGTCATTTTATCGTTTTTACGTGTTATATTCCACAATAATACGAGATCGTAACAATTTGTAGTAAAATGTGGTTTCGTTGTGACTTTTTCAGTCACTAATTCGTTCACATGTGTGTGCACACGCTAATGAAGTAACGTTTTTGTACGAGTTGGACATTCTAGTAAAGCAATAAAATATTATATATTTAAATAGCCTTATAATTAATTATTTTTAAATCCTCATTTTTATCACATGTTCTACAATGTCAATCATACATAAAAAATGTTATAATATTTGAATAACACAAATATAAATATATAAATTAAAAGCGACTAAACTCAATGTATATGTGTGTGTGTAAATACATATATATATATATATGAGAACATGAAATCAATACATCGCATTGCGGATACTATATCCAATAAAGGAGAGTGGCTCCATATTGTTTTGGGGTTTTTCTTTTCCACATCCTACGATTTAATGGAATTTTTACGGGTTACTCCAACATAGGCTGTAAATATGAAACGTGCTCCAGTATATTGACAATTCCTATCTCTAAATATCAGGCTCTAGTAAGCCACAAGCAAATATATAAAGAAATAATTGTAAACAGAATAACAAAAAATGGTTACATTAAATATACTTCAGTCATTTTGTACAGAAAGGTATTTTCTTGTCTGGGACTAGTTTTATACGGTCTTGTTGAGTGTGTGTTTTTCTTATAGCAAAGCCACATCGGGATATCTGTTCAGCTCACTGAGGGGAATCGAGCTCCTGATTTTAACGTTGTAAATCCGGAGACATACCGCTGTATTAACGGGAGGCCGGTCTTGTTGAAATCATTTCTACATAAATAATGCCCCTCAGTAGCACAGCGGTACGTCTGCAGACTCACACCGCTAAAACCGGGTTTCGATACCTGTGATAGATAGAGCACAGATAGCCCATTGTGCAGATTTGGACTTAATTCTAAACAACTAACTATATAAATAATATTTAAAGTACAAATAGAATTGCTTTTATAGCGTTTAAACAATCGCGCATAAAAACAAATCATTTATTTGAAAAAAAAAAAATTCAATTCACTTCTTTTCATAAAGTACGAATTTTTTGCGCCGTTGAATACTGTGACCAATAAATAATTACAATACTTAACACTATAATATTAACAAAGTCTGTTTTATGAACTTCAGCGAATATTCTGATCAAATATTAATTACAAGAACCAAATACTATAATATTAACAGTCTATTTTGTAAACTTCCGTGAAGACTCTGACGAAAAAATAATTACAAGAACTTTATACTATAATATTAACAAAGTCTATTTTGTAGACTTCCGTAAAGACTCTGACGAAAGAACAATTACAAGAACTTAATACTGTAATATCAACAAAGTCTATTTTGTAGACTTCCGTAAAGACTCTGACGAAATAATAATTACAAGAACTTAATACTGTAATATTAACAAAGTCTGTATTATGGACTTTCGAGAATATTCTGACCAAAGATTAATTACAATAACATAATACTGTAGCATAAACAAAGTCTGTTTCATGGACTTCCATGAATACTGTGATCAAAGATTAATCACAAGAATTTAATAATATATAATATTAAGGGTCTGCTTTGTATGTTTTGAACAAATTTATTTGTTAGTATGTGAATTTAATGCTGTCGCGTGACGTATCTGGGGTTTATTTTGCAAAAAGTAACTTATAATGAGGTTTATTAAGTTAATGTAACTTTTATTCAGATATAAACATAATACATTTTAATTGTGTATATACACTGCTGGCCAAAATCTTAAGGCCAATGAACATGAAAAAAATACACATTTTGTGTTGTTAGACTCAACCACTTATTTAGGTAGAGCTTCAAAAAATGAAAATAAGAAAAGGAAAATAAAAAAAAAACTTTTTAGCATTTAATAGGGAAAATGTGAACACTATGAAATTATCCTAAATACTACCTGGTCAAACGATTAAGACCATACCAAAAAGAAATCCTAAACAGGGTAGAAAATGCCCAGCAAGAGATCTTAGTAGTGAGTTGCACGGCCGTCATTGCGAATAACTGCAAACATTCGCATTGGCATGGTTGATATAAGCGTTTGCAGAAGGCTGGCTGGAATGTTATTCCAAGTGGTGAAGATGGCTTCATGAAGATCATGCACTGTTTGGAATTGACGTCCATTTCTATATAATTACCTTGCTAAAAAAAGTGTGTTTTTTTGTTTTCCCTTTTCTTATTGTCATCTTTCGAAGCTCTACTCAAATAAGTGGTTGAGTCTAACAACACAAAATATATATTTTTTCTTTATGTTCATTGGCTTTAAGATTTCTGCCAGCAGTGTATCAAATACAATAATGTCTCTTCTACTATTGCGACACATGGGTGATAGAATTGATACTGATAAGTTATTGTACTTAAAGCATCTGGTGTTGATTAAGTTAAAGTGAGTTGCATCTACTATTTACTTTGCAAAAATGTGTGAATTAAATTATTTGCATATATCATATGCAAATATATAATTACATATGAAATTATATAATCATCAGTATTGTGGAAGCTCCATGTAATGATTTTCATACGAGACAAACAAGAAAACACACCCTTCTTATATAAAATCATACAACTCGCAATAATTAGAAATTGAAATAAAATACACATTTATCAGCTTTCAATAACTTGTCGTTTTTTCGGTTCACAACATCCCAGAATGTCTCCACACACAAAGAAATCCAGATACAAATTTTCAAATGGGACGTGAAAAGGTAAATTGGTCTTTACCTATTGTGGCTTTTTGTTTAAAAAATAAACATCACATAAATAGATGTGTTTCGTTTGTTTCGTTGAAATTTTTTATTTCTTTGATCTTTTTTTAACGTTATTTAACGTTTTATTTCAGAGAAAGAAAAAACAGTGACTTCCTCCAAAGGAACTCAAGCACGTGAGAGTGTTGGCTTTCTTAACGAATCTACTACAAACGTGCAAGCTTCAAATAACTGCAAGGTGGCATTCTAATGAAAATAAATAATAAGCTTTATATCATTAGTACACAGTTTCGGTGGGATTGCGTAGCTTGGAATGTTTAAGCCTCATGGTAGTCGTGCTTTGTACAGGAATGTCTTCCACTGAACTATCTTTTCCCTTTAAATCTCACTTCCAAATCTCTCGTTTTTCGTGTTGTTTTTCCTTCTCAGCATGGTGAGTATTTTCGTCAATTTCCTCAGCATCTAGGACAAAAGATAAACTAGAAGTTAACTCAGTTGCAATGAAAAACAAAAACAAGAATTTTTTTCCTTTAAAAACGTTTACACCAATTGCTGTTTCGTGATAACCGTATAGGTGAACCTTAATGTCATTTAAATTTACTTAAATTGTCAACTGTTTCTCTCATAACTTTTGACGATAGCTTAAAATAAATAGTTTAAGGTTTCTGAAATATTTTCTTAAACAATAATTTATATTGGACTTCGTTATTACAAAATGTGTAAATATAAATATAAAACAGTAAAATAGTAATTTGGTATGTAGGTTAGTAAGGTTTCTTTTAGTTCAATTAGTAGAATTAAATAATTATGGTTGGATTATCCTGTTTATACAAATATTTTTTCCATATTGAGGTTGAAATGCTGAGTTAAGAAGATAAATTTTACTTATGCGACCCCGTTTTCTGTCTTAATTACTGTGATTAACAGTTCCAGTTGTATTCAAATCTCTTGCCTCTAAGCTGGTAACAAATTGCGAGTGATAGTTTGAATGTGAGACTTTGTGAATTTCAAGTCATTCATTTAATCCTGGTTATAATTTTAATTTCACTTTCACTTTTCGGCTTCATAAGTCAAATCTGGAGATCAGTGTATTTATCTCCACTGCATTTATGAAATCCATTTTACCTCCTACCTCCACTATTACGATCCTGTTCACAGTTTACTATTCTGAAGAGTGCTCGTTTAAAATATGTAAAATTGGTTTGTTAGTTGTTGTTTTGTTTTTTAGCCTGATTGACTGATTGAAATTGAATTGTATCAAATAAAGCTATTTTGTTTTGGACGTAAAAACTTCCTGCTGGGAAAGCGTTGCGTTTATGGATATAACAATGTGTTTATGGATATAACATTGTGTTTATGGATATAACAATGTGTTTATGGATATAACATTGTGTTTATGGATATAACATTGTGTTTATGGATATAACAATGTGTTTATGGATATAACAATGCTAAAATTCCAGATTCAATTCACCGTGGTGTACAGGAACGCGTACAGTTAGAAGAATGATATTAAATGCTGACATATTCTAGCTAACACGCAGGTATTAATTATAAACAAAATAACCTTGACATGTGTTTATCATCAAAAGTACAGTGTTTAAATGAAGTAATCCATGGTTTTACTATAGCATTTAAACAATGTTATTTAACGTTTTTCTAATGTTGGGTCTGGCATGGCCAGGTGGTTAAGGCACTCAACTCGTTATCCGAGGGTCGTGAGTCCAAATCCCCGCACACCACACATGCTCGTCCTTTCAACCGTGAGGAAGTTCAAATGTGATGGTCAATCCCACTATTCGTTTATAAAAAAGTAGCCCAATAGTTGGTGGTGGGTGTTCATGACTAGCTGTCTTTCCTCTAGTCCAACACTGTTAAATTAGTGACGGCTAGTGCAGATGGCCCTCGAGTAGCTTTGCGCAAAATTCAAACCAAACTCTAATATTGTTTTTATTTCAATCAGCTTTTTACTACATACAGTTACATGCTATAAAACATTTTCAATTATATAGATGAAAAACTATTACCTTAAACCTTATCACTAAAACGTTCTACATTAGTTGCACTTTCTACATGTATGTTGCATATCTGTACTGCAACGGCTTAGAATAATACATTAAAAATTTACCTATTGCACAATTCTAATATAAACCTTATTATAATAATGGCATAAAGTAAACTTTAACAATTGTAAAAACTCCTTGCAGGGTTCCGAAATATATATGTATGAATAGAAAACCAAAACTCTAACAGTCAAGCGAAACAAAATGAAAAGAAAGAATTGCGTTAAAAACAGTAAATCCAATGAGAACAACTATAAATAGCTAAATAAAAAACTAGCATAAAATTAAGATTTGCATCAAGTAACAAAGAACCAATTATTTCCCACATACAGTTTACGCTTCTTTTACATAAGATGTTAAATCTACTTGCAAATGAATTGATCGCAGTTTTTATCTTACGTTTTATAGCTGAGGTCATACTTAAAATATACGTAAGTGTAATACTACTCAGTTGTAGACAGTTACAACATAAACCTCAGGGTGTGAAACTTGGCATAGAATAAACAAATCAACAATGAAATGCGTTCCTCTGAATACACAAACATAGCTCCAAGTTCTCAATATTCAACCAATATCTTGGGGTTTTCCTGTTTTTAGACTATTAAGCTGAGACTTTCATTAGTTTCTTGAAACAAGTATATATCAAACATCAAAATCGTATAAGTTTTTTCTTCCATTAAACCTACTTTTAAAAATAAAACAAATGTTATAGCTTTTACACGTTCGTCTTGACAATAATCTATTTTCAAACAAATACGCTTTGGACGACTGTTCTTTAGTTTCACTCTATAAACCCAAACATTTTTTTTTAAAGGGGAGCGTAAAATTTTATGATAAAGTCGCTAGAATGTCATGTAAATTTTCAAACAGGAGAGATAAAAGTCTAAGTAACAAAAACAGTAAGGTATTAATGATGCATGGAAAATTGGAATGGCATGTCTTCGTTAGTTTTAATAAAAAATTGTCCCTTTAAGTTTATTTTTAAAGTTAGTAAAAATACCCTGTAAGCTAACCCCTTTTCTTCAGCCCAGGAACGTTGAAATATGATGGACAATTCCACTATTCATTCTTGAAAAAGTAGCTCAAGAATTAGCGGTGAGTGGTGTGACTAGCTACCTTTCCTCTAGTCTTACACTGCTAAATTAGGGATGGCTAGCGCAGACAGCCATCGTGTAGCTTTGCGCGAAATTCAAAAGCAAACAAACAAACACTACTTATGGCATTCTTTCGGTATGTTAGCAATAGATTTATGGACTCATATCCATTAAAATCTGGGGTTCTATTTCTTGCGGTATATATAATGCAAACATCCCACTGTGTTTCTTTGCAGTTGCAAAAATAACAAAAACGACATACCCATCGCTATTTACACAATGAACTATCCACAATGTGCCCAAAATTAGAATGGAATCTGAATTTTAGTGCCATAAGCCTTCAAGATAATATTTGAGATATCTGAGGATGGGTGTGAAATTGTCTTTAAAAGATTTTTGTTTTATTTAATGTATTTGAAACAGCTTTCTGTGGTATTTCATGTATTTGAAACAGATTTTTGGGGTATTTCATGTATTTAAAATAACTTCCTGTAGTATTTAATGTATTTGAAACAGCTACCTGCCGTATTTCATAGTGAATAACAGGTTTCTTTAAGCAACTTTATAGACTCATAAATTTTAATGTCCCTCCCTGGGACAGCGATAAATCTTCGAGTGCACAACGCTAAAATTATGGGTCCGATACCCTCTCGGTGGACAAAGCAGATAGCTCGATGTAGCTTTGCTATAAAAAGACACACACACACACAAATGTTTGATACATGTTAGAATTTTTAAAATACAAACATTAGTATACGTGGAACAACATGAATAAATTTATGACATAATATTTAGGCTTAGAAACATAACTATTGCCACATCGTTTTGAGCGTAGTAGCTTTCTTAAAGCATACAAATATCACGAGAAACAAAATGATCAAAAATTATGTTGTATTTACTATAGAAAAGTACGATGAAGAGTAGAACACAGGCATGAAAGCAGACAGAAAGAAAATTAAAACAATTAGAAACCCAATAAAGATGTTATTACATGTCATTTTTTTGTTTGACGTTTTTTCACATATTTTATTTTTAATTTCACCTCATCGTGTTTCCTTCCGTAGATTAACCAAGAAACAATAAAAGAATTAATTAAATGGTTTAGGTGAAGATCCTGAGAGAAATAAAGGAAATGTTTAAAACACAGACAACCAGACAGAGTTTGAGCTTGTATTTAACTTAAGCATATTGATTTCTTTTCTCAATTTTTCCTTTGCGACCAAATTAAGAAAATAATACGATAATCGAAACGGTAATAAGCAAAATATATATTTCTTATAAATGATAATTTATACATATCCAGTTAATAGGAGTACAATGTTAAAATAATTGCACAATCGATGAGTTATTAAAAACAGAAACTTGCCCAAAAATACTCTTTAGTATCTTTAGGCCACCATCTTCAAAATATACAAACATTTACATATATATGTTGCAAAAGCGCCATCTTAATTCATTTAAATGCTACTTTGATGTTACAGAGCACAAACGTCTGACGTAAAGTTAAATAGATTTTTAAACGGATTAAATACGTACTACATCCGTCACAATTCTCAACCTAATCAGTCATGGTGCATGTCAAATCATTATACATAGTAAAGATACATGCGATTTGCTGTGGGGTTAAGTTAAACTTACAGATATATTAAACGTGGTGCGCACACACATATGTATTATAACCAGATTTAAATCACACAAGCAAAACTTCAAAACATTAAAAATAAAATAACTGCGAAATAATGCTTAAAAATATTAAAAATATCTTTATCGGTTCCGGGTCATTATTGGTGATTTCCATCACGGCGACAACCCTTTTTAACTTTTTTTTATATATATTATTAACTGTTTAGCAACATTGTAGCTTTTTTATTGTCTAAATCAATATTGCGTAATTTTTTGTTTTACTATAATACATTAACTTTTAATATTTTTTTATTTTTTTGGTTCATTTTTGAAGTATAAATTTTGTATTTCACAAGCTTGTTTCGTCTCTGTCAAATCATTTAACTTTGTATTTATCCGTTCAAAATGCAACAAATTACTCTTATACGCTGTAAACCTGATTCATAAACTTGCACACATTCTCCTAAGTAATAATAATAATAAATAATAAATCCATTTCACGAAACAATGGTCGACACGTTGATTGTTTGACAACTTGTCAAGTCGACGACCTCTCTTTCGACATAACTTACTGTCGCCTATTTGTTCTATTGTCCATATCCCACCTAACAATCTCACCATTTAACTTCAAAGTGGTAGGTGAAAAACTGCTTTGCAAACAGATAAAGAACAATGGTAAAGAGTTATAAAAACTGAGTGATTACACTCATAATATTCCAAAATCTCTCCATCTGTAATTGTGTAGGAATGAAAGGAACCTAATAATTATTAGAAAAAATATATACATAAATATAAGTCTTCTCTACCCACATAATCTAAATCAGACATCCCAACCACCACCTTCCAAAGACAAAATATACATACTGAATGTTTGTTTGGAATTTAATACAAACCAACGTAATGGGCTATTCGTGCTTTGCCCACCACGGGTATCGAAAGCCGGTTCTTAAAAATGAAACTCCGCAAACATAACGCTGTACCTTTGAGTGGCATAAATATTATGATAATCTAATAAAACAATACATTTTGTGTCTTTTTCTGCTATTGGTGTAAACTTTCCTTTTTGACTTTCTTTTGTCTTGTGTGATTAAATCCTCATTACTTGTAATAAATTATATTCATCACTGATTTTCGATGTTGATTCATTTACAGTTTAGCAGTTAAATGTTAAATTATATTTTGTACTAGTTTTTCGAAAGTCACTTCTCATAATGTAGGACTGTTTGTTTGTTTTTGAATATCGCGTAAAGCTACTCGAGGGCTGTCTGCGCTAGCCGTCCCTAATTTAGAGAAAAGGCAGCTAATCATCATCACTCACTGCCAACTTTTGGGTTACTCTTTTACCAACAAATAGTAGGATTGACTGTCACATTATAACGCCCCCACGGCTGAAAGGACGAGCATGTTTGGTGCGACGTGTCATGACTTAGCAAAAAATTGTAGTATGAAGAAATTACTTTGACACAGAAAAACGATACCGTACAATATGAGCGCTTTCAAAAGGTGAACTTTCTTCAGGAGTAAACTGTAGAAGAAAGGACCGCCCTTTGAAAGCGTTCGGCTTATTCAGTATCGTGTCTTTGTGCTAAAATCAATTCTCATATAAAAGCACGCGAAACGAGGTGATCTAGGCCTGTGCAACATAGAATACACTTTTGTTGCTCTAATACTCCATTTTGAGTTCACTATTGAATAACCGTGTATATTCAGCATTTCCTTGAATGTTTGGCTTCAAGTGATTAGAAATATAAGCACTCCAATTCTGTAAGGCGTACTTAAATATAATAGAGACTTTGCTGTGTTCTAATACAGAACTTAACACGTTGCGGCAGCCTGTTATATTAAATTATATCATCCGTGGAAATCTATTCGATATGAATTCCGATTGTTCTGATGACATATTAGACAAGTAACTAACATTTCTGAAATATTGTATAAATTGTGGAGTTGGAGCCACTTCAGAAGATTCTTAACATTAGAAGAAAGTGAAATCAACACTGAACTTTCTGAAAACTTCATGACCCCCAGTGGAACAGCGGACCTACAACACTAGAAACCAGATTTCGATAGAGCACAAATAGCCTATTGTGTTGGTTTATGGATAACGTAAACCAAACTAAACTTCATAAAAGTTATGTAATCATTGTACTGAATTATAACAAAGACTTACTCATTTCTCTTCTATATAAAAACAATCTACCCTGAATCTGGCTTGATAACATAAATCATACATTATTCTATATTCACGCTAACAGTAACTTACAATTGTTTAAAACGACTAATTTCGCCCAAAGCTACACGAGGGATATCTGCGCCAGCTGTCCCTAATTCAGCAGTGTAAGACTAAAGGGAAAGCAGTTGGTCATCACCACCCACCACTAATTGTTGTACTACTCGTTTTTTAAGTCATCACCACCCACCACTAGCTGTTGGACTATTTCTTTACCAACGAATAGTGGAATTGATCGTCACATAATAACGCCCCTACCGCTTAAAGAGACAAGTATGTTTGGTACGATGTAAATTCGAACCATGACCCTCAAATTGCGAATCGAACGCTCTAACCACCTGGCCATGCCGAACTGTATATTTGAGAGTAATATTTGAAGAAATTTACTTAATAAATATAGAGTTTGTCCATGAATTAACTTCCGGAAGGTTATCTTTAACTGCACAAAACTCTACATTCTTATACAGTGAATTAGTGTAAATATATTCCATAACATAAGTAAAATAAAAAACAAAGTTTATTCACATTTCTTTTTTATTTATCAATTAAACATTGACATTATCAAATACCAACTTTTATTATAATTTTGAGGTTACATGTTAAGTGAAACCATAACAATGTTCCATTGGATATTTTTGAAGTGAAGAAAAACCTTTCCTGCACTTTACCAACAACGATATATAAAAATATGTTATTTATCTCAACGTTTCTTACTCTTTTTTTATGTTTTTCTCTTTAGAAATATTTTCAAAATCCATTCTAAACTACTCACGTACTTATTTATTATTACAATTATTCTAGTAGTTTGAGTTATTCAAAAAGATGCCTTTGTAACAACTGTAACCCCTTGAGATGTTTGTAATCTTCATATAATATCTGGTGATTGTCCTAACAGTTTCAATTAGAACTGGGTTGTCAAGAATCCCTGTAGATTTATATTAAAATAACAATGTGAATTCAGGCAAAATTTAGTGAAAATTTTCTCCATATACCAAACATAAAACTATTCTATCTTCTCTAGTTCTTTTCACTTGTTGGGTTGAAATATACCTTAGGATTCCTCATGTTACGATGCGTATTTCTTAAAAATTACATGAGGGTTGAGGAATTACAATATATATGCAATGCGGAGGTAATATAACATACGAGATCTGTTTGACTCTGCAATTTGTTGTCTCGACAAAGTGAATATAACATCTTATACTTCAAAATGTAACACGCTTTTTTTTTCTATTAAGTTAAGCTGAGCCTAATGTAGTACAGTGATGTAAAAAACTATTACATCCTCCTTTGTTTTCACACTTCTCTTGTTTCCTATATTTTTTTTCCAAAATTGTGTATTGTGAAAGTATCGGAACTAGTGTAAAACCGTTATGTAAATTGTGGGGTGTATGTTAACTAATATTTCGTTCATTCAAACGCATATATACATCTTTATTAACAAACCAACTAAGATAAACGTATAACAACAGATGACCAACAAATACATGGTAAATACGGAAAAGTTTTTTTGAGTAAGAAAATCTAAATTTAAATACAACGTTAAAAATTTTATTGACAAAAATTGGTCACAGAGTCTCTTACTTGTTTTAATGTGTGGTTGTGTCCATTCTGACCTCAATAACCACTTAAACCATGACATAAAGAGTTTGAAGGACTGGACTCATCATCACATACGTGGACTGGAGCTATCTGCAGTTCTAAAATACTTCTCTTCTCTTGCATTACTTATTACTTTTATTACATATTATCTTCTAGAATTTTCGACAAGGTATAGAGTTGAGCCGCTGCCTGACCAATGTAGTATCTTGATCCTGTCCTTTCGAAGGTAGTTTTTCATCCGAAATAATTAAATAAAACCTAATATATATTAATATACATGTAGAGTTAAATTTTCTCTTTAGTTCATGCCTACTTCATAGAGAACATGAATATTGCCAATCATTTCAGCCCTGTTACTGTTACATAGATTAAGATCATCTTGGAATGCGCACTGACCAGTTCTATCAAAATAATCCACAACAGTTGGTTTTAATGATATTGACTCTACCATTCACTAGATGCAGGTTTTTCATACCATGTCCAGAGATACATCCTCATATCAGCTGACACTGTGAATGCCTCACAGTTACATTCAAACACGCTACATGAAACATTTCTAACATTGGCGCTTCACCAAGTACTCTAATCAGACTTGTCCTGGTAAAACACTGATTGCTTCAGTCCAATCAATATGCCATTTGGTTCTCATCTTCATGTGAGATTTTGAGGGTGTATGTTGTTATTTTGTCGTCTTGCTAGGAGATCCGCTAAATAAAGGCAAGATCAGACTATACGCAGTGATAATGACCAGTGATGTTTCCTGCTTTGCTTTAGTGATATTTGTATCAGCGATTCTGCAGGTTCATGAGCTTTAGAATATGATCTTCAGCAATTGTGTAACCTATATGTCTACTTCTTCTGCTGCCCCACGTGACCAATCTCTTTATATTTATACACCATTTATACTAAATTCGTTAAATTTAATTCTTCTAGTAATCTACCTTGTCCGATGTCCACCTTTGCTCAAAGAGGCTAAGTGTGTTTTTTCCCTCGAAATTAACTCGCAATCCTCTACCATGATAACATCACACCTACGTTGTACCTGATACACATTCAAATTGACTCTCAGTAACAATCTTATGTTCATAGCCAAAAGGGGGTGATGCAAAGCATTTCCATCCATGAAACACATTTGCACCTACATACATTAAGACTTCAAATCCAAAAACGATTCTGAAAAGTAGAATCTGTGTGTTTGTTTTATAACAGTCACATGGAGCTATTTGCTAAGTCCACCGAGGGGAATTTAACCCCTGATGTTAGCGTTGTAAACCTGTAGACTTACCGCTTTACCAGTGGAGGACAGAAAAGTGTGAACAACTTGGTGATACAATAAAATATTCCTTCGCTCTAGTTACCGTGCTGACCACTAGGTCTGAGTTTCAGAGAATAATGTTGCACTTAATGTTATGGATACTTTATACACGTTACAAGCAACCTTGTTATTGGATTGAAAAACCCGAGCCAAATCCCTTGTGGCGGCTTTTTTTTTGGAAGTTACCTTCCCTCTAGTTAGTCGTTCAAAATTAGGGGCAGCTTAAGTAAAACAAGGCATCTCTGACCTATCCCTTTGCCTTACGTGATAATAAGGTAACTGTCGGGTTAGAAATTCGAATTTGCAGTCCTAATTGGATTGGTCTAAAACTATTCGTGCAAAATACTGTGTATATTTATGGTACACAATTATTTTCTAACTTCCAAATTTTTTAGATTACCAGTAAAAATTAATAAACTCACAGATATTTTACAAGAAAAGGGCGTTATCCACTATGTTTGTACTGGAAATGTTAAACATCTGTTACTAAAAAAACTCTATATAGTGTTACACTTCTACTTAGCTGTTAATGATAAGGGTAGAAATAAATCAACTAACTGGCTTCATTGTTTATACGTTTATTATCTATCTACCTCTCTTTATATTCGTTTATAAAAATTTTAGCTGGATAAGACCAGAACTGAGTTTATCCTGTATAAACATTGCGCTTCGAACGGAAAGATTTTATCAACCCTAGTGTCTGTCATTAATAGCAAATAATATTTATATGTGCAAAAACGGCTTGTTTGGGTTGAAAAAATATTTTACATAGAAGAGCGAACAACGGTTCGACCTTCTTCGATCATCGTCAGGTTTATGTTTTATTTAATCAGGAGAACGTAAGTGTTGTTATAGATGTAAAATGTTTGAGAAACAACTGTGCTTGATTTTGTCTCACTTTGTACATGAAATATACAGAGTTTGCAGATTCTAAAATGTGTATCATCACTGTTGTATAATTCTCGGTTATTCATTTCTCTTTCCAACGAAGATATATTATTAGTCTGTAAGTATCTTTCTTGTTTTTTTTTAGAAAAAGAAACTGGCAGTCCTGTTAACCTTTAACAATCCCGAACAAACTTAAAAACTCAGTTAGTTTTGTGCATTTTTTTAATACTACGTATTTATATACTTATTCAGTCCGTATTTGTTTGTTTTCAATTTCGCGCAAAGCTTCACGAGGGCTCTCTGCGCTGGCCGTCCTTAATTTTACAGTGTAAGACCAGAGAGAAGGCAGCTAGTCATCACCGCCCACTGACAACTCTGTGACTAATCTTTTACCAACGCCGAGTGGAATAGGCAGCACATAAAAACGCCCCGCGGCTGAAAGTGGAAGCATGTTTGGTACAACCCGGATTCGAACCAGCGACCCTCGGCTTATGATGGGAACGCTTTAACCCACCTGGCCATGCCGAACCATTACCACCGAAACAGATATTGAAACTTTTAAGTTTTCTCAGCCCTTGAGTTTTTTTTCACATCTCAGTGAGCTGTATTAAATAATGTGAAATTACGAATATTCACACTACATCTCACCCGAATTTTCAAATTTAAATAAAATGAACAATCTATCAATACAGCTCTTTGTGTTTGTTTTGGAATTTCGCACAAAGCTACTCGAGGGCTATCTGTGCTAGCCGTCCCGAATATAGCAGTGTAAGACTAGAGGGAAGGCAGCTAGTCATCACCACCCACTGCCAACTCTTGGGATACTTTTTTACCAACGAATAGTGGTATTGACCATTACTTTATAACGCCCCCTCGGCTGGGAGAGCGAGCATATTTAGCGCGACTCGGGCGCGAACCCGCGACCCTCAGATTACGAAGCGCACGCCTTAACGCGCTAGGCCATAAAGCTCTTTGTGAGCAGCAAAGTTTTGAACGGCTTGGCTAAACAATATAATAATCGCATTTTTTCTCTTTATAATGAAATTGAGCGTTATAATTCATGCTACTAAATTATTATACAAGGTTTCAAAGTCAACTGTCAAAATTTCAAACATAAGTTATTGTGACAGATTTATTATTATATATTTATTTTAACATCGACGTTTCTTTCAGTTAAAATTGTATTTAATAATGCACGTAACGTACATTGTTAAATTGATATTGCGAAATTCCCGCCTATTTACTAAAGTTGTATAAAATTCTCTAATGTAAAAATCAACAATATGTGTATACGTAAAAATTAACGTGTCGTTTGTATTGTTGTGCAAGCGAAAATTTCTAGAAATTAACTTCACGCTTATAAAATGAACCAAAGCGACGCACCAAGAGACACTACATATTATTAGTTTGCTACAATTGCTATACTATAAATCTCAAAATCTATAACTGTGATTAGTGATTATTAATCGATAGCTTAAATATTTGACCAGGAAGGAACGTGTACAGGTTTTGAACATTACAAACCGTTTAACTTCAGTCGGTTAACATCGGACGTTAGTACTTTTATGAAGACATTATATGACTTTTGCTTTGAAAAATTCACGCGTGATTAGCAAAGAGCTAGCTAGCACTCTGTTAAGTGAGTTGTATGAAGGAAGTTTCAGATTAGATACATACAGTATTATTTGTTATTTTCTAAAACTTATGCATATAAATCATTATTTGTTATAACCGTTATTATAAATTGTATTATTCTTTGTATATTGAAATACATTTATATTAAGAAAGAAAATTCTGTGTATCAATCTTGTTAGCAAATGTCATAAATTGGATATACATCGACATTTATTGAGTTTTTTAAATCTAAATTACAATTTAGCTTAAAATTTAAACTATTTGAAACCGTAATTCGCAACAGTCATACAAATAAATCTTTCGTGCATCGTTCTACCAAACATAAAGAAAATCACTAGTGAATGGGATGTCAATATTCTGTTATAAAGAGCCCCCCAGTGGCTCAGCGGTATGTCTGCGGACTTACACGCTAAATTCCGGGTTTCGATACCCGTGGTGGGCAGACCACAGATAGCCCACTGTGTAGCTTTGTGCTTAATTCAAAACAACAACAACTGTTATAAAGAGTATGTTTATATACATACCTAAAGCTGTTACGAGATTCACATAAATATTAATTCATTAACATTCAATGTAGTATTAAAATAATATTTCCTTTTGTTATATATTTTTCTTTTGTTTCTTTAAAAGCAAGCACAAAGAAAGACAAAGGGTTATCTGTGCTATGCCCAAAAATTGGTATCAAAACCGTGTTTCTAGCGTTGTAAGTCCGTATACAAACTGCTGTACCACTAGGGGACCTTTGCTAGCGACTATGTGAGCATTTACATGCAAATTTTATATAACGAGAAAAGAAGAAAGTTGGCAAACCATTGTTTTAAGTTATGTGACACCAATGGCCTTACCAAAATTAGCGACACTTTCGGAAATAGTCCAAGTGCATTTCATTATTCTGATTAGAATGTAAAAGAGGCCTGGTATGGCGAGGTGATTAAGGCACTGGACTCATAATCTGAGGATCGCGGGTTCGAATCCCCGTCACACCAAACATGCTCGCCCTTTCAGTCGGGGGAGTGTTATAACGTGACGATCAATTCGCTGGTAAAATAGTATGATTTTTTTTTTGTTTCGGATATATAAAGACAAATCTGAAAAGATAAATTTGTACCTCGAAGATGTTTTTTTACAATAAACAAATGTTAAACTAAATTAGATCTATCATACTAGAGTAAACAAACAACAAGAGATGTTTTTAACTGTATGATTTCATGTTCATATAAAGTGGTGTTACTGTAATCACACATGTTCTTGCCATGTTATTATTGGCATTCAATCTTATGCTTATTCTGTGTTTTTAATTTTATTAGTATAGTAACAGTTTAATATTTATTTCTATTTTTGGGGTTAAAATGAATATCTGGGAAACAGGAGAGGACAAACTCGTGTTAAGTTAATATTTTCACAGATATCAGTGTACAAATAAACACATAAATGTTCAACTGCAACTGATTGATAATGTTTTCTCTCTATACGCTAGTTGGAAATTTATTCATTTTTGCCTTCTATTTGAACATATTTAAATAAATTACATTGCGTGGCACGTAATAATAAACACTGATTTGACATAGAAACCTCTATGCCTTCATGTTCTCAGGCCTACATCTTCTGTACTTTTAATGCATGTCAGAAAATGTAGTGTACAGATATGTTGCGAATACGTTGGTATCGTTACAACGCAAGATGAAAAACAGTCGCTCTTTGATTCACCAGTGAAAACATTGGTTGTAATTTCAGTGAAATGCGGAATGGCGATATCGTGGAATGATCTGGAACAGCCTTTTGGTAGGCTTAATGATGATGTAATAAAAGGAACCCGGTAATATCAAAGACAAATTAATTAGCCTAATGCAGACACATCCTCTGGCGAGCCATAAGTAAATCTTATTTTCATCAATGCGTTCGCTGTTCAGAGATTACGTTATGTTTAGTAATAAGATATGCTAATGTCATCTAAAGTAACTGCAGAGATCTAGAAAGTGGTTAAATTTGTTTGTTTTGTTTGTTTGGAACGTTCGCGTAACTGAACTTACAGAAGGGCTGTCTACGCAAACGCCCCTAATTTTAAACGGATAGATTCTAGAAATGACAAATCTTGGGTTAACAAACCGAATAGGGAGATTTGATCGTCACTTTTATCACTCACACACGGCTCAAAAAAGTGTGAAACACGATTTTAAAACAACGTACGCGAATAACGTACCCACGGGTTCACAGTCCGACACGCTGACCACCTTGGGCAACACCTGGCCCAAGTGATTAAAATATAAAAAGAATATTATTCCTGGAATGGATCGGGGAAAACAAAAATTATTTTCATCTACACACAGGGTTTCATTACCATATAAGTTGAAAAATATACCAAAAAAATATTTATGTTACTAAAATAAAGGTGCTTGGCAAGTATCCGTTTTATATTACTTAGATTACTTTCTGTTTATCACGCAGATAAAATGTAATTGTCATTAACCTGAATTCCTTTTTTTTCCTGTATTTTTATATACATATACTATTTACATTAATTCAACAATACGGTTGGGAAAACAACGTAGTTGTTATTCATTTGATATGTGTAGATACCATAAACAAAAACGGGCAAACCCGTAAATCCATCGGAATATTGCTTCCTTACAGCGCCATCGCACGACAGTCTTTCCAATTACGGCGTAATATGGGACATTCAATAAGCACGAACACCGTCCTGACGGGCCTTGTTAGGAAACGTGTGGGATTCTCTGTGCAGCAGAAACTTGACACTGAAGAGAAGTGACCCGTGACGTGGAGTTGTCTAGTCTTAACCGAAGAACATATCGCTTTCAATGTTGCACAATAGCAAAAAAGAAAAAAAAAGTCAAGTCTTGCACGGTTTCAAGTAAAGATTAAGATAAGAGAAATACAAGAATGAATTCATAACGTGACTTTGATGTCGTAATATATCCCCATGGTAACCTCAGATATCTTGTGTTGTTTCGTTTATTGGCTCAAATTCATTTTAAGAACAGTTCTTTGCGAAGAAAGAACGAAAAAAAAACACAATTAATAAACGAAAGCTTCTAACTGACAAATTACGTGTGGAGTTAAGACATTTTATTTTGGAGATATTGATTTACACTAGAAATAGAATTGGTGCTCATTTAACTTCTCACGCTCGTTCATTCTTCAGTTACATTGACTGCTTTTTTAAAATTACATAATATTGTGTGTGATGCAGCTTGTCATGTACAAATAGGTCATTATTCTACGTTTTTTAATTTCGCGCAAAACTACACAGGGGCTACCTGTGCTAGTCGTCTTTAATTTAGTAGTATAAGACTAGAGGAAAGGCAGCTAGTCATCACCACCCACCGTCAACTCTTGGGCTATTCTTTTACCAAAGAAGAATGGGATTGACCATTACATTACAACGCCCCAGGGCTGAAGAAAATGATGAGCATGTGTGATAGCAGGAATGCAAACCCGCGTCCTTTATATTACGAGCCAAGTGCCGTAGCCATCTGGCCATGCTGAGTCTAATCAGAATAGACCATAAACCAAAAAAACAACAAAAAACGAGTGTTATACAGCAATGTTTAATTTGTAATTAAAATAATACATTAAATACATTAAAAAATAACTTGACGCTCATAACATTTTGTAATTTGGATATTGTTGAAAAAATTAGAAATAGTAAATCCAATCTTAAAAGCCTATTCAAAAGTCTGTTATATTTAAATTAGAGAATGCTAGCATTTTGTGATGACAACGCTGACATCCATCCATCACAAACCAAGAAAACGTTTTACGGAAAAGAACGTGTCGCTTTCGAAGCTGTCTTGAGTAATTACTGTATTTGCAGCCGTTGTTCCATAGCCAGGCATGTCCCAGTGGTGAAGGCACTCGACTTGTAATCTGAGGGTCGCGGGTTCGGACCCCCATCACACTAAGCATGCTCGCCCTTTCAGCCGTAGGGGCATTATAATGTGACGATCAATCCCACTATTCTTTGGCAAAAGAGTAGCCCAACAGTTGGCGGTGGATGACTAGCTGCCTTCCCTCTAGTCTTACACTGCTATATTAGGGACGGCTAGCACAGATAGCCTTCGAGTAGCTTTGTGCGAAATTCAAAAACAAATAGATAACGCTTTGTATAGCTTTGTGCGTTGCAAAAAACAAACATCTTTTAAAAAATATTAAATTATTCAAACTAAAATTGAGAAACTATACGTGAGGATAATATGTTTGAAATTTATTTAAAAGTTAATATTAAAATAAAAGCTTTGAGTCCCAAAGTTTAGTTTAACTAGCAAATCCTATGGCCCACATTTACAGGACTGCTATGATTGGAATTTAATTTCTTTAACCAAGTTAAGAGAGGTAATTAGTAGGTCTGCTTATTTACCCAATTTAATATAAATCAATGCCACATTTTGAGACTACTTTCAATGAATCTTCATGAAACTGTTTTCGAAAACCCTCGGGTTTTCCAAGAAGTGGCGTGAAAATTTATATTTTTATGCTAACCTCAAGACCGAAATAATTTATTTAGTATCGTTTCGAACTCGGTGCGACAAGCGGTTTGAGAAGAGTTACGTGACACGCACACAAATACAGACACTGAATTTTATTATAATTATATTATAGCGTGTCACAAATAAAATAACAAAGTATTTTATATCGTGTTTATAAGTTTGTTACACAAACGTTTGTTTTATATCATAATTATAAGTAAATTATAGGACTATCCCTACTCAGCAGGCACATGGATGTTGTACCAAGAATTAAACTTTGCATTTAATGTGGTTGAATAGGGGGGGTTTAGACCCCTGCTAGTACAGCGGTATGTCTCCGGATTTACAACGCTAAAATCAGGGTTTCGATTCTCCTCCGTGATCTAAGCAGACAGCCCGATTTGACTTTGCTAGAAGAAAAACACATACTGGGACTTTAAATCTGTGCCAATATGACTGAGGTAAAATATATTTTGAAACTTGTTACACATGGATGTCCGCTGGTACTTTTAACGATTTGCTACATGGGACTGTTTCACAAGGCAGTTTAACACTTTCTTACAACCAACTTTATGCTTAACGATTAACAAACAAACAAACAAAACTGATGCAGAGAAATTACGACTTTTGAAATATAAGCACATTTAATGCCAACATTTATAAGCGTACCTGCTTATAAATCTTAGGGTTTACGATTCACGTCCAGTTATTACAGAAATAATCACTCTCTGGACTTCATGGCCATGGTTGTGCAACAAAAGCGAGTGAAATCCTATTAATTAGTTAAAGTGGCCCAAGGATTGGTTTGGTTTGAATTTCGCGCAAAGCTCCACAAGGGCTGTTTGTGCTAGCTGTCCCTCATTTAGTAGTGTAAGACTAGAGGAAATACAGCTTGTCATCACCACCCACCGCCAACTCTTGGCCTTCTCCTTTACTAACTAATAGTTGGATTGACCATCATATTATAACGCCCCTACGAATGGGATACGGAGATTCGAACTCGCGACCCTCAGATTACTAGTCGAGTGCCTTAATGAACTTAATCATTCCGAATCCCCAAGGGTTGGAAGTGGATGTTGTTGAGATACTGCCTTCCTTTAAGTACAACAGTTCAAGTGTATAGCACGTTCTCACAAACATCCTCTCTGTAGTCAAGTGTATAGTACGTTCTCACAAACATCCTCTCTGTAGTCAAGTGTATAGTACGTTCTCATAAACATCCTCTCTGTAGTCAAGTGTATAGTACGTTCTCATAAACATCCTCTCTGTAGTCAAGTGTATAGTACGTTCTCACAAACATCCTTTCTGTAGTCAAATGTATAGTACGTTCTCACAAACATCCTTTCTGTAGTCAAGTGTATAGTACGTTCTCACAAACATCCTTTCTGTAGTCAAGTGTAAAGTACGTTCTCACAAACATCCTTTCTGTAGTCAAGTATATAGTACGTTCTCACAAGCATCCTTTCTGTAGTAACAAAAGAGTAATATTCTTTTGAATGAGTTCCTTTTTATAATTTACTTTTCCACTTGGGTTTGAGATATATTTTAAATTATCTCTGTAACTACGAAATTATGATGGTTTGCACAATGTTTGTTACTTCTGTTCTCAAATCAACTACACTGATACCGGTACGTTTTCAAGGAGATAATGCTGATTAATTCCCTTTTTTATTGGTTGTGAAATCATAAAATACATTGATGTACTCACGAGCGGCAGCTCTGCTTATAAAACTTATGTTATGTGCTAGCCCTAATTTTTAACTGATAGGTTAGAGGAAAATTGCTTTAACAAGAGTTGTTTTAGTTTGTCCTTAAGCACAAGCCTACACAAAAGGGCTATCTGTGCTTTGACCACCAGGGGTATCGAAACCCGGTTTCTAGTAGTATAAATTTGTGCACATAACACTGTACTACTGTAGGGGGCTTTTGCAAGGAATATTTTTAGGATATGGATGCGCTTTCCTACTACAAGCTAATTCAATGACTTAAAAAGTGCAAAAATGACATCACCGAGGATGAGTTTAGATAAACTAATGTCGGGAAGTATGTTAGTCATCACATATCTAAGTAATCAAAATAACCCAAACAAAGAGATGTAATTAAATATTACTTGAATATGTTAAGCACGCCTGTCATTGTACTGAAATAATATACATGATATAAAATTGATGCACTGAGAATAATGTTAAACATTTTGCAGTTTCCGTTATCTAGCACACTTGAAGTTCCTGTGGGTTCGTTATCTCATTTATTTGCAAGGTTAACTAAGAATTTGTGTAAATAGTTCTGATCAGGTATTCTTACAACCTATCGTGGCCTGTTCCCCTGTGACTGAGACATTATTGTATGAAGTGTAATGAAATATTTACAGTAACTTAGTAGGATATTATAAGTGACTTTGAATAAATTTGGCCTACTTTTACGTCATAATTAAGAAAAAACATTAAAATTCACTCTTAACTCATGCATAGTATTTTTGATGCGGTATCTCATAATCCTTATATCAATTATTATTCGAAGTAATATACACAAAGATAGAGAACGTCCAACTGATACCTACTTTAATAAGTATCTGTTTTAGTCCTTTAGATGGAACAGATACCGCCGTATTTAACTTTTTCTGAGGGAAATATTTAGTATGTGTTTAGGTGTTACGTATTTTTTAATGTTTTATGTTCTTTGTAGACTAAACGCAACAGAAAAACGCAGATAACACCTTGTATAATTTATTACACTAAACTATTAACAAATATAACAGATATAACATAAATTATATAATAACAGTGACAGATATTAAGTTACAACATTCGAAATTAATTACAAAACAAAATAATACTAGTTTCAACCTTCAAAATTAATCACAATACAAAACGGTACTGGCCTGTATCTAATGTAATGATCTAAAATTAAAGTATCAAATTCCAGTCTAGGGTGTGAATTTGGTCCCACGAAGAGATTCCGAAGCTTAAATGAAGAAGTTCAGAAACAGAGTTCACAGTTCAATAAATTCGCCGACTCTCAGCACAAGCAGTAATTCGGATGAATCGTAGAGATTGACGAAGTAAAATCACAGCTTCCGTAGATCTAACTTCAGTCACAAATCCAAGTTGAATAATCACAGCAAACACTTAATCTTTCTCAAATAACTGACTCTCTTCTTTCTCTTCGAATAAAAACTGATGTCTGAATCTCTCTCCTTCTTCGAATAAAACTAATGTCTGAATCTCTCTCCTTCTTCGAATAAAACTAATGTCTGAATCTCTCTCCTTCTTCGAATAAAACTAATGTCTGAATATATCTTCTTTTTTCGAATAAAAACTGATGACTGAATCTCTCTATTTTTCTTCGAATAAAACTGATGACTGAATCTCTCTCTTGTCACCGTCTTTTATACCGATAGGCCTACTTCTCGAACAATCTTGCAATTTCCATACAACTCCAGAGCAATCCGCGCGTGTCCGTTCTTGCACGAGACTACACGTCTAGACACGAAGTCACCAGCACTCATTTACAAACATATGATTGGTTTACTTAATTCAAGAAAATTCTAAATGTTACCCTAAATGAATAACAAAATATTAGTTTAAACTTCGAAACAATAATATCAATATGGAAAAATGAATAATAGAAGTGAAAATTTAAACACAACACGGCGTGTTGTCGTTAACAAAATATTTACACATATACATAACATTAGGACCTTTCAGCGTCTGTTTAACAAGAACATTAT
This sequence comes from Carcinoscorpius rotundicauda, assembly GCA_011833715.1. Classification (NCBI taxonomy): domain Eukaryota; kingdom Metazoa; phylum Arthropoda; class Merostomata; order Xiphosura; family Limulidae; genus Carcinoscorpius; species Carcinoscorpius rotundicauda. The sequence goes on along the minus strand of CM022404.1, from coordinate 32,190,427 downwards.
TAACTATGTATAATTCACCTACAACTTAGAAAAACTAATTAAATATACAACAGATATATTTTAAACTGAAATTAGCTGTTATTTCAACTGTGACACACACACCATAAAGATAAATGTTTTATATAGCTTTGGGTCAGTTAGTTTCAATTCTGTTGATGTTTGGTTTTTATTAGTTGATGTGTTATTAATGGTTACATATAAAAGTTAATAAAAAGGAAATTATATGCAAAAACAAAGTCAAGAGAATGAGAAAGAAACCTAATCAAAATCTATTAATCCGAAACGCAATTTTGTTTCTTGTATGTTAATATTTAAGGCTGAAAAGAATGCAGTATACAAAATTGCGTTTTCCACTCCCTCTCACATTATGTATCTTTCATACAGTCACGAAGCTTTATATCCTACAGTTCTAGTTTACAATCTGATAAAGTCAGTCTACCTTATGTGTGATTTGATCCAATAAGTTATTTTTTTTCCGTAGTGACTTTTAGTAACGCAGTGGTACTTCCATGGAGTTATAACGCTAAAAGTTGGGTTTCGATACTGCCGTGGGTATAGTACATAGAGCCCATTGAGTAGCTTCATACTTAATTACAAACGCTCAAACTCTCTACATCGTGAGTCGGTAAGATTATCTATTGCGCTACTTACTTCATGGATTGGTTGTACTGATTTAGATATGATCCTGAGTACGAGATTAGTTTGTGATTATCGCATGGGAGAAATTACTTCGAGATTCTTGTTTGGTTGGCAGATATAAATTGTGAATCTGTTAAAGGATATGCTCCAAAACCCAGTCTGAACCTTTCTTTCGTTCAACTGGTGATTATCATGTTGACCGTGTTTGTAGCTTTTAACTTCTCATTTTATAATTTAATTAAAAATTCATTTCAAGTTACAACTTATCAATGTCCATTCTAATACAGTATTTCTCTTCATTAGATACATTTATTTCATTCTGTATCTGGACTTAATTTTAACCTCAATTCAATAATACCTACCATATGAAGATCAACCCTGGACTTCAGAGTGATTCTTGGTAAACCATTTGACGATCCACTCACTACACGACAGGACTGGTTTCTTATCCAACCGGTGGTCAAGTAATTGTGTCTTTCTTCATCCGACGTCTGGCTTGGTAACTTCAATTATCTAAATCACTTTTCTTCCAGTAATGGATCTATTTATCTTCAATTTCCACTTTGTCTTTTTTCGTTTTAAATTTTGTTAAACACGGTCGAAGAATAATTCAGTACATACTGACAATATCTAGGAATCAGTTTGACGTATTCTGCATGCTAATATCCTACTCTTTTCTCTTTTTTTGTAAAACAGCTAGAGTTCTTCGAAGTTAAGTTTTGCTCTCAAGCTTTAGAAGTGTAAGAAGTTTATTAACAAGCAACGCACGATCAAATCTAATGTTTCCCTTGTTCATACTTTAAAACGAGGTTTAGAATGCTAACACCGTGCTGTTCCGCCGCAGACACTTTGATACGGTTATGACAGTCTCTAATAGTTCTTCCCAAGTTTTAGTAACTTCATAAAACTCTAGTTCTTCTAACACTAGATTGCAATAATGCCGAAGAAGTTGAAATTATTTCAGTTTTTTTTTCTCAATTTATTTATCAGACTAGCTTACTTTCGAGAAGAGGGTAGGTAGTGAAGGAGGAGGGGGGGTAGCAAATGACAATTTTAAGGAATTATATTTTAGCTGGAATACTGCCATGTAAAATGTATTTTTAAAAACTCTTATCAGTTTCTTTAACTTTTATAAAATGCAAAAGCCCACTAATATAAAGGCAGATTACTACATTTCTGCTTACAGGCTTGCTAACAATAAAAAAGTGTTATATAATCAAGAACGCACCTGGATTTTTTGTTCGCAACCACTCTGCTTCGAAATTGAATTATTGCAGAACAAAGATAAAAGTTTCTTTTAAAACATTTTAATATATAATTTTGGCCAATTTAATGAACTTTTTAATACTATCATCAAAGATATGCGAATAGCCTACGTTGCTGTCTGTTGTCTGCCTATTTTGTCAATTGCTCGGTTCGTCTATACACTGTAAAATAAATCGGTTTTTATGTGTGGCTATAAATTCAACTGGCATGTAATCCCCCAATTATTCCATTGTGATCCACAGACATCTTTGATATTCGCTTATGCAACTGTACTAATATTAACTGACATTTTATATGGCAATTACGAAATGGAAGATTAGGACCACCGACTGAAAAAGTAACCATTCATACAGCAAATTCTTGACCTTGCTAAAATATACTTGGGTCACGCGATTGTCATTAATAATATCCTTGGTCGGCTATACCTCTTTTCTTTCTAATTTTGTTTTCGTGCTCCTAAATTAGATGAATAAGAAAAGCTACTGAAACTTTTTATGAGAGACTGATTTTGTTATTTAAATACGTACTAACAGTCACCTGTTTTGTTTTTTGTTGTTTTAATTTAGATTACTCTAGATACATATATAGCGACTTCTTACGCTATATAAGCAATTGCTAAACAGTGTTCCCTCGTGTATCGCGGTAGATGCGTTCCAAAACCCCCCGCGAAAGGAGATTTTCCACGAAGTGGGATCGCCGATTTTTACATATATATTTATGTGCATTTAGACTTTAAAAACCCTCCCTGTACAACTATTTAACCCTCCCATTACAATACTGTTCATTATTGCTGAAATAATAAAAACAATTATTAAGATATTAAGCCTTAAAATTAAAAATTACATATCTTCAGCAGGTGGTGTCTTTTCGGGGGACACCACTTCCTCTTCTGTGGAAGGTGAATCGGCAATTTCTTCGTCGGTCGTTACAACTTCAGGAACAGTACTTGCCACCAGTACCCTTTCTTTCTTGCTCGGCTGAAAAAACATTGTTATTGGCAGTGGTTTTCTCTGCCTCTTTAGCCTATCGAAAATCATTTGATAAGGAGTCATCAGTTCTTCTATTTTATTGCAAAATTGTACTGATCGAACCATATCGTTGTCCCATTCCTGTGAGCACTCCTTCACTTCGTTAATTAGTTTCATTAGTTTACCTAACCGCTTTAACGACCATCCACTTTGCTCGATTGTTTCCTCGGCTTCTTTCGGTGTTTCCTCTTCGTCGTCTTCCTCGGCAGCATACTTCGTCAGTGCTTCTAAGTCTTGGTCGGCGAGTGGTTCGGATTCTAAGTCAATCAGTTCATCTACGTCTTCCTTCGTCATATCGGCAAATCCTTCACCTTTGATTAACGAAGCTAATTGCACAGCTTTTTGAACAGCCGAGTGTTGGATTTCTTCAGGTGTGAATCCCTTGTCGTCGTGCACAACCTCAGGCCACAACTTCTTCCAGCTTGCATTAACGGTGCAGGGCTTCATCTCTTGCAATGCCTTATGAACATTTTGAAGACATGTAGCAATGGTGAAAGACTTCCAGTACTCCTTCAGGGTGAACGTCGTTTTCGGCTTCGGTTTCGGTGGCATTATCAAGGCTACGTACGAGGTTGGACATGGTATTCCTTATGTATAAAGCCTTAAAAGCCCTGATAACTTCCTGGTTCATCGGTTGTATAGGGAACGTAGTGCTGGCTGGCAGGAATTCAACCCTAACGCCTTCATACGAAAGATTTCTTGCGTGGCCACCGGCGTTATCCAAAAGAAGAATGACGTTGAATGGCAAGCCCTTCTCTAATAAATAAAGCTTAACTTGAGGAATGAAACTCTGATGGAACCAATCAGAGCTCAGAAGCTTCGTTATCCAGGCAGTAGGAGTGTGCATCCAATGGACCGGTAGCAAGTTCATGTTCTTATTCTTTAAAGCTCTCGGATTTTTAGACTTGTAAATTAATGTCGGCTTCAACATAAAACCAGCAGCATTACCAGTCATTAAGAGGTTGAACCGGTCTTTATGAGCTTTAAAACCAGGGGCTTTTTTTCATCTTTAAACAGGAACATTCGGGAAGGCATCCTCTTCCAAAGCAGACCAGTCTCGTCCATGTTGAATACCTGTTCAGGCCTATATTTCCCTTCAGCGATTATTTCTTTAAAAGTGTCCCGAACGTAAGCTTCACCAGCCTCCTTGTTAGCCGAAGCAACCTCTCCATATAACGATACGTTTTTCAGGCCGTATCGTTGCTGAAATTTCTGAAATCAGCCTTTGCTTGCAGAAAACGGTTTCTTAGGCTGGGAATCAGTGGACGTTCCTGGCTGTGGGTTGTCTACGTTTTCTTCATCTTCATCCTTTTCCGCGAAATTATCATACAACATCTTAGCCTTCGTTGTGATAATGTTAGTATCCAAGGGAACACCTTTCTTACGGCAATCAGCTAACCATATGGCCAAAGCAGCTTCCATCCGAACGATACTCTTATTACGAGATGTTACAACCCTCTTAGCCGTTGTATTAAAAGTAATAGCAGCAGTCTTCCTAATATTAACTTCGTCCTTCTTGGTGTAGCGAATGGTGGATTCGTTCACTCCGTAATGGCGGGCTATGGATGCATAAGAGTTTCCTTTTCTTACCATATCTAATATCTTCACCTTTTCAGCGATAGTCATCATTTTCCGTGACCGTTTAAGCGTAGAAGCATCCTTAGAATTATTAGCACGTTTGGGAGCCATTGCAGGGGCTTTAAACACACACAAAAGTTCAAAGAATCTGCAGTGGATGAAATCACAAATCACAGGCCAGACATGAATATTGACATACCAATCACAGGCAATCAAAATGGGTAGCTGTCATTGGCCGTCTTTCATTTCTGCACAAATCATAGCCCGTCTTGCACATCGCTACAACATGAAGCTGATCTCGCGTAGCCTTCGCAGACGCACAATGCGTACATCTATAGCCTTTCCAGTTGGTTCTGTTTCCATTTTTACGCTGTTATAAACTCAAATATATGTTTATATCTCAAAATATACCTGTTTTTTTTTCTTTACACAATTAATTATATTTATTTTTAATATTTTAATGGTATTTAATGCTATATTTTAGATTTAATGTTTATTATTTTATATATACATGTATATATATATATATGTGGGGGTCGGCCGAGCCCGCGAAGTGGTGAAGCCGCGAAAGAGGATCCGCGAAGTGGCGAGGGAACACTGTAACATGACTAATCGAGGCTGACTTTTCCGAACACAGTTATTGGTGCTTGACTTTTTCAAATTATTAGTAAGTTACTCCACCTAGTAATCTTGCTTACTTTCTGTTGGTTTAGCCTTGATAAATTCAAAGTGAAGATAAGCCTAAAACAAATAGGGTTTTATCTGCACATTATGAAAAATGTATAATTTTCAATGCTATTAGCATAAGCACAAAGCTTGCATTTAAACATAGGTTTTTCAGATATCTTAATCGTACATTTGTTTATTTTTAAAACTGCAAAACCCTTGGAATTTTGTACGTTTTTTACCACGATTCAATTAATGTAAGCATTATGAGAATATTAATTTTATGCACCTTGAAAGTTACACATAATAAATGTGCACATGAATATATCATACATAGGTTAATTGCTGAGATCCACATCTGCAAAGTTATGAAAAACATCTTATTCATTATCAGTCAAAGTTATAAGAGTAAGAGAACAACTATGAGCTTAACAATATCTAAATGTAGAGTATTCAAATGAAATACATTGGAAAACTATATAACTCTTTATAGTGTAAGATATTAGCTTCCAGAATATATTGATTCTATATCTTCAGATTTGTTGAAATTAAGCACAAAAGTACACAATAGCACAAATCGCTGCGTCACTGTAGGGCTATTTTAGATCCCTGGCTAGATAGCCGCGAAAATATATGTTCTTGTTTTATCGCAGATTAAACCACACAATGAGCCACAAATTATTGTGAAGCTTTGTGTAATGTTAAAATAAAAACCTACTATCGTTATACGTTCATTATGTTTCAGTTTAATCAGGTAAAATGTTAATAATTTATAATATAATTATAATCAATGGTAGGGTTTGTTCTGAGCTGGTGGCGTTACAGCACCAGTTTGTCATGAAACACAAACCTTATGAATGACTGTATATAAATAAAAGAAATGTGAAAGTTTAGATTAAGTAAGTAGAACGTAAAGAATAAGGAAACTACAGAAATGTTTTACTAGCTAACAACTAAAACATGTAACATTATCTTGTAGCAATTGTCCATGAACACCTTTGTTGTTAAAAGGTTAAAGTACACATGTTGGCTTTTCCACTCTCATTTACAGTCTATATCAACAACCAGTAGTATATATTTGAGTTTGCAGTAGGTTATTTGATGTTTAACAAATTTTATACTGTGTTTTTCTGCCACCGCGAAAAAAGCTTATACGTGCTCCAGGAATTTATTAGGGTTCTTTTTCCCAACAGGTGTTTAAGGCATTCAACTCGTAAACTGAAGGTCACGGTTTCGAATCTCCATCACACCGTGGGGGCGTTATAATGTGACGGGCAATCTCACTATTTGTTGGTAAAAAGTAGCCAAGAAGTTGGTGGTAGGTGGTAATGACTAGCTGCCTTCCCTCTAGTGTTACACTGCTAAATTAGGGACGGCTAGCGCAGATAGCCCTCGAGTAGCTTTGCGCGAAATTCAAAACAAACCAAATTATTTTTGAAGCCGTTACCGTTAAGATTCCAGAAATATTAAACTGATTCTGTGACAATTATATTAACTATGTTTATGTAACACTTTACGTGATTTAAATACAATATTTAAAAAATATAAAGGAAAACCAAACTAAACTTTTCAATCTTTGAGTGAATTATGTAAAACAAATTGAATAAGCAAGAAAAAAAATCATATCCAATGTCTCAATCTTCTAATAAATTGTATAAAACCAAGGGAAAATATTTTTAAAACCGTATATTTTGTTTCAGTTCATGAATGAGTTAAGTAAAAGACTAAAAAATAGGAATAAAACCATATCTAAAAACTTGGTTTTTAAGTAAATTGAACAAAAATTAAGAAATAATCGCGTAGAGGACGCTACTGAAGAGGGTTTGTTTGTTTTGTAATTTCGCATGAAGCTACTCGAGGGCTATCTGTGCTAGCCGTCCCTAATTTAGCAGTGTAAGACTAGAGGGAAGGCAGCTAGTCATCACCATCCACGGCCAACTCTTGGGCTACTCTTTTACCAACAAAAAGTGGGATTGACCGTAACATTATAACGACCCCACGGCTGGGAGGGCGAGCATGTTTGGCGCGACTCAGGGCACGAACCCGCGACCCTCAGATTACGAGTCGCACGGCCACGCCGGGCCCGCGAGTGAAGAGGGAGAACGTTATAACTGTTACAGATTTCTGAAAGTTATTTAATATTTATAGTGTAATTTGAAGTAATTTGGTTCAATAATACAATAATAACTAGATAAAAACGAAATTTTGGTAAATAAAAAGAAGACGATTAAAGTTTTAACTTAGAACTTTGTGGTGTAAATTTGACAGCTACGTTAAAGTAGGCTTAGTACTTGTAATCGTACTTTAAGCTTAGGTATATTTCAGTTTACTAGTAAATCGTAAAATAGGATAGCTATATTGTATTATTAAATAAATACAATCTGAAAAAGAAATTATTGTTTCTTGGTGTTTTAAATTCAGGTTACACTGTTATAACTTATAGATAGGTTATAAATCAGGCAAAATAGATTTTATTATTAACGTTACCTATAGTTTTAGTTCTAGTTGTAATGAAATATTATGTTTTGTTTCTAACCAGCATGTAATTAAAGATAGACTTTAGTTTGAAAACAAAATGGTGATGAAATTATTATTGGCTCTTCAACGTTAGGCTTAATAGTAACAGCATGAACCTAGACTACCGTTATTTAGTATTAAGTATTTGTTTTCTGGCTATAAATATAAATACAATGGTTAAGACTAATGTAGGATATAGGCGCTCACAGTTTGTTAAGTGTAATAGATCCAATGGGTGGGTTTTATTTATGAAGTTATGGATGACATATACTTTTAAGGAAGGTGGTAGTAGAAATGAAGATGTGTAATTTTCACGTAAAGTTTATAAATTGGAGGAGAAATTGGAGGCTATCTTTATCAAAGGATAAGTTTATCGGTTGCAAGTAAGGAATACATCCACTAACAATGATATTCAGAAAGTTATAAAGATTACTATTAGAGTAAGAAGCTGTAAACTTAGTTATAATGAGCCTATTATGTTGAGCAACAAATTTCAGTCCTTGACTTCTACAAATGAGGAGCTATTGGAGGGAAGGAAACCATAGGGTCAAAGAAGGATGTGAATGACAAGGAGATTATAGTTATTGGTAATTTCCTGACAAGGCATGTGGATAAAATAATCTATGAGGTAAATAGGTAGAATTACACCGTGAGAGCAGTAGATATAATAAAGCTGAGATCCAGCTTTCGTAGTGTATGTAAGGAAAGTTGGGTCTGAGGAACTAATTCATAAGTGCAAAGGGTTGACAAAGACATTTAAAAAAAGGGCTACAATACAATTTTGTCAGGGCTACTATTCAGAATCAACTGTGGGAATGAAGTTATAAGTAGATTACTAGAACTAAATGCTATGTAAGAACGAGTAGATAGGCTGGTTGAACTTGTAGAGGTTGGTTCAGTTGGATAAAATAACTTTTTGGTACAGATTTGTGTTACATTTAAAGTCAAACTAGAGTAAAGTCACAAGTAAGATTTCCAAGGGCTCACTCTGAGGACACTTGTTCTCTTTTATTTGTCTCGAAAAATAGATAAAGGAATGATCAATATGTTATTTAGTTTTAAAGATTACATTTAGGTCTTGGGTGTTGCTAGCTGTGAAAGGATCCTCTCTAAACTTCCATAACTATTTATATTCGTACTGTACTTATTACATAAGCAAACAATTCGATGAACGGGAATTGTAATCTCACTTTTCGCTTTGAAAGAGAACAAATATAAATATAATCATGTGTTGTCTAAAGCATATATTTACTTGACTTTAACTGGTTATATTTTAAATGTCACATTATGAATCATCCCACTAGCGTCTATAAATAACCTGGAGTAAACGTAGTTCGCGTACCGTTACAACCCAAAACAAAAGTCACACTTCACACTTTGGAACCGTCCGTTACAACCCAAAACAAAAGTCACACTTCACACTTTGGAACCGTCCGTTACAACCCAAAACAAAAGTCACACTTTACGCTCTGGAACCGTCCGTTACAACCCAAAACAAAAGTCACACTTCACACTTTGGAACCGTTGGTGCGTTACAAAAAGTGCCGGTCAAGTTTCTACTATTCGGTCTAACGAATGTACCTCAGCTGTTGGCGGTGGTTGCTGCTAGCTATAGCTGTCTTTCCGCGAGATTATCACTTTAAAATCAGAAAACCCTCGGGTTGCTAGCTTTACGCGAAATCCAAAGAACAAGCAACCCATTTAACAAAATAATACTTTTTAACAATTGAAAACAACAATAACAAAAGCAAGTTTTTCAAAAGTGTTGAACTTCAGAAGAAAAACTACATATTATACTTTTGACCATAAAAAGATATATTCCAATAAAGTTTGATAAAAGCCATTAAATCGTCGGTGTAGAATTTTACGAAACCTGGTTATCACTTGTGAAAGGATCTCACAAAATTTTAAAAGATGAGGTTGATAAAGTGTGATGTTGAACGGAAATGAAATTCAAAACTCTGAAGGAAGTATTCTTTGATCAACATTTATATACGTTTTGTTATATCTGTCATGAATTGTACCAATGAAGTCTTTTCTTCATATCTTTCGATTCACGCAGATTATTTTGCTACCTTGTTTTAAACAGAAATTTTTCCTATGAATCCATCAAGGACTGTTTGGAGGTTGCACACCAAAAGTGGGTGAGGGATTCAGCTTTTATTAAGGACTTACATTTACTATTAAACAGTAAATGCAGCGGCGCAGCATGATAAGGTAGTTAGGGCTCTTGACTCGCAATTTGAGAGTCATGGGTTCGAATCCCTGTCATATCAAACATGATCACCCTGTCATCCGTGTGGGCATTATAATCGACGGTCAATCCCACTATTCGTTGGTAAAACAGTAGTCCAAGAGATTGTGGTGATTGGTGACGACTAGCTGTCTTTCTTCTAGTCTTTCACTGCTAAATTAGGGACGGCTAGAGCAGATAGCTCTCTTATAGCTTCGAACGAAATTAGGAAACAAATAAATAAATATATATGCTGTGTTCAGGTGACCCTTTATGACATCTTTGTAAGCTCAGCTGTAGTTTACCTCTCCGTCATTGTCCACAAAAAATTCTCCTTAAAGTAGAGTATTTGGAAGTCTATGTTCTTGTATGTGCACCGCATGACCAGCTTACCACAGCTGTATTTTAAGAAGTATATCTTCTACACTGGATATATCAACACACTTCAAGACTTCCTCATTCGCGACTAAGTCTTTCCAAAATATGACAATTTCTTACTCTGAGCAGTCTCTTTGTGTCACAACATGGAGTATACAATCTCTTCCGAATATATTAGAGAGCTACCACCATACCACATGTGGTATGCTTTGCACTTGTTTTTGTTGTTTTTCGTTCGTATGTCATACTATTTCCAGACTCTCCCTTATAATCGCTCGAAAGAAACAGATGTCTCTTGAATCCTGCAGTCAAGTTCTGCAACGAGCCTGTTGTCATAAGCAACTGTACAGCTTATTGCCATGTTGGCTTTACATCGTGAGAGATAGATAGTAACAAACTGTTGACTTCGATATTTCTTAGCTCGAATGAGTGAAGGCTTTGGAAATGTGTTCTGCAATGGTTTGCAGGTCATCTATCGAATTAGAAATAAATGTCTCTCAGAACGGCTAGTATGGGTATTAACACTTTTATCAATAAAGCAGAAAACAACCTTTCCATATCTGTTTTAATGCTCAAAACTTAATATAACATGCCTTCTCTGCTGTTTACTCAGTTCAACCAAGCTTGCAGCAGACAAGGTAATCCACCATCCTGCTTGGTTATTGGTTTAACAATATCCCTGGTTTGGGGTGCTCCGAGGTAACTAGCACTTTGCCGGGGTGCCAACTTAAGGCTGCTACTTGCATCAGCTAGGTCCTGTGCCGTACAATTGAATAAAGCATAAAACAAGAACCATTACAATTGTTGTAATGTCTCTAACGAGGTCTTATTGTTATCATTGGACCTTATAGAATCTTATTGAGTGTTACGGTGTTGACGCTACTGAGAGGTTAACTTTATTTGTTGTTTTCAGTTTCCATTCTCCATGTGTTTTGTTAAACACTAGAAAGCAATTGAAGTCGAAATAGATGTGTTCGACAAACTTTATAATATGTGTAATATATATTGTTTCTATATGGTTATATTTTAATTGGAGCACCAATAGTCTATCTATTTAACGCACAATTCAGGTATTCGTTTAGTTTTTTATGTACTTCAGGAACCGTTCGTCCGCTGCTAAACTATTTTACAGTTAAACAACAACTTGCATCATATGAATTTACACCAATTGCCATGTTCCTCTTAAGTTACACTGTCGAAACCGTTTAATATGTTTTCATTTCTCTCAGTAGGTTGTTAGGGGTCACTTATACACGTTGTAAATCAGCAGATTTAGCTAACGGCTAGTGCTCGTGTGTGTTGTGTACTCTATTCTTTCTTTAATGTTACACACAAAAAAGTTTCTATCATCAATTATTTTATGTCTGCCATATCACGAGCCAACAAGACCTTTCACTCAATACCAGATCAACAAGCCGACTGGGATAAGGCAGGGTGTTTTTTTTGTGTTTTTTTTTAGCAAAGCCACATCGGGCTATGTGCTGAGCCCTCCGAGGGGAATCGAACCCCTGATTTTATCGTTGTCAATCCGTAAACTTACCACTGTACTAGGGGGTACAAAGTTGTTGTTTTTTGATATTAAGCACAAAGCTAGACAGAGGATATATCGAAACCCGGTTTCTAACGTTATAAGTCTGCAGACTTACCACTGTGCCACTGGGGTGCGATAAGGGAGAAATAGCAGAGATCGACACACTATTTATATGATTTGTTGCATAACCAATAACTCTTAACCGTCTGAAGTACGTTACGAATACGAAGGGTAGTTATTTTTAGTTTAATTCAAGTCATTTTCAACTCACGATTAAAGCAAGGATTAGTAACATGATATCATGATTTTGTTTTTAACAACGATTATAAATAAGTATTTATTATTAATTTATTTTAACATCAAGCAATTTCACTAATCATTCAAAATAACTGATGAGCTTTTTGCCTTCATTAATAATACTATTTAAAATGTTTAGTATAACTCACTTTATTATCATACTTTTCTCAATGGGATTATTTTTAATTGTTAGTTTAGTATGTGGATTTAGGACTGACCGAACAGGTTGAGAAATTATTAGATTTAGGACCGAAAATGCCATTATCAGCGAAGAGATCCAGCTGATAATATAATACATAATGTTTACAACTATCCTTTGTTTGTTTGTCGCAAAACACTAAGCCACACAACAGATTAATCATGTTCTACTTATCGTTGGTATCGAACCACGATATATATTGTTATAATCCCACTGACATATTTGCTGAGGAGCCAGGGGACTTTTTAAGTAAGTATTTTGTTTGAATTTCGCCCAAAGCTACACGAGGGTTATCTGCGTTCCTAATTTAGTAGTGGAAGACTACACAAAAGGCGGCTAGTTATCTCCACCCACCGCCAACTCATGGGCTACTCTTTTATCAACGAATAGTGGGATTAACCATCACATAATAACACTCTCACGGCTGAAAGACCAAGCATGTTTGGTGTGATGGGGATTCGAACCCGCGACTCTCAGAGTACAAGTCGAACGCTTTAACCATCTGGCCACGCAGAGCCTCTAACTACGAATGCTAAAAATGCGAGAGGATTATAATTGCATGGTTATGCTCATCACCGGATAGACATATAAGTATGTACGTTGTTTGGATCAGAGGCTAATGTTGACATTGCATTGCAACTGGTCATATTAATTATCAGGTGGTCAGCACCGCGATTAAGACCCAGAAATTCACATTTTCAAAGGTCATAAGAAACATTGTTAATTTGTCAAATCTGTACGCGCTGATTAACACAGTGTTGTTCAGTTACTTTGTGGAAGATTATTACAGCAATTTAAAACAATTTAAATTTTAAAATCTTGCTGAAAACTCGAACTTGCAAATCTTCTTTTTAAATTAATGTTTAGTATCATTCAATTCTTGATTTTGTATATTAATGAATTACAAAATGGTATTTTAATAAAGAGAAAACTTAACTGAATTATTTTATATAAATATTTTTCTTGCAATGTTTCTCTAAAACCGACGTTAATCAAAAACGTACAAAAACTTACATTTCCATGTAAAGGTTTGTTTGTAATTAAGTACAAAACTACACAATGGGTATCTGTGCTGCACCCATCACGGGTATCTAAACCCGGTTTTGCGTCCGCTGATACACAACTGTGAGACTTCAAGTAAAGGAAATGTTTTTATGTTATTTATCGATCCATTTGATACTTTCATGCTGACTCTAGCTCAAAAAATGTTAATTTTGAGTCACTTGATTTGAAACTACTGTAAAGGCTATGCCGTTAAACAGTCGATAATTTTAAGTCAAACTAAAACTACGTTTGTTCTTACTTTGCCTATTTTTCATTACCGTAATTTAATGTTATGTACTATATTATTGGTGAATGTTTATTGACAAGAAAGACTCAAACCACTGAAGAAGTAATGCAGTAAAGCCCCCATTAAAGCCTTGTGTTTCTGCTTACACACCTAAATTCTGGCATAAAAAAGCTGCAACCCAGAAAGGTGCATGTCTTTGGTTATTGTGGTTGTCATAGAAATGTAGGAATTACTGGCTTTTGTGATGCACTTAATGAGAAGAAAGATATATTTAACAGCTCGCAAAATTCAACAAGACGTTCATTACTTAGGAACGTGTTCTTCAGACATCGATTTGACAAGATTATAGGCCGTGTATAGAATAAATGAGTTTCGAACTTTTATTAAGGGTTTACATTTTTCATTTCTTCTATGGCACAGTTTTAGATTGTTTAATCAAACTTCTGTACAACTTTAATCAACTATTTCGTTAAAGTGCTTCAATGTTTATTGATATGCAAGTTTCTGTTTTCAATTTTCCAGCCATAAAAAATACGACTGTTAAATATTATCGATACATTTAATAATGCAATATATCAATGCAGGTCTCTTCTAACACACAAACGATATTCATCTCAAAATGATGAAGATTGTCTAGGATGGTATGTTTTTGATTTGTAAAGGAATCCAGATTATTTGGTGAGTCTAGCAGGCTATATTGTAAAAAGTTAAAATGCGTGTATGGGACAAAAAGTACTCGTTTTAACATAAAGCTATTTCAACGTGGCAAAGCTCGGAGGCTGAAACCTAAAAGCCAAAAGTCGTGTCAGTTATTAATATATTTCTAATGACAAATAAAAGTAGTGAATTCAGATATGCTAAAATTTGTAAATAGTTTTTGTAATTATTTATCTTACGAGTATCACAAGTATAATGCTCGCCTATAGACCTCAAACAGTTCACCCATCACTCGGAATAATTTAAAACACTGGCTGATATGGGAGAAATATAAGTAGGCAACTACTTCCTTCTAATTCCCGTGTCCATGATGAATGTCCAAATATTCTGAAATTGACAGTGCTAAAATATGGCTTCTTTGCTGTTCCTTAATATTTTTAAAAATAAAATCCCTGTTCCTGTGCTAAAAGCCACATTCAGTTCTTCAGTTCTTAAAAAGTAGATACCTAATGGATACGTTATGTCATATGTTGTCATTATGTAGTAAAGATACCTTTGTTGTTGCTGCCTAGTCTGAAGACAAGATGAATAATCACTCCACAACCTATCCACTGCAGACCATATGTGCAATCACTCTTCGACCTTTCCAATGCGGTCCGGTTTTCTTATCACTATATGACCTATCCACTGCACGCCAAATGTCTGATCACTCTACAACGTATTTCAGGGTTCGGAAATCCTTCAAGGAGGAAAATCCATCTTTTTAGTTTTGTCTAAGATGCAAACATTTTAAGAGCCACAATATGCCCTAACGATGTTATGTAAAAAAAATCTCCCGGGGAGCTAGGGAGAAGTCTTCGGATTTACAACGTTAAAAATCATGAGTTCTATTCACCTCGTTGGACACAGCAGAAAGCCCGAGAGCGGCACAATCTTAAAAAGTCACAATTAACTAACTGCTTGTTTTTGTATTTGTCGATTTGTAATAGTTGTGTACTCCCTTCCAAAATACACACTAATTACCAATAAAGATTTGTACGAGCTAAACAAACACGTATTCTTACAGTAGAAAACTTAAAACCTTCGTATATCTAATATTATATCGATTTTTAGAATTGAATTCAAGTGAACCTACATTCCCAGTCCATATTATATGTTTGACACTCAAATGTGTGAGTATATATTTCATGCAAACAAACTTGTGCAATACGTACAGCATTAAGAGAATGCAAGCTAGCATGTAGAAGTAGCTAATAACATCTCATTGTTTAATTACCTCAAATATCTTGTTTGGAGTACCTAAATGTCTATAGCTTCAGAAAATAGCGTAACCGTCATTACACGTATTCTTATACACAACGTAATCTGAGAGTCGCATGTGTGAATCCCTGTCACACTGGAAATGCTCGCTCATTTAGCCGTAGGGACGTTATAATGTGGGAGTCAATCCCATCATTCGTTGATGAAAGAGTAGTCCAAGAATTAGCGGTAGGTGGTAATGACTAGCTGCCTTCCCTCTAGTCTTACACTGCAAAGTTAGGGACGGCTAGCGCAGATAGCCCTTGTGTAACTTTGCTCGAAACTCAAACCAAACCATCTACACTATTAACCATGACAACGTTCATTACAGGTCTTTCATCTCATGTGTAATATTTTTGTTCGCGGTAAACACGTCGACATCTGGAGGTTATTCTAAACGGAATTCAAGGGTAGAAGTTTTTCATTAGAAAGGATATGTGCTTTTAATTTCTAAGGATTTTGAAACCATAAAATGAAGGGAGATAATAAAGGTAAATTTGGGTACAGTTTGTTCCTTGCAAATAAGTTTGGTTTTGGCAGGAATCTATTTAATGTTTTAGATATGATTACGCCACTGAATCATTGTGTAGTAGATTTGTCTAATAAATTTTAGTCCTGTTTTAATTGTCTTCATCTGTTTGTGTACAGAGCCATGCATGCCCTGTTATACTCGAATATTATGAACAACGCTACACTGCCTGCACTGATGGAAATGCACAACATGAAACTGTATGTCAAGTTCAGCAGATGTTGAAGACAAATAAGATCTATAATCAACCAGGGTTCTGAGTTCCGATTGGAAGCCATTTGAAACATTTAGGGACATTGTAAAGCGCCGTACAAGAAACAGACTTCAAATCTCATTACAATTACATCTCTTGTGTAAGAGGGATAGATGTTGGGATCTGTTCCACCATGTCTATGCCAATTGATAATGGCTAGTGTTAGTCTAAAGTCTGATTAACAACAAAGGTTGGCTTCCTCTCTGGTAAAATAAAACCCCAGCGACAAAATACGCAATACTTCCCTCCTTGATGTACGTTGTACCATTAGTTTTACTAATACAGTATGCTGTAGTTTTTAACTGTACGCTGTGATCCTGTGTTTTTTATTTTATTTTTACATTATATATTTAATTTAGAAGTTGAAAATATTTCATTTAAGTATTTATTTGCTTAGTGCAGTTTGTTCGCGATATTGTTTGTCTAACTTTCTGGTTATTTTTGCCATTTTATTCACATATTTCTTCGTATGTGTGGCCCCCCAGTGGCTCAGCGGTATGTCTGCGGACTTACACGCTAAAATCCGGGTTAATTCAAAACAAACAAACAAATCGTATGTGTGTTTGTGTCAAACTTACTGCAATGGATATTAAATTTGCACTGAACTACGTAGCAGAATATAGCCGAGAGCCATGTTACTGTTCATTCAACGATCCCATATTATCTTTTATACATTACAACCAAATTATTTCATAGTTAGCAACGCCTACAAGTATCTCGCATCACTGGAAATGAAGAATAAAAACAGTTCGCCTTTTCAAAATAAAAACGACAAAACTTCAGAACTGTGAATTTTCTATTACTCTGGTAAACGATATACAATAAAAATAATAAACGTTCTTACGTGCAAGAGAACAGCATGGTTAATCTTGTAAAATGCATAGCCGCAAGATACGGTTGTTGCAAAACAGATATGCAAAGATATTAAACTAGAACTATTTTATTTATCTTCTATGTTTACGCAGCCGTGAGTTAATTTCATTTGATTGTAAGAGTCTACTGACCTTAATGGTAACGTCTTTTTGATTAATCGAAGAGTATATTTTCCAGCTAGCTAATTGTAATAAAAGAAGACTTGTGTAACTTATCTCGGAAAATATTTATTCTTTATTATTATTATTTTCGAATTATATATGATTAACTTTCTCTGAATTTCACCTACATATAAATGAGTGTGTATGTTACACTTGCAACGACAATAAAATTATTTGATACATGACATGCAAAATGTTAAGAAAAGAAAAAAAGTAATAAATCATTAATATCTTTCTTGCCAAGATACCAACACTTGTATATGAGATTATAACCTGATACTTCTATATTAATACCAATACATTTGTATAAGATTATAACCTGATACTTCTATATTAATACCAACACATATATATAAGATTATAACCTGATACTTCTATATTAATGAATTCGAAATAAAAAGTCATTAATATTTCAGGTTCATCCACATTCGAAATGTAAACATTAATATGATGAAAAAAGTAACCCCTTGATCAAGAAACTTTTACTAATTTTCTAAATAAGCTTTAATCAAATGATCAAAATTACTTGTCTGTCTTTTTATGTGTGTGTGTGTGTTTTTTATAGCAAAACCACATGGGGTTACCTGCTAAGCCCACCGAGGGGAATCGAACGCCTGATTTTAGCGTTGTAAGTCCATGGACATACCGCTGGACTAGCGGGGTGCTTTCTTTTTATATTTCTGAGCAAAGTCACATTGAGCTATCTGTTTTTGTCCATTACTGAGAAACGAAACCCGGATTTTAGCGTTGTCAGTCACAATGTTACCGATGACTCACTAGGAGATGAACGTTATGGAACCTATGACAATCTGAAAGAAATGCATTTTATGTATCGTGACGCAGTAGCATTTTACGTAAAGTTATTGTATTGATTAAATTTAAATTGTGTGAGTGTTTGTTTGTGTTTTTCTTAGAGCAAAGCCACATCGGGCTATCTGCTGAGTCCACCGAGGGGAAACAAACACTTTAAATTGTAACAATTGACAGCTTTTAATTTAGAATTAGTTAGTGTTTTGTTATATCTTGAGTCTGGTTGATTTTAGTAGTATCTCAGATTAGCTTCTAATAAATATTAAACATTGATTTTTCCAGATACGAAAGAAGATACAGAAACTTGATGAGAAAAGCAGGTTTAGCATTTTGATGAAACACGAAAACTAACTTTGTGAAAACGATTTTATAAAACAAGAGACTGGCTGAGTGATCTGTGTCAGAGATAAGTGACTGGTTACTGAATTACTTCTACCGTTTATAATAAGTTTATATAAAAGGTTTTCTTCATTATAAGAATAAATTATAAAATATTAACTTTATGGAGTGTCGCAACAGATGGAAGCCCTGGTCTAACGATCACATTTAGCGACCTTGAATATGGATTACAGCACATTTTTTACCATCCTCGCAGCGCAGTGCTGACAGGGTGGACTAATGTCAAGAGGTATATCAAAAAGTTCTCCAAAGAAAAATATTCGTGCAGTGAGATCATTAAGTGACCCAGAACCGAAGGAACGAACACTTAGAGGGTATATGCATTCAGTTTTCTTCGTAAAAGAGGGGATGGGAGAATCTCATATTATAGCATTTAGAATATTAATACACTTCGAAATCACAGCCAAAAACCTGCAGCAAATATTCTTTCCGTAAAGTAACGATTATGATCGTACCGTAAACAAGATGATTAACAAAGATTTGAGATTCACGAAATAGCACAAGCTTCCCGATACACCCAGAAATCAACGGTTGTTTCATAAATAGAAATGCAAACTGGCCAAAGAAACTCTTAAATTATACAATCCCAATCGACCGCAAGTACACCTGTTAAATCTCTATTCGGCTCCAACGGAATGTCATGCCTTTGTTCTGTTTAAATATGATATTAGAAACTAGCGTTCACGTACAATAGCCCTATGAAAGGTTTGTCTGAATGCGTAATTTTAGACTGTCCTCGCCGTCATTCGCAGAAACTAGTTATAATAGAAATTACGTTGTCGGGCAGTATCGTGTAATTGTAGCCGTCATACTGCACGAACCACTACGAAAAAAATTAGTTCCAAAAGCAGCATGGCTGCTGGAATATCCTTCTTATAAAGTAAAATTAATTAATTTCAATAACGTAGGTTTAACTTGCTTATCTTCATGAAATATTCAATTTACCTAGTTAATAAAATTAGAATTACAGTATTTATAACAAAATCGCGATTATTTTTTAAATAAATTTATTGCATGATTATAACAGTATTTTTTTTAATTTTCTCATAAAGCTACACGGGGGCTATCTGCGCTAGCTGTTCCTAATTTAACAGTGTAAGAATAGAGGGAAGGCAGCTAGTCTTCACCACCCACTGCCAACTCTTAGGCTACTCTTTTACCAACGAATAGTAGGATTGACCGTCACATAATAACATCCCCACGGCTGAAATGGCAAGCATGTTTGGTGCGACGGAGATTCGAACCCACGACCCTCGGATTACGAGTCGAACACCTTAAACCACCTGGCCATGTCGGGCCTTCATGATTATAACAAATACTCGAAGAACTGTTTATATTTTATTTTTGCACAAAGCTACACGAGGGCTATCTTTGACTGCTATTTTACCAACGAATAGTGGGATTGACCGTCACATAATAATACTCTTACGGGAATTATAACGATGGCGGTGGGTGGTGATGACTAGCTGCCTTCCCTTTTGTCTTACACTGCTAAATTAGGGACGGCTAGTGCAGATAGCCCTTGTGTAGCTTTGCACAAAATTATAAAAGAAACAAATAAACAATCTTATTGCGTCATTCTCTTGTCTAATTAAAGATAATTTCTCTAGAAGAGTGTGTATGTATTTTTCTTATGAGAAAGCCACACTGAGCTATTTGTTAAGTCTACCGAGGGAAATCGAACCTCTGATTTTAGCGTTGTAAATCCATGGACTAACCATTGTACCAGTGGGGACTCTCCAGAAGAAGAGATAAAACGACATATCTTCCATCACTAAAATCGAGCTTATAAAATAGCTACACAACTGCCTCAAAAATGTCCTGAATACAAAATCTTCCCTAGTGTGTTGGTCCGGCATGGCCAGATGGGTTAAGGCGTTCGACTCGTAATCCAAAGGTCGCAGGTTCGAATCCCCATCACACCAAACATGCTCGCTCTTTCAGCCGAGGGGGCATTATAATCTAACGGCCAATTCCACTATTCGTTAGTAAAAGAGTAGTCCAAGAGTTGGCAGTGGATGGTGATGACTAGTTGTTTTCCCTCTAGTCTTACACTGTTAATATAGAAACAGCTAGCACAGATAGCCCTTGAGTCGTTTTGCGCGAAATTCAAAACAAAACAAATAAAAACCCTGGTCTGTTACACTAAAAGCAAAATGTTAAAAAAGCGCAAAAGAAGCTTTTGAAGAATCACAAAATAAATTAAATTAGACATGATGAAAGCAGGTCTGTATCGTGATTCGGTAAAGATTATTACTGTTTATTCAGGTGGTTGGAGCATGAAGATAGCGCTCTTGTCAAAATGCAATTGATGAAATTTTGGTCGTCTTTGGAAGGTAAACACACAGTATGTTGATACATATGAACGTATATATGTGTGCATCACTTCCTTTTTTGTTTGTTTTTCTACTTAGTGATTGAAATGTTTAGATGATGCATGTATTTTAGAAGCATTTCAAAGGGGTGGAGTTAACGAGGTTGGCTGAGGGTAAGTGGATGAAGTAGAATGTGGAAGGACAAGGTAATGAAAATTGATGAGGAAATTCTTCCAAAAAAAAGTACAAAATGCTGTATTTCACGGATCATCTACGTTTTTACTGTATTAATCACAAGAGGTGGGATTCGAAAAAAGAAAATCGTTTAATTCGTACAAGTAAAGCAGAAAGCGTGAGCTTCGTTATACTGTGACTGGCACCAATGTGAGCATGTTGTTTGGGATACGTGCAAAAAAACAAAAACAAAAAATCATTTATCTTAAGTTCAATATTTTGTCATTTAAAACTACAGTTCTTATCGTTAGTTTAATAGTGTATAACGTATTTACCAGTTGTTTAGCATTATAGAGATATGTTAGTTTGTACAATTCCCAAATTTCCATAGGAATATTTGTCTGTAGTCTTGAACATTTGCCAATAATGTAATGAAGGCAATTTTCCATTCTTGTATATGATAAGCAGTGGACGGGGCATTTCTTTTAATATAAAGACATAGAATTTTGTTATTTTTCTTAATTCTTGTCATTAATCTGTTGGAAACTTTAACCCTTTAATGTACTGAGGCAAGAAACTTATTCCTGGCAGTACTTTCGAAACGAGTTTAACAGTGCGTAGTAATACATGAGGTTACTACCATTTAACGCTAATCGCGTGTTTCTGTATCTTTCTCTGACAATAGCCTTAAAGCCTAGCATAAAATTATGGTTAGGGCGTTTAGTCTTCGAGTGGCAAGTTCGAAACCCAGCACCAAAATTCCTTGCACTTTAAAACACTGGGGCGTTATAACGATCGGTAAATTCTACTATTCGTTGGTAAAAGAGTAGTCCAAAATGTAATGATGGATGTTGCCTTCCAGTTGCGTTCCCTGTGGTTGGAATCTAAATATTAAGGACTGCGGCGAATAGTCTTTGTACTTTTGCCGTACAGAAACCAAAGATTATTATCAGATAGCGGTAACATTGTACTAAGACTAAAGTAGCTTAATAACTTAATCTTTAATATTTATAACAGTGACAGTTCTCTCAGTATAAGTACCGGTTCAGATTGATTAAGTTACAGTTCTCTCAGTATAAGTACCGGTTCAGATTGATTAACTGCCCAGAAAGTGGTGCAGCTTTCCTAGCGGATCAGACTGATTAAGAAACTTTTACTTTATTAGTGCAGTACTCTATTTAAGAGTGGTGTAAAAGACTGAAAGTCTATGCACTTAGTGTTTGGAAGTAAAAAGCTCGATAATCTAATTTGTGGTTACTCTTATATTAAAAGAACCAGTTTTTCGTACTTGTGGTTAACTATTTTCTGTGTTTGTTGATTGTAAAGCTGTAGATTTGACTGTCTATACAGTGCCTATCGCAGAGTTAAAACAATAATATAATTTGAAGTTTAATGAGATAGGATATTTTTCCTGAGATCCAAGCTCTTAGATGTTTAAAATATGTAAATGTATTAACATGTGGTCTGGCCCCAGATTGTGTTGTAGCGTGTAAGCACAAACACACACACACAGAGTAAAAGATGAAAGTTATCACGTTCTAATTTTTTTCGGAAAGAGGTAATTATCTCCCCTCTCTCAACACGCACACACATTTAATTAGGAACGACTAACGCAGATAGCCCCACATAGCTTTGCGCGAAATTTGAAACAAACAGTCAAAATGAGGAAGTGTTTCTTGGATTGTATTATCATAGTTATTAAAGTTAATATTTACTGTGAGCCATATTCCAAAGAAGGAACAAAACCAGTTCTATAAATTTTTAATGGTAAGGTTCAGACCTACAATATCTTGGTTCTGTGTTGAAATGTGAATAACCAAGGTTACATCTCCAAATTTCACACACTACATTCATAGCTTTTATATTTTTCTCAAAATGATAATTACATTAATTAAACTGATAATCAACAGGGCGACCAAACTGAAATAATTGCATAATACAGTTTTCATTGTGATTAATCATCTCACTAGACACGTCGTTATATGATCGACCCCGAATTAAATTAGCGACACATTATACAATCCTCAATACAAACCAACAAACACAGCATTTAAGAAAGTGACATTCGACAGTAATCAACATTACCTTTAGGATAGCAACCCCATTATTCGGAACAGACCCATACTTCACAGATTCGACTACGTTCTTTAGAATGATGGCGGTATTCTTCCTCTCTAAAATAATGTTAATAGCTTCCTTTATAGTAACGCCATGGAATTTCGATTAACAGTTTCTTGTCATCACTCCATAAATCTGTGCAGTTATATCACTCTTCAGTTAGGATACTTTCATAACATTTTAGAAATTTATGCTGAAAAGTTGTAAAGGAATATTGAATAATAACCTTCCACCTGTATGATTATTGTGAAAACTTGAGCTTGCTTCTCCTAACTAATACTTTATATCTACAAGTCCGTTCACTTTATAGCTTTGCTGCTCTAAATCAGTTGTCTTCATCCGAATGACAAAAAATAAAAACTGTCCACTTTTACTCTGTGGTAAAACTGTAGTAATTAATGTTAGACAGATAACTTGTGTGACTTTTTGGATAGGTGTAATCAAAAATGTTGGTCAGATTTGAACATTTCTTTGTTGAACAATGCTGCACGTGTGATTTATACTTATACCATATGAAACTGCTAAATGTAAGTTTAAATGATTTATCAGTGCACCAAATTTGAAAGAAAAAATCCATAAAAGTATGTTTATCTACCAAACAAAAGTTCCGGGCGTTTGGTACGAAAAACAAAAAATTGAAAGAAATTCAATCAAAATTGAAAATGTTATATCTCAGATTTTGGTTAATGGATTGTCTTAGAAATTAATATTTGAGATAAGAGTCCAGTAAAACACATTCGTGTAAAATATGTAATGGTTTGGATCAGGACTGTTCGAGATACAGATGGTGAGAAATCGATAAACTATCATTCCTGTTAATAAGTCCGTGTGTTCTACAGCAGGTTGGTTTGGCCGCACAACACATTAACATATGTCTTGATATCAAAGCAAACACATTCTCTGCTGTATCTACCTCTAGTTTTCTAGATAAAACTCAGATAAAAAACTATATAATTTGCCATACATTTATGTTTTGAGTCTTGTTTTTTTAACAGACTTTACTGAGATGGAATGCAAAAACTTATACAATTATAAGTATGTCAACGAAATAACCAAATAAAACTTCTGATAAGGTACACAGAAACATGAGTCATGATGCGAGTCGTTTAGGATTAAATCCAAAATAAGACCAAAAAGGACCAATCGCAAATCTTTACTACATAAATGGAAAGTGATATTTAAATCTGTCAGGCCAGAAACTAGAGTTTCAGACATAGTCATTTCCTAATTTATATCTAATTGTTTTTAAGGGAGCAACACCCGCTGATTGAACAGCCAATCACTAACAGCGGAATTAAGATTCACAGCTAATTAGCTGTCAGTTTATACAGCTGTAAGTGTGAAAACTCCTCATTGACATATCGTGGCTTGAACCTAGAACGTCTTTATATGCACCATGGTATACTTATTATCATGTCACTTCCAACCAATATTAAAAGGATATGTGCGTTTTGCTAAATGTTCTAATTCTACAATAAAGTTTGCAAAATATTTTAAATATTTCATAATATTGAAACATTTAACATCTCAAAAAGAAAGCTGTATCCAACTGTGGAGCATTACAATAATTTGTTTGAATATTCCTAATTCATGAACAACTAAGTGAACATAGAAACACTGTATACAATGAATTACACATTGAAATCTGAAAACATGTGATATTGGTATTTACTGCCTTTTGGTTGGAATGCCTGCAAACGATTTGGCAGAGAGAAAGTGATAATTATACATATCTTTTAATGTGCTTAAAACACTTTATATTTCTCATGCATTATCATTTTGTATTCAGAACAAATGTGTACGAACAGGTTTAAAATTAAACCTAACAAACACAGACCGCTGTGTAGTCAGGCCTAATATTCACAAACAAATACGTCAGAAATTATATGCACAAACAGTGTTTGTAATTAAATCTAACATCCACAAATGGACTAAAAAGAAACTAATATATGCAAACATCTTAGTAGTCAAACCTATTACCCACAAAATGACTAAAGTTGGAAACAATATGAATAACCAGTATATTGTGACCACTTTATTAGATACACCTGTTCTTTAACGCAAATAGCCAAACAGTGAAACATGTGGCTGCAACTCAATATATAAAACATGCAGACACGGTCAAGAGATTCAGTTGTTGTTCGATTAAACATTAGAATGGCAAAGATGTATGATCTAAGCGACTTTGACCGTGGAATGATTGTTGGTGCCAGACGTGGTGGTTCCAACGTCTCAGAAACTGCTGACACCCTGAAATTTTCACGCACTGCAAGTCTGTTGAGTTTACAGAGAATGGTGAATAAAACAAAAACATCCACTGAACGGCAGTACTGTGGGCAAAGACACCTTGTTAATGAGAGAGGTCAAAGAAAGAACGGCTAAACTCGTTCAACCTGACAGGAAAGCAACAAATTCTAAAAAAAAAAAATCACTCTTTACAACAGTGGTGTGCAGAAGAGTATCTCTGAATGCACAATGTGTCAAACCTTGAAGAGGTCGGGCTACAGCAGCAGAAGACCACGCCGGGTTCCAATCCTGTCAGCTTAGAACAAGAAGCTGAGATTACAGTGTACACAGGATCACCAAAACTGGACGATAAGAATGGAAAAACCTCGCCTAGAATCGATTTCTGCTGCGATATGCAGATGGTAGGGTCAGAATTTGGCGTAAACAGAATGAATCCATAGATCCATCCTGTCTTATGTCACCAGTACAGGCTAATGGTGGTGGTGTAATGGTTTGGGAAATGTATTCTTGATACACTTTAGGATTCTTAATATCAACTAAGCATCATTTGAATGCTACAGCGTAAATGAGCATTGTTGTTGACCATGTGCGTTCCTTTATGGCCACAGTCTACCAGTTTTCCAAGGGCTACATCCAGCAGAATAATGCGCAATGTCAGGAATCACGCATCATCTCGAACTAGTTTCACAAACATGATAGTGATTTCAGTGTACTCCATTGGGCTGCACAGTCCTCAGATTTCAATCAAATACCTTAAGGATGAGGTGAGACAGGACATTCGCAGCATGAATGTGTGGACAACTCTGCAATAACTGCGTAAAACTATCGAGTCAGCATGGACCAAAATCCCCGTTGAATCGATGTCGCGAAACAGTCTGGTTGTACTGGAGGCAAAAGGGGGTCCTACCCGTTGCTAGATAGGTGAACGAGTAACGTGGCTACTTAGTGTATGTTTTTGTTAAGTGTAACATGTAAAAACAGTTTTGTAATTAGATATAAGATGCACACAAGGTTTTGAAGTCAGAACTGGCATTTTTGCTTGTCGTTAAGCGCCAAGCTACACGATGGGCTATCTGTGCTGTGCCCAGATTTCTAGCATTATAAGCCTTAAGACTTACAGCTGAGTTACTGGAGGGATAGCAAATATGAATGAATGGTTTTGAAATTAGACTAATAACCACACAAAGTATGGAAGTCAAACTAAAATAAACGTTTTCTTAACCTGAAGATGACCTAGGTCAAAACGTTGTTCTATCCTTATCATTAAAAGTGTTAATACCCATACCAGCCGTTCTGAAATATATTTTTATTTCAAGTGTATTTCTCGTAATCAAGAATTAAAATAAAGTAAAAAGAAACTAACATAAACGATATTGAAGTCAAACTAACACAAATGGTACTGAAGTCATAACTAACATGACAATTTTATAGACAATGATTCTATTAAAATGTGGTGCCATTACAAAACTATGTTTGCTATAATTTGTAAAGTTGTAAATCCCTTAATTTAGACTTTTGGTATAGATTTCAGTTCGTGTGTGTTTTTCTTATAGCAAAGCCACATCGGGCTATCTGCTCAGCCCATCGACAGGAAACGAACCCCTGATTATATCGTTCTAAATCCGGAGACATATCGCTTCACTAGCGGGAACAGATTTCAATTTAACGGTAAATTACTTTTTTTTTAATTCAAAATACTTAGATTAACGTGTGTGGTACAGCACAAGCACATGCCAGCTTTAAAAAACAGAAAAACTAAAATCACAGTTTGTCGCGTTTCATTCAGACGAACCTGGTCAACATATTACAAAATAAGCAATTGAAATACTCTTTATAGTGGCGAACTGCTACTGCAATTTATTAAAAAAATATAATACGGATTATTGTGATGCACTGTTATTGCAACTTATTAAAAATACTAGTTTTTGTGATGCTTCGTGCTTTCCTTTTGTAAAACATTGATTTCTTAAATGTTTAATTTATTAGACAAATTAGATCGACAATTATAACTTAAGATTAAAATAATATTTCACCGGTAACTTAGAAGTTTAAAGACTTTCAACTATAAAAACACAGGTTCAATACCCGCTATGATCGCAACACGGGTACTCCATTCTATAGTTTTGTGCTTAAACGCAACTTAAAATAATCATATATGTGATTGTTTATTTTAAACTTTCAAAAGTGAATAAAATAATTAATTATAACTTAATTTTCTCTTCATGAATTTGTCCTAAAATGTAATAATAATTTTACAAATCAGTTGGAATTAGAAAAATAGAAACGTGTAAACCTGCCAAAATGATTTATCTAAAGTCAAAGTTACAAATTTCGAACGGCTTGAGTACAGTGTCTTCATTCACTTGACATGATCGTTCGCGAGTTGCTCGAATTCCATTTAACTACTTCAGCGACGCCAATCGGAAAATGTCTGAAATAAGTGTCTTCTTTGAGGGTTCCGCGCGTGGTAGAATCAGAAACGAAGATACAGACTCGAAGTAAGGGTCTAAGCGTGGTAAAAGAAAAGCGCGTACACTAAAACGCGAGCAACGGTATGTTGACTCTTATATTTTGGTCACGGTTTCCATGGAGAATAATTGATACAAGTAACAATATCGAACATTTTTCTACTATCTTCCACCGATACATAACTTTGTGACAATTCTTTTTGGTGACAATTTTTTTAGCTTATCCTAAATTGTATTCCCAGTCATCACCACGTGTCAGACATCCCTCACACAAGAATGTCGGAACTTAAGCGATTTTCCGCGAGAGAGATTCTATTCACGACGGGGAAAGTAAAGTGTAAAACAGGCAAATACATAGGGCGTAACCTCTGGATCCTTCTTTGGACGTTAATCGCCTCAATTTCAGTTACCGTCGTCAGTGCTAGCAATATTCGTAAGTTTCCTGTTTGTTATTAAGTTCTTAATGTTACTCCAGTAATACACGAATAGTTTACATACAAAAATAGTTTCTGTGATGGAAATAATCTCTTGTCTGTAATTAAGAAGTTCAGGTTTGCAACAATGTTATTCAATAATCTTTTAGTTAAAATAAGTTGTAGGTTTCTGAATCGTGTTAAATTTGCGAGCAATTAAATCAACTGTTAGCAAAGTTAGTGAAAAAACATTTTGTTTATACTTCAAAATCAGTTTTCTTTTATAGATATTAAAATAAGAATACCTATTCCATAAATAAAGAGACAGGTAAATATATGTTTGGACTATATGGTATTGTTTTTTTTTACAATACCTAAACGCAAATAATTTGACAGAAGAGCATTTTGTTGTGGATATATACGCACAAGTGTATAAAACTAAATTTTAGTTTTTCATTGGTTTTTTTTAATTAACTTGTATAAGTTAATTTTATACAGTTAGTTCAGTTTTTTACTTGTATATAATTTTTACATATTTTATATTTTGTCTCACAGAAAAATATAGATAGGTTAAATATATATAAGAAACAAACCTATAAGGTTATAAAGACAGACAATGAGATACAGATACATAGATATAGTTCATGCTAGATCTATCAACGTGTATACAAATCAATATTGTGGTTCAAATATCTTAAATTGTTAATGGACGTCGCATTGTTTTGGGATTACAAACACGCGATTTATAAATAAAATTCGACAGAAAAAATCGAAGTTCCTATTGTTCTCTTAACACATCTTACGTAAAGTTAAAGAGTGATCGGGAAAAAAAATCGCCCAAACAGTGCATGTGTTAAAAATAACAACACAAATGTTTTCAGTTCCAACGTACTTAAGAGTAAAAAAGTAACAAAATAATATTTTAACAATATTTTTCAATAGAACCACAAAGTTTTTGTTGATTTTTGTAGCAATATATTTTCTTATAATTGTTGTCAAACAAGATAGTTGAAACAGAAAACTTCAGTCAATTTATTAATATACCATTAGAGGGCTCTAAACATGTGTTAAAGACGTTTTGCAATGTTCATGAAGGATTCAATAAAAATATATGTGCAAATAAAAGTCAACTTTTGACAGTATTTCAAAATTCTACAGCTTCAAAAGGTTTTTACGTTCGAACATGTAACTGTAATATTGCTGAATACAACAGATGTTATATGTTATTATAATAACTCTTATTTTGCGTTTACTCATAATTTCTAACTCTCTCTCGCGTAATATTTATTACCATAGTATGCTTTATATTATAATAAGGAATTGGTTATTAGATTGCTGATAAGATGTTTATATTGTGCTGTAAGCTGGACGATTATAACATGTTAAGATCATTTGTATTCACAACTCAAAGTGGGTTGTGCACTGATCTTGATGTTTAATAACAATTACAGATAAAAACACAAGTTACAATGCCACGAAGATTTAATAAGAGGGAATCCTCAATAGCCGCGGTACTTGAAATTCTTTTAAGCACATTAAAATAATCTACGTGACGCTTTTTTTTTCTTCTTTGCTTGCTATATATTTGTTCACTAGCAAAACCAAGCATGTGGTACACATACACCCAAATCAGTTTTATTACTCTACCAGAGTATCATCAAATTCGATTTATTTTAGGTAGAAGTAAAATAAATTGATATATGAGACCTTGGGCGTGGTCAAATACATCGATCGAAAGGATTTAACCTCCTGGGTCAAAAACTGTAGTTAGATCTCAAATCGGCCAAGAGATGACGAACTTAAAAGAATAAAAACTGTGAGGGTCGCTATACTGCGAAGTAACTGTATAGCAATATTATGTGACTGTTTGTATAAAACAGTTGTAGCATTCTTGTAACTGAAAGTAAATTATCATTATGTAACTATTATCTTTTAATTCATTTCAAAATACTCTTACAGCACATTCACTCTGGTCTTAATACCACGTGACATCGCTGAGGCTTAGCTCATAAGATCCCAATATGAAGGATAATTTTGAACTTAAATGTACCTACACCTACCTACCTTGATCAAGCAAAACTGCTTCTTTTCCATACAGCTTAAAGTTTATTTTGTAAACTTACAGACTTTCACAAAGCAGGTAAAACATCTCATAGAGCTAAAATACTGCGTAAGAATATCCTTGTAGTGATGATTGTTGTTACTATTTGTAATTAAGCACAAAGTTACATAATAAGCTATCTGTACTCTGCCCACCACGGGTATTGAAACCCGGTTGTAAGTCCGCAAACATAGTGCTAACAGCAGCGAAAATATGTACAAGTCAATTTTTCATTCAAAGCTTCATGCAGAAAGGAAGAAACAAATCCGTAAAGATGACTTTTCAGAAAAGAGAACTATTTTCATCAGGTGCTCAAAAAATTCTTGTTTCTTAATTGATGCCCCCAGTGGCTCAGCGGTATGTCTGCGGACTTACACGCTAAAATCCG
Organism: Carcinoscorpius rotundicauda; assembly: GCA_011833715.1. Classification (NCBI taxonomy): domain Eukaryota; kingdom Metazoa; phylum Arthropoda; class Merostomata; order Xiphosura; family Limulidae; genus Carcinoscorpius; species Carcinoscorpius rotundicauda. The sequence continues at coordinate 32,159,599 of CM022404.1, read as the reverse complement.
GGTTTCGATACCCGTGGTGGGCAGAGCACAGATAGTCCATTCTGTAGCTTTGTGCTTAATTCAAAACAACAACTTCTTAATTGACTACATTAGGTGTTTAAAGAACTGTAGTTTCTTAATTGACTACATTAGGTGTTTAGAAAACTGTAGTTTCTTAATTGACTACATTAGGTGTTTAAAGAGCTGTACTTTCTTAATTGACTACACTAGGTGCTTAAAGAACTGTAGTTTCTTAATTGACTACATTAGGTGTTTAGAAAACTGTAGTTTCTCAATTGACCACATTAGGTACTTAAAGAACTCTAGTTCCTTAATTAGCACAATTAGATAAAAACGTGACGATAATATTTAAACGTAAAAAAAACTTCTGTGCAATACAGGCTTGAGCATACAAACATATGTCCCATGCATGCGCAAAATGAAGTAAAAAGTAGTAGCTCGTGCTACTTCCGTGTGATTACATCCTTGACTTACTGCCAGCGTTCCCCCTGAGTACGGGGTTTTAAAATAAATATCAGTTCAACAGTTTCGAAGAGTTAGTGGAAGAAAATAGATTTTCCCTAAAGTATATCGACTGAAATCATGCGTATCGCCCAGAAAAAGTAATGTATTAATTACTTTGATCTATTAATTGCTAATTTTTAAACTACACAGCAGGTAATATTTACATGTGCTATTGAAGAACGTTTTTTTACAGACAGGTGTCAAATGTTGCACTACGTCACGACAAATTATTACTGCTGAACTGATTCGCTTCCAATGTCTCGACATCACTGATTCGCTTCCAATGTTTATGGTTTTAATCCCTAAGGTCAGCGAAATCGTTGTAAAACAGTAACAAGCATTTTCAAGTACAATCTTTTAAAATTATGTCTTAAGTTAATGGTAGTCTTTATATTTACTAAAACACAAAAACAAACACGCTAAGTATTTAATTCTGTAGCTAAACACATTTATTTAGAAATATCTAATCCAAATTTTCCACAAATAAGGCTTCGGTATATTCTATTGAGTTGTTATTCTGAATATAATTTTTTTTATGTTGTAACTCTGGAGCAATATCACGAAAAATATATATTTAATGAACATAATTTACATATAAATACTTTAGATTAATGACGTTTACACACTTGTCCAATATCACATGAAATCTAATTACTTTAGGATGTCCTGGTGAGTTTGAGCTCACATTTTCCAAATTTTATCAAAATTTGTCGAATATATATTGAACTAGAGCAAGTTGAAATGAACAGGAATGCAAATGATTATGAACGCCTTCTATACTTAAATGGCAGATATTAAAAATCGAGTGTGATGCGGCTGCTGGACAACTTGAAACAGAGATGGTGAACTGTTGGATGTATCTAATCACCTGGTGAGTTCCGAATAATCTGTTTACCTCGTAGGTATCCTGAGTGGGGGTAAAAAAATTAAATATATAATATGTGCACATTGATTATAATTTTGCCTGTTTATCGAAACGACAGCCAAAGGAATGTGTTTAGAAAAGTTGTTAAGGTTTGAGATAACACAGTGTGATATAAATTTGTAAAAGGGTGATTTTTCACTTTCTGGGTGTTCTGTTAAAATCTATATACAATGTGTGTTTGTAAGTGTATGAGACGAAAAAAAATTTCGATTACTTCGATCAACAGAATGTGGAGTAAGCTCGAAAGAAGTATCACCATCGTGACGGTAGTGGGAGTGATATTGGAAATATGGAGCTTTCATTTGTTACACGAAATTCAATCTAAAGGAATACTGATCAAGCTTAGAACAGCAATTCAAAGCTTCAAATCCCATAATATGTATAACGGGTCATATGAAATATAAGTCCGTGGAACATCCTCAGATGACTTTTTTTTCTTCTACCAACTCTAATCAACTAATATGCCGGTTAAAACATGGTCAGATCATAAGTCGGTTTGGGTTTCCAGTAGAGAATTCGGTACTGATCTGTTGTCAGAGCGATCCGGATCCACCCTTTTGAAAGCGCTACAAACATAAGAACGTCTTAAAGTTGATAAGCCTGACATCGTTGTTTTCTTGCATAGAAGTTTGTTAAATATTTTATACTTTCTATGTTCTGTTTTATTAGCTAAGCTGCCTTACCTAAAATGAATAAGATATATTTTTCTATATTTCGCTATCACCTTCTTTAATTTTATCTCATATGTATATTTTCCATAATTTTTCCTGAACTTACAAACATTACCTATCGAGATAATTGTTAAATTCATAATCTTTACTTACCATTTTCACATTTATATTTATACCATTAAAATGGAGCTTTGTACAATATTTTTAATAATACTTCTACAAAAATATTTAATTGAAGTCATTTTGGGTCAGAAACTTCTTTTTTGTTATTAAAAAATAAAAAATTGATTGATAAACGTGTATTTTTATATGTAATTACATTATACATGTAATATATATATATATGCATGTGTATATGTCCAAAAGTGCTTAACATAATCAAACAGAAAGTTGGTCTGGAAACTAGGCCAACATGGTGTGATATCAGAAAGATAAAGTTTCCAGTCATACCTCCAGTACAATCACCCACCTCAAGAAAATGGTGAATGAAACAGAAATTTCGGCTATTCCATACCGACGAATTCGTTTGCGTATTTCTAACTGTTGAAACGAGCGCTTGAAGACTGTCCTTCTCGAACTTCAAATCTTTTATGGAAAGCAAACAGGAAGAAGCAGTGGGCTTTGCACCTGAAAGCCCAATAATGGAGCTTTTTACAATGAAACCTGGACTATAACGACGTAGTGATGTTATAAAATCGTTTCAAGATAACATGTGTGTGTGTGTGTGTGTTTCATTGCTTTCTTAGAGCAAATCAACATCGCGCTATCTGCTCTCTCCACAAAGGGGAGTCGAATCTTTGATCTTAGAGTTGTAAACCCAAAGTCTTACTGCTGTCGCAACGGGGTATTTAGTATAATGTGTTCAACTCTTTGTATATAAGTTTAGTTTAATAAGATTATCATTCGTTAAAGTTATAATCTCTTTAAAACATTATAGTAAAATCTTTCTCGTGTTTTTTTCTTCTTCAAATCTAATTTCACATTACTAATGCAGAGCTACAATATAAACATCCTAAATACGTTATGTCGTTTTTGGTTAAAAAACATAAAATATATTCCAGTAGCAGGTTTTATGAATAATTCAAAACAGACATTTGTTTCGGAAAAATTATTTGAATTACATTCATTTTAAGTAGAAATTATCTAAGATGTAAAAAAAAAACTAATTAGTTAATCGAGATGTTTCTCTTTATCCTACTCTCAACTTAAATCACTTTTGATGAATCTTGAAGTTAATTCCACATTTAATGAATAAACTTATCCAATTTCTAGTAATTGGTTTTAACAGCCGTACACAAGTATCACTAAATTGCTTTGTTTTCTATAGTTTGAAGACGAGATACGTTACAACGAAACCGAAAAGATCAGGTAATGAGTTTCAACTTGTGGAAAGAGGCGGGCTCTTACTGTGATTTGTTTTTTGTTTTTGTTTTTTTGTCGTCATATAAACGTCTATAACGCAGTATATTTTTCTTTGCTGACGACACAAAAGCAGTTCTTGACGAAATGCATTTAATTACACCGTGAATTTGATAACATCTGGAATTTTCATTGGGACAAGCGGGTTATCGCTTGGTTCTCTTTTTCTTATTAAAATAAATATTAGCAGAATTTATTGCTTCTATCTACTGTATAATGACTCATCCAACAACTTTAATTTTAAAAATCAGGTTGAACATACCTTTTTAAAGTAATATTATTATACTTTGAAATAACCGCTCAAATACATTTTTATCCATTGATATAAACTGTTTGAGCCGAATAACTGGGTTTTGTATGTTACACTGGGTTTGCATATATCACGTTTATCATTGGGATGCACCAAAACATCGTTCAAAACTTCCTTGTATGACAAGAACTAATCTCTACTGAATCCAGCAGTTTATGCGCGTAATTATTAGCTTTTGCTAATTAACTTACAAAAAGATGATTATTTGTGTGTGTGTGTGTGTATATATATATATATACTTTTGTACGGTAATTACAGTATGTCATTACTATAATATTTCAAGCTAATTATGCAGTGCGACGTCGCCAGCCTCAAAAGATGGTCTGCATTGGTTATCGACTTTGTTTGTTTGTTTGTTTTGGAATTTCGCACAAAGCTACTCGAGGGCTATCTGTGCTAGCCGTCCCTAATTTAGCAATGTAAGACTAGAGGGAAGGCAGCTAGTCATCACCACCCACCGCCAACTTTTAGGCTACTCTTTTACCAACGAAAAGTGGGATTGACCGTCACATTATAACGCCCCAACGGTTGAGAGGGCGAGCATGTTTGGCGCGAACTCGCAACCCTCAGATCACGAAGCGCACGCCTTAACGAGCTAGGCCATGCCGGGCCCTGGTTATCGACCTCCTTCCAAAACGGATAACCTCACATGTATTTGCAATTCCAAATGTGTGGTATGTCAAAGATGTTTCCACACCTCGAAGCGAGGTTATATAACAGTTGCAACTGCACCTTATAAACTGAGAAACACGATGTATCTCTTATTAAACACATCAATCACTGATGGTATAACTATTTTGTCGAGCTATTACATTTAATCAGACTAGTGTGAGCATGAAAAACAAATGTTAGACAAACGTTAAAGTCCCATTTAAGCCCTGATTAATAGAGCAGATGGTTTAAAAGTACAAAAGAAATTTTGAAAAATACAGAGTGGATATACCGCCATCAGTTGGCAAGTTGTAGTTCCATATGGATCGCAACAAGAAATAAAACTAAACTTTGGTCCTAATAAAACATTAAGTTTTAAATCTTAGATGTCAGTCTCCAGTAAACTATGCTATTGCCCCTTAAACTCATGTAATGGGACGCGTGCAGTTCTCAACAGTTATTTATACCACATTGTTTAGTTTCCATGATACTAGAACTCGTACCAACTAATGTGTTATTGATGACCTATTTTGGAATTGAGTTATAATTACACATTTTACTTTCTCACTTCCTTTCCAAATAGAATAATTTTTATTTCAATACTTTCCACACATTTAAAAAAAATTAGAATATTTTTTCTAATGATATAATAGTAGTATTCGACTCTTGTGTATAAATAAACCATATCTCGATTAAAATATAAAATCCACTCCAATGTATAACCCGTGTAATATTGCATTTGCTGTTTAATTTTCTTGTAGCGTAAATAAATCTGAAATTTGGTCACACGGAGAGCGAATGAGGGTTATAAAGCACGCTTTATTTGTTCTCTCAACGCGCGTTTCTATGAGATAAACTATCAAACTTTTCTTGGTATTCTTGACTTCAGTTTGACCTAAGTAAAGTTTATCGTCGGAAGACTAGAAGTCACAGGTCAAGCATGACTGTCACGTGATTTGTGATAAGTCGTATGTCAAACGACATACACTACTGACGTGAACGTATAGTTAGTTATCCTTTGTCTTTTATGGGTTATACCTATGATTACAGAGTATTCAAGTCCATTCCATGAGGGTTAACTTATTTTCATGGATTGTATTACTGTGATAATTGGTTAACTAAAGCATCGCTTCTATTCAATTTTGTAATTATGTTCTAGGTTAACACCTTTGACATAAAATTAATAATTGAACTTGAATTTTCACTTACTAAGCAAAAGCTTTTCTGCAAATAAATCGAAATTTCCTCTATGAAAGGTAACGCAAACATAGTTGGCGTTGTTTGTAAAAGGTATAAAATAATGAAATGGTTGTCAAATGTATTAACAACAATCGCCAAGATTGGTCTGCTAAAAACACTTTTCAGACTCTATGAAAGGTAACGCAAACATAGTTGGCGTTGTTTGTAAAAGGTATAAAATAATGAAATGGTTGTCAAATGTATTAACAACAATAGCCAAGATTGGTCTGCTAAAAAACACTTTTCAAACATTCGCGTATAGTCCAATGATGACACTATATAACAAAATTTTTACTTTTTCTTGTTTCGGGGCAGAAAGTGTTATTTCCAAATTGTTTATGCGAAAGTGAATGGAAAAGTCCTATTTTTTTCTTCAAACTTTGTTTGAACCTGATCCAGGTTAAAATTTCAGAGGTGCAGTTGGTGAGAGAAACCCATACTAAATCCCAACCGAAAAGACCTCTATGACATAATCAGAGATCTTGGTCTAACAAAGTCAAATGCCGAGCTTTTAACATGTTGGATCAAGGAGTGGGATTTGTTAGATGAAAGTGTGCAAGTCGCAAGTCAGAGGAAGCGTCAACGATATTTTTCAAGCTTCTTCATTCGTCAAGATGGGCTCTGTTTCTGCCACAATGTGTTCGGTCTGTGCAAGGCAATAAGGAGTTGCCTGTAACCCGAACAAATGGCACTTCTTCATTGATAGCTCATCCAGAAGCCTCAAAGCTGTGCTGCTCCATAACGGGAGAATAAGTATCAGTCTCTTCCCCTGGCTCATTCGGTGCACCTCAAAGAAGAAGAAGAATACAACAGCATCAAGGTCTTGCCAGAAGCATTGAAGTATGATGAGTATGGCTGGGAGGTTATCGGAGACTACAAAATAATGGTATTTCTGATTGGTCTTCAAGGAGGCTTTACCAAGTTTCTCTGTTATCTTTGTCTTTGGGACAGCAGGGACACTGCATCGCACTACAACAGGAAGCACTGGCCACAACAAAATTTTATGTGGGGAAGCACAATGTCAAGTGTGAGCCACAAGTATACCTCCAGAAGGTGTTGTTCCCACCATTGCACATAAAATTTGATCTTATGAAACAATTTGTCACAGCTTTTGATTAGGAGTCTGCAGCCTTCAAGTACCTTCGAGGCTTCTTCTCTAAGCTGTCTGAGGCAAAGGTCAAATCTGGTGTATTTGCAGTGGTTCAGGGCTTCTTAGGCAATCACAAGGCCGAAAATTATACATAATTTGTTGAGGCTTTGGTAAAGAACTACAGCAAAATAGGCTGCAGGATGTTCCTTAAAGACCATATCCTTGAAGTTCATCTTGATAAATTCAAAGAGAACATGGGAGTATACTCAAGGGAGCAAAGCAAGCGCTTCCATCAAGATATACTGGATTTTGAACGCCGCTATCAAGGAGCATATAACGAACACATGATGGGAGACTATATTTGGGGCTGATACGTGAAAGTGATTTACATTAGAGTTACAAATCTCTAAAAACTATTCACTTCTAAACATGTTTGCTCATTTTTGGATAACATTACTGTAAATACATGTTAATTTTGATTCATATATTGTTTTATTCAGACCTTGTGTTAATGAAAATGTGCAAAATTGCCCGTTTATGCATAGAAGATAGGTTAATTCCTAAATTTCATTATCCAGGTTACAAAAGCAAAGCTTGAAGAAAATAATGGCCATTTTCTGTACTTTTACAACATAAGCAATTAAAAAATACCACGTACTATCCAGAAACAAAATTTGTGTTACATCGTGTTATCAGTGCTATTCATCCCTCGGTTTAAATTGATATAATTAACAACAACGTCACCAGCTCTTGGGATGTTCTTATTTGACCGAATAGTCGGACTTCTTTGCTACACCAATGACACATTATGGCTTCAATATTTTGTATACATTTAATTTACACAACCATAATATATTTATTGTTTTAATTTAATTTTGTATTATTATACTATGGTAAGAATAAGATACACCTTATAATATTATTTTTCTAACATTGTCACAACGTAAAATCTCCAAGAGATTATTGGTCTGGTTTGGTGTTTTTTTTAATTTCGCGCAAAGCTACTTGAGAGCTATCTGCGCCAGCAGTATCTAATTTAGCAGTATATTTGTTTGTTTTGTTTTGCATTAAGCACAAAGCTACACAATGGGCTATCTGTGCTCTGCCACCACCCGGTGTCTAGGGATATGAGTCCGCAGACGTATCACTGTGCCAAATCTCCTTTATAAATTTTGAGTCTTTTTCTTAATTGTTTGTTTTTTGTATCTTATAGGTTACCAGTGAATTTACAGATTTACAACACTAAAATAGCGCCTTCGATTCCCCGCGATAAAACAGTTAGCTGAATGTAGGTTTGCTTCAAAATAAACTATAATATCCATAAACATTTAAACCTAAAACCATCTACAGAACTAACTCAGTCAGAAGATGCCAAATATCTCATCTTGTGCATCTTTTTTATTATATTTTCATTACTAAAAATAAATTCCTCATATGTGCCGATATCTACTGTACACTACATTCAAGTGCATAATTTTCGTTTTTGATACTTACTCGGTATTATTTGTTGTCCCGATTAGTTATTACGAATTTTTGGAATAAATTTTGTTTTAACTTTCGCGCAAAGCTACCCTAGGGTTATCTGCGTTAGCCGTCCCTAGTTTGGCAGTGTAAGATTAGAGGGAAGGCAGCTAGTTACCATTATCAACCGCCAACTTTTGGAATATTCTTTTACCAACAAATTTTGGGATTGACCGTAACATTATAACGCTCTCACGGTTAAAAGAATGAGCATTTTTGGTATAACAGAATTTAAACATGCAACCCTCAAATTATGAGTCGAGTGCCCTGTAATAAATTGTACTCCTTACTTTTTGGAGAAAAAACTGAGCGAGAGAATTCATAACTAAGCGGTCTTACTCTCCGTTCCCAGCTGGTACAGCGGTAAGTCTATGGATTTACAACGCTAAAATCAGTGATTTGATTCTCCTTGGTGAACTCAGCGGATAGCCCAATGTGTCATTGCTATAAGGAAAAGCACACACTCTACCTATACTTTAAATATATATCTTAAAGATGTTTGGTACTTTCTTTGTGACATGATGTTTTTGAAGGAACAATATAAGTCACGACTATATGAAGACAAAGATGACACAGAGTAAGTGTAATTGGATTATATATATATATATGTCAGGTCATCCCTTAAGCAATGTCCGAATTTACGTTCAGAAAAAGAGAATTGTTGTTGTTGTTTTGAATTAAGCACAAAGCTACACAATGGGCTATCTGTGCTCTGCCCACCACGGGTATCGAAATCCGGATTTTAGCGTGTAAGTCCGCAGACATACCGCTGAGCCACTGGAGGGCCATAAAAAGAGAAAGGATTTCAAACGCTTTTATTTAATGAATAATGTATGTTCCATTATTATTAATTACTTCCTGCCAACGATTCACAAGCTTCTGAATGCTTCTTCTATAAACTTCTTGAGGTTTGGAGGAAAAGAACGTAGAGGGTAGTTTTGACATCTTCATGTGTTCCAAGCTCTTTTCCATCAAAATAATTCTTCAAACTTTGGTATAGACGATAAGGACTGGAGAATAAGCAGGATGTGAAGGGTTTTTTACAGTCTAGCTCTTCAACCTTTGCATATGTGATCCTTGCTGTATGGGGCCGTTGATGTAATACAACACCTTTACGACTGATCAAAGTACGCCTCTTTTCTTTCAGTGTAACATTCAAGCACTCTAACTGTTTACAACAGAAGTCTGATTTAATCGTTACATTGAGTGGCAGCAACTTAAAGTGGCTCACACCAACAATATTCCACCAACCGCTTAACAAGACTTTCCTAATGTGGAGGTTCATTTTGGGCTATTTATTAGCCAACTTAGCTGCACTGAACCATTGTCTGCGGCGCTTAACATTTTTATAATATATCCGTTTTTCACCTCCAGTCACTAACCTGTCCAAGAAAGGTGAGTTACGTCCGCGAGAGTGCAAGTATCCACTCTTATTCTGAGGTTGGCTTCCGTCAAATCATAAGGTACCCATTTTCCAAGCTTTGACACTTTTCCAAACTGTTGTAAATGATGGTGAATTGGTTAAACTAAGCTTCTGTACTAGTGCTTCAGTTGTTACAGCACAATGTTCATCAAGTACAGTCAGCAGCAAGTCATCATTAAACTCAACAGGACGACCTGAATGTGGCGCATCACATAAGTTGTAGTCACCTGATCTGAACTTCTGAAACTTTCTTTCATTGAGAGACTTTGTACCATAAACACTTTGAATGTTTCGTGTAGTTTCTGCTGCATTGTTGCCTTTTTTTAAATACATAAAGCATTACATGCCTGATGTGTTCCTTAGAGACATCCATCTTCATAAGGATTTATTTGATCAATGATCTGGAAAAGTGGAATTAGATTAGTTACTTTTATTTCTCTGAACATTTTTATACACGTCCAACTATATATTTTAGTCATTAAGGTCTTTTACAAAGACGGAAATGATGATACACTTTCTGTATTAAATTTTCGAATATTACTTATGGGATGATCTGATACATACATAAACATGAAAACCAAGTTTTAGTTTTGACTTAATTTTTTCTTCTCAAATAAGTTCATGAAAAACACATGTGTGTATGTGTGTGTACTTATATTTATAGCAGATCTCAACCGGATGTGTAAATACATTGATATAATGTATAATTATTATTATGCTGGCCCTGCACTTTTGAAAATTACTTAATCATTTTATAATATATGTCACATTAATTCAAACACTTACGTTTTCATGCTGTTTTTTTGTATTATTATAATAATTAATGTATAGCGCAAAATGATAAGGAAAAAATAGGAAATTTATCCAGTAAACATGAAACTGGTTTTACTCCCAAACCGGAAAAACAGCTGCAAAAAATGAGTTTGGTAAAGTTTAATTTAAATAGTTGTCTTATGGTCTCTATTTTTAATTCATAAATTTCTCAATTTTCTTTCTTCACTTAGCCGGAAGAAAGTTGATAAAACCATATAAAACGATTTAGGCTGTAGTTAATTAATGAGTGCGTTAGAGCTATCTAGTTTGTAAGTTATTGAGCAATCAGTACATGATTTAGTCTTACTGTCCGCCAGTTCCTTCGGTGTTGTAAATATTCAACTTCTGTTTCGACAAATAAATTAAGATCCGAAAATATGAAGTAAGTGGTATTTCTGTTTAATTGTTTAAGTTAGTCCTATTGGTAGATAATGCTTACGTTTACCGTAAAATATGAAATTGACTGAAAAAGAACTTTGTTAATCATCAAATAAAATGGACTTTCGATTATAGTTTTCACCAAAAATTCAAAAGATCCCGCTAAACAATAAAAACCTTAACAACAATATACAGGGTGTTGGGAAAGTCACTGTTTTGTCTGTTAATAAATAATAAGTGCACAGTGACTTTCCGAACACCCTGTATATTTTTAGTGCCATTCCAAATATCTTAAGTTATTACGAATTTAACTGTGAACAATCATTGTGTGAACCACGATTTTGTAGTGAGATTATGAGCATAATTGCATTGTTTATTTTTCCTTAAGCTGAAACGTACGTCAATAACTTGACAACTGATTACTTGTTGCCCCCGCTAGTACAGCGGTATGTCTTCGGATTTACAACGCAAAATCAGGGGTTCGATTCCCCTCGGTGGGCTCATCAGATAGCAGCCGACGTGGCTTTGCTATAAGAAAACATATACACATAACTTGTATTGTGAAAACAGCGTGGGTGTACAGATATATGTTGTGTATTCCTCTATTGTCATATTATTACACTTATAATGAGATATATCTGGTATTTGGTTCATAGATTGAATTAAATATCGCTTTGTCGAGTATTTGATATCAAAGAATAGTACGTATCGTACCGCAAGGACGTATATCGCTTGAGTGAGCTCATAAAGGGATGGGCTTATGAACTTTATCCAATCTTAGAGCGGAGCACGAAAGAAGGTTATTAACTGAATATCCGCTACGTCGGCTACATTGTACATTCATGGTGTTCCTCGGAAGACGTTAGCTTATTAAGTATTTCTACCATAAACCCTAGAGACTCGAACGAATAAAGTCTGGTATGCTGCCTTCTGAAAGAACCTGTAAAGTTATGAATGGACAAGTAAAATCGCCACCAGAGGATCTCGTTTACCAACATGATGAAAAATTTTATTCTCGAAAGTTAAAATACATTGGACAAAAATCAAATTAAGGTAGAAACATTTGTGTTTGCTTTATTTGTGTGTGTGTTTTTTTTCGTTTCGTGTGTTAGTTTAATAAAAGCATTTAATTAACAGCAAAATTAAACAAACTTCAATAACAGTTTTAATTTTGTATTTTCAAAATAGTTTTGTTAATTGTAAAATTAAATTAAATTGTTAGAAATTTCAAAGTGGAAAGGTCTAGATTCTTATTTTTAATTTATTAATACAGCAGTCAATTAGTTAATTGTTATCGAGACTGTTTACATAATGCGAATACAACTAGTTTCTCTTATTGCTTATAAGAGAAAATCTTGTTATTACGTGCAAAGTGTACAGAAATATTTCATTATCCATAAAAACAATTTAGTAATAAAATTGTATATGTTTGGCCCCATAATAGCTCAGCGGCAGGTCTACGGGCTTACAACACCAGAAACTGAGTTACGGTCCTGCATAATTAGGTGGTTAGGTCGCTTGACCAGCAAACTAGAGATGGTAGGTTCGAATCCCTATGTCACCAAACACGCTCGCTCTTTCAGCTGTGGGATTGACAATCAATCCTACTGTTCGTTGATAAAAGAGTAGTCCAAGTGATGACTAGATGTCTTCCCTCTAATCATTCATTGCCAGTTTAGGGACGGCTAGCACAGATAGCCCTAGTGTAGCTTTGCGCGAAAATCAAATCTGAAAGGAAAGAAACAAGGTTTTGATAACTATGGTGGACAGACCCCAGATATCCCATTATGTAACTTTGTGCTTAACTACAAACAAGCAAACACTTTACATTAGTGGCAACGCTAACTTTATCTGCCACAGTCCACAATCTTGAGCTACTGACCGCAGTACTATCCATCTTCCACGGCGAGGATTTTACTGTCACTTTTATATCGACCACTCCAAAACCCAAAATGCTACGATACAGCGAACATAGAAAACATAAACAATTACCATTAATTAAAATATGGCTATGCAGTAATTTCTTTTGTTCAATACAGTAAATGTAAACGTAAAAAAGTAACATAAATCGTATGATAAAATAAATTATAAATGCCTCACTTCATACTGTGGTTTGACGTAAGTTTTTGTTTTGTTTATTTTTTTATAAATTACACAAACATATGAAAACAAATAAATTTAATTTTAAAAAAGTAATAGAGGAATAGAGAGGTAGTTTGTTTATTTCAGACTTTTTGTGTGAAGCTACACATAGCCTTCGCAGGTCCTAATGTTGAATTTATAGGCAAGAAAATCTCATAAGATTAACCGAAGAAAAAAATGCATGGCTTTAATAACAATAATAATAAAACACTGTACAATCGCATGCTTCCTCGATATTGAAAAAGCTTTTTTGTTTGCTTGTTTTTGAATTTCGCGCAAAGCTACAAGAGGGCTATCTGCGTTAGCCGTCTCTAATTTAGCAGTGTAAGACTAGAGGGAAGGCAGCTAGTCATTACCACCCACGAAATTCTTTAACATCATAAAACATCAGCAAAATTCTTATGGATTACACATGAGTCAAAATGAAACTGAATACTACATATTAATAACATATAAACCAGTATTTGGAAAAAAAGCAAGTTACCTTAGCAGTCTCACTGGCAACAACCAAGGATCTTCATCAGAAAACATATTAAATATTTGCAGAATATAAATAAAACCAGTCGTAGAATATGTCTATACAACATGGATCAATACATCAAAAACATAAACAACAGCAAGTACAAAAATGTATTTTAAGGAAATCATATAGAGTCTCACAACCGACAAACTCACTGTTTCTGTAAACCTACTCACGCGAACTTCCTCAAATGTACTCCTACACAACTCAGTTCGATATTATCAGAAAAGTATGAATAAAAATGAGCCGATGAGCAAACGAAAGAGTTACGTAACACATGACGAACCTGGCCCAAAGTGCCTCTCACCTGTAAATATCATAAACACAAATACTTACAAACCAAACAATGTAGGACTAACTGAATTCTAAACATAAACGTAGCTCTATTTAAAAAGGATTTTACATGACAGCTTAGTGGAACACTAATGTCAACACGGACTAACAATGCGATCACAAAATAAGTAAAGCTAGTAAAAATATAGGAGTTAATATTACCCCATGAATTAGAAATGACACGAAAAGGATATATTAATTAAAATCTAGGACAACGGATAAAATTTAACGTATTGGAAATTCACGCAACAACGTAATAACGGTTATTAACTAGGATTCAGTAATAACACAAACAAAATAAATTCCTGAGAAGGTCAACACTGAATGTGGCTCTCCTGTTCCAAAACATGGACCGAATCACGGTGAACAACAAATATATTTAACAGTGTCCATCACTATCTCTCGTGCTATCCGAAAAATAAGATTTATTCATCACTCCTTTATTGCACCCATATTTACGGCAAAGATCTGAGGATTATTAACCAGTGGATGTACTGTGCCAGCCTGCTAACCACTAATAACGACCGTGCTCCGCCGAGAGGGGGCGAAATAAAGTAGAAGACACGTTTTGTGTTATACTAAAATTAGCTCAAGGCAGACGAAAAAAATCACATATAGATAAAACTTTAACAGCTATCAGATACATCTTCATTGTAGAATGAAATTCGAGTTTGATGCCATGGGACATACAACTTTATTCCTTTGCTAAGAAAACGAATAATTTGTAAAACATCCTTCTGTGAAAACAAAAATGTCGTTATAATTCATCGAAAGAGTTTTTTTGCAGATCCACGTGAATTATGTCACGGTTTCCTGTTTTATGTAATATCCAGCAAATATAAAATCCTATAAAATGATTTGAATGGGAAGTAAAGTGTTATTTTTTCTCGTTTCTTCATCTTCTCAACACATTAAAGCTTAAAAGTTTCTATAGGTAAGACTGTAAGCTTACAGCTTGAAGAACTTGGTTACCTTGACAAATATCAAATCCTCATTCACAAAAGAAGTTTTGTGAATTACTGAAGCTGTAAGAATATTCTTTATATATCATGACTATAAGGAAAGCTTTATAACTCCAAATAACACCGACTGATGTTTTGTTGTACTTTTTTGAGTGTTTATAAAACGGCCACGGCGTGGCCAGGAGGTTAAGGCATTCGATTTGTAATCTGAGGGTCGCGAGTTCGAATCCCCGACACAACAAACATGCTCGTCCTTTCAGCCGTGAGAGGCGTTATAATGTCACAGTCAATCCAACTATTCGTTGGTGAACGAATAATCCAAGAGTTGGGAGTGGATGGTGATGACTAGCTGCCTTCCCTCTAGTTTTACACTGCTAAATTAGAAACGGCTAGCGTAGCTTTGCGCGAAATTCAAAAACTAACAAACAATGAAACGGCTTCAAGTGTCACTTCTTAAAATTAACCTCATTATTGAGGTGTATAGAATAGCGTTCTGCAAGTTTTACTTTCGCTCATTTCTAGTGCTACGAATGGCACTGCGGGATGTCCCTAAACTAACACTGCTAGAAATCTGGTTTCAATACCCGTTGTGGGCTGAGCACAGTAGCCCATTGTGTAGTCTTGTGCTTCATTCCAAACAAACTCATTTATAGCAGTTTCTAAATAAATATTCAACATTAGGCTAAAGATTTCGCTTTTCCAAAATGTTACAAAATCGCGCAGAGAAAAGCATCGGTAATTTCGTATTTAAAAAAAATGTTTTACACTCATAATTTTCAGCAGATTCTGGCATTTTAACTTCAGTTGTTTCATGAAAATAGTAAGCACTGATAAAAAGTTTTTCTTCGTATTGTTCTTGCACATTTCGAAACAACAAACAATAATTAAATTTTTTATTTGTTTTTTTCGACCTGAATGGCACCATATGTGACACGTAGAGGTTAAGGTCAGAAATTCCCTAAGGTTTGTGCATAGCTTCTTCTAATTTAGATATATCAGTAATGCCCTCCACTAATGCAGCTTCTCTTAGCCAAATAGCGGGAATAAATTTCAAACTTTTAACGCTTTCATGATCGCAGTTGCAAAGAGTCATCGACATAATGCGTTTCGAGCCTTAGACCTTCAGACCCATAGTCCACCATTAGGACACTCTTTTAGAAATCATAATACGAAAACTAAAAATAGAGTCAAAACAACAGCTAATCATCTGTTTAATGCATTTAAAGAGGAAATAAATTATACACAATTACTTAGATCTAGTTTCCTTGCGTAGTTATGGCACTCGACTTGTTATTTGAGGGTCCCGGGTTCGAATCCCCGTCACAAAAAAATGTTCGATCTTTCAGCCGTGGGGGCGTTATAATGGACGGTCAATCTCAATATTCGCTGAGAAAAGAGTAGCTCAAGAGTTGGCGGTTGGTGATGATGATTAGCAGCCTTCCCTCTAGTATCACACTACTAAATTAGGGACGGCCAGCGCAGATAGCCCTCGTGTAGCTTTGCGCAAATTCAGAATAAACCAAATCAATCCTTTCGAACAAAATTGAATAACCTTTCCTCTAAAACAAATATACATATAGCTAACGGTAAAATTTAGCAACCTTCTTTTTAGGAGGGCCAGAAGATGATTAGGGCAAATCACTCGCAGTCTGAGAGTTGCGAGTTCAAATCCCCGTACATCAAATATGGTCGCTCTTTCAGCCGTGGGGAGTTATAATGTAACGGTCACTATTCCTACTATTCTTTGGTAAAATAGTAGCCCAAAAGTTGGCAGTGGGTAGTGATGACTAGCTGCCTTCTTTCTTCATTTCAGTGCTAAATTAGGGACGGATAACGCAGATAGCCGTCGTCTAGTTTATTTCACGAAATTCAAACAAAACCCACATTTTTTTTAGGATGGTGTTCCAAAAAATTAACTCGTGTGACTCTGTACAGCATTGTAAATTTTAAACTGGAGATATTTTCTCAATAGTTCTAACTATTTGTCTACCTTTACTAAAAATATTTCTTCTTAATAACATAAAAACCGTTAACTATAAAACATCCTCTCCACACCATTGAAAGACTTAATTTTCTACTCTTTAAAACTGCACCAACTGAAGTTAAGTTGCTGTAAATAAGTTAATGTTTTCTGAATATATTCTATAATACCTATAATATGCTTCAAAAAATGCTGCATGAAACTTATTTGACCAAACTCGTTTAATATGGAGTTACACAGATAGTCAATATTTGTCACTTATCACTTCATTGAGAAAAATAATAGAAAATCTCTATATAACATTCACGCAAGTTGTTTGCAACTGTTAAAATATTACTAATTCTGTTCCGGTTATAGTGTTGGTGAAATTTAAAAATAATCAATCGTTTACTTTAACGTTTTGTAATTCACCTTCCAATCAGCAGTCGTGTAAGTAAAAATGGTGAAATTACATCTACCAATTGAAACGACGATAACGTTTCAGTTCACTGAATTAACCTGTTAACAAAACTAGCACACATTAATAAACCAAATTCTTACCACAGTTATGTTACGAAGGCATTATAACTAAAATAATTGCTCAAACAAAAGTTTCCGCAATGACATCAAACGTACCTAGCTAGCGTCCCAGAGGTACAGTTAAAAAGAAACAACAGAAGTGTAAGGATGCCAACCACTTGATTTACATAATGTTAACAGTATGAAATATGATCTTTTGTTTTCTAATCGGTGAAGTTTTTCAACAGTATTCGATACAAGTGATTAGTGTCCTCGCGAAAATTTCAAGATGGCTCCTACATTTCTCGAAGGGACAATTATTGTTTCACTGATGATTGGTATGAGTTAAATCAAATAACCTAAGCGATAAATCATATGTGATGACCATATATTGTCATGTAGTATCATCTGACGGTGTTGTTATTTTTATTTGTAAAATAGCTTTAAATATGTATCTTGTTATTAAGTACAAAGCTATACAAAGTGCTGTCTGTGTTTTGCCCACCACGGGTATCAAAACCCGGTTTAAGTAGTATAAATCCGCAGACATATTGTTTTGCCACTGGGGGGGAGCAAATACATATTTACTGGACTAAAATTAGTGTTATTATACGCGGAACAGTTTTGGACCATTTTCGTGTTATCTTTCATTCATCATTGGATAGTTTTGTGTTTGGCAAAGACAAAAATATTACAGATGTAAATGCGCTGTTGTTGTACTTTTTTATGGATTTATTTCATTTAGAAAACATTGGATGAGAGTTGCTGGCTTAACTGTAATATTTCCTCTTCTATCTTCACCCCTGTACAGTTAAAGATACTTAACACAAAAATCATTAAATAGTAATTTGGAAAATTAATTAAACAAAATCTTTACTAGTTTAAATTTTGGACAAAACTCGTTAATGACTGTTTTGACATTACGTAAAATGCGTATCTACAAAAGTACATTAAACATTATCTAACATTAGGAAATTTGGGTTCATTAGAGTCAATCATTAGCTACGACCATCAGCAATGTGATGAAACCATCGTTTTTATTTCTGATTTACTATCTGTATAAAGTTGTAAGTAAAAACTGGAAAAAAGTGGTGGTGGAAATCAATACATTTTGGTACAGGTAAGTGGTTTCTTTAAGATTTCATGGCTATGAAAAACAAGGATATGTGTGATGAAGACATTTAATAAATATTTTTTATCGATTTACGTATAAAACTTGCATTGTCTGACTCGTATGATCTAAGAGTAAAGCCTCTATTTCCGTATAAAACTCGCATTGTATGACTCGTAAGATCTTACAGTTTTTGAATAATTTAATACTTTTTATTACCTTTTATAGAGTGAGCAAAAAATACATTGGTTCATTAGCGTTTGATAATTTTTGTTCTTATTCGTCAAACGGAACACATAAATCCCGTGAACAGTAAGCAGTTCCAGATCGAACATATTTAATCTCGGTCTTAAAATCCGTCTTCGTCATCTTCAACGAAAATGGTACTTTTACAACGTATCAAAGACACAATACTTGATGTATTCATAATGTTCCAGATTTTTCGCTCATTCTTCCTTATAAAGATATATCGAAATTAATAAAATTATTCGATGTCATACAAATCAACGAGAATTTAACGTGAGCTATTTCAACAAAGTCTGAGTAATTCCAAAATGAGCAATTTGACAAGCAGTCAGCTGGTAATCACAAGATTAGCATTACAAAGCCTAAAAGCAAATTTCACTTCAGGAACTCTGCTTGATTTACATTATGGTAATTTCATCATTGAAGGTATTTGAAGATTAGTCGTGCTATTTGCATGTTAAGAGTAGCCTTAAAAAGAAAACCCTTTTTTCTACTTTAATTATTTTCCAGTGGGGAAGCGATAAGTTCGCGGACTTAAAACGCTAAAATCCTGGGTTCGTTTTCTCTCACAAGAGAGAAAAAAATCTGTTTTAATTTACAATAAGTCGATTGTTTTTATATCTGATAACAAGCCGAACAGTTAAGTTTAATTGGCCAGAAATCTAGTTTGTTTACATATTCAAACAACACTGCGTTATTAAATTATTTTTTCCCAATGTTGTAACAAGAACTTCTAAATGAATAAATCTCTGCTATTCACTTTTACTTTAGATTATAAACATGTTTATAAGTAAGCGCTGAATAGTGTTGTCCTTAGAAATTTTCTAACCAACCGATGTGTTTCCATGTCTGGAAACGAAACTAGAAAATTTCCGAGAAAGAATGAAAGGCTATCATTATGACTTGTGTGAACACGTGGTTTCTGTCATGCGCAAATTAAACTAATGAGTTTGCAGAAGTTTTATTGGTTCAAGACAACTATTCCTAGATCTGGATCGGAAGTGGACCCCAAAGTTGTTCTAACACTTCATGGTTGACGGTCCATTAAAACAACTTTGTTAACAGAGTTATAAGTTTAACTTAAGTGAAACCAGAAGGGAAACCATCTCCTAAATGTAAAGTCACCCGAAGCTTCCTGTTTATGGGGTGGGTTGGGTTAGGCTGAAGAAATCGTATTCTAACAAAAATGGAGGGGGAGAATGTTTTGTGATAAATCAGAGGCTTTATAGTACTTTCCTTTTTAATTTACAAAAACCTGTTTACAAATAAGAATAATTAAACATATATAATTGGATTATATATTGGTGTATGCAGAAAGCACAACCAGTAAACCTGTAAATTCGTGGTTGAAGCTATAACAAATTGTTTCTAAAGGTAGTTATATCTGAGAGTTCTTTGTTTAATTGCTTCTTTCCTTTCTTATAAAATCATTTCTCTATAAAAGTTTTGTCGGGTGGTGTTTGATCTGTAATAACAGAGACAGGCACGTGGTTTCTTCCTTTTCTTAAAGGTATCTTTAAAATGAGTGAAAGAAAACAAGAGTACCATTAAGAATAATATTTCTGTTTGTTAGTAAGCTCCAAATAGGCTATCTGTACTTTTTGCATCGCGTGTATCAGAACCAAATTTTGAAGGTTATAAGATCTAGTAGGTGTAGGAAT
The DNA here is from genome assembly GCA_011833715.1 of Carcinoscorpius rotundicauda. Classification (NCBI taxonomy): domain Eukaryota; kingdom Metazoa; phylum Arthropoda; class Merostomata; order Xiphosura; family Limulidae; genus Carcinoscorpius; species Carcinoscorpius rotundicauda. The sequence goes on along the minus strand of CM022404.1, from coordinate 32,139,201 downwards.
AAAAAAAAGTCTGAATTCCATAGTTTTTAAATCAAAGCTTTTACAATGAAAATGGGAAGTAACTGTATTACAAAAGGAATATTAAAAACCTTAAACACTTGACTGCTAACCCTCCCTCCAAAAACAGCTGTTATTATTATTATTACACACTTAAGTTAAACTCATCGTGACAACGGAATAAACTTTAAAAGTACGGATTATGCGTAAGAAATAATTGTTTGTGGCAACATTCACAGAAAGATATGTTTACACCTGTTACACCAACTATGAGCATCTTCATTCGTCCTTCACGTATTCAGAAAATGAAAATAAACTCAATAGAAATAAAATAATTGGATTGATCTGAAAAATTGTATGAAGTAAACACATTGATAATTTAGAAAAAACATCTAAAACATATCATTGAAATTGTTAGTGTCAAGATGAAGGTTATTAGCATGCAAACACTGTATATATATATATGTGTGTGTGTGTGTGTGTAGTAATTTTATAAGTTAATGAGGGTTATATAGCTTTATATCAACGATGATAGATGTGTTAAGCAGCTTTGCAGTTATAACATAAACGGTCTAAAGACTTCAACGATATACGCCTAAAAATATCTCCAGAAGTATAGACTTCTGTGAAGATCATAAATCTTATTCATAATAAAGATATTAAACTTCTTAAGAAATATGTAATGAGTTGTATTATTTTGAGAGATCTGGTACGTAAGCTTATAATGTGATTGAATAATTCACACTACCTCATGACCAAGATCTTGAAATATTTCACAACTGAAAAGGAGATTACTTTTTAAAAATTATTATTAATTACTTTCATGTGCAATACATCCTGCCCCGCTATTATATAACGCCCACTGAAGCCTCAAAACAAGAAACTACGAAACAGTTCAGAAGAGTCTACATCCTTGTTTTATTTGAACGCGCTTCGTAGTCTGTAATTAAAGGTAATTAAACAAGTTTAGAAAATAAGGTCTAGGTTTGCTAACATTTATCTGCTAGAATGGTGTTTATTAATTTTTTAAATTTATTTTAAATTATTTTTGATGTAATTATCATGATTATTTATTATATATATATATAAAAGAACTGGGAATTAAATTTACAGGGTGAAAAATTGTTTATTTGTTTTGAATTTCACACAAAGTTACTCGAGGGCTATTTGCGCTAGCCAATGCCAACTCTTGTGCTACTCTTTACCAACAAATTGAGGGATTGACCGTCACATTATAATGGCCCCACGGCTGGGAGGGTGATCATGTTTGGTGCGACCGAGATTCGAACCCGCGATCCTCGGATTACGAGCTGAACGCCTTAATACGCTTGGCCATACCGAGCCATTTTGGGGTCAAAACATTACACTACGTAACAATTTTTTTCACTTTTTCTTGTTCTTGGGCAGAAAGTGTTATTTCCCAATTGCTTATATCTAAAGTAAATGGAAAAGACATATTTTTCTCTTCAAACTCTGCTTTTCTGGCCTGGGAGCGTATAACTAAATCATGATGAAAGACTATATTTGGGGGCTAATACGTGAAAGTGACTTACATTACAGTCACAAATCCCGAAAAACTACTCATTTATAAATATTTTTATTCATTTTTGTATAACTTTAGTATAATTACATATAAATCTTGATTCATGTGTTGTTTCATTCAAACCTTATTTAAATAAAACTGTGCAAATTTGTCCGTTTTTACATAGAAAATAGGCTAATTTCTAAATTTCATTATCGAGGTCACAAAAGCAAAGATTGAAGGGAATAATGACCATTTTCTGTACTTCTACAGCATAAGCAATTAAGAAATAACACATAATATCCAGGAATAAAATTTGTGTTGCACTGAGTTGTAAATAGAAATATTTATATATATATATACACACACACATATTGCTTGCCAAAATCGTAAGGCCAAATAATATAAAGAAAAAATATGCAACCACTTATTTGAGTAGAGCTTCGAAAGATGATAATAAGAAAAAGGAAAATAAAAATAAAAAACTTTTTTAGCATTTAACAGGAAAAATGTGAATGCTATGAAACTAGCCGAAATGCTAGCTGGTCAAAAGTTTGAAACCATACCATAAAGAAGTCCTAAACAGGGTAGGAAATGCACGAAAAGAGGTCTCAGTAGTGAGTTACACGGACGTCATTGCGAATAACAGCAAACATTCGCTTTGGCATGGTCGATATAAGCGTTTGCAAAAGGCTATCTGGAATGTTATTTGAAGTGGTGAAGATGACTTCACGAAGTTCATGCACTGGTTGGAATTGACGTCCATTTCTATAGACTTCCCATACCATCCACTCCAAACATTTTCAATGGAGTTCGGTTCGAGTGATCACGCTGGATGGTCCAAAAGGATCACGTTATTCAACATGAAAACGTCCTTTGTCTTGCAGACATTGTTGATTGCAGCGTTGTCCTGCAGAAAGATCCAGTCATTTCCACACAAGCGAGGGCCTTCAGTCAATGAGGATGCTCTCTCCAAAATGCCAATGTAGCCAACTGCTGTTTGATGACCATGTATAACGTGAAGCTCTATTAATACATAGAAGGAGAAATCACCCCATATCATGATGAAAACTCTCCACTGTGTCGTGTAGAAAATGTCTCCAGTGGGATATCCTCATCGTGCCAGTAACGCTGGAAGCCATCTGGGTCATCCAAGTTAAGTTTTCTCATCAGAGAACAAAACCTTTGTCCACTTTTCTATGTTCCATGTTTGGTGCTTCTCAGCAAATATTAACCGAATTGATTCGTATTGTGAAAGAAGACGTGTACGGTTTTTAAAGCTGTTCTCTTATAGATGCCGTCTTATTGTTCTTAAGCTGCATTCTGCGTCTCTAAGCGCCTTATTCTGGTTCGACGATCAGCTGGTGTCTTGCTGGACAACTCGTTGAATTTTCCTGCTCAACGCCGGCGAAATTTTCTTGGGGCGACCACTTGAAATTCTCGTCCTGTATCCCTCAGTCTTTTAAGAAATTTGCAACAGCAGTTTTACTACGCCCAATCTCACCAGCGATGGCACGTTGAAAGAGACCTTGCTTTTACAGCTCGATAATTCTGCCACGTTCAAACTCTGTTAACTTTTTAGCCTTTGCCATATTTTTATCCAATGTAACACAGGAGATGTCGTTTCAGTACGGTCTTAAACCTTTGACAAGCTAGTATTTTGGCTAATTTCATAGTGTTCCCATTTTACCTATTAAATGCTAAAAAAGTTTTTTTATCTTTCACTTTTTTATTTTTATCTTTCGAAGTGATTGAGTCTAACAACACAAAATGCCTTAAGACTTTGGCCAGCAGTATATTTACACACACAGAGACACAAAAAATTATTCCCTTTAAAAATGAAAAATGTAATTTCTGTAAAAGATGGTAAGTTTTTTTTATATATAAGAGAGTAAAACATAAGAAGAAAAACTAATTTAAGGGAAAAATTAGTAAACGTGTAAGTGACGAAACTAAATCGTTAAATAAATAGGCAAAAACAAAAGAGAAAATATAACTAAGTAGGATGAAATAAATTATATGTGAATGGTTGCAAAGCTTTTCAAGCTTCAAAAACAAAATAACGAATATGATAAAACAGCTTAAAACATGAAAAGATATTTTGTAAAAAATCGTATTTTGACAAATTCATAAAAACGATTGATCTTCTTCATAAATAGAACATGTACGGTTAAACAGTAAGGAGAGTTCGTTTGTTTTTTTTAATTTTGCGCAACGCTACACGAAGGCTATCTGCGCTCGCCGTCCTTAATTTAGCAGTGTAAAACTAGAGGGAAGGCAGCTTGTCATCACCATTCGTGGCATACTCTTGGGCTACTCTTTTACCCACGAATAGTACGATTGACCGTCACCATATGACGCCCCACGGCTGAAAGGGCAAGCGTGTTTGTTGCTAGAGGGAAGGCAGCCAGTCATCACCACCCACCGCCAACTTTTCGGTTACTCTTTTACGAAAGAGTAATGGGATTGACCGTAGCATTATAATGTCCCACGGCTGAAAGGGCGAGCATATTTGGTGCGAAGGGGATTCGAACCCGTGACCCTCAGATTACGAGTCGAACGCCTTAACCCATCTGGCCATGCCGGGCCCAAACAGTTAGGAGCAAAAAAAATTGACACACCATTTTATTTCATTCTGGTATGAAAATGATTAAGCTACTGCCAAAACTCTTGTATCGTATTTGAGCACGCGTTATACAAAATCGCAGAGTTAACAGACAAGAACAGAGGTGCTACATTTCTAAAGAAATAAAACTATCCAAACTTATTCAGTAACGTTCACTTACACTTTATAATAAACTAAAACCAAACTACTCGATTTGTAGTTAAACAAGAGAAAAATCGTTGAACGAGTAATTGTGCCTTGGTATATTTATAATGTTCAGTGTTCACATTAGTGTTGAGAAGTTTAATAATAAAGTAATCTTCAAATAAGTGCTGTTTCGTGTCACTTTAGACCGTGTACTTTCATCCGCATCCCTGCTTCGTAGTAAACCAACAATATCAATCAGGTAAACGTGAATGAGTTTTAGTATTATTAGCTACTTGACTGTACTTAAAGTTTCAGAAACCCATTAGCAATACTGCTATCAATAAACTTGCCCCACTCTCAAACAGCTTCATTCGTCTATAATCTAATAAGGATACGAGAAGACTACTGCTTAACATATAGAGCTGCATATCAAAATTTCAAAGTTCGAGATGTGATGCCGCTGAACACGTTCCACAGTTTCAGCTGTGAGTCGTTATAAAATTGTCAATTAACTCCATTATACAATCTAATAAAGAGGACAAAACTATTATGGTGGTAGTTGGTTCATTTGGTTACAGGTCAAAATTAGCAATAGATATGTCTGTATCCTAAAAGTATCTGACCCACCCGTTTAAATCAAATGCGCAAAACGTGTCTTTCAGGTTAAATATTAAAACTTTATGATCTAATAGGCTAGGCGTATCCCAGTAGCTAGTGTGCTGAACTAGTATCCGAATGACCATGGCTCACCTCTCACAGCCACAAAAATAAATAGTTTTCTGTACTTGGAGCCATGGGCGTTATAAGTGTGACGATGAAATTCTATTGTACAACTAAAATAGTGATTGGGAAATATGTCCGTGGAAACAGAATATATAGGTGATCTTGTAGTTTCTTGTTTTTGAATTTTGCACAAAGCTACTCGAGGGCTATCTGCGTTAGCCATCCCTAATTTTGCAGTGAAACACTAAAAGAAAGGTAACTAGCCACCATCACCCACCGCCAACTCTTGAGCTACTCTTTTACCAACGAATAGTGGGATTGAGCGTCACATTATAACGCCCGCAAGGCTGAAAGGGTGATCATGTTTGATGCAACGTGGATTCGAACCCGCGACCTTCAAGTTAAGAGTCGAACACCTTAACCCACATGGTTATGCCGGGCCTAACTAAAATAGTCCAAGATTTTTATTTGTCGCTATTACCTAAAAAAATTACAAATTTGAAGAATGTATTAATAAAAATCGTGTAGCGCCTAACCGTTTCGTAACAGCTCTTTTGTGACGAGTGGAAAGAAGAAAATATGAATGATGAAACTAGCATGAAAGTTGTTGGCTACATGTAGTTCTCTCGTGTTTAAATATTTGTGGAAAACATGTTCAAATATTTAGGTTTTACTGCAATAAGAACAGATATTTCTATGGTGAGTAGCAGGAAATGGTTACTGAAATAACCTATATGTAGGGAAAAGTATATTTATGAGCGAAATACTATACTATCGTAACGATAATACTCCAAGTCCCAAGCATTGCTAATGAATCTGAGGTTCAGCAATCGCAATGAATCCACGTCTTAAGAGGATCGATGAACCGAGAATTTGATAATCACATTCAGTCAAGTACTTAATAATGATAATAAACAACATAACAACAATAATGAGCCAGGTATATATAAAACATAATGGACTAGGTTTCTAGGGATTATTATAAACCCAATATCCAGCAAAGCTAGTGAAACCAGGTATATGGAAAAAAACAATAAATAAGGTACCTTGAGATTATTAAGCAAATCTAATGAAGCAGTGTTATGTAAATATCATGTAAATGTTGTCGAGAGTGTTATGTAAATGTTATGTAAACGACAACCATGTCGAGTGTTATGTAAATGTCATGTAAATACAATGAAATGTCGTGTTTGAATTCCTAGATTTATTATTTATAATTCTATATTTATATTATTGTTTTGAGGTTTAACTCGGTGAAATTTAAAATAACATTTTAGAATTAATTAAAATTTATTTAGAATTATTCATTTAGAAATTTTTAAAACTAAATAGATTGATCACTTGTATTGGCCTGGTGTTTGTACTGTGGAATTCTGGGAAGTCACGCGATATAGTATATAAACAGACGGGGATGCGAGGTAAATCAGACACTATTACTTGGGTCAAGAAGTTTGTCTCGTTTAAGAAAGTTTAAACTGAATTTGTGAATAGAGCTAGATCGACTAAAGCGGTGAAAAATTTTATTCCGTCAATCTTTACAATTCAGTCGGATTACGGATTATATCGAAAGTCAATAGGAATTGGACTGTGAACTTTTGTTTGAAATTACCCATTCAAACTTCGAAAATTTCTCCGTGGGACTGAATTCAACGCCTAGATTGGAACTTTGGATTTCGGATTTGGACACTTATCCTGGATCATATTATTAAGCACAGGCCAGTACTTTTTTGTATTGTAAGTTGTTTTGATGGTTGAAATTGGATATCTGTTATTGCCATTGGATAATTTATTTTGTGTCTATCACATAAGTAGATCATTATAATAAATTATACAAGCTGCTATCTGTGTCTTTCTGTTGCGTTCAGTCCACATAAAAACGTAACAACCAGGTATATGGCAAACACAATAAACAAGGTGCCTTGAAATTACTCAACAAAGATAATGAACCAGGTATATGGCAAACACAATAAACGAGGTGCCTAGAGATTACTGAGCAAAGCTAATGAACCAGGTATATGGCAAACACAATAAACGAGGTACCTAGAGATTACTGAGCAAAGCTAATGAACCAGGTATATGGCAAACACAATAAACGAGGTACCTAGAGATTATTATCAAGCAAGGCTAATGAAACAAGTTACGCCCCCACTGGCGCAGTGATAAGTCTGCGGACTTATACTGCAAGAAACCGGGTTTCGATGCCACTGCTGAGCAAAGTACTTATAGACCAATATGTAGCTTTATGCAAAATAACAAGAAACAACAGCAAACGAACTAATTTCCTAGTAATAATAATAACAGGGACGTTTTGCATTAGATGTAACACAAAAGTAGTTAATTTTTGCCATAATTTAATTATTTATGAAACTTGGTTGTTTTGGAAAAATCAAACAATAATTTGCCTTATGTAGAAAACCATCGCAGATTACTGGAATAGATTTTACTCGTATATTGTCCCTCACTGGTACCGCGGTAAGTCCACGGACTTACAACATTAAAGTCAGAGGTTCGATTCACCTTGATGGATTAAGCAGATAGCCCGATATGATACATGAAAACACACCCAATACTAAAGTCCTTGGTTTGGTTTATTGCAGTGGACACAGAAAATAGCCCAATGATATAAAATAAACAAACTTAAATAACGTAAATCATAACTATTATTAAACTAGTTATTACTAAACTTTGTTATCGAGATATAATTAATTATAAAATATAAAGGTAAAATATAATAATTAAAATATTTAGTTATTTCCAGCGGAAAATTATGGTGCGAGTATGGATTAGATTAACAAAACATTTATGAATTGCTTGAAAATTATGTATCAGTAAGAAATAAATAAAAAGTGGTTAAACATTATTTGTGGGTTAGAAATAAGTAAAAATGTGCTTAAAAATTATGTATCAGTAAGAAATAAATAAAAAGGTGCTTTAAAAGCATCCACTCAAAAATAAGTAAAAATGTGCTTAAAAAGCATGCAGTCAGAAACAAATAAAAGGTGGCTTAAAAATTATGTATCAGTAAGAAATAAATAAGAATATTGGTAAAATTTCAAGAAAGATGTTATTTACCACCACATTTTTGGTGAGACAAATAGGATGATTTATAGTATTGGTTGAAGATTTTAGGCACGATTGAATAAAGTAAAAAGCAAAACGTTAGATAACTGTAAACCAAGTGGGTATAATAACGTTATTGCTAATTACTAGGGAAACTTCAAATATTTCGAGTATTTGACTGTGGGAACAATAAAATATAATTATCTGTATTCACGGTTGATGTTTTTTACTTTTTTACTCGAGAGATCCGCAAACACTTTTAAACTTTTAGAAAAGAAGTTATGTTTAAGATGAAGTTTAAATTAAATTTAAGAAGTTAAATCATATTGAACTGAAAAATTTAAGTTAAACTTATCTGAAATATTTTAGTTCTTTGTGTTGAATTAATTTAATGTTAAATCAATAAACTATTAGTTAGTGTTATTCTATAAAACTTTGTATTTGCACTTTACTTATGACAGAAACATAATTAATTTGAACAATTTCACGTTAGCAATCCAAACTTGAAGAAAAATAGGCAAGCATGTAAATGTCAGGATTTAAGTTTATTGAGTAACATGAAAACTATTGAAACATTACAGTGCTTAAGTATAAGGGAAATAAAACAATTCTCTCCAAGTTGTAAAAGTTATTATGTTTGGTTATATATGTAACGAGAAATTAAAAGTAAAACCTAATTTTCAACTTTATGAAAAGAGTTGTTAAAAATCATGGAATTTATCCATGCAGAGATTTTGATGCATTATATATTACTAAAGATTACAAGTTTTGTAAACTAGACGAGAAAGCATATGATGTAGAATTAATTTTGTGAACCGATAAAGTTGTTGTTTTGAATTAAGCACAAAGCTACACAATGGGCTATCTGTGCTCTGCCCACCACGGGTATCGAAACCCCGATTTTAGCGTATAAGTCCGCAGACATACCGCTGAGCCACTGGGGGCGAACCGATAAAGAGTTTTTGACAAATAAAAAATGCGTTCTTTTATAAATACACCAAGATTGTAGGTTTCAAACGATTCAAAGTTTATTTAGTTGTGAAATAAAACTCTTTGGTTTGATCAGGAATTCAATAATAAATATCGATTAAATAATAAGTCCTGTAATTAAAGTTTTACGTTTGAATAGATAAAAAATTGTAATTTGTTCTAAGTTTTGAAGAATAAAAATTAGAGGTATAAAAAAGTGTTATATGTGCTTCTATGCGAAGAACATTTGGTGAACGTTTTTTGTTTGTTTTTAATTTCCCGCAAACTTACATGAAAGTTATCTGCCCTGGCTGCCCCTAATTTAGCAGTGTAAGACTAAAAAAGAAGGCAACTAGTCATCACCGTCGACCACCAAAGAATAGTGGAACTGACCAGAACATTATAATTCCCCCACGTCTGAAAGGACGAGCATGCTTGGAGGGATGGGGACTTGAGCCGCTGCCATCAGAGTCGAACGCCCTAACCACCTGGCCAAGTCAAGCATGATTAGAAACAGATTGAACCAGATCAAATTACATGTCAGATTCCTAGTGGGATGCATTCCATTCCCGGCAAGTCCCAATATTTTCAGTGGTATCTCAGTACCTTATAAACACTGTGATTTTAAGCATGCAATATCTGTGTCCGTGTTGACAGTAGATCACATTGAAACTAAATGTCATGAACTTTAAAGATGTGAGGCTTTCTCTACTAATTGTTAATTTACAAGCGTAACCAGAAAGGCCAAATGTTTGGATTCAGAGGTGACTAAATTTACTTTATATCAGTAGTTATACATTCCAGTTGTCCTTTAATTGGTGTCTGCAGTGTGAATAGAAATATGTGTTTATTGTATTGTAAATTACTCAAATTTCAGCATTACTTTGAAAACGTACGCGTGAATGAATATTGAATAATGCCATTTGTGAAACTCGGTGACTCAAATATCACACTAAGCCAAATAAAATTTTAAGAGAATTAGCCTTCAGTGATTATAAGAATGATTTATTCAAATGAATAAAAAATAATGACTTTAGGAAAGAAACAAGTTGATCTTTTCAACTAAATAAAACGCTGAACAATGAGCTATCTGTACTCTAATCATCACCGGTATCAAAACCCGGTTTTCAGATTTTTAAGTCAGCCGACATACCACTGTACCACTGGTGTGTGGGAAGAGGGGAAAAACAGTTTAATAGAATGCAAAAAGACGTAAAATGCCGCAGTTTTTGTTTGTTTGTTTTAGGAGGTCTTTTTTATTTAATAATGCCACCCAAAGTTACACAAAACGAACTATTTATAGATCTTACAAATTTTCCAAGTAAAGACGAGAATGAAAGTAGCTCAAGATCAAACACAAAACACTCTTGAGCTGTTTCTTACTCCCGTTTGATCGAATGGAAGAATTTGACGACCACATTTATTATGCATTCATAGACTAAAAGGGCAGGACGCGTTTTTACGGCAGTGGGGTTAAAAACACAATTCCTCTGATTCACAATCAGTCACGCTAATAATAGACGGCCACACCCGAACCAAGTTTTGAAGTGTTATCATGCAATTTTTAATATTTTAAAAAAGTGTATGTACCACTATGGAATATTGAAGATTTGAAAGCTAACTCCTTCGAATCTCTTTGGGAGTCATCTTTAGCCTGAAGACAGTCGAAGGGTTTGTTTTTGGTTTCTTTTGAATTTCGCGCAAAGATACACGAAGGCTAACTGCACTAGCCGTTCTTAATTTAGCAATGTAAGACTAGAAGGAAGGCAGTTAGTCATCACCACCAACCGCTAACTCTTGGGCTATTCTTTTACCAACAAATAGTGGGATTGACCATCACTTTATAACACTCTCACGGCTGAAAGGGTAAGCATGTTTGGTGTGACGGGGATTTGAACTCGCAACCCTCGAATTACGAGTCGAGTGTCTTAACCACATGGCCATGCCAGGCCCAGTCGAAGGGTCTAAATTCCAGTAAAATCTTTTATATTCAACAGTGATGTATCCATTTCTTTAACACTGAATGTTGGTATTTCTTTATTTGTAACTAAACACAAAGTTACACAATGAGCTATCCGTGCTCTGCACACCACAGGTATCAAAACCTGGTTTCTAGCGTTACATGTCTGAAGACATTCCGCTGTGCCACAAGGGGTCTGAATATTGTGTTAATATTGTATATGTAAAGTTAACTATTCTGCTTAATAAAGCTGTTTCTATATTGTTAATGTTGATGCGTGGCTTTTACAATAAGAAAACCAAGAAAACATGCGGAAATAAGACGAAACTATTGACCCAAAACTCAAGCATTTAATGTGGAATAGAAAGATGATATATTAAAAGCATCGTAGGTATCATCTTTATTGTTATGACGCTATAAGTCGTTTGGGATATCGCTGTCCATGATGTAGCCAGCATTATACATGATACAAAAAGAAATAATCGAGATTAAACTATTCTCTAGCGCATAGGTTTACTATTGAAAAAAATAAGCATACATATAGAACTAACAGATCTGAAGTATGGGATAGATATTACGTGAAATGTAGATTTTGTTTTATGTTTTTATTATGTATATTTCATATTCAACCTAAAGAGGAATATAAAAATAGGATTTCATATCCATCCTTTGTCACCTATCATCAACCTAAAGAGGAATATAAAAATAGGAATTCATATCCATCCTTTGTCACCTATCATCTTCCAGTGAGTCAACGCTAAGTGTACTGTAAATCAGGGTTCAACAGAATACAAAGAGTTTGTTGTGTAACTGTGTGTTAAAACGAATAAACAAACTTCAATTAATATTCCCAAGTCACTTAGCGAGAGACCTACCTTTCCATACCAGAAGTCGTAAGTTTAGTTACACGGTGAAAGATAGGTTCCCTGAAACTATAAGTTATCAAAGTTAAACTGTTTTTACAGGAACTGATGTTTAAACGGTAATTATTTACTAATCCAGAAATCAGATATTTTCTCAAGAAAAACCGCAGCTGGCATAGCTTAGAGTAATCAAAATAATCGTACTTTGATTACAAACGGAAATAATGTACACATTCGTGTTTTACTATTCTTTGATATGTTTTGAATTTCGCGCAAAGCTATTCGAGAGCTACCTAAGCTAACCGTCCTAGCAATTATAGAGAGAAAGCAGTCAATTACTACCGCTTACAACCAATTATTGGGCTACTCTTTAACCAACAAATAGTAGGATCGACTGTTACATTACAACACCCTCACAGATGAAAGGACGAACATATTTGATAGGATTTGAGCCCACAACCCTCGTACTGCGAGTGAAGAGCCCTAGCTACTTGGTCATGCCGGACCCATACTTTATAGAGGGAAGATATATTAAGTCACTGTTAAGTTGACATCAGGTTTTATTTTTGCCTCGTTTTTCTGAAAAGATCTATTGTAAAGCTAAGACATTCACGAGCTATTCATTGTCTTCAAGCCCCCCCCCCCAGTGACTCAGCGGTGTGTACGCGGACGTACACGCTAAAATCCGGGTTTCGATACCCGTGGTGGGCAGAGCACAGATAGCCCATTGTGTAGCTTTGTGCTTAATTCAAAACAACAACAATGTCTTTAAACTTGGAAAATGCAATACTTGAACAGTTATTATCACAAGTCAGGCAAAACTATATTCTAATCGTTATTATATTATAGCTTATTTATAGGTCTCAAAAGTTAAAAAAGGTTTAGACGTGTCTTGGTTACTAAGCCGTAAACTAACTTTGAGACTTGTTATGTAATCGCACTGACGCGGGCGGTACTGTGTACTTGAACATGTATTTATAATATAAATTAATAACAATGGACAAAAAGTAAGTCACGTAAAAATCCACGATTCGTATAAGCCTATCGTAAATGATAGATTTATCACCATATGTTGTTGGTGTAGGATTATTCACCAACCATAACCACATAAAGTAACCTCTAGATGTCGACATGTTTACCGACGAACAAGCATATTACACACAAAGTGAAGGACTTTTAATGATCGTTGTCATGGTTAATAGTCTATATGGTTTGAATTTCGGGCAAAGCTACGCGAGGGCTATCTGTGCTAGCCGTCCCTAATTTAGCAGTGTAAGACTAGAGGGAAAGCAGCTAGTCATCACCACCCACCGACAACTCTTGGGTTACTCTTTTACCAACGAATAGTGGGATTGACCGTCACATTATAATGGTCCCACGGCTGAAAGAGCTAGCATGTTTGGTGCGACGAGGATTCGAATCACCCACCTTCATATTACGAGTCGAACACCTTAACCCACCTGGCCATATAAGTTTCGGACATGTGTTTAATAGGAAACTACTCTAAACAATTAACTTATCACTTTTCTAATGTATAAAACCTGTATGTCACTTGGAAAACTAAATTAATTGAAGGTGTTTGTAGGGTCTGATTGGCGTGGTATTTAAGACACTCGACTCGAAGTATGAGGGTCGCGAGTTCAAATCCCCGTCACATCAAATATGCTTGATATTTGAGTGGGGGGCGTTATGATGTCACGGTCATTCCCACTATTCGTTGGTAAAAGAGAAGCCCGAGAGTTAGTAGATGGTGATGACTAGCTAAACTAAGAAAGGCTAGCATAGATGCTTTCTTGAGTTTTTTCTTACGTGATATTCCTCACAAACCAAAGTGTTTGCACACCTTCAGAAAAACATGTAACACTAAACTCAACGTGCACTATATGTAGTAGACGTATATCAAAATATATGTGTCTTGTTGTTGAAATACTACATGTGGATTGGTATGAAAAGGTACTGCGATAGCATGCGTAAATTATAGCCATATATGGATAAAACATGTAAAAAAGGCTCCAAAACAGTTTTTGTTTTAACAAAAAGACACCATTTTCAGTGAAAACTACGATTTTTTTATTTCTAAGGGGGATGGAAATCCTAAACCTCCTTTACACACACATTAATTTTTTTTGTGTGTGTCCAAAATTAGCATCTTCTTTACTGTGTTCCGCCTATACTCTTATATTGCATCGACGTTATATGTACTAGTAATGTCAGTTAATACTTGGCTGGTTTAAACTAGTTTAATTGAGACTGTTTGTTTTAACTGAAAGCTTCGTCGGAGAGTTGTTATACGGAATGCAAAAAATTACACATGTTTTAGAAGTCGAAAACATCTGTCTCGGTATTCCCCAATGAAACACACATTAGTTACCAAATGTTCTGAAATTAGTAATAACCTAAATGTATCAAAGAAGGTAAAAATAGGAAAAACAAAATAGAAAAAGAATTATAAGCATTATAACTGGGAAAAATATAAATGCATGGAATTAATAATCTAAAGGGTATGTTTTCTTTATAATATTGATCTTTAGAGCACAAAATGTTTGTAAAATCATTCACTGAATGTAGTTAATATTAGCAGAAAATACGGCTAGAATTTCGTCTGCAAAAGTTAAAAAAAGCACTTGTCTCCTCTGGCGGGAAAACAAAAATCTGTGAAATATATGTTGGTTAGAAAAAAAGTTACCCAATCATCTGTCTTCTTTGTCTCCAAGAACGTGTTTATAGTACGTGCACTCACTATATTTATGAGAGCTTCTACTTTAGGTCACTGTTTTTCTTACTTGCTTTTTTATCGCCTAGTTTTGCAGAAATGAATAAGAAAAACGAAAAGTTTTTCTTCTTTTCTTTTTGTAACCACGGTTTGTGGCACCAGTCTTCCAAGATGCTAGGAAAGTTTTGTTGTGCCAGGTGAGATGTGGTGCCAAGTTTTATTTTCGAACAATCCCAACACGTTGTCAATTAAGCCACTCGGAAATTGTTATGTAAGTTTGTAAAAAAGAGAAACGGTAGCTGTATGAATAACTATACAAATTATGTAGTGATTCCCACAGGGCCATTTCAATCATTTCATTTTGCTATTTTATGAAATTAGTACCTGAAATTAATTTTGAAATGCTCCAAAAATTATTTTAATGTTTGTTTGTTTTGGTTTGTTTGTTTTGAATTAAGCACAAAGCTACACAATGGGCTATCTGTGCTCTGCCCACCACGGGTATCGAAACCCGGATTTTAGCGTGTAAGTCCGCAGACATACCGCTGAGCCACTGGGGGGCTGTTTGTTTTGGAATTTCGCACAAAGCTACTCGAGGGCTATCTGTGCTAGCCGTCCTTAATTTAGCAGTGTAAGACTAGAGGGAAGGCAACTAGTCATCACCACCAACTGCCAACTCTTGGGCTACTCTTTTACCAACGAATTGTGGAATTGACCGTCACATTATACACCCCCACGGCTGGGAGGGCGAGCATGTTAAGCTCGACGCGGGCGCGAACCCGCGACCCTCGGATTACGAGTCGCACGCCTTACGCGCTTGGGCATGCCAGGCCTGTATTTTTATGTTAACACGTTTGAGTGCAGTCAACATGAAACACAATGCCACGTTTTCTTATCAATTTGAAGCCGACAAAAACAGTGAAACGTTAACATGACCTTCTGTTGAGTCTTATTGTGAATATCTTTTAAGACTAATGTGATGTACAGTCATGTGGTTTGTTTTATTTCATCGTGATCACGCGATTTTCAAAAGCCCCCTACATTTGGAACATATAGTCTGCGAGGTTCTATTAAAGTCCATAGGTAGCTTTATTGATTATTACGTTATCCATCAGCCCCCTTAGAGACAAATCATTAAGTCAACCTCTCCTCCTCTCTGTACTAGACGTACACCTAACATGCTTTCTTGTAATCCACGTACATGATGAGCTTGTCTAGCTTCTTCTGTTCTCACCAACTGCTTTTCTTCTTCAGTTAATTTATTCCTATCCGTCATACCTGAAGATTTCTAATTTCATCATCTGTTTCGATCAACAATGTCTCCCGCTAGTATAGCGGTAAGTCTGCGGATTTACAACGCTAAAATTAGGGGATCGATTCCCCTCGTTAGATTCATCAGATAGGTTGATGTGGCTTGCCTATAAAAAAAACACATGCAATTAACAATACTGTTGCTTTTCCAGGTATATCAGTGCTTTATATTCTAAGTTTTTGTCGTAAGAAGAGAGACACGAATATCTTCAATATCTAGATATCATTTTCAAATACTCGTGTGGGCAATGAAATTGATGTTGTTGTTGTTGTTGTTTTTTTTTGGGGGGGGTCGTAAACATTCCTCAAGCTAACAAAACCACGTTGTTGGTTAATATGAAAATGAAGTTTTCGTTGGTGGTTTCAGAAGAAAATATTGAAATATTAGAGAATCAAAAATATTTTTTTTTTATTTATGCGCTTCCATTGTATGAAACAAAAGACTTTCATTAAACAACAAAGAAGAAGACAGAAATATTATTTTAACCTCACACCACAAAAAGGGAGAGTCTCATGAATTGTTATTGGAAATATATTTTCAAAATGAACAAAACCTACAACATGCAAATAAGTTAAAACAAATTATTTTATGACGTCTGGTGGCTATGGATGAATACCATCCCTCATATCATTGCATCCAGCCCTATACTCGTCTATACAGGTAAGTGCTTCGAGCAGGAATCAAAGGTTTTCATCGTAACTTCACACTTTTAAGACAACCTCTTCACTGCTTATAATGTTACAAATAAAGCTACAAATTATTCAGAGTTATTCATTCAGAAATACATTTTTAAGCGAAGACACAACTATAACAATCCTTATAAATCATATTTCTAACAAGTTCCGAAGGAGAGAAAAGTGAAACATATATGTATGATATTCACACTATAAAATGTCTTTTAGCACTAAAGTGTTTTTGTTTTACACCTATTTTTTTCTTACATTACTGTGGGTGTTGCAACAAACATGAGGTACTTACGTAGTACTTACTATACATTAAGAAATATATCCACCTATTCGTTTCTGTGACGTTTATTTTATTCTAATCAACTTGTAAACCAGTGAAGCAAGTGGCAATCTGGTGAAACTACTTCCAGTTACATGTATCTTGAGAAACCTGATTGCTGTGGGTACACCTAGGTGGATAAGCCAAATAACTATGAAGTTGTGCCAAGAAGCTGTTATGTAGATATGCGTGTGCGTAGAAAAAAATAAACTTGTGTTTTTTGTGAGGGGGGTGGGGAATACGCTTGTCCTCACATTTCCACAGATACATCATTTACATACTTTATAAAGACTTATTAGTATGAGTCATTAGATGGTTTTATAGTTCAGTTAAAATTCTGAGGATTAACAAATAAATGAACCCCTGAAGAACGAAATATGCACACCTGCATACCCTTTAAAAATGAATTACATACGTTATAATCATCCAAACCAAGCGAAGATGATAAAACCATATATAACAGACTATACTTTATTCACATTTTATATGCTACTTCAATTTTTAATGTGGTTGCTATAAAATCGAAAAATGTTGCGATTACGATATGGATGTCATAAATCTTTGTTATTTGAATATGAAACTATCCTTTCCTAACTGTCATTTCCTATCTTATTGCATATAACGACTGTTCCGCTATAGCAGAACTAATTTCCTGATTTTAGTCGATTTAGTTACAATAAACGTTTATAACCAAACGACAACTATATATTTATATAACATTGTATTTGCTTTTGAGTGACATATATAAAAATCGAAAGAATGTTGATATCTTGAAAACGTTGCATCTGCCTCAAATAATCTTTCTGATCAGAAATCCTACATTATCAAGGCAACGGCTGAATCTGTAGAAGATATAGTCTGTTGATAACTTGAAAACGTTGCATTTGCTTCAGATAGTACTCTAATCTTTCGTATTAGAAATCCTACATTATCACAAGGCAACGGCTGAACGTGTAGACGATATAGTGACAAAATAAAGTAGATTGTACTCATAGCTACCACAGTAAACCCCATATGATGATTTCTTAAAAAACCGGTTGTGTCATAACAAGATAAACTCTAATCATCTTGGCTGATTAATAATCAATTATTGTCACATCTAACACTACGAAGTGACTCTCAACTAAATGGTATTAGCAAACTCACTATATTTTTATCGTCATTATTTTATTGTATTTGCCTTATTTTATTTGTTACCAGTTTGATCAAAGATAAGCTAACAGAGATACAACATTAAAATCTGGGACTTGATTCCATACAGTAGACACAACTCGCAACTCAGTGTGGCGTTGCTTCATGACAAAGCAGCTTTATTACTGTTGTGTAATGGGTTATTCTATTGTACATAAGAATTTACTGTAGCGGCACATACACACACTCTAAATTGTTTTGTTTTGTTTTTTGCCTATACCTAACACACATTAGTCGATAAACTCTTATTTATTTCTGGGTTAGGAATGAAACTTCACAAATAACAGGTTAAACCAAAAATTCTGATGGGTAATTGGATGAAGAATATGTTGTACGAAAAATGATATTTTATCAAAACAAACAAATGCCTACAGTGAACTGAGTAATAACAGGGTTGTATTAAATAGATCTAAAAAAACAACCATCTGTTATCCAGTTAATCACCCTCAACTTCCTAGTTCCTTCCACATTTGTCACTGATAGAATTAAAGTATGTTAGGTATCATTGTTTGAAACACATCTATAGAAAATTCTGAATTAAAACAAGGCTTAACAGTTATTAACATTAATTCATACATTTTTATTTACAATAAACCAATCGCTCGATTTTCAATACTGTTATTTCCCTTAACGAATTTTATTGTGTTAAACACCTAATCAGGTCGTCTTCTCTGAAAATTTCTTTCCCAGGCCATAGATAACGTGTCACTAAGTGTCACTTTACATTTTTTGTAAAGTGTCGGCTTGGAACGAGTTCTTCTCTCCCCTGTTTTAAGTTTACCACTCTCATCTCCAACCCCTCATCCGTTGAAATTCCTCTCACTCAACCCTCAATATGTCACGTTCATCCTTGGGTTTTACGCATCGTTTGTTATTTGAAGCAGATTCCTTGGTTAGAAGTTTCGGAGAACGTTTTTTGTTTTAGTTTCTTTTCTGCAAGAGGTCGCGCGTCTTAAAAAAATATATTGTGTCGCCATCGACTTACTGTTACTGATAGCAATCGCTACTGCTGAGTGTGGAAAAAACTGCGGGTCATAAAACATTACAGAAGATACAACGTTATAAAGCAAACACAAATATATTAATTGATTGACATTATGTAATGAAATATCTTTATTAAAAACACAGTCTATGTTCTCAAATAATATAATTATTAAAGCTAAACTGTGGGATGCGCCCCTCTACTATAGCGGTGAGTATGTGAGAAAAGGTATAATGACTTAATCATTAAATATTTGTTTTTGTTAATAAATGACAACCAGTTTCTAATGCTTCTAACATGCAAGGGCATTTCTTCTTGGATTTTGTATAAAAAAGAACTTATATACATAATTACGGCACTTAACATCAGAATGAAGCTCTAATAGTGGTCCTCCGCTGTTACAGCGGTAAGTCCAAGAATTTACTACTCTAAAATCAGGGGTTCGATTCCCCTCTATGGGCTCAGCAGATAGCTTAATGTGACTTTGCTGTAAGAAAACACACAAATATTGTCGGATGTTTTTATTTGATTTTTATGAATACAAGTTTATTGCTAGTTAGTTTACGTTCATTGTGTGTAATTGAAAACATTTTAATTAATTGAAAATCATTCCATTACATCGTAATTCTTTCTGGTATTATCTCTTCATTAGCTACACGATGCTAAACCTACTGTTGTTTCTTTGATTCTATATCCATTGGCTTTTCTAATCACGGAAGAATAAGCATTAAATCTCTTTTAGATTAACAAAGCTAAGCTCCTTAAATCTTCAAATATCCTTTTGTTTCTTCATTTTGGTGGACGTTCTTTTAAGCTTTAATTTGCTCATTTGTTAACGTCTTCACGGTTGAGGAAGAACTGCCAATACAAAAATACCATGATTCTGAGATTAAGAAGACTTGATTGCACATGACTACCCATGACAGTTAATTGTATAAACCAGTCTGATTCTACACACTGATTTAGTTAAAGTAAGAAGTGGTATTAATTCAAACGAGCTTCAAACTCTCTAACTGGTAGCTTTGTTTTATTTTGTTTATCATTGAGTGAAAATTTGTATTAGTTATTTTCATAACAAATATGGCTTTAATAACTATGAAGAAATATTCAAGATATAAAAATATGAAAATGGTGCCCGTTATTTCTCTTCCTTCTTGTCTGAGGGACAGTTTGTTTGTTAGATTGTTTGGCCTTTAATTTCTCTTATCTTCTATCAGCTGAACCGACCTTTTCCGATACACTTAAAATGTTATACAACAGACCTTATAACAAAACATAAACCCTTACTAATTTATTGTATTTTTAAGAGATTATAAAAAATTAGATGGGTGTATAAAAATAGTATTCCACCCTCGTTCTATTTGGCATATCTGTTACCGACTACGCATTTCGCACACTCCAGAGCTCTTCAGGCCAGTTGTGATACAATAAACATTTATTACATCAATTGTTATGGTGAATACGCCTTTTACAATGTGTCGAAAAACAATTACAATCTTATAACACACTGTAATAAACCACTACGTGAATAAAAAGAAAACGTTAGAAATACTGAGTTAAACTGATATATTTAAATACATTTATAACAAATAACATAACCTGCAACAGTTAGAATTTTCAGAAACACTTATGAGTAAGTTCAGTTGCTGAAAACCATTCTATCCTGAAAAGTTTCTACAGAGAAAGAAATTACTTCATGAAATATGTTACATTATTTTGAATCCGATGTATTTGAGAGCTGTTATTAGTCACTGGTAGTTTAAAGTGTATGTTGTGCCGTTGTTTCCAAAATGATTAGCCATTTTGAGGTTGTTTGTGTTTTGTTATTATGAATAATTAAATTGCGTGACAAGAGCATACATATACATATGTAATCATATACAACTAATTGAGTTAAAATATGTAAAATGTAAAAATTTGAGGCATGATTTATCTGCATATATACAGTTCGTCATGTTCCTTTTACTACATTTTGGTTGTGATATGTATTATATGTACATGATGTACACATATACACACACACGTTTCTGTGCGTGCGTTGTAATTGTATATATTCATATATATATATGTAACCCTAAACATATCAAATAATCTAATGAAGTCATTCCTTAATGCGTTCAAATCGCACTGAACAAAAGTATAAAATACATACAATTTGTGTTACCGTTGCAAATAATTTTTTTGTTTCTTCAGAATTAAGCACAAAGCTACAAAAAAGGCTATTTGTACTCTGCTTACCACGGGTATCGAAACACGGTTTCTTGCGATGTGAATCCGCAGACATAAAGCTGCGCCACTGGGAGGAGCTGCGAAGGAAATAAATCTGGAAAAAAATAACTGCAGAAACAGCATTCATAGAATATTAAATATTAAACGATCACAGGATGCATCGTTTCTACAGTTCACATCCACTCGCTGGTGAAAACTGAAAACAACAACAACCAATAAAAGTTTAAGGCCTGAAGCTCACCTTCCATTCACTATTCTCAGCTGGTTATAGTCATGGTAGTATTCCCAGACCACAGGCTACAAAGTTACTAAATACAGGTATTATTATCATAATTACAAACCACAAATTACAAATCTAATAAATCCAGTTATAGTTATGATAATTCCAAACCACAAATTACAAAGCTAATTAATCCAGCTATTCATATGATAATTTCAAACCACAAATCACAAGGCTATTAAATCTAGTTATAGTTATGATAATTTCAAACAACAAATTAAAAAGTTCTTAAATCCAGCTATGGTAATTCCAAATCATAAATTACAAGACTAATTAATCCAGCTATACTTATGATGATTTCAAACCACAAATCACAAGACTATTAAATCTAGTTATGGTTATGATAATTACAAATCACAAATTACAAAGTTCTTAAATCCAGCTATGGTGATTCCAAATCATAAATTACAAAGCTATTAAATCCAGTTATAGTTATTATAACTTCAAACTACAAATTACAAAGTTATTAAATCCAGCTATAGTTATGAAAATTCCAAACCTCAATTTACAAAATTAATAAATGCAGTTAACATTTTGATAATTTCAAACCATAAATTACAAATATATTAGATCCAAATATGATAATTCCAATCTGTAAATTACAAAGCTAATAAATCCAGTTATAGTAATGATAACTCCAAAACACAAACTATAAAAATATTAAATCCACCTACAGTTTTAATAATTCCTTGCCACAAATTACAAAGGTAGTAAATCCAGTTACAGTTACGATAATTCCAAACCAAAAATACGAGGTTATTAAATTCAGTTATAGTTATGATAACTCCAAACCACAAATTACAAAGTTATTAAATCCAAAAATATTTTTGATAATTCCAATCCAAAAATTACAAGATTATTAAATCCAGCTATGATAATTTCAAACTATAAATTACAAAGCCAATAAATCCAGATATAGGTATAATAAATCCAAAACACAAATTACAAAGTTCTTAAATGCACTTATATTCATGGTAATTCCAAACTACAATTCACAAGATCATCAAATCCAGTTATAGTTATGATAATTCCAAACCATAAATTACAAAGCTAAAAGATGCAGTTATAGTTATGATTATTCCAAATCACAAATCACAAAGCTAATAAATCCAGTTACAGTTATGATTATTCCAAATCACAAATCACAAAGCCAGTAAATCGAATTATAGTTTTGATAATTCCAAACCATAACTTAGAAATATATTAAATCCAGCTATAATAATTCCAAAACACAGGTTACAAAGGTAATAAGTCCAGTTACAGTTTTGATAATTCCAAACCAAAAATTACAAGGTTATTAAATCCAGTAAAATTTATGACAATTCCAAAACACAAATTACAAAGTTCTTAAATCCAGCTAAAGTCGTGATAATTTCAATCCACAAATTACAAAGTTAATAAATTCAGTTATAGTTTTGATAATTACAAACCACAAATCACAAGTTTATTAAATCTAGTTACAGTTATAATAATACTGAACCACAAATTACAAAGTTAATGAATCCAGCCATAATAACTTCAAACTTTAAATGACAAAGTTATTAAATCCAGCTATAGTTATAATAATTCCAAAACACAAATTACAAAGTTCTTAAATGCACTTATAGTCATGATAATTCCAAACTACAATTCACAAAGTTATCAAATCCAGTTATAGTTATGATAATTTCAAATCACAAATTACAAAGCTAAAAGATTCAGTGATAGTTATGATGATTTTCAACCACAAAATTACAAATCTACTAATTCCAGTTATAGGTATGATAATTCCAAACCTTAATTTACAAAGCTAATAAATCCAGTTATAGTTATGATAATTTTAGACCAAAAATTACAAAGTTATTAAATCCATCTATAATAATTCAAAACCATAAATTACAAAGATTTTAATTCAGCTACGATAATTCCAAACCACAAATGTAAATCCAGCTATAGTTTTGATAGTTTAAAAACACAAATTGCAAAGTTATTAAATCCATTTATAGTTATGATAATTCCAAACCACAAATTACAAATCTAATAAATCCATCTATGATCATTCGAAACCATAAATTACAAAGCTATTAAATACAGCTATTGTTATGATAATTTTAGTGATATTACACAGCAATGTTCTCCTACTGTATCTCGTATAGTATGTGTATAAACAGTGTTTTAAGTTGGATGTTTTTAATATTTGTTTTTATAGTTGTATTATCAACTGATGTTATATTTCAGTCTTATAATAAACTTTAACAAACATAAAGTATTCTGAAACACGAAATAATTAGTTCATATCTGTTTACATATTTAAAAGTACTGATATGTACATCTACTGTAAACGGTGAAGCATAAAAGCCTCACTCATTTGTTTCTGATAATATTCTACGATCATGAGCTAAGTCTTATATCCCTGTATATTTCTCCGTAAATATTCAATCTTGACAATAGCCTAGCTGTCTTTTACAAAGCATACCATTTCTCCCTCATTACTTTTAATAATACGTGTTATGTAAAACAATAACAATTCCCATCACCCATTTCAACAGTTCCATCGCACAGAAAACTATAGGCAGTGCCTCCGGCGAGGTGAAAACTATGAAATCCTATGGATACCCATTTTCTTCTCCTGCAGCTTCAGGAATGTCATGTGAATGGGAAATACTTCCCATACGACCGGAAGCCTTATCGTAATAAATTTATATCCTATTGGCCATGTTTTCAGACAGAAATCCTTCTTTATTGTATTGTACATGGTTGTATAGTCACTGTTCGTGATATGTCACTGATCTTTGTATTCGTGAATGCTAATCTGTTACACTAAAAAAAATCAAATTTTGTTTCACGCCTTAAAACATTTCTTCCTGGATAGTGCTGGCGTCTCATGTTAATCCATATTGCTTTGTTTTCCAGTACCATTAAGAACACGGAATATCCTCGTTTTAAATTCTCAATCTCTGATCTGAACGAAGTTTAGTGATCGTAAAAGACTGTCACATACCCTTCCTGAAAGTAATCAATTTTCTGTGGTATCCTAATATCTAGAAAGTGCCAGATAATGTCAAAATGTTGTTTGATTATCACGTGACTTGCTGATTTGCATATGTAAAATACTTTTAATATAACATACTAAATACTCTGTATTCACACATTTAAAAAAATGATTTGATTATCTTGCTTCAACCACTTATACGGAAAGGAGTGAGTGGTTTCACTCCAACTCCTTAAAAATTCATATTTAGTCTTTCTTGTCAATTGTAATGAACAAAGTAACAATAGACTTAATATGTTTTCTATAGTGTATCTAAAAGAGTTAAGTATAACTATTAAACTTTTTCTTTCAGTTATAGATGGATTTTGAGTTACTTGAGTCAGCTTGTTGTCAGAGTGTAATGTGATTAAAACACGTGTAATCTAAAAGGCGTAAACTGATGGTTTATTTATCACACACCAGATTACCAAACGAGCACGTGACAGTAACATGACTAACAAATTGTTGTTTTTTTTACTGTTTGTATAAAGTGCTGAAAGAATATCATGTTATCCCAATTAACTATCACCAAGACAAGAAATTAGAATATGTAATGAACTTCGGTGCAATTATTGTGTTGAGGTTAACATTAGTAGGTAATGTTTTTATTGTTTGAATAAGGTCATTTTGCATCGTTCTGCCACATTTCTTTAAAGTTAAAGTGATTATTGTTAGAAAAGGTTCAGGTAGTCAGACTATTGTTATGTGTGTAATTCGATGAGAGTAGATTGAGCCAATAACTAATGTTTGTGGTTCCCTAAGTAAGCTCTACTGTACGTATCGTTATTTGATTTTTATTTCAATTAACAGTATTTGTTAGACTATTTAATACACTAAACTTAATTACATTTTTCATTTATATTTATTGTACTTTTATTACGAAAATTATTTTGCACATTTAGCTTTGTTCTAATGTAAATCTAGTACGCTTTCCAAACCTCGAGAGATATTACGGGGATTACAACCAGAAATATCCTTAACACAAAGAGTGCTCAACTGATAAAATAGTGCAATTAAATAGTTGTTAAAAGAGACGTAAAAAGTAAAAATTAATTATTCTCGTTACTACATTAATGTTTTATTTTCGTTCTAAGTAAGTGCGTAGTTTGCTTTGATAGGAAGTTGATAATAATTACATAAGTAGTAGCTTGGAAATTGATATAAAAATAAAAAGTAAAATAAATATTTTTACAAGCCAGATGCCTGTGTATATTTTACGCTGAAGAAAAAGACATGCTTTTAAACAGGGATCTCACATTTAGTTTTGTTGTACGGTTATTTTGAGCCCATTAAAGATTCTATGTTATAAAAACACTGATTATTGTCTTCATTTTTCAAGAATGTTTAACACGATCCCTTTAGCCTTAAGATTTGCAATGCAGCTTCCAGAACAATTTATTATCTCGATTAGTAGACTATTTTATTTGAACGTAGCAGTTCGTTCTTTTCTTTAGAGCTATTCATCTTAAGAAGCGATACACAAGTCTTGTTTGTCACTTATCCGGTCTAAAGAAGTGATGTCTTAAGAGAGTGTGACTACTGATCACGTTAATCTTCGGTCTCGTTGGTCTAAAATCCTAACCAATCGGCCCTCGATCAAACTCCTTAAATCAGACCCCCTTACTCCCATTTCTGTTGAGAGATTTATATGGACATTTGTCATGAGACTTTTAGCTAATTTTCATTTTGGTTCCTGCGTAAATTTAAAACACAGATTTTTTGGTTGAGAGTGTGTGTCGAGTGGTAGGTAGGGTGATCAATCGTCCAGTTGGCTGGATGACTTTAACTGATTTACTGTACGACAATTTCGAGCCCGTTCATAGATGGGTCAGCTTTGTCAGTGCAGTGTAACCAGCAGTGAATTGAAAGATTTACGTGTACGTGGAGATAATCCTAACATGTTCTTTAAAATAATAAAAGAAAATGGACTTAGGTTGTAAAACCAGAAAGAAAATGTGTTACTCTACGTTTTGAGAGTAATTGGTAAAAGTTGACAGGGACATATGTGTACGTATATAAATTACTTCAACCATTAAATTTACATCCTTAAATGACCTCTGTGGTTAGTTTAAAGTGAGTTTGTAAAGAGCGATGAAAATGATAAATTACTGTCAGAATCATGTTGTGCGTCATGCAATTTGCAAACGCTTTTACACGTCGTTTCTAATACACAAAAATACTAATAAACTTATTTGCGAAAAACAGAGAAAGTAACAACTCAAGCTTAGTAATAAACCAATAATTAATTAACGTGTTAACTACAATGGTTAATTTTCCAGGTCAATTTTAAGTTTCAAGAAGCGTTGCTTCTTGTTGTTGACTTTTATCTTCTCAGAAAACCTAATACGTCACATCAAGTTAAAATTATTACTATTTACTTGAAAGCACACTCATACCTATCATTTGGCCCGGCATGGTGAGAGGGCTTGATTCGCAATTTGAGGGTCGTGGGTTGGAATCCCACCATATTTACTTGCCCTTTCATCCGTGGGGGCTTTATTATATTACGGCCAATCATTCTATTCGTTGAGCAAAGAATAGCCCAAGAATTGACGGTGAGTAGTGATAACTAGCTCCCTTCTCTCTAGCCTTTCATTGCTGAATTAGGAACGGTAGCCCTCGTGTAGCTATGCGCATAATTCAAAACGCATTTACCTATCATCACATTTATTTTGAATATGAAAAGGCTGTTTCATAAGTCCAAATTATGAAAAGAGGGTATATAAAGTATTTAGCTATAATATGATCATTAAAATGTATCTGTTTGGCAATCAAGTTCAAAATGTTGTACTCACATCTCAGTAGTATTGAAATAAGCGACCCTTGTTCAGAACCCAAGTTTATAAGTGAATAGGTGAAGTTTATCTAAACAAAAATTAAATTATATGCGTAAAATTTCACCATTACTGTTCTAATTTTTGTCGAACAGTGCAAGATTCAAAGTTGGCTTTACATCTTTAGAGCACAACACTGTGTTACACGAAGATCGTGATGATTAAACATTTTTCTAAACACAAGATGTTTCGGATGTTGTTGTTTTTTTCCCACGAGTCAATGTTTGTAAAGCTCGTATGTTCCCACATTACCAAGATTCAGTAACATAAACACGAAACAACTGTCTCACGCTAAGTTCTGGTCTTGTTAAGCCTTTATAAACACCAGATCACTTTGTCAGTAAATTTGGGTCAAATTTCTTTCCAATATCAACCTCGAGTAGACCTTAAGTTTATTTTTATAAAGCGTTGCAAAAATTCAGTGTAAAAGCATCAACCTGTGATCATTGATAACATTTTTCTATTAGCTTCTTTAGATAATTGTTTGAAATACTCTGAAATTGACAAATGTTTCTGGTACTGTTAAGCTTGGAGATCCTTCGTTGTAGTGTTTTGACCTGCAAACATGCCTCTTTAAAATAAATATTTGCTTGTTTTCAAAAATCCTAATCACCAAAGTAAAGCATGCTATTAATTATCCAATGTGTCCAGCTAATTTACCTTTTGAACTTACCTGTTTTACAACACTCAAATCAGAAATTTGATTACTCTCGGTGGCCTCAGCAGATAGCCCAATGTGGCTTTGCTATGAGCAAAACACAAACACACACACACTTAACTGTTTAATTATTTGGTCGGAATGAATTAATTACTGTAACATTAGCTGAAAAACAAAAAATAGCAACAGCCGACAACTTCATTCTAGTTCTTTTAAGCTCGTGAAGCACCTTATATTATACATTCCAATTGCTCGGTGGTTATTCTTAAGGCTTATAACACACCAAAATTGGGTTTCGATACATCACACATACTACATTGGGCCTGGCATGGCCAAGCGCGTAAGTCGTGCGATTCGTAATCCGATGGTCGCGGGTTCGCGCCCACGTCGCGCTAAACATGCTCGCCCTCCCAGCCGTGGGGGTGTATAATGTGACAGTCAATCCCACTATTCGTTGGTAAAGGAGTAGCCCAAGAGTTGGCGGTGGGTGGTGATGACTAGCTGCCTTCCCTCTAGTCTTACACTGCTAAATTAGGGACGGCTAGCACAGATAGCCCTCGAGTAGCTTTGTGCGAAATTCCAAAAACAAACAAACATACTACATTGTGTAATTTTGTGTTCAATAACAAACTAACTATATGTTATTGATGAGGTAAGTCACTATTGTCACAACTGATATTTTTGCATAAATCATTATCATATTTCTAGATACAACATACTTCATTAATTACACGTGTACGTATAAATCACTTGTTCGGCTTTACTACCACAAAGATAATCATCGAGTGAAAACTTGTCAGAAGAAAATACCTTATATCTCGCACTGCACACTTCTAAACATGTTCCGCTCCCTCATAAACAAAGTTTGCTACCATAATTCTTTATATTTCCAATGTTTAGACAGACCCTAGTCATTTGTCACTGGCAACTATTTCCGGTTAAAATGCCTCAAGAAAACCTTAGCCATAAAAAAAAGAAGTAAAACTTGGTTTAAGGCTAAGCCTGATTATTGGCAAAGTGGAAAATCCAGGAAGTAGGAAATAACCATGTAGTTGATGCAAAGTTTTCTTGTGGAGAATATTTTAAAATCTCAATAAACAATAAATCTCTGTATCCAATATTTTCTTTTCTACACCTTGACGATTATGTAACATGATAGAAGAAAGTAAGTTTTATTGTGATTTGTGAATCGTGCATTTCATAAATCATTTGACTTTGGGCCTTGGTTCTGGTTCATTCATATTCAGAAGACACTTCTGAAGTGATGGTTTTCTTTATTCTTATTAATTTTAAAATATTCTTTAAATGACGCAGACAATTCTATATCCTTTCTGTTCTTTCAATAACTAATATTATGAAATATTTTTTGATTCTTCTTATTATGAAACAAGAGAGGATCTTTAATAGCCGTGGTACTTGAAATCCTGTTATGGAGGATTATAGTAAATTAATCCATGAGATCTTTTCCCCCCTTTTTATCATCAATATTTCTGTGTGTCACTCCAAGCATGGGACACGCGCATACCCGATTCACTTTTATTAGTTATCAGCATCTCTACAAGCTTAACCTCAAATTAAAATTCTTTTAGGATGGATTACAGTAAATTAATTTATAAGATCTTGGGCGTGATCAAATAGATGAATCGAAATAGCTTGACATCCTGAGTCCAAAACTGTAATTAGATCTCATATCGGCCAAGAAATCACAGAGCTACAAACTAAAAGTTTGTATTTTTAAAAAATACTCAGAAGCGTTTTATGAACCGCTGTGCCGCGACTAAAAATTACCTATTTAGTACCTCGGTTCATCCATTACACTAATTGTTTTTAGTGTTGTGTTGCCATCTTTCGTATAAAAGTTACACTAACACAATTTGTTAGTAAGAACTTCCTCATACAATTAAATTCAATGCAAATAATCCATTCGAGCTCAAATATGTCTTCTCTTATTTTAAATGTTTAGTTAAAGTATAAATCATATTTTTATCTTACTATTTTTTCCTGCCAAAGGGTTTCTTGCCTTTAAACACTAACAAAATTTCCCTTATTTTGAATGCTTTCTCATTTTTATCATTAATGCAAAATCAATAAAATTTAGTTGAATACATCGGTTTAAAAATGCTAAAACAAAAATAGCAATTGAATTTTTTGTAATTATGCCTTACACATTTTCATATCTAATTTGATTCTGTTTATAAATACGAAAGTTTTATTCAATATAATTGTGTACTTAATCCTTACCAAAAAATATTGGTTCGTAAATAAATTAAATAAAATGGATAATAATTATAACGACACTTCACTTTTTTAATTAAATTTGTACCAACACAGTACATGCAGTTCATAATATGAATAGTATGATATGAACAGCCCGTATTTGAAAGGTCTTATTAGTACTATATGTATTGTAAATATAATGTGTGTGAAATATGAAGAGATATTCTTCTTTGCTTTCACTCATAATATTTAGAATTGACTTTAAATACCGTAATCAATACAGGAAAACAATATTTATTATATTTTTAGATTCTATATAAGAACTTAGATCAAAGCATTCATATCTTAACAACTGTTGTTGTAACAAACTGCTTGTATAAACAGTTCTCCAACTTCTATTGTGTTTGTTTTGCCTCAGCTGGCCTGGAGAGCTGGCTCTTGATTATCCAAAACGCGTAGTCAGCAATGGATATAATGAATATGGTGTGGTTGAAATACTATTATTATCCACTGTTCTAATCCTCAAAATCCCTAAGAGACTGGATAAAGAATATAGTGTTTACAAATGTAATAGGCCTGTTAGTAATGTCTTAAGACAAGTCTGATTAACATCTGTGTTTGTTTTAGAGCAAAGCCACATTTGGTTACCTACTGTGTCAACCACTGGATATTGAACCATGATTACCGCTGACTTACCGGGGAATAACAATGTTTGAAATATAAACAAAATAGTTAACAAATAATAAGCACATTGGGATTCTATGTTCACTTATTAAGTCGATAAAGCTCGTATCAGTTTTACTGTGTCAACAGTCCGCAATCCTGGTTGTTAAAATGCATTAAAACCATCGAATTTATATCCTAAAAAGTAGCTTTTTTTCACTCAAAAATGGATCCTGTATAGATCTGTGACCTCACCACAAAAAATATTCTGTTGTCACGAAATTTAAGTACCTAAGCCAGAGATATTGGCTTTGTGTGATCATTATAACATTGTACGTAAGAATAGCTATATTTTCAGTACAAGACTTGAACAATGACATCTCTCACATTATTAAAGGGTTAAATAATAAACTTATTTACAAACTTTATTGGAAACCTTGGAATGTTCTATGACAAGATGTTCTACACAGACACCAACCACCCTTTAAACATGGCCAATTGGACTAAGTTTTTAGCGCCCCCCCCCACTCCCCCAGCGGTATATCTGAGGTCTTAGGACACCAGAAACCCGAGTTTCATTAACCGTGGTGGGCAAAGCACAGAGAGCACTTTGTGTAGTTTTGTGATTAATTACAAACAAACAAACATGAATTTAACAATAATATTTTTATACAACGTTGCTTATACTAAAAAAGTTGAACTCTACAAAATATTCTCGAATTTATGTCTCCAAAGATATTTCGACTAGAAATTTCATGACATTACTGAGCATTGTAAAACAAAAATGTGGATAATTTACTGAGGAAACAAAAAGAGGTTGTTGTGTTAACGAAAATGACACTATAATTGAATAGTGGGATTGAACCGTCACTTTTACAACACACCTATGTCTACAAGCTGTAAAGCGCAATTTTGTAGCAACGGTTTTCGAACCTTGGATTCACCCTCCGATATCCCAATCATTAGGCCTACTTTTAAAAAACGTTTATGAAGAAATGTTATAGAGATTCATTACAGGCATACAACACATATATAATAAGTTAAAAAACCATGTCGTACAATCACAAAGAGATGAGAGTTTAGTATTTTCTCTTGGTATGGTACATAATCATTAATTAACGTGAGTTATTTCCGTTGTTTTTATAGTAAAAAAAATCACGTGTAAATTTCACACATTGAAGCAACATTCACTCAGACTGACGCCTCAAGTCGTTTTTCACCTCGTATTTCACTAAATTGATAAAAACAACTTAAAGAAAAAAAAACTTTTACACTTCAACTACAAGATTGAAGTTCGGGTGAAAAGTTTAATAAAGCAACTGAATTCTTCCTCTAAACTAGTACAAGTAAATAAAAACTTCATAAAAATGTGATTTTTAACTTTTTAATGTATTGTTCTATCATAAAGTTCGAAGTATATATTTAACAACTGTTTTTACTCACTGTGGCTTAAAGTATCACGTGGCCACCTAGTATTCATTTAGAATAGAAATATTGTAAAAAGCCGTAGAGCATATCCTTCTATGCGAAACTACATAGCTTTGTAAGAGAATTAAACATATTTCCCTATAAGTCTACATATATGTATTTTCATCTGTATGTATTTTCTAACAATCACTACTAATTAGGATAAAATTCGTCAGTTGCAGATTCATAACATACACGTTTATCACGACCTCGTGGGCAAGCTTGTGTCCATTTGAAATAAAGGCTTAATAACCGATCAATAATTGAAAAGTTATTCCACATTCTCTTCTTAAATAAGTGACCGAAACTAACCACAACGTTTAATCAATGGAAAACCATTAGGAATGAAACCGAATCAATTCAGAACGTAAACAATGAGCTACACAAAACAAAACTAAACCTTCCGACAGTAGGTTTTTTCAAGTCAAAACACCTAGAACGTCCAAAGATGTATTTTTTTTTCATCTAGACAGAGCAAAAATTATTACATTTTTCAATTGCAGTAAGACGAATGAATATCAGTTTCAACAGTATCTCCTCATTGAAATGCCTTGCAGATGGACTGTTATAACACTAATGCTGGTTTTTAAATATTTTTATAAACCATGCATGCAATAAAATGCTTTTGGCTACATGACCTAGTTGGCTACAATATTTCTAAAAATGTATATAAAAATATTATAAACACTGCAATTAGATACACTAATTCAAATTGAGGCCCCTTATCTATTTTGCGTAGCAAATGAGTGGTACTTAACCATTCGAATGTTGTATCAGGAAAAAGACATTCAATACTCAATGTGGTGTAAGGTGTGGATCAACTGGCAGTGAACAGCATAAAAAGAAATCGCTAATATGAAAGTTAACAGTTTCTTAAACGCTAAGTCAACGAATCCGTTGAATAGCTCTTAGCATTACTCGTGTATATATACGTATTTAAACTTCAGTGTTTCTTAATTGTTAAACATTGGATGTTATATGAATCTCTAACCTTTCATGTTTTGACTAAGTCTCAATTTGTGAAAGTTAGACTGAAATTAAAACTGCACCTCCTAGTTGTCAGGCTTATTGATTGTGTTGGCTAATACAAGCTTTGTTACTATTTTGTCTTAAATCATAATCTTCGCCGTTTCTGTTACTGTTACAACAAAATATCTTTGATCTGTATTTCCACTTATCGTCAAAGTACAAGAGTAGCATATATTTTTACCAGGAGAAGTTGTTGCTAAAGATGTCACATGAGAAAAAAAATATAAATAACACGTTTTGCATCTAGGAAACATTAGAAACGTCGAGCTTTATTACTGTTTCAAAATGAAAACAATCTGCAAGGACAACAATGAAAATTTTATGGTTTCCCGAAACGTTCTGCCGCTTAATAAAAAGTTTTTAGTTTTAAAGTATTCTATTTCGCCCTTCGCATATTTTTTTTCTATTTCATCATACTAATAAGATTCAAAAGAAAATCATATCATGTTTACAGACTGAATACTGTTAACATGGCAACTGTTAGGCAAGGCTAATTTTAGATAATTTCACTGAAAACTATAACACTTCACTAGAAATGTCCGGCTGGTTACAACGACCAACTCGCAATATGAGGGTCGAGGGTTCAAATCACCATCTCATACAACATGCTCGCCCCTTTTACTCGTTGAGGGTAATTTTACAGTAAATCCCACTATTCATTGGTAAAAAAAAGTAGCCCAAGAGTTGGTGGCGGGTAGTGATGACTAGCTGCCTTCTCTCTAGTCTTACACTACTATATTAAGGGCAACTAGCGCAGATAGTCTTCATATAGCTTTCCACTAAATTCAAAACAAACAAACGAATCAATAGTTGTCAGGATAGTCTGGTGCTTATGGGAGTTATGTGGCTGTAGTGCGCTATCGAATACTGATCCATATAGAAATGAAACAGTTCTCAAGTCTGACGAACAGAGCATCCTTTTAAGTATACGAAAATATTATCTACTAAAATGTATTTATTTTGTCACATCTTTTACTGATCAATACACAATTTTAGTTACCCTTCGTCTTCGCCCCCCAGTGACATAACGACATGTCTATGGACTAACAGAGCTAGAAACTGAATTTCAGTACGCGTGGTGGGCAGAGCACAGATAGCCTATTGCGCAGCTTTGCACTTAACTAAAACAAACAAAAAACTTCACATCTACCAATTTTAATGTACGAACGAGGTTTCCACACCGAAAACAAACTACCGTTTTGATGTGTTTTAAAATGTACTTCACTCGCACAGTAACCTTATATTCCTATAAAAAATTCAAGAATAGACAACGTTGATACTACTAATTTATTATCGTAAATTACTCAGCCAGACAATCTGATTACAACAGTAAAAAAAAATGAGTAACACAGTCTGTCACTGAATAAATCAGTGGCATCAATGTTGCCTATTCTCCAAATTCCTGTATAATTCTGAACATACGGTTACTTATTACAGAAATAAAAGACATTTCAAAACACCAAACACATAAAATTCATTCCACCACCAATGAAACCTAGTCTTATTCTTTCGACTTGCCTTTGTCCAGTGTTATTTATGAAGACTGAAATTAACCGGTATCACTCACTGGTTAATCGACAGTTACTTTTTGTCTTATTTGGATAGTTTGTTATAGCGCTTGGATTGGCTTTTACCTTCCTGCTAGTAGCAACCATTAAAAAGGTTTTCAACTGTAGATGAGCGCCATTTTGAATTACAATATATTCTCTGTAATATTTTATTTTTAATTATATTGTTAAAATCACAACATTTTTGACGAATAGTTACAACCTAAATTTTTGTGATACACATGAAATAGTAATGAATTTATGTATATTACGACTTAAGTTATTGATTCTAACAAATAAATATAATGTTTTGTGACAGGTATATAATAATGGTGTTAGTAGCTTCAAAAGTATAGCATCGTGTTCGTGTAACTAATCTCTGTTACGTTAGGCATCAAAGTTCAATTAAATTTATTATTCATCTCATTTGTCTCGGTTTCAAAACGTTCTGTGGTGAATTATTTGAAGACTTAAAAGTGAAACTAAATATATATTTCTTTATACGATTGTTTGTTTGTTTGTTTTGGAATTTCGCACAAAGCTACTCGAGGGCTATCTGTGCTAGCCGTCCCTAATTTAGCAGTGTAAGACTAGAGGTAAGGCAGCTAGTCGTCCCCACCCACCGCCAACTCTTGGGCTACTCTTTTACCAACGAATAGTGGGATTGACTGTCACATTATACACCCCCACGGCTGGGAGGGCGAGCATGTTTAGAGCGACGCGAGCGCGAACCCGCGACCCTCGGATTACGAGTCGCACGCCTTACGCGCTTGGCCGTGCCAGGCCTTCTTTATACGAAAGGTAATATGAGGATGAATACTTTACGTAATGCATAATTACAAGATGCATAATTAATATACGAACATTAACAACCTGAATTTTGCTTAATATCTAAACGTTCTACTAGAATGCTTTCGGTAGATATTTTAAGCAACAAAGGAAAACGAAATAAGTTGTTTTTTTAATTATTTTAAAAACACAGGCATGAATATTTTATAAAGCTAAGAAAAGTTTGATTTCTTAGATACTGATTACTACTATAGTGGTTATCAGTGGAATGAGGGTTAGTTTTGTGACCATCTGTTATTCTCTGCCATATGCCAACTTCACTTTCCACCCCTTCTTTACATAGTCACTATGGTAGTTTTCACAGAGTGTTATAGTTCGTAGAATAGATCATCAGTTAAGTGGTATCTCATATGGAAAAGAATTCAGTTTTATGGTGGGAGATAAACACTGGTCGCTTAACTACCGCGATCAGCTTCTTCTCCTTGCTTCCTGCTTTATGGTTTACTTTTCTCTGATACCACCAGCTGTTACGATGCCTCACGTCGGAAGTCGACAGACACAGAACACCCCACACCCTAACTCCCTCGTTTGACCTCGTTCGTGAATTACAGAAGGATTTTTCGGCTGATGTGCGCCGGGTAAAACCCGCTGTCAGTGTTAGATCGTAGAAATAGTGGAGAAAAAACAGACGTGGATAATATTTAGTATTTGCTTAAATAGCTGAAAAACTCCAGTTTTTTAAAAACTTCTAGCGAATTGGGAACACATAGAAAATACCTGTGATTCAGATGAGGAGAAATAGAATATTTTAAAGCCCAATAAGATATTAACTGTTCAGCTAAGAAAACACATCGAATTAGTACATTTACAAGAAACTTTTCTGAATGACTAAATTGAAACTAAAATGTTTGATAATCAGTTTCATTGTGTGAAAAGCTTTATCTCTTCAATACTTCAACGATATTAGTTATCACTTCATAAAACAAGATTTAAAATGTTTGCTTTCACAATAAATTAAATATTTACATGTAACACACGTCTTGCTTGGTTTGGTTTGTTTTGAATTATACGAGTCGAGTGCCTTAACCACCAGGCCATGCCAGGCCTCACGTCTTCCTTTTTTCTTTATTTCGGGTACTCCATTAAACAAAATGTAGAGAGGTAATATAAGTTAAAAGATAAACTAATTTGGTTAAATTTTTTTTTTGCAATTGGAACGTATTAATACTTTATTGATGTATATATTAATATGCATAACTTGAAATTTTATAAGCATTAAACATTTTAAATTTATTTATACACACCGTTTACATAATTAAGTTTAAATGTATTTTTAAGCGTAAAGTTACATAATGGGTTATCTGCACTTTGCCCACTGCGGCTTTCTTACCCGAAATGTTAATGTTATAAGCCCTCTAGCATACTCCTTCTATGTTTCGCTTATTTTAAGTTTAATAATTCATACGTAACTCTATTTTATATGACAACGCTTATTTTTGGTAAAAAATAAATGAAAGACTTAATGTCTTTAAGAACATAGCATTTATCTTCTCTTATTACTTGCACTCAAATCATGCTTCACAGAGCATGTTACATGCTTTAAATGTGTATCTCAGGAAAAAATGTCTCGGTTAGTTACAAACCCTCCGATCTTTTTTTACTTGTACTGTTATT
The DNA here is from genome assembly GCA_011833715.1 of Carcinoscorpius rotundicauda. Classification (NCBI taxonomy): domain Eukaryota; kingdom Metazoa; phylum Arthropoda; class Merostomata; order Xiphosura; family Limulidae; genus Carcinoscorpius; species Carcinoscorpius rotundicauda. The sequence goes on along the minus strand of CM022404.1, from coordinate 32,101,755 downwards.
TTAACAAAGCTGCAACGTTGGTTGTAACTGGTAATCGGTAGAAAACTTTGACTATTTCTTCTCTAGTGCTTGATCTTTGCTGAATATTAAAAAAAGAAGCTTTGCTCAAATGGGTTAACCAATAACAGCGATAAGATCTATTTATGATATCAAAAGAAAATTTACCTTAAATTTCGAGATTATGTCTCTGATGTCAAAAAATAACGTTAAACAAAACGATTGAGGAAGAACACAACTCGTGTGTCGCCTTTCGTTTAGATGTGCATTTATTCACTAAAAAAATAAGGCAAACATTTAAACTTAATATAGAAACTCGTTCAAAGTTTTATATAAGTTTGTATTTAAGGGCGTAAAGTTTCTCACTGCAACCAACGTTGACCATACATGTCACAGGTAATGGCACCGTTGTTTATTTCACGAAAGTATCATGATTTTATTTTGTTTGATCACACGAAGAAGTTTTCTATCACCATTTTAAAACTCAATAGATAATATTATGGTACATGCAGGGGTCATATTTAAGGAAAACAGATTGAGATGAAAAGTGTGTGTCACACTAATATTTATTAAACTGTTAGTAACATAGAGTTTAGTGGTGATAAAACGGTACACTGTGGAAGAATATGGACCACCTGGTGTTGATGTGATTGGCAGTTCTGATGATGCTAATAACTTACATGCAATTCCTAGCCCTTGGGAGCCATGTGAGTCACTTAAAGCATGTGTTCTGATGTAAGGGGTGCGGTTGTGGGTGAGCTGACGTGACGCTCCTTAGTCAAAACTTCATTACCAACCTGCACGTGATAAATAGTTTGTTCTTGGTTTATATGGTGCCTAAACCCAAAAACTTGTAATAAAAAAATCTAGTCTTGAAAATTTTTCTACTGCTTCCTAATTGCGAGAAATCAAACATTAATTTTCTAAAATCATTTTTATAAAGTTATTTAAAACATAATCAGCCACTAAGCTTAAAATTATTATTTTTTACTTATATTTTATTAGATGACTCCCACATCCATAAATATAGCATAAAATGGCAAAAACATAGATTTAAAATTTATCTCTTGAGCAAATTAGGGTAAAGGCAAAACATACAATATTCCACACTTAGTTCCTCTGGAGATCAACGGAAATTCTACAGACGGTCAACGCAAAGATTCGGTATTCGATTCCGCGTGATAGACAAAGTGCAGGTGGCACATTGAGTAATGTTGTACTTTCTGTATTTTCAGTGTCGATTAGCTTGTTTAATTCCTTATCTTTCAGCTCCGAGTGTAAAATCTATTTCAACTAATTTCAAATACACCACTGTGTAACTTCTACGAAAGATACACTTGTTTGTTTGTGTTCTTAGGAACAAATATTTGTGATAAGAAGAGAAACTGAGAAAGATAATGTTCAGCATTCTGGGAAAAAATGTATAACTAAACCCTCTATTCACTCTGTCTTTACCCATAAACGTAAATGGGCTCTCAATCCAGACAGCTGGTCTTTACCCAAAAACTTGCCTAGACCCTCAATTCACACTTTTACCCATACACTTATGTGTCGCACTTCCAGAGTCCAGTGTAGTCTCACCACTGTTACTCTATTATTTCTAGACGTGTTGGTAAATAAATATTTGTTTTAGACATGAAATGCGTTCTGTGTATCATTTCAACGTATTTATTTATGTGCGAGAGATATTTTGGGAGTATAAATACCTCCTTTTTTACCAAATATACTCATTAATCACTCATTTATCTTTGTGTGTGTGTTTCTTTCTCTTATAACAAGGCCACATCGGGCTATACATTGTGTCCGCCAGGGGGAATCGAGCTCCTGATATTAACGTTGTAAATCTGAAGATGTACCATTGTCCCAGTGGGGGATTAATTTATCTTTCCTGGGTCATTCTTTTTTAAGTATACATCTGTAACACAATTTTTTTGCCGGGGTAATCTTCTTTGGTCAGTTTTGTGTCGCTTGAAAACAGATTTTTAAACACAGTTTTCAGCAAGCCTTGCCAAAACATGTGTAACCTATTTAACGATAACTCTATAGGCTTTATCTGTTACTTAACAAATACAATTATATCCGACAGAAACGTATTGAAACAAAACGATCGTTTCTCAAACAATACGGTTGTTTATATTCTCACTTTGTTTTAGAAGTCCTCTTTTTAAATGTATCTTATAAACGACATATTATTAACATAACGTCATTGCGTGGAATTAAAAGGCTTAACGATTCAGGCCCGACACGACCAATTGGTTAAGGCATTCGACTCGTAATCTGAGGGTCGCGGGTTCGAATCCCCGTCACACCAAACATGCTCGACCTTTCAGCTGTGGGAGCGTTATAATGTAAGGTCAATTCCACTATTTGCTGATAAAAGAGTAGCCCAAGACTTGGCAGTGAGTTGTGACGACTAGCTCTTACACTGCTAAATTAGGGACGGCTAGTGCAGATAGCCCTCAAGTAGCTTTACGCGAAATTCTAAACAAACCGAACTTAACGACTCTATATCCAAAGAGGTTTTCTTTCCTTATTGCACCTATGAGTTTAAAGGGTTTAATTTAAAGTATCTAACTAAAAGAGAAAACTTCTGTTTGCCCCTGAAAAAGAAAGGTCCACCTCTCCAAAGCGTTCAGTTTATAGGGTTTCTATCTTATCTCTATCAGGACTTCTTGAACCTACGTGTCTTTATAACATCATAATGAAAAGAGCATGTATAAACAACATAAGCATTCGTAACGTATCATTTCTAATATAAGCAATTTCGCTGCAAAAACCTGATCTATAGTTAGACTCAAAAAATATCTTAATCTAAATAGCTGACAAAATCACCTGCTTATAACTATCGTTTCTCAACCCTAAACAAGCCATACATTTTGTAATCAATGGCCAACGCTTATGGCTAAACTCATCTGCTGACAACAGAGAAAGCCATATCATTCCGTAAAAGGCGTGACCTACTTTAGATGTTTCTCTGCATCTGGAGCACGAATGAGGGTTGGAGTGAGGGTCAGGGGAAAGGAGAGAGAATGGGCTCTCATGTTTCTAGCTAATATAGGTTACTATAGCCAAGCGCGTTTCTCCTTTATATTGTTATTGACGATTCTGTGTACTACAGTGATGTTTTAAACGCTTCCAACACCGAGCTCTGAGAAAACAAAAAAACAAAACAAAAACGTGTCCTTCTTGAAATGCACGTCAAGAACGTTTCATTTCTAGCTCCAGTGGCTCTTGGACCTCTGTACACAGGTGCACGATACAAAGATAGAACATTAGGTAAATGTTCCGAAATCGTCTTTGCGTTAATTTCTAATACATCTTAATATTAATCTCCTTCTTAAATAAGATCCATTCGAGCTGCAAATATAATGTACGAATGCTCAAACAACTTAATTTTGAGTTTTAATTTTAAATATCTGTAATATATGTTATTTCACGAAATACATGATTAGCTCGAACGTGTAAGAGTCATTAAGTTAAACAAATTTAATTTAAGACAAAAATAACATTTTGTTCTCTTTACCACAACAAACAGAAATTTAATCAGGTTCTAAACTTCTTCAAACAGCCTCTTTCATAATAAAATCAAGACATTTTATCTTACTTTCTCTCTCACACTTACACGTCTTTTATAATGTGCAAGTACAACGAAAATTATCGTTTAATGAAAAAGGATATGTAGGGTGACCGCAGAGATTTTTTCTACGGAAGGTGGAGCTAAATCAAAATTAAGGGACGGTGAAATATATTTCAAAGTTTTGCCAGTACAGTTGAAAGAATATGCAAGCTCTCACAATCAGTTTGGACTGGTTTAATATCTGTAAGGTTAGTTAGTTCTTTTAGGTTCTTCATCCTTTAAAGTAATTTCACCTTATATGAAACAACTGTTAATATAAATACAGTAATCTGAAGCAACATAAAGCACAATATTTCCACTGCATTTATTCTATAAGTATGGCATAAAGAGCAGTTAAAGCTAATATGTTTTAATCTACAAATGAAGCCACCTTGATACTGACGTTTTTTTACAATATTTAGCTAGATGGTATATGTCCAGAGGTTATACGTAAAGGTGGCTGACAAACCTGGCGGTTGGTATTAGAACTGAAAATTAAGTGTGATAAGCAATGTGAAATGAATACAAATCTTAAAAGTTCATATACGTGTGTTGAATGAATAAAAAGGAATTATCTTTCTCATTTTCAAGAGAAGAGTGTCTCATCACAGTGAACGTCCATTTTGGCTACTGAACTTAAAAAAGGGAACAAAACAAGATAGAATGGAAGTGAACATATCACTTGACGTAACTAATGAACACATAACACATAATAGAATAAATTGTCTCAGTTTTACATAATAAATTTCCTACATTGCTGGCTTCCCCACTTTTCTTATCTAAAGTTTAATGTTTGAAAAATTTAATCTCATTTTCCATCGTATCTTTCCTTTAGTTAACTACAGAATACTACTTTCATGACTATTTTACAATAGATTAATGTTTTACGATTAGAAATTCTGGTTCTATTTTTTTTTAGTTCAGTAGCCAGCTCTACATAACTTTTCAGTTCAGTAGCCAGCTCTACATAACTTTTTTTAGTTCAGTAGCCAGCTCTACATAACTTTTTTAGTTCAGTAGCCAGCTCTACATAACTTTTTTTAGTTCAGTAGCCAGCTCTACATAACTTTTTTTAGTTCAGTAGCCAGCTCTACATAACTTTTTTTTAGTTCAGTAGCCAGCTCTACATAACTTTTTTTTAGTTCAGTAGCCAGCTCTACATAACTTTTTTTTAGTTCAGTAGCCAGCTCTACATAACTTTTTTTAGTTCAGTAGCCAGCTCTACATAACTTTTTTTAGTTCAGTAGCCAGCTCTACATAACTTTTTTTTAGTTCAGTAGCCAGCTCTACATAACTTTTTTTAGTTCAGTAGCCAGCTCTACATAACTTTTTTTAGTTCAGTAGCCAGCTCTACATAACTTTTTTTTAGTTCAGTAGCCAGCTCTACATAACTTTTTTTAGTTCAGTAGCCAGCTCTACATAACTTTTTTTAGTTCAGTAGCCAGCTCTACATAACTTTTTTAGTTCAGTAGCCAGCTCTACATAACTTTTTTTAGTTCAGTAGCCAGCTCTACATAACTTTTTTTAGTTCAGTAGCCAGCTCTACATAACTTTTTTTAGTTCAGTAGCCAGCTCTACATAACTTTTTTTAGTTCAGTAGCCAGCTCTACATAACTTTTTTAGTTCAGTAGCCAGCTCTACATAACTTTTTTAGTTCAGTAGCCAGCTCTACATAACTTTTTTTAGTTCAGTAGCCAGCTCTACATAACTTTTTTTAGTTCAGTAGCCAGCTCTACATAACTTTTTTTAGTTCAGTAGCCAGCTCTACATAACTTTTTTTAGTTCAGTAGCCAGCTCTACATAACTTTTTTTAGTTCAGTAGCCAGCTCTACATAACTTTTTTAGTTCAGTAGCCAGCTCTACATAACTTTTTTTAGTTCAGTAGCCAGCTCTACATAACTTTTTTTAGTTCAGTAGCCAGCTCTACATAACTTTTTTTAGTTCAGTAGCCAGCTCTACATAACTTTTTTTTAGTTCAGTAGCCAGCTCTACATAACTTTTTTTTAGTTCAATAGCCAGCTCTACATAACTTTTTCAGTTCAGTAGCCAGCTCTACATAACTTTTTTTTAGTTCAGTAGCCAGCTCTACATAACTTTTTACTTAGCGAAAACGTTTCCCTAATATTTGTTTCTTTACTTTGTTTATAACATGACGTATGTGAGTTGCTAGGTTATACGACATATTGCAAAGCTTTATACATTTTCCATAGAATAATAATAAAATAGGTAAAATCATAGTCACTGCTAGAATTACGTAGGGGCTAAATCAGTTGAAGAAAGATAATGATGAACGAAAATGAGAAATGTCGGTTTGGGCTATTTGCCAGTTTTCGACACATGACGCTCTGGATAGCTGAAAAGCGACACATACACCGAAGATAGCGCGAATATGCCAGGTAGTCCTTCACATCTAGCTTCTGATAGCCTTTATAAAAGAAAATCCACATAAATTTTGTGTTCTTTAAAACGAGCGTCCGTGCCATACCTAGCGCAATCTCCGATAGCTAATACTTTATTGTATAAATATTTCTAACTGGTAATTTTATTCTTCAGAAATTATCTTACTCGATGTAGTTGTGTTGTTTCAAAAGTAGTTTTATATTTCATGACTTCTTCCTAAGGTTTAACGCCTTGATAACATACGGATAAAGTGTGTTTGTATTTTTTCTTACAGCAAAACCACAAAGTTGAGCCCACCGAGGGAAATCGAACCCTAATTTTAGCGTTGTGAATCCGTAGACTTACCGCTGTACTAGCGAGGGGACTACGGATAAAGAAACAATATATCTAACGCTAACTATTTCTATCAGTCACTTTTTAACACAAAAAAGGCTTGTGTTTAGTGTTAGCACGTGCTTTATTTACGTTTGGCTTAATATTACTTTAGTTGTTGATTTCGTTAAATTTTTTTGGAGTGAAAGTAAGATATCTATAATGATCCCTATCTATAGATTATATAAGTGTTTCTGTATTTTACTCTCCCCAAAACCTTGACATTAAACAAAATTTATGACTCATTCGCTCGTGTATGTCTAATCTTTATCGAGGAAACAATAATAGCGAATATCTTTCAAAGTTGATTTAATTAGACTTTAATAACATAATGTAAGAAGTGAATCACTTGAAATGAGGAATAGTTACAAATATAAAGAGTATGCTCTCAACGAGTGTAACGATGGGTCTTGCTACAAACGAATAAGTTAATCTGGTTATCCAATGGTTAAGAATATAATGAAACGATTTTAAAGCCTCATCACATCGTTACTTTCCATGTCTTCTCGTCCGGCAACGCTCTATCTAACGTTGTACAGCTTTTACGTTAGAAGTACACCTCTAACTTATGTATCATAAGAACGACTATTTCCCAGCACACGTTTCAACAGTCCGATCTCATAGAATTTCATAAGCACTACGATTAGCGGCTTGACCGATGTGACTTCGTATGAAATAGCACGAACAAACTTCATTTTCTTGAGATATGGGATGGCTCAACGGATGCGTCGTAAAGTGATCTGTGAAAAGGAATATTTTTTTTGGATATGCTGCGTACTATTGCATAGGTCATGTGGAAAAGTAGCTTTTAGAGCTGGCCTTATTGTGTTCTTGGATACTTATATTTTACAAGACATTCTATCACGCATTTCGCTACGGTAGTACGACTTGTTGCAAGGCTCTTTCTGAATGATCCTTGTTGCCTACGTTTATCCATATCCTATTTTTGTCCAATGCCATTAAGTACAAGTGATATTACCTGTTTAGAAATTCTAAATGTCAGTTTTAAACACAATTTTATGATCTTAATGTATCAGTAGTCTGCGTCGAAAATTGATGTTACATGCACTGTCTCAAGATGACCAGTTTTCAGTGCCAGTGCCTAGAAAGCCTTTGTATCTGCGTTATGCCACATAAATTCAAAATTTAGTACTGCTGTGCTACGTTCAACCGCGACTTTATACCGATTGTAATTTTCTCGTCATTTGATGATTTACGTATTAAAAATCGTTTTAATGTTACGTCATTAATCCTCTGTGTTATGTGTAGCCTATATAGAACCCGTTGTGGCCAAAACACAGATAGCCCACTGTGTATCTTTGTGCTTAACTCCAAACATACTATACATAACTGGTTTCATAAACGGAGATATGGCCCGGCGTAGCCAGGTGGTAAGGACACTTGACTCGCACTCTGAGAGTAGAAGGCTTGAACCCCCGTACCCCCAAACATGCTCGCTCTCTCAGCCGTGGAGGCGTTATAATGTTACAAGTCTTACTATTCGTTGGTAAAAGAGTGGCCCATAAGTTGGCGGTGGGTGGTGGTAACTAGCTGTCTTCCCTCTAGCCTCAAACTGCTAAATTAGCGATGTAACGCAGATAGCACGAAATTCAAAAAATAAAGAAACAAACACGGATTCGAACCCGCGACCCTCAGATTAAGAATCGAGCGCTTAAATTACCTGGCCAACAAACAAATTAACGGAGCTTGTAAAAAAGATAGCGAAGCGAATACTACAATAAAGGTTACGTCTCGCAACTATGAGGCTGAAAATTATTGGGCTCATAAACATTATTGTTGTTGCTTTTAATATACTTCAACTTTTATTCACTAAACACTTCTTTTCACCGGAGTCTTCTTTTGGGAAATCCCTACTATGTAAAACAGATGTCTTGCATTTCTTAAGACACGAAGGTTGTACGATACAAACATAACGACGTTATACATAGTATATTACTAGACGTTTCTAGCTCCTATTAATGCTTCACGAAAGTGCATCCTGGTTAGAACACACAAGGAAAATTACACTAAACTGTTCTTGTAAAGAAACTGAAACCTCGTTAAGTATAAAAAAATTAACACTTAGTTATCCGTGTAATGAAACTGATACCTATCTATCCATGAAAGAAACTAACACTTATTAACTCCTATAATGCTACTGGCACCTATCTGCACTTGAAATAAACTGACACTCATCTTCTCGCAAATAAAACTCGCACTTAGCTTTCTCATGTAATGAAACTGACATATATCTACCAATGAAAGAAACATACTTAGTAACCCGTGTAACGAAACTGACACTTTGCTTCTCATGCAATAAAACTGACAATTATTTAGCTTCCATTGTAAGATTCTTAGTTGGGAAAAAGAAGACGTGTTTTCATCATACAGACAGACGTATTATTAGTTACCTACTTGAGAAAGCTGGCATTTTGCTAACTGTACGTGGAGACTAATTTTGCTACGTGTGTGAGAATACTCGCGCCTTAGTATTCGTATGAGGAAATTGATTCTTCGCATAAAAAAAACACAATAAAACTGGCACTTTACCAACTGAGCAATAAACCTAACTTTTAGTTAACCGTAAAAAGATATTGGTATTTCACTATCCATATAATAGAAAATTTTACCAAATGTGCGAAAAGAATAACTAATGACTATCTATATGAGGATGGTAACACTTAAGACTTGCGTGAAAAAATAGTTGAGCAAAACCTGGCTCATATCTTCCAATTTTTATATCTATGTATTTTACACAAAAATCAAATTTTGTGAAAAACTCAACATAAAACTATTATTACATCACATATGTGAGGAGGAAACCAGCTCATAACGAGTCATGTCAGGTAATAAGCTCGTGCAGAAACTGACTTCGAAGTACGTAAATAAATTAGTATTTTACCATATGCACAAAGAAACAGGATTGTAGTTACTTGTTTGAAGAAATAAACGTCTTGCTTTAACGAAGGGTCTGGCTTTTAGCCATCTGTGTGAGAAAAATGACATTTTCGCACACGTTGGGGAATGTTGACATTTAGCTTCTTGTATAAGGAAAATGACATCTTAACGTGTGTTAGAAAAACTGACTGTTAGCTTCCTGTTTAAAGAAACTGACATCTTGGCACGTGCTAAAGGAACTGACTTTTAGCTTCCAGTTTAAAGAAAATGACATTTTGACACGTGTTGGAGGAACTTACTCTTAGCTTCCTATGTGACCCGGCGTAGCCAGGTGGTAAGGACACTTGACTCGCACTCTGAGAGTAACGGGCTTGAACCCCCGTACCCCCAAACATGCTCGCTCTCTCAGCCGTGGAGGCGTTATAATGTTACAAGTCTCATTATTCGTTGGTGAAATAAAATTGGTGACGTATCGCCAATTGTACGAAAAAATTAACGCTTAGCCGCCCTTGTGACAAAATTTATATTTACCCGTATATCAAAATAAAACTCGCTTACTGTTATTTACATAAAATTATCTGAAATACAGCAAATGCATTATAATTCAAAAGTATTGTTTTTATAAAAAAATAATGCCAAACCTAAGAAAAATATTTTAAGTTTGTGTTGCACCAAAGTATGTATAGATTTCAAGCTTTGCCCTCCAAGAGGTGTGAATTATCTAATTAAAAAAAGAGATAGGTTAACCCTAACTACCAGTTGTCATTTTTCACAAAATAAGTATATACATTTGTATACCATAAACAGAAAAGTAGTAAAGAAAGTGTTTTTATAGCTAGTTTAAAATCGACGATAAGTGTAATGTTTAAAAATGAAACACCAAAAGATATTTCAAGAAATCTTACATCTTACGTATACGCAGTATCAGAAAACTTAGATCAGCTTAACATTTCATATGTTGTTTCAATATATAAAATAAAATACTATCTTAAGCAGAGATGTCTTGAGAAGCTTAAATAAATATCATTCTGTAATGTTTTAGAAATATTGAGCAGTTCTAGCGACAAGTGAATTAAAAACTCTAGTGATGTAAGAACACTTTCTACTGAAAGTTCTACTGAGCTGAGAACACTTTGCATCAAAAGATCTAGTGAACTGAGAACACTTTGCATCAAAAAATCTAGTGATGCGAGTCCACTTTGTATTAAAAGTTTTACTGAACTGAGAACACTTTGGATTAAATATCTAGTGAACAGAGAAAACTTTGTACTAAAAATCTAGTGAACGGAAAACACTTTGCACTAAAAGGTCTAGTAAATTGAAAACACTTTGAATTAAAAGATCTAGTGAACTGAGAACACTTTAAATGTATCTCAGAACGGCTGGTATGGATTTTAACACTTTTATTGATAAAAAGAGAACAACGTTTTGACCTTTTTGGTTATCTTCAGGTGAATAAAGAGAGATTTTGAATATGGTCGTTACCGGACACATGTCTTAGGGACGAGAGTATAAACGGGTACGGGGTTGTAGGGGGCGCTACAGGTGTATGTTAGGTTATTAATTAGTATAGGTATAAAGGTGTTCTTTTATATTGGTTTAATTTTGGTTTCAGTTGCTGTATAAGTAGGGCTTCTTTGATTTTGCGTTTGTTTTCCTACTTAATATCTGGGTGTTTTCTGTGGTTACGTTGTCTTTATTTGACTTGCAGTGTTCAAAAACGTGTGAAGGAGTTGTTTTGTTTTTTTGTATTCTTTGAAACTAGTTTTCATTTTTCTACTTGTTTCTCCAACATAGAAGTCGTGGCAGTTGTTTCATTGCGTTTTATAAATAATGTTGGTGTAGTGTTTGTCAGTGTGGTTTTTACATAGCAGGGACTCTAGTTTAGTATCTGGTTTTTGAATAAATTTGATGTTTACTGGAATGTTGTGTTTTGTTATTAGGTTTTTCCAAATCTTAGTTATTTCTTCGCTGATATGGTATGCAGCAGTATAAAGTTTTGTAGTTTGTTGCATCTTGGGATTTGTTGTTGTTGTTTGTTGTTGGTCTAGGTGTGTGCGTATAATTTTTTCAGCGGTGTTTTGAGGAAGTTTATTGATATTGATGAAGTGTTGTTTTAGTTTGTTCATTTGATCATTAATTTTATCGGGTGAGCATAGTTTTGTGGCTGTATTTATTTGGTTCGAATCCACATCACACCAAACATGCTCGCCGTTGAGGCGTTATAACGTGTGGTTAATCCCATTATTCGTTGGTAAAAGAGTAACCCAAGAGATGGCGGTGGGTGGTTATGACTAACTGCCTTCCCTCTAGTCTTACACTACTAAATTATGGACGACTAGCGCAGATAGCCTTCGTGTAGCTTTGCGCGAAATTAAAAAACAAACAAGCAATTTTGCTGTTCATAGGTGTATCGAGTTAACGTGATTGAGAAAACTAAGTATGTGTTCTGTAGACGTGAATCCAGCAGTTTTATCATCAACATACCTGTGCCAGTATAGTGTGGGTGTAAGGCTGAATTGATTTGTTTGTTTGTTTTTTAAATTTCGCACAAAGTTACTCAAGGGTTATCTGTGCTAGCTGTCCCTAATTTAGTAGTGTAAGACTAGAGGGAAGGCAGCTAGTCTTCATCACCCACTGACAACTCTTGGGCTACTCTTGTACCAACGAATAGTGGGATTGACCGTACCATTATAACGCCCCCACGGCTGGGAGGGCGAGCATGTTTGGCGCGACGGGGATTCGAACCCGCGACCCTCAGATTACGAGTCGCACGCCTTAACACGCTTGGCCTTGCCGGGCCTAGGCTGAATTGATTTAATCTGTGTCATAAAAAAGTTGGCTAGAACTGGTGACACAGGATTTCCCACACTTTGGTCATTTATTTGTAGGTAGTTTTGGTTATTGAACATAAAGCTATTTTTGTGGTAGTAAATTCTATAAGGGTTGCTAATTGGTTGCTGGGAATTGGTTACAAAGTTCTAAAGCTCTCTTGCAGGCTTCAGTTGTTGGGACTTTTGTGAAGAGGGATATCACATCAAAACTTCCCAATAAGGCTTTATGATTTGGTTGATTAAGAATATATTTAAAGTTTAAAGAATCTTTGAAAAAGAAGCCAGTTGATGTTATATATTTAGAAAATGTCCACGCTGCATATTTATTGAGGTAGTAGTTAAATGATTCATTGGTCGACATTATGGATCGTAGTAAACAATCGAGTTTGTGAGGTTAGGGGGTGCCGTATAGTTCTGGTATGCATGAGTTTGCCTTTCATAGGTAAGAATAAATGTTTTCTGAAATTGTGTTAATTTTTTTCATTTGTTGTCCTATTTTGTTTAATTAGTTTTCATATGTTTTTATTCGATTTGTGTTTAGTAGTTTAAATTTGTTTACATCTGATGAGATGTGGTTATGAGAATACTTTGAACTGAAAGATCTTGTGAACTGAGAAAACTTTGTATTAAAAGGTCTAGTGAGTTGAGAACACTTTGTATTAAAAGAACTAATGATGTAAGAACACTTTGTTTTAAAAGATGTAGTGATGTGAGAACACTTTGCTCTGAACAATGTCTTACCAGTGCAGAAAAGCTAGAATTTTCCCTTCAGTGTGAAACATTTTCCGTTTTCTCAACTTTGTAATGATTTTTAAATCTATCTATCTACCTAAATTGTAGTCATTCCTCGTTGGATGTAACTCTGTATCTATCTACCTAAACTGCAGTCATTCCTCGTTGGATGTAACTCTCTATCTATCTACCTAAACTGCAGTCATTCCTCGTTGGATCTAACTAACTATCTCTCCACTTAAACTGCAGTCATTCCTCGTTGGATGTAACTCTCCATCTATCAATCTAAACTGCAGTCATTCCTCGTTATATGTAACTCTCTATCTATCTACCTAAATTGCAGTCATTCCTCGTTGTATGTAACTCTCTATCTATCAACCTAAACTGCAGTCATTCCTCGTTCTATGCAACTCTCTATCTATCTACCTAAACTGCAGTCATTCCTCGTTAGATGTAACCCTCTATCTATCTACCTAAATTGCAGTCATTCTTCGTTGTATGTAACTCTCTATCGATCTACCTAAATTACAGTCATTCCTCGTTGGATGTAACTCTCTATCGATCTACCTAAATTGCAGTCATTCCTCGTTGGATGTAACTCTCTATCTATCAACCTAAATTGCAGTCATTCCTCGTTAGATGTAACACTCTATCTATGTACCTAAACTCCAGTTACTCCTCGTTGGATGTAACTCTCTACCTATCTACTTAAACTGCAGTCATTCTTCATTGTAGTCATAACTCTCTGTCTATCTACCTAAGTTGTAGTCATTCCTCGTTGGATGTAACTCTCTATCTATCTACCTAAATTGCAGCCATTCCTCGTTGGATCTAACTATCTATCTTTCTACCTAAACTGCAGTCATTCCTCGTTGGATCTAACTATCTATCTCTCCACTTAAACTGCAGTCATTCCTCGTTGGATGTAACTCTCCATCTATCAATCCAAACTGCAGTCATTCCTCGTTGTATGCAACTCTCTATCTTTCTACCTAAACTGCAGTCATTCCTCGTTAGATGTAACTCTCTATCTATCTACCTAAGTTGCAGTTATTCCTCGTTGGATGTAACTCTCTATCTATCTACCTAAACCGCAGTCATTCTTCGCTCGATGTAACTCTCCGTCCGACTAGTGCAGTATTTCCTATTTTGAGCTGTGCCCATCTGACTCCTGCTTCTGCCATTATATCGTTCATCCATCTTCTCTTCTGCCTTCCCTCGGAACTTTTCCCTACTCCAGGTTGTCATATCATTGTTCTAAATGTCCAACTGTTATCGTAATACTTTTCTGCATTCCCGGTCCATTTCCATTTAGTTCTTAGAATGAACCTTACTGCATCTATTACATTTGTTGTTTTCTTATTCTCTCGTTTCTCCATCTGTCTTGTTGTGTTATGTGAAATATTTTTCTTTCCATAGCTCTTTGTGTGATTTTTATTTTCGTTTTTCCTTATCTCGGTACTCATGCTTGGCCTTTGTATGTTTAGGTTAGTAGTCCACACAGATTCACGATATTTTTCTTCAAAATAATGAGGATATCTTGGTCCTCTAATATTTCTTTATACATTCCAAAACATCAATATTTTGTCTTTATTCTTACCATAACTTCTTTCCTTCTTGTGTTTTCCATTTTAAAAGTTAATTCTAAATATTTGTACTCTGGCGCTTTTTCTATTTATTCATTTTCAATTTTGATGGTATCCTTGTCATAATAGTTGGTCATAAATCTGTTTTGTTTTTGGTTTATTTTACTGGTGTATTTTTAATCCTGCTTTCTTACTACTGGCATTCAAACAACTTAATAAGGCTTTCATCTTTTTTGTTGAATTTGTGAGGAGAGTTACATCATCTACAAACCTTAGATATATCAACGTATCACCATATACTTATATGCCTTCCTTCTCAAACTAGGTTTGTCTAAACACTTGTTGCAAAGTTAATGTAAACAATTTTAAAGATACTGGATCCCCCTGTCCTCATCTACCTCTATCACTCATGATATTTCTTTATCAAGATGCATTATTGTTGTTGCGCCTGTACTTATAAGTAGAGTACAATCTGAAGATTTCGAGGTACGTTAGATTCACACATATTGTAGCTAACGCATTCAATAATGTGCTGTGTTCTTTAGAGTAGAATGCTTTTCTATAAATCTATAAATCTCACACAAAGAGTTAAGTTGTACTCATTTGAATTTTCTATTATTTGGTTAAGTTACGTGTAAATGATCCATTGTCAGAAATTGTTTCCTAATGTCTCCTTCTTCTCTTGGTTGGTGTTTGTCCAAAATTATTCCCAGTATTTTTTGCAGTAATATTGTAAGTATTTTAAATCAATGAGATAAAAGGCTTATGGGTCGGTAACTCTTTATATCTTGTTTGTCTCCCTTCCTATATAAAATAATTATCTTGATCTCTTTCCATTTCTTTGGTATCTTTTTTACTCCAATATTTGATTAAACACTTTTGTTATCTGCCTTAGTGTTTCAGTTCCACCTACTTTAAATATATCAATGGAGATCATATTGTGTGCTGGGAGTTTTCCTACTCTTCATCTCAACGAATGCATTCTCCACATTCGAGACTAAAATTATAAGTACTTCTGTTTTATCTGCTTTGTTCTTCTCAAAATTTCACCTTTAATAATTGATGTATATACATCTGTAAAAATTTGTTCAAATTTCAACTATATTATTCACGGTGGTTCTCCTTCTTTCTTTTCTATTGATCGTATTTTCCTGTTTGAAACCCCTCCACCCTCAACCCTCTTAGGTCTTCCACCAGCTTTTAAGATATTTTCAACCTTTTATTGTTCTGTTTCTTCTTTTCTTCCTTACTATCTTTGTTAACTCAGTATGTTCAACTTTCTGTGTTACGGCGGTAATACTTTTGTAATCTCTATGAAGACTCTTTATTACGGCGGTAATACTTCTGTAATCTCTATGAAGACTCTTCTTTTTCTACTATTTTAGTTCCCAAATTTATATTCAATAAATTATTGTTTTGTAAATTTTCCGTATTATTATTCTGTTCTTTCTTTCTTTATAAACTTTACTTATTTCAAAACATAGTGCTTTTTCTTCAATTAAATTTTCTTTAAAAGAAGTTCTTTATTAGTAGGTAACATATACAAGGCAATATCTTTAAATCTTCCCCTGCATATATGTTTATTTCTCACCATCACTTTGTGCTGTAAAAAAACAGAATCCGCAGGGAGTTTATTGCGTTTAAAACCAGCACCACGAAGTCAAGTGAAGTTCAGGAAACAAATGAACATCTCTAACTCTGCATTATTCCCAGAATGGTAACAGGTTTCTGTTATCGAAGCCAAACGAAATAAACTGTTTCTCTATAGTCATTCGTATTATGAACACAATTACTAGAGCGGTTAGAAAAAATGAAAAACATTTTTTTGCGTGTGTTATAAAAGAGATTTCACTGAAATTGGTTTCAGTTCTTTAAAAGTGCACGTATATTTATGTACATATACGCACGCGTATTTATATATATACAACAATTCATGTTTATTTTTCACATGAATTTTACGCATTCTCATTTTATTTCTCTAATAATAGAAGTTACAAATTACTTTTATTTTTCGTCTTATCTCATGTCTTATCATTTATGATTTAAAAAATAGAGCCAAATATATGTCATTACAAAAGACACTCATATATCAAAGGAAGAGTAAAGTAATGAATTATTTCTCTGAAAAAAAATCATGTATTTTTCATTAATAACACCAAAACATATTTATCCTTAACGATCAACACAGAATGTTTATAAGGTACATTGTCTCGTTAGTGCTAAATATGTACTCATTTCATGGTAACCAAAATGAAAATTACTGCTTATTTTTCACAATGCGATATTATCTGAATACCTCGCCATCTGTTAGTAATTATTATACAATGATTAGTTGCTGTTTCTTAACGTTACACTTATTGATCGATCCAGCATTTGTATCTTTATATATTTGTCTCTAAACAGAAATCTTAATTTAAGTGGTGATGTCCGTTTCGAAAAGAATACGAACCTTCAATGAAATTTCCTACAAAACCTGAACTTAAGCACCCCATCATAATTGGATTCAACCCAAATTAAATTTTGGGGACAAAATTTGCTAAATTAAAATACGTTGTACACAACAAGATTATAAAAACTGAAGTTCAATAGAAATGTTGACCCAAAAAGGAAGCCCAGAGAAGAAAACAAAACACTACTTTCTAGATATGTATATTGTAGGTTCCAATTGTTGATTTTTATTGTTGGTATTTAGAACAGCTCTGAATAATAAATATGTGTTTGTACATAACACAGCGGTTATCCAACTCTTAGCATCTAACATGCCTGAATAGCAACCTCTTACCTTGAGTTTCTATTCGTTTTTAAATCCAGTTAGCATAGGTAAGTTTCTAATAGATTAGTTTAGACGTCTGTTGTCATTTCCAATCCAGATTAAAATAATTCGAAAACGTATCAAACATAAAATTAAATAATTAAGCATTCAGCTTAAAATTATATCATTTTATCTGTAGTTTTTTAATGCTTTCCAGTAGCACAGTGGCATATCTGAAAACTTTTAATAGTAAAAACCAGGTTTCGATACCAGTGGCCTGCAAAGCACAGATACCATATTGTGTATCTTTGTGCTTAAATAAAAATTATAATAACTGTTTTTTTATGACAAACACTCCACATCTCTACTTTAATAAAGGACAAAAGTAAACTCCTCCTTGATTTTTATTAAAAGATTATGTGCATGTTAAACCTGATATGGCCTTTTCACTAACGTGCTTGGATTACGAGTCCGGAGATTCACGGTTAATGACATACTTTCGCCAAAAATGCGCTCCGCACTTTAAGATCGTGGGTGCGATATTCTACAAGATAAGAGAAATTGAAAAAAAAATAGTGTCGGTTTCTGTTTATTAAGTACCTTCATGTAGTCTATTATTTCGGAATTAGGAACACTTATTGTGTAGCTTGGAGCAAAAATTCCTAAAACCAACTGGAAAATGACGTTCTATAAGAAAACTGAGATATCTTTCAGTAAAAATTGCTAGATACATTTTAATAGAAAATTTGGGGTTGCTGAACTGACCTCCACTGTTTTTCAAGCTGTAAAAAGGCAGAAAAATAAATGACTTCCACAAAACAGGGTAAAAGCCAATTATTTCTTCAAACGCTGTTTCTCTATGATTTTGTAGAACTGAATTGACATTTATGTCCATTAAATATTAGGGTAATGTTCTCATCTTTAAACTACATCCAAACAAAATGACCACCAAAAACGGGAAAGCAGATCAATTATTTCAAGACGATAATTTGAAAAATTGGCCCTCGTCTTTTTTCTGCTAATTAAGAAGTTTGACTGACATAATAAATGATTCAATACATCCAAATACTTTATAAAGCCAACCGCCAAATTTTAATCGAAAACACTTGAGAATGTTAGATGTTCTAAAAATAAGGATCGTCTTATGAGTTTGAGCTTTGATACAATAAGATCCTGAGCTTCATACTACGTTTAAAAAAGTTGTTGTGCAGGTTATATTAATCCACATCATATAAATAAGGATACCCCGGGTTCGCATGCCAAGTTTGGTTCTGCTATCTCCAAAAGTGTCTGTGAAATTCGCGAACAAACAAACACACAATGTACATTTTATTACCTCATTTTATCAATTTTAATAGAACCTTCTACTAGCATTATCAGCAATAACTTTCTCATTAAAAATGTGTTTGTGAGAGGTTAGCATTGAATTAAAAAATAAAACATGCATATTTAAAGAAAGATACATCCCAACAAGTATCAGTTTGCATTTTTCAATTTGTCAGGAATACTAATACAAAACTTTTCTATGTAAGCACAAATAAAAACATCATTACATTTCGCCACATTAAGTTGGCATCAATTGATAACAAAAGCTTTATAAATAATAACATGAAAAATGGCGTTTTTCTACTTGACCTAAAATGCGATCACGTTTTTAACAATAATTGTTTCGTAAAAAATGGAACCTAATCTCAAATAGAGATTGCAAAAGTCAGCTCACAATGAACTTAATAATTTAAAGATTATAGTGTATCGTTTAAGCAGAACATATGTAACATTCAACAATACATATTATATTAAAATACAAAATACGCTCAATTCCATAAGTAGCTTTTGTCGATTTAAGTCATTTTCCTGTATTTTTTCATTGTAATAAAATTATTAGCTTCTACATGTTTATCGTAGCTTCCTGAAATAAAAATTGTTCATTGTTGTTAACATTATCTAAAGTAATAAACACTCAAATAGGGCAGATGTATTAAACCTTTGAAAGAAAACATAATTTGTTTCCGTGGTTTAAGAACAAACATGTTTTAAACCAAATAGAATAAAATATGACAAAATTTAACAGGAAACTGGTTTCTTAGTTCATGAGAGATTCAACTCAGAAACAGTTCCTCAATTAGACATGTTCAATACATAACTGGTTCTTCAACCAAAGACAGATTCAGCACATAATTGGTTCCTCAACCAAATATAAATTCAAAACATAACTGGTTCTTCAATCGAAGACAGATTCAACGCAGAATTGGGTTCGTAGTTGAAACATACCAGTTTGTTATTAATGACGTTTTGCTGAGAGAATCAGCACCACTAAGACTTTTTTCATTTAAACTGGAGTTTCGGAATTTCAGCATAGTTGGTTCAGAAAAATAAAACATTCATTATTCGTTGTTTTCATATGCACCTGTGGCGTTGATATGTATTTTACGTCATTTACTGTCAAAGCAATAACTGTTTTGTTTGTTTTGGAATTTCGCACAAAGCTACTCGAGGGCTATCTGTGCTAGCCGTCCCCAATTTAGCAGTGTAAGACTAGAGGGAATGCAGCTAGTTATCATACCTATCGCCAACTCTTGGGCTACTCTTTTACCAACAAATAGTGGGATTGACCGTCACATTATAACGCCCCCACAGCTGGGAGGGCGAGCATGTTTGGCGCGACTCGGGTGCGAACCCGCGACCCTCAGATTACGAAGCGCACGCCTTAATGCGCTGGGCCATGCCGGGCCCAAAAGCAATAACCTCTTTTATGTTCACAATATAGCAAAAGGTACATCATATACATAATCAGATTAACAGTTTCGTAAATAGAAATAAGAAGTTATTTCTGCTGACTATCATTATTAAACGACTTCTTCATGACGTATTATCACTGATGGCTCTTAGAGTGAACTTACAATACCTTACGTATGATACTCCACGTGTTACGACTGTAAAATGTATTTTCTCCTCACTATAGTTATTAAAGCCTCTGGATGAATAAAACTTCAAGGATAACAGATAGCTTGTGTATTGTTCATCGCACCCTTGGCTACTTCTTTGTAGGAGAAATTCGAATTTTGCGCCACAACATACAGAGATGGCTGCCCAGAGAACCAGTAATATATAACTCTTTACCTCATTGATATTCTAAAGGTAAATGGACGATAGTTATTTAGTGACATAGCGTTTGACTGTTCGTGTGCGACCACTTAATGTTCTGAGTGTGCAGTGATCGGGCCTTCTTTTTGTTTTTAAACCGTTATATAAAATAGTTTCAATTGTTTAAAATATTCAGTGTATATATATATATATATATTTACAATTACTGTTTCTTGATTACATTAACTTTATTCAATAGCTTTAAAGCACGTTTGTTAAAACATTTTTGTGGACTACAATCTGTTTTCTCTACATTTGTTTGTTATTGTTCTTGGTTTATCCTGTTTGGTAACATAATTGTCGAACACCACATAACATAACCCGTAGCTGTAGCACAAACGACCTACCGGAACGAAGGTTATGCTACAATGTCAAGCAAAAACGTGAAATGGAATAAACAAGTCACGATTTTGGCACAAACAGTTAACTTCATATGCATGTCGTATTGGCAAACTGACAAGAAATGTTGTGTTATGTTTAAGGGCCTTGACCCTGCTCTCTGTTCTACACACTGACAGTTGGAGACTGGATGCAACAGAATTGCTCCAACAATGGATTGCGTATTTGAGTCGTGTACTAACTTCCGTGACGTTTGTTCCAAGAGAACAAAAAGAAACGACAGGATTCTAGAATAGAAGTCTCTTGTTTTACGTTGAACGTGATATAATGTCATTCTAATATACTCGGGAAATGCATAAAAAGACTTTAAACTTATTTCACACAGAATATTTCAAACGACATATTTCACAGTGAATTTATAATTGATTGCTCTTGAAGTCAGGTGTTAAATTTGTAGGAATAGTACATAGGCTATTCTTATACGTGTATTACTACAAGAATAATTAATGAAGAATGGAAAACTAAGCGTCCGCATCACTTCAGCCACGTATCTACTTAAACATGGAATTAGGTATTGTACTTGTAGCATTGCTCTACAAAACAAAGAAAAACGTTCTATGCAAACGTTACCCTTCATAAGAGTAAGTATTGTCTTTTGCGCGCGCACAAGTGTTATGTAAATATCATGTAAATGTTGTCGAGAGTGTTATGTAAATATTATGTAAACGACAACCATGTCGAGTGTTATGTAAATGTCATGTAAATATCATGCATATGTTATGTAAATGTTATGTAAACGACAACCATGTCGAGTGTTATGTAAATGTCATGTAAATATCATGCATATGTTATGCAAATATAATGTAATGTCGTATTTGAATTCCCATATTTATTATTTATAATTCTATATTTATATTATTGTTTCGAGGTTTAAATCGGTGAAATTTAAAATAACATTTTAGAATTATTCATGTAGAAATTTTTAAAACTAGATAGATTGATCACTTGTATTGGCCTGGTGTTTGTACCGTGGAATTCTGGGAAGTTACGCGATACAGTATATAAACAGACGGCAATGCGAGGGAAGTCAATCATCCACTTTTACTCGGGTCAAGAAGTAAGTCATCCATTTTATTCGGATCAGGAAGTTTGTCTTGTTTGAGAAAGTTTAAACTGAATTTGTGAATAGAGCTAGATCGACTAAAGCAGTGAAAAATTTTATTCCGTCAACCTTTAAATTCAGTTGGATTACGGATTATATCGAAAGTCAATAGGAATTGGACTGTGAACTTTTGTTTGAAATTACCCATTCAAACTTCGAAAATTTCTCCGTGGGACTGAATTCAACGCCTAGATTGGAACTTTGGATTTCGGATTTGGACACTTATCCTGGATCATATTATTAAGCACAGGCCAGTACTTTTTTCTATTGTAAGTTGTTTTGATGGTTGAAATTGGATATCTGTTATTGCCATTGGATAATTTATTTTGTGTCTATCACATAAGTAGATAATTATAATAAATTATACAAGCTGCTATCTGTGTCTTTCTGTTGCATTAGTGTGAATATCTTCCGTTTTAGCCCCGCAGGGACAGGTGATTGGGGCGCTCTACTCGCAATCCAAGGGCCGAGGGTTCGAATCCCCGTCACACCAAACATGCTCGCTCTTCGGGCCGTGGGGATGTTATAATCTTACAATCAGTTCCACTATTCATTGGTTAAAAAGTAGCCCAAGAGTTGACGGTGGGTGGTAATGACTAGTTGTTTTCCTCTTGTCTTACACTGCTAAATTAGAGATGGCTAGCGCAGATAACCCTCGTGTGGCTTTTCGCAAAATTCAAAAATAAATAAAATAATAATATTCAGTTTTGTACAATAATAAACTGCGGAGAGGTGTAAAACGTGTCATATATGTTAGGGAGTGCAAGCTAAAATAATCGGGATTTATAAAACTCTCATCAAGTAAGAACACAATTAATGCTGTACAACAGGTGTTCATGCCACACCTGACAGACATTTGGAACCACGTTCTTAAACGTGATGTATACACGTTTCTACACGTTACGATACCGAACAATTTCTAAATTAGTGTTTCCTACATTACAATAAAATATTGTAGCAAAAACGTAAAACTCCTGTGTTTGTTAATAAAATGAGAAAACGTTTCTTGTTCAGCTTGAGCTATAATGGTGAAAGAAAACGCAATGTAGTCAATATTTACTGTAAAATTCTTAGCAATGTTATAAGTGTAGCTGCCAGTTTTGACTTCAAGTCACACGCTCATTACTTTTTACCACACCTTTTTTCAATCCGAAGGTGTTTTTGATAAAATGTCATGACATTTTGTCAATACATACCAACAAACCGCATTAAGTAAGAAAGTGGCACTTGATAGTAACCCACGTAAGTTTTAGGATAGCAACCCTTTTATTCGAAATAGACCTGCACAGGCCTGTTATAGTTTTATTGTCTGTACGCTGAATCTGAAAACGATATCCATTTTTCTCCATCACATACCTTGTAAACGTGATACTGTTATTCTTAACATGCTGACAACCACTGGATATAGATTTCTGTAGACCAATCGTGATGACGTGAGAGCGTTATAAATTGTTCTATAACCTAAACACAACAAACATAATAGTAATAATATTTTTTTTTGTATTAAATGAAATAATCATTTAAAACCGAAACAATAACATTGGATCAACATTTTACGCCGATACATACGTTTCTCGTTCACATTTAGATAGCTTTAATCTGTTTTTGTATTTAGTAAAGATGGAAAGTATAGCTTCATACCATAACAACTGTTGTTGCTCTTACTATCACTATTCAGTAAATGGGAAATTTTCCTTCCATAATAGAAACAAAATATCTCGCCTTTACAAAATTTGACAGCTTTGACGAAGTTGAAAAATATTTACAAATCCTTCTTTAATTTTGCTCATATCTTCATAGAAGGTACTTTTATCCTGCTAACATTATGGTTGTATGACCACCGCCCACGCCCTTCGGGAGTAATAAGGCTAGCTTACCAATATGTCGCTCCTTCGGTGGGAAAATGGTAAGTCTACGAACTCACTACGTTGGCCCGGCATTGTCAGCTACACGAGGACTATCTACGCTAGCCGTCCCTAATTTAGCAGTGTAACACTAGAGGAAAGGCAGCTAGTCATCGCCACCCACCGCCATCCCTTGGGCGCACTCTTTTTCCAACGAATAGTGGGGTTTACCGTAAACTTATAACACCCTCACGGTTGAAAAAGCGATCATATATGATAGGGATTCGAACCAGCCTCATTAAATCAAGTGACTTAACTACCTGCCCATGCCGGCCGTACGATTTGAAGAAGAACTAACCAATCATTTCATTTTGCGGTCCAGCTCATATCTTCTAGTTTCTGTTAACCAAGTATTGTTCTCTCATAGGTCTTTTTTACTTGATAGTTCATTGAAATTCATAGAAACTTTGATTGTCTGAAGCAACTGCTTTAATTAAATCTCAATGTATGCAAATTATACAGCAGGTTGGCTAGTCTTATCACGAACTGAGACATGCGTAGAGAGGAAATAATGCATTAGACAGGCTGAAGTGGTGATTAGATACCATCCATAAATTAAAACGTGTCAAATATATGGAAGATAAGGTCGTGGTACCTGAACTGGAAAGAGGTCAGTTCTTAACAAATGAGGCGCTCTTTGAAACAAATTTACATCTGAAATTTTGATTCATTTCATTTGAACGAGCGTCTCTCGTGACGAGGTAGCTGTCGTGACTATTTATAAAAACTGTTTACCTTAGGAGATATACACAGTTTTCATATTTCTGCCATTGTGAATTTGGAAGAAAAAATCAATAATGGAGAATAAAAAAGGAAACAAACTCTCCATGGTACACAAGGTTTCGTAAGGTACCGAAGAAACGCACCCATGGTATACAAGGTCCAGTAGGTTCCGAAGGAATTCTCCGGTCTCTGTAAACAGACAGTTCCTCGAATAGACTAGCTGAAAAAATATTACGGGACTGGCACAAAATAAGTTTAGTTATAAATGTTGGAGAACCTTACAACTTACAGCTTTGCCAGTTGGCAAACGTATCGACAAAAAATCATAGATGGCGCTGCAAGGCGACCTTAAAACAGTAAATTAAATTTCACCTATAAGAACACTGTAATGCCAATGTAAGTTACGACAAACGTTCAGTTTGCTTTTTGTTCATTTCATCAACAAACTCCTAACGAGGTCAAACAACACCGAAGAAGCATATTTCTAGTGACGTACATAATGTAATGCTGGTTGTGATTGTTTTATCAGGTGTTAACATTAAGTAGGTGTAACAATTCTACTAATCGAGAAGTGAATGACTGAGTTTAGATTTGACTCTCACTTACAACTTCAACTTTTTGTGATAAATGTGTTTCGCATATATTTTGTAGGTCAGTACCAACCTACAAAGCAATAAGTTGTATGTTTTTACCACCATCTACGCGTTTATCTCCAACCCATTTTGTGTAAATTCACTTCATTCGACAAGCCCCAGAACGAATTTGTGTTGCTCGATATACATTGTATTAAATTTTTAACTTATTTTACACAATATTACTGGACTTTAGCTGTATCAAAAACAGCTTGCACAAAGTTGAATTGTATTTCTTAAATAAATTTCACACAAAAATATAAAAAATCGTGAAACCTGTACAAAACCATATAGATTTTGTTACTACTATGGTTAAAAAAAACGCACTTTTAATAACCTGGTTATTTTTAATCTAGAAGTTACGTGTCTTGGAATCTTTAATAGTTTACTTCCGACGCATTCTTCGTTCACGTGGGTAATTTTTGAGAACTGGTGATTAATTCAGGTAAATTTAGTAAATTATCCTGTCCTAACAAATTCAAAAACAAGTGACGATAATAATTCAGTAAGACTAATATTTAAAAAAGATAATAAAATGTTTCGTTTAAACACTATTACGTTTTATTTTAAAGGTTGTGTATATTACCTTATGTTCGTATATGTACTTGGCTATTAAACATTCAGCACATGGCGGTTACTTTGGTTATTATACGTTCAGCATATGGTGGTTACTTTGGTTCTTATACATTCAGCATATGATGGTTACTTTGCTCCTTATACATTCAGTATATAGTGGCTATTCTGGTTCTTATGCATTCAACATATGGTGGTTACATTGTCTGACACGGCAACATTTCTACACCTATGCTTCCAAATAAATTAATCATTTTTTATAAATGGTCACAAACGTCACCTCGAACATTCCTTTACTAATTTGATATGTCCTATTTGACTTACATCATAAAGTGGACTTTTTTAATGGTGCTTTTGAGATGGCAGAATTTAGTTATCAAATAAATTAACGCCTGAACAATATCACTACCTTCTTGTCTTTGAGCCTCAAGACATGTATGGAAAGTGACAAAAAGTTTTCCTCCAGCGAACTTTTCCACACAAATGCTCATTGTGGTTTCCATATCACTTATCTCTATTCTAGTAGTAAGAAACTAGCGATAAATATATATATATATACACAAACTTATATTGATAGAAGAATCGACAATCGCTTAGTTAAAATCATAGAAACTAATATTTCAAACTGCACCGGTCGTGTCTTTGTTTGTTTGTTTTTGAAATTCGCACAAAGCTACTCGAGGGCTATCTGTGCTAGCCGTCCCTAATTTAGCAGTGTAAGACTAGAGGGAAGGCAGCTAGTCATCACCACCCACCGCCAACTCTTGGGCTACTGTTTTACCAACGAATAGTGGGATTGACCGTAATATTATACACCCCCACGGCTGGAAGGGCGAGCATGTTAAGCTCGACGCGGGCGCGAACCCGCGACCCTCGGATTACGAGTCGCACGCCATACGCGCTTGGCCATGCCAGGCCTCTGGTCGTGTCAATCTATCGGTTGTTTGTTTGTCGTTCCAGCTGTTTATATCCATCTGCTTTTTCTCTGTCTTCCTTTCTCTTTACGTATGTTTGTTTTTCTTCTATCTCTACACCTAAGTTCATGGTTTACAATAAGAAGCGTTCAGCGCTGAATTGTAATATAGCTTGAAATTCGGGGATCGACAGTGTGATGGGCACAGTACCGGTAGCCCATTTGCGTTGCTCTAAACATAAAAACTAAACATTTTCCACTACTAATAGACAAATATATGTTTAATTTGCCTACAGATGCAGGAAGGTGTTATTTGTATATGATCAACATAAAGCCTCCCTATTGGCTCAATAGCACACCGCTAAAACTTGAGTTTCAATACTAGTAGTGAGTACAGAACAGATAATCTATCAATACTAGTAGTGGGTACAGTCTTAACGCGTTAGGCCATGCCAGGCCAATATTGTGTGGTACTCAAACATAGTAGGTCAACGCTAAAAGATGACAGAAAAAAATTAACATATTTTCCTATTGAAAACATTACTCCAAAATTTATGCTATTGTCTATTTTTGTGGTTAGACAACAGAACACGTTTCCTTCATTATTAAATCACAAGTTTCTCGTGTGTGTTTTTCTTATAACAAAGCTGCACGGAGTTATGTGTTGTGTCCACTAGGAGGAAATGATCCCTGATTTTAGCAATGTAAATCCGAAGATTTACCGCAGTCCCAGCGGGGGCCAGTTTGTTGTGGAATCATAAATTACTTTATACTTCATTATATGTCTTGCAATTCACCACTTACCTCATGTCAATAACCAAAATCTAAAACCTTTCAAACACCAAATAGTTTACTGTTCACTGAAAATAAAAATCATACTTCTGAAATTATTTCTGATAATTTATGTTTGAAGTCGCAAAAATCAATGTGGTTTAGTTTGAATTTCGCGCAAAGCTACACGAGGGCTATCTTGCGCTAGCCATCCGTAATTTAGCAGTGTAAGACTAGAGGGAAGGCAGCTGGTCAGCACCACCCATCGCCATCTTTTGGGATACTCTTTTACCAACCAATAGTGAGATTGACCGCCACATTATAACGCACCCACGGGTAAAAGGGCGAGAATGTTTGGTGTGACGGGGATTCGAACCGAGTGCCTTAACCACCTGGCTATGCTGGGTCACACAAAGATCAGAGGTGACCAATAATTTATTTTCAGATTTTGAAATATCTTTTCACTATTCATGAAAAACGATAATTATAACATTGTGTTACATTTATTTTTATTTCTTCCTAGTTAACAAAGTATTAAGAAAACATTACACGAGACAAGCATCCGTACTGTCATCAGATGAATGTATATTTCCAAATATCCAATGATTTAAAGGAAGTGCGCTAAAACACATCTGTATTTGTTGTACTGAAGCGTTAGACATTAAGTTTACAATTAATTCTTCACTTATTTACAACAGAGGGCTTTAAACGCAATTTTGGAGAGAAAATCGTTTTGATGCTGATAGAAACGCCTACAAATAATATTTAAAATATCATATTTTTACTTCCAGCGGGTTTCTTATAATCAAGAAATATTATACAGTGAAAAATTAAGTGGGACCGTCCGTTGCTTAAGAAGGGGATGCTATTCCCTACCAAATTAATGTCATTCATTGATCCAATTTTTTATTTGTTTATATGTCTCATTGCCCCCTCCCCTCCAATAAGGAAAGCTAACACAGAGATAAAGTTAAAAGTGTAGATGATTTTGAAAGAAGACAGATAAGCTAAAATAAAATAATTTCTCAGCAAACTGACTGCTTATCATTTGACAGTATCTCATGAAGGTGATTGGTTATTATTGGGCAGTATATCCGGGAAGTTTACTGGTTATTTCTTAGCAATATTTTAAAAACTCAACGACAATTAAGAGGTAATATATGTTAGTTAGATAGGTTTAGTCCTTTGATTACTTACTGTAATTCATGATGTTAGAAAAACACGTAGATTCAAGAAGTCTTGATACAAACTGACAAAAACTCTGTAACCCAAGCGCTTTCAAAAAATTGGACCTCTTTTTTTCAGTTTACCTTCGAAGAAGGAAGATCCATCTTTCGAAAGTGCTCGGGTTATAGAGTTTCTTACATTTTGTGTTATCACTTACAGCAAAGTACACTAATTCATCTGTTGTTTCAAGACGCCACAGTAAAATAAATTATTTATTTTCAAGGCTTGAAAGAGTTGTTAGAAGCACAAAACCAGACTTGTCACTTGTAATGCAGTTTGGCTGTAAAACATATTTACAAATAAAAATTTAGATTAACTTTTTGTTTAATCGATCCGATAAACTTCTAACTGATTGAAAGGGCGATGCTCTATCACTCGAAGACCATCTGTTATGGAAACTGAATATCCATACATATTTATTATAAAGAAAATAAAAATTTGAAATGCACGTTACATTCAATAATTTAACGTATGACCAAATTAAGGATTTTTTTTTAGTTTATAGTTTTGACTGTCTATCAAAAGCACTTATAGGCAAATATAGCAGAAATTTAAATTTAGAAGACGAATGTTGATAGGTAGACATATAGGTACCATATAGCATGTAATTATTATCTTGTATATAAAATATATGGCCCCCCAGTGGCTCAGCGGTATGTCTGCGGACTTACACGCTAAAATCCGGGTTTCGATACCCGTGGTGGGCAGAGCACAGATAGCCCATTGTGTAGCTTTGTGCTTAATTCAAAACAACAACAACATATAAAATATATATATCTTTCAGCTCGCAACTTAATTGAAATTGTTGAAAGTTATATTTTCTTACAGATCGGGCATGGTTAATTTTAGCGTGCTCAGACTACGAATTTGTAGGCTACAAAAACACTTTGGCTAGCACTGTTTAATCGAAAAATTTGAACTGGCTGTCATTCTTATAATGCATCCATAATCCTGGAGTAATATGATGTCATGGGTGCGTTATAAATGTAACAGCCAATTCCCAATGTTTTATTAGACAATAATAGTCCAAGAAGTGACGGTGGGCGCTATTGAATAGATCCCTACTGTTTAGTTTATCAGCTCAAAATGTGGAAAAGCTGTATTGAAATAAACCTTCATAAAGTTTTTGCTTGTTTTAGAATTTCGTACAAAGCTACTCGAGGGCTATCTGTGCTAGCCGTCCCTAATTTAGAAGTGTAAGACTAGAGGGAAGGCAGGTAGTTATCACCACCCACCGCCAACTCTTGGGCTACTCTTTTACCAACGAAAAGTGGGATTGACCGTCACATTATACACCCCCACGGCTGGGAGGGCGAGCATGTTTAGCGCGACGTGGGCGCGAACCCGCGACCATCGGATTACGAATCGCACGCCTTACGCGCTTGGCCATGCCAGGCCTTAAACCTTGAGAAACATTTAACATCATTATTTTACACACACCCCCAACTGTTATAGCGGATTTACAGCGAGTTTCGATACCCGTGATGAGCAGAGCACAGATAGTCCATTGTGCAGTTTGTGCTTAATTTCAAATGCTATTTATGACAATGTTTATTGGTTATATTATATTAAGAACAAAGTAGCTGTCAATATTTTAAATTTTTTTCATACCTTTTTGTTGAAATTAGGCCCGAACCCTTAGGATTAACCCGTGAGGTTAAAGTTGAACGCGTTTTTGTCCTCTAGATGTTTCCCAGTGGTATACTTCCACCACGTTTCGGTGAGAAAGAGTCATACTAGAGGATAAGTCGAAATTTCAATGTCTCCATCAAGGTGTTCAGTTTATTTTCAAAATATATATAAATATATTCATGAAAAAAGGAATAATTCAATGTTTTCCAACAAATCGCATAAAGTATAACCACCTTCTTTTTCTTCGTAGACGTCATATTACCTCCTCAGTCTTATTTATTAGTGCTTGAATTTATGACTGTTAATTCCCTTTGTCCCTGTTTTATTTTTTAAAAAATAACATTTACGTGTAGTGTTATAAAGGATAAAGGCAGTCTTTTCCTCCTACTTTTAAAGTTTTTATTTCTTAGCATCAAACTCTCTAAACCTTTTGACAAGATTCCGGTAAATCTCCGGATTTCCTCTTATTCTTATCAAGGCCAGAGACATACTTACTTTCATCAGTGAGAATTCCCATTTGCAAGTAGATCTGATCAGAATTCAATGTCAGGCCCCGTCTGTTGTTTCAGAGCGTGAAAGTATCTGTGAATTTAAGACTAATGAACCACAAAAATCTCTCTTTTCATCCTCATATTTGTGATCGTTTTCTCTGTCTCATTCCTCGAAGTATTCTTTTGTTGTATTAATTCAGATCTTTCTCTCTTTGTCTCTCTCTCTTCATCATGTTCGTTCTCCCAATTTTTAATCTTATATTTTTAATTTTTCTATTTTTACAAGTGTTTATTCTCATGTGTACGTTTTTCATTTTGTCAATCTTTTATTTATAAATTTTCCCTCATTTTTTTCTTTGATTTTCAGCCAATTTTTTCCTCTTATTTTTGCTTAAGACACTTTTCTTTATTAAAATAATTGTATTTTATTATTCTGTTTATAATACTTGTTAGTTTTTGTGTATTATAACGTGTTGAACGAATAGAACTGTATACAAATATATATTAGTAACAAAAATAAAAAACAATTGTCGCCTTAGATACATACAAATAACACTTGTTTCACCTCGGATAGCTTAACACAACAAGGATATATAAAACGTGTGTGCTACAGAAAAGTTGTTCTCTGAATATTTTTTAACTATTTGATAAAAGACTTCGTCCATATATATCAACAAAATAACGAGTTTAAAAGCTTACTTGTATTAAGTTAAAAGTATACTTGTACTACATAACAAGTTTTGAAAAATATTGGTACTCCATAACAACGATTTTAAAGTACATTTGCACTGTATATAAGAATATGTTTTATACCATATTTGTAATATATAACAACCAGTTGTAAAGCATATTTCTGCTACATGACAATGAGTTTTAAAAAATACTTGTACTGCCCAACAGAGAAATTCGGTTTAAGTCTAGCTGCATAATAACACTATTGAAACCTTATATTAATTATAAAATTTAAGACATCTATGAGTTACACAGTAGTAACGTTCTTATCATACTTGTATCCACGACAGATAGACTCAACATATGCATTAGCTAAGAAGTCCAAAAAAATGCTTAAAACATTTGTGAGTAAATACGTGGCTCGTTACTTTAAGAACCACACTAAGAGCTTGAAAATTGAACCCAAACACAGTAAATAAACAAATACATAGTGTGGAACCTCTACATATAAAGAGGAATTAATATAACGGTGATAAATGAATGTTCCCTTCATCAACCCTTAAGTTTGTTTAACCCATATAAGACTAGACTATTAGCCCTAAATATTATCTTCGCGGTCATAAATTTAAGTTTTTATGTCATCTTCTTAATAATCAGTTTCTCTGCTTACTGTTTGAGCAGTTCACGTCAAGTAACTTACTTCCTGTGATTACTACTGTTCAAATGGTACAAGATCTTTATTTATTATAGGGTACTACTGACTGGCTGACTTCCCTCAGTAATACAAAACTAGGAAGAGCAGCGGATAGTCTTGGTAGCTTTGCCTTAACTATAAAATATAAATACAGACACAAAACTTTATTTACAAGATCCTGCAAATAATCGCAGTTGGTGTTACGTTGTGCGAATGTGTGAAAAATCCTCAAAATGATTTCTATATAATGTTCCTCAAAGGATGTTTAAAGTAAATGATCATCGACGATTCTCCGACGGAGTAAACTCGTCCGAATCACACTTTAGTGATTACTAGCTTTCTCGTCTCGTAGGTACTCATTAGAAACCATTTGTTCGGGGTTCTCTTCTGAACTGACTAACTCGAGAAATGATGGTGGTAATCATGATGTTTGGTAAGAAACTTACGCAATTACATCTCATCCATCATTCAAATGAGACATCCACAGTAGAAAAAAAATACTGATTAAAGTACTTCTAAATCGGAAAAAAAAAACGCTCTCCCGAACTATCTTGCTTTGAAATATTTTTATTAACGTCTTAAGAAAAAACAAAACTCTTCAGGACTTATACTAGTCAAATAACCTAGTTGTTTCCCCTCACTACATGTAAAATATTGTTATTCTTACTATAATAAGTAGGGTTTCCACTATGTCCTCACCATGGGTCCGCTTTTAAGTAAAATAATTAAAATGTAAAAATTTGTTTGTTTGTTTTGAAATTCCACACAAAGCTACTCGAGGGCTATCTGTGCTAGCCGTCCCTAATTTTGCAGTGTAAGACTAGAGGGAAGGCAGCTAGTCATCACCACCCACCGCCAACTCTTGGGCTACTCTTTTACCAATGACTAGTGGGATTGACCGTCACATTATACGCCCCCACGGCTGGGAGGGCGAACATGTTTAGCGCGACGCGGGCGCGAACCCGCGACCCTCGGATTACGAGTCTCTCACCTTACGCGCTTAGCCATGCCAGGCCTAAAATATAAAAATATTCATAAGCTTTCCTTAAAAATATTTCCATTTCGGTTTTAAATTTATAATTTATTTTTCTAAAATGAGTGTAATGGATAAGTTTAAAAAGGGGATTCCTCCTTGTTACTCAGAGATAAATGAGTTACATAGCCTTAAGGGTTCATTACCCTAAAATTCGGATCTCTATCCCTGCTGTGCGCCTTTATATTTTAAAGAAACAGACAAGAAAACAAGATGAGCAGAATTACTTTGAGCCAAGGCAACGACCTATTATTGTTGTCGTACAGGTAACAATACTTTCTCAGAAGCATGGATATTCAAGCCAAACATACAAAAAAAATCGTATAATATTTCTACTGTCTAAAGTACTGAGAAACTCATATCCACACTTACTAGAGGCATTTCTCTCTCTTTTTTTCTGTTGTTTTTTTTCTTAGATTAACTTAATTATGAATTTTTCTTCCGGTTTATGTTTTTCTGTCCGCAGTTTATCGAAGTACATTGTTGTCCAAAGCTCACTATTTCATCGTGAACTTTTCCTGTTTAATAATATATTGAGTTAAAGGGTCGCGTGCTGACAACACTGAGAGCGTTAAACTGGTTTCACTACATACGTGCATACAGATATGTTTATATGTATAAGACTGTAGTTACGAATTATATAGCGAAGAAAACCATTAGTCTTCCTTATGAAAAGTGTTGTAATCGATTAAAATTTAAATAATAATAATCGTCCATCTCGTAACAAATCAGCCATAAAATGTAGCCTAAACAAAAAAAAAGTAAAATGCATTAACACTGACCTCGACGTCAAAGCTTTACTTCCTAAACGTAATTCGTGGTGGTGAAACTAATTATGTATTCCTAAATTAATTATTCATTTTAACAAGGAAATATTATCGAGTGGGAGAAAAGTACAAGTGAAAAACATAAAACTCATTTAGTAATTAACATGCGCTAAGTTCGTGTAATGAAGTATCTGCCAAAAGTAAGTAGAAAAAAAAGATCACACAGGATCATGTTTCTTATCTCTTATACAAGAACTGGGGGAACGTATCTTAGCACGGCTGGTATGGATATTAACACTTTTATTGATAAGTACATCTGCCAGGCTGCGCATCGTAAGGTCCAAAGTAGATGTGACGCCTCTGAATGCACTCTGCACTGTGATCTGTTGCCACTTTAAAAAGTGACAGACGATTCCACTATTTTAAAAAACAACCTTTATTTTTTATGTACTCTAGTCATGTTATGATTTAAGTTTTATTTGATTGTCCGTTTTACAAATAAAAGGGAGACATCCCAAAAGATGGTCAAATTCATGTAAAACACTGTTATTCCTGATAATTCAATTGTTAATGTCGATCACAAGTTTTTAAAATTTTAATTTGTATCCGTTTTAAATGTTTTCTCTCGATTTTTTTCAAACTAGGAATAACTATACCTAACTTTAGGGGTTTATAACCAGTCCATTAGCCTACGTGTACTTAAGGTGCAATTCATATTGAGATTTCCAATTAAATATCAAACTATAAAGTTGCATTAATTCTAAAAATATATTCTATACATCCTAAAGGTAGTTGAAACGCATTTTCTCTATCATCCTTTTCATAAATAATCAGTAAAAATAATAATAAGTTGTTTTATTTTCTGAATACTTTTAAAGTCAGTTCTCCACTACTGTAAAAACCTATTAACTGTTACTAGATATGAAACAGATCCGGTCTATGATCTATACTTAACTTGTACAGTTAATGTCGTCCATTCTCACTGCAGTCTTCCTAAAGGTCGATATTTTAATAATAATAATAATTGTAGTTGATAGAATACCTAAACTTCCAGAAATTTGGAAAGCAAAACTGCAACGTTAAATTCAAAAACAAGAACAATTCTCCAGTTAATGGAACGAGTATCCGAGACAAATAAGTTTTTTATTCACGAAAACATATACATTACTTTCAATGTATTGAAACATTGTGTTCTGAAATGTATCAAATCAGATACAAAACAGAAACTCTAAGTTTTTGAAGTATGCCAATGGATTTTTATACTGAAATATCGCCACGCATTATCAGATAATGATCTACATGTTGACCTAAAACACATTCGTCAAAGTGACCTGTTCACAATTGGCATCTTCATTAGCGCTACCGAGGGCTATGTTTAGATCACAAATTACTATGCAAAAATAAACCTCAATTTATGTATTAGACAACCTGTTTTATATGATACATATTACAATAACCGATTTATTCAACCTGGTTCACCTCATAACTTAAAAATATTTAAGCAATAAAATTGAAATTCAACTAATACATATGTTTACATATTTAAAAACTATATACAGACTGAGCCGTTATCATTATTCATCGCCAACTTTTAGGGTTGATAATTTCTTCCAGCTGAATAGTGGGACTTGACCGCGACTTCATATTGCACCCTTAACTCCACAGTGCAGAGCAATTTTCCAACAACAAGACACAAACTGTAATTTGAGCACGCTAACCACTAGACCACACTTAGCCCGAAGTCAAAACCCCCTCAATCAAACTTGGTTTCATGTGTATTACATTTTATCAGCTAAACTCCTTTTTATTAAAATATTATTTTCCAGACATTTCTTTTTATTTCATTTAACTTGAATTTAACGATAAAATTAGTTAATTAACTGAACTCTCACTGAAAGGCCCCAAGTTTACTTTACTGAAGCTTATGTTATAGTGCCATCTGTCGAATTACAAATGAACTACTTTTCTTCAATCTCACTTCCCGGTATAAAACGGATATTAACGCATTACATTTAATCTATTACATTTACAATAAACTGCATTAGTTTTTGTTGTTACTTAGTGTAATTAATCTCGGACGAGTTTTAAATTTATTATGTTATGTGTGTCACGTATTATGCTTTCAAATAACCCGAAATTGGAATTTGAACATTAAAGTTAATAAAAGGTCAAAATGTATCAAATTCATTATATTTCCCAACAAAATGGTACACACAGTTTTCTTTTTTACACAAATATATTTTAATACAAAACAACAATACAATTTATAATAACAGTTTTTCAAGTACTTATTGAAAGTTATAATTCATGTAGAAAAGTTTTACAAATAATATTAAGTCCTCGTCCTCTACATGGTCTGGAACTGAATATTTTATCGGCGGTTTATGAGGAGCGAATTACTTTTATGCTGATACACAGTTATTCTTCACTGGACCGAAATGCAAGTTAACTCTATTCTTAACTGACCTAACACGATTCACAAGCTTACTTTTCACAAAGGAAGATAGATATCTAATAACCTCGTGGAAATAATAACGTCCAAAGTTCATTCTCTGAAGTTGAATAATTCGTAACTTTCGAAATCTATAAACGTTTCTGGTTGAATATCTGTAATTTTTTCTAATCAATAAGCTATAATTCTGAATAGATGCAAAACGCGGGGAGACACTTTAATATCGTTGGGTCGCTACAGTCTCGCCGCGTGTTGTGATGGCTACGTTTTATACTAATTAAGCGAGATTCTCGAAAATTCAGCTAGCAATAATACTGGTATTTATGTACATATATACATAGCTCGAGAGTCTTCTACACATTTAAAGAACAGGCAGGACTTAAGTGATATAAATTTAACAATATAAATCACATAATTTTCTAAATATATATTAAATTGAAATAAACATCACTCATTCTCCTTATGCCGGCCGAGCATGGTCAGGCTGTTAAACCGAGAGTTCGATTCCCCGTCCTACCAAACATGCTCGCACTTTCAGCAGTGGGGGTGTCATAATGGGACAGTCAATCCCATTATTCGTTGGTAAAAGAGAAGCCCAAGAGTTGGCGGTGGGTGGTGATGACTAGTTGCCTGACCTCTAGTCTTACCCTGCTAAATTAGAATTGGTTAACGCAGATAGCACTCATGTAGCTTCGCGCGAAATTCCAAGCAAACAAACATATTCCTAGCAGTTTGTTCTAGTGATAAAGAACTGATGACAAATGAAGATGGTGAGGAGCAATTTCTATTTTTTCAAACTTTCAAAAATTCAATAAACATTTTACGATATAAGCCAGCCGATGACACCTTTTAGGGTTGATTTGCCTTCAAAACCACGAAATGTTCTGAAAATGCGAAACGATTAATTTTGTGCCTTGATGACTCCAACTATTTTAAGTTTTGTATTATAGTCTACAAATCCAGTTTTCCAACGTTTTATTTTATTTCAAGTTCTTATTGCATAAGTTCAATTAAATAAACTGAAGATAACCTTAGAATGTCAAAATGTTGTTCTCTGCTTATCGATAAAGTTTAATACCCATACCAAACGTTCTGAGATACAGATGTTTTGTTTGTTTGTTTTTTGAATTTCGCGCAAAGATACACGATGGCTATATCCGCTAACCGCCTGTAATTTACCAGTGCAAGACTAGAGGAAAGACAGCTAGTCATCACCACCTAACGCCAACTCTAGGGCCACTATTTTACCAACAACTAGTGGAATTGATCGTGTCTTTATAACACCCCATGGCTGAAAGGGCACATATTTGATGTGGCAAGGGTTCGAACCTACGACCTTCAAATTCCGAGTCGAGCGTCCTAATCACCAAGCCATGACTTTGTAGATAACTCAGGTGTTTTTATTTGAGAATAGAATAATTAATAGCACTAAGGTTCTTGATTCTAAAACCCTACTTTTCTATGGTTGTGATATTTATATCAGTGTTATGTTTCCTCGTAAGTCGTTTTTAATAACCGAATTATATTTTTCCTAATTGTATTGGTAGTAAATTTGAAGTTGTTTTCTTCTGTGGGACTTGTGTCTTTTTTGGATTCACGTTTTTCAGATAGTCGTTTTTTAAAGATTTAATAAAATATTTGTAGTTCAACGTGTAAATTGTTTGCACAGAATATATTTAATGTTATTTGCATAATGCTCTTAAAGGTTTTCAGCTTCTGTTCTATGTAGTGTGCGAATTTCCAATTTAGACAGTACACTTCGTCTCTTGCTTCTCTATGGATTTTATCTCTCAAATATCCTAATTGTTTTCTTGTTTAGAGAGTTTACGGAAGACTTTTATTCGTTATCATTTGTAAAATGAATATTTAAGATATCGCAAAATGAATGTTATGATACATATCGCCTACGTGGTTTGTAATCTGTTTTTCTTTCTTCGTCATCAGAGTTAACACCGTTATTTTTGTTAAGTATATATTTCAGTTTTTTCTTGTTTGTAAAGAAACCTTTGTCGGTATTTTACCTAACAAAATACACCTTGTGTCTTATCTTTACAATCATATTTCTCTGTTATATCTGGTCAAATATTCCACGTATTCACATCCTGTTCTCTCTTTTCTCCATGGTTTATTCGAAGTATTGTTTATTGTCCGAAAATAATATGTATTTAAGAAAACGTCTCTATTTTTAAGTAAATTTTATCTAGGAATACGATGTTTGTTTTGAGAGGAAAAGATGTGTGTATAACGTACTATTTGTTGTTGTTGTTTGTGTTATTAATCCCTCACAACACAATGTATTCTTTCTTTACTTATACCCAACTTTCTCCTGTGTTATTAAGTCGTTTGATTTTTATTTTCTGCAAATCATATGTTGATTTGTTACATGGGCATATCTTGTGTATACTAACACTTAACCTAGATATGTTGATTTGATACATATAAATCTATTCTGCATGCTTTACTTAGATATGAACTTCATACAGATATATCTTCTTTTTGCATACCTTACAATTATATTTTGTTAAATATACTTTGCAGTTTTTTTTTGTTTAGAAAGAAAACTTTTGTGGATCTTACCTAATTAAATATACTTTGTGTTTTTCTGTACATTCATGTTTTTCCATTATATTTAGTTAAATAATTTATTTCTTTTCGTCCTCGTCTGTCTTTTCTCTATAATTTATTTATAGTATTATTTCCTGATACAAGGAGATATTTTGTTAACAATTTACTAGAATATGTTAGTTTGACAAAAAGTAATCTTTTGATTTATATATGCCTTCCTGCAGATTTAGTTATTTATTCACCTTGACTTATCCAAAGTTTTCCATCTCGTATGCATCACTTTTTTATACATATCTCAACCCTCAAACAAAGTTTCTCGTTCCAACGAATTCTATGACAACACTATAAAATTCTATCTACAATATTATCTTTCTCTGTAGACACTTTCCTGAAGCAAAACGTTCGTCTACAACCATATTATTTTCTTAAACTGTTTCTCAAAAAGTTTATGCTTTATATTTTGTTGTTTCATTCTTAAATCCAAATTCGTACTGTAAAAAAAAAAGTAAAATTTGCTATAAAAATAATAAAGTACATTAATGGCGTTTTTACAGCATTTTTGCCCGGCACGGCCAGGTAGATGA
This sequence comes from Carcinoscorpius rotundicauda, assembly GCA_011833715.1. NCBI lineage: Eukaryota > Metazoa > Arthropoda > Merostomata > Xiphosura > Limulidae > Carcinoscorpius > Carcinoscorpius rotundicauda. The sequence goes on along the minus strand of CM022404.1, from coordinate 32,062,290 downwards.
AGTACTCGACTCGTAATCTGAGAGTCGCAGGTTCGAATCTCCGTCACACCACATTTGTTCGCCTTTTCAGCTGTGGGGGCATTATAATGTGACGATCAATCCCACTATTCTTTAATAAAAGAGTAGCTCAGAAGTTGGCGGTGGGTGGGGATGACTAGCTAGCTGCCTTTCTTCTAGTTTTACGCTGCTAAATTACGGACGGCTAGCACAGATAGCCCTCGTGTAGCTTTGCGCGACATTCAAAATAAAAGCTGCATTTTTATGCGTTATATGCACATGATATTTTGTATATACAATAAAAACTTTTCTGCACTTCATAAATATTATGGCAACTCGATTTTACCTAAATCATAAGACACCGATAAAGGTAAAATGGGTAAGTTTGACACGTTCATGAATATTTTTCTGATGATACCATGACTGTTCGTACCTTTTTAAACTCGACAACGTTCTTGTTCAAATTTTATTTAATTATAGTGAGTAATCCATAAATTACATACAAGTTTTAATGTTTTAAAAACTGTGTATAGTATTTCATAATCAAGCTGTGATGAAAAAGCTTAAACAAACTGTTTTAAATAACGAAAAGAAGCCTTAACATTTGAGAGTTTTGCTGCAATCCGAATATCACAGTCTAGTGAAGATATGGCTATTCGAACAAGTTCAACACCAAATACATTCAAAACATCCTCAGAAGTGAAGTAAAAAGAGGAGTATAATAAATGCATGGACTTATAATCAGTAACAGAATTGTTCACAGTCAGATGAAGGAAAAAAACAAAACATGAAAAGAGTTGCAGCAAAAAAATAAGCCAAATGTTTCACATGCGAAAATTTTAAAGTATTTAAAACATTGAAAAACTAATGGGACACAGCATAAAAAATGCTGAACATTCTAAAACTTATATTTCTTTTTGCAAGGACCATGAAAAGTTTAAGGTTGTTGTTTTGAATTAAGCACAAAGCTACACAATGGGCTATCTGTGCTCTGCCCACCACGGGTATCGAAACCCGGATTTTAGCGTGTAAGTCCGCAGACATACCGCTAAGCCACTGGGGGGCAAGTTTAAGGTAAACAAGAAGATGTAAGAACACAAGTAAAATTTTGTTTGATATGTTTCGAATATTTGCACAAAACTATATAAAAACTACCTGCAGTAGTCACCCTTAGTTTTTAACTAATAAAACAGAAGAAAAGAATCTTATCAACAGAACCCATCGCCAGTTTTTGGGATACTGTAATCGAATGCTAGGATTGACCGCCACTCTTATAACGCACCCAAGACCCCAAAATGCAGAACGTAATTTTGCGACTACTGAACTTAAACTGCGGACCTTTATGTTCAAAGTCAGACACATAATACCAACTGGACCACGCCAGACCCTCAGTGATAGTATTGAAGGTATTATTATGAAAGATGCTAGTATGAAGAAGGAGCTAAGTTACGTCATACTGGTTATTTTCTTTACACCCAGTGAACCAGTTTTAGTTGGCTCTGGTTTTTTACTACACCTGTAATGATCCAGAACATGCTACCCTGCTGCATTATGCCGACGATGTAAAAGATATGAAATGGTCAGCCCAAAGTCCAAGTGTTAATCCAATTGAACTTATTACCACCAGTTGAAAAGTAATGTACCAACAGAAGATACAACATTTAGAATTTGTTTAACAAAAACAAAAATAAAAATAAGTATATATTTTCAGAAACTCGTACATTCCTTCCCAACTCACGTCTCGAAATAGATTAGGCTGGGAAAGGATCTACTGAGCAGAGATCATTGAATTTGTTGTGTTTTAAAACAAACCTCTGCTACCTGGTACAGTTACGATAAATAAACTTGGTATTCCGAAAATTGTTTAATATCGACATCTAAGTTCGAATACTCATTAAAAATAAATATCACTGAATAAAAATATGAACATGTGTTCTATATTTTAATCGTTCTTGAAATCGAATGTTGATCACATTAGACGTAGACGTTTTCACTAACATTATATACAGATGTGTGTAACCAAATTTCAAACCTTCTTTCTTTTCCCTAAACGTTTTTATGAAACTAGCTTTGTAGCATAGTAGGCCAAAACACGTTCTTCCTTAATAAATGCAATGCATGGATAATTTAATATTTTGAAGATCTGAGACAAAAAGATATCCTAAATTTTACATACTTTGCAGGGTAACCTATTGTTAATAACTTCTTAATACATGTTACAGTGTATTTCTGTTTCTATGATATTTAATGAGGCCTGACTAATTAGTTGAAACATCACTATTTCACGCATCTCGCCCACGTGCAACATGAATCGTGCTTCTGCTATAGACGTTTTGTTTTGTTACATTGAAAGCGTCTTAAAACGATTTAGAAACGTTCAAGGTTTATTTCTTTTTGGGATCACGACATCACAGAACGAGCCACCGAGAAATTTGGTGTTGAGATAAAAAAGATTTTTGAAACATACTGAGAAGAAACAAAACTTTGAAACCTGTAGTTATGATGATGAAACCAGCAGGTCTCCAGAAACAGATGAGAAAATTGCCTTCAGATGTGTGAAACAAAAACACATACCACAGCATGTAACTTCTTAACTGAGAAATCCTATCAGTCTAGAAGAAAAACAAAGAATTGTAGAAGTCTGTTTTCGTCCTGTTATTCGTCTCTGTCTTGTTTAGTGTTGTTCGTTAAATTCCGTCGCAGCCCATCAATACCGAGATATGGTGACAGAGAAATAACTTACGTGACTAATTACACGTAATGTCATTGTTTCTTTTTCTAGTTAGCTTTTTACTGATTTTCGCTCATTGTACTTAATTCATAAGATTGTTTAGTGAGGAATTAAACAAAAAAATTCGAAATAAATTTCATTAGTAATAACGGCATGAGAATAACTGGAATTATGTTCCTAAACATAAAACTTAAAATCATTCCTAATATGCTTTTATCGTGATAAAGTCAAAAAACAAAATAGACTTTTGTATTTTCACTTGACATACAAATAACAATGTACTTTTGCAGCTGTTTAGTTTTATATACTTTTTATAACTGTTTCTGTCGTTTGTTTTCAGCAAAGCCACAATTCATCAGGGGGAATCGAACCATGGATTTTAGCGGTGTAAGTCTCTAAGCTTTCTGCTTTCACATCGGGGATAAATTTTTATCTAAAATAAAGCTTTTATTTTTATACGTAAACAACATATGAACTTTTCTAACCGCAAATAGGTGAGACTAGGCGTGGTAAAATATTAGTATGGTAATCGACAGATTAAAGATAAAAAAATCCGTACCTGTAGTTGTGGATGCGTTAAAAATTAACAGTCAGTATTGCTGTTGGGTTAAAAATATCCCAGTAGACGTTGGGTTCTACTGATTATCTTGTCTCCCCCTCCGGTCAACAGTTGAAAATTACGAACGGCCATGCTGAGTCATAGTCGTTTCGCCCACATTTCGCATAAGGTATGTTCAGGCTGGAAATTACAAGGATCAAATAGAAGTGTCAGTTCAGAGATTTTCAACATAACCCGAACTAATTAACATTATAGCTATACGTGTGGTACGCTACTCTCAAACTAGCTGTCATATTAATATTATAGCTCTACGTGTGGTACGCTACTCTCAAACTAGCTGTCATATTAATATTATAGCTCTACGTGTGGTACGCTACTCTCAAACTAGCTGTCATATTAACATTATAGCTCTACGTGTGGTACGCTACTCTCAAACTAACTGTCATATTAATATTATAGCTCTACCTGTGGTACGCTACTCTCAAACTAACTGTCATATTAACATTATAGCTCTACGTGTGGTACGCTACTCTCAAACTAACTGTCATATTCTATGGTAAAACTGAAGTACAAACCCTTACTTATTTCAGTTTTATCAAGACTTCTTGGACCTACGTGTTTTTTAGCACATCATGCTTTATTTTATGATTAGGCATCACACCTTGTATTTTAATGTGATATAGAAACTCTGTTCACTTAGACTCAGACTATTGTAAAGATGAGCATCACAACTACATCACAATTATTGATATTCTGTATTTAAACATTAAATATCTAATTCTGAAGTTTAGTCACTATACAGGTGGGCATTTTATAGATTTTAATAAGATTATATTGATGGACATAATTCTCAATTTTTTATTATTAATACTGTATCGTTGGACAAAACACTTATGTTTATATTTTAGTGTTGTTAGTTTTGTACAATTAGACAGAACACTCAACCATTATTTAATTTCTGTAGTGCTTAGTGGTGCATATAAGAGATATTAATGCTAGAAATGAACGATCTTATAACACCCAATTGTGTTTTTATTTAATTAAACACTCAACGTTTCACTTTACAGCTTTTTCAGCGTTTATGTTTTAGTGAATGTTTTATTAAATACAAACGACATTTTGGTGTTATAACATCGTTTAGTTCCAGTGTTAAGTCAATCATGATAACCATTGTACAGTTTAGCATAATGATAAACGTTTGTTTATATGCTGTAGTTAGACATAACACTAAACTATACTGTGTAATAATTGTTTAGTTTAGCTCAGCAATCTTCATCAGTTGTTATTTTTATAATGTTGGATGAAACATCCAATCTTTGATTGCTAATATTCAATTTAACAAGTTTTGATTACTATTTATCCATAGTTAAGAAATTAAAATTATACACACATACATATACATATGTATATATAATTGTAATATTAACTAGCATTTAATTGTTTTTACAGTATTTATCAGTAATATTCAACTTTGTATACTTAGAAACAATTATTATTGATAATATTATACAGTTAAACATAACACAAATATTTATTGTCTTTAATACAATTAAACCTAGCACTAAATATTTATTTATTAATATATTACTGTAAAACACAGTAGGAAAATTTTAAGTATTGGTATCAGTACCATAAAACATTTTTAGCATTAGTATTGTAGTTAATAATTGCAATGTACTTTAAACCATTATTACAATACACATTATATTGGTCTCAACTTTATGTACTTACACATTATACACAAAGTTAGAACGTTTTAATTATGGCATCTTCAGTAAAATTAATAGGAATTTTGCATTTCTTGCATTGGGGAAATTATGTATTTGAAAACTGCAATAAAAACTTGAAAGTAAAGTAAAAGTTATTCAGGATGGCCCATAAAAGCTAAGACGAAACAGACTAATCCAAAACGATACAACCAGAATAAGATTGTGTGTGTGTGTGTTTTTATAGCAAAGCCACATCGAGCTATCTGCTGAGCCTACCCAAAGGAATCGGACCCTTGATTTTAGCGTTGTAAATCCGTAGACATACCGCCGTACTAGCGAGGGGGAACAGAATAAGATAGCTAAGAATTATACCGAGACAATAAACTCCATAGCATAGAAATATCAATAAAGTCAAGGTAATACAACTAGATCTCATCAATAAAAACTGAACCAATAAAAGTGTACCAAAAGAATAAAAACTTGTTTAAATCGATTATAAATGAACCACAACAAAAAACATAGAGCGAAGCAACACAAAACAGCAATATAATATAATAATAATCCAAAATAATAAAATGCATACCTAAAAACACAATAAAACTAAACTTCGTTTGTTTTCTTGTACTTAACCAAAATACTGCACAATGGGCTATCTGTGCTCTTCCCACCATGGGTATCGAAACCCAACGGTAGAACAACACTAAAACGGGAGATGGTTTTTTTTCAAATTGTTTACTCTGTAAAACTTTGTGCATGTTTATGATACAGTGAATAGTAAATCTTTAGTGATCTTGATGAAATAAATGTCAGAACGTTGATTATGTAATTCATTTATCGAAACGATCCTGGAAATTCTGTTGGTGTTGCCAATGTTTCCAAGCTAATACTATGTACAGCACAGGTAAAATAAATTAAGTATGATTTGTTTGCTATACACATATAACAACAACACACAAGAATACGCACATGGTAGTTTCCATCGTGATGCTGTATTTGTTATTGCAAAATAAGAAATAATTTCTTTTTCAATTAAATCACAATAAACTATCCATGCCTGCTCATGACAAACTTTAATGTTTAAAAACATACTGTTTAGTAATAGCAAACATCAAATAAGTCTAATATATGGTTTATTTGTTTTGGAGTTAAGCACAAAGCTACACGAGGAGCTATTTGTGCTCTGCCCACCAAGGGTATCAAAACACGGTTTCTAGTTTTGGAAGCCCGTAGACATATCGCTCTGCCATTGGAGGGTACTAATATGGGGACATATTCATTAGGATATTTGTATGTGATAACAGTTGTAAACATTTCTTTAATTAATAATTATTTGCTTTAGAAAAATCTATTTCTGGAAGACTGATAGGATGGAAGTCCAAAATTTAGACTATGTTATATATTTTTATGTATTTTCTTTAATGTTTTCCTAATACATATATTTTTAACCATTGTCAGACAAGAATGAATATGCGTATGTCTAATTTTAACTGGCGAACTGCGATACCGACTGTCAGCAAACCTGGTGTGTACCCTTGTGAAGTGAGAAAGGAGTTCAAAATTAGGATCAGACCTCTCTATATCTTCTCCTTGCGCTTAAATGGTACATCAGCCAGTTTACATATATAAAGAGATTCAGAACTTGAAATGTCGGTTTTACAGGAACTTCTCGCTTAACTGTATCACAGTTACTAGTCTCGAAACCATCATGCACAAATAATAAAAGTACACACAACACACACACACACACGTGCTCATATATTTATATGCAGCTTTTCGCGTTTTTCTTGAAAAAAGTGTTTTAATTTCCGAGATTCACGGACAGACAGTTTTTAGTTCATTATGCGATCTCTGACATATCCAGAGATCGTTTTCTAAACCACTAGTTCAATCCAGGATTTTATTACATTTCCTGCAAATTTGTCAGACTACAGCTTATTTTGTGGCAAATCGAACGGTTTAAAACAATCCTGAAAGAGGGAAGTACTTAAGAAGATACAGAGGTGTTTGTAAGAGCGATTTTTTTGCTGAAAATTGGCTTGTAGCCATTAGTTTTTCTGATGGATGTTCACAAGGACTACGCTGTTTTTTTCTTGTAAAATGCTTGTAACAATCGTACCGAAACATCAGTTTCGAAGCTGACCTGCACATACGTGCAGGATCGCCAGATGCTCAGAATATTACCAGTGCAGCAGGTGTGAACGTGATCACGACGAGATACCCCTGATCGTGACGAAGAAGATAAAGTATGCTCGTTTTTAACAGAGACTGTTGTTCAAAAGCTGCATATGAAGCGTAAAAAAAGGCCTTGATGCATTTAAAGTAATTCTTACAATAAGAACTTCTATCCTAAAGTCAATTAGAAAAAAACAAAGCAAAATGCTTCCACTAAACGGTGGGTTGCTTGAGATACAATTTATGAAGAATGCAACTATTTTCGGAAGCTGGTGTCCCTCAGGGAGGGGTGGTTAGCCCTATACTCTTCATCATGTATGTAAACAATATGCCATTGAAGGATCCAAGTTATGGATTCTCTTCACAGTTTGCAGATGATGTGGCAGTCTGGAAAAGTGCCACAACACCAACAATAGCAACCACAAACATACATCGCAATTAAATAGCATAAGCAAATACTGTCAAAAATATAGAATAAAAATAAACACAGCAAAAACGCAACTCGTGGTCTTTACGAAATTGATAAAACACAAAAGACAACAGCCAGAAATATATATGAATGGCTCACTATTTCAGACTGCCCCATCGGCAAATTTTTAGGTCTAACCTATGCTTTAAAATTAACTTGGAATAATGATGTTAACGAAATTAAATATAAAGTCTGGTGAAGAACTAACGATGCTAGGAGTCTAACTGGTAAAAACAGTGGAACATCTACAGATAACATACTACAAATCTATAACACATATATTAGATCAGTGATAGATTATGCAGCTCCAGCATGGATGACTGTAAGCGATAAATTAATTAAACCAAATTACAAACAGTTTAAAACACATTCCTTACAACAGTCTATATAGTTCCAAGAACTACATCATCTCAATTCATACACAAATATTCGAACATACCAACCACACCAGATAGTATGGTACATAGTACAGCAGTAACGTACTTTGATAAAAAAAATTGGATTAAAAATGAATTATTATGCGAACTAGATTGGTACCTCATACATGATGAAGTTAGTCCTAAACATCTCTCCCCACTCAATTTATATTTTAAACATAAAAAATAAAAATAATAAAAAATTATTTTTTTTAAAAGTGCCACCAACAAACTTGACATTCTGCTGACAGAGCAAAATAACAACCATGTTTGTACAACAGTACATGGACATTGCCCTGAAAAGGATCAGAATAATATTGAGTTCACTCTGACCTAGTAAATAAAATAATTACAAATTTCAATACTGCAAGACCACATAAGTACGAGTAGGTGGAAGAGGTCAAAGAGAACCTGACCCCCAGAGTATGAACATATCATGCCAAAACAACGTGAGAGAAAGAATGCAACTATTACTGATTAAGATATATTAGCAGAAGACGAAGAAATAAAATAAATAGCAACGCGACGAGAAGTCATTCACGAAAGATATACAGTATAATGAAAGGAAGAAAAAGGATAAATGAATGATAGTAGGAAACAATAACTGATATGAAAAATCGAAACGTTACCTATTAGATAGTAGCAGAAACATAATTCGTCAACAAGGAGAAAAAAACAACAACAAGAAAAAAAGTAAAGTGTCCTCAGCTGGTATGTGACTGACCACCAAAGCTGTTCAACTTTTAAACTGTAGAACTAACTGTTCGTTAGTACAGCCTTCAACCTTTAGAAATGCAACAAAATGCTTCAGCACGTCGAGCCCAACCCATCCCTGTAATTTTCCGGATTTCCGGACTTGGCGGATTTCCACTTGTCAAACTACTGTGATTTACTCTGACTAAGTCAGATATTCTTTGTTAAGTGGGAATGTGCAGCATATTCAGTATCATTAGTACATCCGAAAAAGTCACTGTTTTGATTATCGAATGTATATTCTTAGATATTATAATTTATTTCAGACGAGTCTCCGATTTATTATGTTACATACGTTACGTATTACGATTTCAAATAAACAGAAACTGGAATTTGAATTTAAACGTTAATTGCATATTAAAATGTTTCAAATTTATGATATTTGCCAACAAGATTCACACATACAATTTTTTTTTATTAACATAATTATATTTTAAAATAAAAACAGCGATATAATTTATAATAACAGTTATTACAAATAATGATTTATATACAAACATTTCACAAACAGTATTAAGTCCTCTTTTCGGTCTTGAACTGAATACTTTGTCACTGGTTCACGAGTCGCATATAACTTTCATGTTGATGTACACATACACACCTCACTTGACAAGAATGCCAGCCAGCTGTATTCTTCACGTCTGAGTTCTTTTACCGACGAAAATATCTAACGTCCTCGTAGAAATATTAACATCCTAAGTTAATGCTCCAAAGTTTGTAATGTTCGAAATCTACAAACGCTTCTAGCCAAATATCTGTTTTCTTCCGATTAATAAGCGTTTGTTACAATTATAGCTTCAGAGGTTTATAGTATACTGATTGTGGCAGACCAACAATGTTATACTGTCTCCTCGAATGTTGCGATTTATAAACTTTAAGGTGAGGTTCTAGAAAGTTTAATGGGAACAATACTGGCAATCCGTAGTATTTTGCATTCATCATTGATTCTTGCACTCAAGAATCTTCTACAAATTTAGAAAACAGACGGTACTTTTACAATATACATTTAACAGAATTACATGCATTAAACTGAAACAAACGTAGTTAGTAAAATAAACACGTAATATTAAGTCAGTTACAATATTAAAATATACTTGTGTTAAAAAAGAAAACTGTGTGTATCTTACTTTCATATACCATAAATTTGATACATTTAATTAACTTCTAAATTTATATTACAATTTAACTTAGTTTCAAGCTACTTGAAATTATAATACCTAACATACTATATCGGGAATTCATTCTGGATACCTAAATACCTATCCACAGTATAGGTAAACTTACATTTTTAGTTATTTATACCATTTTTAATGAAAACATTTCAGCAAAGTAGACGATAATCTCTATAAATGTTGACTTCTGTTCTAATCAATCTACCTGTAAAGATCAAAATTAATAACCAGCTCAGTAATGTAGCTAATGTAATATTCTATTGTCAAGTTCTTATTGTTTTATCAGTTGACTAACCTCGCTCTCAGTAATATTTTTAGTTCAGCCAGTCTAGGAGACTTAGATACCCTAAATTCATTTACTCAGCAAACGTGCAAGATAATCTTTATAAAAAAAAGTCTATTAATGCTAAATGAAGCATTTTAAACATTCTAACCAGTACTGTTAAGCGAAAGTTGCATTAAAAAGAATATTAAAGTTGTAAATTAGTTTTTAATATAAGTCATCTGAATAAGTGACAGTAGATGTTGGGTTTAACAATCTTCTTGTTTCTCTGACTGAAAAGAAGAAAACTGTGAATAATCTGTTGAGGGGATTTTTTTTTTTTTGCATTTCACATTGTAAGGCAGATTGGAAGTGACCATAGGTCAACTGAGGAGTTATAGACTTTTCAAGAATACTTTAAACCGCTAAAAACGTTTTTTTACAATTATATTTCTTTCTATATCACCATATTATTTTAAAATTGAAATACCGCATGATAAAGATGGGGTATAAAGTATACATAAAAATCCCCATACCTGACATTCGCTTGACGTGATATATTAGACAATATGATAAAATTGGAGTAACAACTGCCTTCCGAAACATTTAACATGCTTAAATTTATTATATGTCATTAAATTGTCACTCTACATATAAGCACAACTTACGTTGTTGTTTTGAATTAAACACAGAGCTGGACAATGAGCTCTCTGTGCTCTGTCCACCATGAGTATCGAAACCCAGTTTTATTGCACGTACGCGGACATACCGCTGTGCTACTGGAGTGCCCTTACTTGTGCCTAAATCCTGATAGTTGTTCCCGGAGAAACACCAGAGAATCTCTAAGAACTACATTGGATATCGTATGGGTTTAACACCAAAATAACGACTTTTTTATATTTTGACAAGCCTACAGAAAAACAAAGCTAATAGTAACAGATTAAATATTTTAATTTTCACTGAAACTATTAGATTGTCTTCTGAAACAGCGGTAAGTTTACAACCTTACGACGCTAAAATCCATAGTTCGATTACCCGTGGTGGATACAGCAAATAGTCCAACGTGGCTTTGCTCTAAAATAAACACAATCTGTTAGAATAACATCAAAATTATGATTATTTTAAATATATTGACAGCAGAACCCAAGTAAATAAATACAAGACATACACTAGACATCATAATTATCATTGAGGGGATGGCTGACCCTTTAACATGAGCTTAACGATATGTAACTGTGCGTGAAATATGCCATTATTCTTTATTGTCTGAAAATGAAGATCAAGGGTAATTATTCCATTAATAATAAATATAACCTCCAGGACTTGTGTGTTTTCTTCAAGCAAAGCCACATCGGGCTGTCTGCTGAGCCCACCGAGGGGAATCGAATCCCTGATTTTAGCGTTGTAAATCCTGAGACTTACCGCTGTACTAGCGAGTGACTCCTCCAGCACTTTCTGTTGGAATTGTTGTTCAACCATCGTATTAAGGTTACAATCCATCACTTTCACTTATCTCCTACTCATTAGCTATTTCGATGACCCGATGTCAGAAAGATTAGGACGTTTCAAAGCTTTAACAAGCATTGAACTTAAGACTTTAAGAATAAGAATCAAAAGAACTCGCATTAGTTCTCGACTCTCATTAAAATAAAAGCTTATCAATAATTCAGAAAAGAGATTTCTCAAAACTAATAACAAGTAACGACGGCACGACTGACGTCCGCCATGACGCAGAAGCGAAAAAAATAAAATTGTCTATCCTGTCGTTAAATATTTACAGTATACAACAGAACGTTTGTTTAGGATATATACATCGATATATTATCATGGAGATAGAAAACTAAAGCTTCTCTGAAGTGTAGATATACATATACTTAAGTTCAACCTTTTCATAAATAATATGTGATAGCCACTCATCCGATATTTTATATAAAGATCCTATTCGCTCGTTTCGACATAATACGGGGGGGGATTATATAAAGGAACATTTGATACGAAGGTTTCTACATCCGAAATGCTGCATCTTTAAAGAAAAAATAAGGAATTTCGAGTTACGTAGGCCTAAGGGGATTAGCAAAAGCTTATAAGTTAAAGCGCCTTTTTTTTCTTTTTCTTTTTGGTAAAAGCATTCTTGGTGTTCTATCGATCTCTCTGTTTTATTATGTTACAAAAAACTTTGTCCGTGAATATATTACAGGTGCAAGAACATATTTATGTATGATTTATGGGATCAGATAGCCAAGCATTCAGCCTTTTTAAACAAAATAATGAAATGAAACTGCAAAACTGCTATTACTATTACTACACTATACATATACATTAATACACTATTAATATACTCAATTTGCTAGAAACCTATAATGAATAAAAAAAGTTAGGCCTGGCTTGACCAAGTGGGTTAAGACGTTCGACTCTAATCCGAGGGTTGCGGATTCAAATCCCCGTCGCACCAAACATGCTTGCACTTTCAGCCGTAGGCGCGTTATAATGTGACGGTCAGTCCCACTATTCGTTGGTAAAAGAGTAGTTCGAGAGTTGGCGGTGGGTGATGATGACTAGCTAGCTGCCTTCCCTCTGGTCTTACACTGCTAAATTAGGGACGGCTAGTGCAGATAGCCCTTGTGTAGCTTTGCGCGAAATTCCAAAAAACAAACAAATAAACCAGAAAAGTTCAACAAATTATTAACATTCCTTACTAAAGCGTACATATAAAGTGCGTTAAACTACAAAGGTTCATTATTAAAGCTTAGCACGCAGTGCTTCAAACTACTAATACGAGTATTCATTACTGAAACATACACACACAGTGCTTCACATCACCAAATTAATTTTAGCGATTTGTTACAACATTTCTCAATTATTTTGATTTCTCGCAACTTGTCTACTAATGCTGATTTCAATATTTTACCTTTCTAAACATTTTAATACCGACCTTCAATATGCAACAGTTTGTTCAATTAAATCGTAACCGCACATACTTATTTAATTAAGTTTAAAAAGGTAAAGTAAAATACAGTTATGTGTTTAGTGTTAGGCAGGTTCGCAGGTGAAATTCACAGCACACACATTACTTATTTTACTGAAGCATAAGTACAGTTAATATGCATTACAACTGTGTACTTCAGTTGTAATTTCTAACACGTGTAAAAAACTTGCAAATAATAAGTTGTTGTCTGTTTAATAACTTAAGTGTGATGTCGAACCTAGGAATGCAATGGTTTGTAGGTCAACACGCTCAACAGTTCAGCCAACCAAGTACAACAGAATCTAATGCTATTTTTATTTACTGTTGAAAAGTAAATAAATGTTGAAAACTTTTCTTCTCCGTATATTTGTTAACTACAGCCAGCGTAACAACTTAATATTTCCTATCTTCACTTCCATTTAACTGTATAGAACACGTCTTGATTCTCTTTAAACCTATAACTGATTATCTTTGAAACTCCATTCAATTGATTCAAACATATGCTAACACAGCTATACTATCTTATTTTATGTTTACGATAGTGTACACCAATGGATATTAAAAGAACGATCTTATTAAATTATTAACAGTCTTATTTTAATGTAACATGGTAGATGTAACCTTTAAACTATAACATGCTTCACCAGATTGGATGCTATATAATATATGACTTAAAGCATAGTATTTTCTTAAGCGTTACGTCAGCTTTTAATGTGTTTTACGAGAGTTGTCGTTTTGAATCAAGCACAAAGCTACCTAATGGCCTATCTGTCGTCTGCCAACCATGGGTATCAAAACCCGGTTTTTAGCGTTGTAAGTCCGCAGACATACCGCTGTGCCACTGGAGGGAATTTTACGAGAGAAAATTATTTCATAGGTGTTAACATTTTCTCATAACTTTTTTTCTTAAAATACTTCAATAACTGTTTGTTAACTCTGTTAAAGACGAATAACTGAAGGCGCAAAGTAATAGAAACGAGACTGCACCTCAATTATCATGCTAGAAATAATGGTTTCGATAACCTAGAGTTAAGATATAAAGCAACAGGTAATATCGTTAAGTTTGCGGTGATTGATGGTTGCTGAAAGGAAATAGACAACGCTTATCCTAGTTGAAGTTATTATGATAATATGGATGGCAGTTGAAAAAAAAATTGTACGAGAGAGAAATGGAACAACTGTTTAATATATGCTTCACCATCAAATCTGAAAACCCTACGTTTAGAACAACGCCGTTTACGAAGAAACTCGTCTACGACTTGAATAAGTTTTCGTGATTAAAAAATTAAAAAAAGAATCATGAGATACAATTTTTACTAAATATTCTCGAATGTTTTCTTATCATCGCTGGTTTATATTGTTCCTTTGCAATACGGTAAACTTGACGGTTTTACAAGTTTATCACCTTTGAGCTTGTATGCAATAATAAATTCCAAAGCTGTCAGAAAGAATAACAGGCTTTATAAAGATCGTTCTATAAATCATAAACTCAAGGAAAGAGATTCAGAATTTGAACTTTTTTTCTTGTTAAGTAATTAAAATAATGAAGATTTTATGCAAGATAAAGCGTCGTTATTAATTAACCCCATATGTTCCATTCCTGAATACTTTACGCACAAACTGATTAAGTTCACTGAATTGTTTTTGATGCTTTTCCCAGTATTCTTTAAACAACACCAGATTGCGCTGGAAAAACACTAAAACGCAACACTTTTTCATTTCAGCATTTAACTTTTCTTCTGGTAATCACTAATTTTCTTTTGGTATTCAATAATCGATGTGCTATAATTTCACAAATGGTAATAAGCAACATGATAAATCTAGAATATTTACTATGTTATTCGTAACTGTTTTTGATGTGTTCCACTGACCTCAAACTTTACCTTACCCATTACTTATCCAAGCATCTTTATATTTTGTATTTAAGATATAAAATGTAATAAGAAATAATCTATGAAATCAGTACTATAAAACAACAGAAGTTAACTGTATCGATGTACGTTTCCTTGGTTCGAAAAGAATAGATAGATAAATAGAAGTTTATTCTATTTTTCTTGCACCAAATATTTATACAGAAACGTGCGATGTTGTAAATATTAAAGTTTGTTGAAAAGTTTTACCAATCACGGAATTATTTTGTTAAGAGATACTCTTTATTGAATTATGTCAGGTATTCGTTTACTGACGAAGTGTTAGTTTTACATACCAACAACATAAACTATCTAGACTGGCGCACGTTTCAACATAATCAATACAGTTGATATTATAGTCCAAGCAGTCTCAAAACATAATCTCCTCTAACTTCATCCGACTTAGTGTTTATGAAGGACGGGTGGAGCTGAACCAGTGGATATTACTTTCTCAGTATGACTCGCTACGATATATAGGTTTGATTATTGCCTGATTTACCGGTGTCGTTATTACATACGCGTGGAATTACTTGTTTATACTTTATTTCTAGGCTATCATCAACCTGAATATAGTTGTCTGTATATATACTGCGCCTGCGCAAACATTTGATATGTTTACTATCTATCTCACAAAGACCGTGTACATCAGAATGTAATAAAAAAATTTTAACATAACCCTGAATTATGCTTAATAACTTCAAAAAATTCAACTTTCATACATGTAGGAGGTAGATATAAAGTCGATGTCTCTTTCAGTCAATTCATTCGCCTGCTGCTGGTTGATTTTTCTTATATGTCTTTTTGTTTGAAGCTCCACCATGGGCTATTTGTAAGTCCGCGGACATACCGCTGTACCACTAGGGGGCAAATAGGATAATAAAAACTCTGTAATAACAAGGATATATTTTAGAAGTCAAAATGTTTGTACAAAAATATGTGTTTAAGTATTGTTGCAATTATAACACACAAAAAAGCCACAGACGGCTCATGGTGTAGCTTTGTGCTGAATTCCAAACAAATCAACTACATTTCGTTTGCACTTACAGACAGTACGTAAAAAAGTACTTCAAAGTGTTAATACAAATAATGATCTTTCAAGTTGAATCTATTTTGAAATGATATGACATGGGGGTCTACTAGTGACACACAGACCTAAGCTTGAGGATTAATAACATTAAAACTCGATGTCAAATTCCTGTTGCAGGTTGGCATGGCGCAAAGAGTGCGTTCTACAACTCTTTGTACTCACGTACAATAGACCTAAGATCCACCATGGAGTTCGTTTTCCTCCCATTTTAACTTGTTCTGTTTACTTTTACTAAATATTTTATTTAGCTTGCAACCCAAGTGAAAATTCTCCTTTGACTAGTATCCTATATGAACAAAGGATAAACTCCTAAAGAAAACAATATGTTATAAAAATATTAACGCCCACCAACTAAATATCTAAATATTCCTGTGACAGCAGAGATACATATCTGTGTATTATATATAAATATTAAATGCGTGTGTGCCTGTGTGTTTCCTTCAAAGTTCAATGTGTATCTACATAAAATAATAACACAATATACATATCTAGTATACAAGTCTGTACAGTTCTACTTATGCAAGTATGTAAAACTATATGCTATGTCAAATAAAATAACGTTTTTCGTAAGATTTTCAAGTATCTAGATATGTAAATAACACTATGATGAAAGACAACAATAATCATTCTTCTCTGCTTAAGTTTTTCTTCTTTTAAAGCAAATAATATATGAGGTTTGTATAACGTACTTTATTTGGACAATCGCCAAGTTTGTTTGTTTTTTAATTGTTGTTTTTTCGGCTCAATTACCTGAGCATTATGAAGGTGCGAGATGTTTAGCAGACAACAGGATAAACTGTTGAGATGTTTCACTTGTTAACCAGTTCTACTGCATCATGAAGTACATCAGTTCTTCATGTGCGCACCTGATCTCTCTTGATTTTTATATTTTTTTAAATTTTGTTTCTTCTTCAGGTTAAACGAACTAAAACGTGAAATTATTTTAATTGTTCTAAAAAGAGGATTTGTTATGAACTTCGCGCAAAGCTCCACGAGGGCTGTCTTCCCTAGCCATCCCTAATTTAGACTAGTGTAAGACTAGAGGTAAGGCAGCTAGTCATCACCACCCACCGCCAGCTCTTGGGCTACTCATTTACCAACGAATAGTGGGTTTGATCGTAAAATTATAACGCCCCCACGGTTGAAAGGACGAGCATGTTTGGTGTGATGGGACTCATATCTGGACACCCTCGGATTACCAGTCGAGTACCTTT
Source organism: Carcinoscorpius rotundicauda (assembly GCA_011833715.1). Taxonomy (NCBI): domain Eukaryota; kingdom Metazoa; phylum Arthropoda; class Merostomata; order Xiphosura; family Limulidae; genus Carcinoscorpius; species Carcinoscorpius rotundicauda. The sequence continues at coordinate 32,044,874 of CM022404.1, read as the reverse complement.
ATCACCTGGCCATGGTGGGCCTCTAAAAATAGAAACCTACACTTTACTTACCATAACCCATGAAGCCGTAAATTTATTTCTACTGGAGAACTTAAAAAAATCCAAAGATTTTGTTTCTTGTTTCAATTATAATTGATATTGTTAGTTAACAACTTGCATCACGCGCATCGATATATATATATATATAATACACACATAAAATTACAAACTAAATGTTGTGAATATTAATAGTTTATTTTATTATTGCTTCTAAATACCTCCAGCAGGCAAAATGGCTGACTTTAATAAAGTTACAACTAAAAAACAAAAGTTACTGCTTATATTTTCTTCATCAATCTCTAAACAATAAGGAAAGTTAGACATTATGTAATCTCGTTACTCTGAAATATCATAACTACACATAAGAGACCCCAAACATAAAAAGAGAGAATTTAAACAACAATTAAACCAAACTACACACACGTACTTTCATAAAGTATCTCAATTGCACATAAAATATTTTCAATGATTTTGTTCTAAACACATATAAAGTTTGTAAATTAATAAGTATGAATGTTGCAGTAGAGAAGCTCATGGTAACAAAGTTAAGTGGTACAATTTAAATTTACTTACGTACTTTTCTCAACATGTTGATACGTAACTGTAGTATTTTGTTATTCTAATAAAACCAAAATATGTAAAATTTCATGAAGTTTTTTTCTAGCAATTAAACCATCCAAATGGAACAGTTTTTTTACTAAATGTTTACGGATTACATGTACGTGCGCATAAAAAAGTTTAGTTTAAATCAACTGTATAGTTCACCAAATACATTGCAGCTGCAAGCTTTACCAGTAATACAAACACTTCTGATTGATGCTAGTATATATACATATACATATACTGTACAGTAATACATAATATTTGGATAATACCACCTAAATATTTATATTACAGTAATTTGATCAAACTTGTGAATTAAAAAAAATATTTTATGTTCAAGTATATCATAAAAATATATAAAATATTTTTCTTCCTCTGCACTTAAGAAATGAACTAAGCCATTTCATTTGGAATTGTATTTACTGCAATAATAACTCACTTCTAAATACGTAGCAGTTTTCCAGTGTGTTTTTTTTAGTTTTCCTTGCAGTATACGTTAGTCGAGGCCTGGTATGGCCAGGTGGTTAGGGCACTCGACTCGTAATCTGAAGGTTGCGGGTTCCTATCACACCAAACATTTTCGCCCTTTTTAGCTGTATGGGCGTTATAAAGTGACGGTTAATCCCATTGTTCGTTGGTAAAAGAGTAGCCCAAGAGTCGGTAGTGGGTGATGATGAATAACTGCCTTCCCTCTAGTTTTTCACTGCTAAATTAGGGACGGCTATCGCAGATAGCTCTCGTGTAGCTTTGCGCGAAATTCGAATACAAGCTAAAAGCAATGCCCTGTCCGTTTATTTTGAACTTAAGTAATTAGAAAAATCATTGTGAGCACAAGCTTTACAGTTTCCAGTAACTTCACATTAACTCGTGTAAATATAAAATACTTGATACGTGAACATTGATATTTGAGTTAGTATTATGACATTATTGTGATTTTTTTCTTTATTCGTAATTAAACGCAAAGGTAAACAATGGGTTAACTGTAGTCTGCCCACCGCAAGTATCAAAACCCGGTTTCTAGCGTTATAAATTCGCAGATATACCTCTGTGTCACGTAAGAGGGGTAGTTAATGGTTATATATACTTTAGTAACTACTGAAATTTATCAGAAATAAGTTGAAGTACATTGATGTTCATCTGTATAAATGTATGCATAAAATTTTGAAATTACCATAGGGTTTAGCTTGACTTAATTTAAGTGTATAATTAGTTGTGTTTGTTTCTTTCTTACATCGCTAATCGCAAGAGTTGGTTGTTAATGTTTGACGTTTTTTGGTGCAAAGCAACTAGACTATGTTCCCCTTAACCGGTAAATAATTAAAAATAAAATATGATCATTAAAATTTATAAAAAGGAATCGTGTTAAAAAAACAAAGTCCATTTTTTATTTAAAAACTTGAATAGCATTAAAAAGGCTAATGACATTCAAAAAATTTAAAAACATTTGTAAAATGGACAGCATCACCATCGGCAATGACACTTTCCAGCGTCAAGAGTAAACCTGTGGATAAAATTTGTCTAAAATGGTGCTGTCATTCAGAGTTGTAATGATGACACGACAGTAAAATGTGGGCTATTGTGGATTGAGTGCATCAATCCCAGATAAAAGAAAACGGTGAGTTAAAAAACTATGACCAGTGTGTGGTCTAATTAGGACAACTTCATCCTTCGATCCTTACGGAAACACGAGAGCCAAAGTCTAATGGAAAATTTTATCTGGAGAAGTTTGTTATCACGTTGCTCAGTTCAAGCCGACTGCCAAATGGCAGTGATAGCAACAGAGCATAAAGACTTAGCTGCGGTATCAGCGAGTTCGTTTCCGCGAATACTAATGTAGCCTGGTATCCAGAAGAGCCAGATAGAGAGAAATGGGCTGGTTGGTTTTGAATACAGGCGAGAACATGGTGAAAACTAACATGAAGCGATTCCAGAGTCAGTAGAGAGCTAAACAAGTCGGTATACACAGTACATTTCGGAAGTAAATACAGAATCGTGAGAGGAGATTCTATGTGCAACTACCAAACTACAACAAACCATGGCAGAGTCCACAGAGGTACCTGATTTTGAACAATTCGTATAAATGGGAATGGAAAGATGGTTTGAAAGATCTTCGGCAAATACAAGATGGTACTCAAAGAAAGGTCACGCTTGGGGATGGTGGTAAGCCATGGTGGGATGGGCTGACCAGTGGATACAGTAATGTCATCCAAAGACAGACACAATTCATCCAACTTTGTCTGAATATGAAGATCAAAGGGAACAATGGCAGATCGTCTGTTCTGAAAAACACATGGCCAACTGAAGAAGGAAAGCACAACCCAAGGTGGATTGCCGTGGTAAGGATCTAAGTTCTGAAGCACACAGTAAAGCCAGTTGCAAATGGTAGAAGTGTAAAGGAGGTTCATGTGACTCTGGACTGTGAAAGTGCATAAAGCCCCCATGTAAAGCCAAAGTCTAAGATGATGAATGGAATCCAGCATCATCAGGGTCGAGCCATGGCAGAACCTAAGACCAAATACTTATAGACCAGTTTTGATCGAATGAGGGCATGATATATCTTTAGCATAAACCTCGATCTGCTCTCCAAGAGGTGAAAGAGTGGACATGGAGGATGTTCAGTGCCCTTGTACACCTGACATGTAGCTGTTTGATGTGTAGTATAAACGTCAGTTTACGATCAGAGATCAGCCTCAAGACATTTGTATCAGGAACCACGGGAAGCATAACTTCACCAACATGAAATTCAGGATAGGGGTAAATACCCTGTTGACGGCAAAAATGCATGCAAACGGTTTTAGAAAGAGAAAAGTTAAAACCGTTTACTTCAGTCAACTTCAGTAAATGATTGAGGGTAATCTGTACCTCAGCCGCTTAATAAACCTCATGTTCGACGAAATGTAGAATTTGTCTACTCATAACCCATTTACAACAGTTGAAAATAGTCATTCAGTGATGGCATTAATCTTTCACTGAGAAGTGTGACACTCAAGATATAGTCCTGACGGACTCCAAGTTCCTGTAGAAAAGAACGGGAAGTGTCGAACCCATATGAACTTGGAATCGCCTGTCTATTAAAAAATTAATAAAAATAGGCAAATTGCCACGTTACCCATATAAGTGGAGGTCTCGCAAAATGCCATAATTCCATGTAGTATCATAAGTATTCTCAAGGTCAAAAAATACTTACATAAGATGTCTTTTGAGAAAGGCTTCTCTGATCGACGTTTGAAGTCAAATCAGGTGGTCCAAAGTGGAGTACTATCATCGGAACCTACAGTGGGTGGACGAGAGGAGATACTTTTATTTGAGGAACCAAACAAGATGAGCATTAACCATCATCTCTAAGATCTTACAGAGACAGCTCGTCAACAGAATCGAACGATAGTTTGACGGAATCTTGAAATTTTTCCCAGGTTTACAGAAAGGTAAGACCTGGTGCCATGCATCAGCAAAAACATTCTCCTGCCATATTCAGTTAAAAACAACCAAAAGAATAACAAGAAAAACAGGAAAGAGATGACGCAGCATTTCGTAATGTATATTATCAGATCCGACCAATGAAAAGCGAGCTTGAGTTCTACCAGATTCGCCACACCACAGAAACGCCTCGGCTGGAGAAATCAGCGAGTATCTCCGACTCTGGAATATTCTTTAGATCCCTCTTAACTATAACTCCTCTGGAAGAATTCAAAGTTGCATGGGAAGTAACCTCGATAAATTTTTCCCCATGCTCTAGATTGTAACTTTTTTCACTGACATGGGGGAGCCAGCAAGCTCCTCTAATCCCTTTTGAATAAAAAAATGGAGAAATTTCCCTAAGTATTTCTCGGATAAGAAGTGCATGATTAGAAACTTAGGTCCATAATCTGACTGTGACGGTGATTATGCAACAGAGTCGTTCATGTATGGTCGTTTGTCAATTATGTTTCTTCTCAAAATTTTTCATTTTTATTTTTTCTTACATGGGGGTATCCTTAATAAAGGGGATACATTTCAGTGCCCACAGTCCCCGCCCACCATAGACTCTGATAAGAGGACTTACTGCAGTGCTAAACAAAAACATTTTAGCAAAGCCAGGGTTTCATGAGCTCTATACCCAAACACCAGCATTAAACATAAAGCCCACGACACCCATTGAAACGTCCAACAATGGCACTTGTTGTTGACCCTGAGGGGGCCATTCCTAGGCCGCCCGTCTACAGGAATACAAGGTCAAAGTGGTGTGTTACGGTTGGTCCCCTCAACCACTTTTCCTCCTTTTCACGAGTCGCCAAACATAGCAAACACATGGGTGAATGTTTAGATTCTAGGGGAGGCAAACTGAAAGAACAAAACCTTCTCTTGTAGGTCCCCTCACTACGTACAGGAACACAAGCTGAAGGGTTACGCGCAAAGCTACGCTATGGACTGCTATCTATGGTCTGCCTACTGTGTGTATCGAAACTCGATTTCAGGCGTTATAAACTCTCAGGTCTCCAGTGAGCCACCAAAGACTAGTATGTGTGTATAAATGTTAGAAAGAGTTACAAATACCAGCTGAAGTTTGAATAATTAACTAATTTTGCATATGTATGTATTATGACCTGAGTGACAGTCAGGTGCCATAAACATAGTTCCAGGTAATTAAACTATTTTAATATTTATGAAGCACGTACACAGAAACATATTTAATGTTGTGCATGTTCACAATCATATTTTTCCTGCCATATACACAAATAACACAATTTCAAAAACAATTGCTTAGGCAAACGATTGTGCAATATTGGAATGGTAAAATAACAAACAAATACATTTTGTGTAGGTATACTGATTTCGTTGTTCTTCGTATCAGGTTTATGTTTCGGTATCATTTGTTTTATCAGTAAAATATGTTTGTTTTTGCATTAATAATTTGTATTTGCGTTTTAATTTTCATAGCTCCGTACTCGGTAAAGTAATTATAGACATGTGCAATTATTACTCAATGGAGCAGTACGGTTATTCTGACTCAGCTTTATAAACGTTTGTGATGGATTATTCGACAACGCTGTACGGTTATCTTCACAGTGATATACAGAAGCGATTACTTCATAATATAATTTGATTAGTCTCAAGGTGATGTCTGTAGGTGCGTGGTGATTACTCAATAAAAATGTATGCATAAACAGATTGTGGTGTATTGGCTGATGTAACTATAGTATTTCAATGCACTCATTAGGCTTAAAACTAGCAGAAAAAAAAACTTCTAAGTTTATTTTTCACGTAGGTTGTAAATGAAGAGCATATAAACTTACCTCTTACGGTTTTATCCATTAACCTAAAATTTATTTGCATATGTGCACCACAACTAAGACTGTAGCTTTAAATCTGATAAAAGTATGAATTACTCACCAAACTGACTCAATACAGGAAGAATCACGTGAGTTGGACAGTCTTCAATATAATTCTTTTTGTCTTCAATTGTAACGGACACGTTTATTTAAATTACCCCCAATATGAATCAACTTAATTTGGCTTAAGCAGAAACGACAGGTGTAATAACACGTGTTTGTTCAGCTTCACTCTTTTCCTTTCTTAATTTACTCTATAAAAAGAAAACAGAAAAGCCATTTAGTATTTCCAACCCCAAATAAACACTGCGCAACATATAAGTTAAATGACAAGGTAAGAGGCCCAAAATAGCACAGATTTTCACAGCTTCAAATCCCTAAATCTTATATATTTACTTTACTAGAACTTTAAATGGATCACCTAGCGACTATAAATACATTTTACAACAACCAAAAAACATTTTTCATGATCTTTATATGATTAAAAAAATATATGAATGGCCCAATTATCTAAAGTAATTAATATGCGAAATTGTTAAATCGAGGACTCATGATGAGCGTTCAAACACTACAGAATTGCACATGCTGTTAATTATTTGCCTTCTCTTTACCAGTTTGAAATTAAGAGAAGCTAGAACAAGTATATATCCGAAACAAAGTTGTTTAGTCTTTAATTTACTAACCTGTAATGCGTTGTAATTATACCCAAACTTTCTTCAAGTGAACAGTTTGATCGTAACTGAAAATTGTTGTGTCATCATAATTGGGTCTGTATGTTTAACCGTAGTTTGAATATTACTGTCGTATCTATGTAAATAGTTTTTTTTCCTGTTCGTTATCACATATTCCTTTGAGGAATTATTAGTTTATTTCTCGATTGCTGCTTGAACTGTTTTAATTGTTGCTATATCATATTGTTTTTGTTGTCATGTTGTCCTGTGTCCTGATTAACTTGTTTTTTGTTTTTGTTTTATTTTCTTTATGTCTGGATACAAATAAAACATTCAAGACTTTGCGTTGTAGAAACTTGGTTTTCCGAGGTTAGTTCTACTTTTCTTCTTGACAGTTTATATATAATATTATAGCATTAGTGTCAGGAACTCTTCGCAACTTCCAAGTTCACGCCTGCGATGGAAATGATCTACTGATCAAGTGTTGGCCTGACACAGTTATCGCTGTCAGTTTCGCCCGTTATGGAAGGACAGTCCCATCTCACGAGCTCTGCCCACCAGAACTACATACACCTAGCAGAAACAATTACCGGGGAAATGACACAACAAAATGTTTAGCAACTCAAGCTTTACGAGTAAGTTTTTTATATACATTTTCAATTTCACTTAAATGTTTATTTTATATTAATGGACGAAGGAGAACTGGTTCGTAAAAGAATATTTTTTTTCTTCTGTTTTTCAAAAGAAGTGCCGAACATGCACAGAATTCTATTTAACTTTTAGTATGAATGAAGTACAAAGAACACATCTTATATTTGTATATTTCTTCTTGTATAATTCCTGATTCTCTGCATGAGAAATGGACTTGTATTATTAATAAAGCACACGCGTATTTTGTATGTTTATATTTTCTTATTGTCTTGTACAATATTCGGTTTCGCTCTGACAGAATGAACTTAAAATGCTAATAAATCACCTATCTTATATAATATTCTGTTTTTATAACGACACGTGAACTTACAGTACAAAAGAAGCATAGATCTCGTATAATAGCTTTTACATATGTTACATGAACTTAAAGTGCTCATGAAGCACAGACTTTGTAAAACAGTATGTTTTCCAACAAATAAACTTTCTCTTCTAATAAAGAACCACATGCTGATGGACATTTGTTACAAATACAACTAGGCTAACATCTGATTTTGAGAACAAAAAGTAATTGTTCGGTTTGATTCGTGGTTTCGAAAAAGTTGATTTTTAATGTTACAAATAATAAATAAATTGTTTTGCTTTCCTGCTGACGTCCAGCAGCGTCTAGTATTTATGAGGAACAAGATTCGTTTGTAGTCAAAATCTTCAGCAAGAAATTGCAAAATTCAAACCTATTTTATTCTACTTTACAGGCAGTTGAAGCAATGTGTCGTCACCAGCGAGTGTGTAAAATAAAAACGTCCCCAGAATCCTTCGGCGAAGATCCTTGTCCCGGGATTCGGAAATACGCTGAAGTTGTGTACAAGTGCCTACCAAGTAAGTCGAGCTTAACGCATAACTAGGCTTAGGCCTAAGTATTGTCATCATTTATAAAGTACAGGTTAGGCTAAACCTCTAACTAGCTTAGAACTGAAATGATATTTAATCATAATTTATGCATAATTATGATTAAGAACCGAGTATCATACGATTCACAAACAGAAAAACGATTGTTAAATATGTTTATTTGTGACTTCACCTACCATTAATTATTTAAAACTTGAAAACATCGTGCATAGTCTTTCAAACTAATTAAGGACAAATAGCGTGTAAAACAGAAAATGAGTGGAACATAATAAAAAAAAGCAAAATAAGTGGAAAACGATTGCCTAGAATGCGGAAATATATTAAACATAAAATTCAAAATAAATTATAGATAGATTTTCTAAAACACCCGAAATATGATCTCTTTAATCTCATTATAGGCCGAAGCTAAAAAATAACGAAAAACGCAATACAGTAAAGATAATGGCTCAGGGTATGCGATGCGATTTTGTGTTTAAGTTAACTCGAAAAAAATACTTAAAATACGCTTCGTCTTTGCTGTAATGCAAATACTTTCAGTAAGTTGCTGTCCTACGTTATTAGCCTTTGTCGTGCAAAGATAAACATATATATAACCTTGGTATTTCGAAGAACATGAGACTTTACATCCATGTATACTTACTTAAAAGCCTGCATTGGAGTCTGACAAAAGCCAAACTCCGACAAAGTTAGAAAATGATACATTCACTTTAAATCTAAACGGGTACGAGGCCAAAGAAGTCTGAATGTTTAAAGTACTGTTTATTTTAATGTTAAAAAATATATTGTGTTAGAATGGCTAGCGCTTCTTTATAGAACCATTGTAAAACAGTTCAAAATTTAAAGCTAACATGGATAAGAAAATTTTTATGGGTCAATAATAACAAAATCCAAATTCGTGTATTCTCACAAATAAATCTTTAATATCGTATTACATTTAGGTTGTGTGCTTACTTTATGCACAAAGGTGCGCAAGGGGCTATCTGTGTTGTGCCCACAACAGATAAGTCTCAAGACATGCCGCTCAGAAACTGTGGAGATAGGCTAATTTATTACGTATCGCAATAAAATAAAATTGCTTCATTTGCACATGTTAACATTTGTAAGATAGACTTTTAACAAAGGTAGATTATTACTTTTTATGGATTCTAATGAATTGTGGTCGCTAAATAATTCAGTTTCTAAGTATGTTTAATTGATCTTCAAGTTTTCAATTGTATATATTGAATATTAACATGTTTGCTCTATAGTTAGACGTAAATTTCTGTTAGATGTCCATTCATATTTAATTAAGCCTGGTTTTCATGGTGTTGCATTGAATTTATAGCGCAAAGAATTTCCCAGCAGATTAAATTTGTTAGATCTGAAACTTTCTAGTAAAACAATATTATTTTCATTTTAAGAAACAAACACAGGTTTTAGGATTAACCTTATGAAATCATTTTAATGAATTGTATGAATGTTATGGTATTTTTTAAACTGTATTATAATTTACGTTATAATTCGAAGAACCTATGAGTGAAATCAAAGTAAAATATATTATAATATGTCAACCACACTTCAAAATAAATTTAATCAATCATATTGTTTAAATTGAAATTAATATAAAATAATAAATGATAACTAAAATCATTCAGTTAATTAAACTGAATTTTAATTAACCTTATTGACTAAATGTTGTGTAATCTTATAAATTAAAGGTTAGTTATCCTGAAAGCTCGAATGATAACATAATTCACAATTTAGATATGAGTAGCATCATTGCTTACATAATAATTAACTTTGTAAATACAAAATAAACAGATTTCAAATTGAATGATAATGAACTTTAATTTTATATGTTACATAGAAAGTTTAATAATTTACAAAGTGTGTGCTAAACGGTTAATTAGTGTGCTTCCCAAACAGTGCTCAAAAGATAAATCATTGAAACGGCTAAGATGTGATTTAAAATATGTTAACAGTGCAAAATTTCGCTCGATTTACAATAGAGTTATTAGGTACATGGTAAACAGCAAGCACTCATCACGATAGTTAAACACTTCGTGATAAATACCTTTAACTGTACCACAACTGTGATTCTAATCTAGATTCATTTATCAACAAAATCGTGTGCGAAAATGATCGTCTTCGACTTCAATGTAAAAAATCCCGACGAATCGTGATTTACTCGGCGTCATTCGGAGGAACTCACCACGATATCCATGAATGTCCACAGAAGTCCGGAGTTGTAGCACGAGGTAAAATTTGCCTTTATTTATACAAATTTGAAGTAAATTTAGTAAATGTACTGATTAAATATATTTGGAAAAAGTAAATACACTAAATATAGGCTTAATGTTAATCTCTTTCTCGTTATTTTAAAATTAATAATTTTATTTTTTTATTTTATTGTTGAAAGTTGTTATGAAGAAAACTGACAAAGACCGTTTTATTCTGTTAGACTGTCAGGTTAGTTACGCTACAGAAACAGTGATGCAGAACTGTCTAGGAAAGCGCAGGTGCACGGTCTATGCTTCTATCGAAACATTTGGTAATCCTAGTTGTCCGCCAGATACTCGACATTATCTCAAGGTTGTTTATACCTGTGGTGAGTTACCCTATATTTCTTCTTTAATTCTTACTGATCTGTGGACATAAACATCTGTAGATCTATATATGTGATTTTGACTCCGACTTGCAATGTGGTGAAGTTAAACGAATTCAAAACCTTTCAGGTATGATATACACTTCACAATTCTAAGAGGCCTAATGGTATTTCTTAGGTCTGCTAACCCCAGCTTTCCTGATGAGCCATGAATAATAGAAACTGTAATCTACAGCAGAAGTTACAACCAATCAAATAATGCATTAGGCCTTACGTCACAGATACTATTTTTAATTTCTCATCTGGCGAAAATGAAAATGAATCTTTAACGTGTAAACACATATATATATATATATAGAGAGAGAGAGATTTATGTTTCCACTACCTACATTTTTATGTATCTATCTGTCATTTTGTATTATCAGGCATTTATTCATCTGTCTAGCTGCTTATTTGTGGACATAAATAGGGATCTATCTGTTCAGCTATTTTTTTATCTGACTGTCTAGTAAATTTCTGTATTTGTTTATATTGTAACTTGCTATTTACACACCTGTCTCTCTTATCAGGTTAATCTCTTTACTTACCCTTGTTTATAGAAACTGTTTTGTTAGTAAAGAATTAAAGGAAATATTGAATTTTAAAAAATGTGCATTTAATATGCTTTGAGGAAAAAGTAATACTAACTTCTTAGACGAAGAATTATCCTCTGTTTTGTTAATGATCCATTACACCAAAAACGTTAAAGTTATCTAATTCCTTTAGATATTACACACATTTAAGATTAAATATTTTCAAACATATAGTAATTTTTGTTTGTTTCTTCACATTGTTAGTATCAAAAGAAATCCTTCGAGTGTTAGATATCAATGATAACGGTGATAGTGGAATTGACGAAACAGACGATTTCGTTGAAGAACCGGAGTATAAAGCGCCACCTGAAGGTCAGGACCGATCTCGGTGGAAAGAAGTCACGCCGTTAACCAAACATGAATCAGGTATATTAATACGACTTTTTTCAACTCGGTATCGAACCTAAGATCAATCACATGTGAGATGACTATTGTACCGACTAAAGTAAAGAGAATAATGCAGAAGCCCTTGAAGTAATACACATTTTTAACAACTCAAACTTGGTTCTGTTTTGAATTTGGCACAAAGCTACATAACGCTTATCTGCATTAGCCGTCACTAATTTAGCAGTGAAATATTAGAGGGAAGGCAGCTTGTCAATACCACTCACCCCCATCACTTAGGCTTCTCTTTTACTAACGATTAGTAGAATTGACTGTTATTAGTAAGGACTGGTATCAGTTAGTCTTTGTCACACAAAGATTCTCAGTAAGTTACTTTCTCATATTATCCTGTATCATACAAAGATTCTCAGTAAGTTACTTTCTCATATTATCCTGTATCATACAAAGATTCTCAGTAAGTTACTTTCTCATATTATCCTGTATCATACAAAGATTCTCAGTAAGTTACTTTCTCATATTATCCTGTATCATACAAAGATTCTCAGTAAGTTACTATATCATATTATCCTTTGTCACACAAAGATTCTCAGCATGCGACTGTTCTACGTTTCTAAGATTCCTACGACATAGAGGATCATAAAATACTTACAAAAACATGTATATCTATATTTGTAATTATAGATTACTTTTACCTATCTCTAGATGATTCCAAAAAATCAGACATCCGTAAACCGGAAGTCCAAAGTGATGAAATTATAGATTGGGAAGACGCCAGCAACTGCACAGTTATTGAAGGTGACCAGAAGGTTGTTGGCTTTCTTACGGAATGGATTGCAGCATACAGATACCTCAAACGTAAGTTCCTAACGTGATTTGTTGATGTTGAATCACTGGATCGTTTACTTAAAAAATCTTCAATTTATTTAGGGGTCTAGCTCCCCTCCTTACAACAGAAGAAATTTCTATCCATTTTTATGTGTTTCGGTTGCATTTTCAATGAGAACGTTACTTGTATCTCTTTCTGTCTTTTGTTGAGAAAATCATTGCTTAAAAATAATAAAATAACAATGACAAAAATAAGCAGAATCGTCGTAGCCAGTGTTGTATGTACTACCACCATTAATGTTTCTTCTAGGTTTGTTTGACTGTTTTGAATTTTGCGCATACATGAGGTCTGTTTGCACTGGCTACCCTAATTTAGTAGTGAATGACCGAGGGTCATCTCCACCCACCGCCAACTTTTTAGCTACTCTTTTACCAACGAATAGTGGGATTAATTGTAACATTATAACGCCCCCAGGGGTGAAAGGGCGAGCATGCTTGATGTGATGGGGTTTCGAACCCGCTATTGAGAAGTCATTTTCATGGACTGAATGTACTACGTGAATATCATAACTTTTTAATAAATAAAGGTATATAGCTAAAATGCAAAGTAATTATGAGATTGTGTTTCAGTAGTTTTTTTTCAGTTGTTACTAATACTTAAACCAGTAAGAATATTGGTAAAAGCAATCTAACAATTCCTGCGTTTATCTTTGTTTCTAAAGTTTTGTATGGCTATTGGATTTGTTTTCTTAATTTAAATAAATGTATTAATGTATTCCTTTACAATGAAGTAAAACGTTTTTTGTACATTTATGTCTATGTGGTACATACGTTATTATCATTTACTATTTATAACGTCAATTTCGATAAGTACATTTTGATCTGTTTCGTTGTTAGCTCACACTGCGAAGTGTAGGCGATTTTTAAACTTAAAAAAAAAACATATAACTTCCCCTTCTCATCATATCATTATGAATAAGTTAGGCCTAATAGAAAGCGTGGTAAATTCGGTTTCGAATTTCACGGCAAGGTGAAAATATATATGGTTGAAACTTAAGCGAATAGTTTTCAACAATAGAAAACTAAACTCTGTAGCTCTCGGAGTATTATGTATCGTGGCGAAGTTCATACCTATATCAACAAAACAATTTGTGTGTATGTCTGTTTGTTTGTATAGCACAGTCACATTGGGCTATGTGCTGAATGCAGCGCGGAATATCGAAACCCAATTTCCAACATTATATGTTCATAAACTTACTCAATTGTTTGTTAGTTTATTTCACGCGAACTGAATACTACGATAACATTTCTGTACAAACAGATAAAAATAAACGGAAAATATTCCCTTTCACGATTAATTTTTCTTTTATAGCTAATGTGTCCAGCAAATTTTATTTAAAATCTGTTTTGAATTTTAAATTAGGAAATTTTTTGCTAATTTGGCGTCCACAAACTTGGTGCAAAGCGATGTAACTCACCCTGATGTTGGGTTTCCATTGGTCATTAATTTCCAAGCTTTATTTCTGTTTGTGGTATGTGTTTATTAATCTTGAAAAATAACTGACAATTGTCTCTTTACAAATTATTTAAAGTAAACCCATCAAGATGTCTTTAGTTTTGATGTTGATAAATTATTCTTCATAATTATGGTAAAAATATATCTAATGCGCACATTCACTTGGGATAAGGTCAAGAAGATAGCTTTTCTTTCGCTAATCTCACTAATTTGGGAAAAGGTAGAGGATTAGTTATTCTATCGGTAATAATTAAGAGTAAATGGAAACCCTAAAATTATTTTTTGACGTTTAACCAAAAAAATTGATAATGTGCAATGTATTTACTGAATTGTTCACCTAAATACCTAACTAACCAAAAACTAATAGTTTCAAAACGCTTACGGTCGGACTCGGCCAACTGGTAGGGCGCTCAACTCGTAAAGTGAGGGTCACGGTTTCGAATCCCCTTCACACCAAACATGCTCACACTTTCAGTCATTGGAACGTTATAATGTGACAGTCAATCCCACTATTTGTTGGTAAAAGAGTAGCCTAAGAGTTGGTAGTTGATGTTGATGACTAGTTGCCTTCTCTCTAGTCTGACACTGTTGAATTAGAGACGGCTAGCGCAGATAGCGCAAAATCCAAACACAAACAAAAGCTGAAAGTGAGAACTACTAAACCTTAATAAAACATGAGATATTTTATGAGGATACATTCAGTGTATTATCTGTTATTAAGTTTCGACACTTTCTCTATGAATGAATTATAATACAAATAGACATTAAAACATAAGTACATTAAAATGTTGAATTTCACGTTTATCCTTATATTACTTGTCGTTGTTTGTTGTATGTGATAAGACTTGTCTTATGATTTGTAATGCTACACATTATATATCTTATCAGATTTTATTTGCATTAGGGAAAGCTGCTATAACACATAGTTATTTTATTATATTTAAAGCGTGCTGAGTCAGATATATCCCAAGGTGGCCCTTTGTCGTGATAGTTAAAGTTAGTCGGCCTACATTTCCATCTTAAACCATTAGGCCGAGAGAGTGTGATTAGTTCAAATTAATATTAAGACAAGATTGTGAAATCTTTTGAAAACCAACCTAATCAGCATTTGTCTCGAGATACGCAAGAATTGTATGTTTCTTAAAGTCCTGACTTCACGAGACTAATTTTTCACTTGTACCACATATTAAAGACATGTCTAATGCATTTATACGCATGTCACTAATACATAAGGTATGCAGTTCAGTACGTCCTAAGAACTAAAACTATGTTAATTTACTTCGATCGATAATCGTACGAGTCTATTTAAAACGTGTTTATATCGCTTTTAATGTAGCTGATAAAAAGAATCAAGCTTTATAATACTCGTGATTTAAGAATACAAATTATTCTGCGTCGTTTGCAAATCATTCGACTCCAAGCTACAAAGAAACTATGAATAAAAGTAAACTAAGAAATGACTAATATTTGTTCCGAAATTATAACCGTAAATAGTTTGTAGTTTACCTAAAGCAATTCATCTCTTTTTCTTCTGTTCGTCAATACTCTGGAATATTGTTTATCACGACTCCATGGTTCTAAGGTTAATATAAATAATTTAGGATATGATTGTTATATTTGCCTAAGTGTTTTGAAATATTGTTTTATCACGACGGCTATGATACTTATGTTAGCCTAAATATTTTAGAGTATTGTTTTCTTATGGTGCATATGAACTACTGTGTAAATTATTGTTGTTTGTTTGAAGTTAAGCACAAAGCTACACAATGTGCTGTCTGTACTCTCCCCGTCACAGGTATCGAAACCCGATTTCTAGTGTTGTAAGTCCACAGACATACCGTTGTGCCTGTTGTAGAATGATTATTGTTATAATACATTCTTCTAGTTCTTTCAAAGTCCATAAGGCACTAGATTAAAAATATAGTACTAAAAATGTAATAAACTTAAGATAATGCTTCCATTATATAGGGTTCAGCATGGCCAGGTGGGTTAAGGCATTCGACTCGTAATCTGAGTGTCGCGGATTTGAATCCCAAACATGCTCGCCCTTTCAGCGTGGGGAATTTATAATGTGACGGTCAACCCCACTATTCGTTGGTAAAAGAATAGCCCAAAAGTTGGCGGTGGGTGATGATGACTAGTTGCCTTCCCTCTAGTCTTACACTGCTAAATTAGGGACGGCTAGCGCAAATAGCCCTCGTGTAGCTTTGCGCGAAATTCAAAACAAACAATCCATTACACAGAGAAATGAGTAAAACAGAAACAGAAAGATACATTGTACAAACCTCACTGTGTGAGTGTTCATACGGATTTCGTTTTGTATATTACTATACCCGTAATTCTTTGTTTTTATATACTGCAGAAAACAAGGAGAAGTGTATTCTTTACTTGACACTAAGCTTGGGTGGTGGCTTAGTCGCTTTCTTCGGGGTTTTGTCTGTACGTCTTTACGTTCAGAAGAAGGCGGAAAGGAAGAAGGCTAACCTCAATATCAACGAACCTCTTCCAACATCATTCGACGAGGAAGTTTCCGACCTGGAACATTTCGATACCATTGACAGGCCAGATCATAGCGGCGTTGAAATAGTCCGGTACTGCAATCGATCGGCAATGAAAAGACAGGATAGCGACACACATCCTCGGGCCCCTATGTCCCGAAACATGAATAACTATTATTACAGTTAGTTCTAAGTAGGCAGTTAAAGCTACGCTCAATGTCGACTACTTCGTACAAATATATATATATGTATATACATATATATTATGGATACATAATTATATATAAGTATACGAGAAGGTATGTTTCAGGTTATTTTAATTGAACTTCTAAACTGCTGATTCTCATTCATAGGTTTGGAAGAAATGAACCTAGGAAAGACTAACAGCAGCATCCAATGCCTGAAAACTAACACACTTAATGATAAGGCCTCTCAGGAAAAGACCCTGAACTGGATTGTATGGTCGAAATTACCTTTACATAAATTGACTGTGTAATGTTAAATATCTTTTTAATATAAATGAAACTGTGTGATACATTTAAAAAGTCGCAAATTGTTCCACGAAAACGAAACAAAAACTAACGAGGCCAAAGCTTTAGTAATAACCACAAAGTAGTAAGAAGTGATAAACAAACAGTTTAATTGTAATATTTTTTTTAAAGGGCACTGTGTTCTATGTAGACATGTTAGAAGTCTGGTGCACATAGTTCGGGGCTAACTATAACTATATGTCGCTACTATATACCCGATGTACTCTTTTAAAGAGCGTAGATAGCGATGTTACACGCTCTTTAGTAGAGAAATGTCAGCGACATGTATATTAACGTCTTCTTATAATTGTTCCATATTTTCATTACACTAAAGGTGTTCCTTTGTTGTTATGAATGTATTTACATACGTGTATATAAAAATGTTTTACGTCTGTTCAACATTTTAAGCTGTTATTTTCCGAGAACCGGCAATCTTCAGTACAGCGTACAAACTACTGAAGTTCATATCGAGCTGTTCAGAGACACGCACCTTTCCCCTGTTTTGTGTGATTTCAGTGATGTAAAAATACCTATGTCACAGTTTACTCGTGTATAAAATGGTCTGATTTGTCTAATGAGCAATGATATTTTTACATATCAATCGAAACGCTGACATAAGACACTTCTTGTCTTTTTACAACTCTGTCTATGGTGGGTTTTTTGTTAGCACTAGTTCCCACGTTCAAACCGTTTACTTTTACCGCAGTTATTTGATCTGTTATGATGATACTTTACTTTTCACTCTCATATGTGATCTCCATGATAATTTAAAACTTGTGTCTACATGAAAAAGTAGCTGTTTAAACATGTAGTTAGAAATGATTCTGTAATGTAAAGATAGTTCAACGTACGGTTTAGAGAAATGTATGACACTGTAAGTAATAATAACATGGTTTCGTTCGATGACAGACTTCTAGTGATATACGGCGTTCCTATTAAATTATTGATATAATTGTTTACTTTTTTAAAATTGTGTAAAATATAATTTGCAAACATCAGGTGTGTTATAGACCCTGAAGCAAAGTGTATTTTATATTTAAAATTAAAAACATTAATAATAGCATGAAAACCGCTTTAAAAATACGTACAGGTGTTATAAAAATATTGCAACAAGTTCAGTATTTTATTATGCGTAATTTTTACACATCATGAAAAGAACATCTTCTAGAAGCAAATATTAACCCTAAGCCTCAGAAAAAGATCTGCTATTCTGATGTTAGATGTTTATTAAACTATGCTGGGCCCGTGATTGCATGCACAAAAACCTTGTACAACATGGTTTATTGTTTGTACATAACGTTCTCCGAATATTGGTTGAACAACATTAAAGATTCATCTAAATCTTTAAATGTATAAATAATTAAGCGCAGTAACACCACCAGGAAGACATAAGAAAAAGTAACTGAAATCTCCGTTAAAGGTGATTGATTGTATTTAAATACAAAGCTACATAATGGGCTATTTGTGCTCTGCTTATCACGGTATCAAAACCCGATTTCTAGCGTTGTAGGCCCGTAAACGTACGTTGTGCCACTGTAAAGCGTTAAAAGTGTTAGGTTTTATTACGTTCATTACAAAATAAAGTAACACCCATGTGAAGCGTTAAAAGTGTTAGGTTTTATTACGTTCATTACAAAATAAAGTAACACCCATGTGAAGCGTTAAAAGTGTTAGGTTTTATTACGTTCATTACAAAATAAAGTAACACCCATGTGAAGCGTTAAAAGTGTTAGGTTTTATCACGTTCATTACAAAATAAAGTAACACCCATGTGTCTGGTAACAAACTTTCATTTCCGCCAATCAAATATACATACACAGTGGGCTAAAAACAATATACCAGACTTACAATGGTAAAAATTTGGCGAGAGAAAATAATTAGAAATTGGTCTTGTTAATGATATTTAAAGTGGAATGGCACGAGCTCCCTCGGCTCTCCTGGCCAGGCACCTATGCCAAAAGAAATAACCATTTATTTAGTTATAACCAGAAATACATTTATTAAATATAGCTGGAGAAATCAGCATTTGTATATTCGGTTTCAACAAGATAAGTAATTAAATATTTTTACGCGTACATTTGTTCAATTTTAATCAGGATAAAAAATTAACAAATATTAATTCGACCGTAGCAAGATGTGTTCTCGCTTATATTAAACCAATTACACATCTGCTCTTAATCCGTTATTATTATAATTCATTATCAACATTATACTATGTTAATAATGAGTTGTTGGAAAATTAAATAGTTAGATAAAGGTTTTCATATTATTATTGTACAATCACATGGAATTCGAAATGCGTTAGCAGCATAAAGCTGCTATGACAACGCTTCTTCAACTAAATCACCACATTGAGTTTCCTCACTTTAACTATATAGTAATTCCTAATTGTAAGTATCTATGGCTCCTTGACTTTTGAACTTTTTTCCATAATTTTCGACAAGTTGTCTTGAAGTTTTACATCTAGGTTCTTAAACTCACAAAATATAAAGAAATAAAACACATTAAACAGGGTCTCGAGAATGACCCACAACTAGTAGGTGATGGGTTTAAGAGTTATCAGATACAAATTTCTTCAGTTTACATTATAACTGCTATTACCGTAGGTGGTATCATTCAAAGCAGTAACATGTATTTAGATTATTAGAATTTCAAACGTCTGCCTACCAGTAATGATCAAAAATGATTTGGGAGCTCTTTCGAATGTAATCAGGAATTTTCACACTCACTGATATAAGCATGTAAAATACGAGTCTGTGTTAATATTTTTGAGAGATTTACACCGTGATCCCGTTAAGGGGCGATACGAAGGGCTGGTATACTTAGAATTAACTATGCCTGGCATGACCGAGCGCGTAAGGCGTGCGATTCGTAATCTGAGGGTCGCGGGTTCGCCTCCGAGTCGTGCTAAACATGCTCGCCCACCCAGCCGTAGGGGCGTTATAATGTGACGGTCAATCCCACTTTTCGTTGGTAAAAGAGTAGCCCAAGAGTTGGCGATTGGTGGTGATGACTAGCAACCTTCCCTCTAGTCTTACACTGCTAAATTAGGGACGGCAAGCACAGATAGCCCTCGAGTAGCTTTGTGCGAAATTCCAAAACAAACAAACAAATGTTTATTAACATTAAAATTGGAAAGAACGTGTAACTTGTAGGTTGAAAACAATGTGCAATTTTTGCTTAGTTTCCTGTGAATGGTCAATTATTATTTGAATACCATTTGGTTTTCATTAATAAGCATAAACCAATGAAGATATCAATGATTTTTATATCGTATTTAATGTGGTTTAAGCTTACATGTCACTTGTGTAATATCCGAATGAACAATAAAAAACAGATTCATTTCAAAAACGATTTTAAAGATGAGGGAACAAGGCATTAAATTCCTCAAGGACTCGTTTCTATCGAATATTCATTTTTGCCCAACTTAAGAAGTTAAAATGATGTGAGATCATGGACAGCAGGTTCGACTAAAACTGAACGCGGACAGTGTATGTTCATAGTTGCACAAGCAAAAGTAAACTAAAATAAACATCAAAGCAGTTATTGGTCTTTATAAAGGTTATATTGAATCATCTTGTAGTTTTGTGTGATACAATATTTCCAGCTAACTCCTATTACAGTTCTAGAGCTGGGCCTAGCATGGCCAAGTGTGTCAAGACGTTCGACTCGTAATCCGAGGATCGTGGGTTCGAATCCTCGTCACACCAAACACGTTCGCCTTTTCAGCCGCGGGGGCATTAAAATGTGACAGTCAATCCCACTATTCGTTGGTAAAAGAATAGCTCAGAAGTTGGCGGTGGGTGGTGACGACTAGCTGCCTTCCCTCTAGTGTTACACTGCTAAATTAGGTACGACTAATGCAGATAGTCCGCGTGTAGCGTTGAGCGTAATTCAAACAAAAACAAAAAACGAAGTTCCAGAGGTAGCAGAAACAAACTTGGCAGGTGGATTCAAGTGATGTCCTTATCTACATTTGAGGGGGGGGATAAGATACACCAGAACTCATAGATATTTAAGAGTAGATTTTCATGGTCGCGCAAACAGAATCTGACATTAGATTTTATGTTTCTGTTCCCACTCTGGTGCAAGATGGCGTCATGTGTAAACACTGTTCATGCCTCCATTCACAAACTAGCATATCCGAATTTGACACACATGCTCAGGTGTTACGGCTTGATTTCGAATACATAACCGTTTGAAATAGATATAAAACTAGCTGGAGATAAAAGAGGAATTTGATCGGTACATTGGGGTTTCTGTAAATCATAAGGAGATCGTTGAACTCCTCAGCGGAGTACGGGTATTTAATACAAGAATTGTAAATACTTGAAATGAAAATCAGATAAAGTGCTATTAAATATTATATATATTGTCTTACTTGGTGTGAAAAAAGAAGCCTAAAAATTATTATCATGAGGAACGAACAAAAGCGAGTTTTTAATACTTATAGTAAGGATACATTTCCGGCCATATGTATCTTTACCATTATTTTATGAATACGAAATATGTTATAATGCATACCTAATTAATGATATTGATCATGAATTATAAAAAAACTGTTTTTTTATCCTAGGCTAATGCATCACTTTGGCTCAGCCACCAATATTTTTTTTTACCAATTGTCTATTTATTTAGCGAACTGTATCTTTATTTATGGTTATTTAAGCTTAATTAACTATCCCTTATTCACTTAGGCCTAGTTCCGGAAAATTAAACTGCTTAAATTTAGTATTTCATCATCAAAACTGACAGGTTCTTCACAAGTCAGACAGGTTTGTGCTGTCAGTCATACTGTTGACCTTCGTATGTTACAAGCATTAGACACAAGTAAGGGTAAACAAGGGTCAAATAATATACCCTTTAAGTTACGTCGTAAGCTAAAAGAAAGAGAAAAAATACACTTCATGCCCTGAATTTATCAGTGATAGTAATAGTCTAGGAACGCTGGATCCAACGATCCAAGTATGTGTCGCGTTTCTACAAAGTTTTTCTACACTTTTGGATCATCAGTACTTTATCAGGCTGGAGATTAAATGCCATTATTTTATTAAAGATTGCCAATATTTTGTGGTAAATGGTATTGACTAGTTGCCTTCCCTAGTCTTGCCTAGTCTTCCAGTTGAAAATTATTGATAGCTAACGCAGCTAGTGCTTTGTGTATTATTGCACGAATATCCGGAGCAAATAAACAAAGTAGTATGCTATACAAACAAATCTAAATACCGGAAAACATATATATACACCTTCCCTTCAATTATATACACAGCTACTTGCATCGACAGTATATAGTATATATAAATATAACATCAATAGATGTATTTAAATCATTGAACTTGAAATCCGATAATTCAATCGCCTTCAGAAAGCAGAACTTCCTTGTTAGGAGTTAATTATAAGTTTGCTGGAAGACTAAAGCCTAAATTTCCCCGGCGACTTACCTTTTTTAATTTTATATTTCTTCCAAATTCATCCCTGTAAAGTTTGGATTAGTCGGTTTGTTATCTTGCAAATTGTTTTTTTTTCCTGCGTAATTTCTTAATGTAGAGTTAAGGTGATTCGTTTGAAATGGAGTGACGAGACAACAAATTTAAATTTTGATTTTAAGAAAATGATCTGTGCATTAAGATATACGACGCTACTTCCAAAATGTTTCGAGTTATCAGGTAATAAGTTTCATATCTTTAGAGTCAATTTCGTTTTTGGAGATACAATAAGTTTGTGATTAATTTTTCAGGGCTTACAAAGAACACGTGTTTTCAATTTATATGCGGTAATTTGCTCGTACGGCAGTTGTTTAAAACATTGTAACCTGTGTGTGGCGCTCATTGTGAATCACATACCAACGATTTACTTTCTCATTCTCAAAAATATAATTGATCGACTTTGGCCGACCGATTATATTGTCGAACTATATAAATCTGAAAAAAAAAACAGCGTTCGTGTCTTGTTGCTACAAAACAGCGTTACGTACTTAAAGGTCGAGTGAAGATTATATCCCACCATTCGATGATGGTAAGAGTTTGTGGTGGGTGCTTTGGAGTCGCTGTCTTTCCTCAAGTCTGTGATTTTGGAGGTAGGAACGGAATAGGTGAAAGACGCTTGTGCAACCTTGTGAAAATGTTTGAAACAAATGTCACACTTAGCTAAAGTATTTCAAATCAAACAAGATTTAGTTCTGGACTTTTTAGTGTTGTTCGTTACACTATTTATACCGAACTATAACCTTGGATAAGAAAACGTTTATAGCAATTAGCAAGAGAAACCCATCAAAACTCAATTTATTATGAGATGTTTAAATAAGTTATGTGCTACCTCTATGGGGTAACCTTGATGTTCATGATTGAGTTCTGATGTACTAAAAAACTGAAGCAGATATTAACAGAAGCTTCTCAACTTGCATTTCGTTGGATAATTGCTGTTATATATTTTTTATATATAAGCAACTGTGTTGATCCTTAATTGCCAATAAAAATGTTCGTTCGTTATAAATTTCGCGCAAAGCTACTCGAGAAATATTTGCACTAGCTGTCCTTAATTTAACACCTATAAACTAGAGATAAGACAGACAGCCAACACCATCCACCACCATTTCTAAGTTTACTCCTTGGCCAAAGAAAGTTGAGTCGCCCGTAACATTATAATGGTTAAAATAACAAGTATGTTCGGTGACGAGGATTCAAACCCGAAGTTTGCCATGTTAAGTCCCAATACAAATGTGCAAGAACAACTAGACTTCTAACAGATGTTGGCACTTAAAAAGAACCATACGCCAATATCAGACACACGTGAAAATTGTTTTTATATATTTGTTTTGTATAAAAACTTTGTATGGCACATAGATCCATAGAGTGTTATTTTACAACATATAGATAATAAGAGTGAAAATCCCTTTGAACATTTTATCTGCTTTACAACATTCCTGTTGAGGAAATTCACTTATTTTTAATTACATTTTAACTGAATTAATACCTCTTTTTCAGGTATGTATTTCAATGTAAACCATTGATTTGTTTCAATGATTTCATATTGATTTAGTTTTGAAAAACTAAAGCATGAAGAGACAGTAAATACGGGTTGCACAATCTTTTTTTTTGACCTTGTATCATCAGAACAGCAGCACTGAGAGAATCAGGGAGAGGAAATGTTTCAGGTGACTTTCGTTATCCGTCTTTCAAAACTATAATCATTAAAAGAACAGTATTGAGACAAGCAATAAGAAACTAGAAAACAACGTTTTGTGTGACTCCTGTTAGTTGTTGTTGAAAATCAGATTTTCAGAATAACAGTATTGAGAGAAACTAATTAGTTTCGGATAAATCTAGTTACCCGTGGTTTAAAACGTGAATCCCAGAATAATAAGGGTAGAAGGACAATTCGTGTGAATTTCGTATCCTTTGGATCATGATAAAAATAATTTAAAGAAATAGTACATGTATTATAACTGTATTGTTCATATTTCCTAGTTACTTGTACAGAGTTGTTCTACTGCTTACATTTCCTAGATGTCGCACCATTTCTTTTTCTATTGGTGCTGCGAAATGCGATACAACAGTAGGAAGGGAATACTTAAGCGAAGAAAATATGTAGTTATCAAACTGAAACTTACACAGCTTTATGAAAAAAACTTTCGCAGTAATTCACGTTATATAAAAAGCAATGAATATTAGCATGACAAACACACATTCCAAATTATATGTAAAAACGTTATTCCTGTACACAACAATCAAATAAAGAAAACCTCGTACTGTAAACTGGTCTTCTCAATCTGCCAAAAATATCTCACCGACGAAACTTTCTTCATGTATAAACCTCAAATCTGTACCTTCAGCAGATTCCTATTCACGCTCCACCTGTAACGGTTGGCGGTTGTGTGAAAATTTAAGTGTATAATAATAATTGATTTATTTCATCCCTAAATGTATAAAAGCAATGATGTGTACATTATCCAATTACGTCATATCTGTTCATCTCAGTCTTCTAATTATATATAGATATACCAGTATAGTTTATTTTTTATCCTAGTGTAAATGTTTCAAAGTTAATAAATTTGTTTCATTATGAAGTTTTCAAGTTCTAGTTCTTTGATCTGTTCAAAATTTAAGTATTGTATAAAAGAAATTTCTTGGTGGTGGGTACTGATTTATTATGAACAGTCTCTTTCGTGTTTCGCCGTACTTTTAAGTACTTTTCCGAAATTATTCGCATGTTATCATGCGTCACAATCAGTGCTAAGCAGATGTCATTGGAAGTGTTTTTGTAGTGATCTCTGTCAGATTTATTCTGAATTATATGTCATATACACTGGAGAAAAACATTCCTATTATTGTTGTAGTTTCATTGAAATGATATATATCACGTATAAATCAAGATATGTAACACATATTTATAAAATATAATATCAGATCCCAAAGATATATAAGTGTAGACTTTCAAAAAATTGAAATAAACATCCTCATTATTTTAGCTCACTTCCAAAAAAAAGAAGTCTAACACGGAAGAGAATACTGTCATAAGCAAAATCCCTTCACCCACAATAAAAAATTACATTGAGATTTGTCACCAAGATTTTCGCAATAAAGCCAAATTGTCACCTCCAAACTGTTACATGTGAAACTACAATATTGTAATTATCTTTGTTTTATTAAAGAGAAAGTTCAAATCTAATTAATTTAACGAAACCATTCGTAAGCCAAATTGAATTTAATCGTAATTTAATATTATCGGTTTTTCTTTTTAGTTTCAGTGTCTGTATTGCTAATTATCAGTATTTACCTTCATATTGAGTGTCCTGTATCCTAAATAATTTATATAAACACGTTAAACATATCATTTTTGGAGATTTTATGAATTAACTTTTCTGGCAAGAAACAAGTAAAATCTTGAATAAGCCAAAACTAAAAATGGAGACTAGCATTGGACAACCCAGAACCAATATACGGAGAAATTTCATCACAAAACCCACTCTTATTAACACTTTTCAATGCTTGGGGATATTTCAACAAAACTAACTCTCATGAAAACTTCTCAATGGTTGAAGATATTTAAAGAAATTCAACTCTCATGAACACTTTTCAATGCTTGGAGGTATTTCAACAAAACAACGATATTAATTTTTGAAAAACTATTAAAATGATAAATAACAAGTATGAATATTATAGTACTTTATTAAAATGGTCGTTGTATCTAATTTGAGCATTTAAAAATATCACTTATTATTTTAAAACTAAGCAAACAATGAAATTTAGGTAAACTTTGCTTTATTAATTTTATTAACATATAGAAAGCTAAATTGTGAACCTGATGTCGTGGCTTCTGCACGAGGTATCTCAGCTAGTAATTAATACCAAAATAACAAAACAAGGGAGCTCACGTGAATATGGTAAGGAATATATTGGACAAAATTCACGTTCTTTGGATCTTAGACGAAGTTCACGTGCGTGAAATGTCAGTTCAACATATTATCAGTTTGAATCTAGCTAGAAAATGGTTTAGAATAAAACACATCTCCTACATCAACCCCTAAGTGAAAAAATAGTTATTGCTCAGAAGTTAATGAAATTATAAAAGCACGTGATTTAGCCTAAAAGAATTACAGCATTCTTGGTAACGATAGCAAACTTTGGTTGAGTTTATTCTCTTAATATTTTTCCCTCCGCTTGAGGTCCGGCATGGCCAGGTGGTTAAGGCGCTCGACGCGTAATCCGAGGGTTGCAGGTTCGAATCCTGTCATACCAAACATGTTCTCCCTCTCAGCCGTTGGGGCGTTATAATGTCATGGTCAATCCCAACATAGCGGTGGGATTGGGTTGGCGGTGCCTTCTCCCTAGTCTTACAATGGCCCTCGTGTAGCGTTGCGCGAAATTCAAAAACAAACCCTGCATTTGAGTGACCCTAACAAAGTGGGAAAAGATGTAGATAGTGATCATCTCCCAATTTTTTGTGTCTTCGATCTCACCCCCTATAAAAATATAACATATAGAAAAGAAAAATTTAATTACAGTAAGGCAAATTGGCAATGCTATAAACAAGAATTAGATAATCTATTACCTAATAAAATTATTAAAGAAGTTATAACGCATGTCGAAATGGACAACTATTGTCAAACAATAACGGATTGCCTTCAGAAAGCAGCCAAGTTAACAATACCAAAACAACACCACAAAACAACAATCAACACATGGAAACCAACCACAGAAATAATCAACCTAATAAAAAAGCGCAGACAACTAAGAAGACAGTACATGATTACAAGAAACAGAGAAACTAAAACACAAATAAACAACATTAGAAATCACATCAGAACTCAAATAAAACAACAAAAACAAAATAAATGGGACAATTACTGTAATAAACTAAACGACATAACTGACCCGAAAAAATTCTGGTCACATCTTGAAAGATTCACAAGTGAAAACACAAACACAAATAAATATCCTCCACTTGAGCATAATAACACCATTGCACGTACAAATAAAGAAATAGCCGAAGCTTTCAAGGATCAACTCCAAAATACATTTAAAACTCACACAGATCCAGATATGAATACAAACTTCTACAATAAAGTCACTAATCACATAGCAAACAA
The DNA here is from genome assembly GCA_011833715.1 of Carcinoscorpius rotundicauda. Taxonomy (NCBI): domain Eukaryota; kingdom Metazoa; phylum Arthropoda; class Merostomata; order Xiphosura; family Limulidae; genus Carcinoscorpius; species Carcinoscorpius rotundicauda. Next base: position 32,017,177 of record CM022404.1, on the reverse strand, counting down.
TAAACATCAATATGAACCAATATTTCCAGTAAACATAACTGATACAAATACAAGTTCTAACACTGATTTTGAAAGCACATTACTAACAAAGGAAATATCCCTACATGAAATACTAGAAGCAATAAAAAACACCAAAAACAAAGCGCCAGGAGAAGATGAAATACAAGCTATTCTCCTAAAAAACTGCACTCCGAAATTGTTTGACCACCTAAATTCTCTATTTAACTTATCGCTATCCTCAGGATATATCCCAGTTTCTTGGAAGCTAGCAAATATTTTAATGTTCCATAAGGAAGGAAAACCAGCGAATAAACCAAATAGCTACCGACTAATCAGTCTGACCAGCTGTGTAGGCAAAATTCTCGAAAGAATAAGAAGTAATAGACTCTTCACATTCTTGGAGGTAACATCAAAATTACCAGAAGAACAGAATGGATTCAGAAAATTTAGACATACGACAGACCATTTAATAAGATTAACCGAAACCATTATAGATAGTTTCAACAAAAAAGAATGTACAGTCGCTTGTTTCCTTGATATCGAGAAAGCATTTGACACCGTTTGGCATGATGGTCTAAGGTTCCGAATGAATGAAATGGAACTACCGCGAGGAATTATTCGCTGGTTATCTAACTTTCTGGAAAACAGAAAATGTAGAGTAAACGTAGAAGGAACTTTTTCCGAATACTTTACTCCACTAGCTGGTGTCCCACAGGGAGGGGTGGTTAGCCCTATACTCTTCATCATGTATGTTAACAATATGCCATTGAAGGATCCAAATCATGGATTCTCATCACAGTTTGCAGATGATGTGGCAATCTGGAAAAGTGCTGCAACACCCACGATAGCAGCTACAAACATACAACCACAATTAAATAGAATTAGTGAATACTGTGAAAAATATAGAATTAAAATAAACACTGCAAACACTCAGCTCGTACTCTTTACGAAATCGACTAAACACAGAAAACAACAGCTAGAAATATATATGAATGGCACTCTGCTCTAGATTGCCCAATCAGCAAAATTTTAGGTCTGACTTATGATTCAAAATTAACTTGGATCAATCATGTCAATGAAATTAAAAATAAAATTTGGCGAAGAACAAACTATGTTAGGAGTCTAACTGGTAAACACAGTGGAGCATCTACAGATAACATTTTGAAAATATACAAAACTTATATTAGACCAGTAATAGACTATGCAGCTCCAGCATGGGTAACTGTATGTAATGAAACAATCAAAACCAAACTACAAACAATACAAAACACACTTCTGACAACAGCATACAGAGTTCCGAGAGCAACATCATCTAAATTCATTCACAATTACTCGAACATACCAACCATATCAGATAGACTCCTAAATATTACAATTAGATATTTTAACAAAAATTGGATGAAAAAATGATTTATTATGCGAACTAGATAGGTACCTCATACATGATGAAGAAAATCCTAAATACCTCTCCCCAATTAACATATATATTAAACATAAAGAAAAAAATAAATTAAAGTAAAATATGTTTGTATATAAACTTTAAATCTTGTATTTATAGTTTACATATTTATGTATTTTAAAATAATAATAAGATAAAAATAAATAATAAATTGCCACCAGCAAGCTTGACTACTGTGAATAAGAGACTATAAATGGACATTGCCCTGAAAAGGACCTAACATACAAACAGTTAGGGAAAATACGTTCAGGAAGGAGGAAGAGGTCAAAGTGAACCTGACCCTTCAGGGCAAAATACCCAAATACCATTGACCAAGACCCTAACATCATTCCTTTCGTCTATAGACCTTGTATTTCCATGCATTTTTATATTTGTATCTAAGCCTTGTATGCTCAATTTGTATCACATCTGGAGAAGACAGGCGGGTGCACTGCCAAAATATATAATATGATTTCGACATTAAATATTGTTGTGCTTATATATCGTTATTAGTTAACTTACTGTATTGCTTGGTATTATAAACATGTACGGTACTTTACGCGATACGTGAGCTAAATGACATATCATTTGGCCAACGACTCATGCATAGTCACCCTTAACTTGAAACTGTTCAGCCGGAGGAATGCAACTAAGTCAGAGGTATCCACTGCCTACAGAGCTATTTTAACCAAATAGCACGACTGACTATCACTTTTACAACATGCTAATAGTTATAAGTGTAAGTTTTAGCCCTTCTGAACGCAGCCTTGAGTGCTAATCTATGTGCTTCGCCTGGACAACGCAATTAATATTAACATAATGATATATGGGAAAAACTGTGCTTCGCCATTAAATTAGAAGTTAATACTTCTTCTAAGTAAATAGAAAAACTAAACTAAGAATTTTGTTACAACTTATAGATAGCCACTTTCTTGTAGTAATATATATATGTGTGTGTATGTATTCAAATCAAATAAATAAACACCAAGCCGCAGATAGCCCTCGAGTAGCTTTGCGCGAAAAATCAAAACCAAGTATCCTGCAAAATCAGTCCGTTGTTTGTTTGTAGTTGAATACAAAGATACAAAAAAAGGTTCTCTACCTGTCACGTATATTTAAACCCGATTTCTAGCGTTATAAATTCGAAGACATATCGCTGTGCCACTGTGAGCGATTTAATGAAACCAATATAAAAACATTTCTTTAGAGTTTACCTTTCGGCTAATATTTCTATTCGTTTCTGCACTTCTAAGCCAATCTTTTATAAACACTATATAACAGATATTTATTTCAGAAAGATAAATTTATAGACTAAAAATAAATTTGATTACATGAAATTAATAATATAAACATATAAATATAATTTAGAACAAATTTTTCGGTCATTATTAAATAGGTGGATAGATAAAAGTTTTATGAAAAACAGAACACGATAAGATATCTCCTATATTTTGAAAATTTTATGTTCAGAAAGTAATCTAAGAGACGGATCTATTATAAAATCAATCTACTTAGCAAGCATTAATGGTACGAAAATCACTCAAATAACTTATTTTAAGGTTTATTAGTTATTCTGACTTGTATTAATATTTTCTATTTTGGTAGCTGAAGGAATGTCGAATGGAAAAGCTTTAACAATCCTAATTATTTTTAATTATTCTAAAATTACTATAAAATAAAGAATTAATCTAATTTGTAAAAGAAGCAAAACAAACGAAAATTAGAGCAATGAGTGAAAGTTCGTTTTTTTATATCATGTAAATGATATCGCATACCCTAAACTGTAACGCTGAACCTGCCAAGCCTGCGTACACGTGCATCTGAAACATTGTATGCAAAAATAACAGGAGCGTTACTAGTAATCTACATATTTTTGCATATTTAAGTTTTAAAGTGTTAATAACTAAAATGTCATATCAAGCATAGCCTAGGATATAAAAGTAATCGTCATATCAAAAATTTCTGTAATGAGCAGTTAATTGGTTGATACAACTTACTCATTAAGCTCATTTTGATGTCATCGTAATCCCAATAGCAAAATCAGTTTCAATAGCAAAAAAGTTTCAATTATTTTAGATTAGTAGTGGTTTTATTACTTTACAAGTTCAACATAAAGAATTTATTTCTGTGTACAGGTAGAAGCTGAAAGGAAGATAAAGCTGAATAAATATTACGCTTAAAAAAACGGGTTTTAACGAGCATGTAATTTTAAGTAAAATTACAAAATTAACTGGTTAGTTTTGGATTTCGTGCAAAGCTACTCGAGAATTATCTGCGATAGGTGTTCCTAATTTAGCATCAGTACAATAGAGGGAGGGCAGCTAGTCATCTCCACCCACAGCCAACTCATGGACTACCCTTTTAACAACGAATAAAGGGATTGACCCTAACAGTATAACGCTTAAATGGCTGATAGGGTGAGTATGTTTAATATCATACAAGTGAAAGTAAGTATAAGATAACTACGTGAATTACGAACTACAGATAAATGTATATATAAGTTGTTTTATGAAAAAATGTAAAAGTTAAGTGAATTAAGAACCACAGGTATATATATATATATGTGAGTGTGTGTGTGTGTGTGTGTGTATGATAAATAAATACATAATTTTTGTAGGGTTTCTTTTTTTTGTTTGTTTATAAAATTCGCGCAACGCTACACGCGGGCTATCTGCGTTAGTACCTAAATTAGGTACTAACGCAGATAGCCCGTGAATAGCCCGCTTTTCCTGCATCAAGGCAGTTAGTCATCACCATCCACCGCCAACTCTTGGGCTACTCTTTTACCAACGAATAGTGGGATTGACCGTCACATTATAAGGACCCCACGGCTGAAAGGGCGAGCATGTTTGGCTCTAAGGGAATGCGAACCCGCGATCCTCAAATTACGAGTCTCACGCCTTAACACGCTTGGCCATGCGTGGCTTTCTATAGGGAATATGTCAAATGACGAGAGAGTAAAATTTCCTATAGAAGCACTTCTTTCACTAACAGAAGTAGAATTTCACTCGTTTTAAGATCCATGGTATAACGATATATCCTCAGTTCAGAAATATAGAAACTAACAACCTCTTCTCAAATGTACACAAAACTAAATATGCTCATAAACCGGTGGACATACTTTCTACTGCGAAATAATTCTGTGCGATTCTTCAATAAATATGTGTACATATATAGAACATTTCTCCTATTCTGGAAAGTACAGAGAAGCAAATTCTAAGCATAACATTAATTCAAATAAACCACCCATTTCAAAAAGTTGCATCTTTTCCTGAAATGTTTATCGGATGCTGAATTCCTGAACGGCAATCCGGTTCTACTTTAAGAGTCGTGTCTGGTTGCATTGCATCAAAACATCTCAAGACTGTGTCTGGTTGCATTGCATCAAAATATCTCAAGACTGTACCCAACCTTCAAATATATTTCAATGTACGCATCTCATGTCGTTCCTTACAAGTTTGCGAAGTTAAAGTACTTCCGTTTCATTCAAATGTTTTGTTTCTCTACAGCTAGATTAGAACTAACAACTTGAAGAAATGTGTATTATATTCCAGGTTACTATTTTTGATGTAAACGTCAAACAACAGAAGTTAATCCTTGTAATATAACCTGTGTATTATATTTTAGGTTACTTTTTTTGATGTGAACATCAAATAACCGAAATTTGTTCATGTAATAAAAACTGTGTATTATATTCCAGTTTGCTTTTTCAGACGTGAACAGCAGACAACAGACGTTTACCCTTGTAATGTTTCAAGGTGCTAACGCTTCTATCACTTATGAACTTTTTATCAGTTCTATGATTATTTATAGAATTGATTCGAAGTTGGATTTTTTAAACAGTGTTCCAGACAAATTTGTCATGTAACTTTGGGAAAAATTGTTTACAATAATGTTATATACTTTGAAAAATATCTCGTTTAAAACTAGATTTTACACAATCAAAAACAGGATCAATATAAGTCACTTAGAGTAAAATGTGAATCAACATCTAAGTAGATCTTTGGACGAACGTTATCACACGTCATGGACACTAAGATTGATTACTGACGTTCTAGTTCAGGTCTTTACTGGCATACTGCCAAGTGTTGAATTGTCACGTGAACGTGTTCCTCTCATTCACGCTTCATTTCTCGTAGAAAATCTCTGGCCAACGACGTTCCCTTAAAAGCTCTTTCAAATGTATTCAATCCACTGAATGGTTGGTTCTTTGAAACACGGGATCTTTTGTTCTTGTCTATAATCCCTCATAACATTACTTTTTCACTAAATCACATCTGAAGGAATCCGCGATACTAAATGACTCAAACTGACAAAGAACTTCTTTTGGCAGAAGTAACGTCACGATGAAAATAAATGTGTGGAGCAGTATTTTACAACTTAACGAATCACTTAATGTAAAGTTGTCAGCGCAGAAGAACAAAAGATATTTTGCAAGTATGTTTGTGCTTCGAAACACGTTGCTATGTTACTGTTGTTTTTTATTTAGCTAGATAAGATTGTACAGTGCTGTTTTTCCTTCTTTTTAACTATTTGTTTTATTTCTAATTACAGACTTTTTAGGCTTTTAAAAGCACATCTACATCTTAAAATATTGAATACTTGCTGGAGTACCTGTCTCACGGACGGAAGTTATGTAAACTCACGATTAATGAAAGGTTATCGTAGACCATAAAAACTTCCTTTCCTTATATATTATTGTATTTAAAAAAAACTTACAAAACGCGAAATGCAGAAACGCAAAATATGTATGTACCACTGCATCGAACTAACGGAACTCCACTAGTACAGCGGTATGTTGAGGGATTTACAAGGCTAAATTCAGAAGTTCGAATCCCCTCGGTGGGCTCAGCAGATATCCCGATGTGGCTTTGGTATAAGAAAACACACACACACACACTCGACTTAATGAACTTCCAAACCAATTTTGGTGAAGATCTATCAACACCATGTGAAGTACTTACATTGACTTCCAACAGACAGTATTATTATATTTATATATATATATATAACATTTATGAACATTGTTTATTATTTGCATTTCATATAAAGAGTTTTAATAATGTTAAAATATTGAAAACTGGATTATAAGGATTAAGTGTTTAACTTTATACTTTGATACGTTTTGTTGTTTCTCTTAATAAGCCCTTTATAGGCCCGGCATGGCCAGGTGAGTTAAGGCGTGCGACTCGTAATCTGAGGGTCGCTAGTTTGAACCCCGGTCACACCAAACATGCTTGCCCTTTCAGCCATGGGGCGTTATAATGTGACGGTCAATCCCACTATTCTTCGGTAAAAGAGTAGGCGGTGGATAGTGATAACTAGCTGCCTTCCTTCTAGTCTAACACTGCTAAATTAGGGACGGCTAGCACAGATAGCCCTCGAGTAGTATTGTGCAAAATTCAAAAACAAACAAACAAATTCTTTATACTTAAAAGCTGTGTAGTTTCAGAGGAGTTTTCATGTAGCTTATTTTTGAACTTCTCAAAGACAATGCTTTATAATGATTAACAATGTAACAGTCAGTGTTACCTGATCTCTGTAACAACCAGAGACTGAAGAACTTAGTGTGTGTACAAGACAAGATAGTGATTACTTGCAGGCGGATCGAGAAAAAACACAATATTTTAACTATAGATGAAAATAAAGGATGAAAGTACAAGTTAATTGACTGTTGAAAGGGTGGACCTACGGCGTTGTGTTAAGAGTGAAATAGACAACAGAAGTGTATTACTGTCTGTTCATTGTATGTTCATGTAACTTCTCCGCAGAGACTGGATGGATTTTCACCCAAATTGGTTTGGAAGTTTATTAGGTCTATACGGTGGTACACACAAATTTTAAGTCTTGCATTTTGCAATTTGGTTTGTATTGGCGCTTTGGCGTTTTTTTACTACTAATTCATCTCCTCTTGATGGATCACCACCGAATTTGATATGGAAGTCCATTGAGCCCATGCAAATTTGCTGTTTCACATTTTGTGCCTTGCAGTTTTCATGGTCATTTTTTTTCGTGTTGTTGTTTTTTATAATTACATGTAAAGAAAGCAACTTTTAAATTCTTAGATAACATTTCAATAATCATTAATTTATATAATTCCATTCCAGGGGACGGGTACTTAAACTTTGCTTTTAAACAAACCAGAACTAATTATTCATATTTCTCGTAACAGAAAAGTATTAGTTTTATTGTATCTGTAAACATTGAATATGATTTGACAATAAACTGAACGACGCACAATCGAATTTGCATTTTTTTTGCTTCATTCATCAAAATTTATAATTCATTTTTCATTACGCAACTTAAATGGAAATACTGATTAATATTTTAAAAAAAATCAGTGTTCTGAACTAAAATGTTCCACTTTATTAAATGTGATACGAACAATAATCGAAATGATGCATTACAATTTGTTTTGTTTAATATACCACGATGTGCATTACGTTATTCACTTATATCAACTTGTTATTAACTTTCAGCCGTTCTAATGTATGTGAGCATCAGCTCACAAACTCTGTATTTTCATGAATAATTAAACAACAACGAAGACCGAAGAAAAGTATTATAGATTGGGAAGTATGCCAGAGCGTGAAACTGGTACCTCGTACTTTCATTATTTCCTACGCCCTCCCATAGGCACAAAGGTATGTCTGCGGACAAACAACCCTAGAAACTGTCTTTCGATACGCGTGGTAGGCATAGCACAAATAGTCTATTTTTTATCTTCGTTCTTAATTGGGAACAATGAATCAATCTGTTCCTTACTTTTGCAGTTTGGTAATATAAACAGTGGCTCAACCGTTTTGTATCTGTCACATCTCAGCGGTCTTGTCAACTTTAGATATACAAATATAGTATGTTTAACATCTTATTATACATTTTTCTTTATTTTCACTCATAAGTTAATAGAATTACTAAGGTAAACGCCAAGTTTTGTACAAAGTATTTAAGGAATATCTCTAATTACGTTAGCAATTTATGTATATTAGAAACAATTTTTAAAATACATTAAAATAATATTGGTTACAAAAAGAAAACTTTTTGCGTTACACGATACTTTATCATACTTTTTACTGTAAGTCCTACTTTTAATGAATGGTTAATCTGTTCATGTTACTTGAAGTAGATTGTTTTAATTAGTGGGTCATCTCGTGCAACATGTTGTCAAAGCATGTGACTGATGAATCATTTCGTTATACCGTATTTTCCGGTTAGTAAGCCGAGGCCAATTTTCAGCTCTGAAAATGAGGGTTTTTGCTTATTACCGCCCAATAAGCCGAGGAGAGATGGAATCAATATGTCATTCGTTATTGGCTCCACTCACTGTAATTAGGTAACCAATGAAATTCCAGAATTTTTACTCAGTAATTAAAATCACTAACCCAGGGTATAAATACCAGGGGTATATAGTGGGAGTTTATCATTGTACCGTCAAAAGCCAAAGATGTCTACACCTGCAAAAAAAAAAAAAAATGCGTTATGATGCTGCTTTTAAACTGAAAGTAGAAGAGCTAGTCTTAAAAACCTTAAATATGAATGCAGCTCGCCAGTACTGTGTGAATGAAAAACAGGTCCGTGAATGGAAGAAAGCAGATTGTGTGCTAAAAAAAATGTCGAAAACAAGTAAATGTAACCAGAAAAATCAACCGAAGTGGCCAAAACTGGAAGGAGATGTAGCGACATGGGTGAATGAAAACCGGCAGAGTGGCCTGACTGTCACGCGTGCCCAGATCCGTATTTTTGCACTAAAAAGGGCTGGTCGAAATAAAGAAAATTCAAGAGACTTTAAGGCAACCAACAACTGGTGTACCCGCTTCATGGAGCGACACAGCCTTGTACTTTGATGGATTTTAATAAATTTCCGAGATTAAAGTGTGTATTTTTTTTATGAATTTTGTTATTTCTATGAATACGTCATTCGTAATGTATAGACCTTTTTCTATTAATAAATAAAGTTTATTCAACTGAAATAATTCTGCCGTAACTGTGAGATCAAAGGTATGATTTTGGGGCCGATTTTGGTCTTCGGTATTTTTTGGTCCAAAGCTGGTGATCGGCCAATAAGCCGACCCCCAAAAATCAGGTCCAAAATTTAGGGCCAGAAATTCGGCTTATTAAGCGGAAAATACGGTACTTGTTGTGGAAAGACATATTAGATACTATTTAACACAATGAGAATCTGTTCAGAAACTATTTTGATCCCAAATGACATCTATCTCTTTTTTGAAGAATATATTTGTTGGTATGATATAGATAGGCACCTCGTATTCGTAGCAAAATCGGGTTATATTTAATATATATAATTAGTTGTATATACTTGTACAGTTAAAAAAAATTCTTTTGCAGTTTGTAGTGTGATACACGGACAGGTCGTGTGTTTACCGCCATCTTTAATAATGCAGAGTTTAGTAAGTCTTTTAGTAAGAGTTCAGAATGTTTCTATGCAGTTTTGGCATAAACATGAAATCCATAAATCCATTGGAGTTTAGGTCAGGTTGCCTTTATGTATTTCTTGTTCTCAAAGCAGATAACGCATACTCCACCTGCGAAATATTCCAGAATACCAACTGCAGCTTCCTTTCTTTTATCGAATGAATGATATCTGCATGTTTTAGTCATGACGAAATGACACATTACGTGTAACTATCGTAAGAGAAATGATACTGAATAGGAACCTTGGTTCTCGCTCAGTTCTACATGGTGTTTATTGTCTAAGTGTTTAATCACTTTCCATCAACCGAATCGAATCTATTTGTTTCCCACAAAGCTGGAAACTCAGTACATTTTTAAATTCTGATTATTCTGCAAATTTCCTGCTCATTTCCCCTGTTATTAAGCCAGCATATCTGTAGGGCTAATTATTAATGGATTCCTCAGACAAGCTGCCTTCTCCCTAGCCTTTCAGTTCACCACTATAACATACTATGGAATTTACTAAAAGCACCAGATGCCAATGATTTGAGAGTCATTAAAAACATTTCCGCTAAAACGCATTGCAGCTCGGGGTTTCGTTTTCTTTCAGCCAATTCAATCAAGAACTTCAAGTTACAAATTGACTAATAAGGTATCTCAGGACGGCTGGTATGGGTATTAACACTTTTACTAATAAAACAGAGAAAAACGTTTCGACCTTCCTAGGTTATCTTCAAATACAGTTTTACTTCAAGTGGGTTTCTCATCATCAATATTCTAATAATAAGTTGTAAGTAATTCAGATCCAGTCTATACCACATTAGTTTGATACTTACTCTATTATTCTATACATTATTTACATGCAACAAAACATTTCACCCTGCTCTGAAACTGCTTCAATAAATTATTCATAAAGAAAACTCTCACAATGTCGAACTGAATAAATCTTAACGTATTTGAATAATAAAATATGTATAACAGATAAATAACAACTGTATATCTTTCACTGGAACGAGTTCATCATATAAAAAACAAACAATGCTTGTGTTTTAAGTAATCGATAGCATTATAAAATATTGAACAACTGTCTCATCAGTCTGTATTACAAACTACAGATACGCAAAGGAAACACAATAAATGTATAACAACACTGAGAAAACATTTTTCTACATTACATAATTGAATGTACTAAAACTGTCCTTTCTCCCGTAGAGCAGTTTTCTACTTTATCGAGTGTTTAATTTTTGTTAATTTTTAATTATCACATCTCTTCCCAAAATTTATATTTCTGTGTTCAATTGAAGTATCATATAACGTAATATCTCAGTGGAATTACACGCTAAATACCGGGTTTTGATCCCCGTGGTGGGCAGAGTAGAGATAGCCCATTGTGTAGCTATGTACTTAATTGAAAAAAACATTCACATGGTGTCGCGTGGGAAAAAAGGCATATTTTATGAGGGTTGCTGTTGAGCACATAGCTACAAAAACGGTTATCGGTGCTCTGCCCATCGAAATCCAGTTTCTAAAAACGTTACCGCTTGTGTAGATGTACATTTGGTGCATTTGGATTTTCACAAAGCATCTGACAAAGTGCCAGATAAAAGGCTTATAAAAATAAGTTTCTCTTTAGATGTGGTGGATAAGTTAGCAAATTAGATAGAAGAGTGGCTGGATAGAAGAAAGCAGATGGTTGTTACAGATAGAGTTCAGTCAATCTGGATTAATGTCATATATTCAGTGGCCACGTTATTAGGTAAACACCTATGTAGTACCGAGTGGGACTCCTTTTTGTCTCCAAAACAGCTTGAATTCTTCACAGCGTGGATTCAACTAGGTACTAAAAACATTCCTTAGGGATTTTGGTCCATACTTACTTGATATCATCACGTAGTTCCTACAGATTTGTCGACCACACATTCATGCTGCTAACCTCTTGTTCCCCTTCATCCCTAAAGTGCTCTATTGGAATGCGACGTGGGAGACTATGCAGTCCATTGGAGTGCACTGAAGTCAATGTCATGTTCGTGTAACCAGGTTGAGATGGTACATGTTTTATGACATGGTGCATTATCCCATTGGAAGTAGCCATTGAGAAACGGGGAGACTGTGGCCATAAAGGGATACACATGGGCAGCAACTATGTTATTGCATTTAAATGATGCTCAGTTGGCATTAAGGGGCCGAAAGTGTCAAGGAAACATCGTTGACACAAAATAGGATTTATGCTATTTGCGATAAATTCTCACCCTACTATCTGCATGTTGCAGCAGAAATCGAGATTCCTCAGACCAGGCGACATTTTCCCAATCTTTAATCATCCAGTATCCCCTGTAGCCTCATCTTCCTGTTCTTGTTAACAGGAGTGGAACCTGGCTATATATTATTTTGGTTCGTAAACCCGCAGATATGTCACTGAGCTACAGGTGGTGATAGGGTTACGAGATCGGCTAATTCAACCAGTCTCGTAGCATGAACCTGTACTGATCAAGACATGTCTTAACGCAACTTGGTTTTCCTTTGCTCTTAGTTATACTACATTGATGCCCATCCTAACATGACCATGATATTGCAATACACAAACTGCATACCAACAGTGAGGAATATACAACTTCCAACTGCAGTAATATTAAAGTCAAGAATGCATTTTACAGTGCAATATTAAATTTTAGTATTGAAAATCATATAAGAATGATCTATGTATAAATGTTCCACCACTATATTATTGTTGATATTCTTCTTAGCACTGCTATCCCTTCATCATTTTACATTTGTAAAATGTTGATATTCCCTGTTTATCCACAGTGACTAAAAGTTAGTATATTGTGTGAATGTGTATAATAAAATTTAATATTTTACGCACTGATTTTTTTTCTACTTTTTCACTTCATACATAATATAGAGATTGTACAGTATACACAGCATTCAGTATTCTACACATTACAATAATCTAAACGTTCATCCATTATTAGCGTGTAATTCCCGTTTCCTCATTTACGTAAGCTTCTTAAAGGAACCTCAAACTTTTGTGAACATCTAACTTCAAGGTGTAAAAACATATTTAACCCTAGAATTATGTTTTTTTACTGCTGTTAGTTATTATGACTAAGCAATAACATCAGACACATAAACAGATTGAATACAGGTTTAAACTGATGTTAACGATAAAATAGTTGTAGATCTACCTCTACCAAACTAAGAAATTAGATGAACAATTTAGTATGTTCATAACTTTCTAGTTTTGTATCTTAACAGTGATTTATTGTCTTGCTTACGTACAGAAACAAATGTTGACAATTTGCATTGTGCCTATTGCTTACTTTGGTCATCCCTACAAAGAGGGTCTATCAACTCTATAAAAACGAGATATGCAATTTTATTTTTTCAGTGCAAGCCATTTTAGTCTGTTTGTATAATCGTGAGAAAATAACAGTTTTGAAATCCATTGAATTTGTCAAATTTTCATACTTGCATATTATAATTTATTTTTAATAACAAATATTATCATCCTTTCTAAATCAAATTCTACTTCAACTGCAGCTATACTGAAAAGAGCAGGTCAATCACGAATATCAAACATTCAGATTCCTGTTTAAAATCCATTTTCATTTAGTTGTTTTATCATTAGTTATTTGTTGATCAAGAGTTACCAGAAAGTGGTTTCACGTGTCCTAGCTGTACAAGTTTTATATTCTGTGATGCACATTTTGATTTGTTTGTTTTCACAAGTATATTAAAAATGTTATAGTGAATTTCTGAAGACCTCAAAAAAAGACATTTTTCTATTAGCCAACTTTCAAATAGTTTCCCTCTAGAAACTAAATATATCTAAAAAACTAAAACCATTCAGAGCAATTCGGCTTAAGCCATTGTAAAGAATAACTAATTAGAATCGCCTATTTAGAAACAAAAATAAAATTAGCCACACATTATAAATAAAAGTACCTCAAACAAACATCAAAGTACATTATAGTAAAGTTTGATTTTGAACTTCACACTAACCTACACGAGGGCTATCTGTGTCGGCCATCCCTAATTTATCAGTGTAAGACTAGAGGGAAAGCAACTAATCATTACCACCCTCCACCAACTCTTTTACCAATGAATAGTGGGATTGGATGTCACATTACAATAACCCATGGCTAAAATAGCAAGCATCTTTGGTATGACGAGAATTTGAACCCGTGATCCTCGAATTAAAAGTTGAGTACTTTAATCACCTGACCATGCCAGGCTTACGTGTTAAAGAAAGAAGCAATGACTCACTATTCTTTGTCCACTTGAAGAGGAAATTGTTTTTCATGTATACAAACAAATACTAATATGGATACCATATGAATATTATCTTGTATTACAATGTAAAATAAGTTATAGATGTTTTTAGATCTACAGAGCATAAAGCATAATAAATGTTAATTTTATTTAAGCACATTTTTGTACATATGAAAAAACATGCAACTTAATCACAAGTTAGGAAACTCAAAAACACAATTTTTATATCTTTATTTGTGAAAAAGTACAGCCAACAAAAAACTGTAGTCACTACTGTCCAAAAATAAATATTTCACATAACAAATAACTATTTTATAACAATGAAACACAAGCTATTTGTATAAAATGATTGAAGAAAATTTGCAAAAAAATTACATAAGCAAAAAAAAAAATTTAACTGCATAAAAATCTTTTATGAATATCATGCTAAGTTTTAAAGCATTTCCTAAGAAGTCTGTCTTTTAATCAAGTATTTATTATAGAATTACCTATAACTGTCATTTTTGATAGAAAATATTATTACTAGCAACCAAAATTTATATCATTTAAATTTAAAGAAACAACATAAATGACCTCATATCCCTTTTTTAAATTGTAATTATGACAACTTTAAAACCATGTTTAAACACTTCCAGGATTTAGCAGGGGAGGTAACTTGAAAAAGTTACTAATTTAAAAAAAATAATAATACTCTAATCATACCATGTAACAAAATATAACAACATTCCAGTGTAGTTCTTGTACCTTTATGATAAAGCTAAAAAGCAAGACTCATCTATGTCTTCTAAATGAAAAGAACTATGAATTTTTAAACCAAGTCTGTTGCAGTATAGCAAATAAAACTCTTTCATATTTTAACTTGTATGGCTAATATTTTTATGTCACAATTTTTTTCAAAAGATAACTTTGACAATTAATACTTCATGATTTGAAACTGGCTGATAAAAATCACAGATTTAAACTAATTCAATCAAAAGACTGAACTTAATAAACATTAAACCAGAATAATCATGCATGTCCTAACTTGCTCTTAAAAAAGGAATGCTAACTTTTTGAAAGCCAATAGGTCATTGGGGTACATGTTTTATGGTTCAGTATTAGATGCACTTAAGTGATCCTACAAATTTTTTAGTACTGGAAAAAGCCTTAACCAACAATTACGCAAACAAATATCTCATATCTATCAAATCAACAAGCTACATAATTCACAAAGTAAAATAAAACAGTATTTTCTTTTATATGGTAAAAACTTATAAAAGAACCATTCCATGTACCAAAGCTCAAAATCCTGTACACTTTGATTCTCAGCTATTTTATTGAAATCTAAATACAACTGTCAATGTCCCCATTAGTACAGCAGTAGGTCTGTAGATTTACAATGCTAAAATAAGGGGTTCAATTCCCCTCAGTGTACTTGGCAGATAGCCCAATGTGGCTTTGCTATATGAAAACACATACACAACTGTCAATAAAATTAACAAATTTCTTTTATCCAAGTACATTTAAATTTTAAAAATCTGCAGCTGCATAAAACAAGATTTAAATTTTATTTTAATTTGACATCACCATTTTTTTTACCAGCTGCATCAAATTTTGTTTTTATAATAATGAACATGATTAACATATAAAGACAATCACTTTAGATATGAACTATTTCTTAGAAATACCAATGCAGATATCATTCCCTCCAAATTAAGTCTGTGTGCAATTCTGAATAGATTTAGTGTATCTAACCAACAGTCATAATTAGTAGTTAATTATACAAACCACTTACACAAGACCAAACATTTCAAGAACTTCCTGGGAGAAGATGTCTAAAGTTCATTATTTCTGATGGTGTAAGAGGACGAGCATCTTGGTTAACACGCATCACTGGTATGTTACCAGGCAACCGTCTCCTTGGTGCTATTACTGCACGCTCTTTACCTGTAATTCCTTCTGGTGCAGAACAGCTATTATTCAGAGGCAAGTCACCATGATGAGCAATATTTTGTGTTAATTTCTGGTTAGTACTTGAAACCCAACCGCCAGAACTTTCATCTTTTTCTAACCCCTTCTTTTCTTCTTCATCAGGAACTACCTGATAATCATTTTCATGATTGGCCACACTAACTTTTGCCCACCTGCCAAAGAAAGGTAGTAAATTTATACAATATTCAACTACTTAATACTGTACTTTGACAGATAAAATAAGAAATGCTTCAGTAAAACAGGTGTAGTACAATTTGTCATTATTTTGTTTATCAATATCATGTAAATGCTAAAAACCCATTTTTTAAAGGTAAAATACTATAACTTTAGACAATTCTCTTCCCTCAAAACAGTTTTCTGTTTCTTATGAAGTGAACACATTATTAACTCAACTGCAGAGTAAAACTCAAGCTATTGCTAAGTGTAAGATTTAGTCTTTTGCTAACATGCTTTGTCATTTATATTTAATAATCACTTAATGATCTCTTCTAAATAACCAATCAGATCTGGTCTGAACAATAAATGCAAACAAACAAAATACTTTCTGATACCACCACAATATAATGTTCCTCTCTTTCTTATCACAAAACAAAACTGGTTTAGCTAGCCATTCTTTCTACATAATTACTCCAATACAGATGTAAAAAAAAAAATTCATCTGAAACATAAATATACTGTCAAAAATGAGATCATAAGAGCCAAACTAAAGATAAAAAAAGGCCACAAATCAATTTTCTAAGCCTTATATTTTTAAAACTGAGTTAAGAATACAACAGAAAGTAAAGAATTTCTATATCTCTGGCATTTTTGATTGATTGATTGATTTAGTGTTTTATAGCACAAAGCAGCGAGGCTATCTGTGCCAAACATCCGGTAAAAACGTAAAAATAAAGTAAATGTAGTAAAAGACATAAAAGGAAATAAAGGTAAAACAAAAAAGTATAAAACCAATGTTGACACCTAGTCTACAACGTTAAGAGAGAAAGCAGAGTATAAAAAGTTGTAAGGTATTTACTCTAGCAAAATGGTAATGATCATAACCTACCAGGAAGACTAACAGATAAGTTCAAGAATCACCATCAGTCACCTGAAGTTGGCCTTTCCGGGTTATGTGTCATAGCAGCCAGTATCAAAATGTAAAAGAATAGAAGTTTTAAAAGATACTTAGCAAAATCATAATAATGAGTAGCCAAATGTCCAGTAAAAAGATAAAAGTCAAGTAAATGGAGTAAAATTTGTAAAAGTAATTGAAGATAAAAACAAAACAGAGATGAAAACAGAAAATTGCACAAAAACCAATGTTGACATCCAGTCAACAAAGTTGTAAAGGACTACCTGTAGCAGAACGGTAATGATCATAACCCACCAGGAAGACTAACAGGTAAGTATAAAAACCACTATCAGTCACCTGAAGTTGGCCTTTCCAGTCCTGGTTCTGGGTTATAAGTCAATATGGCCAGTACTAAAACGTAAAGTAGTAAAAGTGTGAAATGATATGCAGCAAAAGTATAATAACAACTCGCCAGGATGACTAATGAGTAGTTCAAACAGTAGGGTTAGTCACCTGAAGTTGACCTTTCCAGTCCTGGTGTCGAGTTATTTAATGTTCTGGCCATTGTCCAAAGTCAAATTGAATGAAAGAGATTAAAACTGTAAAAAAGGAACCACAATTAAAAAGGTGTAATGAATAAATATGCAACACTTAAATGAGATTAAAAAGATTAATGGCCATTAAAAATTAAAACCGTTATCAAGGTGGACAGAGTTACTATCACCAATGACACTGTCCAATGTTAGAGATTGACCCTGGGAAAAAATATGTTTAAAATATTGCTGTCGTTGAGAATTGTAACAAAGGCAAGAAAGTAAAATGTGGCTAATAGTGATTTGAGTGTTACACAAACTACACATTGGTGCATCAGTTCCAGATAAAAGAAAATGATGAGTTAAAAAACTGTGACCAATGCGTAGCTTAGTGAGAACAACTTCCTCCTTCCGAACTTTATGGAAGCTAGATGGCCAAAGTCCAATATAGGGTTTGATTTGAAAAAGTTTGTTGTCGCATTGCTCACTCCAAGTGGACTGCCAGCTGGCACGGTGCTGAGCCTTGAAGACAAGACCATAGTCCATGTACAGAATAGGCACAGGGGTGATGGTGCAGATTAAGCTGCTATGTCTGCAAGTTCGTTCCCGCGAATACCAACATGGCCTGGTATCCAGAAAAACTGGATTGAAGTAGCTGTTAATGAGAAATGGGTCAGCTGATTTTGAATATCAGCGAGAATAGGATGTGAGCCAACGTGTAGCGATTCCAAGGCAGGTATAGAACTAAGCGAATCAGTATAAATAGTGCAGTTGGAGTACTGCTCAGCTGTAATATGATCCAGGGCAAGAGATATGGCATACAGTTCAGCAGTGAACACAGAAGCTGTAGAGGGGATTCTGCATGCAACTACTGAACCACAGCAAACCATAGCAGAGCCCACTAAATTACCTGATTTGGAACCATCTGTATAAATGGGAACTGAATGATTGTTTGAAAGATATTCATTGAATAAAAGACAGTAGTTCCAATCTGGTGTATCTGCCTATTTTAGGTGACTGAGAGAAAAGTCACATTTGGGAGCTGTAATAAGCCATGGTTGGATGGGCCGACCTGTGGAATCTGCAATGTTATCCAAGGACAGACCCAATTCATCCAATTGCGCCCAGATGCAAAGGCCAAATGAAGCAATGACAGATCGTCTGTTCTGAAAAAGTACTGCCCACCAAGGAAGGAAAACACATTCCCAGGTGGAATGTTTTGGTAAGGAACGAAGTTTCAAAGTGTACTGTAAAGATAGTTTCAAACGGCAAAGGTTCATGAAATTCAATGTTTAAGCTTTGAACTGGAGAGGTACAAAAAGCCCCAGTGGAGAGTCGAAGTCCTTGGTGATGAATGGGGTCCAGAATCTTTAAGGCCGAGGATCTGGCAGAGCCATATATCATTGTTCCATAGTCGAGTTTCAATCGAATAAGAGCACAATATACCTTTAACACTGAACATCGATCTGCCCCCCAACTGGTAGAAGAGAGGACACGGAGGATGTTCAGTGCTCTTGTGCATTTGATCTGAAGCTACTTTAAGTGTGATATAAAGGTCAGTTTACGATCAAAGATAAGCCTCAAGAACTTGGTGTCCCGGACCGCTAGCAGCAAAACTTCACTGATATGAAGTTCAGGATCAGGGTGAATACCTCATCAATGGTAAAAGTGCATGCATACGGTTTTAGAGAGAGAAAAATTAAAGCCATTCACCAGAGTCCACTTCTGTACACGATTGAGGGCAGTTTGTGGTTGCTGCTCAATATATCTCATGTTTGACGACTGACATGAGGTGTGAAAGTCGTTGACATACAGCCCATTCGCAACAGTGAGAAGGAAGTTGTTCAGTGATGGCATTTATCTTTATACTGAAAAGTGTGACACTCAATACACAGCCTTGAGGGACTCCAAGTTCCTGTACAAAAGAAGAGAAAGTGTCAAACCTACATGAACTTGGAATCTCCTGTCCATTAAAATATTTTTAATAAACATGAGTAGATGGCCACATAACCCATATGTATGGAAATCTCGCAAAACGCCATACCTCCATGTTGTGTTTAAGCCTCCTCTATGTCAAAGAATATTGATACAAGATGTTGGCGGTTGAGAAAAGTTTCTCTGACAGATGTTTCAAGACGAATTAAGTGGCCTGTGGTGGAGTGCTGTCGATGGATCCCACACTGGGTGGGCAAGAGAAGGTTGTTTGATTCAAGGAACCATACAAGACGAGAATTAACCATCCTTTCTAAGGTCTTACAGAGAGAGCTTGTCAAAGCAACTGGATGGTAGTTTGAAGGAATCTTGGGATCATTCCCTGGCTTAGAGAAAGGTAAAATAATAGCCTGGCACCAGGCATCAGGAAAAACATTCTCCTGCCAGATCCAGTTGAAAACAATCAGAAGGACATCAATAGAAGCAGGAGATGGATAGTGCAGCATGTCATAATGAATATCATCAGATCCAACAAACGTACTGGCAGACCAATGAAGGGCCATTTTCAGTTCCACCAGGGTAAAGGGACAATTATAGTCAAAGAAACAGTCAGTTTGAAAGGAAAGAGGTGATTGCTCTGCCCGAGTCTTGATGGCCAGGAAGGTGGAGGAACAAGCAGAAGTGCTAGATACCTGGCAAAAGCTTTCCCCTAGAATATCAGCAATGCTCCAGACATCAGTCACCTCCTGACCATCAGAGAGTAAGATCGAGAGAGGGACAGAATTGTAGTGCCCATTAACCTTTCGAATCCTGTCTCATATGATCTTGGAACTGGTGGTAGAAGCAACACAGTTTGAAAGTGTGGGATATCTACAATAAGTATCCCAGGCCCGTTTTTGAGCCTTTGGTGCTAAGTGGCAAGCAGGATTCCACCACGGATGAGGATATCATGGAAAACGTGTTTAAGTTTTAGGAATACACTGAGCAGCTGCTTGTATAATACAGTCAGTTACCGCTGCTACACAGTCGTCTATTGATGGCTTATTTACGATGGCAGGATCAAGTTCTGTGAGAGCAATGAAATTGGACCAGTCTGCCTGATTTAGCTTCCACTGGGGCATGCGGGTAGGTTGGCATCGACCACGGCCAATCTCTCTCAAAAGGATCGAAAAATGATCACTGTCTGGTGGATTACTGTCAACCCTCCATGAAAAATGGGAGAATAATGAAGGGGAGCAAACCGACAGATCAATAGCAGTAAAAGACTGACTAGGTGAATGAACGTAAATGGAAGAACCATTATTGAAAAGAGAAAAATTGTGATCAGAGAGCATCCGCTCTACAGATCGACCCCTCCCATCAATAACAGCACTTCCCCAGAGGGGATGATGTCCATTAAAATCCCCCAGGATTAGAAATGGAGATGGCAACTGTTCAACGAGAGCATCAAGGTCTGATTGATCATATGTCTCTCCAGGGGACAGGTACAGAGAACAAACAGTAATGGTATGACCCAAGGAAATATGGATGGCTATGGCCTCCAAGAGTGTGTTGAGTGAAAAAGACAAGGTGGGCACATGCTGATCAACTAACAGTGCCACCCCTCCATGTACTCAGCCATCACACAACCTGTCATTTCTGTACAGGGAAAACTGCTGAATGGAGACAGTATCAGCAGATTTTAGAAATTTTTCTTGTAAAAAAAGACAAACAGGATGGTAGGAAGCAATCGGCGTTTTGATATCATCCAGATTAGAACGTAAAACTTGACAGTTCCATTGTATCAAGGTGGTCATTTTTAAGAACGAGTAGGTGAAGTGGCTAGAGAACCCTTCGGTTTACGACCACATCTTTTTTCTTTACTGTCTTTAGTCAGAGGAGGTCTATCAACCTCCATGGATCCTGCCCTGGGTCGAGTGGGCAGGTTTTTGTTATTGGAAGGGAAATGCAGTGGCTGAGGATGCAAACAAATAATTGTTTTGTCTCTTGGGGTGGAAGAAAAAGATGTATCAGAAGAAATGCCTGTATTTGAATCTGAAGGACGTGAATTTTGAGGTTTATTGGAAGGTATGGGAAAAACAGAGATGGGTGTGGAAGTCGATTCATCAACCTTTTTAACCACAGGGGTCAAAAGGCTTTTCATTTGTTTTGAAAATAGTTCTCTTGGAGGCACAGAGAGATCTGTCTGCACTTCCACTGTAGTTGTGAAATGAAGTGCAGCAGCAAATGTCAGAGATGGAGTGGTGTACAGCAATTTCAGAGCCTCAGGATATTTAATGTTATATATCGTTTTCAAACGTTGCACCTCTTTTTCCTCTAACCATTTTGGGCAAGAATGAAAGTAAGAGGTGTGAGAATCATTGCAGTTGATGCAATGTGGGTTCATGTCACAGTCATAGGCATTGTGGTCCTTGCCTCCACAACGAGCACATGTCAGGGAACCACGACAAGATGTCTTTGAGTGGCCGAATCTCTGACATTGGAAACATCAAAGAGGGTTTGGAATGTATGGCGGAACCCTGCAAATGAGATAACCTGCCTTGATAGTGGCAGGTGCACGTGGTGAAGTAAATGTTTAAACAAGGGTATTTGTTGGCAGTGTAACTCCATCTTTGCGAGTGGAGATGTGCCTCACTGCAGAAATTCGAGTGGAAAGACCAGCGAGAATCTCTAATTCGGGAACGTTCTCCAAATCCCTTTCAACAACGACTACCCGTGAAGAATTCAAAGTAGCATAAGGTGTAACCTCAATAGGTATGTTCCCTATTGCCTTTGAATTCAAGAGGAGTTCACTTTGTTGGGATGTGGATGTTTCAACCAATATGTCACCAGATCAAAGCTTCTTTACGGACTTTGGAGAGCCAGCAAGTCCCTCTAGTCCCTTCTGAATAAAAAAAGGGGATATTTGCCCAAAAGGTTTTTCTGAAAGAGAATGTAATATAAGAAAATGAGGTACGTGTTACTGATGTTGAAGATTGCTGTTTAGAGCCTTCAAGACGTGGTCACTTACCCGTTGACTGTTTTTTCACAATTTTATTTAATTTTTTTGAGAATCCATAGGTAAAAATATGTGTGCCCACTGACCCCACCTACCATGGAGCCCTACAAAGTCATGCAAGGACAATGCAGCAACACCAGAGTTTCGTGAGCACTATACCCAAACACCAACATCAGGCACAATGTCAACAACACCCGTTGAGAACTTCCAACACTGGTACCTTGGTTGACTCTAGCCCAAGTGGACCAGCCGATTTACTCAAGGGGGGCCACCCAAAGACTGCCCGTCTTCAGGAATTCAAGGCCAAAGTGGTATGTTAGGGTTGGACCCCTCAACTACCAGGATCCTCTCCTTCCCTTCATGGGTCGCCACACACGGCAAACACGTGGATAGATGTTTAGATCCCAGAGAAGATAACCAGAAAGAACAGAACCTTCCCTGGGAGGTCCCCTCATGACATGCAGGAATCCACACTGAGGGGCTCCGGCATTTTTATAACTTGGAAATGTCACTCACAGTGTACTGCCATCACATTATTTTAACACCATTATTTCATTGCTCTTTGAACCTTAAATACTACTAAACCAGTGTAACAAACTGTAAATTACCTGGCAAATGCAAAGCCCAAGTTTTCGTACTGACTTAGATAATGCACAAGCTTTTCACAAATATATCTCACTAAGAAATGTTTTTTGTGCATGCATTTTTTATTTAACCCACCAAGTTTCTAATATCTACCTTTCAGACACTTCAATAATAATAAATAAATATATAAGAAAAATATAAAATTTAATACTTTCACCTGGCCTCTCGTTTCTTTGCTCTTGGCCAAATGAAACTTACTTTATTGCTACCAATGATAGTAAATGAAAAAAATATTTATTTTAAATATGCATTCAAACACACAAAATAACAACATGCATAAAGCTTTCAATATCCTATAACCACTGTAGTTTAACTGGCTTTGTAACAAAGTAAAATGTCCCTCAAAATCTTTCCCTTAGGTGACTGAGCTGAACTTGGCAATAGCAACTTTGAACCTGGATAACCAAATAATCCAAAAGCTATCAGGAGAATGAGCTAAAATTAAAATGTAAATTGAAAAATTAAGATCTCTTTATATTTATTATAAATAAGTTGTTGTTGTTTTGAATTAAGCACAAAGCTACACAATGGGCTATCTGTGCTTTATTATAAACAATGTAATAACAACTGTCAGTGAGAATTCCCAAAATTTTTAGAGACGACATGTGATGGGAAATGGGAAGTCAATACTATATGGGTTAGATTCTCTGGTTGTTATCAATGTACAACAAAATAGGTGGAAACTGTAATACTTAAAATCATTTCTTAACAATATCTATAATATAAATCTGTAATTTCCAGGAAAAGTCAGAAGTTTCAGTATAGGTGGAAAGAAATTAAACTGATTAATTGAAATTGAAGAATCGTCACAGGATAAAGAGAAATGAAGATGAACTTAATTTTCAATAGAAATATGCAAACAAGAAATTAAAACTTCCGTCGGGTTGAAACTTGAATCATAAGCTATTGCAGTTTCATTGCTACAGTACTGCTTACCAAGATCTTTTAAAAGAAAACAATAAGATTAGTAAAGAATGTAATTATGCACTAGTTTATTAAATGGTAAAGCACTCAATTTTGGTTCTCCTGAGAATCTTCAAGTACTCCAAGATAACATGTGAGACTATTTTGAGAACTTACTTTGACAAAGGTGCTTTAAATGTTCCTTCAAGAGTCTCTCTACCTTTTAATCCACCACATTTAGTGGTGATCAAAGTCAATTGGACTCACAAAAGTTAGAGATCCAAAGTTTAGCTAGGTGCACCTGCATCCAGTAATTTGTAACATAAGAAGATTAATAACAGTCAATACCTGCAATCTAACCACTTACCACAAAGCAAACGTTGTCTGAAGACTATCTAATACTTGTTCTGCTGTCATTCGTTGTTTAGGGTTCAAGATCAGAAGTTTTCTGATAATAAGAGCAGTATTTTCTGAAACATGTCCATCACTGAAACATGAGAAAGATATACAATAAATAATTCAACGCAAGTTAAATTTAACTGAAATTTGAATTAATGTTTAAATTACAATTCTTATCCAAATCAAGTTAAGTCAAAAATAATTTTTCAATGAAGACTAAAAGTTAATATTTCCAATAATACTAGCCTCTGCTGACACTATAGCTGTTTTTCAATCTCCTGAGTTTCTAATTCTTTGACCACCTAAGCACTGAACATGCTTGCTCTAGTCTTTTGTACCCCACTTGAATGCTCTTGACAAGATCTAATTTGCAAAATTCTACACCAACATCAATGCACTCTCTATCTAAGTACTGTACCTCATTCAGATAATGTAATCACTTTTCAAGACTTACACGGGCTCTTATTGAGAGACAGAGTAGGAAAGTGTCATTGGACACAAGTATTATTGGAAATACATTTTAAATTTATGAAAATCTTAACTTCAAAAATATACCATCTGATGACATCATAGCTAGAATCCCACACACAGAAAAAGGAGCAGCATAAACATGAACCATACAGATGTTTGCACAGAACAAAGGTGTACACAAAGAGTGGTACACTTGTAGAGGAGCCACACTAAGTCTAGAACAGGTATGCTCTTCACCTGGAACTAGTTCCTGCATCAAGAGTAAAGAGAGTAATCAAAATTATTGGCTAGCCCAAACAAGATTTGGTTGACAAAGATTCCATAACATAGGGTTGGATATAAAGTGTCTTAGTTCCTATATCCCATATTGGTGACTAGCGCTACTGGACACAATTTTTACATAGCTTATTGCAACTTGTACTAATAGTGAAAGTAGTTGCTAGTGCAGAATTGAAATGATACAGCATACCTGCCCAGGCAACATCAGCCACAGTGTGGAATATTGTAAAAGGTAAAAAAAAACTCTTGGAAAAAAAGAAAGAGATTAGGTGATTGAGAAAGTTACTCACTCCTCAAAACAGCTACAGAGGGTAGTTGAAACCTTTCACACGAAAAAATTGCCAAACCATTAAGTAATGAGAGTGGAAAATATTAAAAGTCCAAGTATCAGTCTCAACAATATCTTTCAGAGAGCAATTCAATTGAGAAGCTAATGACATTGAAACATGAAGAATGTGGCAAGACACAACTCACAGAATATTACTGTAATAATAATCTATTACAGGCCATGTGAATGAATATTTAAAGTTACCTTGTTAGGATAACTGGGAGAAAATTCATGGGAAACTAAGGGATCTAAATGAACGAACGATCAATTTCTTGTACCTCAAAGTGAGTTAGTACAAGCCACAACACTTGAGGACCCTTACAGCACATAACAAAAGATCAATAGGAGGTTGATCATAGAAGCAAAAAATCACTGGCAAATAAATTGGTGAGAAGAATCCTTCCACTTCCCTAGCAGCCAAAGATGAGCCAATGTCTGTAAAACAATCTTAAAATCCCAGTTCAGTAGTAATGTGGGCCAAAGAATATGAAAAGATTTGAGTAGACCAAATATCACTGGGGAGTTGAAAACCTTCCTATGTTTAAATTACTGAAAAATAGTTGATAAGAATGCCATATATAAGGTCACAATTGACAAAGCAAGACCTCTTTCAAAAATTCAAATTAAAAATGAGATATGGTAAATGCTTTGGGATGAAAAAGATTTAAATTTTTTTTGATACCCCACTGATCAGTATGTGGTTTCCACTTATAAATTGACACAATTAGTCCAAGGAGAGACTAGTTAAACTCAGAGAAACCTTAAAAGTTAAACCTTTATGTCAGGCAAAGGACAACATAATTTCAGACCATGAATACTGAGTTTCTGAATCACAAGGTGTAAAATGTCTGATCAAGGGCATCTCAAGAGATATGGCCAGAACAGAAGTTTTAAAGGTGAATGTTCATACAGATACTGAAAATGAAGAAAAAAGCCACAACTAGACTAGTCAATATGGTGCTATCAAGAGAACTCAACACAGATTAGAATGAACCATAATCAGAACTCCAGACAATAAACAAGTCAGGGAAAATGCACACAGATCCAGATGTATCTAGTCCTAGCTGAATGCATTTACTGACAATACTTGAGAATAAGGTATATTAGACCAAAAGAACTGCAGATGAGAATTCCAATGAGTCTCAAAAGGCATTGATTACTGAAGACCCAAACTGTAAACAAATCCACTGAAAAACATTGTGATGTAACATGCATTTTATTGGAAGAAGCCAGCTGAATCAAGGTAAATTATCTGCAGTTAAATTCATCATTCTTGGAACATGGAGAACATACAAAGTGCAAAAACAGAAGTCAAAAATACGTGCCCCTTTAATGAGAAATATGAGATACCTCCATAGAAAAGTTGGGATAATTATGACAATTTTTTCTTCAAGGGAGACAAGACCTTGAATCATTGCTTGGAGTAGGGCAAAATGTTTGAGAACATTAATGTGGAGGAGAGACTTGTCTTCTATTCAAATACCCTGGAATTCTTGACCTTGAAGAGATGTGTTGATGAAAGTTCCTATGATTAACTAGTTATTGATTTAGCTACTAACTTTAAGTTAGGGCAGTGTTTTCAACCTTTTAATTTTCTCAAGACATTCCTACCTAGTTTATAATTTCTATGACATCCCTAAACAGTGGTATAGCCTGGAAGGTAGTCATTGAGTAGTCACTTCCCCCAGTAAGTCCTGGATGAAATGAAATTTTGAAAATTTAATTTTTATTTTAGAACACAAAAATGTATCAAATGTGATGCAGCAATTTGTTTTGTTTTCACAATACTTTGCTGAAATCTCGCAGCACCTGCAAATGAAGTCCATGGACCCCAGTAGAGAAACAATGATTTAAGAAAATGCAAAAATTAATAGTCACAAGTTCACAGGTTTATTTCTGATTTTTAGCTCTTTGAAAGTTATAGAAAAAACTAATAGTTAATACACCAAATTACTAAACAGGTGTATTAGTTACATTTTTGGTACTTCTTTTCAAAAATCACAAAATTATGCCATTGGATAAATCACAGACCCATTGGGCAGCAAATAACTACTTAATTTTGTTACATTAAATAATAGTACAGTAGTCTATTTTAGTAAGTGTTCTACAAGGCTAGTAATAGAGGTGTGAAGAACTTATAATGTAACAACTTGTGGAATACAAAAACACCAGACACAAAAAAATCGTTTGAAGTACCTTAAACCTCTTATTTTCACACTTTAGAATACAGGAAAAAAACACCTCTTTTTACAGAAAACATTTTATATTTTCACAAAATACATAATCAGAAATATGAAAAGCAACTAACTACCTCTTTATTTATACATAAGCTGGAAATTGTTCAAAATACAGTGTAAAAAAATCACTTAAAATGTCTTCAAAGTTAATTTGATTGCATAAAATAATTCTTTTTACTCTATATTTAATAGTGAAAGCTATTAAATGATTAAACTTTTGTAGGTAACTGAGTGTAATAAGATAACAGTTAAAAACATCAGTGTAAATTCATTAAAACACATTACAGCAAAACTTGTATAACAGGCAAATCCTGAGTTTCAAATTCCCTTTGGTGTATAAATTCACTAAAATGATTAAGAAGTAATTTCACCTAAATACATTCACCTCTGTCATACCTAGTTGTTCTATGACTGATACTCACAAAGGAATAATATACACAAAAAATATTGAAACAGGTTTTTCAAAATTTCACATATATTCTTTGGGCAAATTGAATTTCAACAGTACCACTAGACTAATACACAATGTACATTCAAACAAAAAAAGAAATACAAGAGCCATACAGTCAGAACATCTTTATCTCCTTGAATCAGTATTTGTTCTTCGAGTGTTTAAAATAAATTTTCAGAAAATCATTTTTTTCTTATTTTTTGAAATCAAATACTTATAACATGAAACCCTAAAAAGGAAATTTTCCATCAATGACTTAAAGCACTTACCTTGGTATTGCATATTCAGCTGCCTTAATTTTCCGGAAAAGTTCTTGTGGAACAGAATCGTAGAAAGGAAACTGGCCATAAAGCATAGTAAAAAGAACAACTCCTAATGCCCACATATCACTTGGCTTTCCCAAGTAAGGTTTCCCTGTGTCAGAAATCAAAGCATTCATTAAAGGAAAGTATAAAATAACTACATGTGAAAATTACATCTAGCTACAACTTCTTGAACAAGGCTAAGTAGTTTATATTAAAACATGTATGTCAGCAAATTAATGATAAAGTTGTGGTGAAATAGCATGAATCAGAACTATATTTTGAGATTGTTTGGCATTTTGTAGGTATTTTAAAGCCACTAAAAATTCATTAGTTTTATAAAAGGTATATAATAACCTTACCAAAACCAAATGTCCACACACACAGATCACAAAGATGTTTAGATCTGGAACTTAGAATTACCAAATGGGACTATCCCTTCTGTTTAATGGCAGTGGAAGACAAAAAATATAGCTCAAAAATGATCGTTGCAATAAGTTGTATCCTAGCCATGGTAAATAAAGTTTCCCACCTAATAACAGGTGATAATCCAGAAAAACAAATTTGAAATGGCAAAAGCTGTTCAAGTGCCACAGGCAACAGAGTGCAACAAAATAAAGGAGGAAAGAAGGTCAACAGTGTATGCATTCATTTAAACTTTGCTTTTATAAAGCAGCGATAGAATGAAGTGAGCAATATGGTCAACTTAACAGATGCAGCACCCATGGATTTATGTGTCATCATAACATTGAAACAGTGACAAAAATATTGTAAATGGATTATGGAAAAAAGGCAGAATGAACTTGTGTGCTTTGGACAATGACTGCCATATAATGAAACGTTTTTGCAATGAAAAGAATTCTGCAGGACTATTGCCAAAATAAAGAATCATATGGCACAGCATGATCAAGTAACACTACAAGCTGTATTAAAGTAGCGAGACTCCAAAATTGTTTTGAGATACTATATACAACCCTCTGAAGTAATCTTTATGCACTTTTATGACACAATATTTGCACAACTCATATTTCACCTCAGTAGCTTTTATTTGTCTCTCTTGTGTGCAAGCATGTAATGGCCTTTGGTATATAGAACACTTTATGAAACTTTAAACACCACTGAAGAGTTTCAACCACTTGTTAAATAAACTGAAAGAGAACCTTAAAATATTGAACAAACATTACACAAAGTTCATTCACCCATTTTGAAGCATCCTAAATTTAGCAAATGCTTGAAAACAATACATAAATAGTTCATAGCTGTGGACAGATACAAAATATAAATTTCAAATGCAAAACTGGATATGAAGAAAACTTGTCAATTTGCTCCCTGTATGGATGTTCCCCGAGTAACATTAGTAATGATAAACAAGCCTACTCCTAATCAGTCCCTTCTCCAAAATGCTGAGTAGATTTTGCAGTTTTCCTAATAATGTTTTTCTTCAGTAGCAGTACTTCCCTGTATTATTATATAAAATAAGTTTAATGAAAAAAAAACAATGTGTAAAACATCTATTCAATTACTAACCTGCTTGTAAATGAGTGTGCGTCATCCTACTACGTTGCAAATAACAGTGCTTATCTCATTTATACAATATAAGAGGACAATCCATTAATGAATACTTAAAAAAGTTTACAAATTTTATATTTATATATACATCATAAATATCTAAATTAAGATTTTGCAGATAGAAGTACAAAAACCCCGATCCATTTCTTTTATCGTTTGTTTCTTCAAGATAGCATTTCAACTGGCAAATAAGCAGCTTGTTTTCTTATTTTTCTAAACTTTTATAGCTAAAAGAAAATTTTATTTTAGCATTACGTTAAAATTTAATCTGTTCAATAAAAATGTCTAAGGTTATGTTTCATTACAGCCAAGTGTAATCAACATATTGCTCTCACGTAACAACAAATGATAACATGAAAGATTCTGAAATTTATAAGAATCAATGCAAACTAGTCTGAATCCATTTTTCAAGTCTGAAGAAAACTTGGACACATTTCAGTTCTTCCAATATTCAACTGATAGTTATTTTCAAAAATAACTGAATGTTTCATTCAAGGTTTGACCTCTAACTTAACTATCAGCAATTAAAACAAAATAAGTAAAAAACAATTAAACACCTTTAAACTCATAATAGTACACACCTATTTAAGTGTTATGGTTTTTTTGCTTTTTGAACTGTTTTTAGCTAACTTTTTACACCATAATATTTGGCAAATGTGAAGCTCATATTATCCTACTGAATTACATAATATTCAGACTAAAAGTTTTTTGCAAGCATATCTCATGAAAACCTTTTATTATTATTAGATTTCACCTGATCTTATCCAATCCAAACAGTTTCTAATATTAACATTAATTTTATATTTTATAATAATAAATACAGAATATCAATGAAAAACATAAAGGCTACAAAAATTATGCTTTACTTGAGCAATGGCAACATTATAACAAATAACTTATGTTAAGTGTTTTACTTCTTAAAGGGGTGGTAAATAAATTAGAGAAGAGGGGATGCTTAGAGAGCAAATATCACAAATTTCATACTCAAGGAAATTCAGGATCTTCTAAATATTGATTTATAAAATTAAGAACTTAAAACTCCCAATGTTAATTTTTGTTATTATTACCAAAATTTTTTATGTTAAGTTTATTCATATACTATGACAAGAAAGTAGTTTAATTAAGTTTTAACAAACTCAGAAAAACCTCCTAACACGCACTGAAAAGGGGTGCCCATAGTGAAAGGGTTACTGAAAAACTCTTCTTTTCCATTTTATTATAATATTTTAATTGTTTTCATACTATACATTATAGATGTAGAATGTACCAAATCCTTTTGTTTTTGGATAACAAGACTTTCTGAAAGTACACAGATTGTCACAAATAATTGTGTAACGATTAAATACCTAACCAAAAACATACCACTCAGAACATCAGGGCTGATGTAAGCAGGACTTCCACGTTGATCTTTAAGAAGATCATTTTCATTTAAAAGGTGTTTCCCCAAACAGAAGTTTGTTATAGTTATTCTTCTAGTACGCTTATTTAGGACCATGTTACCTAGCTTCAGATCTCGATGGACAATGTTTCTCTGTAAAATAAAAAATTAATATCATGTGTCTACTCCTCTAGATAAATATAATGTATTAAAGGGAATTTCATAAAATATTTTTTATTTACTAATTCCCTAAAGTTTCATTATTCTTGTAATTTTGGAACAGGAACAAAATTAAGTAGAATCAGAAAATAATATATTCAAAAAACATAACAGATGTGCTATAAATGAAATATTCCATATGTGAACTCCTTAGAGTCAACAAAACTTTTACTAACAATACACAACAGTAAAACAACTGAGCCACTACAACTGTAAATCACAGATGTTACATTACAAACAATTTAATTAATATAATTTTTCCAAAATTTTATCAA
Source organism: Carcinoscorpius rotundicauda (assembly GCA_011833715.1). Lineage (NCBI taxonomy): Eukaryota > Metazoa > Arthropoda > Merostomata > Xiphosura > Limulidae > Carcinoscorpius > Carcinoscorpius rotundicauda. The sequence continues at coordinate 31,985,114 of CM022404.1, read as the reverse complement.
CAAAAGCAAAGAAAAAAACAATTTAACATTTATCTATTCATGCTTAACAGACAATTAACTATATAGATGCACATCATACATCATAAGTTTCCAAACTATGTGTTGCAGCAAGTTGCTGAAGATGTCACAAGAGTTTCAAAGAATAATTAAAAATGTAAAAACAACTCCACAAAAAATACTGCAAGTGGCAATGGAGGTATCATGCAAATCAAGGTAAGAGAATTAGGGTGGCATCAATAAAAAAATTTTGGAAAGCACTTCCTTATACCATTCCTTTGCGACCTTTAAGATAGAATACAACGTCTGTTCAAAAAATATGAGGACTGTTTGAATTGTGTGGCTCCAGTTGGTTCCAGGGCAATCCACTTGGTGTCGCTAGGTTCACACAGATCAGCTGATTACGACACCATTTCCCGATTGCAGATATCTTCATTTGTGTATTAGCTACGCAGTTTTAAGTGAAGCACGATTTTTTCATTTGGAAGATTTCAGAATGAATTACCTGAAGGAGCAACGACTTGCTGTGAAATTTTGTGTTAAACTTGGAATATCTGCAACTGAAACTTTTGCTATGCTTAACACGGCTCACAGTGATGTTGCTATGAAGTGTACGGCACGTTTCAAGTAGCATGAACGTTTTAAGAATGGTCGACAGACCATTGAAGATGATGAGCGTCCTGGACACCCTTCCATGGCAACTGACGACCCAAACGTCGACAAAATCAACACCCTGGTGCGAGCAAATCAACGTCTGGCTGTCAGGGAGCTTGCTGAAGAGTGTGGGATATCAGTTGGATCTTGTTACCAGATTTTGACCCAAAAATTGAAGATGCACCTTGTTGCTGTGAAATTTGTGACTCAGAACTCGCGAGTTTTTGGCCAAACACTTGATCACTGTTCTTCCCCACCCCCCTAATCACCTGACCTTGCTCCTTGCGATTTTTTCTTGTTCCCCAAACTCAAAAGACCCTTGAAAAGAAGAAGATTTGAGACGATTCCCAAGATTATGGCAAATATGAAGAAGGAGCTGGAGGGTATTACAAAAGAAGTGTACCACGACTGTTTCAACAAGTGGAAACACCATTGGGATAAGTGTGTGCGTTGGGGAGGAGAGTACTTTGATGGGGACCCAGACCTGTAACTTCTAAATAAAGTACATTTTGTTTTATGACGCAAGTCTGCATATTTTTTGAACAGCCCTTGTATTTAGTGAAAATATTGCATTGATAGCTGATAAGTTACATAATTTTCCTTACAATTTCTACTTCAGAAGAGAGGAAAATTAAATATTTTTCATCCATCATATTTGAAACTTCTGAATGAAAATGTACAGAACTACCTACCTGATGCAATGAGGCCACCACACGAACAACATCATGAAAAATAAAAACAGCTTCTTTCTCTGATAGCTTTTTTTCTTTTATGACATAATGTTGGAGGTTAACAAAATCTGCTGTCTGCATGCTGAAGGTGTGTGCACACAAACAATCCAAGACCAAACAGAGGCGCTTTTTGGTATGACCTGTGTACACCAACTCTCCAGTATGGAGTTCTTTTTCTTCCCATGCTTCATCCTGTTGTTAAAAAATACATCCTTAATTATTTGACATTTTCAGAGTATTGACAGAATAAATAAAAAACAATTAATTCTTCATTCATGTGTTAGTTCATGGAGAAAAACAACATCAGAAGAGAAAGGTATGAAACTCATGGTTTACAATACCTTTGTTATCTTTGTATATCAAATAAAAGATAACATGTAATAAATATTAGTTAATCATTATAAAACAAAATAAAACTGGTTTGTCTGTTTTGGGATTAACAAAGACAAATGTACAATGATGATTATAAAAAGATGAATGGACTTTGTGAGGACAATATGTGTGAAGTAATACAATGTCATCAGTTCAAATGCAAGCTTTGTCCACAGATGATGCATTTAGCATCTGAATGTCTGATTAATGACAACTTTTTATTATTCAACAGATTATTAAGCCCACATACGTTTGGAAACTGTATAAAATCCATCAACATGCGTAACCTAAGACCGACCTCGTTACCATTCACAAGTTTGTTCCAATTGTGTACATATTCCCAGACTAGTTATAATGAACAATAGCTCATCCATTTCCACTGCAGAAGAAAACTTTATAATTATCTCACTAATTCAAATATTAAAAAAAGTAATAATAATGTAACAAAAATCAAGAAAGTCAGTATAATTTTACTCATTTTATCTTAATACCACTTCAATGTAATGAATAAAATAAATTAAATTCACTGATATAATTTCCCCAAAAAGAGTATAATATCTGAAACAAAAAAACAAAAAGATTATACATTTACAGGATCTGGGGTATACAGCACCAATTTCATGTCATGTACTTTCAAGTTTATCATAAAAACTGAAATTCCAACACCTAAGTTTTGCATCATAAGGATTAGTCTCACTTCCTCTCTTTCCAATTTTTGTCAATGTGTACCTGTAGTCTGGGTATAGCAACTTATCTTGCTTAAGTTGCTCAATAAGTTACTCATTTAATATGTGACTACTTAATCACAAAAGCATCCAATTATTCTGTAATCAATTAAAGGTAGAATATAACAAGCAAAAAAAAAAGTAATTGTATTTAACTTGCATATATGGTGTATTAACACAGCATTTATCAAACTGTTATGTTATACCAAGAACATCCAGAAATAAATACATATGTATGCTCCTAGTTTAAGATAACACTTGATAATCAGTTACACAATACATAAATCAAAACATCAATAACACAAAACACTACTATATATTTTGCATGTTTGCAAGTTGGAAAGAAATTCAATAAATTAAATTACAAGTGAAATGATACAGTAAAAAACATTCATACTACTCTCACTACCAATTATACTCTAATAAATATTTATAACATATCTACGTAATGAATTATTCAGAGTTTGTATATCTAGTTTACTTAACACATGAAACAAATCTTTAGTCAACTTTAAAACAGTATCTACTTATATATTTGTAACAGTGAAAAGTTACAGTCTAGGTAACTATATTTAAAAATCAGGTTTAAACAGTGGTTAAACAGCAACATCCATATACATTCACCTATGAAAATATGCAATATCTGTATGGTACCTTTACTGTACTTTACTTTATATATCCATCCTATAATAATCTCTAAAATAGTTATATCTACACTGATTACAAACTGATAGTTTGCAAATGTTTTCTCAATTCTGAAAAGAAGAAAAAACATTTCGCATCAAAATTCACACAATACATTTAAATGCTCTAAATTTTTATTTAAATATAGAAAGCTAAAATATGCCAAAACTTTCTTATCTTGTAATTTTTAATTTCTCAATCAAATATAAATTGAAAAAGAATTACTCTTTAAATTGATAATTAATTCAGAAAGCAGCTGTAAAATGTGTACCTCATGTAAAACAGTGTAAGCCCTTACCTTAAAGAGCCCATGATGATGTATTACACCTTTCTGGTCCAGAAGAAGGGACAGAAGTGAGTATTCAGTGTGTAACAGCATTTTGCCTTGACGATCATCTTGTGTTTCTTCCTGAGGATCTTGTAATGTAAGAATCTACAAAAAAAGTTCATAATTAACTTAGGCATAAACAAAGACTATACAGATAAATACCGAAGAAAATGCATTGCACCAAATGAGACAAATATTTTTTAAACACCATAACACAATCAGCAGCAAATAAAAGTGGTGTTAGTAGTAACAATCGAACTAAATATTTGAAAAATGTTATGAAAATTTCCTATGGACTAACCTAAAAATTAGTAGTGCGTAAAAAATGTTTTACATTATTGACTAGTCATATAATTACACATGATTTCATCAGTTAGCTATATTGATAAAACTATAGAATTTTAAATCAATTCGTTAAATTCAGATGTCTATGGATTGTATTCCCTTATCAACTTCTGGATGGTGCTTACAATTATTTGCCTGCATTTTTAACTTATAAGAGCTTGAAATATATTTTAAATAATTCTTTAGTACATTACATGGTACTTAAGCATATCCCATTGCCAGTGAATTAATGTAGTTTAAAAAATTAGCTTAAAAAGTAATTCACATACAACAGTTAAACAGTGCAATAAAAGCTTTACCTGAAAACCAGGAAAACTCCACATTTCCTCCTAACCTACCTTGACAGAATAAAAATCATCAGTTTTTTCTTTCCTTGCTAAACACTGAACAATGCTACGTACAGGAGAATTTCCAAGCCTTGGCCCTTACAAAAAAAAGAACCTAATGTACTCAGGTCACGAAACAATCCAAAATATTTAAAGACTTTTTTTTTTTTTTTTTAAAGAAGTAGTTGAGTTTTAATCATTTATTACAAATCAAAGTGCAAATTCAAATATTTTAATAACTGAAAAAAATCCCCTTTTTTGAATGATATTAAAAAAAAAGAGAAATAAACAAACTTAAATGAAACTATCTAACAAACTTAAACTTAAGCATTGTATAATATATAAATAGCTCTCTCAGGAAAATATTTATTATGATAACAGTCAGAACACTATCAAATCAAAATAAAGAAATGTACCATGAGGTAATTATCAAAAATAAAAAAACTACATATTTATTTTAAATATTTTTCTTTGACAGTTTTAATCATTTACAATCTCTCTCCTCTCTCTATATTTCATTTATCACTAAGTTCATTAAATTGTAATTTGGTTGACAAAGGGATGCAAATAAGTTAATTTCTTCAATTTCTTAAGACCATCATTCTTGATGATGAGAAATTCACGTGTACCTCAATACAGCTGGAATGGGTAGTAACACTTTTACTGATAAGCAGAGAATGTTTTGACCTAATAAGGTGGGAACATTGTTCACTGCTTATCAATAAAAATGTTAATACCCATACCAGCTGTTCTGAGATACAATCTTAAGACCATCAGTTCTTTGGAAAATCAAAAGTAATTAAAAAGATATAACAGTATGATATGACAGGAAAGTTAACATTTTCCTAACTTGAAAATGTATTTCCAATAACACTTGCTTCCACTAAAAATAAAGTTGTTTCTCAGTCTCAACTCTTCACCCACCTAACCATTGAACATGCTTGTTCCAGTCTTTTATAACCTACTTAAATTCCCTTGGCACATTCTAATTTCTAAAATTCCCTACTAACTTTAATGCACTCTCTATCCAGGTACTGTACATAAGCACCTCATTCAGGTAACAATCACTTTTGAAACATAAACCAGCTCTTAGTAGCAAAGTAGGACAGTAGTCTCAACAGATGTATTATTGGAAATACATTTTCAGTTTAGAAAAATGTTAACTTCTCAAACATATGTACATCCACTGACAATATAGGTAGAATCCAACATTGAAAAGTTAAGAGGATGGTGCAGGCATGATCCATACAAAAAGCATCTGTGCTTAACAAGAGCGTATCAAAAGAAAAAGCACAAGTGTGGGAGAACTGTACTCCATCGAGAACAGGTATGCTTTTCACCTAAAACTTAATTACTGTAAAAAAGGTGGAATAGAATAAGCTGTCATTAGTGTAGATCAGCCCAAACCAGATAGCTTAGGTTCCACAATGCAGGATTGGAATTAAGAGGTCCATAGTACCCAAAACTGTAGCCACAACCGGAAATCATGACAAGAAAGTATGCAATACCAAAGTGGACAAAAATCTCTTCTCTACCTGAAAATGTCCAAAAGGCAACACCCCATGTGTGAATTCACTCAACCAAAGGAACAGAAGTCATCTGGTCTGGAATTATAAACATTTTCCTCACTACCAACCAAATAGACAAGAAGTATTCTACTTTCCCCTGTCATTATGTAGAGGAAGTGGAACCTATGCTCAACCATGGACCAAGGATGAGACCACTCTGTGTTTGGAATTATAGAGAGAAAGTGGACCTTCTTCCATGAACAATATAAGAAACCAATATTTATCAAAGTGGAGGATCATGTACATCTCAACTGAATAGTGTAGTGCCAACTTGAACCAGAATTATGAGTAGGCTTCACGAAGGCTAATATCACTCCAACTAACATCTGGATAAAATCTACAAATACCCTAGTTGGAAGATCTCCAGCTTTGTCCTCTTCTTCAAAATTGGGGGAGCACACTAACACTCTGAAAGAAAAATTTGTCCAATACCCCAGTGACTAGTAACTGTGGGGTGGTAAAAACTCCCAAGTTCCACTATACAGGGGAGTTCTGAGGAACAGTGCTCTGGAAACTATGCAATATGTGAAATAGGTTCCCAACATTTTTAAAAGCAAACCAACCCCAATTTATTAAACCTTAAGATCTGCAAGGATGAGCAGGGTTCCCTTTAGCTTTAATCACAATAGTCCTTAAGTAACAATCCCCAATAATACAGTAATATATACCTGGACAGTCTTATGGAACACTCCATTTCTACAAAGCCTGTTCAAACCTGTTGTAGTAATTATAGTTAAAGTAGTTGCTATTGTGAAAAATTAAAATTAAAAAGCATACCTGCTTGGGCAATACTCACAACAAAGTGCAATCCAATGAAAACGAAAGGGACCCTGGAAATAAAAGAGAGTAGGAAGATAATTATCTCAAGTTAAAGGCTAACAACTGTGGTAAAATTAGCTACAGGGATAGTTAAAACCCTCAGAAGAGTAAGCTGCCATAGCATGCATGTAATAAAATGGGAAAATATTACAAAAAGTTCACATATGAGTCCACACAATGTTTTCCAGAGGGTAATTCACCTGAGTAGCTAATAACAAAGACAAACCTGGAGAAATATAACATGCAAAAATATTCCTCTCCTGTAAAAATAATGTATTATAAGCCTTATAAATCAATTTACAAAGCCACCTGAAAAGGATAATGGGAGAAGCCATGAGAAATCCCAATGAATAAACAATTGATTCCTATCGCCTTTTGATTTTTTGTGGTTTATAGTGATCTGAGTTAGTAAGAGCCACATATAACATTTGAAGGCCCTGACAGAACATAACACAAGATCATAATTGCACTGATCATAACAATGAGAAATGGCTAGTAAATAGGCTGTTGACAAGAATCTTTCCCCTTCCCTTGGGAAGAAAAGATCTATCAAAGTAAAAAAGGTTGGTTGGCTGATTTAGTGTTTTATGACACAAAGCAGCTAGGCTACCTGTGCCAAATGTCCAGTAAAAAGGTAAAAGTAAATGTAGAAAAATTCACAAAAGGAGATGAAGGTAAAACAAAACAGTATTGAAAAACATAAATAGCATGAAACCAATGTTGACATCTAGTCTACAATGTTAAGAGAGAAACCAGAGTAAAAGAAGTTGCAAAAGACTTTCTGCAGCATAATGGTAATTATCATAGCCTGCCAGGAAGACTAACAGGTAAGTACAAGAACCACCCTCAGTCACCTGAAGTTGGCCTTTCCAGTCCTGGTTCTGGGTTAAGTGTCATTACAGCCATTATCAAAAGATAAAGTAAAAAAAGTGTCAAAAGACATGCAGCAAATTGTAATAATAATTTGCCAGGATGACTAACAGGTAGTTCAAATGGACAGTTCAAACAGCAGCATTAGTAACCTGAAATTGGCCTTTCCAGTCCTGGTGTTGAGTTATTTAATGTTACGGCCATTTTCTAATTTCAAATCAAACTAGAGAAATTGTGACTCTTAAAAGAAAACCACAATAAAAAAGGTTTAATTAAGAAATAAAAAACACTCAAATAACATTAAAAAGATTAATTGCCATGAAAAAACTAAAACCTTTATCAAGGAGAACAGTGTCACTGTCACCAATAACACTGTCTAATGTTCTGGACAAACCTTGGGACAGAACATGTTTAAAATAGTGCCATCGTTCAGAGTCGTAATGATGACAAGAAAGTAAAATGTGGCTTATAGTAATCTTAGTGTTACACAAAATACACATCAGTGCATCAGTTCCAGAGAAAAGAAAATAATGAGTTAAAGAACTGTGACCAATGCGTAGTCTAGTCAGAACAACTTCTACCTTCCAATCCTTACAGAAGCAAGATGGCCAAAGTCCAATATAGGGTTCTATTTGGAAATGCTTGCTTTCATGTTGCTCACTCCAATTTATATAAATTAAAATGGAAAGATTGTTCAAAAGATGTTCAGTAAATAAAAGACAGTAATTCAAATTGGGAGTATCTGCTTTTCTCAGATGACTTGAAGGAAGATCACATTTGGAGACTGTAATAAGCCAGGGTGAGATGGGCTGACCAGTGGATTCTGGAATGTTATCTAAGGACAGACCCAATTCATACAATTGCACCAAGATGCAAAGGCCAAAAGGAGTAATGGCAGATCATCTGTTCTGAAAAAGTATGGTCCACCGAGGAAGAAAAACACAACCCCAGGTGGGATGCTTTGGTAAGGAATGATGTTTTGAAGAATATAGTAAAGACAGTTGCAAATGGCAAAGGTGCAGAGAAGGTTCATGAGATTCTACATATAAGCTCTGAACTGGGGAGGTGTGGAAGCCCCATTGAAGAGTCAAAATACTTGTTGATGAATGGGGTCCAGCATCTTTAAGGCCAAGGTTCTGGCAGAGCCATAGACCATTGGTCCATAGAAGAGTTTCGATCAAATAAGAGCATGATATATTTTTAACAGAACATCAATCCACTTATTTTTTAATAAACATGGGTAAATAACCACACAACCCATATATATATATGGAAATCTTGCAAAATGTCATAACTCCATGTTGTGTCATAAGCCTTCTCAATGCCAAAGAATATTGATACAAGACGTTGTTGTTTGAGAAAGGCTTCTCTGACTGACATTTTAAGTCAAATTAGGTGGTCCATGGTGGAGAATTGTCATCAGAACCCACACTGGGCAAGCGAGAGGTTGTTCGATTCGAGGAACCAAACAAGATGAACATTAACCATCCTCTCTAAGGTTTTACAGAGACAGCTCAAAGTAATTGTTGTTGTTGTTTTTCAATTAAGCACAAAGCAACACAATGGGCTATCTGTGCTCTGCCCACCACGGGTATCGAAACCCGTTCAAAGTAATTGGATGGTAGTTTGAAGGAATCTTGGGATCTTTCCCAGGCTTAGAGAAAAGTAAGATAATAGCCTGGGATCAGGGCATCAGGAAAAACATTCTCCTACCAGATCCAGTTAAAAACAATTAGAAGAATATCAAGAAAAGCATGAGATAGATGGTGCAGCATGTCATACTGTACAATATCTGGTCCAACAGATATATACTGTCAGACCAATGAAGGGTCATTGTCAGTTACACCAGTGTAAAGAGATGATTATAGTCAAAGAGACAGTCCGTTCGAAAGGAAACAGGAGAACACTTAGCCCGAGTCTTGATAGCCAAGAAGATGAAGAAACAATCAGAAATACTAGATACCCAGCAAAAGCTTTCACGTAGAGTATCAGCAATGCTCCAGACATCAGTTACCTCCTGGCTAGAGAGTAAGATCGAGAGGGGGACAGAATTGCAGTGTCCACTGACCTTTCAAACCCTGTCCCATATGACCTTGGAAATGTTGGTAGAAGATATGCTAGTTGTGAACTTAATCCAAGATTCCTTCTGGCTTTGACATCTTACCCACCTAGCATGTGCATGAGGCCTCTGGAAAGCGATGCAGTTTGAAAGTGTGGGATATCTACGGAAAGTATCCCAGGCCCGTTTTTGAACCTTCCGTCCCTAGTGGATTATTGTTAACCCTCCATGAAAAAGAATAATGAAGGGAAGCAAACCAATAGCAGTAAAGGAGTGACTAGGTGTGTGAAAATAAGTAGAAGAGACAGTATTGAACAGAGACCATACACTCTACATAGCAACCCCTCCTATCAATATTAGTACTTTCCCAGAGGGGGATGATGTCCACTAAAGTCCTCAAGGATTAGAAATGGAGATGGCAACTGTTCAATGAGAGAATCAAGGTCTGATTGATCATATGTCTCTCTAGGTGACAGGTAGAGAGAACAAACAGTGATGGTATGACCCAAGGAAACACGGATGGCTACGGCCTCCAAGGGTGTGTTGAGTGACAAAGACAGGGTGGGCACATGCTGATCAACCAATAGTGCCACCTCTCCATATACTCGTCCATCACACAGCTTGTCATTTCTGTACAGAGAAAACTGCCGAAAAATGACTGTATCGGCAGGTTTCGGAAATGTTTCTTGCAAGGAAAGGCATACAGGATAGTAGGAAGCAATCAATGTTTTGATGTTAAGCAGATTAGAACGTAAACCTTGACAGTTTCATTGTATCAAGGTGACCATATTTAATGATGCATAGGCAAAGTGGCTGGAAAACCCTACTGTTTATGACCACATCTTTTTCCCTTACTGTCCTGATTTGGGGGAGGTCTATCAACCTCTATGGATCCTGACCTGGGTCAATTGGGTAGGTCTTTGTTGTTAGAAGGGGATTCCCGTGACTGAAGATGCAAATGAATGATTGTTTTGCATCTTGGAGTGGGAACAAAGATGTATCTAAAGAAATGCCTGTATTTGAAACCAAAGGATGTGGATCCTGAGGTTTGTTGGAAGGTTTGGGAGAAAGAGAAATGGGTGTAGAAGTTGATTCATTTACTTTTTTAACCATGGAGGTCAAAATGCTTTTCATTTGTTTTGAGAACGATTCTCTTGAAGGTACAGAGAGATCTGTCTGCACTCCCACTGTAGTTATGGAACAAAGTGCAGTAGTATATGTCTGAGATGAAGCAGTGGACAACAATTTCTGAGCCTCAGGGTAACTAATGTTATGAGTCATTTTCAAATGCTGCACTTCTTTTTCCTTCAACCATTTATGGCAAAAACCATTGCAGTTCACACAATATGGGTCCGTGTCACACTCCTAGGCATCATGGCACTGCCACCACAGCGAGCACATGTCAGGGAACCACAACATGACATCTTTGAGTGGCCAAACCTCTGACATAGGAAACATCAGAGAGGGTTTGGAATGTATGGCTATACCCTGCAATTTAGATAACCTGCCTTGATGGTGCCAGGTGCATGTGGTGATGTAAATGTCAAAGTGAGGATATCTGTCAGCAGTGTAACTCCATCTTTGTGAGTGGAGATGTACCTCACTGCAGAAACTCCTTGAGTGGAGAAACCAGCAAGAATCTCCGATTCAGGGATGTTCTTCAAATCCCTCTCAATAATAACTCCTCATGTTAAATTCAAGGTAGCATGAGGAGTAACCTCAATAGGTACATCCCCAATTGCCTTTTAATTTAAGAGGAGTTTACTGTGTTGGGATGTGGATGTTTCAACCAATATGTCTGCAGATCAAAGCTTCTTTACTGACATTGAAGAGCCAGCAAGTCTCTGCAGTCCTTTCTGAATAAAAAAGGGGGACATTTGCCCAAAAGGTTTTTCTGAAAGAGAATGTAGAATAAGAAAATGAGGTACAACTGGTGGTACAGACATTGGAGATTGCTGATCAGAGTCTTCAAGACACAGTCGTTTACCTGTTGACTGTTTTTCATTATTTTATTTAAAGTTTTATTAGGACAATCCATTGGAAAAAAAAGAAAATTTCTGTGGCCACTGGAGGCCTACAAAGGGACGCACTACAATGTCAATCAAGGACACTGCAGCAATGCCAGGGTTTTGTGAGCACTATACCCAAACACCAGCATCAGACACAATGTCCACAACACCCGTTGAGAACTTCCAACACTGGTACTTGGTTGACTCTAGCCCATGTGGACCAGCCGACTGACCCAAGGGGGGCACCCAAAATCCGCCCATCTACAGGAATTCACGGCCAAAGTGGTATGTTGGGGTTGGACCTCTAAACCACCAGGATCCTCTCCTCTCCTTCAGTGATCACCATTCATGGCAAACACGTGGGTGGATATTTAGTCACAACCTAGAGTAATAATCAAATCAGGGCAAAGCATACAAATGTAATCCTGTCCAGTCTTGTCTGAACAATATTTCCAACACTTCAGGATGAAGTATTGGAGACCAAAACAACAGATGTTGAGAATTACAATAAGTCTCAAAGACTGATTATTGAAGACAAGATCTGAGAACATATCCATTGAAAATCTTCATGATGTAGCATTCATTTGACAAAAAACTCCAGCTAAATTGAGACAAGTGATCTGCAATAAAATTCATAACTCCTGAAATACAACACGCTAATAGACTGATATGATGGAAATAAGCTCAGAAGAGAAAATCCAAGTAATGAAAACAAAGGTCTTGAGAATAGGTGCCTCCTTGATGAGAAATCTGTGATATCACCATAGAATTGCCAAAATGGATTGTAACAGTTTTGAACTTCAACAGGAAGAGACTCTGAACCACTCCCTGGTATACTGCAAGAAGTTCTTGAACATTTGAAAGGTAAAATAATCTTCTGTCCAAGTGCCTTGGAATTCCTAACCTCTAAGATAAGCTTCTCATTCATGAATAAATGTGCCTGCAAACAGTGTATCTTGGAACAAAGTGGTGGAATGAGTGCCTAAATAGTAGTGTTGTTCCAATCCAACCACCATTTGCAACCAATAATGTTGCTCCTGAGTAAGGAGACACAATGATCTAAAGCAGTGGTTCTTAACCTGGGTTCAATCAAACCCAGGTGTTCAGTGAGTCATTCTCAGTAGTTCTGCAGAGGTCAAGACACACACACTGTGTGTATCTGTTCCATTCACCCCACTCGTGTGATTCATGATGTCATGCTCCACTTGGCCATCATTGGCTGTGGCTGATCATGTCACATCACTTGGCCTTAATAGCTGTACTGCAGGGAACTTTGTGGGCTTAACAGTCAACTTGTGACTGTAGTAATCCTGCATCATTTGTGATTTTTTACCAATCCCTTCATACTAACTATGTCGAGCAAAAACAGAAAGCTGTCTGACTTATACATCAGGGGTGTAAATCCTGGGGGGATGGAGGATACAACCCCCCTTCATTTTAGGTGGGGGTATGGTGCATACAATCATACCTCCTACAGTTGGGTCTGTTGAATTGTTTTATTGCATCACAGGCTTACAAATGTGTGTTTGTTCTTGTGATCCTCGTGTTCTTACCAATCAAATTACATAATTAGGCCTTAATGTTGGCTTTTTCAGTCGCCAAAATGTACATATTTAATATAAGCATGCTTCTAAGTCTTTTGATTTAAGCAATAGTTCAAAAGTATCAGTCAGTAGGCCTAAGAATACATGCAAGGCTTGCAAGCACTATCACAGAATCTACCTACATCTTATATGTAGTGTAAGATTAAGTAAAATTTTCATCACAACAGATTGAACAGAGCATGAATTTCGAAAATATTAATCCCAAGCATAAACTCCTGTTATCTAGATCTGGCAGGCCATTTGTAGCTTGTAGCTATATCAATCTAATGTGTATATTGTGCAGTTTTCCTATGCCTTTTGTTCTTATGCATGTCTAGCCAGTTTTACTGACAAATGCCTTACTTTCCTTGGCTGCCAAAGCCACTGACCATAATGTACATTTAGTGTACAGTTAAAGACAGATTCGGGTCGCTCAGATTCAAACGCACCCTACATCACCCCCCTCCACTTCCTTTAGTCTCAGCCTCGATTTTACAACAGGGCTTTTTAGACCTGTGTTTTTGGCCCTCATTAATCCATGAAATTTCAGATTATTACTGCCCTCTAATAAAGTGTTAATGCTTTATGGTAAAAAAACAATATATTTTCTTATCATAGATAGTAAAAATATTGTATTTTCTTGTATAATTAAAACACAAAAGGAGTTATTTCAACAGCCTGAAGCCTCTACTTGAATTGTATTGCTAGTTTTTGTTTAGGTGTTTTCATTTAACAGATGTACTTATTGACATTATATCAAAACGTGTTTACCTTTTGATGAACTTTATCAGGAATATAATATATTTGTGATTGTTTAAGTATTTTTCAAGAAACTTGCAATTACTTGTGTTGTAACTAGCACACATAATTGTCCCAGCGATGCCCAGGTGGTCAGTCAGCTCGGTAGTCACTGTGAAGTTTGCAGGAACTAAACCATGCATTCCAAGCAAAATCAGCGACAGTATCTGGCATGACTGAAGTATCTGCAATGACAATTGAGCAATTACAGGTATTGTGAACAGAGGAAAATTACAACAAGATATTTGATGAAGCTGAGAAAAGGGTAACTTCCTTAGATTTGGTGCCTATTGAACTACCACGCATTCACAGACCCCCCCCCAAAAGGATCACAGATGATGGCTCAGCACACCATTCTGCAACAGCTAGAGATTACTATAGAAGCCAATATTTTAAATTTGTGGACACAGTCATAGAAGATCTGACCACTAGATACAATGGAGACAACAATGACTTGAGGCAATATCTGACACTTGAGAACATAATCACATCTGGCAAGATTGACAACTTGGTTATAAACTTCTATCCAGAAATTTCTGTACAATGGCTCCAGTTTCAGTTGCCCATGTTCAAAGGAACAACAAAAGCAGTATCTATGAAAGGTGTGAAGGATGCTTACTGTAAAATGCATGAAACAAGCCAGCAGATGTTTAGTAAAGTGTTTCTTCTCATGAACATTTTGCCTGTATGTCCAGTATCCAGCAGCAAATGTGAATGCAACTTTTCTGCATTAAGATAGTTTAAGACGTGATTAAGGTCAACTATGTCTCAATGTTGCCTCAACTATGTGGCAGTTTGTCACACTCACAAAGATGAGGTTAACAAGAGAAATACAGAGGAGCTTATGAAAGAATTCATAAACAGATCATCACAAAGGAGATCTACATTTGGGAACATGTAAACAAGAGGACTAAATGAATCTTACTTCAATCAAAAGTATGAATAATTATTTGCTACTCTGTGTTGATGTGTAATTTAAGAGTTTGCAAAGATATTTTAATTATTTTTAACAAACAATATGAACAGTTTTTCAATAGACAAACTTATCAAGGGTAATTACTAATTTTATTAAAATTTGAAAACATAATTCATGTAATCAGTGATGTTGAGAAACCCACTTGTTGAGAATTTTATATGCAAAAAACGGCTCTTTTGGGCTCAGAAAACACTTCAAATAGAAGAGCGAACAACGTTTCGACCTTCTTCGGTCATCGTCAGGTTCACAAAGAAAGAGGTAACTGGCCGGAAGCTGACCACATGTTTGGAAGGGGTTGTATAACTGAGTGTCGCAATGTAGAGGGTGCGGTTTGATGTTTGAATATATAATTTTATCTATAATATTAATATAGGTATAATGGTGTTCCTTTATATTGGTTTATTTTGGGTTTAAGTTGTTGTATAAGTAAGGCTTCTTTAATTTTTCGTTTGTTTATGTTTGTTTCTTTATTTAGTATTTTAGTGTTTTCTATGGTTATATTGTGTCCATTTGACTTGCAGTGTTCGAAAACGTGTGAAGGTGACTTTTTATGTTCTTTGAATCTGGTTTCCATTTTTCTACTTGTTTCTCCTATATAGAAGTCGTGGCAGTTATCACATTGTATTTTATAAATAATGTTGGTGTGGTGTTTATCAGTGTAGTTCTTACATAGTATAGACCTTAGTTTTGTGCCTGGTTTTTGAATAAATTTAGTGTTAACTGGAATGTTATATTTTGTTACTAGTTTTTGCCAAATGTTGGTTATTTGTTTGCTGATGTCAGGAATATATGGTATACAGCAGAATATGGTTTCGTGATTTTTTGATTCGTGAGATATATTTACTTTTGTTGGTTGATTTTGCTTTCTGTCTGGGTGTGTGCGTATAATGTTTTCTATGGTTTGTGGAGGAAACTTATTGATGTTGATGAAGTATTGTTTTATTTTATCTAATTCATTGTTAATTTTATCTGG
Source organism: Carcinoscorpius rotundicauda (assembly GCA_011833715.1). Lineage (NCBI taxonomy): Eukaryota > Metazoa > Arthropoda > Merostomata > Xiphosura > Limulidae > Carcinoscorpius > Carcinoscorpius rotundicauda. Next base: position 31,969,297 of record CM022404.1, on the reverse strand, counting down.
TGAGCATAGTTTTATGGCTGTGTTTATCTGGTTTCTTAGTATGTTGAGTTTTTGTTTTGTTTCATGTGCTGAGTCCCAAGGAATGTATAGTCCAGTATGCATTAAACCAGAGATTTACGGACTAATACAACGAAACATAAACCAAATCAATACTAAAAACAATAGAGACAAAAAGATCCGCCACAACAAAAAACTTGAAAAACTAAGATGTAAGCAACAGAAAAGACATCAACATGACAAACCGTTGACCAACCTCATAATTAACAGATCTGACCGACAATTAAACACAGACGAGATACATCTACTTAACAAAGGACTCAACTTCACAATAGCACCAAGGTACATTCCAACCATAGAAATCAAAACATGTTTAGAAGACCTAGCCAGGAGACTTGTGATACTTTCTACAGAAAACAAAAACAACAAACAGAAAGAAGACAACTTAGATAATTTTATTGACATCCAACAGCCAAACTTCCCAGGTAAAATTACAAATTTATATTTTCCAGAAACACCTAAAAACATTATCTTAAACGATTTTTTCAAAGAATTTTCTTACAAAACTATCAACATAATTTCACAAAACAGAAAACTAAAAAACAACCTTACAAAAAGAGACATTAATTCCATTAAAAACCTAAAACAAGACAGAAACATAAAAATTCTAAAAGCAGATAAAGGTAATGCTATAGTAATAATGAACACGAATGAATACATACAAAAAATAAATAACATCCTATCAGACACGAACAAATTTAAACCAATACACACAAATCCAACAAAGACACATGAGACGCAACTAAACAAATTACTACTACAAATGAAAAAAGCCAACACAATTTCACAAACACTTTATTCCTACCTACGTAAAACCGACTCACGCACACCGCAAATATACAGCATCCCCAAACCTCATAAACCAGATTGTCCATTACGACCAATAATGTCAACATATGAATCGTTTAACTACAATCTTGGTAAATACATAGCATGGGCATTCTCCAAATATGCAACATCAGCCAGCTCATTCATCAAAGACTCTTTTAATTTCAAGTCCAATCTAAATCAACTTAATCATAAAGCCTTAATGGCCAGTTTCGATGTTATATCCCTCTTCACAGAAGTTCCAACAACAGAAGCCTGCAAGATAGCCTTAGAACTCTATATTCGAGACCCTAACCCGATTATAGACATTCCCAGTAACCAGTTAGCAACCCTCATAGAATTCACCACAATAAAGACAAACTTCATGTTCAACAACCAAAACTATATACAAACAAATGGCCTAAGCATGGGCAACCCAGTATCGCCAGTTCTAGCCAATATTTTTATGACACAAATTGAAACACAAGCAATTAATACAGCATTACATCCACCACTATACTGGTACAGATATGTAGATGACACGGTTGCGGGATTCGAATCTACAGAACACATACTTAACTTTTTCACTCACATTAACACTATACATCCCAACATTAACTTCACATGTGAACAGGAAGAAAGCAATCAAATATCATTTCTTAACCTCAAAATTATAAGAACCGACACACAATTCAAAACAGAAATCCACCGAAAAATCACCCATACTGGACTATACATTCCTTGGGACTCAGCACATGAAACAAAACAAAAACTCAACATACTAAGAAACCAGATAAACACAGCCATAAAACTATGCTCACCAGATAAAATTAATGATGAATTAGATAAAATAAAACAATACTTCATCAACATCAATAAGTTTCCTCCACAAACCGTAGAAAACATTATACGCACACACCCAGACAGAAAGCAAAATCAACCAACAAAAGTAAATATATCTCACGAATCAAAAAATCACGAAACCATATTCTGCTGTATACCATATATTCCTGACATCAGCAAACAAATAACCAACATTTGGCAAAAACTAGTAACAAAATATAACATTCCAGTTAACACTAAATTTATTCAAAAACCAGGCACAAAACTAAGGTCTATACTATGTAAGAACTACACTGACAAACACCACACCAACATTATTTATAAAATACAATGTGATAACTGCCACGACTTCTATATAGGAGAAACAAGTAGAAAAATGGAAACCAGATTCAAAGAACATAAAAAGTCACCTTCACACGTTTTCGAACACTGCAAGTCAAATGGACACAACATAACCATAGAAAACACTAAAATACTAAATAAAGAAACAAACATAAACAAACGAAAAATTAAAGAAGCCTTACTTATACAACAACTTAAACCCAAAATAAACCAATATAAAGGAACACCATTATACCTATATTAATATTATAGATAAAATTATATATTCAAACATCAAACCGCGCCCTCTACATTGCGACACTCAGTTATACAACCCCTTCCAAACATGTGGTCAGCTTCCGGCCAGTTACCTCTTTCTTTGTGAACCTGACGATGACCGAAGAAGGTCGAAACGTTGTTCGCTCTTCTATTTGAAGTGTTTTCTGAGCCCAAAAGAGCCGTTTTTTGCATATAAAATAATTCATGTAATGAAAGTTATTAGTAACCTTGTCAAGTATAATGGCCATCTTTTATACTGTGCAGGAATAAATTCATGTAGCAGTTAATTTGTGACACATTTGTCTTTATTCTATTAACATTTTGAAAACTGTTCACAAGACCTCTCTTATATAAACCTACATGGAAAACTAAGTATCATGGCAACAAGATTACTCTGACTACATGTTTACAACTTTCAGGTTCACGTAATTAGAGACTACCAATTTGCAAATTGAACAGTCCACATAAGTGGTTGCAGAAATCATCACCCCCCCATTTTGTGTGAATAATCAACACCACTAGAATACGTACAATATGGATTCACGTGTATAACAAAATATGATGAGAGTCAGCGTGCGCAATGCATGATTTGCAATGCCAAGTTGACCAATTCTAGTCTAGCACAGGCAAAACTAAGAGAACACTCCCTAAAGCTGTATGGAGATGGGAAGTACAAGAACACAAGGTAATGAGACCCAGGTTTGATGAAAAGGTTACTTTGCCAGTTCTTAGCTTTGTACCCGTCGACAAACCAATCATCACAGCATCGTACAAAGTTGCGTTCTTGATCGCAAAGCAGGGCAAACCACGCACCATTGGTGAAGCACTTGTAAAACCAGCTGCATTAAACATGGTGAATATCATGCTGGGAAAAGCTGCTGAAAATAAGTTATCCCAAATTCATCTTTCAAATGGCACCATCAGCAGCAGAATAGGTGACATGAGCAATGACATCTCGGCTTAAGTAGTTACAGATCTGATTTCAAGCCCAGCAAAATTCAGCCTTCAACTTGATAAGATCACTAACGTTTCCAATCTAAGCCAGCTTGTTGTATTTGTGCCCTGTGTGAAGAATAGCGAGATAAAACATTTTTTATTTTGTAAGCCTCTTACAACAACAACTAAGGCAGCCGACGTGAAGAAACATGTGCATGACTTCTTCAGAGACAACAATCTTTCGTGGGATATGGTTTCTGCAGTTTGTTTGGACAGAATTCCAGTCATGTTGGGACAAAACTCTGGTTTTGGTGTGCTGGGGAAAGCCAATGCATCATATATCATTGTAACACACTGTGTTCTGCACAGGCATGCATTGGCAACAAAAACATTGCCTTTAAAACTGGCAAAACTATTAAACATTGTAGTGGAATGTGTGAAATTTGTGCAAAATTGTGCCATGAAGCACTACATCTTCAAAGAGCTGTGTAATGAAATGGACTATGAGTTCAAGGTACTTCTGTACCATTCTAACATTCAATGGTTATTCCAGGGAAAGATACTGAATCGTATTTTTGTCACGAATGTGAAATCAGATGTTTTTGCAAGAGCACCAACATTGTCATACAAATTGCTTCGAAAAATCTGAGTTCATTCTCATTTTGGCGTACATGGCTGATATCTTCAATGTTCTCAATCAACAGATGCAGGGCGATGGTGCCAATGTCATCGAAGAGGAAGAAAACTTAAAGAATTTTTTAAAAAGCTATCATTATGAAAACAACGAACAGAGAATGATAACTTTGCAAACTTTCCCCTGCTGGACAACTGTATAAGTGAAATCGAAGATGTGTCCAAAATTGGAGATATTTTTGTACCAGGGAAACTGAAGCAAACAATTGCCATGTACTTAGATGAGCTTGCAAAATCTCTCGATAGATACTTCCCCACCAGAGAGTCATATCCAGCATGGATGAGACAGCCGTTGAACTTCAGCAAAACCAGGTTCAACAGTAAATTTTCAGAACAACAACGTTCTCAATGATTTGGTGTCACCAGATTGTAGTGTACCCTTTTATTGCTATGAAAGCCCTTGAGATACTCATACCATTTGTTACAACATATCCTTGCAAGCAATCCTTTTCAAGAATAGTAGACATGAAAATGAAGAAAAAGGACAGACTTTGTTGTGACAATGATATGAGAGTGGCACTTGCCATGGTGAAGCTGCACATTTCTAAACTTGTCTCTGAAAGGCAACAGCAAAAGTCACATTGAATTGCAGTAAATATTCATTTTTGTTTTTGTGTAAAATTTATGTTTTGTTGGTTTTGTTCTATGAACACAGTGATATTGTGTGCAACTGATACATGGTTCATTCTGTGCACTAATAAAATATCTACTTATGTTTTGAATTTGAAAAAAATCATATTTTATTTTTCCAATTACAAAGGGTTCAGTGAATGCAAGTACAAAAAATTCTGGGGTTCAATACCTCCACCAAGGTTAAGAACCACTGATCTAAAGGATTGAAATGCATGATCCACAGGTTGCACTATGACCACTGAAGAGACCTTATGTTCTCATCGTGATGGAATGAGAGGCTTGAAGAATGCTCACATACCCAAAAGAGAGTGAACCATCTGAACAATAGGAGTAGAAGAAAGAAGTAAAAGCCTGCCTGCACTTTCCATAGCTTGAAGCCTAATGAGGGTTGGTTGAGCACAGCTTAAGCAAGTATTGAAAAACACACCCAGATGGACGAGATATTACTTTGTTAAGAAAATTAATTTCTCCAGTCTGATAATGAAGTTCGTTTTATGGTTTCTGACAGGAGAAACTGAGTGTTGTTTTGTTAAGTGACAGGATGGTGCCAGAAGAAACCAGTCATTCATATAATGAGGTGTACAAAGGCACAAGGAATGTAGATGACAAGGAAAAACATGATAAACTCTACAGAAGACACAAGATGCTAATACAAAACCAAAAAATAGAGCCCGAAACTACAGTAGCTGACACTTGTGCACAAACTTGAGAAACCTCTAGGAAGAACCTGGTATGTGAATGAGGAGACAAGTGTTGGAAACAAAGTTGGTCACCCAGAGCTGTGGTACAAAGTATCATTGTAGGTTGAGAAAAAACTCCATTGTAAAGTAAGGCAGATCTAAAAATTAGTTGAGCCAAGACAGACTAATGATTGGATGGCAATCACCTGTCCTCTTGGGTATAACAAATGAATGGGAATAAAATCCCAAAAGAATGAGATAAACCTTTTCTACTGTCCTTAGGATGAACAGAAATGGACTAGAAACAAAGCTCCCGTCACCATGGATCTGTTGGAGGTGAAAAGTTAACAGCTTATACAGATAAAGGTGGATGTGAGGTAAAATGAATGACCAGCCTTGAAGTCAAAACACGTAGTAGCCAAGAATCCTTAGTGAAAAAATGCCACATGTACAGTAAGTGATGTAATTGTGGTCTCCCACCCACAAGATAAACACCAATGCCACTGCTGTCATTAGCCTCCCAAAACCAAAGATCCTCAAGACTTATGAGAACCGAGGTAGGTTCGAAACATACAATGAGCTGACACCCAAGTTACTGCTAAATGTTGAAGAAAACAATTTTAAGCAAATTATGAATGTGAATCCAATACATTTTTGAACTTCGTTCAAGCAATTCAGTGTTTTGTACTATATCATACGCCACTGCTGAAAGCTAATAAAACAGTGGAAAATCTATGGACTTAAAAATTATTATTAAAAAAAAAGTTACATACAGATGGCTGGTTGTTTCAAATACCTCTTAATTTCTTTATTGCAGCTTGGAAGCAGGGGTACATAAAAATATTTTATATTAATATTTTACCTCCCATCACCATAAAACTAAACAAAATGTTGGAAAACTAATAAGCATGCTAACAAGTTCTAGGTGTAACATAATTTTCTGATGATTGTAATTATTTTATACTCGGCTGAATTGCTGTCAAAGCTTCACATTAGTGGACCAAATACAACTCAGCACTTTAAAGAATACCATCAATCCCACCAACCTTCTAAACAACCAAATTTTCACTTATTCCAATAATTAAAATGATAACTTGAAAGAGTTTAAGTTATCCATTAAGATTTTTTATTATTGATTTAACAGTTCAAGACTTACAAATGTGTTTCGAGTGTATATTTTTCTATCTCTAATATTAAAGCTTCTCAATAAAGTATTTCATGAAAGAAGCATTTCCCATTTCACAATCATTGTATAATATGTTGTTCTCATAGTACTGGTTCTGATCATTCTCTGAACCAGGCATTTCATCCATCAAGTGTTTCACAATCCAGTTCAACATGATGTCTGTCAATTTTTAATTAAAGTTTATGCAGCCTATCCTAATTATCAATTAAAGAACTTCCAAAACTTCTGTACTACAAAATTTGCCCTCGAAGAAGAAAGATCCACCTTTCAAAAGTGCTCAGGTTATAAGGTTTTTAATCCATTTCTATCAAGACTTCTTGAATGTATGCATTTTTCTAAGATCGTGAATCTACACGTGACTCAATATGCAGAGAAAAACGTATGCATAATATGGTGGCTAAACAGTTATGTTTACATGAATCAATTGGTATTTTGTGAATTATCAAATGTTCTTGTAAAAAATTATAACACCTGAGAAAATCTACCTAAAAGGTAAGGTCCAGCTCTTTTAATAACCTTGTTATTGACAGGGGTTCCTGCAAGTGGCGAGGACTGTCGCTTCCTCTTTCTATCATTTCCTCTTGCTATTACCTTTTTCATTTCAGCTGCCCTTTGGAAAAAAAAACACAAAAACAACCAACCTTTTCTATCAGTGAAAATACAGAAATTTAGCATAAAATAAAATCCTCATAAAAATGTTGCTTCTATTATTTCACATAATGCCCAAAAAAGGAGAAACAGAGATTACAAATTACGAGGAAAAATAACCATTTACCTACAAGTGCTTAATTCCCATGTTAAAAATGTATTTATGAGTAAAAACTATGCTTGCTTAATCTCTCTCAAAAAAAAAATTTAACCATAGAAAACAAAATTAAAAGAAATACATTAAAAATAAAGATTATCCTATCAGAGTTTTAAGACAGCACTTTTTCTGTATGTATACATTAAAGGAATTAGACTCAAGCCCTGACATTTACAGAAGTAGTAAAATGTTTTGGACCTCACTGCAATTTTGCTCAATTAAACACTATACAAATACTGTCCATAAACAATTCTGGACAGTTTTAAAAACCAATAGCTTCAATATAAGTCAGATAAAACTTTGTACAAGTTGCATCTACCACTTTTTAACAAAATTAAGCCGTATAAAAAAATTCTCGTGAAGTAAGAAAAATTCATTTGAAAAATACAAGCTTATGTTTTCCTATACTACACCATTAAAAACAAATATCATCCTAATAATCAGCTTAGATGGACTAGAAACATCTTAAACATATACCTAAAATCCATGTTTACAAATCTTTCAACCATCAGTCCTCAAATTAATATCAAAGAATCAAATTCAGAAAACTTAACATCTTATTACAAACTAAATCTCATCTTATTCATAAAATGATAATTTCACTGAAAAAGTAATTTATTACATCAGTCACATTCTGATAACCTGGAAGAGGTTTTTGCTGTTGGCAATCAGTGAGGAAAAAAACTCAAATGAAAAAAAGCATTCATGTACAAGTTTCTACTTTTTATATGCAACAAGATAATTTTGAACTCCTTGTGTACAGAATAGGCTTTATAATTATTATAATATTTCTTTCAGTCATACTATTCATTCAAACTCCAATTTCAATGTTAATTTCATACAGTAAATAACAGAATATCTGGCCAATGAGTGATAACCTGTGAATTAATAACAAAGGATTTTAACATCAGCAAGGAATAATGGCTGAATAACCAACTGGGGTCACCTTTAAACCAAAAATGAGAAAAGTAAGCCCTTTAAGATCCTTATTTAAAGAATTTCCATTAACACCTATCATGTCATTAGATAAACTGTTCCACAATCTATAAATAACTGAAAAAATAGGATTTAATTTATGTTTATCTAAAACTAGTTTAAATTTCTATATCACCACTTAAACAATTATACATAAACCAACTAACAGCTTTGAATAGTTAGTCAACCTTGACTGTTTTGCATTCCAGAAAAATAAGGTCTGAAACTCTAAGCTTTATCTCATATAATACACAGCATTATCTCAGTAATAACATTGTAGCCCACTTCTGCACTTTTTCCAACATACCGATATCCTTCTTCAAGTAAGAAAATCAAAACCAAACTTAATGCTCCAAATGAGACCTCACCAGTCCTACATGTAGTGTAATAACCTTTCTATTCCTAAATTCAAATTCCTTACAAAAAGATCAATAACTCTTATCTTTATTGCTCTTTTCACAATAGCTGAACCCCCACAAAAGAGATTTTATTAAATGTCACACTTAGGTCCATCTCTGCTTCCATAGTATCAGTCATCTTCTCATACAAGTCCTTTCCAAATATACATACCACAAATATAGAGCTTTAAACTTCTCAATATTAAAACTAGATGCTGAAATGGTATACTGAAGCCCAAGTACCCATCAGGTTTTAAATCACCTAACCCAACCTAATAATCTGGATTTCAATTATTAACTTATGTAAATACCTTATCTATCTATACTTTGTTAAACATTTCAATGTCAGGCAGACATGTGAATGAAATAGTGCATGACAGCAGGTGTGTAACAAACAGATGGTAGCATGTTGACTGTAAAAATAAAAAATGCCAGTGCTTCAGGAATGCTTTCAGTGTTTATACCCAATAGCTGACTTTGTGGTTTCAAATACAGAATGCTTTACCAACAGTTAATGTGCAGATATAATCACTTATCAGAAAGGTCAAGTAGCCTTTATTCAAATGTAGACAAATACAGTACTGTAAGCAGTGCAACCCAGAATTCAGTCTAAACCTGTAAACATTTTTACTGCATTAACAAGAAAAAATACACAAAACTGTACTAAAATATAAAACATTATGAATCTACATATTCTGTGCTGAGTTAAAAAAACAAAAGAAATTCTCTAAGGTAAATTAAATGTGTTCATATCTATCATGTATATTAACACACAAACTACTACAGAATATACAGCATAAGCTAAATTGGTATCAAAAAGAAATGTAGTATACAAACATTTTAAACTTGTAAAGCTCAAAGCTTACTTTGGGAAAGTATAGAAAAAAGTGTTGTGTGTGAAAAGATGCATAACAATAAAAACATTAGGGCAGGTTCAGTTAGCACTGACATACCAGTCTAACAGATTTGAACCTTTAACTATTTGTATTTAGAAAGGCAACCAAAAGATGTACACAGTAGGGAAATCTCTCTCATTAATTATAGTGACAATAGTTGTTTAAAACTGGGGGAATAGAATGACAAAAAGTAGAATGTGCTTGCCAGGTACTAAAGTAAGACATTATACAGAATGTTATTTTATGTACAAACAAATTACATTTCCAAACAGTCATTAATAGCCTCAATAAAAAAGCTTTCATAGCATCCTCCTGTTTTCCAGTTTGAAATGAAGTGTATCCAGATTAAGACTGAATTGATACTGGTCTGTCACAGGTTTCCATTCTCCAGCTTCCATCAAAACTACAAAGAAACAGGAAGTGAATGTAAAAATACAAACAAAACTGAAGAATATGTGTCCAACACTAGGTTCATGATGCTAAAACACCCATAAATGAACAAATGACACCCTTCCCTCTCACAACCTGGACAAAAATTTGTTCAACCCAACACACACTCAATGACTGGGTCAAAGTACAAAAACAAAACAAAAAACTCACCAACATCAACATTATGACACTAAAAAGGATCAAAAAGTGCAAGTAGATGCAATGAGCATCAACTGAGAAGTGCACAATGAAGTTACAGCAGCAGAATGAACATCACACACTGGTCATCTTGAAGACAAACCAGTAGCAAAATGAGATGCTAATACCTTATTTAACAATCAGGTAAGAAGACCTTTAAAAACAAAATAACAGGGAAAAAAAAAATTGGGAGGTCAGCTGAAATCACATGTCCCTTTGACACAAGTCTACTTTTTGTGTTGCACTCTCACTCATACAATAACCAAGGTAAAGGTCAACAATTTAAGAAGCAAACAAAAAGTGGAATGTGGAGTATATTAGTATTTTACCAATTCCCAAAAACATTATCAAACAACCAAAATATCAGAAGAAAGTTTAAATGGTATTTAAGGAAAAAATCTTTTAACATCATGTTAGCATCTTCTGCTGTAACAAAAATCAGTTCAAGACATTAAATATAGCATTCTCCAGAGAAACATCTCTGGGATTAGAGCAAGCACCAACTAAAGTTAAACATGCCTAAAAGATTGATCTTGTTCAAAATGATGAGAAAATGGGGGTTATACACTCGTATGAATATGAAACTCATCATGGGACACCAGCAGACAATTCAGTACAAATGACTCAAACACACTGAACAATAAGGATTGACTATGCAGTCACATGACCACCTTATAGAAGATAAAAACAGACCGTGTGAAGGCCTCCAAATAAGTTTCAAAAGTTCCAGTGTTGTTGGAAATATTTGTACCAGGATTACTGTTGACTTTCAAAATCATTGTTAACAGTATGACTGTCAATAAGAAAGTCCAGATGATGACAAGAAAATGGATCTTATACATGTCCTGACACAAGTATAATACGTTATGCAGAAGGTGAGAAAGTGAAGAAGTATGGGTAAGTTAGTGCACACACTGCAATGTGTCAAAAGGCATTCATAATTTCAGTCACATGTTTATTAATAACACAAGAGCATCTCAACAAGAAAGGATGAAAAATGTGAATTGGTTAGAACCATGGGATAGCTTATGAGCCAATGGTTAATTACATGCTACAGATACATCCATTTAAACAGGCGAGATAACAAGATGTTTGAGGAGTCTCTAAAGACAGTTTCAACTAAACTTACACAGTAGTAAAGGAGCTTGGGAAATTTGAAATCAACAAACTAATTAGACAGCTAGAGTAATGAGGAAACTGAAAAAAGGGTTAGAGGATGAAATGTTAAATAACTTCAAAGATAAGGCTGTCAGATATAAAGATAAGCTTAGTTGTTATTAATCTAATATTAGTAGCATCAAGAACAAAACAGATTATTTCATATGTCAAGATGAAACTTAACACCACGATATACTGGGAATTTCTATATCTGGTTAGATACAGAAAGGAATAATTGAAAGGTGTAACAAGAAGAGAACATGGAGTAGCACTTTAGAAAAGGGATGAACTGCTTCCACTTGTGAATGAAGACAAATAATTGTGATCAAAAGGTGAATCTATATGGATTACAATTAGGGTATCAAGAATCGAGTTTGCAACTGTTACAGACCAACCAATCAGTTCCATAATTTTCCTGGAACTAAAAGCAGGTTTCAAACAATCTTCAGTCTAAAACTACTTTAATGTTTGGCTTAGCCAGTCTTATATTTTCTTTCCTTTTTTATGTGTATATACACATTTGCTATGAGATGATGAAATCACAACTCAAAGCAGAATGATTGTTGGGCACTGACAAAAATGTCATTACTTAATTATCCCAGGTAATCAGCTGATTTTCATAAAGTCATAGAAACACTTAAGTCCTTACAACTACCAAATTATTAACATTACCACAGCTGTCATTACAAAAAGCAGAGTGCCACTTTGTTTCACTGTGATAGTAATGTTACAATTAACTCTAATGAAGGATTTGTCTTTTTTTTTCTTTTTTTTTTTTATCAAGCACAAAGCCACACAATGGGCTATCTGTACTGCACCCACTATGCATATTGAAACCTGATTTTTCAATACTGTTAAGACTTCAGTTTTACTGATGAGCCACTGAGGGAAGGGGGGGATATAAGATGATATCACACATAAAGAAATTTAAGACAGCTCAATTAAATAACAAATTAAAGTGTGCATAAAATACAGACAAATAACTAAAAAGAAATGAAGAAATATTTACTCACATGGATAAGAGCTTGGATCTTTGCTTTCTTTTATTTACATTAATGATAACATAAAGAGCAAAATTAGTAAATTTTGTGAATGGCACTAAAATCTTAGTATTATTACTGTATTCAGGATGTTTGTACACTTGGATTGGTCAATTAGTTGGATAAATATTTAGCAAATAAACTTTAATTGTAAGTATGTGCAAGATAATGAATTTGAGTTACAATATGGACTGCATTTCAATAAAGATAGGGTCACACTCAAACACAAGCAATGAAAAAGATTTTTACACAGTGGTGGATATCACTCAAGCCTTTAAGTAACAATGTTAGTAGAATTTTATGATTTGTAGACATGTTGATTTCAGGCAAAAATACATAATGACCTCTTAATACAAATCTCTATATTTAAGCCTCAGTTCGAATAATATATACAGCTTTGATCTCATTATAAAAAAAACGGAACTTGGATGAAGTCCACAAGTATAATTATGAATATAGAATAGTTATGTAAATAGAGATTTCTAATTTTATCTTAGGAAAAATTATAATAGGTAATCTTATTGATATTTACAAAATTATCTGGGGATTGATTTCTTTGTGCTACGACAACAACATAGGTACAAAAGTTTAAGATTAAAAAAAGACATACTAGGCGTCAATTGAGACAGTTTTGTTATTAGCCCTTAAACGGAAATGTTGTGGGTAGCAGCATCAATTTATGACAGCTGCCATTTAAGGGTCAATTCATTTCATAAATGTACTTACACAACTTTATTTCAACTATTTGTGCTGTTTTCACATGTTATATACCAAGTAGCTTAAATTATCTTACGCCTATTAGTTGATTGAGAAAATAACCCCACAATGGAACTCAGACTAACTGTAAGCTAATTTGTCTGACCAAACATTCCTACCTTTATTATCAAAACATGTCACTTTTTCTTGATATATTGAAGTCCTTGAAACTAACAGCACATCTCCTTGGAAAGAACATGTCCTCCTTCACTCTATATTGGTTATGGCATCAAACTATATGCAATGTTATAATATTTATATATATTATATGTGTAAAACATCACTACAATGGAATGCAAGGAGAAAATATAATCTATACAAAAAACATTTGTTAGTGAGGGCAATATTTGATAATAATGATGACTCAGAGAATACAAACTCAAAAAAATAATTTTAATGATTCTCAAGATAATAATTAGATTAGTTTTCAACATTACTATTATTTATTAGCAGATATCATCATATGATAAAAGGTTTATCATGTCAGATGTATGTATTTGAAATAACCTTTTCTTTATACAATTTTTAAAATTAGCTGTCACACTTTTATTACACCAAAACTGAAAAGTGAAAAATGGCAGATAAGTTGATAAATCCATCACATACGTACGCAAATACATATATTACACCTTGTATTAATAAGAGGGAAAAAAACATGATAATCTCTTCATTTTTATTTTAAATTTAACAAAGAATACCATACCGTCTACCCTAATAATTTAACGATGCTAAGTTTATAAGAACAATAATAATTTAGTCTCACTAGTATACGATCTGTCACTAACTCTTGTTTCACTGGTCCAGTAATCGACTTTTATGTCATTAACTACAAAAAAATTATTTTACTTACTCGTAGTACGAGTACAAAGCTCTACTAAATTCGTATAGTCTTGATATCAACTGTAATATTATTCATTTAGCTAAATAATTACATGGTATATAGAAATAACAATAACTGACCTGACTATCAGTAAAAGCGAATTTATATTTTTTTCGCGAACTTGTTACGTAAGTAAACCTTAATTAATCTCTTCCATCCATCACCGGAAATTCAAACATAATAAGGATTTCCCCATCAAGGCGTCATCATTTATTTCGCTGTCAAAACATTTATTGCTAGTATACACATTTTTCTCTAGGTAGAGCTTTCAAATAACAGCAAAAAGGACATTTTTATCTCTTGGGAACATTTATAATTTTGCACAATTATGTTCGAAAAACTAATTTAAAATATCAACAGTCATTTTTTTATCTTTTCATATAAATGCACTAATTTAATATATATCGCTAAAAAGACGTTTATGTCACTCTATTAATCTGTATCAAGTCTTATTTTTCAAAATTTTTACGTTCAAAAGATTTGTTTGTTTGTTTGTTTGTTTGTTTTTGGAATTTCGCACAAAGCTACTCGAGGGCTATCTGTGCTAGCCGTCCCTAATTTAGTAGTGTAAGACTAGAGGGAAGGCAGCTAGTCATCACCACCCACCGCCAACTCTTGGGCTACTCTTTTACCAACGAATAGTGGGATTGACCGTCACATTATACACCCCCACGGCTGGGAGGGCGAGCATGTTTAGCGCGACGCGGGCGCGAACCCGCGACCCTCGGATTACGAGTGCACGCCTTAACGCGCTCGGCCATGCCAGGCCACGTTCAAAAGAAGTGACATGTCATGTAATTATGAATAATTGGATGATTTTCAATGATGATATTTTTGAATGAACCTTAGCTGATATTATTTAGAATACATAAAACTGTCGAAACATTTTAAGCTAATAGGGCTAATATTGGTGATAGCGTGGTATGTGAATATGTGGTAGCAGGCTTAATATGCGTAATCTTCCTTCTTATATTAATATAAGAATATTCAATTCTTTTAACATATCGTGTTTATGTACAAATTTTGAATAAATATTTGATCTAGAAAACCAGTCAATTCCTTTCATTCTAATTACCTTGGTTGTTCTCTGAAAGATAATACCTACTCTTTCGCAGGAACATTAATGCAACTTCTCACACTGTGAAAAAAAAATGTCAATAGCATCGGTGTTCTTTACTGACGAAGTGAATTGTTTATAGCGTTAATTGCTTCACCTGTGTAGTTTGCGAATGAGCATCCACGTGAGTAGCGCTAGTCGTAATGGGTAAACCTAACGTTTCCTGTTTTACGAGAGGTTTTGAAATGATATAGTACTACTTGGTAATTTAGCAAAGAGACATCTTGTGTAAACAAATTATTGATCCATTTGAAGATCTGGTAGAAACAACAATCTAGTATCTATGATCTAGCATCTGTTCTTTTATAAATAAAGATTGTTTCACATTACAAACTGTTTTTGTTTAAGTTTAGTGCGAGAGGTATAATAAAAATTTGTGAAGTACGAGTGTTAAATTTCGTTACTTTTAGAAGCTATAGTTTGTTTACGTAACTGTTTAAGAATCATACGTTTCTAAGTGTCTCCACCTATTCTGCAGTTCCAATCTAATTACTCTAAAGAAAATCAATGTATCTGAAAATACCACAAGAACACTCATACCTGGATTTCACATTTAGATTTATATATTTCAAATGTAGTTCAACATTACTAGCCTATTCTAGAGCCTTGGGTGCAGCTAACTTTATGTTAGAAAATCTCCTTGTTTTATAAAACCTTTTTTCCCTGGATATACTCTTTTCAATCGTGTATATATATATATTAATGTTTTCACCCGTCTTCCAGTTCTGTTTTAGAGGGCAGTGCTCATCCTGTATTTGAACCCTGGTTGATCTCACCATAAATTAGGAAACAGATCGAAGCTGTCACTGACTTTTCTCTGGCAAACAGTGTTAAACTATATGTGATTGGATTGTCATGCATGTAATTATGTCTAAATAAACTGGCTACAAAACAAATATCTTACGTCGGTATTTTAAGGATGAATGTACCATGGAACTTGTCAATTTGATTTACTTGGGAAAGTCATATAATGCCAGCAAAACCTGGATCAAGGATAGCGAACTGCATATTGTAGAATGAGTCACAGTATTTCTGCGTAAACAGGTTATGTTCTGTGGTTTACAACATTGCTGAGGGATTCACTGTACCTCACTGTACAGAAGTTATGCTCCATAGTTTGCTGTGTTGCAGATGGTGTCATAATATCTCACCCATACAAAAGGTGTTCTGTGGTTTACTTCAAGTAAAATGTCATACTTCCATGTTGTATCATAAGCCTTCTCATTGTCAAAGAATATTGATACAAGATGTTGTCCTTTGAGAAAGACTTCTCTGACTGACGTTTCAAGTCGAATCAGGTGATCCATAGTGAAGCACTGTCGTCAGAACCACACTGGATGGGCGAGAGGTAGTTGTTTCATTCGAGGAACCGAAAGACGAGCATTAACCACTCTCTCTAAGGTCTTACAGAGACAGCTCGTCAAAGTAATTGGACGGTAGTTTGAAGGAATCTTATGATGCTTCCCAAGCTTAGAGAAAGGTAGGACAATAGCCTAGTGCCAGGCACCAGAAAAACATTATCTTGCGAGATCCAATTAAAAACAATCAGAAGAATAGCAAGAGAAGTAGGAGATAGATGGTGCTGCATTTCGTATTTTACATCATTAGGTCCAATCAATGTACTGCAAGACCAATGAAGGGCCAGTTTGGGTACTACCACTGTAAAGAAATTAGTATAGTCATAGATACACTCAGCTCAAAAGGAAAGCAGTGATCATTCTCCTCGAGTCTTAATGGTTAAGAAGGTAAAGGATGAAGCAGAAGTGCTAGATACTTGGCAAAAGCTTTCACCTTAAGTATCAACGATGCTCCAGTTATCAGCTACTTCGTGGCCATCAGAGAGCAAATCCAGAGGGAGACAGAATTAAATTGATCACTGACCTTTCAAATCTTCTCTAATATAACTTTGTAACTTGTAATAGAAGATATGCGGGTTCCAAACTTAATCCAAGAGCCCTTCTGGCTTCGACATCTTACCCACCGAGCATGCGCACGGGCCTGCTGGAAAGTGATACGATTCGAAAGTGTGGGATATCTACGAAAAGTATCTCAGGTGCGTTTTTGAGCCATGTGGCAGGCATGATTTTATCACGGACGAGATTATCATGGTAAACGTGTCGAGGTTTTAAGAATACAAATGCCTGTATAGTACACTCAGTTGCTGCTGCCACACAGTCGTCTATTGATGGCTTACAGGCGATGGCAGGATCAAGTTCTGCAAGAGCATTGAAAGAGGGCCAGTTTGCTTGATCTAGTTTCCAATGAAGCACGCGAGTTGGATGGCATCAACCTTGGCCAGTCTCTCTCAAGATTATCACTGCGTCGTGAATTATTGTCAACCCTCCATGAAAAATGGGAAGATAATGAAGGGGATCAAATTGAGAGATAAAAAAAACTAACTAGGCATATGGAAACAAGTAGAAGAATCAGTATTTAAGATAGAAAGGTTGTGATCAGAGCATACGCTATACAGAGCGACCCTTCTTATCAATACCAGCACATCCCCAGAGGAGATGATGTCCATTTAAGTCTCCAGGATGAAAAAGGGAAATAGCAACTATACAATGAGAGCACCAAGGTCTGATTGATCATATGTCTCTCCAGGTAACAGATAGGAAAGACAAACAGTGATGGTATGACCCAAGAAAACACGGATAGCTACGGCCTCCAAGAATGTGTCGAGTGGGTACATGCTAATCAACCAATAGCACCACACCTCCATGCACTCGTCCATCACACAGCCTGTCATTTCTGTATAAAGAAAACTGGCTAAAGGTGACTGTTTCGGCAGGTTTCAGAAATGTTCCTTGTAAGGAGAGACAAACAGTATGGTAGAAAGCAATCAGTGTTTTAATGTCATCTAGATTAGACAGTAACCCTTGACAGTTTCATTGTATCAGGATGGACAATTTTATTTACGTGTGAACTGGGTGGAGAACCCTTTTGTTTACGACCACATCTTTTTTCCTTATTCGAGGGAGGTCTATCGACTTCCATGAATCCTGTTCTGGGTTTATTGGGCAGGTCTCTGCAGTTGGAAAGGGATTCCAGTGACTGAGGATGCAAATAAATGATTATTTTGCATTTTAGGGTGAGAGAGGAAGATGGATCGAAGGAAATGCTTGTACTTGGAACCAAAGGATCTGGATCTTGGGGTTTGTTGGAACGTATATAATGGACAGAGATAGGTGTTGAAGTTGATTCATCAACTTTTTTAACCATGGAGGTCAAAAGACTTTTCATTTGTTTTGAGAACGATTCTCTTGAAGGTTCAGAGAGATCTGTCTGCACTCCCACAGTAGCTGTGGAATGAAGTACAGCAGCATACGTTTGAGATGAGGTGGTGGACAGCAATTTTCGAGCCTCAGAATATGTAATATTATGAATCGTTTTCAAATGTTGCACCATTTTTCTTCCAACCATTTAAAGCAAGAACGAAAGTAGGATGGGTGAGAGCTATTGCAATTGATGCAATGAGGGTGTGTTTCACACTCAAAGGCATCATTGTCCCTGCCACTGCAACGAGCACATGTCAAGGAACTAAGACATGATGTCTTCAAGTGACCAAACTATTTACACTGGAAATATCAGAGAGGGTTTGGAATGTATGGCCATACTCTGTAACCTGCCTTGATGGTGGCAGGCATACATGGTGACGTAAATGTTAGAATAAGGCCATTGATTGGCTCCACACTTCCATATTTGCAAGTGGAGATATGCCTCACTGCAGAAACTCCGTGGTAAAGAAACCAACGAAAATCTCAGACTATGGGATGTTCTTCAAATCCCTCTCAACAATAATTCCTCATGATGAATTCAAAGAAGCATGAGGTGTAACCTCTATAGGTATATATCCCCATTAGCCTTTGAATATAACAGGAGTTCACTGTGTTGAAATGTGAATGTTTCCACCAATATGTCGCTAGATCAAAGCTTTCTTACTGACTTTGGATGGCCAGCAAGTCCCTTCTGAATGAAAAAGGGAAACATCTGCCCTAAAGTTTGTCTGAAAGTGTGTACAATATAAGAAAATAAGGTATAACAGACAGTACGGATGGTGAGGATTGCTGCTCAGAATCTTCAAGACGTGGTCATTTACCTATAGACTGTTTTTCCCTATTTTATTAAGATTTTTAATTAAAGTATCCATAATAAAGAAAGGGAAATTTTGGTGTCCACTGACCCCACCCACCATGGAACTCTGTAAGGGGATGCACTACAATGCCAAACAAAGACACTGCAGCAATGCCAGGGTTTCATGAGCACTTCACTCAAACACCAGATTCAGATATAATGTCCACAACACCTGTTGAGAACATCCAACAGGGGTACTTGGCAGAACCTAGCCTGAGTAGACTGACCCAGCGGGAGCCATCCGTATACAGTAATTCAAGGCTAAAGTGGTGTGTTAAGGTTGGACTCCTCAACCACCAGGATCCTCTCATTCCCTTTGCAGGTTGCCACACAAGGTGAACACGTGGGTGGTTGTATAGATCCCAGAGGAAGTACACTGAAAAAACAGAACCTTTCCTGGGAGGTCCCCTCACCACGTACAGGAATCCACACCAAAGGGTTAAAGCATAACCATCAGAAATCAGTGAAAATGTAATTGTTTGAAAAATTACAGAGATAAAAGAGAACACTGTCCCATCATTATAAGAAGGGCAAGGGTGGTGTTCAATATTGATTGCAACTAATGATTTGAAAGTCTCTCAGACCCATGATTTTCTAAAAGTTACACAACACAGAGTTCAGAGCAAATCAATAGTGACTTACACTACAACCAACATAAAGAGATGGTTATATTTGATGTATTTTTGAAGAAATAAAGATAAGTGGTATTCATCCTGTACTGCCTGTGTAGTTCAGAGAAAATTGTCTTTCCCAGTAAAACCCCATCAATTAGTTGTGATTTCTTTGCTTCAACGAATAACCCTGGATATTGTGGAACTTTTCCCAGAAAGCAACCATGGTAATTGTTATATCCTGGCAGTAAGTGATTATTTCACTAACTGGGTTGAAACATAAGTAAAACAGTCATTTGCACAATAGCTAAACAGTGGATAACTTGCTTCAGAGCATGAAACAAGACCCACACTTTAATAGACAACCATTTGTTAATTTATTTAATGTAGTGTGTGTGGTGAAAACTTATACTTTGATTTATCATCCTCAGTCTGATGGTTCGGTTAATCAGATTTCCTAGAGCATATATTTCATATTATATGAGCTTAGAATGAAGTGATTACACCTTATGTAATAATGGCACAGCTCACAACAAGGTATCAGCCTACTTACAAACTCTGCTGTGCTTAATCTTGAAAAACCACACAAAAAATTCCCATAATTATCAAAGTTTAGTTTGCTTTCCTGAATTATTTTCAAAACTAATTAATTGGAAAACATATTTGCTATCATCATGTTTGTTTTTATTTATTAAAATATCATTTTCCTTTCTTTACATTTTGGTTTCATGTTCATACAGTAATTTGAACTCTCTTCTCTACTTTCTTTTGGCTTTTTTAACATGTCAGGTTTACCAATTGTGTAGTTACACATTTTTATATTTTATAGCATTAACACATTAAATAGATATACATATCCAATGCCCAGTCAAATATATTTCAAGACCAGGTATCAACAACTATAACATCCAAGTATGTTTAAAACTGTGATTGGAACATTTTCATTTTAAACACTCATTTTGGAAATTTAAACTTGAAATCCAATAGAATTCTGCTGAACACAAATGTATTTAATAAAATAAGTTACAGTATTTTAAACTTGAATTGCACTTTATTCAATACATGGGCTAAGCAGCTAGGTCAAGAAACTTACAAGGTTCACACATAACCTTTAGTTTAGATCTACTGACCAAAGGGAGGGAAACTAAGTCAACAGCATTCAATGTCTACAAAACTATTCTCAACCAAAAAAATGGCTCAAACTTTTTCCTCTCCTTACACGTTATACTGAATTGTACTTTTTGCTGCTGTTTTTCTATTATGCTAAAAACCAAGAAAAACTGATGTGTGGCATTAAAGGTTTGTGTTTCATATAATCATAACTTTATTAAACATTTTGAATCTTATAGTCTGCATTTTGTGTCAGACATGGTAAGAACAATTAAAACTTTGTAATAAACCAATACAAACACCACGTTTTTAAGAAGTGTGTTGAATAGTTTAATTCATTTTCTACATTTCTTTCACAAAAATGTAAAATAAAAGAAAAAATAAATAGACTCTCTGGCAGCACACATACAGAAATTCAATAATAATTTCATTAATTTAAAAGCCACAGTGAACAAATAATAACAATAATAATTGTATACATATATGTATTTATTTGTTAATAAAATTAAATTTATGAGAATATGTTATAGTCAAAATCCTTTATGGACGGAACACAGGAAATTACTTCAGTTTGATCTAGAGCAATCCAAAACTACACAGAAACACTGCACATTGCTCAAACATAAAACCAAATAACTTACGAAATATCCATTTTAAATAAATATATAATTATGGCACTTTCTTATCTAGCAGATTTTATTATGTACAGCTTCAGGTGCTTTCAGTCGTGACTAATGTAATAAACATAAATCTGTTTTTACAGCCATACACTTTTAACTGATATTAATTCACCTATACCTAAAAGAAAAACGTACCTCTGATTTTACTGAAAGAACTGCCATTTCTGTGAAGGTAATATTGATAACCTATGAGTACTCAAATTTTGTGAAGAAGTGCAATCTAGTTTCATAAAGTCATATGATTTCAATAACAGAGATAACACAAGAGCTTAATTCTTTTATCACAAAAATACCTGAATAATAAACAAAGTGATAACCTGGTGCAAAAGAGCCAATATCATTTATGCCTATAAATTAAATCTGAGAAAAAGAAATAAAAACTGGTCAACAATTCTGATCTTCCATGAGCTTCTCATACACAATATTTTTTCTGAAGAGTTTCTAAGTAATCTGAAGCTGTCTTATCAGATGCTGAGTCTAAGGACTTCGTTTCATGAGAAATGCCAGTTGGTATGGCAATGTCAATAAGAGGATCTGAAATGTAAAAGAATACATTCTCCAGGTCATTAACATGAAACTGAGGCATTATTTCATTTCTAATGCTTCTCACTAAGAAGTATAATGCACTTCATTAATTTTCTTAACAAACTTTGTATTGTTCAAATGCTAATTTTTTTTATTCCAGCAAACATCATTAAGAATACCATACAGCAATATATAAAATAAACAGTCTGTAAAAATATACTTTCTACTACCTCCTCTGTATATTTATGACAATAGCTAGCTAACTTCCATTTATAACAATCCAACACAGTGGTTCTCATATTTTCTAAGCACAAACCCCTGCTACTCAGGATTTATTATACTTGGTAGTATTTTAGGTTTTAAAGACCTTAGGGAAAACCCTTAAGGCAAACCTAGAGTGCTCAGAAACTTTTGTTTCTCTTCAGCCCCACACATGTATAAGGTAAGTGTCATGAAAGAAAAAAAACAAATTGAATGATGTATGACAGAATATAACTACAAAATAGGAAAGATGAAGAGTAGGAGACATGGGCTGGTCTAATTTGGATGGAAATCATCGTGATCACGAGCAGGGAGACCAAAGGTGCAGCAGGTCACACATTCTTTAGGGGACTGGTGACATAGGGAGGGATAGAGAGAGAGAAAGGAAAGAGAGGAGTGGAGAGAGATAGGAATAGAGAAAGAAAGTCCTTTCAGGGCCAGGGTACCTGTGATCTATAAATCCAATGGCGAGAAATTAGATGTGGGGGAAACTGGAGTACCCAGAGAAAACCACTTTCACTGGGTGGGTGCCAAAAAAACACCCACCCAGTGCCCAACATAGAATGTAAAAAACATTCATGATATATAAATGGGTAATGCTGTATTATCTGTTTTAACATTAATGGTTAGTATTGGTCACTGTAATTAGAAGTCCAGTTTAATGGTGAAGTATATTATGCCCAGGTACGAGTTGTGTATGCCAGTCGGAATAATTGGCGATCGAATATCTTTGATGTTTTCTCCTTTAGCACCAATAATGAGAGCTCTATGTAGTGATGACTGTTTATAAGAAGGTCTTGTTTCAGCTGAGCCAGATATCAGTAGTAGTTTTCCGTATCTTCTTTAGAACCTCTTATAGAATTATACCGGTTCACATAAATTTTTCGAAATCAAAACCCAGCTGCATTTTTAGCCATTTTATAATAATCTTAAGTGAACAAACTGTAACTACTGCTTGCTAAGCCTAAATGTGATGTACTTTAGAATCCTCTGTACTCTGGTGTAGTAAGATTTAACACAACTTGCTTTAGAAGTACTATCGATAGAGCGCCATATTTATTCTGCTACTCAGTGAAGCTACTGAGTACTTTAATCACACTGTGTAATTGTTATGGTTCCCCCCTGAAGCCCCCCTATTTGAGAACTGCTGATTTTAACACCCTGTAAAATAAAATGCTCTGAGAAGTGAGGCAAATTTATTGTAGATACTGGTTCTGTTTTGTTTAATGTTTAAAATTATGTTTTAGCAATAGTAAAATATATACCATGCATTATCTGGGTTAATTACTTCATATATCAAACAGTCGATGACCAAATTAATATATATACTGAAACCTATTTCTTATGAATATTTAAGCATAAACACCTAAAAAATTAAATTTGATCCTAAATTATTGATCAACATGACTAACACTCAGATTTAGTGCCACACTTAACTGGACTATAATAACATACAACAACTGAGCCTGAGAGCTAGTAAAAATTATAGCTGAAAAAATTTAAAATACAGGCTTCAAAAAAAATAAATAAATAAAGCTACTGGAGTAGATTTCATCATCCAATACTGAAAACTTTGTAAATCTATTCTTGTTTACTAACTGAACTTATGTATAAATACATATATGACAATATAGGAAGAGAAAAAAACAAACAAGGATAGATATCGCATGTAAAAAAGATTTACTAAGTCAAATTAAATTGTCAAGAAAACTATAAAAAACAAAATAATTCTGCAAAAAAATAAAATAACCAGGAAAATCTAATCAGAACTAACCTGAGGCCAGTTTTTTTTTGAAAATTCTGTCTAATTCTGCTTGAAAATGGTAGCTTAGTGGTGTTGGATATATAGATTCCACACTTGAGGAAAGACCAGCACCCAATCTTTCTTGTTGGTGTTTCCTGATTGGACTTGAAAGCCACACTGGTAAGCTGTTTACTGGTAAGTCACTAATTGGAGTACTAACTTGAGTCAGTTGGGAGTTCTGTCTTACAACACTTGTTTTAAAAAAAAAGAAAGAAATAAGAAAAAATATAAACCTTAAAATTAATCAAATGTGACTGTTGAATATAATATAGTATTAGCATTAAATGTAGATTTACAGTACCAGGTTCCTCACTCCAATTTATTTCTCTACTGCATCATTAATTCATGGTCATAAATTAATTATTTAAATTAAACAAATCCTACAACATAAAAGTTTCATAGAATGAAAACATAATGAAGAAGATGGAGTGTGACTGATATTTGTTAGTTAAAGGACCCCCAAATGGACTAGATGTTGAATGGGTCAAAGGAGGGACCCTCTCCAATTTGACAAGTCAGCCCACTCAAGCTATCACAGAAAGAAGTTTGTAAGTACAAATGGCTGATTCCTATTCAGAAAGAGCCAATATTCTGAGTAATATTGAAATTGAATCCCAAGAATGTGAATATCCTCAGCAAAGGTTAAAACTATGTGATAAAATCCATAAGGAGCTGAGGCAAGTTCAAAAAGGAAAGCCCAAAATTGGTAAGCCACCCAAAGATAGACAAAAAAAAGATAGGGTCAAGAATGATGTGTTATTGGGATGCTGAGAAAAATGGAGACATCCTTTTTTGTCATCTGCAAATCTGGGGAAAATGCCTTTCTTGTAGTGAAAGAAGACTCCATGGTGAACTTGGGGAGTGCGATGAAGCAATTGAGGTGAGATGAGTCAATGATTGGTCACCAATCCCTGGTTCTCTTGGGGACAAATAGACAGGAATTGAAAAACCTGGAAGAATGGTAAAATACTTTGATTGCTCACTCTAAAATCAAATCCCATGGTCTTTGGGATATCAAAAAGGAGGAAAGAAAACAAGGTTATGAGAACCAGGAAGTGAGAAAAGAAACTGGATAACAAAGCCTTCTGAAAGTACTTGTATCACCCACTGCTCAATAATAATGTGACACCAACAAGGAAGAATTTCAACTATCAAGCTCCCACCAGACCCAAGTTCACAAGTACTGGTGTTGACAGATGTTATTTCATTGAAGAAATTGATAAAAATAAGTACCCAGCTTAGAAGGAGTGTGTAAGGGTTGGAAGGATCAAAAACAGAAAATGCGAATAAGTGGCATGTGGTGCCATGGCCAAGACAAATGGGGCACAAAAATCAAAAGGGTTGACTGGAAATGGGCTGATGTCACCTGAGGCTTGACAGTTTCTGAGACTGTACCAAAGACATAACATCTAAGAGAAGGTGCAAAACATTAGTCCCTGAGATATTTTGAGGTGAAATTAACCACAGCCTATACTATATCCCTACCTTTAAGGACCCCAAAACAAAGAAACCACATATGTAATGTCAGAGATGAGAACAAAATTCAGGCTAGCATGTAAAAGAGAAGAGTATCCACAGAAAGCCTTTAAGGATTCCTAAGAGAGCCTCCATTAAGAGATGTATGGAAGAAAAGATACCACAGAAGGTTAATCAGGGTAAGACAAAGGCAAAAATATTGGGGATTTTTTGATAGATTGTTTAGGTAGAGTATTCATCATGAAACTTTGTAGTATGGACGGCAACTGCCTGTTGTGTAGAGAACGATGTTTCAAAAGTATTATGCCTTTCATCTTCAGGTCACAAAAATTAATCATCAGCAAACAAACAAGATAAATAACCACACGTGTAAACAGAAAACCCACCCACAAAGAGTGTGGTAAGACTTGTGTAAGACCAACTTACACGTCCAGTCCTATCATCCAATCTCAATAAAACGTTATATAATCTAATGCTTAAACAATAAAGCAGAAAATATTTACAATAAGACATCTATCAAAGCACAACACCAAAAGATTGTAGAGTTTCAAACAGGATGGTTACACCTGCTCCTTCATGAAAAACTCCTTGAAGACAACCACAACAGAAAGACAAAATCAGAAAGTTACTACCACTACCATTTACCTACCATACCTACAACATTTCAGTGAAAAAAGCAAATGTATAGCCAAAAATTCAACATAGAAGTCCAGTGGAAATTCCACAATACCTTGAGGTAAATTCTGGTAAAAAACAAACAGTGACCTAAAGAGAATCTGAAAAACGTCATCTATGAAATTCCATGTTCTTGCAAGAATACATACATTGAAGAAATGGGAAGAAAACTTGCGACAAGAATAAAAGAACATAAAAATACTGCAAAACTCGTGAAAACACAAAATTCATCCATTGTAGAGCACACCACATCAACTGGACACAGAATAAACTGGGAGAAAACTAGAATCATTGACACAAATAAATTCTGGAAGACAAGAAAATTCAAAGAATCATTTTATATTAACACTATTAAACCTTCACTAAACAGAGATTCCAGATTAGAGCTGAATAACCTGTGGCTGCCATTAGTTGAATCTACAGGAAATCTTTCCTTCAATCAGAAACAGTGATAATCCAACCAATCATAACATACTCTCCACAATCAACCAGGGCACTATAAAAGAATGACAAAACCTACACAAACACACTAACCTGAACATGAAAGGTGGAAGACTTTCAAAACGTTATCCTCTACACTTGTGTCTTCACAACAGACAGTTGCCATCCATTCTACAAAGTTTCATCAATATTGGGCATGTGTAAGACCAACGTTAAAGTTCATAAGCCACCCTTCAAATAGGTAACAATGAAACCAACAATTACTGATCTAAAAATAGATAGTCTGCACAATGGTAAGAAAAGTTGTGGTCAGAAGTGCTTGGGAAGTGACACATGCTGATACCCACACTTAAGCATGAGAAAAATTAATCAGCATGTACTTGAATATCAGAGGAGAGAAGAAATATTAAAAACAGTTGATAAGATTGCTCATGTAACAAAGAAGGATGAGTTGAATAAGAGATAGGGAAAAGACAAAAAAATTCATGAACCTGAGAAACAAATTCCACAATGACTAAATTAGGCATAGGTAATTCCTTATGCTTCAACTGAAAAGAAATGGCAAACTCTGGAGGAGGGAAAAGATAATCAAAATCCTTATCAGTTTGAACAATTTCAGCTGACTTGGGAGGAGCTTTGGTGATGTCTTGGGATAAAAAAATGTTCCATATAATATTAAAATCCCAAAGAATAAAAGCCAAAAATACCTAACGTCAGGTTGCTCACACCTATTGCATGAAAAAACCCTGGTTACTAGTAAGACCCATGAAGTGGTAACATGAACTTTGGAATTCATAACCCAAGAAAATGTTTACAGATTGTCATGTGCAGAAATACAGAGACAAGAATGAACTGGTATAAAAAAACAAAAATGAAGCACTTCATGCAAACAACCATTACACAGGAAGCACTAAGCACATAAATGAAGACATCTGAACTCAAACATTGTCAAATGAGAAATGAGGGGTCAGTGGAGGAATGTAGGGGGAATCACATGCATCATGTGAGCATGTCATGCTATTGTTAGTAAAGAGATGATGCATGATGAACAGCATGAGGAATATGTTGGAATACAAGAATATTATAACTCCACTGATATAGGGGAGCACAAGGCTTGTGAAATGCATAAGAAACATTTGCATACAGAGAGCAGCACTAACTGAGTATAGCAAATTTTGTGAGAATATACAAGTACTGCATCAGAACTTAAGAATTTATTTGTAAGCAGTAACAATAAAAATAAATATGTAATGTAATATCAAAAATGTGACTGTATTTTACAAAATACTGGTCAACAAGAACAAAGCCAAAACAGATAACTCTGTAAACACCATTATGTTAATGAAGGTAATATGAGATGTACATTCTCTATGATTGCAGCTATTCAGAATAAACACACTTTAAAATTTGCAGCTTTAATAAAAAGAAAAAATACAGCTCAAATCTTATTTCCAAATCTTGTATGACATTTATAAGGGTTTGTAACTTCAACCAAACTGATACATAGAGAGAAAATAATGGATAAAATATAACTTTTTTTTCAAAAAAAAAGTTTGATATTTATCTACATTTTTATGAGGAGGTTATTGAGATTTTGCAAATTAAATTTGGCAAGTTTATAATGCATAAAAATGTTTTCAACTTTAAAATGATAATTACTTTGCACACAGGATAGTTAAAATTCAAAAATAAAATGGATGAACAAATCATTAATTTGAAAAAAAATCTTAAAACTTAATTCAAAAATATATTTTGTGTACAGAAGCCTTGTAAAACAGTTACGACAGAAAGTGTTCGTACCTCTGCATCCTGAGTAGATTTTTGCTCATAACTTAAAAAGTATCATAATTAGACCAATAGATGTATTCTGTATTATAAATATTATACTAACACACATCTACAAAGATTTTAAAAAACAAATAACCAAAAATAGGAGGAGCAGAAAGTGTTCATACATTTGAGAATGTGTAAAAAACTGATATTCCTGTAAAAATCTTCTTTAATTTGGTGAATAAACTACATTATACAATTCCAGTTCTAGACACTAGGTTCATGATTAATGAAATTTAGCCAGCAAAAAATTTACTTCCATTAATTTAACACCATTTCCATCATTATCTGTTTGATCATCATGGCGAACAGGAAAGAAATGTCCAGTGATTTAAAAAAACGAATTATTGTAAAATACAAGTCTCTTTTGTCTCTTGATACAGTATTGATACACAACTTAATGTGCCGAAATCTACTGTTCAAAGCATAATTGACAAGTTTAAGCTTACAGGATCAACTGCTAACCTCCCTTGCTCCGGTCGCCCCATCAAAATTCCAGAAAGAAACAAAAGGGAGGTTCTCAGAGAAGTTTGTAGGAACCCTCATTTAACACGTATTGACATACAGAAACTGGTAAGGGAAACTGGGGCTGAAGTAAGCACCTCTACAGTTACAAACGTTACGCTCTTCTGGGTTCAAAGCACGCCATCCTTGTAGAACTCCATATTTAAAGCCTGTTCATTTAGAAGCATGATTGAGGTATGCAAGAAGGTATGTAGATAAACCCTTTACCTATTGGAAGAGTATTCTTTGGTCAGATGAGACTAAAATCGAGCTTTTCAGCCACAATAATGTTCACAATATTTTCCATAAGAAGGGGGAACGAAATCTTCCAAAGAACACCGTCCCTACAGTTAAACATGAGGTGGTTTGATCATGCTATGGGGTTCCTTCAGTTCTTCTGGTGTAGGCAGCCTTCACTGCACAAACAGAACCATGAAAAAAGAAGAATACGTTGATATATTAGGCATTTACATCAAGAATGATGCTCAGAACTTGCAGCTTGGAAGTCATTGGATCTTCCAGTACAACAATGACCCAAAGCACAACCTGGTTGCAGAAGAACCATAAAAGAGTTCTGGAGTGGCCATCACCATCACCCAATCTCAACCTAATCAAAAACATTTGGCATGAGTTGAAGACTAGGGTTCATCAGCATCATCCGAAAACTTGCAAAACTTGGAGGCCTTCTGTAAAGAATGGAAGAAAATACCAGTTGAGTACTGTCAAATGATCACATAGGATTATGAAGAGAGATTGCACCAAGTAATTAACCTGAAAGGCTACACAACTGACGATTAAAGTGAATGCACAAACACTTTCTGCCCCTCTTATTTTTGGTTATTTGTTTATAAACAGTTTATTTGTTGTTCAGTTTACATAAAGATTTATGTAGATGTGTGTTAGTATAATATTTATAACATACTATACTTTCATTAACCTAATCATGATACTTTTAAGTTATAAGGAAAAAACTACTCATGATGCAGGGGTATGAACATTTTCTGTCATAACTGTATATAAAGATAATTGCTAAATTTTGTGAAGATATGTATACTGCATTAAAAGTTATAATATGAAAATTATTAAAAGTACAAAACATTTATGAGGATGGTTCTCTGGGATTGAGCACTTAGTGGAAGGGGTTAAGATTTTTTTTTCATAGATCCAAAAGGACAGGGTGATTTTCCCTTGAATTTAGTTCAAAAATAAATTGGAAGATAATAGATAACTAACCTTTCCTGGTTATCAGAGACTGTTGAATTACGAAAGTTGTTCAGTATTTTATTATCAGCTGGGAGATTATTCAATTGTCTCACCATTGAAGATCCACCAGTAGCATATATTTGAGTTTCTAAGCCTTTCCTAGCTAACTGTTCAGCTTCTAACTTCCTTTTCAATCGGTCTAAATTTTGTTCCAAATCTCCTCTTTCTGTCTCTTTTGTTGAGAGCTTTTTTTGCAAGTAGGATATTTGTTCCTAAAAGATTAAAAGTTACATAATACTCATTCACTAACTTTTAATATAACTAGAAGCAATTGTAGAGTTTTATTTATTTAAGTCAAATTTCCAACAGCACAATAAACTTTTTTGAAACTGAGAGAACAAAACAAATGATATTAACACATAGACATGACTGAAACATACTGTTAGGAGAATGGTTGATACCTTTAGTTCAGTTATAATGACAAAAACAAAGGAGAAATTTATAGATATCCATAAATGTAATTAAATATCTCATACATATCTATATATTTTAAATTCTCAATTTGCATGTTAAAAATGTATGTTAACTGCCTAAACTCTTACTTTTGATGAATTAAAAATAACTTTTGGAAGTACATTAATATGTTAAGAGTCTGAGAAACATGATATAACTTTTTATATGGTATATGATTTTAAATACATTCACTGAATTAATTCTTAAATGAACTCAAGTTCATTCAGTCTGTCACACTGAAATACATCAAGAACAATTTTCAATGCAACCAAAGCATTAGTTTTACTTACCATCAAATTGTTTTTTTAAAACTATTCTCAGGTCATTACTTACAAAAACATTCGAATAAAAAGGTTTAAAAACACTCACATTACTTTTTTACTACAAGCAAACTTTTCGTATTAATCATCAACAAATAAGAAGTTTTAAATTTGTTCCATATCCATGTGTTACTTCTAAATACATTCAGCTTGTCTATACTTTTTAAAACAATAACATTATTATAATATGAAACATTTAATAATTCTCAAACATTTTCAAATACCATCTGAGCTTATTTTAAAATTATGAACTTCTTCCTATTATTCTTATTAAAGTGCTTAGCTTATGTTTATATATTCATGTCTGAGAATGACTTTAGAATGAGTCAAAAGGTCAGTGTTATGTTTGTTATTAAAGGTTAAAACGAAAATCAGTTACAAATTTGTATTAAAGTCTGATACGTGAATCTCCAAAGCCAGCTTTGAAATATTACAATTTGTTTTTCTCTTTGACAATTAAATACAATTTTGTCTTATTTTATTTATCAACTTAATTAGTTTAGTTTCAACTCTTTTATTTCATACCTGAGGTAATTTTATAATATTTATAACTTCAAGTCCAGTAACTAACAACACTGTCATCACTGAACCAAAACCATTAAAATTTTATGCATACTTGTACTTTTAAAAAAATTTTGAAGAAGAGTTTTAATTAATGTGTTTGTTCCACCACAGCAAGCAATATTTCACACAAACTTATGCCAAATGGAACAAATTAAAAATAAACCAATTACCATGTAACTGTTTTTGCTACGTAAAAAATCTTGTCTTATGGAAGCTTCGTTCATAGCTCGATCTTTCTCCATAATATCTCTCGTTATGGACTGCTTATGAAGTTCAGTGTTAATATTATTCAAAAGTTTGGTCAAATGATCTTGATGTGCCTGAAAAAATGTTACACATAATTCTAAAAGTATCTCTGTTTGTAAAGTATAGCCCATTTTCAAAAGTTTTCTTTTTTTATTGTTCCTAAAAATCATTTATAACAAGTTCTAATAAATTATTTCTCCCACTGATAAGTAAGTATCCTATGTTCATGAAGAGAAAATAAATTAGCACAACATACTTTAATCTGATTTCAGCAAATATGTAAGTTTATAATTTAGTATAATAGATACAATACAACAAAACCAGTGTTATGAGACAATATTCAATCATTTACCCTACTTCATCATTAAGAAATTTAGGCTTCTGATGATCAATAATGTACATGAAGTACAAATGACAAGGTCATTTGACTTGGACTCCAAATACTGGTTGTACACAGTCTTAATTTTCACTCTGAAGTGAATCACAGAAATGAAAGTGCTTCACTGTTTACAATTTAAACAAAGAGCTATCTGTATCTTTCACTTATGTGAAGAACTACTAGATAAAATGATGATGACAAATCACAGCTGACTCATGTGAAGTGGCTGTAAGATACAAACTTCACAAGACTGGCCTGTACGCTACACTCTCTACAAGGTAAGTTCCACTAATAGCAAGAAAAAAGACAGTTCATGTGCAAAAAAATGTTTGTTTGTTTACACAGACAAGTTTTGAATCCACATGGTGATGATGAGGGTATACTGTAGACAGAAAATAAGCATTAGTGTACTTAGAAATCTTTACACCCAGAGGAATGATACTATTAATGCAATATATCATAAGAATCACATTATATTACCCTTCTACTATTACTTGCTGGTGCAAGTTAGTCTTGCCTTCAGTTGGTTATGTTTGTGGAACACTAAAGATGTCCTTCAAACAGTTCTTTCAAAGGAGTGATAAAGGGTACATCAGGTCTTTATCAACACTGATTTTAAGCATTACTTTTTGAAAAACTCACTAAATTAATTTTAAACAGAATGTAATACAAAGACCAAAATACGTGAACAAGCATGAAGACATTGAATAAAATATATAGTTTTCACTCAAATGTGAAAGGCCTAGCAGAAAAACACAAACAAGATATAATAGTTGTTATCATGATCAAAAGCTTGTTTGCTTGTGAACAATCCAGTTGATATACACATGGTATAGTAACAACATTCTCACTGGAATGTAATTGCTTCATTAATCATTCAAGGACATCACATACTGTGGACATAAAGTTATCATTAAGATATAATAAGCTAAATAAATCAAAATATGTTGTAATAATGCATATAAAGGGTACATGTCACATGAACTTGAAAAAATTTTAGTGTTTGATGGAAGTGTTGATAACATTACAATAACTTCACTTCTTGTCAAAGAGTTTATACCAACTATATACAGAATTTGTTGAGTCTTCAGATTTGCTAGAAATGAAAAATAATTCAGTTTTCCCACAAGTCTATTTCTATAGTATTTGAAGTGAAGCAATATTATTTCAGAAATATATTTTGTAGAATGAAAATCACATCTCAATAAAGAATTAATAATTTCACACTTTTGTAATCACTTTTCTGAATGAATTTTTGATAAATGTTTTTGTTCTGTGAATTCTACTTCTTGATTCTCTTGTAAAATTAATTGAGTTGGCAATCTGCATTAATTACCACTAATTTAATATTCCTAGTATTTGAATTAAATATTAATTTTGTGATTAATTTGACATAAAGCTTACCCCCATATCTTTAAAATAACTTGTTTTCCATTATAATAAGCTGAATAAATAATAATTTTTATTTCAGATGATATGATGGATTGTGAGATGCATAATTGAATTTAAAATAAACTGAGATGAAAAGAAAAACTCTTTCATAACAATAGTTTTGCTTTCACCTAGCAAAAACTTTTATAAAAATTTAAATATCCTTTAATTTCAGGGTTAAAAACCAATAGGTAATGAACACTTTAGATTAGTTGGTTTTTTTGTGAAATCAGGTCAAAAACTTATTTTTTCACACACCATTTTAGTTGATTTTTACCCTTCAAAAATTAAATTTGAATATCTTAAAGGTATCAAAAACAGTATTACAAATAAAACATACCTCAGGCCTCCAACTTTCTAAGAGACACTTTGGGAAAAGCAAGTTTCCTTTAAAACTACTACCTTTAAGTAACTCTGCCCTGAACTGCTGGATTTGGTTAGGGTCTCCTCCATGTAACGAAACAAGTTCTGAATATACAATAAATATCTTTTTTAGTTTTCACTTACAAGTAGAAAACATTATCATAATCTGGAGTCACTAACAAAACAAGAATGGCTTAAATCAAAATATTATTATAAATCTTCTTTCTTATGCAATATTTTGTAAATCAAACAATTTATGCATTCAAACCCCAGAAATTAAACAAGGAAACAAAATTAAAACAACGTCATTGTTCATTATTTCATGGAAAATTCACACATAATAAGAGATATTCAACAACAGCACTTATGGCATAAGGTTAACATATACAACAATAGCTATGGTGTGAATGCCTTTCGCACGTATTGGCTTTGAACTTCGTGCAAAGCTGCATGAGGGATATCTGAAGAAATACTTCATGTATCACAAAATTCACAACAGTTTTCTTCTAAAAATATTTGATGAAGTGCAATTCATGCATCATACATATATATGTTAAGTAAGAATTTTATGAAATAATAAAATAAAATAATAAATTAGAAGACAAAACAATAAGTGCTGTTTTCACTAAAAGTGATAAATATTTTAACGTTTCTTTGTAGGTTAATTCTAAAGTAGTATCTGTAAATTTGTTTAGTATTATATTAAGTGAAAAGCAAGATGCTATTTTTGTAAACAAATTATGAATACATTTTGATTAAATTTTCTTAATATTTCTCAATCTCAATGGTATTTCCCTGCTGGGCACCTTACTTATGGATTTGCAGGTAATATTTTATGCTGCTTTTTTGTCAAGATAAAAAACGTGTTTTATATGTAGAAAATATAGTTTGAATTTCATACCACCTTATACAAGAGTTGTGGTTTCTTTTGAATTTCCTGCATAGCTACATAAGGGCTACCTATGCTAGCTGTCCCTAATTTAGCAGTGTAAGACTAGAAGGAAGGCAGTTAGTCATCACCACCCACTGTCAACT
Organism: Carcinoscorpius rotundicauda; assembly: GCA_011833715.1. Lineage (NCBI taxonomy): Eukaryota > Metazoa > Arthropoda > Merostomata > Xiphosura > Limulidae > Carcinoscorpius > Carcinoscorpius rotundicauda. The sequence continues at coordinate 31,934,105 of CM022404.1, read as the reverse complement.
CTTGGGCTACTCTTTTATCAATGAATAGTTGGATTCACTGCCACATTATAATGCCCCCCATGCATTACAAATCAAGTGCCTTAACTGAATGGCCATTGAATGTATTCGACATGATGTATTATCTTGTGGTTTTGTTAATGTTTATTTCAGATGTCTTTCTAATATTGTCAGCTATACACAGCACAGAGCTGGTGTAGATTCAATTATTTTATTACTGTTGTACAACAGATTCAAGTTTATAGGGACAGTCACTGTTTGCATACTAGATTAACTTATAAAATAAATATATATCTAAATTGTAAAGGTTATGGTTATATGATGGGAAAAATAAAATCATTCCCACACTACTATTGCTGTTCTGCTCCAAAAGTTGACACTTATGACCTTAGATTTTATAATAAAACTTTAATAACACCATACTGTACAACAATTAATGTATTTTTCCTGGCTGCCAAAACTCACTCTTACTAAATGCCCAGCAATATTTTGAAAGTGGTTTACATGTACTTTGTTTATTTTATGAATAAATACGTGGATTCTCAAAATCTATAAAGTACATATATGTTAAATACAGCTATTAACTCTTTAAGGTATTAAATTACTTCCAATAACTATCACAAGAAAGAAACCTATTATGGAATTATAATGCCATTTATTTATAGAACTTTATAAAAAATATTTTATTCAATTGAAAAAGGTACAATTAACCAACCTGCACTTAGTTTATGGCTTACTTCCTCAGCCTGATGACGTGATTTTTCTTCCTTGTTGAGTTGCTCTTCCAGTTTTTCAATCTATACAACACAAAGGTTAATAGTATTAAAGCTACACAATAAATATTATTCTTTTAATTTATTAAATCCAGAAAATAATAAATCTATTCATGTTTTATCTTACATCAATATCTGTCATGCCAAATGGTCTTTCAGTTTTGAAGAAATGTTCTGATAATAGGGCAAGAATATACAGTTAAAACTCACAAAAAATTTGTAACCTTAAATATATTACCTATTGATAGCACTAAGTTACACCACATTGAATTTGCATGCTTAAATAATATCTGATTAACAGATCAGCTCAAACTACTAATGTAAACTATTTTTTGAGCAACAGTCTATGTAGATTTTTTTAAAAGATAGAGTAAACTTAGAATATTATCATAATTTTGTGCAGGGTTACTTAAGGAAATACCTTGCAACAAAATTTCAAATGTTTATTGGAATTATCTTATGAAAAAACACACATAAATATCAAAGAAATAAAAATGAAGTGTTATGGTAAAAACTGCTAAGTTATACAATAGATATCAAATAAAAAAGTTGTATTATTTTATAAATTAATACACGGATTGTAAGTTGCAGCTAATGACTTGTACAAGTCAAGTAAAGAAATATCACATGAAATACTACCTGTCTTCTTTGATCTGAGATTGTCTCTAAGAGCTTTTCTTTCTTCTGGGTAAATTCTCTTTCTTGAGTTAATAACCTAACTTCTGCTGGAAATTTTTCAAAATCCTGAAAATATGAAAATATATAAACATGTTCACCCTGTTATTTACATGTATGAAATGAATTAACATCAAACTCAATTAAGATTTGGTGCTCTTGTTTGAACAAATATATTAAAGCTTTTGGGGTAAATATAAATCTTACAATAATAATAAAAAAACAGTAAAAGTACAGCCAGTGTATTTATAAAACATATTGAAAAATTCATTATTTTTATGTAAATTACAAGTTTTTTATTGAATAGTCTTAATCATGCTAGCTCAAAAAAAATACATTTTCAAATTGAAAGAATTGTAATACTTAGCTCATATAATAAGCAAATAAAATACACAATAATATAAGTTAAATTACAATTTGAGGAAGACTTATTTTTGCTTGGAGGTGAAGTAATTTCATAACACGTTTTTACACAAAATAAAAGAAAGTCTAGAAAAACTTTTTAAACAAAAAGAAATATATGATGAATATTAAAATACTACAAAATGCAAAGAGACATTTAACACAATATTTCTATGTATGAAGTTAGGTGCCTCAGTGATGTCATCATTTAAGAAAGGTATCTTTAAACAATATATTTACATCTAGTTTGCATAATGTGTTTCCAATTAAATATATTTTTAAGAAAGATTTTACACTTACATAATATTAAAGTTTTAAAAATTACAAATAATACTGGAAGTTTTTCTGTTAAAGAAAACTCTTAATATTATTCTAACTGCTATTTTTAACTGTCTCTCTCAAACATCATTCTGCTTTATATTCTAACTTCTATTGTTAACTGTCTCTCTCAAACATCATTCTGCTTTATATTCTAACTTCTATTTTTAACTGTCTCTCTCAAACACCATTCTGCTTCAAACTTACATACCTCTATTTTTTGCTTTGCACGTTTCAGGTGTGCTTTATAGTTTATAACGTCTTCCTTCAGTTGATGTATTCTTTAAAAAAATTCAAAAAGATAAATAACTTATAATTATTGTATAGACCAGTAATAATGTACTACCTGTGCTCATATATAATTATTTGTTAAATTATCAACTAAATCATTAACTTCTGAGCAGCTGAAAGCCATAAAACATTACTTTCCAATAAAACAGAAACGTGTTTAAAAATCTCAAGCAATAATCTACTCCTTAAAACTAGCATATTTTACACCAATTTAATATTTCTAAAATTTATTGTCACAAATAATATTTTTGAAATTTACAAAATATCAAATTATTAACAAATTCATTTATGAATGGATTCAAAATCAAATAATTGTTTTGGCTGGCCTCATATTGTTAGGTCTGATATATTCAGAAGATCCTACATTTAATTTGATATTTGCTGCAATTTTTTTAAAATTAAATTTTATGCATGACAAAAATCAAAGGCACGAAATCCGACCCTTTTATTTACTGATATTTTTCTGCAATAAGTTATAAAAGGTATACATAGAATTATAGCACATAATAATTTTTCACTCTCATATATAGGATATAATAGTAATTAATAGCTAGTTTTTCATGTTTTTTCTTTTCTTTTTCTTACACATTTTCAAGCCCCACTACTGGAGCCTTACACAAGTGAGTTATCACATACACTGGATAACCTGCTTCCCTAAGAGAAGGTTTGTAAGCACAGGTTGCTTAAGTAACAATATTTTGATACTCTGTAATATTCAGCCTATTCCAAGATTCAGGTATAGTAACCTATAATTTAGAATTGTTGATCAAACTGAGGGCAATTATTAGCAGTAGACACCACCTAATATGCAGCTACTCTAATCAAATAGAAATATTTTATGTGATGATTATAATGTCCTACAGTTGAAAGTGTAAAGACTATTCAAAAACAGGAATGAATCTTAAACTTATTAATCTATAACTCAGCACATCAACTGCTAGATACAATATCAACACTGAAGTTGAAGTGTCTTGTAACATGCAACAATATTCAAGTCATAAATAAACATAATATGAATGATTAATCTACTAAATTAAACAAAAATTTTAATTTGGAGAAATTTTTATGACTATATTTTTAACAATATAAAACTTTGTAAAAACAAACCAAATAATATCAGATATATTCAACAATCATTTGTTTCAAATCAGATTAATATTATATTCATTGTGTTGTTTAATATTCTTTACAACCAGCACATACTCCCACGTTACACATACTTCTAAGTGATGTTTGACATAGCTTCACTGATGTGCAACTAAAATAATTGATATTTATCATCTTTTTCTTTTTACTAGGTATCATATTTTTTTATTTAGAGTTATAAGTATTATTTTGTAACTGTAAAAGTTTCTATAGCACAATCCATGTTTCTTTAATGTTCTTTTACCCTAAAGTTGACAGGATGTTTGGTTACTGTTTTTTACAAGCATATGGCATATTTAAGACTAGTTTGTTTGTTTGTTTTGGAATTTTGCACAAAGCAACTCGAGGGTTCTCTGCGTTAGCCGTCCCTAATTTAGCAATGTAAGATTAGAGGGAAGGCAGCTAGTCATCACCACCCACCACCAACTCTTGAGCTACTCTTTTACCAAACAAACAGTGTGATTGACCGTCACATTATAATGCCCCCACGGCCAGGAGGGCGAGCATGTTTGGTGCAACACGGGTGCAAACCCGCAACCCTCAGATTACGAAGCACACGCCTTAATGCGCTAGGCCATGCCAGGCCCTATTTAAGACTAAGCCTTTTTGTTGTGATATTGGAAACAGAAAGTTATGTGTCATGAAAACTTGAAGGGGTCTTAATTATCTGAATATGCCCCTGAAATACATAAATACAGCTCAATATTTTTTATTGTTTTAATAGATAGTTAATACTTAGATCTTGTAATTGAAATATTTGCAACTTTTTCAAATTTATTCAATAATAATAAAAAAAACAACACAGAAAAATGTCCCCAAGTTAATGATATAGCAAGAAACATTAGAGCAGTATCACTCTCTGATATCTTAACATTAAAAGTTGCTCAGTCTGTCTGGATGAAACTTCCATAGCCTCATTGTTAGAGAATACTAACATTTTAAAGGATGTATGTGTTTCATCTTTTTTTTATTTTTTTTTCAAAAAACAGTGGAATAATAAGTTTCTGTTCTCTTTTAAAAAATGGACCAATATTTTTCTTAGTTGTTTCTTTAAAATACTGGTTCATTTTTAAATACAAAAATTAAACATTTGGCAGTAAAAGTTATTCTTTGTCATAAGTTTTCTACATAGAAATAAAACAAAAACTACTAACAAAGACAAAAGAAATAACTAAAAGTGGAGAGAAATTTAAGGTATAAAAAATCTAAGTAAGACATGTGAGAAAATTAACATAAAATAATTAGGGTTAAGATAATTTTAGATGAGCTAATGTTTTAGGAGGATTATCTTTTTTATCAAACACAAACAACAAATGTATGCTAATGTTCTGGAAAAAAAAACTTTTGATTTTCCATTGAAAATAATATGTGATTTGAGAAAACATTAAACATACAATGTAATCTTTTGTTTAATCCAGTTGTATATTAATACCACCTTTAAATCATAATCAATGAACATTTTAACTACAGGTTGTTGTTTACAACAGATAATTGTCTATACCTATCCTGTTCTTGTTGAAGACGAAGTTCTGCTATCTTTTTGACTTGTAAAGCCTTTGAAACTTTCTTTTGACAATCTGTAACAGTAGTTTCTAAATCTTTCTTTTGTTTTTCCACTTCACTTAGCTAGTAATGAGAAATAATAGTCAGAGAAAAACATTTGGGAACAAAAATATTTAATTATGCAAAAGACTGATATAGATATATAGAAAATGTAAAATTTGAAGAAAAAAATCAGTTTATAAAGGGATACATAAATATATAAGGGAATGTAAGAAAAATATACATATGTAACAGAATGGATAGAGAATTGTGAGATGTCATGTGCACATAATATTAGACAAAACAGAGAATGAAAAAATATAATTACACACAAAGATATTCATTGGAAATTAGAAAATAACAGGTAAGGATATAAACTGTGTAAATAATTTACAGATTTATGTTAAAACTGTATTTACTTTAATTAATGCAAATATATAAAAAGTAAAAACACTGTAAAGGGTAACCACCAATCAAAAGACTGGAAGACTAAGTAATAAATAAATATATATATTATGATGAAGAACAATGCTTGTTGCTAGCATGTATACGGAGTCAAAACAACCTACTCTGATACCAAGATGGCTTATTGTTTTAGTTTCATGCTGCCACAACTGTCTACTTTCTTCTGCTTCACGAGAATAAACTGAGTAAGTTAACTTTGCTTCAAACAATCTTTTTTCTAAATCTTCATTTTTCTTCTCCAAATCCTTGATAGTATTTTCCAGTTCCAGTTTTTTCTACAACAATATTTATCTTTATAGTTTATCAAAATAAATAAATATACATATGCAAAAAATACATTCTTCTAATTTTTTTGTAATAAAATTCTTATTTCACATTATCAGTAACAGATACAAGCTCTGTTACAAAAAGTACTGAAGCAACACATTTCCCACTCACATTATTGGAATACTTTAGTTCACCTGGTATATATGAGAGTAATGTGTTAAAGAAATGAATGACCACAATGTGCATTCATGTGAAATATTTATCCAGGAACCCCAACCAAACACTCTGTGTCCTGTAAAAATTTAAAAATACTGCAAAATAAAACGCATTATATCTGTCAGTCAACACTTTAAGGATTGTATTGTAGCTCTCACACTATTTTCATTCTATTGTAAATAAATTATTGACTCTCACAGTGTAACAGAAATAATATATTTATCAGTCAACAATTCTAAATGCTGTTTGCTTCAAATGGATGAATAAGAAGTTTGATAACAACCTGAAGAACACTTTGTATATGGCTGTGTCATTCCAAAAGTGAAGTATGAGTAATGTTATAGTGCATGACAGTTTTAGCTAATTTGAGTTTGATCCACTAGTAATTGCTAACGGAAACAAAAACATCTTATCACACTGTCACATTTCAAGCAAAGCAGCATTGATGGAATTCATTGGAAAAGGTAATACTTCTTTTAGCAAATAATGTTATATGCCATTTTCAGCAGTATCTTAAGGCAAATATAAAGAGTCCAGACTTGACAATCCACATCCTCTAACAGAAGTGCACAAATAACTCTTGGACATTTATGATTTTTTTTTGAGAAAAATTGATTGATTGATTGATTTAGTGTTTTGTGGCACAAAGCAACTCAGCAATATGTCCCAAATGTCTGGTAAAAAGGTAAAAATACAGAAAAGGAAATGAAGGTAAAACAAAACATCATTGAAAAACAGAAAAAGCATAAAACCAATGATGACACCTAGTTTACAATAGTAAGAGAGAAAGCAGAGTAAAAGAAGTTATAAAGTACTTACTCTAGCAAAATGGTAATGATCATAACCCACTAGGAAGACTAACAGGTAAGTTCAAGAACCATCGTCAGTCACCTGAAGTTGGCCTTTCCAGTCCTGGTTCTGAGTTATGCGTCATTGTGGCCATTATCAAAAGGTAAAATAATAGAAGTTTTAAGAGACATAGCAAAATCATAATAATAAGTAGCCAAAAAAAGGTAAAGTAAAGTAAATGTAGTAAAATCTGTAAAAATAAACGAAGGTAAAAGCAAAACAGCAATTAAAAATAGAAAACTGCATAAAACCAATGTTTTAAAGTTGTAAAAAACTTCTGTAGCAGAATGGTAACGATCATAACCTGCCAGGAAGACTAATAGGCAAGTACCAGAACCACCATCAGTCACCTAAAGTTGGTCTTTCCAGTCCTGGTTCTGGGTTATGTGTCATTATGGCCAGTACCAAAGGGTAAAGTAATAAAAGTTTAAAAGACATACAGCAAAATTAGAATAACAACTCGCTAGGACGACTAACGGGTAGTTCAAACAACAGCGTTAGTCACCTGAAGTTGGCCTTTCCAGTCCTGGTGTCAAGTTATTTAATGTTCTGGCCATTTTTCAATGTCAAATTGGACTAGAGAGAATGAAACTGTGAAAAGGGAACCACAATTAAAAAGGAGTAATGAATAAATATCCAACACCTAACTGAGATTAAAAAGATTAATGGCTAGTAAAAAACTAAAAATGTTATCATGGTGGACAGTGTCACCATCACCAATAACACTGTCCAATGTTACAGATAAACCCTGGGAAAAAACATGTTTAAAATATTGCCATCATGGAATTGTAATGATGGCAAGAAAGTAAAATGTGGCTTATCATGACCTGAGTGCAACACAAACTACACACTGGTGCATCAGTTCCAGATAAAAGAAAACGATGAGTTAAAAAACTGTGAGCAATGCGTAGTCTAGTTAGAACAACTTCCTCCTTCCGAACCTTACAGAAACTAGAGGGCCAAAGCTCAATATAGGGTTTTATTTGAAAAAGCTTGTTGTCATGTTGTTCACTCCAAGTGGACTGCCAGCTGGCATGGAGCCAAGCCTTGAATACAAGACCATAGTCCATGTACGGAATAGGCAAAGTGGTGATGGTGCCGGAGCAGATAGATTTAGCTGCCGTGTCTGCAAGCTCGTTCCCACAAATACCAACATGGCCTGGTATCCAGAAAAACTGGATAGAAGTAGCAGTTAATGAGAAATGGGCCATTCAGTTTTGAATATCAGCGAAAACAAAGTGTTAGCCAACATGTAGCGATTCCAGGGCCAGTATAAAACTAAGCGAGTCAGTATAAATAATGTAGTTGGAGTACTGCTCAGCTTCAATATGATCCAGGGCAAGAGATATGGTATACAGTTCAGCAGTGAACACAGAAGCTGTAGAGGGGATTCTACACGTAACCACCGAACTGCAGCAAACCATAGCAGAGCCCACTAAATTACCTGATTTGGAACCATCTGTATAAATGGGAACTGAATGATTGTTTGAAAGATGGTACTTCCAATCTGGAGTTTCTGCCTTTTTCAGATGACTGAAAGAAAGGTCACATTTGGGGGCTGTAATAAGCCATTGTGAGATGGGCTGATCTGTGGAATCTGCAATGTTATCCAAGGACAGGCCCAAGTCATCCAATTGCACCTGGATGCAAAGGCCAAATGAAGCAATGGCAGATTGGCTGTTCTAAAAAAGTACAGCCCACTGAAGAAGGAAAACACATCCCCAGGTGGGATGCTTTGGTAAGGAATGAAATTTCGAAGAATATAGTAAAGGTAGTTGCAAACAGCGAAGGTGCAGAAAAGGTTCATAAAGTTCAACTTATAAGCTTTGAACTGGAGAGGTGCAGAAAGCCCCAGTGCAGAGTCAAAGTCCTTGGTGATGAATGGGGTCTAGCACCTTTAAGGCCGAGGGTGTGGCAGAGCCATAGACCATTGATCCATAGTCGAGTTTTGATCGAATAGGATCACGATATACCCTTAACATAGAACATCGATATGCTCCCCAACTGGTAGTAGAGAGGACACAGATGATGTTCAGTGCTCTTGTGCATTTGACCCATAGCTGCTTTAAGTGTGGTGTTTTTGAGAAAAAGAAAGAACAGACCACAAAACCTTACTATCCTTTAAATACATCTTACAAAAAAAGAAAAAAAAACTTTTTTTCAGCAGACTCTGGAATGTTAGTCATGCTAAAAGAAAACCCACTGCTTCTAAAGGTGTATTATATAATATCCAAGTTATGTAAGTTTAATTTTCTGGCTTTCTTTTTGATGACATAAAGTTAGGGCTATAACTACTGTGTATTTAAAGTAAATAAAAAAATATGCTATCTAAAGTAGGGAAAATAATTAATTTACAATATTTTGTAACCCAATTAGCTACTTACTGACTGTTCTTTTCTGGCAAAACTTTATAGGACTATGTTAGCAGTAACAAGGAACAAAGGAGAAGATATTTGATTAACATTTAATTCAGGGCACATCTTGTGTACCTACAAACCTTTCTTAGTGCATAGCATTTCTTTGCTATCTGTACTCCTCAAGATGTTGAAATGTTAAAAAGTAACATCTGACATTTTAAACAGTGACAAAGGATAGACAACTGATTATATGAAGTGTTTTGCACATAATTACCGGGAACTCAGACAACATGTTGTAGAGCCCACATTGCCAAAGTTACACCTTGGATATGTAAATTTATATATGACAGAAGTACATGGCATTATAGGAATCCTGACGATTATGTGCAAGACACAGTTAAACAATGCTGACTGAGGTGCATGGAGTTCAAGGTAAGTGGCATGGTAAAAACGTTTTGCTTATAGAGAGCAGCACTGAAGAAGAATAGCTACATGTGTAAGAAGAGGTAATGTACTGTATCAAAATATAATGATTCTACAATCTGAAATAGAAATGTAAGTATATATACCTGACTAGTATTTTCTAAATTAGATCCTAGGTCTTCTATCTTTTTGTTGTTTCTTTGTACTATGCCTTCAAGATTTTTTCTATGTGCTTCTGAATTGTGTAAACGTTGTAGAACTTCGGCAAACTGAAATGGAAAGAAATTGCACAACACATCAATGTAACACTGGTGTACTAACTACTTAAAACACTTATCTAGCAATAAGAATACCATACTCTCTTTCTGTTTGAGAACACACAAACAAGATGTCCATATAATTTAACTGAACACCACAATTCCTTTTTGGTTCCCATTAAATGTTTTAAAATTTGTTTTGATGTTGTTTACTACAATTACAATAAAAACTAACCCAACACCAAGTAAAGCAGCGAAGTAAACATTTTGAATTTCTCTATGCACATTTGGTAAACTTATTCAAATAAATTAAATCTTGCAAGTCACGAAATTTATCATGCTTCTCTTTCATTATGACACACATCACTGTCAAAGAAGTAAAACCTAATTTCTATTCACCATTTATTACAATGCTCACTCATTTTCAACAATATGTTCATGTCAGTTGTAAAGAGTGAACACCTACATCTTCATGATGTGCTTTGATATAGAAAGATACTGATGTGCTTATCAAACAGTTACAGGTTACAATAGGGTGTATCCAGTGCCATATTCATGAGTAAGCAACAATATGTTTAATGCAGCATAAACCATTATATGAATCAGTAACCACAGCTGATTTATATTGAAACAAAATTAGATAGAAAAAGATAGATCAATCATCCTTGCATCTAAGATAATTAAAATAAACACAAATACCAACATTGTTCTGTTATCATGTTTCCAAAAAATTAACAGCTATAAATGAATGACTTAATGTATAGTAGTATACAAGTCTATACACTTCATTTTATGATAACATACAGTTTGATTTGATAGAAGCATCAAATAATCAAAGCTAAAAATATATTTTACATTAATTTGATTGATGTTTACATGTAACTTGCTATTTGCTTCCAAAAAATAAAACACGTTTGTTTCAAGTTTTCAATTCTTTTCCAAGCAGAAAATCTGTAGGTAAGTTGTGTAATGTATTTACTCAGATGATCCAAGTCTGAACAACAGTTATATGAAAGAAATGCTTGGACTTACACATGCCACTGTTCCCAGTAGACAGCTGGGTCATGAAAAACTTCTTTGAGTACAATATTCAAAATACTGTCAACTAACACTCTGTTAACAGTATCTTTCTCAAATTTGAATGTGCTGAAAGTTGTGTGTCACTGTTATCATTCAAGGCTGAAAGTATGGTTAAATCATTAAACACTTCAATGACTCATTAGTTTAAGTAGCAGGAAATTGCTTGAAGGATATCTAGAAGACAATAACATCAGACCTGTTGATTCAATTTTTACTGGTTGAACATTGAAACCACCTTTTTCATATTTTGGGTTGTTGACTATAAACAACAAGTTCACTTTTTTGTTTCTTGCTTGTAACCTTTCAGGTGTCATTGCAGTGAAGTGTAGCTAACAGTAACCTATACACAACAACATAACATTAATACATTATACAGCCACTTCCTTATAACAATTAAACAATTATTCAGTTTCCCCATGTTCCTCAAAGCATCTACACTGTATTGCATACATGTGACAACAGACATTACACCAACGATGAACTTCCAATCTGGTATGCTAGCCACTTCCTAAGCAGTTGTATCCATTAGGTCTAAAACTGTGCAAGGGTTTCCAGTGTACATGAGAAACTTCATATATCTCCACAACCACAAATCTCTGGTGTGCATGTTTGTAGTTCATATACTGACGATTCTTTAATAAACTACAGTCCAATGACAATAAGTTGTGAGCCCATGCCTCAATATCACCCAATCATCATAGAAATGTGTAGAAAATATTACATATTAATTTATTTCTAACTAGAAAATGCACCTCTGCATGTTGATATTTCCAGAAAGGACAAAATTTGTTTCATCAATACATAATATACTATAGGTAAGAAGTTTACTTCCACCATATTTTGTCTTTAACAGTAATATCTTCCATCAATTAATTCTGCATTTTGATTACATTAGTCGCTGCTAAAAAATATTTTCCTTAACAAGGTGCAACATTAGACTAATAAGAAAACAATACAGAAATCATGTTCAAGTATGCAAGAATATAAGCTGGGCAGAATACCTCCAGCTCATAACCTCCAAACTATCCATGAGAGTAATTATACTATAATTTTTTATAATGTTCAAGTATCTTTGCAAAATTCTATAGATTATCAGTAAACATTAGAAAGTTTCATACACAAAATATCGGGTTACCATATTAATATCAAGCTGCCAGCAAGTATATCCTATGAAAAGTTATTTTATTTTTTCATTATCTCAACTAATAATTTCTAATTTTTACATTTTAGTTACTTTTGTAGCAATAAATACTGAAAACAAATGAAAAATGAAAACCTCATAGTTAAATTTTATACTTTTATATTTCAGTAAATATTTATATTTTATTTGTTACATTCTCTGCTACAACATTATACTTATCCAGGTTGTGGATAGGTAAGTAAAGTGTAACTAAAATAAAGGTTGCAAATGTAGAATAAAACATATAGTATCATTATTATTAACTACAAAACTTCAAATACTTTTCGTCAGAATTTACACTTCTAACTTCACTGCCACCAAATGACTTACAAACAAGAAGAAACAAAACAGATAGCACCGTCTGTCTTTTTAAATATGGACAACAAAGTTCCAAAATAAATCTACTGAGAATTTTTCTAAATAATTTAGGCCTGTTTCTTATCTTTATTCTTTCAAAAGAGTACTTTGATACCACCAATATCAAATAAGATCTTATAGCACAATTCTTACAACATTCTCTGCTTTGAATACACAGTAGAATAGGATTTACTAACTTGTTGACAATATAACAGTTAAAAATGGAATTGTCTAAAGTATTATAAAATGTTTATGTTAAGGCTATGCAGAAAGTCTGGGCTGATCCAATAACATTCGTAAGTATTTGAATTTGTGATCAATAAACAGGCATTTCCTGCAAAGTCTATTTGAATCCTGGGTTGAAACAGAATGGTTTTAAAAGGAATTGTCAAAGGTACCACATAAAAATGAGAAAAACTATTTATGATATGGCTCTTTACAAAGTTGTCTCTGATTCAATAAACTCATCGTGTATTTGAATGTTAGTTATCATCCTGGGCGATTGGGATTTAGTGCTGTAAAAGTACACAAGTGCTTATGAATGACCTGTTCTTATTTTATCATGCTTACACAGTAACCAATAAACGCATATAAAACATCGAACAGTGAAGAAAATATTCAGAAAAGAATGATCTACACTACTTATGATATTATGAGGTTCTTTTATGAACTTGTAAGTCACACTTGTTAATCCTTATCATAAGCCTCATCCAAATTTATATTTGGACATAGAAAGAAATAACTTTTGTAAGCTTTTTATGTGAATTTTGGAATACCAAAAGTTATAAATTTCTATAATGATACCCCAATTATCCATTGTGGTTTAGAAGACTCTCTTACTAAATTGTATTTTGGTCTAAAAAGATCTAATTTCTGTTTAAAAAATATTCTTGATTGTAATACTTTAAACCTTTCAATGATATAAGAGCTTTTCTCTCATAAATAACTTACAGAGACTAACAAAATTATATAGAGGAAATATATACTTATGGGTTAGAAAAGCAGGTGTAAATACACAAGCTCTCAAATAAAGAAGAGGTAGGTGGAGCCAATTATAGTGGATTTGATGTTATAACATCTCAGCAAATAGAAAAGGCAGCAGTTCTTATTTTATATTCTAGCTTGCCAATATCATAAATCTGAGTTTATAATTGGTACAAAACTGTAGGCATTGTGTTGTGGACATCATAAAATGTAATCTGACCAAACCCAAAAAATGGCATACCACCTAACACAGAAAAATTTATATTTACCTATTTATTTTTATATTTACTTTCAAATTAAGAAATTAATTAATGTATAATACTAAAATATGAGTTATAATCTACAGTATTATGCCAAACTTACTGACATACATTTGTATAATAGTTGTTCAATAACATTTTGAATGTAAGTCTGTAAACATGATCACATGGCATCTCACCTGAACCCATCTCGACCAAACTAAAACACAAAACTCTTTGCACATCTTTCCATTTCCTGTCATAATATGTTTAAAAACAAGGGGTTAAGTATGAAAATTATGTAGAAGGAATTTTTTTAACATGTGTACTTTTCACATCATTTATTTTTGACATACAAAAATTTCTCTCCTACTCACAGCTAACTCTAGAGCAAGTTTTTGAGTAAAATATGCTATATTATATCAGGAACTACAAAATATAAGTAGTATATTGGAGTTTCTGGGTTAATCAGATATTTTTATTTATTTATAAACTACAACTAACTTTGTGACTAGTCATTTAAAAAAGAACTAATCTCACTTTTTAATGACTTTGGACTACTGGTGTCCACAAAAGTCTGAAGACATGGGGAAACCTAAATATATTTATTTATTCATTATTACCTAAGTTTGTTTTTCATTGCACTGGTTTTGTCATGCAAAGGCACAAAAAAACAGCTAAAGTGATAGCATAGTGTAGTCTCTTGCAATCATATTTTATGTTAATTTTTATTCAAACTGAATGTGTTACTGAAGAAAATTATCTCGTGATGTTAGGTGACCATTTGATGCCACAACTAGATGATATTGGCAAAGGTTAAACATAATGATTTCAGATTTTTATGATGGGTTTAATAGATGGCATGGCTCTATGGAATGGGCACCAACATCTCCAGACCTTAGCCCAGTAGATTTCTTTTGGGGTTGCATAACATCTCAAGTTCATGATGACAAAAATTAGGAACACATGTCACCTTACTGGGAAACAATACTGCTTTGTTAAAACTTTTTCATAAAAACTTTTAGCATTGCCTTGTATTGACACAGGAGGAGACCACACTGAACAATTGTAGTTCCAACACAGAACTTTTTTAATTGCTATATATCACCAGACTTTATGGAAACCCTGTAAAACCAGTAGGTTAACTATCCAATGCACAATAAAAAAAAAGAAAAAGAAGTTAAAACTGTTTGCATACTAAGTTGCTTGTAGATCTATAATTTTGTTGATTTATAGAAACCAACAGCATATAAGACAAACAAAAATACTGCCAACAGTGAAATTAATTCCAGTAACTAATGCTGGGTTTACACGTATTGCAAAAAAAAACTATAAATTTCTTTCAATTTTTGGTCAGTTCCTAACACCGAGTCTCTGTAACAAAAATATATATAAAATAACTAATCTAACTATTATGCAATAAGTGGGGCCCAGTGATAGCAAATCATTTATTGAGAAATCAACAACATGCATTAAGAATTTAAGTGTCAACCCTGTAGAGATGGCACAAGTGTTGTTGCAGTGTCTGGTAAAATAAAACAAATACAACAAAGTGTTATATTTCTCAATAAAAATAATCCAAGTTAACAGACTAAAAGTTGCAGACTTACTTCTTTCAAGTCTTTTGGATAAAAATAGTAATTTTATGGTGATCAACTTATAAATACATAAAAAAGTTTAAGCTTTGAAGCCTTAAGCCCTGAAACATAATTACAGATAGAGTCTAAGAAAATTCTAATGTGCATATACACACAGTACCTCTTTCTCAAGAACAGGTTTTGATGCATTATTTTTGTTCATGCTGTATGCTTCATTCAATTGCTTTTGAAGAGTTTTCACTTCAGTCTCAGCAAGTCCAAATTTTTGTTTTGTATCCTGTAGATCTTCATGAAGCTTGCTTATTTCTGTTCTTAATCTGGATTGTTCCAAATAATGTTCTTCAATAGTCTAATGTTATAAAAACAAACATCTTTTTTTAATGTAAAATAAAATAATGTTACAGCTTTACTTAAATACTTAAAAAACAACTAATTCTTGTTAAAGTTGTTGAAAGTTTAGAGCATACAAAACAGTGCTTAGATTATGAGCTATTGTAAATTTCTGTTTCTTTTTGAAAAAGGTTTTATTTTGCTTTTTGTGATAGGATAGAATAAATTCTTAAACACTAACTCAAAATAGATTTAACCATTTTCTGACTGGCTGGATGACATTTTATTCTCTCTGAAGTATCTTGAGGAATCTGTGGTTATGTTTAATTGCACTTAAAGTATTAATATTTAACAGTTTCTGAACAAATGCAGACCAATAAAAAAACAGAATCATACATTCATTAAATTGATACATTTATTTTACTTTATCCTTGAAATTGCTTTTTAACTGTACTTGAAACCATATTAAAGTCTTTGTACAATTTTTATGATGTCATCTTGCAGCCTTTGACAATTAATGCCATGTGTTATGTTACACACAAACATTAAAAAAGCTTTGATCTGAAAACTGGAATAGGGAATTATTTTAATTTTTTATTAAAATTTACAATTAATTCAAATCTTTATACTTCTCACATAACACTTTCCACATGAAATACATAAACCACATTTTTCAAACTACCAACTCTACTCACAAGATCTGTTTTAAGACATAAAAAGACATATTTCCTAAACCTAAGCACTTTTTCCTTATTTGAAAAACAACCGTTTGTATATAAGTATTTTGACATAAGCATCAAACACCAAAGGAACTTGTATTCAACTCTCACTAAAGCATTAGAAAATTTAACTCAGCTAAGACATGAAATAAATTTAAACTTTTACTAGTTTGAGGAACCAACTCAACTAAAACTTTTTAATAAGACTGAATATTTTGTGTGTGTGTGTGTGTATAGATTATTCTCATTTAGTGCTGTCCCTATAATTATTATTTTTTCTTTATAGATACCACAAGTCTTCTGCTCCCCCCTTTTGAAACTGAATGATTCCAACATGACTTTCATGTAAATTGTTGTGTGTCATTTCTCCACCAATAGAAACATGCTACACTCATGTGAAGCATGTGACTTCCATATGCCTCTACCAAATATTACTTCAAGGTTAGACAGAAGACATAAGCATCAGAGAAAAGTGGAAAGGAAGGGTAGGAAGTGTGAGAAGAGGAAGGTACCTACTAAAAATACCTCATCAGTATAGGAAAATTACAACTTCTTTTACAGTACCTACCTCCTCTCAAAAGATTAACTAGAATCCCACAATGATTAGGTGGCAGGATCAGTACCTCATGTAAGCATCCAAAGGATACCCCTGAAAATGAGAGAGTCAGATCTAAAGATCAGACAGTGGAGAATCCATTAGTTACAGGCTAACTGTAGAACATTTTCCATTTCTGCTTATACACTTTCACTTAAGAAACACATATGGAATGAGTTAAAAGGAAAGCTATTTGAAAAAGAGAAACATACTCTCCTCACCAAGATCTGGATGAAAGCAAAGCAAAAAACAAAGGAGGTAAATGACTGGATGTAGAAACTGCATTTATTTATCCTGAATAGCTTTAAAATTGTAACAGTATACACCTATTTAAACTTACATTTTCTTCATTTATGGCCCTTTGAACTGCATCTAACTATTTCCCAAACCAGGTAAGTTATAAATCACTTGGTGAATGTGCAGCTCATGTTAGGGTATTGAATCACACAATACACAGACCACTCAAGAGTTGCTTGCAAGCATACCTTGTAAAAATTATTACTGTTGTTTATTTTATCTTACTTATTAACCTATAAAGTTTCCAATTTTCCTTTTCAGTTACTTTTATAATAATAAGTAAAGAAAACATACATAAAGAATACGACTCTCAACCCTATTTTTTTATACTAATGGTAATGCTGCACTGAATACTTTTTAATTTAATTAAGTAATGCACCAAATAACAGAGAATAATAACATGCAAAAAGCAAAGTCCCATAACCATCAAAACTTCTATGGTTTTCTAAGTATGCAAAAAAGAACCATTTAAATGTTATCTGTGCTTGTTAATACGTTTCTTGAGAGAATAAAGTTTGAATGGAAAGCAAAATTGAGAATTTTCTGCATATAAAACATGATGTTATTTGATAGATGAAAACCTTGGCTTTCTACTGGTTATAAATAATATAGCATTAAATATCAGAAAGAACAACTGGCAACTTTTGAAAGAGAAAATGGACAGAAAAGTATGATAAGAGGGATATGATTTTCTATTTT